>CAWUFW010005661.1:0-1292954 GCA_963921515.1 Calotriton arnoldi
TGTACATTGCTTGTAGTTGTTGACATGTACTGTGTGATGGGTGTGTGACACACTCATTGAATGTGCTCCTGTTCTGTCTCCCACCCCTAGGTCCCTACAGGCTCCTCCGGATTCAAATGCCATGCCACGCATCAGGTGCCTTTCCGCCCAAGGTGGCCGTTGTATTCCGTACAAATAAGACACAGGGCACAAACAGCAGTTAGTGAAAAAGGTGCATTTATTACAAACTGTGACATGTGATTGTGTGTAAGGTGATGACAAAAGTGGTGCGTGCAGTGACAATGAGCTGTCGGTCATGGCTGCGTGATGATCAGGGTGTACCCACTGGTTCTATGTCCATAGTCCAACACACACATGCCATCCAGATGGCTGTGTGGAGTGGGATCGTAGTCCAAGTCAATGCAGTGGCTGGTCAAGGAAGGCTGGCGGAAGGCTGGCTGGCTGCCTCACTTGCGACTGGAGCGTGCGAAGTCCTCCCGGGAGATCTGTTTCCTCTTCGGACGGCCCCTTCCATGTTTGCGAGGGGGGTGCCTGCTTGCGACATGCTGGTGGTTGAGGTGTGATCACTGGCTGTGGACGCAGGGGAACTGGACACTGCTGCTCCACCCTGCGCCCCGGCAGGTGGTGGCGGAGGGGAGCTGCTGTCCCTGGCTGTGACCTCACCGCCACCACCAGCTGTCCCATGAGGTCCACGATTTGGCCCATACGGGCGTCCATGGACCTCAACACCCCCAGCACCTCACGCGTGTCTGAGGCAGACCGGACCCATTGTCCTTGGGCCTCTTCATAGGCCCCAAGGACTCTGGCCATGTGAGGCAGGGCATGGCTCCCAGGGGAGGCTGGCGTTTCCCTGACCCTGCTCCTCCTACCAGTCCTGCTGCCACCGGCCTGCCCACTAGCCACATTGCTCACCACGGTCCTCGCTGTGGCTCCCAGGGTGGATCCAGTCGTCCGGGCCACCACCTGCGCTGGGGCTGGTGCCAGCGGAGACGTGGCGGTGGTGGCGGCGGTGGTGGTCGGTGCGGCGATGGTGGCGGTTGCGGCAGTGGTAGTGGCCACAATGACCGTGGGTGTGGCCGCAACGACAGTGGCAGCAGGGGGCTGTGAATGTTCAGCAGCCCTGGATGATGGGTTGGTGGGTAGGAGGGGTCCTGGGGAGCGGCTGGGCCCTGCCACACCAGATGGGCCTGCTTGGTTGTCCGTGTCCGAAGAGGAGGACAGATCCTCCAGATCCGTGTGTCCTCGTTGGGGGCTTGTAGGCTGGCTGTGCTGGCTGCTGGCTCCATCCCCAGCATCCAGCAGTTCGTCACCTGTGGAGAGAATGAGATTAGTTATTGTGTTGCACCTGGCGAAGTATGTATTTGTCGTCTGACATTGACAGTTCGTGCAATCTCGTACATGGGTTTCCCGGAGGCGTGTGTGTGGCTGTAGCATCTGTAGTTGTGTGTGCTTGGCAATGGGACTGTGTGCTGTGCACATGTGGCATGGGACGGATTGGCCATGCCGATGGGTGTGTTGCTGTGCCCCTACTTATTGTGACTCTGGTGTATGCGGGCTCCTGGCCCATCCTGGGTCTGGTTTGTACTTTGCTTTTGGGGTTCAAATGGAACGCTTAGGAACGCATATGGCAACATGGGGGCCATGCCCCAGATTCGCATTTGGGTGGGGATATGCTTTTGGGGTTCAAATGGAACGCTTAGGAACCCATATGGCAACATGGGGGCCATGCCCCAGATTCGCATTTGGGTGGGGATATGCTTTTGGGGTTCAAATGGAACGCTTAGGAACGCATATGGCAACATGGGGGCCATGCCCCAGATTCGCATTTGGGTGGGGATATGCTTTTGGGGTTCAAATGGAACGCTTAGGAACGCATATGGCAACATGGGGGCCATGCCCCAGATTCGCATTTGGGTGGGGATATGCTTTTGGGGTTCAAATGGAACGCTTAGGAACGCATATGGCAACATGGGGGCCATGCCCCAGATTCGCATTTGGGTGGGGATATGCTTTTGGGGTTCAAATGGAACGCTTAGGAACGCATATGGCAACATGGGGGCCATGCCCGGATTCGCATTTGGGAGGGAATCTGCTTTTGGGGTTCAAATGGAACGCTTAGGAACGCATATGGCAACATGGGGGCCATGCCCCAGATTCGCATTTGGGTGGGGATATGCTTTTGGGGTTCAAATGGAACGCTTAGGAACGCATATGGCAACATGGGGGCCATGCCCCAGATTCGCATTTGGGTGGGGATATGCTTTTGGGGTTCAAATGGAACGCTTAGGAACGCATATGGCAACATGGGGGCCATGCCCCAGATTCGCATTTGGGTGGGGATATGCTTTTGGGGTACATGCTGTGAGCCATGGGTGCCGAACGTGACATGTGTTGTGGCAGCATGACAGTGCATGGTTTGAGGTGTGTGCATGCTTGACATGGCCTGCTTATTTGCTGTCTGTTGTGATTACTGGACATGGCATTGGACGCATCGTTATGAGTGAGTGATGGTTGTGTGCCAGCCAACGTATTGCAGTTGTCCCATCTCCTTGGTGTGCGTGCTGCCCTGTGCCATGTGCATCACTGCAGTGCTCGGGGGGTGTGGCCCATGTTGTGTGTTGTTGCTCACAGTGTGTCGTGCACTTCATTGACTTCTGGCACATGGTTGGTAATGGGCATGTATCTTAGCGTGACTGCTGTATGTGTGGCAGCTGTGCGGATGACATGCCTTTCATGAGACTGGGGCTGACGGATGGGATGGATGGTATGTTGTTTGTGCATGGTGTGTCTGTGTGTTTGATGGGTTCAGTGGTGTTCGTGTGCATTTATGTTGTTCCGCTCTGTTGCGTCTAGTGTTGTTTGTCTTACATAGGCGTAGTTGTGGGGTGTGTGGTTGACAGGCAGTTGGGGCTACATGGACAGGACTTCAATGGTGTTTCGGTTGTGTGTGATGAGTTGCACAGTGGCTGCCGTGTGGTACTATATTCAGTGTGGCTTGTGCATGCAGACGTGGCTCCTTGGGTGTTGCTATGTCTGTGATGGGTCATGTGGGGTGTGAGTCTGTTGTTCATGTCCGTGTGCACATTGTTCACTTGTTCGTGACGGTGGGCGGTGCTGCGTGTTCGTCTGCTACGTGACATGTCCCATGTGTTGGTCGTGTTACGGTCCTCATGCCTCCAGTAATCCGGCCCTGTCCAGTTTCCCACCTGCAAGTTGTTCGTGCGTGCACTGTACTGGATGCCACATGGCTCTACGCGGGGGTGCTCCATGTTGCAGGTCTGTGGGGGTGGGAGGGTGTTGTGGGTCGTGGGGGTGGCTGGATACCCACTGACACCGATTGCTGTGGACCGTGATGTCTGCCCTTCGGCTGTCGTTGTGCACTGCGGTGGCTGACACGTGGGTGTGGGGTGTGGGGGATGCTCCTCCTTGCTGTGCTGTGGGACTGGGGCCTGGTGTGTGTTGTACTTGGGCTGTCCACCGTCCCACCCACTGCACTTTGTGTTCCTGCCACTTACCTGTCACTTGTCGGTTGGTGCAGCTGTGGCGGACACATGGGTGTGGTGGGTGCTCGTTGTGGCGCTTCTGGCATATTTGGGGACCTGTTGGTGGTTACGTGGCTGGCTTAGTGTACACATGTCCCCACGCATCTTGCAGTTGTTCGGTTTGGGCTGTGTGTGGTGGTGTCTGTTGCATGTGTGTGTGATGTGTTGTGTATTGTGTGCTGGACATGGGGGTGTTTGTCCCTGGGAGCTGTGGCATGGTGGTAGTGCATGTGAGTACATAGCGGTGTGCTGGTATACATTAGTTTGTACTTACCAGCCTCCACTCCCCTGCTAATCCGGCGAGGATCTCCGGATGGATTACGACTCGCACCTTCTCCTCCCACGCTTTGAAGGTCTTAAAGAGCGCGGGATTCCCTCCGCCAGTGACGGCAGCCAGCTCTCTGTTTTTGCCCTCCTTCTTCTTGACCAGGCTCTTGACGTCATTCCAACGTTTGTTAATCTCGACTCTGTTCCTGGGCAGGGTCCCGACTGCATTGACCTGGTCTACGATCCGGTTCCACATTCTGTTTCTGGTGGCTAGTGGTGTGTGCTGGACCATGTTCCCATAGATTTGTGGGTACACCTTGATGATCTCGTCGACCATGACCGTCAGCTCCATGGGCGTGAACTTGGGCATCCTTTGTGGTGCCATGGTGTTTGTGGTGCTGGTGCGGTGTGTGTTGTGTAATGTGCAGGGGGTTTGTGGTGCCGGTGTTTGGTGGTGGTGGTGGTGGTGGTGGTGGTGGTGGTGTTTGGTGGTGGTGGTGGTGGTGGTGGTGGTAGTGATGTGTGCGTTTCTGTGGTGTGCTGCTGTCCTTGCTGTGTCACTGTGTCCTCTCCTCTCCTCTCTGGTTTGCAATGTAGCAAGGGGTTGTGGTCTGTGGGAGTGCTGCTTTTGTACTCACCTATGTGGGTGTGTCCTCATGGTCTGTTGTTTTCAGGTGTGTTGTGTCTGGGGTTCTGGCCTTTGTATTTTTTGTTTGTCCGGGGGGTGTTTTCGGGATATGTACTGTGCTTGTGTATTTGTGCGTGCCTTGCTGTGTGGACTTGTTGGCCATGTTGTGTGCTATTGGTTTTGTGTGCGGATGGTTTCTGTGCAGGTACGTGGGCGCCATGGCTTCTGCCGTGTCGATTCTCATCGGCGTTGTTTGCGCTGGCGGGCGGTATATTTGTGGTTTTTCCGCGCTCATGTCGGTGCGATCGTAATCTCACGTGCGGTGTGTCGGCCGTGAGGGCGGGCGGTTTTGTGTTGTCGTGCGTGTTTCCGTCCGTGGCGGGCGGTTTGTCTCCGACTCGGACGTTGGCGGGCGGTATTTTGTGTGCTTTTTCCGCCGATGGCGGTATTCGGTTTGTGTAATCGTAATGGCGTGGTCGGTGTTCAGGCGGTGTGTGCGGGCGGATTTTTGCCGCTTCCATGCCTGGCGGAATTATTTACGCCGGGTATCGTAATGTGCCCCTTAGTATGTATTTTAAATATATGTGCTCTATTTTTTTGTCTAAGTATTGCATTTGTTTTTTAATATATGTGTTAAATTTTTAGAAGTTATTAATTTTATTTTAATTAAATTTTGTGTTTTAGTTCCGTAGCGGGTTGTGGGTTTATAGGGGAATAGGGTGGGAACTAATTTAATTATAATAAATTGAATATTAATATTTATTTATTAGTATTTATTTTTGATTTTATAGTGTTAATTGTGGAAATTATTTATAATTAATTAATAATTGGCTGTTAATTTTTGTTGATTATTTAATTGGTAAATATGTTAATTGTGTCATTTCTTTAGGAGCGGGTTGTGGGTTTATAGGGAAGTAATTTAATTATAATTAATTTATTAATATCTTTTACTAATTAATATTTTTAAAAATATTTTATATTGTTAATTGTGGGAATTAATTTATTATTAATTGGTTGTTAATTATTATTAATTAATTGGTAATTATGTTAATTGTGTTATTTTTTTAGGCGCGGGTTGTGGAGTGATAGGGGAGTAGGGTGGGAAGTAATTTAATTGTAATACATTTATTAATATTTTTAATATAATATTTACTTAATTTTATTTTATAGTGTTAATTGTGTGAATTAATTTATTAATACATATTCATATTTTGCTTGTTAATTGTTATTAATTAATTAATTAATTGTTAATTAATTATGTTAATTGTGTCATGTTTTACGAAATTGGTGGTGGCATTCATAGGGGAATATGGTGGGAGGTAATTTATTTATAATTAATTATTTGTTAATTAATGCTAATTAATTAAAATTTACATATGCCAACTGTGTAATAATTTTGATGTGTGAGTTGTGGGGTTTATAGTGGTAAATGGTGTGAAGTATTTTCTCTTAAATTAATGATTTGTTGTTAATTGATATTAATTTATTAATGTAAAATTAGTTATGGAAATTGTGTAAATATTTTTAGGTGTGTGTTTTGGTGTTTATTGGGGTACAGGGTGGAAAGTAATTTAGTTTAAATTAATGAATCATTATTTGATCATTAATATTCATTTATTAATTGATAAATATTTGTGGGAATTGTTTAGTTTTTATTTTGTTTGGGGATTTAGGTTCAATAGCTGTAACGTTTGGTTAGTACATTAATTTTTACATTTTTAAATGTGTTTTATGATTATTAATATTTGTTAAATTGATAAATAATTGTGTTAATTATAGAGGTACACCTTTTTGTTTAATTTAGATGTGTGTTGTACATTGTGTGGTGTTATAGGGTAGGAAAATAAATATTAAATGTATGTAATTTTTAATTTTTTGATTAAGATAAATTTCTATTACAAAATATTTATTTGTTTGTAAATTGTTTGTTAAATTTAAAAAACTAATATTTTTATGTCAATTTTAGATTTTTGCTACATTAAAATATTTTTATATGTTTTGTTAATTTTTATATATGTTTTTTTTTTTTTTAATTATATTTTGTATTGTAGTTGATATTTTGTTTGTTTTTAAATTTGAATTTTGTTGCATTCGCAGGAGTGGGAATAGTAATTTATACCCCTATGCTATCCAGCACTTTACCTACTGTTGCACTTGCTGGAGTGGAAATAGTAATTTTTATCCCTCCGCTATCCAACACTTTCCCTACTGTTGCACTCATTGGAGTGGGAATAGTAAATTATTCCCCTCCGCTATCCAACACTTTCCCTACTGTTGCACTCATTGGAGTGGGAATTGTAAATTATTTCCCTCCGTTATCCAACACTTTCCCTACTGTTGCACTCACTGGAGTGGGAATAGTAATTTTTACCCCTCCGCTATCCAACACTTTCCCTACTGTTGCACTCATTGGAGTGGGAATAGTAAATTATTCCCCTCCGCTATCCAACACTTTCCCTACTGTTGCACTCGCTGGAGTGGGAATTGTAAATTATTCCCCTCCGCTATCCAACACTTTCCCTACTGTTGCACTTGCTGGAGTGGGAATAGTAATTTTTTACCCTCCGCTATCCAACACTTTCCCTACTGTTGCACTCATTGGAGTGGGAATAGTAAATTATTCCCCTCCGCTATCCAACACTTTCCCTACTGTTGCACTCGCTGGAGTGGGAATAGTAAATTATTCCCCTCCGCTATCCAACACTTTCCCTACTGTTGCACTCGCTGGAGTTGGAAATGTTTTACCCTCTGCTATCTAACTTTCCCTACTGTTGCACTCATTGGAGTGGGAATAGTAAATTATTCCCCTCCGCTATCCAACACTTTCCCTACTGTTGCACTCGCTGGAGTGTGAATAGTAAATTATTCCCCTCCGCTATCCAACACTTTCCCTACTGTTGCACTCGCTGGAGTGGGAATAGTAATTTTTTACCCTCCCCTATCCAACATTTTCCCTACTGTTGCACTCATTAGAGTGGGAATAGTAAATTATTCCCCTCCACTATCCAACACTTTCCCTACTGTTGCACTCGCTGTAGTGGGAATAGTAAATTATTCCCCTCCGCTATCCAACACTTTCCCTACTGTTGCACTCGCTGGAGTGGGAATAGTATTTTTTTACCCTTTGCTATCCAACACTTTCCCTACTGTTGCACTAAATGTAGTTTAAAATGTAGGTTTAAAAAATATTACATATTTTAATATTTTAATTTATATTATAATTTTGTTTTTATGTTACAGGTGTATGTATATATATATTTATCTTTATTTTTTAATATATTTCTAACATTTTATAATTAATTAAAATTATTATTTATTAATTATTTTTAAGTAAATATATATATATATTACATTTTATATATGTATGTTTAATTTATTTTTAAATTACATTTATTACGTATAATTGTTAAAATGTACAAATAAATCTAAATATATTTAAGTAAAATGTATTATTTAATTTATTTTACATTATTTATAATACATATTAAAAACGATATTTTGTACTTCGAAATTTCTAACAACGATATTTTTTTTTCAATATTTTTGTACTTACCACTATGAGGATAGGAGATCGATATTTTTGACAACGATATTTATGTCACGATATTTCTGTAGGTCGATATTAGTGTTGTCGATATTCTGTCAGTGATCCGTTAATATCACCATAACTATGAATGGAGCACGCCAAAGTTTGGGACTGCATATCTCAACATGGTTAGGCACAAGATTAATATATCTTTATGAATGAGGCACTTTGTTTTCACTAAACTCAATAAAATTTTAGGAGTTAGAAAAATAAAACAAATGGGTATTTGATTAGTAAATCAGAGGCACTGGTATTTTCCTCAGATTATGGGGTCTCTGCAGCAGGAAAATGAACCCACTGTGTTGCCATATGATTAAATGTCACTCAGCCACCAATTAGGAGTTCACTAATGATCCTTTCTTCCTGACAGATTCACTGGCTAATTTACCGGATAGCTTCATTTTCATGCTGCACACTACCAAACAAGCACTGGCAAGTCCAAAAGGTCTAACTTTAATATGCCTGAGAAACTTAAACTAGTTTACTAAATTACTGAAGTATCAACGTTTTATTATTGTTTATATAATTGAATAAAGTGCAACGTGTGAGTGCTGTTCTGACGCCACAGATGGGGTTTCTGTTACCTGGTATGCAACAGGGACAGTCAGTTTCATGACAGTCACTGGGAGGAAGTAGAAAGTGAAGGGGATGTAAGAGCCTGCAGAACAATCAAGAACATTTATTAAACAGGGAAGGTTGGAGAGGGTCAAAGACCCTAACTCCGATATCCCATAACCCAGCAATCAGTCCACACTCATAAACTCATGTGCAGGAATATGCTTAATATACATGGGCCAAATACAGTTAGAGGCAGGGCACAATTTCTTTTCGGGGAAAGCTTATGTGGCAGGTTTACTAAACAAGGTAATTGGTTAACTTAACAGCAATCCAAGGCAGCCAATGATGATACAACCTAAGCAGGCTTCCAGCCTGATTAACCAACAAACTTCAGGGTTACCTCCAAGTGATACAGCTCTCAGGGAAGGCATCTTGGCCTCAGCTGTGGTGTCCAAGCACACGAGGAAGGCAGTCTGATTACTGGCAGGTGGAGAGGAGCAGCTCAGTTCTAACTGGTGTTGGCTATTGTCAGAGTCTCTGCTACGATCTGCTATGTGAACAGCTCACTCACATCTCACCAAGCCCAGAACAGGGAAGTTTTCTAGACTCACTGTAGGTTGCTTTACACTCCTTCTCTGCCCATTGTTATCCTGTCGTGTGTGTAATAGCTGAGGTGCCAGTACTCACTTGAGGGGAGTGCCTGCTAATAGGCGGTCTGTTGACTTGCTTGGCATTCAGTTAATTACATATCTATTTATTTGGCATTCAGTTAATTACATATCTATTTATTTGGCTAATTACAATTAGCTGATAACCCACATCAGTGGGTTATGAAGTGATGGGTAGCAAATATGAGCATGCTCTTTGAGGATTGTAGAGTTATGAATGTGTATCTGATGTACTAAGGTTAACTAAGTGATTGGCACAGTACAAAAGGTGAAATGTGTAGTAGAAGTGTACTAGATATATGGGGTGGGAGAGTGTCTGGTGTAGAGAACAGACTTAGCGATCAACCAGGATGCTCACTTTCCTTGCTTGCAATCAGGTATACAGAAACCTCGCCACACTCATCGACCTATTCACCCATTCATGCCCATGCACTCATTGAGATAGCCATGCATTGATCCGTGTACACATTCACTCATTCATCCATACACACACATTAATCCAATTTCTCAGTCCTCCTCTCACCCATCCATAAAAGCAGTCAATCCCTTCATTCACTTACTCATTCATCCAGACAACTATGCACACACTCACTCACATATTCATCCATACACAAACCCAGTCATTTATCCTTATTCTCACCCACTCAGTGTGATCTCTCATTCATTTACTCAATCATCCATCCATCTATCCACTATCTCATTCATCCACCAATGACTCTTTTTCGCATTCACCCTTCAGATAACCGCATACACAAACACACACACACACACACACACACGTACACGTACACACACACACGCGCACACACACACACACACACACACACACACACACATTCTTCCAGTCAATGAAGAATCGTTTCACTTAATAACAAAAAAGTCAGACCATGACTTTGTGGGTGCTTTTATGATGCATCCAAAAGCACAAAAAATGAAGAAAATGAAGCCCAAGGAAGCCTCTAGAAAAATAAACCCATTGAATATCTATATTTTGATTCGCAATGTGTCAAACATCATTCAAATGCAAACTGAACAGCTGCAAAATCTGACAAAAATCACTTGAAAAGTTCATTGATTTCGCAGTAAAACTGCAAGTACTTCACTTTATAATAATTGTCCCTCTCATGCTCTCAAATAGCGTACTTGAGTTTTGAGTGCATGCAGGTCAGGGTTACATTAGAAAATAGACACACATACGACAATGAAACCCTGCTGGAGAGACTCTTAATCAAGAGCTAATTTGCAAATCAAAGCGAAACAGCATCCTTTCGTGCAAGATTATTACAAGATTCCAATTCTGTCCTCGAAATGCTTTATTTTCTCCAGTGAAAAAGAAATTCATTATTTTTCTAATTACATGTGGTGACTTATTTTGCAAACCCAGAGTGTGTTTTCTGAGGACAGTAAGAATACCTGATCTTGGCTCCTGTAGTTCCATGAAAAGACTGTGTAACTTGAATAGATATAGTAGTCCTTCACAAGGGCCTTTATCATGGATGCGAAGCGTACCAGCAGAAATACGGCTACCAGTGCTCCAAATATGAACCCACACAACTTGTTCATAGCCAAACGGCATATAAAAAAGACTTATCCCTAAACTTTGAAAAATGTACAACATCTGTTGAGAACATATTTGACCGCTAGGTAGGCCTGGGCGGAAAACTACGCTACGCTCGCGTAGTTTGCGAAGTTTGCGCTACTTCGCACAACGCGAATTGCACGTAGCACAGTGCAAACACGCGTAGCGTAGCGTAGCGTAGTGCAGCGGTCATTTTTGCTTGCTCGCGGTCCTCAACGTCAAGTTGGCGACCGCGAGCAAGCAAAATGACATCCCGGCGAGACTTTTCTTCGTTCGCGATCAGCAACACAAGTTGCCGATCGCGAGCGTGGAAAATAAACCTCCCGGCGAGATTCTCAACGCGGGGAGGTCAGGTTTCTCATTGCGAGTGGTCGCGTTGAGAAAGCTGCCGCTCGAGTAAAAATCTACTCGAGCGGCAGTAAAAGACAGCTCGCACTGTGCAAGATGCCGTTTTCAATGATTGCACAGTGCGGACAAGCATCCGGCACTGTGTAATCATTGCGAACACGCACTACGCAGTTCGCGTAGTGCTACGCGAAGCTCGCGTAGTGCGAACTTCACTTTGCGTAGCTTCGCGAAGCGCTACTTCGCGAACTACGCCCAGGGTTACCGCTAGGGAATATGAACATGGAACGTCAACTGTCCCTGATTAAAGTTAGACATAGCAGGTTCAAAAAGAACAATTTTAACTGATAGAGAAAACAGTATCAAATGACATGCTCCTGTTTGGTAAAGCAACCAGTGGGCAGAGGTATCTTTTACTGGTCTCAAAATCTGGTGGCAACAGTTTTTTGCAACCAGTAAACAATTGTAGGAACCCACCTATGAACTAATTAGTTGGTTCTTAAAATTCCGATTTGGAGTGTGCCGTAATCCAACCTCCATCATAAATACTAATGAGGTATGTTGCAAATTGTTACTCACTCCGATTGGTGGAAATAACAGGGATGGTGGCCTGCTAAGGTCTTTTATCACAAAAAATACTCCTATAGATTAACTGATGGTTAACATAAAAACTGTGTTACCTAAATACGATAGGGAGGTGTCTATGTGAAGATCTAGAACTGCAGACACCCAAGGGTGCGCAAGGAAGCAATTCCTTTTTGTTTAGTTACCCTCACACACCCTAGTGGTGTCATGCTAAGGTCAGCAGATCACCAGATCAGTGATCCCTTTCAAGAAAAGTAAAGCTTTTTTTTAATGCATCTCATTTACCTTAAAACAAAAAAAAAAGGCTTACTTTGAATAAGTTTTTTTTTTGTTTTTTTGTTTCTTTTAGAGTTGGTCTGAGGCCACTGACTACTCTCCAAAAATTATTTTTTACATTCACAAAGGAGAAAGAGTCCTAAGGAGGCCCCTTCCCTTTTGCAAATGTGTTACTAATCCAAATCGGGATTTGGTCACTTTTCAAGGTTTTGTAGCTGGATTTTGGACACAAAACATTGATACATCTCCTACAGATATGGTATTTAGAAGAGTTACCTACAACATGCCCCTTCCTAATGCTAAATCGGTATGTTGTCGCATTTCCATTTTAGGAGTTGGAACTGATTCCTAAAATAGGATTAATGCATTTCAAAAAGAAGTTCGACAGTTGCAAACTCTAAATCAGAGTGTTTGTGACCGTAAAAACGCTGTGTACTTCTGACCCAAACTTTTTATATATTTGCCTTATTTGTGGTAAAAACTTCATTTTAATTGATTGTCTTTAGACAGCCCTTGGATACTCCAATTCTGCACAAGCAACTGAGATATTTTTGCAGTTCCAAACCCTTTTCTTTCCCTTTTTTCCTGGAAAATGCAAGTTATGCAGCACGATGTAAGTTAGGTTTGAACATCTTATACCCTCTGTGTGAAAGAAGTTATGTGAACAATTTCCAAACCACAAGCACTATTGGAGAACATGCCAGGGTGCTCATTAAGAAACGGGCGGTACTCTTTCGCCGTGTGTAGGCATACAAGAAATGTGTGCAAAGCAGGCATTGGGACAATGCACCACAATAGGAATGTACATTCCACTGAAAATTCACTGTCAGCAGTTAAACAATGGAATGCCCAGCAGAAGGAAAAGTGACAGGTGGACCTCTTCCTTTAGGGTCCCTAAAATCCCTTCAAGAGCCATATTAACTGTAGGCATGCCTACAACCTACTAACCTGTTAACACAACCCCAACCTCACAGATGGCTGTGGGCCGCTGCTGCCTCACCCTACATTTGAAAAGGAACATCTCCTTCTCCTGGGGGAATGTGCACTCTGTTACTGCTCTTGAGTCTCCCTGTGACCCACTATCCACCTTCACAAAGTGTAAAGCAGTGTGTGGGATGATACCTGGGTGTAAGCATCCCACACACCACTTTACATAATTTGTTTCTCGGTTCTAGGACCTCACCGAGGTTTAGGTGGGCATGCACCACAACACCACACATTAATAAACACATTTTATTTATTTATATTTATAAATCACAGTTTTCACCAAAAAAGGTATCATGGCGCTAGTAGCCTTAAAAAACAGGTGGGGGATTCAGCTGCATAGCCAACAAAGAGCGCACAAGAGTTACTGAAGGAAGAGCCATTTTTTCAAGTATTTTCTGAAATACAGCAGATCTCCTGAATGTCTAAGGGAGGCAGGAAGCTGATTGCACAGTAGAGCTGCTCTCTCTGCAAAAGCCCGTCCTCCTTGCCTGGTTGTCTTGAATTTGGGAACACAGATTAGGTTGGCCAATAAGGAATGCAGACATTTCATCGGAGAATATCTTTGGAAACAGTTCTGCAGAGGGATTGGTCTGAGTCCATGAAGAGCTTTGAAGACAATGAATAAGGATTTAAAATCTATTCTCTGCTTGACTGGTAGCCGATGTAGCTCCTTGATAGCATTCAAAGCGGATGATCTTCTAGACAGTTTCAAAGCCAATTTGGCCACTGCAGCTTGAACTCTATACATTCTATTTATTAGAAAAATCAGGGGCACCTAAGAGGAGAGAGTAGCAATAGTCCAGACTACTCAGGATCACGCTGCGAATGATCAATGTTTTGGCTTGGGGTGGCAACATGGGAAGCAGTTTTTGCAGGCCTCAGAGAAGCAAAAACATGTCCCGGCTACTTTTGCAGTGTGACTTTCAAGGGACAGTTTATCATCAAAGATGACTGCCAGATTGCAGACCCAGACAGAGGAGGTAGGCTCTGCCCTTTACTGGTAGGGGCCAGAAAGGTTTGTGGGGAGAACCAATGGGACTTTATTTGCTGAGCAGCATAGAAACTCTTATGTCTCCATTGAATGTAAGGGCATTAGAGTTCAACCACAAGGCGATGTCCTTCACACAATTATGGAAGACATTTACCGCTGTCTGGTGTTCACTAGCTAATGACAGGATCAGCTGGGTGTACTCTGCATAATTTACTAGTCTAAGGTTGTGGGATTAAATGAGGGTCACAAGTGGCCTCACATTCAAATTGAACAAAATTGGACTAAGGGTAGACCCTTGGGGAACTCCATATTTCACTTCCCTAAAAGCAGATCTGAAAGGTGAAAGAGCTACAGCCTGGCTTTGCTCAGATAAATAGGAGCGCATCCATTTCAGTACTGTTCCTCCTACTCCGGCCATGGTGAGTCTGTTTACTAGGATGTTGTGGTTTACCGTGTCGAAAGCGGCAGATAAATCAAGAAGAATCAGAATTGCTGACTGGCCATGATCGACTAGCATCGAGAACTCATCCATGGCAGTGAGTAGGGCATACTCAGTCCCATGCCCATGTCTAAATCCAAACTGCTCCTGCTCTAATAGGGTGTATTGTTCTAGATAATAGGTGAGTTTTTGCTGACATAGCGTTCCAGAAGTTTTATGGGGAACGGCAGCAATGAAATTAGTCTAAAATTACTGGGGACCTGCGGCGGCTGGCATAACTTGCGGGTGGCGGGGCGGGCGGGTCGTGTGGTGGGGTTGCGCATATTTAAAAAAAACATTAATAAAACATAAAATAAACTTACCGTTGTGCCGGGTCCCGCATCTATACTCCTGCTCTTCTCTGTCTCGGATGGAAGCACAGCCAGGCTCCACTGACCAATCACAATGCTGCAATGCAGCGTTGTGATTGATTTTGAGCTTCCTGGTTGGACGCTCAACTAGGGAATGGGAGCCTGGGCTTGTACGCCATGCAGGCTGTAATGCAGCCTGCATGGAGAATGGGCAAAGTGCGCATGACTGGTTTGGGCTGCCCAAGAAGGCCGACCAAACAGTCATTGCGCACATAGGAGTGGGCAAACCACTCCTCCCCTGCCCTGCCCCGCTCCGAAAGCAGAGCAGCCCCGCCCACCCACCTG
Source organism: Calotriton arnoldi (assembly GCA_963921515.1). NCBI lineage: Eukaryota > Metazoa > Chordata > Amphibia > Caudata > Salamandridae > Calotriton > Calotriton arnoldi. Next base: position 15,147 of record CAWUFW010005661.1, read on the forward strand.
CCTGCAAAGCAGCATAAAGCATAAAATGATATAACTTAAAGTTAGTATCATTTTATGCTTCTTCTTCGCACTGCTTAAAAGCAGTGGGGCGACGCTCCTCCGCTATAGTGGAGGAGCCACCACTGCTGGGGACCGATGGGTCAAGGGAGGATTATTTCAAAATGGGAGAGACAATGGCTTTTTTCCCAATCTGAAGCACTATGCCGGAGTCCAATGACTGATTATAAATCTGCCATAGCATCCGGAAGGACTTTTCCTCCAAGCTTTTCCAGATCATGTGCAGCAAAGCGTCTGGAGGGGAGTCAGAAGAGGTGGTTCTGGCTAGGAAGATGAAGCTGTCATCGGAGATAGGTTCAAAATAATCTAACCTATGCCTTGAATACATGAGGGGTGAGAGAGAGGCTCCCTAGTTAGATTATTTTCTGAGGGTGCAGTGACTGCAGAAGGACAACTAGACTGGAAGGCATCCTTGATGTTATCCAGAATCTTTTCAAGCTTTTGCTAGAAGACCAAAGTAAGATTGTCACATAGTTCTTGGGACAGTGTTATGTCCCTTTTCAGACAGTCAGGGTTGGGGACCTCCTCATGATGTTGAAAACCTTTTCGGTGTTATTAGGTGGGGTTCAGATGGCGGTAGCCATATAATCTGCTTTTGCTTTTCTTTTAATGATCTCCTTCTTGTAATTATACAGAGAGGAGCTTGGCAGGATTTTATCCTCCTCTTTGTGGGAACTACACCATTTCCTCTCAAGCTGCCTACAGACTTGTTTCAACCTCTTTAAGGAGGGACTTTACCATGGGGCAGATGGTCAACTGCGCTTTTTCATGATTTGGATAGGGATTTCGTTGTTGAGTAGTTTGAGGATTTTACGCTCCATGAGGGTGTACTTTTCCTCTACTGACTTGCCTTGTTCAAAAGAATTCGAAATGTTGGATAGCCCTTTGCGAAAGGATGTTCCAAGACTTTGCCAAGTCCTGCCCGTATGCGTGATAGCTACTGCCTTTTTGGCTAAGTTAAGTTATCTGACCGAGAGGTGGAAGGTTATTAGTGAGTGGTCAGTCCGACAAAGTAGAAACGTTTCCTCAACAGAGATCAGATCTTCTGGGGATAAAATAGAGATTAATTTGGGCTGTTAATAGGTAAATTATGACTAGACAAAACACTTCCTACTTATAGCAACCTTCACAAAGGGCTCCAGAAGGGATCTTGCTAAAACTCCACCACTAGTCAGGTTACAGACATTCATAACATCATGCCAGTTAATCCTATTCTATGTCTTTATTCTACAATTTGGCTTGACATACTGGAAAGGAGACACGTTTGTATCCACAGCAGCTTGCAAAATGTGAATGGGGGAACATCGATATTAGAATGCATGCTTACAGCAGCAGTGGGAAGCCATTCAGTATTACAGACTGGGATTTGTGTCTGTTTATATGTGAGTCAACAAAAGCAATATAATACAGATAATCAATGTACATCACAAACCAATAAAACATATGTCAGTCTTAATTTTTTTTTTTAAACAGACAGCGATTGTTTGTAGACAGGAAACAACTTTATTTAAGAGTGTTGACCGTTTGAAAACTTTTGCCAATAATGCCAGCATTTCACTAAATTTTGACTACAAAATATTGTCTGACCATAATATTGCAGTCAAAAATTACTGCACCAAAAAATATCCTTGGCCAAACTTTTTAAGGTTAACCTATTGTTTTTTAATCATTTTACTATTGTACCGAAGTTAAAATATTGTTTACTTTAATAGCTTTTTATTATGGTGTTTATTGTACTGTTTTATATTTTTATTTTATTGTATATGGGGTCTATTACGATGGCAGTCGGATGTCCACCGCCGGGCCGGCGGTGGTGCCCGCCGGACCGAGGGTGGACATCCGACCGCAAGCCAGAAAACCGCCGGTCAGATTAGGATGGCGGTGGTGACCGCGGCGGTGGGAAATTCCGATCGCCGCTTTTCCGCCGGTTGCCATCCGCACTCCTGCCTGGCGGACGGAGCAGGACCGGGATAATGGTGGCGGTGCAGAGCAGGCTCCGCCGGCAGGATTATGATGCCGGCGGTAGCCAGCCTTTCCTCAGCGGTCAGACCGCCATGGAAAGGCATGTGGAGATTGTCTTCCGGGGGCCCGTTGCGAGCCCCCAATGTTTTGGGGGGGGTGTGGGTGCACTGGGGGGTACCTATGGTCCCCCCTACATTTCCCTGTACCAGGTGGCAGGCACTGAGCAGTGCCTGCCACGCAGTGCAGGGAAATGCAGGACATGCTCCTTTGGACATCGCGGCGGTGCTGCGGGCAGCAGCAACCGCCGCAATGTTGAGGCCTGCGATTCGACCGCCGCGGTAGGATTTCGACCCCGGGTCATCGTAATTCGACCGGCGGTGATGTCGCGGTCCATGCGGGCTGTCTTTTCCCGCTACCATGGCGGTTGGGGAGGTTTTCCGACCGCCATCGTAATAGGCCCCATGTTATTTTCATTTTTGTAAAAAATTATTTACATTTGTTCAGGATGGAAAGTAGTATTTTTTATTATATATTAATTTATGGTAATTTGTTATGTTTTTTTAAAATTGTTACTTATTTGTTTAAATGTTTAAAAACATTTTTAATTATGATTTACATTTTTCTTTTGGGTTGTTTATTAATAGGATTTGGGTGGGTAGAGGATTTTATTAATGATATATCAATTAATGTAAATTGATGAATTTATTGATTATTTTACACATTGATCGTTATTTATTTGTTTCATTGTTTATTAACTTTTAGACATGTCGAGCAGGTCCTCATGCCAGCTCCCCTGTGACAGTTCTCCTGTCCAGCTTGCCCGTAGTCTGCTACCCTCTGCTGCCTGTCTACCAGCTGCCCTCTGTTTGTGCCTCCTCTGCTCGTGTCTTGCTCTGTCTTGCCTTTCCTGGTCGTTTTTCTGCCCTATGTTTTGCCTTTTTCTGTCTATTTTTCTGCCCTCTGCTTTGCCTTTCTGCTAGTTTTTATGCCCTCTGCTTTTTCTGCTCGTTTTCTGCCCTCTGTTTTGTCTTTTCTACTCGTTTTTCTGCCCTCTGGCCTTTTCTACTCGTTTTTTCTGCCCTCTGTTTTGCCTTTTCTGCTCGCTCATTTTTCTGCCCTCTGTCTTGCCTTTTTCTGCTGGCTTCTTCCCTCTTCCTGTCGTTTCCTCAAGACCTGGCTTTTTGAGGGATACCTCACACCCCAGCACCTAGATATCCCCTACAAATGCTGATTAATTGACTGACTGATTTAAGTTTGAGTTGTGGTGTTTACTGCTGTATTGGCTGAGTACTTTTAAGTTAAACATTCCTTAATGGTAATTAGTTAATATGTTATGTTATTGAAGTTTGTAGCGTGCACGGATACTCCAGAGAGTGTCCCGGCGCGAGCCTTGAGAAGTGAAGAAGGACCGGTTAGATAAAAAGAAACGTTTTGAGCCGTTTTTAAAAAAGAGTGGGGTCCTGGATGCTGCGAAGAGCAAATGGAAGAGAGTTCCAGGCCGTGGCAGCCCTAAAAGCAAGAGAGCTGCCACCTATTCTTTGGAGGCGAAAGCGAGGTATCTGGGCAAGAAGCTGAGAAGCTGACCGAAGCTGTCTAGCTGGAGTATAAAACATAAAATGTTTCCTTAAGTAAATTGGGCCGGAAGCGTGTAGGGCGCAATGCGCCAAGACCAGGGCTTTAAACTTAACACGTTCGGCAACAGGCAGCCATAAAATTTTAGGAGTTAGAAAAATAAAACAAATGGGTATTTGATTAGTAAATCAGAGGCACTGGTATTTTCCTCAGATTATGGGGTCTCTGCAGCAGGAAAATGAACCCACTGTGTTGCCATATGATTAAATGTCACTCAGCCACCAATTAGGAGTTCACTAATGATCCTTTCTTCCTGACAGATTCACTGGCTAATTTACCGGATAGCTTCATTTTCATGCTGCACACTACCAAACAAGCACTGGCAAGTCCAAAAGGTCTAACTTTAATATGCCTGAGAAACTTAAACTAGTTTACTAAATTACTGAAGTATCAACGTTTTATTATTGTTTATATAATTGAATAAAGTGCAACGTGTGAGTGCTGTTCTGACGCCACAGATGGGGTTTCTGTTACCTGGTATGCAACAGGGACAGTCAGTTTCATGACAGTCACTGGGAGGAAGTAGAAAGTGAAGGGGATGTAAGAGCCTGCAGAACAATCAAGAACATTTATTAAACAGGGAAGGTTGGAGAGGGTCAAAGACCCTAACTCCGATATCCCATAACCCAGCAATCAGTCCACACTCATAAACTCATGTGCAGGAATATGCTTAATATACATGGGCCAAATACAGTTAGAGGCAGGGCACAATTTCTTTTCGGGGGAAAGCTTATGTGGCAGGTTTACTAAACAAGGTAATTGGTTAACTTAACAGCAATCCAAGGCAGCCAATGATGATACAACCTAAGCAGGCTTCCAGCCTGATTAACCAACAAACTTCAGGGTTACCTCCAAGTGATACAGCTCTCAGGGAAGGCATCTTGGCCTCAGCTGTGGTGTCCAAGCACACGAGGAAGGCAGTCTGATTACTGGCAGGTGGAGAGGAGCAGCTCAGTTCTAACTGGTGTTGGCTATTGTCAGAGTCTCTGCTACGATCTGCTATGTGAACAGCTCACTCACATCTCACCAAGCCCAGAACAGGGAAGTTTTCTAGACTCACTGTAGGTTGCTTTACACTCCTTCTCTGCCCATTGTTATCCTGTCGTGTGTGTAATAGCTGAGGTGCCAGTACTCACTTGAGGGGAGTGCCTGCTAATAGGCGGTCTGTTGACTTGCTTGGCATTCAGTTAATTACATATCTATTTATTTGGCATTCAGTTAATTACATATCTATTTATTTGGCTAATTACAATTAGCTGATAACCCACATCAGTGGGTTATGAAGTGATGGGTAGCAAATATGAGCATGCTCTTTGAGGATTGTAGAGTTATGAATGTGTATCTGATGTACTAAGGTTAACTAAGTGATTGGCACAGTACAAAAGGTGAAATGTGTAGTAGAAGTGTACTAGATATATGGGGTGGGAGAGTGTCTGGTGTAGAGAACAGACTTAGCGATCAACCAGGATGCTCACTTTCCTTGCTTGCAATCAGGTATACAGAAACCTCGCCACACTCATCGACCTATTCACCCATTCATGCCCATGCACTCATTGAGATAGCCATGCATTGATCCGTGTACACATTCACTCATTCATCCATACACACACATTAATCCAATTTCTCAGTCCTCCTCTCACCCATCCATAAAAGCAGTCAATCCCTTCATTCACTTACTCATTCATCCAGACAACTATGCACACACTCACTCACATATTCATCCATACACAAACCCAGTCATTTATCCTTATTCTCACCCACTCAGTGTGATCTCTCATTCATTTACTCAATCATCCATCCATCTATCCACTATCTCATTCATCCACCAATGACTCTTTTTCGCATTCACCCTTCAGATAACCGCATACACAAACACACACACACACACACACACACGTACACGTACACACACACACGCGCACACACACACACACACACACACACACACACACATTCTTCCAGTCAATGAAGAATCGTTTCACTTAATAACAAAAAAGTCAGACCATGACTTTGTGGGTGCTTTTATGATGCATCCAAAAGCACAAAAAATGAAGAAAATGAAGCCCAAGGAAGCCTCTAGAAAAATAAACCCATTGAATATCTATATTTTGATTCGCAATGTGTCAAACATCATTCAAATGCAAACTGAACAGCTGCAAAATCTGACAAAAATCACTTGAAAAGTTCATTGATTTCGCAGTAAAACTGCAAGTACTTCACTTTATAATAATTGTCCCTCTCATGCTCTCAAATAGCGTACTTGAGTTTTGAGTGCATGCAGGTCAGGGTTACATTAGAAAATAGACACACATACGACAATGAAACCCTGCTGGAGAGACTCTTAATCAAGAGCTAATTTGCAAATCAAAGCGAAACAGCATCCTTTCGTGCAAGATTATTACAAGATTCCAATTCTGTCCTCGAAATGCTTTATTTTCTCCAGTGAAAAGAAATTCATTATTTTTCTAATTACATGTGGTGACTTATTTTGCAAACCCAGAGTGTGTTTTCTGAGGACAGTAAGAATACCTGATCTTGGCTCCTGTAGTTCCATGAAAAGACTGTGTAACTTGAATAGATATAGTAGTCCTTCACAAGGGCCTTTATCATGGATGCGAAGCGTACCAGCAGAAATACGGCTACCAGTGCTCCAAATATGAACCCACACAACTTGTTCATAGCCAAACGGCATATAAAAAAAAGACTTATCCCTAAACTTTGAAAAATGTACAACATCTGTTGAGAACATATTTGACCGCTAGGTAGGCCTGGGCGGAAAACTACGCTACGCTCGCGTAGTTTGCGAAGTTTGCGCTACTTCGCACAACGCGAATTGCACGTAGCACAGTGCAAACACGCGTAGCGTAGCGTAGCGTAGTGCAGCGGTCATTTTTTGCTTGCTCGCGGTCCTCAACGTCAAGTTGGCGACCGCGAGCAAGCAAAATGACATCCCGGCGAGACTTTTTCCTCGTTCGCGATCAGCAACACAAGTTGCCGATCGCGAGCGTGGAAAATAAACCTCCCGGCGAGATTCTCAACGCGGGGAGGTCAGGTTTCTCATTGCGAGTGGTCGCGTTGAGAAAGCTGCCGCTCGAGTAAAAATCTACTCGAGCGGCAGTAAAAGACAGCTCGCACTGTGCAAGATGCCGTTTTCAATGATTGCACAGTGCGGACAAGCATCCGGCACTGTGTAATCATTGCGAACACGCACTACGCAGTTCGCGTAGTGCTACGCGAAGCTCGCGTAGTGCGAACTTCACTTTGCGTAGCTTCGCGAAGCGCTACTCGCGAACTACGCCCAGGGTTACCGCTAGGGAATATGAACATGGAACGTCAACTGTCCCTGATTAAAGTTAGACATAGCAGGTTCAAAAAGAACAATTTTAACTGATAGAGAAAACAGTATCAAATGACATGCTCCTGTTTGGTAAAGCAACCAGTGGGCAGAGGTATCTTTTTACTGGTCTCAAAATCTGGTGGCAACAGTTTTTTGCAACCAGTAAACAATTGTAGGAACCCACCTATGAACTAATTAGTTGGTTCTTAAAATTCCGATTTGGAGTGTGCCGTAATCCAACCTCCATCATAAATACTAATGAGGTATGTTGCAAATTGTTACTCACTCCGATTGGTGGAAATAACAGGGATGGTGGCCTGCTAAGGTCTTTTATCACAAAAATACTCCTATAGATTAACTGATGGTTAACATAAAAACTGTGTTACCTAAATACGATAGGGAGGTGTCTATGTGAAGATCTAGAACTGCAGACACCCAAGGGTGCGCAAGGAAGCAATTCCTTTTTGTTTAGTTACCCTCACACACCCTAGTGGTGTCATGCTAAGGTCAGCAGATCACCAGATCAGTGATCCCTTTCAAGAAAAGTAAAGCTTTTTTTTAATGCATCTCATTTACCTTAAAACAAAAAAAAAGGCTTACTTTGAATAAGTTTTTTTTTGTTTTTTGTTTCTTTTAGAGTTGGTCTGAGGCCACTGACTACTCTCCAAAATTATTTTTTACATTCACAAAGGAGAAAGAGTCCTAAGGAGGCCCCTTCCCTTTTGCAAATGTGTTACTAATCCAAATCGGGATTTGGTCACTTTTCAAGGTTTTGTAGCTGGATTTTGGACACAAAACATTGATACATCTCCTACAGATATGGTATTTAGAAGAGTTACCTACAACATGCCCCTTCCTAATGCTAAATCGGTATGTTGTCGCATTTCCATTTTAGGAGTTGGAACTGATTCCTAAAATAGGATTAATGCATTTCAAAAAGAAGTTCGACAGTTGCAAACTCTAAATCAGAGTGTTTGTGACCGTAAAAACGCTGTGTACTTCTGACCCAAACTTTTTATATATTTGCCTTATTTGTGGTAAAAACTTCACTTTAATTGATTGTCTTTAGACAGCCCTTGGATACTCCAATTCTGCACAAGCAACTGAGATATTTTTGCAGTTCCAAACCCTTTTCTTTCCCTTTTTTCCTGGAAAATGCAAGTTATGCAGCACGATGTAAGTTAGGTTTGAACATCTTATACCCTCTGTGTGAAAGAAGTTATGTGAACAATTTCCAAACCACAAGCACTATTGGAGAACATGCCAGGGTGCTCATTAAGAAACGGGCGGTACTCTTTCGCCGTGTGTAGGCATACAAGAAATGTGTGCAAAGCAGGCATTGGGACAATGCACCACAATAGGAATGTACATTCCACTGAAAATTCACTGTCAGCAGTTAAACAATGGAATGCCCAGCAGAAGGAAAAGTGACAGGTGGACCTCTTCCTTTAGGGTCCCTAAAATCCCTTCAAGAGCCATATTAACTGTAGGCATGCCTACAACCTACTAACCTGTTAACACAACCCCAACCTCACAGATGGCTGTGGGCCGCTGCTGCCTCACCCTACATTTGAAAAGGAACATCTCCTTCTCCTGGGGAATGTGCACTCTGTTACTGCTCTTGAGTCTCCCTGTGACCCACTATCCACCTTCACAAAGTGTAAAGCAGTGTGTGGGATGATACCTGGGTGTAAGCATCCCACACACCACTTTACATAATTTGTTTCTCGGTTCTAGGACCTCACCGAGGTTTAGGTGGGCATGCACCACAACACCACACATTAATAAACACATTTTATTTATTTATATTTATAAATCACAGTTTTCACCAAAAAAGGTATCATGGCGCTAGTAGCCTTAAAAAACAGGTGGGGGATTCAGCTGCATAGCCAACAAAGAGCGCACAAGAGTTACTGAAGGAAGAGCCATTTTTTCAAGTATTTTCTGAAATACAGCAGATCTCCTGAATGTCTAAGGGAGGCAGGAAGCTGATTGCACAGTAGAGCTGCTCTCTCTGCAAAAGCCCGTCCTCCTTGCCTGGTTGTCTTGAATTTGGGAACACAGATTAGGTTGGCCAATAAGGAATGCAGACATTTCATCGGAGAATATCTTTGGAAACAGTTCTGCAGAGGGATTGGTCTGAGTCCATGAAGAGCTTTGAAGACAATGAATAAGGATTTAAAATCTATTCTCTGCTTGACTGGTAGCCGATGTAGCTCCTTGATAGCATTCAAAGCGGATGATCTTCTAGACAGTTTCAAAGCCAATTTGGCCACTGCAGCTTGAACTCTATACATTCTATTTATTAGAAAAATCAGGGGCACCTAAGAGGAGAGAGTAGCAATAGTCCAGACTACTCAGGATCACGCTGCGAATGATCAATGTTTTGGCTTGGGGTGGCAACATGGGAAGCAGTTTTTGCAGGCCTCAGAGAAGCAAAAAACATGTCCCGGCTACTTTTGCAGTGTGACTTTCAAGGGACAGTTTATCATCAAAGATGACTGCCAGATTGCAGACCCAGACAGAGGAGGTAGGCTCGTCCTTTACTGGTAGGGGCCAGAAAGGTTTGTGGGGAGAACCAATGGGACTTTATTTGCTGAGCAGCATAGAAACTCTTATGTCTCCATTGAATGTAAGGGCATTAGAGTTCAACCACAAGGCGATGTCCTTCACACAATTATGGAAGACATTTACCGCTGTCTGGTGTTCACTAGCTAATGACAGGATCAGCTGGGTGTACTCTGCATAATTTACTAGTCTAAGGTTGTGGGATTAAATGAGGGTCACAAGTGGCCTCACATTCAAATTGAACAAAATTGGACTAAGGGTAGACCCTTGGGGAACTCCATATTTCACTTCCCTAAAAGCAGATCTGAAAGGTGAAAGAGCTACAGCCTGGCTTTGCTCAGATAAATAGGAGCGCATCCATTTCAGTACTGTTCCTCCTACTCCGGCCATGGTGAGTCTGTTTACTAGGATGTTGTGGTTTACCGTGTCGAAAGCGGCAGATAAATCAAGAAGAATCAGAATTGCTGACTGGCCATGATCGACTAGCATCGAGAACTCATCCATGGCAGTGAGTAGGGCATACTCAGTCCCATGCCCATGTCTAAATCCAAACTGCTCCTGCTCTAATAGGGTGTATTGTTCTAGATAATAGGTGAGTTTTTGCTGACATAGCGTTCCAGAAGTTTTATGGGGAACGGCAGCAATGAAATTAGTCTAAAATTACTGGGGACCTGCGGCGGCTGGCATAACTTGCGGGTGGCGGGGCGGGCGGGTCGTGTGGTGGGGTTGCGCATATTTAAAAAAAACATTAATAAAACATAAAATAAACTTACCGTTGTGCCGGGTCCCGCATCTATACTCCTGCTCTTCTCTGTCTCGGATGGAAGCACAGCCAGGCTCCACTGACCAATCACAATGCTGCAATGCAGCGTTGTGATTGATTTTGAGCTTCCTGGTTGGACGCTCAACTAGGGAATGGGAGCCTGGGCTTGTACGCCATGCAGGCTGTAATGCAGCCTGCATGGAGAATGGGCAAAGTGCGCATGACTGGTTTGGGCTGCCCAAGAAGGCCGACCAAACAGTCATTGCGCACATAGGAGTGGGCAAACCACTCCTCCCTGCCCTGCCCCGCTCCGAAAGCAGAGCAGCCCCGCCCACCCACCTGCCTGCAAAGCAGCATAAAGCATAAAATGATATAACTTAAAGTTAGTATCATTTTATGCTTCTTCTTCGCACTGCTTAAAAGCAGTGGGGCGACGCTCCTCCGCTATAGTGGAGGAGCCACCACTGCTGGGGACCGATGGGTCAAGGGAGGATTATTTCAAAATGGGAGAGACAATGGCTTTTTTCCCAATCTGAAGCACTATGCCGGAGTCCAATGACTGATTATAAATCTGCCATAGCATCCGGAAGGACTTTTCCTCCAAGCTTTTCCAGATCATGTGCAGCAAAGCGTCTGGAGGGGAGTCAGAAGAGGTGGTTCTGGCTAGGAAGATGAAGCTGTCATCGGAGATAGGTTCAAAATAATCTAACCTATGCCTTGAATACATGAGGGGTGAGAGAGAGGCTCCCTAGTTAGATTATTTTCTGAGGGTGCAGTGACTGCAGAAGGACAACTAGACTGGAAGGCATCCTTGATGTTATCCAGAATCTTTTCAAGCTTTTGCTAGAAGACCAAAGTAAGATTGTCACATAGTTCTTGGGACAGTGTTATGTCCCTTTTCAGACAGTCAGGGTTGGGGACCTCCCTCATGATGTTGAAAACCTTTTCGGTGTTATTAGGTGGGGTTCAGATGGCGGTAGCCATATAATCTGCTTTTGCTTTTCTTTTAATGATCTCCTTCTTGTAATTATACAGAGAGGAGCTTGGCAGGATTTTATCCTCCTCTTTGTGGGAACTACACCATTTCCTCTCAAGCTGCCTACAGACTTGTTTCAACCTCTTTAAGGAGGGACTTTACCATGGGGCAGATGGTCAACTGCGCTTTTTCATGATTTGGATAGGGATTTCGTTGTTGAGTAGTTTGAGGATTTTACGCTCCATGAGGGTGTACTTTTCCTCTACTGACTTGCCTTGTTCAAAAGAATTCGAAATGTTGGATAGCCCTTTGCGAAAGGATGTTCCAAGACTTTGCCAAGTCCTGCCCGTATGCGTGATAGCTACTGCCTTTTTGGCTAAGTTAAGTTATCTGACCGAGAGGTGGAAGGTTATTAGTGAGTGGTCAGTCCGACAAAGTAGAAACGTTTCCTCAACAGAGATCAGATCTTCTGGGGATAAAATAGAGATTAATTTGGGCTGTTAATAGGTAAATTATGACTAGACAAAACACTTCCTACTTATAGCAACCTTCACAAAGGGCTCCAGAAGGGATCTTGCTAAAACTCCACCACTAGTCAGGTTACAGACATTCATAACATCATGCCAGTTAATCCTATTCTATGTCTTTATTCTACAATTTGGCTTGACATACTGGAAAGGAGACACGTTTGTATCCACAGCAGCTTGCAAAATGTGAATGGGGGAACATCGATATTAGAATGCATGCTTACAGCAGCAGTGGGAAGCCATTCAGTATTACAGACTGGGATTTGTGTCTGTTTATATGTGAGTCAACAAAAGCAATATAATACAGATAATCAATGTACATCACAAACCAATAAAACATATGTCAGTCTTAATTTTTTTTTTTAAACAGACAGCGATTGTTTGTAGACAGGAAACAACTTTATTTAAGAGTGTTGACCGTTTGAAAACTTTTGCCAATAATGCCAGCATTTCACTAAATTTTGACTACAAAATATTGTCTGACCATAATATTGCAGTCAAAAATTACTGCACCAAAAAATATCCTTGGCCAAACTTTTTAAGGTTAACCTATTGTTTTTTAATCATTTTACTATTGTACCGAAGTTAAAATATTGTTTACTTTAATAGCTTTTTATTATGGTGTTTATTGTACTGTTTTATATTTTTATTTTATTGTATATGGGGTCTATTACGATGGCAGTCGGATGTCCACCGCCGGGCCGGCGGTGGTGCCCGCCGGACCGAGGGTGGACATCCGACCGCAAGCCAGAAAACCGCCGGTCAGATTAGGATGGCGGTGGTGACCGCGGCGGTGGGAAATTCCGATCGCCGCTTTTCCGCCGGTTGCCATCCGCACTCCTGCCTGGCGGACGGAGCAGGACCGGGATAATGGTGGCGGTGCAGAGCAGGCTCCGCCGGCAGGATTATGATGCCGGCGGTAGCCAGCCTTTCCTCAGCGGTCAGACCGCCATGGAAAGGCATGTGGAGATTGTCTTCCGGGGGCCCGTTGCGAGCCCCCAATGTTTTGGGGGGTGTGGGTGCACTGGGGGTACCTATGGTCCCCCTACATTTCCCTGTACCAGGTGGCAGGCACTGAGCAGTGCCTGCCACGCAGTGCAGGGAAATGCAGGACATGCTCCTTTGGACATCGCGGCGGTGCTGCGGGCAGCAGCAACCGCCGCAATGTTGAGGCCTGCGATTCGACCGCCGCGGTAGGATTTCGACCCCGGGTCATCGTAATTCGACCGGCGGTGATGTCGCGGTCCATGCGGGCTGTCTTTTCCCGCTACCATGGCGGTTGGGGAGGTTTTCCGACCGCCATCGTAATAGGCCCCATGTTATTTTCATTTTTGTAAAAAATTATTTACATTTGTTCAGGATGGAAAGTAGTATTTTTTATTATATATTAATTTATGGTAATTTGTTATGTTTTTTTAAAATTGTTACTTATTTGTTTAAATGTTTAAAAACATTTTTAATTATGATTTACATTTTTCTTTTGGGTTGTTTATTAATAGGATTTGGGTGGGTAGAGGATTTTATTAATGATATATCAATTAATGTAAATTGATGAATTTATTGATTATTTTACACATTGATCGTTATTTATTTGTTTCATTGTTTATTAACTTTTAGACATGTCGAGCAGGTCCTCATGCCAGCTCCCCTGTGACAGTTCTCCTGTCCAGCTTGCCCGTAGTCTGCTACCCTCTGCTGCCTGTCTACCAGCTGCCCTCTGTTTGTGCCTCCTCTGCTCGTGTCTTGCTCTGTCTTGCCTTTCCTGGTCGTTTTTCTGCCCTATGTTTTGCCTTTTTCTGTCTATTTTTCTGCCCTCTGCTTTGCCTTTCTGCTAGTTTTTATGCCCTCTGCTTTTTCTGCTCGTTTTCTGCCCTCTGTTTTGTCTTTTCTACTCGTTTTTCTGCCCTCTGGCCTTTTCTACTCGTTTTTTCTGCCCTCTGTTTTGCCTTTTCTGCTCGCTCATTTTTCTGCCCTCTGTCTTGCCTTTTTCTGCTGGCTTCTTCCCTCTTCCTGTCGTTTCCTCAAGACCTGGCTTTTTGAGGGATACCTCACACCCCAGCACCTAGATATCCCCTACAAATGCTGATTAATTGACTGACTGATTTAAGTTTGAGTTGTGGTGTTTACTGCTGTATTGGCTGAGTACTTTTAAGTTAAACATTCCTTAATGGTAATTAGTTAATATGTTATGTTATTGAAGTTTGTAGCGTGCACGGATACTCCAGAGAGTGTCCCGGCGCGAGCCTTGAGAAGTGAAGAAGGACCGGTTAGATAAAAAGAAACGTTTTGAGCCGTTTTTTAAAAAAGAGTGGGGTCCTGGATGCTGCGAAGAGCAAATGGAAGAGAGTTCCAGGCCGTGGCAGCCCTAAAAGCAAGAGAGCTGCCACCTATTCTTTGGAGGCGAAAGCGAGGTATCTGGGCAAGAAGCTGAGAAGCTGACCGAAGCTGTCTAGCTGGAGTATAAAACATAAAATGTTTCCTTAAGTAAATTGGGCCGGAAGCGTGTAGGGCGCAATGCGCCAAGACCAGGGCTTTAAACTTAACACGTTCGGCAACAGGCAGCCAGTGAAGAATGCGCAGATGTTGTCTAACGCTGCTTCTAATTGGGATATTAAAAAGAAGCCTGGCCGCAGCATTCTGGACTACCTGCAACCTGTTGAGCAGGTAGCCCGGTAAGCCAACGTACAAAGCGTTGGCATAGTCGATGCGCGACAATATCAGCACCCGAGTGACCGTTTCCTTGGCTGCCCTGGGAAGAAGGGGGAGAAATTTCCTAAGGGATTTAAGTATCCCAAAACAGTTCCCAGCAAGCTTCTTGATCTGGATGGAAAAGGCGAGTTCTCTTCAAACCAAATCCCCAGATTCTTAGCAGGTTGTCCTGAAGATGAAGGCAAGGGATAGTCAGCTGGCCAGAGTGCTTCTCTAAACTGGGGAGGGAAATTCCCATAAAGGAGGATTTCCGATTTGTCTTCATTGCACTTTAGCTGCGCTAAGGAAAGCCAATGACAGACTGCTATCAAACAGTTTTTTGCCTCAGAGGTAGAGAACTCGGATTTGCCCCAGGTGAACAGAAGCGGAGTATCATCGGGGTATGCAATAATTTTGGCTCCAAGATCCACCGCCAGCCGAACCAAGGGAGTGACGTAAATATTAAAAAGAAGGGGGCTCAAAGAAGACCCCTGCGGCACTCCAGTGGTCACCAACTGTGGCCGGGATGCAAACGGGGGGAGCCAAACCTGTTGCGTACGACCTTCCAGAAAAGATTTCAACCAGCTCCAGGCAGTACCTGAAATACCTATGTCCGCCAGACGAGCCAGTAGCAAAGAGTGGGGAACAGTATCAAATGCTGCCGAAAGGTCCAGCAAAATCAGGACTGCCCTTCCGCCAGAGTCCAAGCAATACCGAATAGCTTCAGAGACTTCTACTAAAGCAGACTCAGTACTATACAAGGCTCTGAACCCGGATTGGGCTGGATGGAGTAAGCCCGAGCTTTCGATGTATTCGGTAAGTTGTTTATTGACGACCTTCTCACAGATTTTAGCCACACTAGGTAGAAGGGAGATGGGACAATAGTTCACGGGGTTCAGTGGATCCAGCGACGTTTTTTTTAAGAGTGGCAGAATCTTAGCCTGTTTCCATGCTACCGGAACAAGAGCCTCCTGGAGGGATAAATTAATGAGCCTATTGACTTCAGGGTTGACTGTCTCTGTGACTGAAGCCAGAAGCCTAGCTGCACAGGGGTCAGATGGAGAACCTGATTTCACGGCCATAAGAACCCTAAGTGAGTCCGGCAAATCGATGGGTGTAAAAGCCACCAGGGAAGGAGATGAAGCAAGTGGAGCCTGCGAACGCGAGGATACATCTATAGCCTGATTCCGAATAGTAAACAACGCCTGGATAGAGCAGATCTTATTAATGAAAAAGTTTGAAAGTTTCTCGCACCAGGCGTTCAAAGCAGGGAGCGTAATAGACTCAGCTCTTGGAGCCAGAAAGCTCTGCACAATGGAGAAAATTTCCTTAGAGTTATTTCTGGCTGAATCAATGCGATCCGCATAGTAAAGGCTTTTAGCATGTGCTATGGTGGTGTAATACATTTTCTGGGCTTTCCTAAGCGTCAGCTTCGCCAGCTGGCAGAAATCCTTCCGCCAGCAGCGTTCCAATTTTTTTCATTGCTGCTTCAACGCTTTAAGTTCAGGCGGGAACTAAGGTTTTGAGGGGGACTCCCTGGCCCGCCTATGAAGGGATGGAGGAGAGAGAAGATCCACCACACGCATGATCCAACCAGAAAAACTAGCCAGCGCTCCCTCTAGATTAGTGGGAAGAACTGGTCTTGACTCTGCCAGAGCATGGCTGAAAGTCACAGGGTCAATTTTGGCAGAGGCCGGGCCATGTACAACCTGTCCCGGAAGATTATTGCCCTTTGAGGCCCAGGAAAAATAAGACAGGAAGTGGTCGGACCAGGGCACCGGAAGAGGATCTTCGACCATAATAGGAAAGTTGGAGCAAATGGGGTCCAGAATGTGACCGCCACAATGAGTCGGTAATCTGACCCACTGAGTAAGCTGAGCAAGGCTTAATGAATCCACAAATTCCCGGGCAGCCCCTACATCAGCCTGATTCAGATGAATATTAAGGTCCCCAAGAAGGAGATAGTGGGTGAACCGTAGAGCACGGGGGATGATAACGTCCTCCAAGGCTTTGAGGAAAGCCCCTGCCTGCCCCGGGGGCCTATAGACCGGTGTTCCACCCAGCGAAAATTGAGGAGAAATGCTAATACTGAAGTCCAAGATTTCACCCTCTCCCAGCAACAAGGCCTCGCCGCGATGAAAGGCCCAATTATCCCTATAGATGACCGCTACACCACCACCTCTACTGCTTTTACGGTCAGCGCGGGAGATCTTATATCCCTCTGGAATGGCCATCTCCACTATAGGGTTGGAAAATTCATTCAGCCAGGTCTCGGTAATGAAGAAAAGATCAACCGGTTTCTCAGAGAGGAGGTCAAAGATGTCCTGATGGTGTTTCCCTAATGAGCGGGTATTAATCATTGCTTCACGAATGATGGGCCCCTTCTTACTATCACTAAACGTGGTACTGGGCTGGGGACAGCCATCCAAGCCTGACCCGAGGCAGTAATCGCATTTCTGGCAGACCGTGGAGGATTGAGCTAACACCTCCCACCTGTATGAAGGAAAACAAGGGCGTGTGCGAAGTGTAACCAGTTTGTTGCAACTGTATGTTTGAGGATTCTCAAGGTGGGAGTAGGAACGGGCAGCGTGGCTGGCGCTGGCCACATCCGGGACGCTGACGGGCGCAGACGGGCTTGCCTTAGGCACGCCAGCGGCGCATCCGCGCAGCACGCATACTTATGGGGAATCCCCTCCGACAACTAGAGAGCGCACTGAGCAAAATGGCGTCTCTAGCTGTCGACCGGGAGAGAACCAGAAATGGCAGCCGGTCTCAGGTAAGTGTGTGAGTCTTCTTACACAGAGCCCCCAAATAGTAGTCTAAAACATCAGATTCAAACAGTGCAAATGCGCAGCAAATAAAATCTTTAAACAATGATGTTAAAATAAGTTAAAAGCGATTAACGTGCAAATGAGCAGAGAAAACTGACGTGAGCAAACCCCTCAAGGCACTGGCGTCTGCGTAGCGCACATACTTATGGGGAATCCCCTCCGACAACTAGAGAGCGCACTGAGCAAAATGGCGTCTCTAGCTGTCGACCGGGAGAGAACCAGAAATGGCAGCCAGTCTCAGGTAAGTGTGTAAGTCTTCTTACACAGAGCCCCCAAATAGTAGTCTAAAACATCAGATTCAAACAGCGCAGCAAATAAAATCTTTAAACAATGTTGTTAAAATAAGTTAAAAGCAATTAACGTGAAAATGAGCAGAGAAAACTGAAGAGAGCAAACCCCTCAAGGCCTGTGTTACATTTAAAAAATGATTCTGCAATAAGCTGGCTGACTTTTTCCAATGCAATGTCAACCATATCTTTCAGGTATTCTCCCAGCAGTCACCAGTACGGACTCTATATTTAAACTGGAAGAGGCCTCCAATTCGGGCCTTTTCACGGGTCGCGAGGCACCTCCCACTTTTGAGACGTTTTCTCTCCTCACTTGGGATAAAACAATGAACCTTATGAGCTCCATCAAGTCCATCAGTCTGGGGCCCCCTCTGACCCCTGCCCACCGGGGATCATTAATAAGCTGGCTAGCCAGGTGGCTGGGCCTCTTAAAGATCTACTAAACCAAGTACTGAGTTCGGGGTACTACCCCGACATTTGGAAGAGGGCCTCCATTCTTCCTTTGGTGAAGAAACCCTCCTTGGACCCCAAGCTGGTGGACAGTTACAGACCAATCTCCCGACTCCTGTTCCCGGCTAAGGGGCTAGAGAAGGCTATGAATGTGGAAATCTTGACATTTCTGGACACCCATCAATTGCTGGACCCCGCTCAATATGGGTTTAGAGCGAACCATTGTACGGAGTCCGCACTGGTGGCCGCATCAAAGGAAATTCGAGTTAGGGTGGACAAGGGCGGCAGAGCTGCATTAATTTTACTTGATCTCTCGGCCGCATTTGATACGGTCCACCACGTGCTTCTTCTGAAACGCCTGCATTGCCTGGCCTTCAGGAGCACTGCACTAACTCTACTAAGCTCTTTCCTCAAAAACAGGGAACAGTGGGTCGAGGTGGGAGATGCAAAATCCAGCTCCTTCTCCCTCCCCTGTGGGGTGCCTCAGGGATCTGCACTTAGCCCCACACTTTTCAATGTGTACATCACCCCCCTGGTGAAGATTATTCTGAGCTTCGGCCTGACCGTATTATCCTATGCGGATGACACTGAGATAGTGGTGACCGTTTCATCTCAGTTTGAAAATGATGCCAACAATTTCTGCAGCTGTATGGCCACAGTTGCAAGCCGGATGAAGGAGATTTGTCTCAAATTAAATTCGGAAAAAACAGAGGTGCTGCTCTTTGGGAAAGAGACTTCCTTCTGGAATGGATCCTGGTGGCCTCAGGAGCTGGGAGACCTGCCCAAACCTGTGCAGAAGGCAAAAAACTTGGGAGTCATTTTTGACACCAAACTATGTTTCGATGCTCAGATCATTGCAGTGACCTCGGGGGGATACTTTATGCTTCTGGTTCTCAAACAAATTCTCCCGTTCATCCCAACGGATTTACAGAAGACCATAATGTTGGCCCTTATAGGATCCAAATTGGACTACTGCAATGCCCTTTATCTGGGCACCTCAATATAGCTGCTCAAAAAATTGCAGTCCCTACAGAACGCGGTGGCCAGAACCCTCTTGAACATCCCTAAGTTTAAACCAGTATCTCACGTGCTACACGGACTTCATTGGCTACCGGTGGAGAAGAGAATCTCATTTAAGGCTCTGTGTCTAAAACATAAGGCTCTTCACTGTACCAGTCCGCTCTATTTTCAGGAATGATTCACCTGGTATGCGCCCAGTAGGACACTAAGATCTAGCTCGACGCACATGGTCCTGATCCCCAGAATCAAACGAGCAAACTGGGGCGGCAGAATGCTGACCTTCCTGGGGGGAAAGTTATGGAATTCCCTTCCTCTTACCCTCCGGTCTCAATCTAGCTTGCAGCTATTCAGAAAGCAGCTAAAGACCTGGCTCTTTTCCGCTGGTAACAATAAAGTGACTCAGACCTAACTCGGCTTGCTGCCATGTCCTCAGTCCTTGATCCGCCTAGCGCTAAGACACCTCCGGGTAATGCGCGCTTTATAAAATCACTTCATTCATTCATTCATTGTTATTTAGGTGGTTACGCATTAAATTTTAAATTTGGGTTGTGTGTTTATTGAGTAAAACGGAGGTTATTTGATTATTCCATTATTTATTGGCTTTTTTAAATTGGCATTCACCTAATTGTTATTAATTTGAACAGAAAAGTATTATTTTAAATCATTCAAAAATAATTTAATCATATGGATTGTGTTAGCCACTGGGTAGCTTTAAAAGCCAATAAACCTCTTTTCAACCAGGAGTGGTGTGTCCTATTAGCATTAGAGCTCTGCCCTCCTTTTTTTCTGCCCTATTTTTCTATGCTAATAAAGAATAGTAGATATCATTATTAGTCTAATACAAATGTTCACACTCACTTTGAGTGAGGGTCAAACAGTCTGAGGCAGGCAGTTCCATCTTTCTGATGGCAGGCGCAAGTGCAAGAAAGCATCTGCCCTGGCCTCAAACAGATTGGTCAGGCCTAGTGAGGTCCCAGCCTTGGCTTCAGGGGCCTGCCACACCTCAAAGCCTTCCCATGTGCACCTGCTGCAGCATTATTGGGAAAGGTAGCTCCTGGCGCTGTACCCATAGCTACATGCCAATCAGCCTGACACGCCACCCGTTCCCATCTCCTCATGGAGTTAGGAAAGGGTGGGGTGAAAAGGCATGAAACTGAAACCTGGAACCTTCAACTGTGCAGGTTCAAATTTTTAGTTTGCTGTCTCAGCTGTGTGGCTGTTTCGAGTGTCAATGGGGCTCTAGGCACTAGAACAGTACCTACACAGGAAGCTGTGTTGAGAAAAAAGAAATATCAACTGTATGTGAGTGAGAATGTGGTCTTATGCTTGCAAGTCTACTGTTGGCCCAGAGGCATCCATTGCAAAATGATGTTGCTGGAATTCTGGAGGCAATTCTTAGTGTAACAGGCATCTGTGACTTAGGGCTTGATTATGAGTTTGGCGGTGCGGAACCGCCCCGCACCGCTAAACATGTGGTTGAACTGCCAGTCAGATTAGGAGTTTTCTACTGGTCTGGCGGGTGGTTCTTTGGCGTTCCCACGGCAGTGCCTATGAAATAGGAACTGCCATGGGAACGCTAAAATCAGTACCTGCACGGCATGGACTACTGCACTCCATGCCGTGCAGGTACTGGGGTGCATACACACAGGGGGCACAACATGTGCCCCCCTGCATGCATACCCGGCCCACAGGGCCCCCTTTGTTTCCTCTCTGCCACAGTTTTTATGGGGGTGGAACCGCCATGGAAACCGTGGCAGAGAGGAAACTCATAATAAGCTTGGCGGGACTGCAGTGGCCTACCCAAGCATATTGTGGCCTCAAGACCGCTGCACCACCACCAGGGATCTCTGATCCCTGGCCGTTGCTGTGGTCCCAGGGTGACCTGACTGCCCTAGTTGTAATAGGGCAGTCGGAAGTCTGCTGCTGCCGCCGCGCCCCTGTAAGTCTGGTAATTAGCCCATAAGTGCTTACTTTGGTTTACTAGAGGAAATAATTTGCATACGGGACACCTAGGCAGATTTTACATACATGGCACTGGCGTGATAATAAGCATATCCAATTGACATCAAAGTAAGCCAAACAAGAGGGCTGAGATGATGGGGAAGGACCCCAAGGGTTGCACTGAAGTGTTCTACACCTGCTGCCTACAACGCAAATTGACAGGCATGAAAATTCAATACACATTGATAAACTTGTGATAGCTACACTAGTTACAGTTATTGAGAAGAGTCCAGCACCATGCCATATGATAATAGAGCCCTGCCAATGGTCCTGTTCTTTATTCATGCCTAAAGCTATTAAATTCTCCTGGGGTGGAGTTATCATTAGGAACATTGTCACAACTCCTAGCCCCCCTGCAGTCATATACAAAGTACACTCCAGCACTCAAGCATTTCTGCATCTAGACACCCAAATACACTCTGATTTCCTTGTAGACACTCACACACATATTCCAGTACTTCTACACTCAAACTCAGACTTCGAGAAGCACACACAGACCTTCATGCAGCCATCACCACATCCTTGGAAGCGTACCCAACCATCCTGCACTGCTCAGGCTCCAGAGGAAACTCACAATTCGAGCTCCCACAAGAGTAGCATTAAAACAGAACTCTTACTGGACTTTGTAGCATGAAATCTCAGCAGTCATCTTGGGCATAGTACTACCTACACCTCACCCAGGCTTCCAGAACCTGCTTGGCTTTAATTCTCCTTCGAGAGACGAACCCTCCGCTACACTTACTAGAGACCTGAATCTGCATCCTCACAAGATCCTGGGCAGTGGAGTTGGAGCAAAAAGGTAGCCTTCATCATCAGTGACCTGAAAAACACAAAAGTTAGATCTTCAACATTTAGTGGATTACACTGTCATGCTGCAGCTCGGTGAAAAGGTCATTGCAATTTACTTCTTTAACATTGTGAAAGTAAGCTACTAAGCACAGATAACGAAGTATTGTAAATGACCTCGTAAGCACAAGGTGAACCTTGTGACTATCAACAAGGCAAGAGACTGGACAAAAAAGGGTGCAAGAGAAATAAAAAAAGATACTAAAGAACTATGCTATTCCCCAGACCCTCATGATTCTTGACGGGATGAATAATTTTGGAGAAAACAGACTCATAACTTCACCATTCAGAAAACCAATAATAGCAACCACATGTAAGTATGGTAAATGCAACAGTCCATTGTCATATATTGAGAATTATTGCTGGTTTCATTCTATGCATTAATTTAATGTGTTGTACCTCTGATTACCTAAAGTAATATATCTTCCTGGAGAGGCGATCAGTGAGAATAACTAGATCCACTTTTCCAGACCAGTTAGAAAGCTAGACAAGTGAAGGGTCGAAGTATCGCCACTCCTGGTGAAGATCAACCACATTGTTTTATCTCTTTTTTTCTCATCCCAACTCCCATTTCCCTAGTGAATTCCAGTTGGCGTGTTCAACATTCCCCTTGGTTGTAATTTCTTGGGGAGTGAGTAAACAGGCATCACTCCTGCATTTCAGGTGAGTCCTGTCTTGAAAATCATGAGTATTGGACAACTCAAGGACATGAACTAATCATGTTTTCAAGCTTTGAGAAGGTCATTACTCCGACTAAGGATGATCTGAAAGCTTGCCTAGTTGAGTAAAGACTTTGATAAATCCATCACAGATGAGCTGGCAACGCTGACAGCAGACATGGGCATAGGCACAGTGGGCATAAGGTCTGACTTGCAGTCACAAAATCAACCAATCGAGATGGTTGAAGTCAGCTCCAAATATATGCATCAATGAAACAACTATTCCATGCCCCCATAACATATTTAATCCCAAACCAAGCAACTATG
This sequence comes from Calotriton arnoldi, assembly GCA_963921515.1. Lineage (NCBI taxonomy): Eukaryota > Metazoa > Chordata > Amphibia > Caudata > Salamandridae > Calotriton > Calotriton arnoldi. Next base: position 38,078 of record CAWUFW010005661.1, read on the forward strand.
GAATAAGTGTGAAGACCTTGAGCACAGATCATGATGAAACTATACTATTTGCGTCAGAAACCTGAAAGAAGTGGAAGAAGTGGATAATATTTTTTCATAATTGGAAGACATCAATAAGAAGGTCCTGCAAGGCCCTCAGAACTTAAGTAATCGAATTTAGAGGGCTCACAGAGTGGGGAGGAAAACTAGGCACTCCTACACAAGACCGAGGGAAATCATGGTGGCATTATAAAACCATTGTCAGATGCTGTAATCAGCCCCAGGAATCTGCAAGTCCCAAATGACTTTGCTGCAGGAAGCAGAGAGCAGAGGAGGAGGGCCTCAGGATTGCCTATATAGTGTCTCCATTACTCCTGCACCGCGCAAAGCCATCATCAGTGCTAGGGAACTCCAAGTCCTACAAGGCTTTCTTGCCAGAAGGATGGGGCAGATTAGGAGGCCATCTCCGTTGACTCGCACTATATAGCATCTCCATTACTCCCATTGTGCGAGACACACTCAGGCCACTCCTGGGCCAAGCCCGAGCCAAGTGCGGACCGGTCTTCATCTGTCATCATTTGTCATCACCACAAAGAGACTGGGCAGGGCACCCCTCTTGGTGTCATTACTTTTCCTCAGGCAAATCCTCATGATAATGTGAAAGAAGGGCCCTGTATTTTAAAGTTTTAACTTTTATTTTACGTAGATTCACAAATGGAAACTGATACTGGCCATACTTGGGCATGGGATTCCAGTTCTCCTGTTTGCAGAAGATATACTGTTGATCTCGAAGACACCTATGGGCCTAAAGGCCCTATCAGATTAATTTGTAGAGATCTGCAAACTGCGTGGACTAGAAATGAGTTCTTCTAAGACCACCTTAGAATTTTCAGGTCATACTCACACTAGAAGGGGTAGAGCTTGAGAGGGTCAAGGCTTTTGAATATTTGGGTATGAAACTGACACATAACATGGCATGAGATATGCAGAAATGCAAATATGTCCTAAACCTGCAAAATTACAGCTCTCGGATACTAAGAGGACAGAAAAGGACACTGGTTACAGATCTACAATGTTCAAGCAATAGAGGCGGCTTTATATGATGTAGAACTTTGGGGACATCTTAAAGATTAAAGCTTGGCCAAACTGGAATGCATTTTCTTCGCTCAAGCTAGCTCAGAGTGCTCGGTCATTTGCACTGCAGATAGATATGGAGTTAAATCTATTGTGCTGAGAATAGAATTAAACGATTGTTGTATTGGCTGTGTATCTGATATACTAAGGAACTAATTTCATACAGAATAGCCTTAGAAGAGGTACTTGGTCTTGACTGCCATTCCAGAAAACCTTGACTGAAATTTGTCAGAACACAGCTGTATATATTTGGTTTAGAAACGTTATGGAAGACCCCAATAGAGGACAGTCAGATCTCCAAAGATCATATAAAAATAAATACCGGTTGTATGCTGTAGGGATAACTTTGTTAGCTCTAGACAAGGAACTCTTACGAACACCTTTGTTGACTTCAAGTCTACATTTAGCTTTGAGCCATTTCTAGACTTTGTTGCGCCTCTCCTTTCTAAGCAGCTCTATGTAAATGGCAGTAAATGGTCAACTGCCCAGTCAAATGGCGCACATGGTCAACTTCCCAATCAAATAATGATAAATGTCCAGCTTGTTAACATGAGACTGTGACGTGCTATTCTTTCGCAATGCAGATTGGGGTGAGTCAATATAAAACTGCTTTGAGAATTTTGAGATCTGGCACTAGAGAAATTATAGTCTACAGCATCTCTCACATTTATGTGGCACTTTAGGAGGAAATGCCATAACAGCAACAGTATTTACGTTTTATTGCTATTTGCTTTTAACCATGATTTTATTTCAATGCCTCTTTTATGCTTAATGCTTACTTGTAATGAAATAATGTCTTTTTATTTGTATAGTTTACAGGGGTAAATCTCAGAATAAACATATATACTGACTGACTGACAGAACCAAGGGGAAAATCATAGAAAGGCAAGACAAGTTGACCACTAGGAATAGAAGGGCAGCCACCTTGCAACAATCATTTTTTATTCAGTGGAAAAGAAACCTGAGACTCCTAACACAGGCACTGACTACTGAACAAAACTGGGTCTTCCCAACACACCTTCAATTTGAATGGCATGTCATGGAGAAAGTTGTTTCTGACGTGGAGCAGGGCCTTAATATCCTGAGACCAGACGCCACATCCACAGTGGCGAAACTTCATGATGGGCAAAGGCCTGCAAGAACTGATGTAGACAATAGAGGAGTCAACATATCAAAGAGGCAAAGTGTCACTAATAGGAAAGAGGCTATGAACAGAGAATGTACAAAAATACAAAAACTCATAACTGAATGACACAGTGGGCAGAGGAAAGAACAGATGTCACTTAACTCTTATGAGAAAGCAGAGTAAGTGTGAGCGGGGATAAGTAGGGAGGGGAATCTCTGTAGTGAATAACAACAATGAATTCAGGGTGGGTAGATAACTAGTTGGCCTCTGAGGGGGTGGCCTAAGGGGTGAAATGTGAAACCGGATCTACTTAGGTGGAGCAGTTGTAGGAGGTAGTCCGATGGTGCTTTTTAAAAACACAGCTAGTAGACCTGAGTGGTGAAGCCCCTGCCACATCACACTTATTGTCGATGTTATTTTATGGTTGGTAGAGTAAGAAGAGTGTGATACATATAACAAATATTTTTATTACTCTATAATTGATACATTTATGGGGACACCACAGCACTCCATTTGCTAGTACTTGTAAGTGTACTGAATATAGCAAAGTCCACTTTATTCCAGAGCCATATCATTTAAATTACTTTCACTTAATGTAAAATGGTTGAACTCCCACAGTAAGAGACAGGAGGTCTGGAACTATATCGGTCAACACAACATAGATGTTTTATTCCTGCAGATAACTCATCTTCTACAAAAATTTCAATTTCATAGGAAACGTGTCCTACCTCATTTAGTTCTGGCGTACTGCCCCCTTCAAGACTGCTGATGTGGGATTATTATGCAAACAAAACCTGTGAAGGGAGGAAATTGGGGATGATCAGAGTCCCTGAGGGGCAATATTTCAAAGTACAAATAAAAGCAGCTCTCACCTCTATCTCCCTGGTTAATATATTTGTGGCCAATTAAGCCCAAGATAAATTCCTAAAAAGCACACTAGAGAAACTGCTCGAGGGCAAGACATGAGATGATAGTAGGAGGGTATTTCAATAAAGTGTGGAACCCCCAGTTTGACAGGACTGCATCAGGAGGGTCACACACAGGAATGGCATCAAGGGAATTAAGGAGTCTTTGGAGAACAGGGTCTGGAGGAGGCCTAGCATTCCATGCATCCTGATGCATGGGAGTTCTTTTTCTCCCATGTACACAGACTTACTCCTACACTGATTATATTTTTATGATGAAGGATTGATACTTTTGCTTTTCTCAGCAGGTATGGCAGAGATCTCTGCATGGGATCATGCCTATGTAGAACATGGGATCAAACATAGCGAGATAGCTTAGGAGGCTTGGTAAAGATCACTCTTTATAAACTGTGTTTTAACTTCAAAAATGTGTAGTTTCACTTCAGTATTCTATGTGAGAACAGAGCTCTTGTTGTTACGTAGTGCTGACAATTTCATCTAGCGTTTGAGAGGGCTCATCTTTTATATGTAGTTCTTTCAAGAACCATGAGGCAGAGTTCTTAGTTTTTCTTCTCTTTTCAGTACTCTAGGGGCTAGGGAGTAAGCTACTCTTTTCTAGGATCCTGTATACTGTTTTCCAAGGTTATGGACATCTGAGGATGTAGGGAAGTAAATCATTTTTTGTTCTGGAGAGGCAGTGATTGTTTGAGTGTCTCAAATCTTTCAAGCAGTTACGTGGTCTCCTAGGTTGGCTGAGAATAAGGTCAATGAGGGGTCTGTACAGTCAACTGCTATGGTGGAGAAGATCTTCACTTCTTCTTCTTTTACATTGATGAGGTTGAGGGTGGCTCCTCAAGAGTGAGGCGGCTTTCAGTAGAATTGCTGAAGACTGTTGTTATCTAGAAAGGAGGAAAAGAGCAATACTGAGCGGTCATTCTGATTGTCCTAGTAGATATTAAAGTCAACAAGAAATATGTTATAAAGAAAGGATTTAATTTTCAGCTATGAAGTTGAGTAACTGAAAAGCAAATATTGAGTTGTTTCCTGGCTTGTGGTAAAAAAGGTGTGTAAGAAAGTGGGTTATTAGTTGTGAATGATGTAAGTCCACAACTTTCCCCCTATAGCTACAGTGCCCTTCATTAAAAGGTGTATTGATTCACTGTAGACTTTGCCATCTTTAATAAAGCATTTTAATTTCATTATATGCGTACAAGAGTCGGTTTTCTACTTTTTACATTCTGCATCACAGCCTTGGGACCTACCAACAGAAATCCTGACATCCCAGGGCCTATAGACAAACCCCCAAGGTTCAAGGGTATTTAAAAGTAACACAAGCTTCTCCTGGGTCATCTTTGTAACCCCCTGGGAGAAGTGTGGCAATCCTTTTGGAAACATTTGTGGGGGCTCCTTTGGGGATTGGCACATTCCTGGCAGATTTGCAAATATATTGTTTAACATTTGTTGTGACCCAGCCCTTCCTAGGGCACCAGAAGAGACCATGTGCAAATTTCTGAAGTCCCCAGAGGCTTCTAGGGGTTTCCTTTCTATAGCACTGCAGGGGTTTATGGGGTGATCAGCGATCTCCTGGCCCAGCTATTTCATTTTCTTTTTTTAATTTATGGCCTTGTGCCACAGTGATCCTTCTTTTTGTTTTTTTAAGGCTGGTTGCCCTCGACCCTCGAATGGGCATGTGCTGATCGCAAGTGCTGCATGGGGAGCCCGCTTGCACATAATCCAGTGGTCTCCTGCCATCGACACAGCTGTTGTGTGCTAACAGAGGGCTGGCATCCTCTTTGCTCTGTGCGTCTTCATGCGGACAGGTTGGTGCTTCGCTGTGTGTTCCCCACCCTCCCAGACATGGCACATGGGAGAGGAGACACACCGCCTTTCTCCTAGGGCTTTGGCCTGAGCCAGGAGCCTCCTAGCTCTCCTCTTTGCCAGCAACAGCCATCAGGGAGATTGGGGTATCTGGAGCTGAATTCACTAATGGAGAGGTGCCCAACGCCGGCTCCTTCAGACTCCAAATTCTACTCATCAGTCTCAAGGTCCCAATTGTCCATCACATGGTGTTATTCTCAGCTTGGGGTCACCTCAAGCAGTACCAAACAGACCTCAAGGCATTATACCCTTCATGGCTGCACTATTCAGCTCCCGCAGCCTCTAGGGCTACTTCAATAGCACCCATGTAAGAGAAGAAGTCAGGGGACAATTCTCGGATGAGGGTTACACCCCTGCAGGCCCAGTTCTCAGAAGCTCTAGGCAACCTCTTCACCTGCAAGGTCCCCCAGCAGATCCATCCCTCTACTGTCCTTTAGAAGGTATAAGAGGCCCAGTGCCAGAGGCCCTGGGGAGGTGAACCCACAGGGTCCCATTCAGGTGAAATCTAGGGTGCTTCAGCACCCCAGACAGGTCCAGGCGTCTTCAGGTTCCTGTAAAATCCATTGTCACTCTCTCTCAGTTTCTCCCCTGTGCAGAAGTTTTCAACTGCGGGCATAAAGTTCTAAAAAGAAGGCACCTCTGTCCAATCCTGGGATGACACATCATTGTTTCACCCCTGTCCCAACTGCCCTGCAAAAAGATTGGGACATTTCAAAATTGCAACTTGAAGTGGTCTGTTAAAAGACCGTCCTTGAAAGTCTAAGCTCTGAACCTAACTGCCACAGCAGCCTCGTCCTTTCTCTCCTAAACCTCAAAGTGGAGCTACTCCTGTCATTGGCTACAGAGGTTTGAGCATTCCCCTTTGTTCTCTTTGGGATAATCCTTCCCAGGCCTGGTGCAGTGTAAAAAGTATATATCATATGCAGATTCTAACCCCATCCTTTACTTTTCCGGGAACAGGCCCAAGCAGTGGCAAATGAACCTATCGTGTGGGGAGGCATTTGATCCTCCAGCTGTCCAGCAGAGTAATTAACTTGGCCCAGCAAGGAGAGCAAAAGTCTAAAATCTAATTAGAAGCCAAAGCAGAGAAACATCACAAATTCTCAATTGCCAGGGGTGCAGTTATGTCAAAAGTGGCATTGACTCTGCACTTGAGATCCATTTTTACCATATAATCAGTGTGTTACACTAGTCTCCAGGCAACACTAGCCTCTGTGCCTCACTATGGATAAAAAACTGTACTTTCGTGCAGATTTCACTCATAATGTATAATAAAGTAAGCACACACTCTTGTTTATCACTTCAGACTTACACTATGAATACCCACTCACATTTTAATACCTATACCAGATCATCACCAATCCCTGAAGGGTCTCTTCTGCGACAGGCTACCTGTGCACAGATACTGGGATGTGAGAGGCAGTAGCCCCACTGGCTCAGCTCAAAAATGGGTTCAAACGTGTGTACGCAAGTGTTCATGTGCACCCAACCCAGATCCTCTTACACCAGCTGCCCAGCATTAGACCTTAATTTAAAAGGCAGATACTAGTGGCCAACACTTCCAGGCAGTTTTAACAGAGTTCACATTGAGAGACTTAGTTAGTGAGACTCATTCACAGTTAAAGCTCAAAAAAAGGACATTTTCAAAAATTCAAAGTGTAGTTTTAAAAGGCTAGAGTAGGATATTTTCATCTCAAACGAAAGACATTTGAGTAATGGGAGTTGTTTTTTTGTATAATTTCTACAGTTAATGGAGTTTTGAAAGATGAAATCAATTGTATTTAAAGTGAATGGTTTAAATATTATACAAAATGCAACACAATTGAATCTTGGCTAACAAACCATATTATTGCTGTTATATTTCTACAAGAAACCTATTTGATCTAATTCAAGTTAAACAATGTCAAATAAGTTTATTCTTGGCAGGACAGTACCTACATGCATCCACGGAGACCACCCACAGAGGAGTGAGTAACAATCTGCATTTCACAATTTTAAAATATTACAATACATTGTGTGGCGAGGGATACCAAAGGTAGATGGATGCAGGATATGCTGCTTAATGGACTAGAATCCTCTTACATTGGCAAACATTCATGCACCAATAGAAGGTAACTCGACTCCTTCAAAAAACCTCTGCTTATCTATGTCGCCCCTAAATGGGAACCTTATATTGGAATGCAAATTTGATTGAATCTGGTCACTGACACTAGACTCCAATATCAGTAACTAGAAACAAAATAAACCTAAGGTTTTCAAGGTACTAAACAGAAATAAGAAGGAGGGGGTATTGATAGATCCTTAGACACAGGACAATCTCTCTGCTAAAGAATTTTCCTCTAATTTCTCTGCTAAAGAATTTACCTCTAACTCATACAGTCGCAAGACTACATCAAGATTAGATTTATTTTGACTTCTCGCCCATTAGATACGAGACCAGTAGACATTCTTCCTAACTGCTTTTCAAACAACAAATTTTTTGCTGCATTAACATATTTTCAAAATAATGAACAACGTGATGTAGCAGATAATATCCAGCTCTCATCCCAGAAAGGGGCAGTTACAGGATTTTTAAAACCCTGAAAGCAACCTGGGTAATTAAACTCATACCAACTGATAACTTGAATTAACTCTGATTAAAAGCTGTTTGCTAACATATTAGCAACAAGGATCACCAGTGTAGTTGGTACATTATCTAATATTTTTAACAGAGACTTCGCTTTCGGAAGCCTCTCTGGCTGATATCGGCTTTGCTACCCCGCAGAGTTTCTCCATTCAATTTTGCAGCAGAATGGTGGGGGAATTTCAGCCGTGTGCAGAGACACTTGGGTCTGCACTGCCTCTAAGCTGTCTCACTGCAACTGCCTCCAAGCTGTCTCACTGCGATCCTATAGAAGGGCTCACCTTTTCCATCTCACCTAACCTGGTCTTTACCATGACTGGAGTTTTAATCTACAGACCCCTGAGCAGCTACAGCAAGTCCTTTGCTCGGCTCTCAGATCTTGTGGATCAACTCTCTATATTGAACTCTAACAACCCAAATTGTCCTAGTGTATTACAACTGGTTGACACCCTTGAGGGGTCCAACTTAGTACAACACATACATGGTACCACGCACATGGTGGGGGGGCATACTCTGGACTTGATTTTCAATCACTCTCTGGCTATCCGAGTGAGACCAGCCATGGAAGTACCATGGTCTGATCACTTCCTTCTTCCATTCACAACAGTCACAAATCAGTGCCTAGAGCAGGTGACCCTTCATCAGAAGAGCAGCAGATCTTGGCGGAAAATGTCCCAGACTAGGCATGGGGAAGCCTTGTTGGCGACCCCGATAATGTTAACAGGTCCTGTTGACAATGACCTTCAGCTGATGGACAGTCGGCTCTTGAGTGTCCTAGATCTTGTTGCACTCTGAAATCTATGTCCCAGAGCCATTCAAGGCCATCCGCCCCTTAGTTTGCGGAAGCCTTATGGGAAGAAAAGGCCCTCTCTAATCGACTAGAGCGCGTGTGACGCTCTGCCTTTAACAAGGACGCGAAATCAGCATTCAAAAAGGTGCTGGCCAGGTTTCCCACATCCGCCCGGGGGGCCTAGAAAGAGTTCAATGAATCTTCCATCGATTCGGTTGCTAACAAACCAAGGGCCCTTTTCAGCATTGTTAAGTCCTTCTTCTCCCCAAGGGCAATGCAAAACTCTCTTACACCTTCGATACATCTGTGTGAGGAGCTTGCAGATTTCTTTACGAACAAAATTAAAGTAATCCATGACCAGTTTTCTAACCAGGGCTTAGCAGTAGACACTCCAAAGAAGGTACCGCCTACTGGCCCGGTTTTGAAGGATTTGGAGCCTTTCTCTCCTGAGGGCTCGGCTATGCTCCTGGATAACTGCAAGTCTGGCCAACCTCAGGACTGCTGCACTCCTAACATTCAGAAGTTAGTCCTGCTTATTATCATTCCAATCCTCAATAAAATCTTGAACACCTCCTTGGAGTCTGCTACTGTGCTGAAGAGGTGGAAACAGGCCCTCCTACTTCCACTGCAAAAAAAAACTAATGCTGATCCTAAGTTACTCAGTAACTTTAGACCAAGCTCCCTCCTTCCTGCAGCAGTCAAGATGCTGGAGAAGGCAGTCAATAAGCAGATTTGCTTGTTCCTTGAATCGAATAACCCTCCTTCACAATGCACAGTCTGGCTTTTGGACAGGATACAGTACTGAGTCCGCCTTATTGGAGGTGGCGGAATTTATCTAGCTCAACCTTGATCTGGGGGCATCTGCAATGGTTGTTCTTTTAGACTTGTCATCAGCATTTGACACGGTCTTGCATCCCATCCTGCCTGCTGGATAGACTATGTAGGATTGGAATTCAAGGGAATGTGCTGGCCTGGATCAAATCATATCTGGAGTTGAGGTCTTAGACGGTATTTCTTTCTCCCTTTCACTCAGACCCCAAACTGCTCAAGTGCGAGTTGCCGCAAAGCTCCGCACTGAGCCCTACGTTTTTCAGTGTCTACCTTGAGCCTGGATTAAACCCAGATCTGTGACTGGGGGTGAATGTTTGATTTTTTCAGCATTCTGGCCATCATCTGTTCTTTTTGCTTTTGTTGCCCTAAGTGGGAAGGGTATGCCCAGACGTGGGTCTCGTGCTCACTGTGCCACTGGATTCAAGCTAGCCTGGCTGATGAGGGGTGATAACTTGAAACCAGTCCCAGGATGCTTGTTTCCGGTCAATGAAGGACCTGGCCTGGCAGTTTGGGCTGGACTTTTCCCATGAGGAGAAGGATCAAGGCTGATTTGCATATGGCTGGCTCAAAACTGGGGTGGCATGGTGAGCAAATAAGCGATGGATTAAACCCAGATCTGTGACTGGGGGTGAATGCTTGATTTGTTCAGCATTCTGTCCATCATCTGTTCTGTTTTTTTTGTCACCCCAAGTAGGATGGGTATGCCCAGATGTGGATCCCGTGCTCACTGTGCCACTGGACTCAAGCTAGCCTGGTTGAGGAGGGTTGATACCCCAAAACCAGTCCTAGGATGCTTGTTTCTAGTCTAAGGAGGACTTGGCCTGGCAGTTCAGGCTGGACTGTTCCATAGGGAGCAGGGTCAAGACTGATTTGCATATGGCTGGGTCCAAACTGGGGTGGTATAGTGAGCAAACAAATGATGGATTAAACCCAGATCTGTGACTGCGGGTGCATGTTTAATTTGTTCAGCATTCCATCCATCATCTGTTCTTTTTACCTTGACCCTCTGGCCAAGCTGGTTGAAGAGCGGAATCTAAAGATAATTTCATACAACGATGACACGCAGCTGATGCTTTATTTCGAGGACTGAAGTCCTGACACCCTCAAGTCCTTCAAGGACTTCCTCAAAGCAGTTTGAGACTGCATGGGCGAAGGCAGCCTCAAACTAAATTCCTATAAAATGGAAATTCTCTTATTCAGTACAAGTATGATCCGTGCACTTCTGAGCTGGTGGCCGTCCAAGTTGGGGCTTTTCCCACCCCATCAGCCTGTGTTAGTAATCTGGGCGTCAAATTAGACTCAGCCCTATAGTTTGAACTGCAGCTCAAATCACTCTCGGCTTGTTGTTTTGCTACATACAATGAAATCTCTGTGAAGGATGCTTCACTTGGTGTCTGTGACTTCCCATAAGACTGCGGTCCATGCTCCTGTCACTGCTAAATTGGAATATGCCAACAGTCTTTACCTGCGTTTGCCTGCGTACCTTCTGCAACGGCTGCAGAGAATGTCGCCGCTTGCCTCATTCTCAAGGTCCCCATGCCGCAATCAGTGTCTGCACATCTTTGCCAGCTTCACTGGGTCCCTGTGAGCAGTCACATCAAATTCAAGGTACTACTTTTCGGTGGCAGGAGGTGGAGACAATCCACAGTAGGAGGACCAATGGATCAGGGTTGCCAGCTCTCATACAAGAGGACCCCAAGACTGATCCTGGTGGGGCCACTTCTGATCTGGAGATGCTGCCTGTGCTCTCACAGAGACAGAGGACAGGAGCTCTGCACCAGGCAGACCCCTGCATGGCAGACAGAGTGTGCCACTTTTGAAGGGGGTCCACCCTTGGAAGCCCTGGTACCTGTTCGGCCACAGGGTGCAGGCCCTAGGCTGAGAGACCAGTCTAAGGATGTTGGGAAAGAGAGTTAAAGTAGGGTGCCTAGCAACCATGGCTGTTGCCCCCACCCCATCCTCCCCTTCTGAGAAACCTCAGAGGTTATGGAAACATCAGGCGCACGTAAGGAACTCCTTGCCAGCCCCAAAGGCTGCAAGGGAGGCCTGCCAAATGCCCTTGCTTGACACTTCCACCTGGAGTAGATGTCTAGGTACTGGCTCTTGATATTGACAGCTGTCAGTGGCCTCTGTTGGTTATTGTCAGTTTGGGTAGAGTTATCCTTGGGTTTGAGACAGAAGCCTGATCCAATGGGCCACATCACCTTGTTGACCATTGTGGTACTGTCTGCCTACTGAGATGCATCTGTGAGGAAACTAAGGTTAGTAGTCTCACTGATGGGGTCCACAGATGAGGAGAAGGGTTCTCCATGTGTTGTGCTTAGCCCTTTCTGAAGGGTCATCCCCTAACCTTTAGCCTTCACTCAGCTGAAAAGCATGTCATCTGCAGGGGCAATGAATGTTCCCGCCACCTCCCGAGACACCACTCGGCATTACTGCAGGTGCACAGGAGTCTCGGCAGGTGTCCCAAAGGGGAAGTTGGTTTGGAAGAGAGATAGAGCGAAACACTGCTACGCCTTGCTGCATGGTCCAGCCGGGCACCCGGTTCTTCGGGAGCGCAAAAGGTCAGCGTTCCGTCAGTCTGTATTCTATATGTGAACAAGAAGGATATACATTAGTAACGTACTTTCCACAACAGGCGTGGGGCACAATGGCAGTTTGGTATCATGCACATGACAATCACCTTGTAACTCAGTGGGGATATTCACTGTCAATCACCTCTCTTCAATTCATTTTTAAATGTATGAATATTTTTAGATAAGAAAGCTCTTGGATGATTTGTTCTCATCCAGAATGATTGTTCCGAAGCAAACAAAGTTGTAAACGCTCAAGGAGCTCTGAATGTCTCAGCGCACAAGGTGTGACTGTTCATTGCCAAAACACGAGTTAAAAACTTTCTGAGCACTCGGGAGTTTCAGGAGCTCAATTCTCAAGATCATAGCACTAGTTCAGGTTTCTGCATCTAGCACAATACAAGCAAACCATGAAACAAAAAGCAAAACGGAGAAAGTAACAATAACTGCAGGTTAAAACACAATCTTCCGCAGAGTCTGTCACTGCACACATAAATAGCATTCCTTTAGGTCTACACAAATGTTTAAATCAGTCAGGTAAGTCGCACGCAATCCTGTGCACTGGTGTGTGCCAAAAGTACTCAAGAAATCTGTGCAAAGTCCAGATAACACACACAAGCACAATGTACTTAGCTGACAGGTCGACTACTACAGGAGTCCGTGATATCCGACGTGCTTGCTGGTTTCACTCTGGAGTCGGGGAAGCCGAGCGGTGCAGTCCGGAGTGATGCTGGTCAAAGCGTCAAACAGCTGGGGGATGCTGTAGTACTTGAAATTTTGGCTTCGTGTCATAAGCATCGTCGAATCATGACGATTTTGGTATCAGCAGAACGACAATGACGAACATACTATATCCAGGCAATTTCGGCGTGTTCGAATGGCTGGATCACCTTCAAATCAGGGATTTCGTCCTGAACCCTCGGGTTCCATTTTGTGCATGGCAGCCATTTTAAGTGGTTGCCCTCACATAGGCTGATAACTAAGGCCAAAACGAGTCTGAAGGACACGTACACCTTTGTTGACTTTTGTGTGACCTGGGCAAGCTGACTCCACTGCCTGAAGCCAAACCTGTTCGACCAGTTCCTTTCCCAGTGACCGATCAAGATTAGTATCAAGGCACAGCAAACCATAAACCTTTCATCACATTCAAACCACTCCTAATCTCTCACACAGCTGTCTATGTTTCTTTCTTTATGACTTGCTTTACGAGGAGGAGGTGCCCGATTTTATTAGGGGTCCATCTGATATCTGATGAGAATGTCGGGCCTTGCCGGAAATTGGTCTTGGGATGGACAAACTGAAAATGGGCTTGTCATCATGACTCTGCTTTTTCAATGTTGTAAATATCTGAATGGTAAACTGTAAAGAAGGAATGTTAGGTATTTTGCATGCTTGCACAAGCTAGGACTGCCCCTTACTTGTATGCTGAAGTTTGTAACCCTGAGAGCATATAAAAGGCCTCTGTTCTTTGTATTCCTCAGACTGCCTCATACAGTTGCTACGGCTTCTGTGTGACGTGGCCTCACTTATGTAAGTTTAATAAAGATGTCTTTTCATATTTCAGCTTCTGTAAAGTTCTTTATATTAATAAGATCCCTGAGTTGAAGATTAGATTTACTTCAAATGGCGCAGCCAACGCGGGGCCTCATCAGAGAAGTGGCTTTCTGTGGGAGATCTTGTCAGGAGACTGAAATCTACTGAGGAGGACAGAACAAGATTCTACTAAGGAGGTACTCTGTGCACAAGGATTCTGGAGATTCTTTGTTTCTGCAGCCCAGTACATTTCTGATCTTCCTGATTTTTGATCCTCCACATGACGTCACTCCTGACTGAGAACCTTTTTGGCGTGAGTATTCTAAAAGACCGTTAGGTCATGTAGAACTTGACAGATAGAATTTGGATAACCTTTTGATTAGTAAAAGTAAGAGTTAAGTATAAGTGGGTCGCTCCCAGTCGTTTGTTCTTTGGTTCCTTGGTTCCTTTGAGTCTTAGTTTGATTGGTTCTTAGTTTGTTTGGTCCTTAGTTTTATTTGAAGATTGCAATTTTCAAAAACCGAGGGTCTTGTATATTTACGAGTGTATCGATAGAGATAGCCCCTTGAAGTTTGAAGCTAGATTAGTGAGCTATAAGATGCCTGATCTTAGCAAATTTGGAGCTTTATGTTGGCCAACTTTGTATACGTTTGGATTAGCCGGCTTCCCTAAAGGGAAAATCTAAATAGGTTTAGATTTACAAACATATTTCTTCCTTGGTGATTTTGTATCCCCAGGGAATTAAAATATGACATAATACAAAACAAGGATCCTTTGTTCTGCGCAGTTTTTATGAATGAAGATATGCAGAACGATTTTGTTTGGTGTTCTGCTAACCAAAGCTAGTGAATTGAGTGTATTTTCGTAGTCTTTTTAAAAAAAAAAAAAAAAAAACACAATTGAGAAGCGTTTCTTGTAAATATAACTTACGACTAGTATTTACAAATGGTTTGGTTCTAGTACAGTCTGTGGGCTGTCCTGAGTATTGATAGGTGGGTTAAAATGTGTGTGTTTAAATGTCTGTGGTTTTCCTATTAGTGCAACTTCTGTAAGAGAATAGCGTTGGCGCTATTCATGAAATGCATGGCTAAAAGCGCGCCGTGTTGTGTGTCCTGAGTGTTTCACCCCTTTCTGTTTATGTCTCAAATGAGCTCAATGTCTGTTCGTGGTTTTTCTTGATGTTTTCAGTCTATTAAGCAACATTTTGTAAGTATATTATTGGGTCTGTTGCTAAATAAAATTGTCCTTTTTTAGAAAGAAAAATGTGGCGCCAAATTTTGTCATGTTTTAAGTTAGGCTTCTGTGTTTAGGCTTATAAATAAATGCGTCTAAAATGATAGGCAAGGGATGCAGCTTGCTCTTATATGTGGAATTATCAAAAATAAAAGGGTTTATTTATTTTATTTTATTTTTTTTTATTTTTTTTTTATTATTAATTATGAAAAATAATTATTAAAAATAAGTGCTACAAAATTCGTTTTTTACTATTCATGAAGCTTAAAGCTCATACTATGACATCCTAGCATTAAAATTTAATTTAAGTTGTGCTATACCGAATAATGACGACATTAGCATATGGATTTTCACTTGGCGCAGGTGTGAAAAACTCATTTTTCTAAAGATTTACATGAGATATGTCTAATATCTAATATCTGTAATGTGTAAAGAACATCCTGAGGATGATTAATATGTAACATACTTATGGGATATTTATTTTTAAGTGCCCCAAACATCAAAGTCGAATTTGGGTATTTTTGCCATTTAAAATAGCTTTAAAGTGCTTTAGGCTTCAGTAAATGAATACATTTAGGTATAAAACACAAATTTGCAGGTTATTCCCATTTTGGGTTCACTTGTTGCTGCTTATGATACTATTACAAGTTTACCTGTGTTGTGAAGGGATATACATGACGATGTGTATCCTGCAAACAGTTGGGTAGATTTGCTTTGACACTAAATTTCACAGAAAGACAGACAACACTTCACCAGTGTATGTCAAATTTGGCTTTAATGGTATTTGAAGGAAAAATAAAAAAGATATCAAGGAAACAAGGTTTCATATTTTTTTCCCTGAAGAAGGAACTGGAACATTAGCGGAGGTTACCGTATATGGTTTAGCGGCCAGCGGTAGAGCCAACCTTTTTGTCACCCCCTGATGTCACATCATGCCTAGTTATTGGGGATTTTAGCTGTGTCCTAGTTCCATTTCCTTTTTCCATATTCTTTTCACCAGTTTGCCTTTTTATTGATGTATTGTTCAAGTTCACACTTCCAGACCGCAGTAATATATCAGAAACCCCCATATTATGTATAATTCCTTTTGTATCACCAGACTGGTTTTCAAGAATTCTCTTTAGGCCCACTGCAATGTTTTCCAGTCTGATTGTTAGGATAGTGATGGACTGGTTAACTGACTCAATACTATAACAAAACAAGTTTTCCATCTCAATAGGAGATACCTTACATTTTTTTTTTTTTTAACATGACAAATTTTCAATGACTCTTTTTAATGTGGCTATTTTTACCCTTTTGTTCATACTGCTTTAATTTTTGGTGGGATCAGATGTGTTCTAAATTATGGAAAGACCAGGACTCTCTAGTTCTTGTCTTTTGTTTCCACATTTTGATCATTAGCCTGTGTATTGCATAGTGCACCTGATGCACAACTTTTAAAGGGAGGTATCTACATGCCCCTGATAATCTGTATTATGCGATTTTTCTTTTGAGATGTTTTTAAGACAAGGAATTTAGGAACACCTAGACTTAATCATGTCGCTATCTAGCATTAGATGATGGAGAATATGCTCTCACACGGAAACCCAATTGAAGAGCCTAGAGGCACTGTTGTGCCTACTGCCTTTGTCTTTGTATTGCCTTTGAGAAATGACAGTGTGTTCTAGACCAGAACTGTCTCATGGCATATGGCCATTCCCTCGCAGATTGCAGGCCACCTGCTTGCAGTCCCCTTGTTAAAACACAAATAAATTGTATTCGCATTAATTTTAAGAAAACAACTGCGTCACATTTCCTACTTCACAAATGAGAGGCGGACGTCTGGTATCTCCGAAGTATTATGCTTGCTTCATCAGAAGGCGTTGAACATCAAAAAGAAGCAGGAGAGTTTCAGTGCAAAAGAGCGAAAGGATTGAGGCCTGAGTTTTTCACCTGTCATGTGCTGGTAACCTCTGACAGTGTGCAGTCCCTTGAGCCCCTCGGCCTGAGTTTTGGCCACACAACCCTTTTCCTTTGCTCCAACGGAAGTGCAGTGCACCGGAAGATGCAAGAGTGGGAAAAGGCACTACATTATGGTGCCCATCAAAGAGCAGCCTGAGCGTCCTCTGACACTGAGTAATGAGTGTCGGAGCCTGAGAATGTAGACCCGGATCTGCATAAGATGATCTGTGCCCTTGATCAATGAGGAGCACACTATCTGTAGTGCCTGCCGCAGAGGAGAGATATCGGTGCACTGCCTTGAGACATTGAGACTTTCAAATGAGCTGTGAGTGTTTGCCAGGAGGGCACTCCAACGGATACTGAAAAACACTATTTTTCATATAAGGCCTGAATCAAGAGGCCCATGCAACAATGGGAGAAGATTTGATGGACGATGGAAGCTCGCCAGAGAGGCTTGAACGGACTTTGGACATAATTGATGCATAAAGTGGTTTCCGTGTGATTGCATAAAATAGGTGTTATGAGACTGTTTCTTATTGTTTTGCTGGCATTGTCTTAAAGTAGTATTCTGTTTAGTAAAAGCAGAATAAAGTCCATTCTCTGTGGAAGAGTATTCCCTTTTCACCTCAGAGCATTGATGAGGATCACCACTGTTTCACCTGAACATGTAATAAATTACTGAAATACATAGGAGCCCTAAAAATGTTACTAGATAATTTTAGGATTTACTTTTGCTTAGGGTGGTGAAAAATTATGAATTCGTTTGTAATAGTGGTCACTACTTTCTCCTGTTGTCTATATGTTCTTAACAATGTGTTTTCTAGTGTTTTTAAACATGACATTGTCTTTTATGGGTGGGATTGTTTTTTTCTACCCAATTGACATCTGTACCCACCTCCCAACCTATGTCTCTTCCTACTACTACTTCTTTGCATTCTTTCAATACTTTACCTGAACACAAACTGGTTAGGAGGTCAGAGTTTATTAATAATTCCTTTGTACCGCTTCTGCATCAACACCAGTTAGTAGTGAACATCACTAATTGTTGGGTGTGTGGTCTTATGCCACATACTACAGATAGAGGTATTCCCTATTTGATCCTGCTATGTGTGGCCTCTGTGCTACATCGTGTGTAAGGAAGCCTGTATCAAGGTACGAGCTAAGCAATAGGATGATGCTACAGCAACATCTCAATGAATTTGTGAATATAGACCTGGACTCAGATTAGCGTGAGTATATATATTAATTGCCTATGTAAGGGCAAAAGGAGGGTCTGTAGTACTTGAAATTTTGGCTTCGTGTCATAAGCATCGTCGAATCATGACGATTTTGGTATCAGCAGAACGACAATGACGAACATACTATATCCAGGCAATTTTGGCGTGTTCGAATGGCTGGATCACCTTCAAATCAGGGATTTCGTCCTGAACCCTCGGGTTCCATTTTGTGCATGGCAGCCATTTTAAGTGGTTGCCCTCACATAGGCTGATAACTAAGGCCAAAACGAGTCTGAAGGACACGTACACCTTTGTTGACTTTTGTGTGACCTGGGCAAGCTGACTCCACTGCCTGAAGCCAAACCTGTTCGACCAGTTCCTTTCCCAGTGACCGATCAAGATTAGTATCAAGGCACAGCAAACCATAAACCTTTCATCACATTCAAACCACTCCTAATCTCTCACACACCTGTCTATGTTTCTTTCTTTATGACTTGCTTTACGAGGAGGAGGTGCCCGATTTTATTAGGGGTCCATCTGATATCTGATGAGAATGTCGGGCCTTGCCGGGAAATTGGTCTTGGGATGGACAAACTGAAAATGGGCTTGTCATCATGACTCTGCTTTTTCAATGTTGTAAATATCTGAATGGTAAACTGTAAAGAAGGAATGTTAGGTATTTTGCATGCTTGCACAAGCTAGGACTGCCCCTTACTTGTATGCTGAAGTTTGTAACCCTGAGAGCATATAAAAGGCCTCTGTTCTTTGTATTCCTCAGACTGCCTCATACAGTTGCTACGGCTTCTGTGTGACGTGGCCTCACTTATGTAAGTTTAATAAAGATGTCTTTTCATATTTCAGCTTCTGTAAAGTTCTTTATATTAATAAGATCCCTGAGTTGAAGATTAGATTTACTTCAATGCTGTCCTTGCAGGAAGTAAACAAAGCCAAGTGAGACGTTGGCCTGGGTATGGCTTTTTATAGAGGCCAATCCAACATGGCTGATGCTGATCACGTGACCCATGATGAGAACATGTGGTCTCTTCTGTCAGCAAACGGGCCGGGCAGTGCAAGCGTCTCCTTGGCAACCATGTTAACAATACATTGTAAACACATGCACGCTGCTATACAGCCGGGTGCCCTGGGGTTTTTACAATAATCGTTATACCGCTTTAAAGACGTAACAGCAGGTGATAAATAAGCATTGGCTCAAAAACAAGCATTGGCCCAAACACAATGCCATTAATGTGATAAACAGCATTGGTCATTCATATGAACAGGGGAGGGGGGCCTCTATAGCAATAGGATTGATTGTTGATCCTTGTGGATGTTGGCAAATCATGCAGGGGACAGTATGACAATTCTTGACAGTACCCCCACCTGAGGATCCTCTTAACGGATGAGGTTTAGACAGATGTTGCAAATGCAACCTTCTTACAAGGCGGGGGAATGAACGGTTATAGCTGGTTCCCAAGAGTTATCCTCGGGACCATAACCCTGACAGGCAAGTAAATAATGCAGGACTCCATGAATACGCTTAGAATCCAAGATCCAGGCAACCTCATTTTACCACTGCCCATCAATCTTAACTGGGGGTGGTGGTGGAGAATTATGGGTATTTGGGGAGTAGGGACATAGCAGGGATACGTGGAATACTGGGTGAACCTTGAACTCGTCAGGTGAAGCAAGTTTGACTATGACAGGTTTTATGACTTTAGTGACTGTGAATGGTCTGAGATATTGGGTATTTACCTTTCTAGAACCTGCTAGATGTACATTTTTAGATGACAGCCAAGCCTGGTCTTGTATGTCAGAGCGAGTTTTCAATGTTTATCAGCTTGGGCCATGGTCTGTTTTTGATACTGTATCAGATGGTGTTGGACTTGTTGTTGAATATCGTGTAATTTTTTTGTGGTGTTCCTAAACTGTCTGGACTTTTGCTGAAACCTGTGTGTTTGTAATAGGGAGCATCCTAGGGTGTTGACCAAACAGGCAATAGAAGGGAGAAATCCTTGTGGCTGTTGTTATAAACATATTCTACAAGGGATAGAGCCACATCCCGTTCAGTGGACCATGTAAACACGAAACACTGTAAAATCTGTTCCATTGATTGGTTTACACATTCCGCTTGTCTGTCTGTTTGGGGGTGATATGCCAAGGAAAAACGGACGTCCATGCCTACAGACGAACAGAAACTACGCCAAAACCGTGGCTCAAATTGTAGACCAGGATCTGAAATTGTGATAGGTAATCCATGCAGTTTCACAATATGTTGTAGACATAAATCTGTAATATCTGGTGTTGTAGGAATGCATTTCAATGGAACGAAGTGGGCCATTGGAGTCAGGTAGTCACCTATTACTCAAATGACGGAGTATCCATTGGATGCAAGGAGGTCTATGATGAAGTCCATGCTTAATGTAAGACATGGAGCTAATGGTATTGGCAGAGGACATAATAAACATGAAGATGGCACATTTGATGTTTTCGACCAGATACAAGTTGAGCAGGTTTGGATGCAGTTTCTGATGCCTTGCACTAACGTGGGCCACCAGAACCATCTTTGATACAATTCCACAGTTTTTTTTACCCCTGGGTGCCCTGCTAGCATAGAGTCATGCCCTTAATGCATCACAGTATCCTGCAATTCTTGGGTAGGCACAAATTACTGCTTTTCGTGATATAGTAATCCCTCCTTTTCTGTGATCCCAAGTGGCAACAGTGTGTTAGCTTTTACTACTTGGAGTTTATCAAGGAAGTCCTATGAAGAGCAGAGAGCAATGATTTTGTCTGAGGGTAGGATGTTTCGGGGTTGCTCTTTTTCTTGGTCAGAAGTGGAAAAGCTTAACCTTGATAATATGTCTGCTCTCAGTTGTGGGCTGCCAGGTCGGTAAGTAGTAACAAAATCATATTCATTAAAAAACAATAGCAAATTCAACTGGCGTGGTGTCAAAGCCTTGGTTGCCTAAAAAAACTGCAGATTGCGATGGTCCATGTAAATCGTAACTGTGTGCCTAGCCCCTAGTAAATGATGGCGCCATTCTTAGAAAGCGAGCTTGTGGCTAACAGCTCCCTTTCCACCACTGTATAGCTCTGTTCTGCCACTGGATGGAAGTGACCAGACTCAGAATTCCTTTGGGATATGTCCCCCCCACCCCACAGCTACCTGAGATGCATCAGCCTCCACAAAAAAGGACTGGGAAGGATCGGGATGGTGTAGGAGAGGCGCTTCCATGAAGTCTGTTTGAGTCACTGAAACGCAGCCTCAGCTTTGGCATTTCAATGGAACGGGATACCCTTTTGCAGTAGACGTGTGATTGGGGACACTGTGGTAGAAAACTGGGGAAAGAACTGCCAATAGAAATTGAGATGTCCAGAAACCTCTGGACTTTTATAACAGATTTTGGAGCTTCCCAATTAAGTATAGGTTGTACCTCAGACCTGTCCATAGAGATGCCATTGGGGGAGATGACATAACCCAAGAGCTTGATGGTTCTAGCGTGGAAGACACACTTCTCCAGCTTAGCAAATAGATGATACTCGCGGAGCCGTTGTAATACCGCTCTCACATAGCCTATATGTTCTTCAGTGGAAGATGAGTAGATCAGAATGCCGACTATGTACACTACTACAAAGACGTCAAGGAACTCCTGCAGCACCTCATTGATGAAAAACTCAAAGGCTGCAGGAGCATTGCTCAAACCAAAGGGCCACACAGTATACACGAAGAGCCCAAACTTAGTTCTAAACATCGTCTTTCACTCATCAACCCCATGACGCGGATCAAGTGGTAGGAGCCCCGTAAATCAAGTTTTGTATAAATAGTGGACTGTCACACCTGATCCAATAAGACCGGTATAAGCGGGAGAGGGTAATGGTTCTTTACTCTCACCTTATTGCCTGCATGATAATCTATAGAGGCACACACCTCGCCATTCTTCTTTGGTACGAAGAATAAAGGGGATGACACTGGTGATATAGAATGGTGTATAAACCTCTTGGCTAATAGGTCGTCAAGATATTCCCGAAGGTAATGGTTCTCAGGCTCAGAAAGAGCGTACACTCTACTACACAGCAGAGTTGACCCTGGAATCAAGTCTATGCGATGCTCATAAGACCTATGAGGTGATATCTGAGTGGCCTTTTGTTCGCAAAAAACGTCTTCTGGAATGTCTGGTGCAACGGTCTTTTCAGAAACTTCTACTACGCGTGTTGATGCGCAATGCAGGGGGTATTACCAGATGTGGTGTTTCCTGATAACAGGAATGCCAGCAGTGTTTTGAATAAAGAGTCACCTTCCTTGCTACCAAATCTATTTTTGGGTTGTGAAGTTGTAACCAGGGGATACCCAATATGGTGCCTAAAGCTGGGCTGTCTATCAGATCAAATTGGATTTGTACTGTGTGTCCATTAGCATATACCATTGTTAAAAGAGAAGACTGATACACAATGAGTCCCGAAGATAACTCGGAGCCATCTACAGCTTGTACAGGTTCAGGGGTGTCTTTTCTAACGGCTGTGACATCCAGTGTCTTAGTTAGACCCAAGTCTAAGAAATTACCCATAGCCCCAGAATCTAGTAATATGGGAATGACTTTATGTGCCTGGTTAGGCAGAATCAATGTCACTATGAGTGTCAGGTGACAAGGTACAAAATTGGGGGTGTTTGCCAGGAAATGTGAGACCACATGTTTGTAGTGCTCAATAAGTCGGTCTCCGTCTTTATCGAGCATGGTAGTTTCCCACCTGATCACTATCGGTGGAGTCAGGCACTGCCACAACCCCAACACCTTTTTGCGAGTACTAGGTTTAACTTGTGCACTCTCTGGCAAAATGCCCAGATTTGCCACAATACAGGCATAAATTCAATCTCCTATGTTATTTTTCGTCTTTGGACAAGTGCCGCTGCACACTACATTTGCATTGGTTCAGTCGTATCATGAGCGGAACTGGATGATTCCCTCTTCTCAGTTTTCACAACCACGATTCGTGTCTCCTTAAGTTTTTTTACCTTTCCGCTTACCCAGACGATTGTCTAACCTTACAAACAAATCTATAAACTCTGAACAATCTAGGGGGAGGGGGTTTCCACGATTTGGCCAGAACGTCTTTGAGATCATCTTGGAGCCCTTGATAGAAGAGGGATGCCCACTTTTCTTCTGGCCACTATGTTTCAGCGAGCCGCTGATTGAAAGAGGTAATATAGGACAGCAGGTCCTTATTCCCATGGAGTAAATGCAGCAACTCATTGTCACTGGCTTGTACAAAAAGGTGTTTGGCGAACAACTTACGCATGTCATCCCTAAATTTATATAACCGTGGATCATTCGACTCTACTAGAGGGATAGCCAACGTAGCGGCATTCCCGCCTAAGTGCGAAATAATGAAAGCCACTTTAGGGGCATGGTTCCTGAATGCAGCGGGCGGCACTGAAATTGCAACTGGCAATGATTTATAAATATGTTGTACTTAAAACTGTCACCAAAGAACCTCTCCAGGGTTGTATGACTGAATAACGCATGCCATTAAATCGCATGTCATTATAACGCTGTCATTACAACACATGTGCCTCTAGTACGAATGCAGGCTGCCCGGGGTCCACGAAGGAGACCCGCTAAGAGGACGGCTGCCTTAGTGCCACAAGATGGCACAGGAGGGAGCCTCCCAGTGGTTGGGACCCTCAGGGGTCCGGTGGCCCGCGTCACTTCCGGGCAGAGGGGGCGGGGGGTGAGGTACATATACCTCTCACCGCCCACTGGACGCCCTCTTTGCCCACTCACCCGATGCCGTTTAGACATGTCCAAGGAGCTGTACAGCACGCAGTGAGCGTTACCCCCCTCCTCCTCTCCCCGCCCGGGCTCCCCATTGCCAGGGGTATTGTCTAGGGCAGGGCGGCCCGGCCCGGCCATGTCTGCGGTCCGCCTTGGGGGGGGGGTTTGTGC
This sequence comes from Calotriton arnoldi, assembly GCA_963921515.1. NCBI lineage: Eukaryota > Metazoa > Chordata > Amphibia > Caudata > Salamandridae > Calotriton > Calotriton arnoldi. Next base: position 61,783 of record CAWUFW010005661.1, read on the forward strand.
AACTCACGGTGGACACGGGCCAGCACCGCGGGGCTAGCCAGGGCCCGGCCCCGAGTGGGCTCGGTGTGGGTCGGGGGTGGATGGGGAGCAGAGTTGCGAGCACCATTCTTTGCAGTGTCTCCGGCTCGAGGCGGGCCGACATGCTTCTATTTTGGGGGGGGGGGAGGTGTGGTTCCTAGCCGGAGCTGCTCGGGGGGCCAAGGCCCACGTGTAGAATGGTGGCCAAGGCCCGAGTGGGCCGTTTTGCTCAGGCGGAGGGCAGCATGCGCGAGAGGCTCCCTCCCGCGCGGCTCCTAGGCTCCGGGTTTAACGGGGGGTTTGGTGTGTGTGTGGCCCCTGCGGCCGAATCTGTCCGGAGGATCCAGGCCCAAATTTCAGCAGTCTGTGGGGTCAGTGCCGACGTGCAACTCTCGCTGCCCACAGTGTTCCCAACCCACTGTGTCCGCCATTGGGACACTTCTTCCTGCATTCGGCGCCCGGTAGCGTTCAAACCCCGCCTCACCTGCCTGCTACATCCAACTTGCCACCCTGGGTTACCGTAGTGTGGCCATCCCAGGCGCTGGTTCTACCCGCTATTCCCAGCAGTGGAGGGGGCTCAACAGGCAGGCAGGCAGGCACCGAGTTGGGAACAGGGGAGGGGGCTGCATGGGGAGAGGATGTGGTCCATCGGCTAGACTGCCGACTTTGGTGCTGGAAACCAGGGTTCGAGCCTCGGGGTCGCATCCACATCCTGGGATTCTGGGCAAATCACTTAATCTCCCCGTGCCTGAATGTGTAATGTAAATACGGTGCTCGTGTAAGCGCTCCAATACCTTCGGGTCGAGTTCGCGCTATATAAATATGCACAAAAAAAAAAGAAACAATCAAAATAGGGAGTGCGAGCGGATGAACAGTGCTCGAAGCAGCCTGAAGTAAATTATGCCGCGGGCTTTCCTTGGCTTGGTATGGGCGGGTCCCTGGGCCATGTTGGGAGCAATGCATGTGGGGCCAGGAGCGCGGGTCCGATTGCTGGTGGGGCACGGACTTGCGTATGATGAGGGGGGCGGAGCCGGTTTCATGGGCGGCGGGGGGGTTCCGATGTTGGAGCGATGGGTGCGAACACCATCAGGTGGTGGCCGGGTTTTTCACTGGGGAGCTGCGCATTACGCTAGCGCGGATATGCGCCGCCCTGGGGCAGCCTCCTGGCCCCAGCAGGGGGGCCTTTTAGTATGGTGTGCAGCATGCGGCGCCGCTGCTGGCGCATCACTCCACCCTCGTGGGCTTAGGGCTTGCGGGTGTCGGCACACTGTGAACCACGCGTGTCTCGAGGTTAACTCACGGGTACACGGGCCAGCACCGCCGATACTGCCAGCTCTTGGCCACGGTGGGTGCCCGGGTTGGAGGGAGGGGGAGCCAGCTGAGAGCGAGCTCCTTCCGTTCACTTGTTCAGGGTGGCGGCATTAGAGGCGCTTCCCCCTCCTCGCTCCTCTCGTTTCCGGCACAAGCAGCAGAAGGATTTTGTGCTGCTCGTTGCGGGTCGTGCCGGGTCCAGCAGCCTGAAGTCAGTTATGTCGCCTCGGGTTGTTGCGGGTCGAAATAGCGCCAAGCTGTTTCAGGGAGCAGTGACATCCCACCTCCTCTATCCAATTTGAATGCGGGGCCGGTGAGCAATCGATTCAGTGGGGGTGCTACGATCAAGACTTTGGTGTACATAGTCAATTTCGCCATGGCAATGCTTTCCTGCCCGGGATTGACCCCAAATCTCCAGGCGGCCGCCTCGCACGTATGTGTACTTAGTGGTATTAATCGCGGCGCTCGGTGGCGATTACAAGCTAACGATTATATGGCTTTGTGGCAGTGTATTGGTTTAATGGGGAAGTTAAGTTTATTGTCTGAGCAACTTGCTCGTTGTCTTACCCGCAGCACCTTCGCGCGTTGGGGGTTCACACGACTGTGCCGATCGGGGGAGGCCTGGCACCGGATGGCGGACCGCAGGCTCGTCCAGCAAAGACCCCGGGGTGGACAATGTTGATACAATAGGGAAGTATGTACGAAGGGTGGAACTACGCTTGCCCAAATGCCAACTAATAGTTGAGTCTCTTCCTATGTTGCTCGATAAATCAGGACGGCACAATGAATGTGTGCACGTCGATTTCAGTGTTGCGGCCTATACATGAGGGTAATGCAGGTGTTTTAGGATTACAGTTATTTACACCTCATTCGGCCATCTGCGAATGTACTACTCATCGTCGGGGCAATGCTGTGTGTTTTCTGATTGCGGTTTGATTTATGCAAGGAGTTGTGAAACGCTGGGACAAGGATGGAGGCCAGTCACGTGCAGGCTGGTCATGACAAACCGGTGAGCTGCTCGAACTTTACAGGTGGCACCATCCACTGTTCTCGATATATGACTGCACAAGGAATATTGCGTGTTGTTTTCAGGTTGCAGTCTACATATTCTGCATCATCAGGGCAATGCAATTTTGTTACGATGGAAAGGTATTTTATTTAACGGATGCTGACGGCCATTTAAACCAGTCTACATTGTTTGGTTTCGCGCACGAGTCCGGCAGGGCGCTTTCTGGGGCCGGCACCGGCACTTAAATGGGGGCACCGGCACTTAGGACAGCTGCTCAATTAAAAAATGAGCAGAAAATTAATTGTTTTATAATCCCACTCATGTTAAAAACAACTAATACCTGCCAGCCAAACAATTCTTAAAGCTTGGGGGGCTTGACCAGTCTGAATTGTCACTCTTGGGCAGTGTGATGGTTAGTAGTTGGGAAAGGTCAGGCGCTGGCAGTGGCAAGGTGTGGCGCAAATTGGGGTGGCCTCATCTCAAGGACAAAGCCCCAGTCCTGACTTGTATCGCGAGTACTGCTTACTTACATTATGCAACTAGCGACCATTGTCAAAGCAATTAGTCATGCTTGCTGTGGGCATCTTACTTGTTATATCATATATCCGGATGCAATGAAGGAAACAGACACTGGCAAGTCGGGCGGCTCGCTAGTCTAGGCACAAATTCTTAATGTACGTGTGTTATGGGTCTGTTGTGTCCCCGGTAGCGTCTCTTTCCAGCGAGGTCACTCCGTGGTCCCTAGACTCAGCGCGGGCAGATGGTTGTTCACTGGGGACTTGTATTCCTAGACAGACAGTGCGATCCTTTTCCTCGGCGTAGCGCACCAACACCTCTGGGTCCAGTTACATTATACTATGCTCCGGAAGGTATGGCTTGGGCGAACCTCCAAGTGGAAGGAAGGAGGTTTCTTGGACCATCTGGCCAACAAGTATTCTCCTGTATATCGAGGCGGGTGGGAAAAGTTTCCCTGTGCTAAATTGGACCGGGTGGTTCCCGGTGCTCGCACCGTCACTTAATTCAACGCCGGCGATGGTGACAGTTCGCCAATCTTGGCGCTGTCTCTCTATTTTACAGATGACCACAACAACGGGCAATTATTAATCCAATACATTATAATTCCATTGCCTGCTGACCATGCCATTCTCATAGCACTTGGGGCCTGGAATAGTCGGAAGTGTCACAAATGCTTGGTTAGTAGTTGTGATGTTACTAGGATTTGCAGCAGGGCAGGAGACATGTTTGGCGCAAACTGAAGTGACCTCCGACGTGAGGAGGGCCAACTTGTGTGGGGGGGGGGTGAATTTGCAGACATAGGACAAGGCATACATCCTTGGTGCCGTTTGACTAAGGGGACAACGCAGTAAGAGTAGGGTTTGTATTTAGTGCATTGAGCGGATCCTCGCGGCTCTGCCAACAAGGTCCTTGGGCCACTGGGAGTGAGGCATGGTGCCCTCTCTCTGTCTTAGTGGATGCATGCTGCTACTTCTGGCTGATGTAAAACGGGTCAGTTATGGCCGGGCCCCGGCGATTATGGGTTCATCTTTCTCACCTCTGGGTTGAGACATGTGGTCAGGACATGTGAATTAGGGGTTTGGACCTTTATTCCAAGTGCACATAACATCATTGTCGGGGGGGGTGTCATGAGTGCCGTTAGTCTACGAACCCCTTGCCTCACACCTGTACTTCCTCCTCAACCTGCCAGTGCAGATAATTCTGATTCAGTAGCCTTGGGTGTTTGCTGCCAACATCTTTGGGCCAGCTACGGGCTTGGGAGCATGCTCCGGGCACAACATTCTTTTCCAACTGGACCACTGACAGACTAGTAGAGGCGGGCAGGAACTGGCTAGCCACTGATACCACTAGGGAACATGACTGACTTTTGTGGGCTGCTGTTGAATGTAAGGGATACCCAATTTCACGATATATGTGAGCTCACCTGGGGAATGATTTGGTTGGTCATTTAAGGTCAGCTTCTAGCAAGTTTGTAGGCCACAGATTCAATGGGACGTTGGACATTCCTTTTGCCTTCTAAATAGGTAAACCTACATTGGCAGGGCCCACTGTGTTGGAGTGTGGCCTGCATGACTGGACTACTGAGGCGGAGTGGATGTGGTTCGTCCTTGTTTGGGGTGTTGAGCACCAGACATGGCGGCTCGGCAGTTGGTGTCACGGGCCAGTGTACACGGTTTGAAGGAATGGTTAAGTCCCTCTTTTGGCGGCAATTACTGGCAGTAAGAAACACAAGCAGATGCTATTGAGCTACTCACAGGGGGTGTTTTACCCACCAGGTGGCACAGTCTTGCTGTTTACATTCGGTTGATGGTGTGTTGGGCAGGTGGGAGCCTACAGTGAGGAAGGTGGGGCAAACTCGCAGCAGCAAACGCATTGATTTTGCCACCAAGGTTTGAATTTAGTTGTCTTTTAGTATAGAGGCAAGCATACTGCTGGTGGTCATGCATTGCGGATATCCTTACCATGCGCGGAATCGCAGCAAATGTAAATATACCTGGGGAAGCAAAGGCCTGCCCGAGTTTGCCCGGGCCTACCAGTGTTGACTACGGCTGCCCACTGTGGGTAATGCAGAGGTGTAGTTGGAAGTCCACGGCCTCCTAATGCTAAACCCAGCAGCAAGTTTACCTGGCTAAAACTACGTTATATAAATTGCAGGAACAAACGTTGATTGCTTGAGTTTCTTGTCCCTTACATGTCTGCGAGAGGCACACCGCGGCAGAATGGGCTCAAGACAGGTTGAGCACTGGTGCCAGCAGGCTTGGTGGTGGCATTCTGTGACAATATGGTAACTAGGTGAGAGGTGTATGCAGTCTCCTCTGTGGTGTGCCTAGGTTGCTACTGAATTTAACTGTGACAGGTTTTCCCTAAGGCCTCCTGTTAGATGCACCAGTAGTTGGGCAGGCGCGTACTTGGGGGAGGATGGTTTCATGGTATATTAGCCTGAAGTGGCCAAGCTAGCAAGACAATTTTACACTCCGATCCTAACGGGACCCACTTTGGGGAAACAGTGGGTGGTGCTTGCTTTGGGCAGAGGACAGCAGGTTCAAAGAGCTTTCCATGGTTCCCCATTGGCTTAGCCAAATGATCAATACACAGGAGGATGGAGGGGGATTACAATGGCCTCGATGTTGGCATAATTGAAGATCTACAAGGTACTACGGATAGGGAGCATATCAGATACCCAGCGGAGGTAGCACAGAGGATCTGATACACGTGATTGTAAGGCCTTATTGAGGTTTGTCTGAACAGTCCAGAGCACTACACAGGAGGTGTAGAATAGGCCAAGTCCCCGTCTATTTAGGCTCCCTTTTAGTCGCCCAGGAGTGGGGCTTGCAATATCTTCCTAATTTGGGATCCAGAATAGGGAAGGCAAAGAAACACCTGTGACTGTGCGAGGGCCACTCAGCAGCGAAGTAAGCTAAAATTCAGCACATTCCTGGTACACCTTCAGAAAAACGCAGGGTTTTGGGCTACACACAAATAGGCACTATCCAGTCAGCAGGGCTTGAGGGCCAGTACCAATAGGGTGCTGTTACCTCAATAGGGTGCAATAGAGGGGTGGATCTCATATACGGACAACTACCAGAGCACATTTGGCTTAAATAGTTAGGAGGAGTCTGGACGATGTGGTACTCCCGGAAGGTATTCTGGTGCAACAACTGGAGGTTATGTTGTATGGCCAAGTGGGCCTGGTCGCCTCCTAGAGGGCCCTTCACCCTGCAGGTTGAACAAGTAATGCACATGGGAATAACAAGGGTTTCAAAGGTACAGCCATCGGCAGCCACCCAGGGGAGTGGCCGGAAGACAGGTTAGGTGTATGATGTACAGGCGAACTTCTGAGTATCCCTAAGGCACCTGGGGAGGCATCAGAGGTTGATAGGACACATTGTTATTGTGCAAACAGGTGCAACCAGCCACAACCAAAGGGTTCTGGGCGGGCTTGGCAGCAGAGCGCATCAAGCAGGTGGGACAATAGGAATTCCAAGGTTTTAAAGGTACAGCCGTCCGTAGCCACCCAGGGGAGTGGCCGGAAGACAGGTTAAGTGTATCATGTACAGGCGAACTTTGAGCTGTCCAAAGGCACCCGAGGTTTGATGGGGTGCAGTGTTATTGTGCAACTAAGTGCAAGATGGATTAGTTATAATAGGGGTGCAGTGCTCATTAAAGGATGTTAGTATCTGAGCATGTCTTTATTTGCCAGGATCAAAGGTCTGGGAGAAGGGCCATCCGTGGGTCCTGTGAGTGGCACGGTGGGAGGAATCCAATATATGGAGGCATGGGTTTCCATCACTGACTTACCTTGGTTGGGGGGCCCAGGCATGCGCTAGCACAGTTTGAGGTAGAAGCGCGGCACACTAATGAGAATTTGGTTTGGGGCCCCAGGTTGCGCTGGAACAGCTTGTTGTAGAAGCTGCGGCACAAGTCTAAGGGGGGTGTCTCCCCTCCCATCAATTTGGTCATACACCGGGGAGGCAATGTTTTGACCCTCCGGGGCAGGAGGGCATTGCGGCCAGATATGAAATACTTCTGGTATAAGTTAAACAACCAGTTGTGGGCAGGGGTATTATGATGGGCAGAGATATCCCCACTGTGAGTGTGGCGAGGGGCTCGGTCAGAGGATGCCGGGATTCCTCACGCAGGAGAGTTTACAGTGCCAGGCGCAGATCCACTGAACAGGGGGTTTGGTTCATCAGGCATGGCCTGCTGCATGCTAAGTCCACTGGGCGTTTGAAAGAGGATGGGTCGCGCATGCCAGAGTGGGCATGGACTTGTTTGGACCTGGGAGAGGCCCTGGAATTACAAAGATGGAGGTGAAGAGGCCTACTTTGGTGGGGGGCCCTGGCTGTGACGGTGGCCACACCCAGAGCTGTGGTGGAGTTACAGGGCGATCCAGAGGCTGTGAGGTACAGGCGGGTACCATCTGCAGAAGCACAACAAGGGTGCAAAGGCCAAATATCCCCAGGGAGGTCCTCGCGTTGGACCCTGGAGGAGCGACGGCGCCCCGTTAGTCCTACGGGCGGTTGTGGACCTGAGCAACCGGGGTTGCCTGGCAGGCTCCGCCCCTTATGGGGCGTGAGCAGGGGCGTGGGCTGTTGGTCCACCGGTGGGAGGGGTCTTCCCTCCCCCAAAATATGGCAAACACCGTTGGCAGGGCCACGGTGTAATTTGGCTCATCAGGTGGCAGGCGGCGAGGGGCTGCCTGCCTTGGGATCGCCCGTAAGATAACCCACCATGTTGGCATATTTGTAATGCTAATAAACCTGCAGCAGTTTTCTCCACAAAGAAGGTGTCTTGTCTGGTTATTTCTCTAGGAGATTGCTGTATGGGGGATGGCGAGTGTTGCCGATATTGGCACTATGCAGGCTGCCCGGGGTCCACGAAGGAGACCCGCTAAGAGGGCGGCCGCCTTAGTGCCACAAGATGGCACAGGAGGGAGCCTCCCAGTGGTTGGGACCCTCAGGGGTCCGGTGTCCCGCGTCACTTCCGGGCAGAGGGGGCGGGGGTGAGGTACATATACCTCTCACCGCCCACTGGACGCCCTCTTTGCCGACTCACCTGACGCCGTTTCCTTCCCTACCGCATACCCGGCGTTCAGGCAGGGTGTGGGGGGGGGGGTTTTGTCTAATGTATTCTTTTGTGTTGCAGGCGGAGTTACAGCGCTATCCAGAGGCTGTGAGGTACAGGCGGGTACCATCTGCAGAAGCACAACAAGGGTGAAAAGGCCAAATATCCCCAGGGAGGTCCTCGCGTTGGACCCTGGAGGAGCGACGGCGCCCCGTTAGTCCTACGGGCGGTTGTGGACCTGAGCAACCGGGGGTTGCCTGGCAGGCTCCGCCCCCTTATGGGGCGTGAGCAGGGGTGTGGGCTGTTGGTCCACCGGTGGGAGGGGTCTTCCCTCCCCCAAATTATGGCAAACACCGTTGGCAGGGCCACGGTGTAATTTGGCTCATCAGGTGGCAGGCGGCGAGGGGCTGCCTGCCTTGGGATCGCCCGTAAGATAACCCACCATGTTAGCATATTTGTAATGCTAATAAACCTGCAGCAGTTTTCTCCACAAAGAAGGTGTCTTGTCTGGTTATTTCTCTAGGAGATTGCTGTATGGGGGGATGGCGAGTGTTGCCGATATTGGCACTATGCCTTTATGTCGTAAATATTTTTCAAGCATATGCCTCCAGCACGCATGCCTTTACAACGAAAATGTCATTGTTAAGGCTTGCTTGCTAAAGGCATATGCATGCCTAAAGTTTTCCAACTTCGTGGACTCCTTTTACCGCGCGTCGCGTTTGGTTTTACTTTATGTTCTTTTATGTTCCTTCGCTTAATTGGCTCATTTCTTCTGCAACCAAGCTTGGGTTTTTTTCTCAGCTTACCAGCAGTACATTCGTTTGTTACACACAAATATTTAGCATTCCGTGGTCTGGTTTCACCGAGAGTCGCTTTAGGATCTTTCTGTTAATTTTATCAAGGAGATGCAATTAAATGGACATCTTTTGCTGAAGTTTAGAATTTATGGGTGAGTTCACATTATCTCATCACTGAGATCTATCCCCGAGTAGAGGGCATACATTTCCCAACTTAGACAGTTTAATAGGTATAAAATATAATAAGTTTGACAATGCTTTTTACAAGAGTAAATATACACCGGGGCCAGTCACTACAATGTACTTTGCAAATTACACTTTTTAAAAATACAATCTCCCTAGTCATTTACAATGATTCTCAAACGCGACTCTCGGTGAAAGGAGCACACAAATTTGGAGAGATTTTACCATGAATATGCCTTCACCATTCATGCCTTTACTATGAAATTCATAGTAAAGGCAGGCGTGATAAAGGCATATTTGTTGTAAAATCCTGCAAAGTAAAGGCTTGCTTCTTAAGCCTTCGGTGAAAACGCTTGTGTGAATCAGCCTTCATCGTAAAGGACGTTTCCTCCTCTCCAGGGGGGCGAGTGGAACGAGCACGGGTGTGGTGACCGTCAACTTTAAAGGATGCAACACCGGAGGTGTAGCAGTCCTACGAGTGTGAATTGTATTAGTAGGAAAATCAAAACGGGATGGATGCATGATGGGTGTCTTATTATTAGGCTTTGTAGCAGCCTCCTATGGGTTACTCCTAGGCTTATATCACTGCAACTCACTTTTGCAACTCGTGATTTTCTTTCTTAAGGGACAAAACCTCATGTTGCAAGCCCGCTAGGGTCCTAGTTAAATCTAGCAAAGTAGGGGTTTCATCGGTCTGTAGAGCATGGGTCAAGCCTTTGAATGTACCTGTAGTCGGATCCATCGCCCAGGCAGTACTTGTATGTTGTGGCTTGGCTTTATGTTGCGGCCACTCACCTGGAAATCAGGTCATCTGCAGGGGCGATGAATCTCCCTCCGACCTCCCGAGACACCTCTCGGTACTACCGCAGGTGCACAGGAGTCTCAACAGGTGTCCAGAAAGGGAAGGTGGATTGGAAGAGAAAGAAAAAAACTTCTACGCCTGGGGCAAGGGACACAAGGTGGTTTGGTAACATGGGTATGACAATCACCTTATAACTCAGTGGGGATATTCTCTGTCAATCACCTCTCTTCAATTTGCTTCAAAATGTATGAATGTTTTTGGATAAGAATGTTCTTGGATGCTTTATTCTCATCCAGAATGATTTTTCAAAGCAAACAAACAAAGTAAGTTCCAGGCGCTCAAGGAGCTCTGAAGGTCTCAATGCACAAGGTGCCATTGTTCATTGCCAAAATACTAGTTAAACACTTTCTGAGTGCTCTGGAGTTTCAGGAGTTCAATTCCCAAGCACATTGCACTAGCTCAAGTTTCTGCATCTAGCACAACAAACACATACCATGAAACAAAAAGCAGAACAGAGAAAGTAACAATTATTGCAGGTTAAAACACAATCTTCCACAGTCTGTGTCATTGCACACATAAATAGCAATCCTTTATGTCCACACAAGTGTCCAGTAACTCACAAACAATCCTGCACACTGGCGCATGCCAAAAATGCTCAAGAAATCTGTGCAAAGTTGAGATAACACACACAAGTGCAATGGCAGGTCGACTGTTGCAGGAGTTCGCAATATCCGACAAGCTTTCTGGCTTCACTCTGGAGTCGGGGGAGCCAACAAGTGCAGTACGGCGAGATGCTGGTCAAAGCGCCAATCAGCTGGGAGACGCGGCGAGTGGATGCGGTCCTTGCAGGAAGTAAACAAAGCCAAGCGAGGTGTTGGCCTGGGCATGGTTTTTATAGTGACCAATCCAATATGGCTGTTGACGATCACGTGACCCATGCCGAGCACATGTGATCGCATCTGTTGGAAAACGTGCTGGGCAGCATGAGCGTCTCCTTGGCAACCATGCTAGCAATACAATGTAAACACATGCACGCTGCTACACTGCAGTGTGCCCCGGATTATTTACAATAATCGTTCTATTGCATTAACGACATAAGAGAAGGGTGATAAACAAGCATTGGGTCAAAAACAAGAATTGGCCCAAACACAATGCCATTAACGTGATAAACAAGCATTGGTCATTCATATGAACAGGGGAGTGGGGTCTCTACAGCAATATGATTCATTAGTGATCGTTGTAGCTGTTGGCAAATCACGCAGGGCACCATATGACAATTCCTGACATCGCCCTTCTGTTTTCTGATTCCATTTTCCTTGGCCTTTAGGACTCTGTGCACTTTACCACTGGTAACCAGTGCTAAAGTGCTTGTGCGGTCTCCTTTAAACATGGTAAAATAGGCTTACACCCATTGGCACATTTAAATTACTTGTAAGTCCCTAGTAAAGTGGTACTACATGTACACAGGGCCTGTAAATTTAAATACTGCTAGTGGCCCTGCAGCAGTGATTGTGCCACCCACTTAAGTAGCCCCTTAAACATGTCTCAGGCCTGCCATTGCAGCCTCTGTGTGCAGCTTAAATTGCCATTTCAACATAGCAAAATAAACCTTTTCTGGCAGTGGTTGAGATGCACTCAATTACACAAGTGTATTCAAACTAATTATGCAATTTCAACAAGAGGAAAAAACTTAGTGTGAAGTGCTGTAACGGGCCCTGCCTAGGCCCACGGAACAACTTAGGAAAAGGGTAGAAAACCGAAGTGTACTAGACACAACACACACTGCTTGTGCCCTGAGGCTTCATAGAGAACAATATGAATCAAAATATTCCAAATAATCAAATGATACAATGTTAATAAAAGATAGGAACAGAAATGCAATTATGTAAAATAATTTAATAAGTTCCTTGTAGGCTGATCGTGTTATTATAAATGTTACTTCACACTTGTATGTGACAAAAATGAAGCATTTTCCAACTGGAAAAGGTGTTCATTGTTGTACCCCAAGGCATTTCGGGTGAGAATCAGAAGTAACAGTGAATTTGAGAGAGAGGTTCACTAATTATACATGTAAGAAAACATCACAGGTTCAAAAACACACAAATCAAGATCAGGAAAGAAAGAATTGCCCATTTGATAACCTTATGCAAACTGTTATTACAATGCATGCTGAACATTACTGCAACGTGTCAAACTGTGGTAAACTGGCAAGCTATGATAGCAGACTGTAGAAAGCAACACACAGAATCTTAGAAAGGTGGTGACCACCCGTTGCAAGCCTGACCGATCTCTACAGTGAACGAAAGAAGGTGAAGAAATAAGGGTGCACCACGAATCCCAACATGCACTGGTCGTGTTGGCCAGAATCCCGGCTTATTAACAAAACCATCCGTGACAGGCAGACCCGAACAAACGAGTGCCCAGCTATAGATGTGTAGGGGAAAGTAAAATAACAGTGATGCTTAAAGTCAATACGTGGAAAAAATCATGAGCTAAGTAAAACAAATAAACCAAGGATGCGGCGGGCCTCTTCGAAGTGAAATGGGAAAATCCCCTGCAGATACAGAAAAGATCAATGCTGTCAAATAAACAATGAGCCAGTGGTGCCACCACCAAGTTCATGTGGGATAAAAAGTGAGAAAATACCTTGGAGAATCAACGCTGTGTTCAGCGGTAGCCCCGTGATAAACACGTTCTCCAAACGTAAGCTCTACAAACCAGGATGTATGGTTAAAAAATCAAATATGAAACAGCCGTGCACTGAAAAGAAATGATAAAAAAATAGTGATATAGTACAAGGGATCCGAAGACTTGTGCACCGACACAACGCCGTGACCAGAAGGCGCGCTCCAAAGGGAGTGCTGGAAGTGTTTATAAAGAAAACTAGTAGTCATAGTACGTGCACAGTGCTAGAAGACAGACTATCTGTAATCTGGACCGACACCCGAGGCAACACGAAATTAGTGACGCCATGAACGTCGTAACCATAAAGTGAATGCTTCAGTGTAGTGGATTAAAAGAAATACTAAAATGGGCAACACAGTGTAGACAAGTCGACCCCACACAGTGTGAATACAGAAAACAAGTGAAACTCTCTTGACAAGCTGTGATGAAAACCTACATAGTCACAGGTGAAACACAGAAAATAAAGAAATTGCGACTTAACACCCATATATTCTATGAATGATGGCTGACGATCATGCCAATGTACAAATATGTTGTGATGATGAAAGAATAAGCCTTTTGTCAGATCTAAACCTTCCTTCTTAATACATATGCGTCACCCCTAGGGGGAGGCCCTAAACAGCTCAGAGGGCAAGGTGCAGTGTCTTTAAAAAACTGGACATGTACTTCTTAACTTTTACATGTCTAGATAGTGAAAAACCCAAATCCATTTTTCACTACTGCAAGGCCTACCTCTACTATAGGATAACATTGGGTTACCTTATTGTATTTAAATATGGCTAACGTTCATTTAAGAGCAAGTAGAAATGTCAAGTTTGGTGTCTACAGAATTATAATTTAAAACCCTCTTGAATGGTAAAGTAGGATTATAAGTCACAATTCTGAAAATGGCACTTTGAGAAAGTTGGCATTTCCTTGTCCCAACCATTTGGCGCTTGTAGCCTGGCTCACATAACTAGTTGTACCTGGCAGTTGTCTTTGTGTATTGCTCCTAGACAGTAAGAAAAATGGGGAATATGTGTTGGCAAATGGCTATCTCAGACTTGAAAGGGAGCAGAGCTGTCATCTACCACACTTGTACATCACAAAGGCTCTAACTGAGACACTAGTCCTTTGTGACCCCAGACAAGCTGGGGCCAGGGTATGGAGACAGGAAATTCCAAGAACCTCTGTGGGTGGAAAACTCTACATGCTTCTCCTACTTCAAAGCTGGTATCGGGTATAAATATTGGACCTTCAAACCCAACTCCTAAGAAAACCTCTGGACCTGTGGAAGACTCAGAAGGACTGCTGTGCTGCTCTGCAAGAAGGACTGTTGCCCTGTTGCCCTGCTGCCCCGCGGCCTGAATGAGAAGGACTGGACCTGCATCTTGAATCCCGGGCCACCAGAGTGACTCAGAGGGCTAGTCTGCTGGCCTCCTCATCAGAGACTCATGGACAGAAAAGGCTCCAACCACCTTGAGCCCAGCACCTGGACTCTGTTTGCTGTGAGTCCTACCCCCCAAGTAGTACCCTTCTAGTCCTAGACCCTTGGTAATGGGCCTGAAGGAGCTCTGCTAGCCCAGCTGTGGTCCTGTGTGCTGAACCAATGCAGTGCAATGCATCATCTTGCAGCTCCGCGGCATATCCCCGTTGCCGATCCTCACATCACAGCCCACAGTCTCCTCTGAACCATCGTCGACGCACACCTTCGCATCACAGGCCCTTCATTGACAGCATCCTCAATGACGGCGCAGGACTTTGCAGCGCAGCCTCTTCACAACCGCCAGTGCACCACGCATCTTCAATGCAGGACTTTACATTGCAAGCCTCTCATCAACTGCATCCTCAACAGTGACACAGGACTCCACATTGTAGCCCCACAGCTTTCTCAGAATGCCCTGCAACCAAGATTTAAGGTACTTTGTTCATCAGGCCTCACTCGGTCCCTGTATCTGGCCTGTGGTCCATCGCGGTCGGTCTGAACTGGTGATTATGGGCCTAATTTAGATCTTGACGGACGGGTTACACCATCCCATCGGTGATGGATATCCCATCTGCCAAAATATATATTCCATAGTCTATAATGGGATTTATATTTAGGCGAACGGGAAACCTGTCACCGTTGTAACGGAGTAACCCATCCGCCAAGATCTAAATCAGGCCCTTTGTCCTGGTTCAGTGCGACCAGATAACCACAGTCGGCTCTTTGGGCTTTTAGGCACTATTTTTACTTAAATTGTTGAAATTGCAAATCTCCAGTTCTACTGGTTGGATTTTTGTCATTTCAGTCTCGAATAATTTATAAAATTGTACTCTATTTTCCTAAATTGGTGTGGATTTTTTCTTGTGTTGTGTTTTTAATGTATTACTGCTTGAAGTGCTGCATAAATACTTTACACATTGACTATAAGGTAAGCCTGACTGCTTTGATGCCAAGCTATCAGAAAGTGGGGGCACATGTTAATTTAGGGTTTACTTGTGTTTCACCCTGACAGAGACTGTGGTTGCTGCTTGAGTAGGGTTCCCCCCCAAACCAGTAATCCAATTTCCAACACCATGGTTTAGCCCATGTTGACAGAGGGATCAAACTAGGATCAAAAGGGCATAGTCCTGACAAGTACCTCTGCAGAAGAGGGCTATTCGTTCTATCGCCTGAGCATGGAAGCCCATCATTTTTGGCTGGAGGGGGTCGTGTTGGACCTGGCCCTCTCTGCAGGGTCTCTGCTGATTTTTGCATTCCTCTCCCTTCCTTTGCTGAAACTATTTTTGTTGGCTTCTAGGACACTGGGCTTTTTTCCCGGCTAATCAGTGGTAAAGTTCTTGTGCTCTCCTTCTATGCATGGTATAGTTGGCCTACACCTGATTGGTATATTTAATTTACTTGTAGGTCCCGAGTATATGGTACTACATGTACTCAGGACAGTTAAATTAAATGCTACTAGTACGCTGCAGCACACATTGTGCCACCCACTCAAGTTGCCTTTTAAAACATGTCTCAGGGTGACCACTGAAGCCTGTAGTGCAGTTTTAAGTTGCCACTTCAACCTGACAAAATAAACCTTTTGCCAGGCCAAAATGTTCCTTTTCGATACTTATAAGTCACCCCTAAGAAGGTTTAAGTTTTGCATGAGCAGGCCGGGAAAACTCCTAAAGTTGTTTTTCACTACTGCAAGGCTATCTCTCCCATAAACTAACACCGGGTTACCTTATTACACTTAATAAGTGCTAACTTCAGTTTGGGACCAGACATAGAAATGCTGTTTACACTCAAATAAATTGCAATTAATTTAAAAACCTATTTAATGGTAAAGTTGAATTTTAAATTACTATTCTGGAAATGCCACTTTTAGAAAGATGGCATTTTTCTGCCTAAACCAAGTGCACCTTTTTGTCAGTGTCCAGGGTCACATGACTGTGAATGGTTTCCCTGTGGTGTTTTGTGTATTTCTTCCAGACATATCAATCAATCAATCATTCACGATTTGTAGAATGCTGCTTATCACCCGTGAGGGTATCCAGGTGCTGGGGGGGGCTGCTGCTGCTGAGTTGATTTGGTTTTTAGGCCCTTACTGAATCATGTAGGGTGGGGATTGTTCGGAGGTGGAGGCTCTTCCAGGATCTGGCTGCCAGGTGCAAGATGGGGTGGCTGCCGCTCCTGCTCATGTGAATACAGGGAGAGTGGGCCATGTAGAGGGATGCAGATCCTGGATTACAGGTGGGCTGGTGGAAGTTCACCCTGTGGTTGAGGTATGCTGGTCCCTTGTTGTGTAGCACTTTGTAGGCTGGAGTGAGCAGTTTGAACTGGCACCGTTTGCTGATGGGGAACCATTGCAGAGACTTGAGGTGGGGGGTAATGTGGGACCGCCCTGGGAGGACGAGGACGAACCTTGCTGCAATGTATTGAATGGTCTGGAGTCTGTTCAGTAGTTGAGAGGTGATTCCCACGTAGAGGAAGTTGCCGTAGTCCAAATGGCTAGCAATGAAGGCTTGGGTGACGGTGTATCTGACGCTGATGGGAGCCATTTGAAGATTTTCTTGAACATGCGCAAGGTGAGGAAGCAGGAGGATGAAAGCGCTTTATCTGCTTCCTCATCGTGAGCCCGCTGTCAAGTATGATTCTGAGGTTTCATGCATGCTCTGTGGGTGTGAGTGAGTGCTGAGTACTGATGGTCACCAGGAGTCGTCCTATGGGAAGTTGCTGCTCCTGAAGATAAGTATTTCTGTTTTGTCGGTGTTTAGTTTATGGCATCTGTTCTGCAACCAGCTTGCAATGCTAGTCATGCACCTGTGGAAGTTACATTTGGTGTTGGTGGTGTCTGAGGATAGGGAGAGGATGAGCTGAGTATCGTCCGCGTAGGAGATGATGTTAATGCCGTAGTATCTGACCAGGTTGGCCGGGGGGCTATGTATGTGTTGAATAGGGTTGGGCTTAGTGAGGATCCTTGTG
This sequence comes from Calotriton arnoldi, assembly GCA_963921515.1. Classification (NCBI taxonomy): domain Eukaryota; kingdom Metazoa; phylum Chordata; class Amphibia; order Caudata; family Salamandridae; genus Calotriton; species Calotriton arnoldi. The sequence continues at coordinate 78,597 of CAWUFW010005661.1, forward strand.
GGATGCCGCAGGTGGTGTTTTTTGGGTTTAAGGTGTTGGATGGGAGGCGGACACTTTGGGTTTGTTTGGAGAGGAAGGACGCGATCCAATTGAGGGCCTTCCCTTGGATCCCCATTTGGTGGAGTCCATGCAGGAGAGTGTAGTGGGACACGGTGTTGAATGCTGTGGAGAGATCGAGGTGGATCAGGGCAGCGGTTTATCCCCTGTCTAGAAAAGTCCTGATGTCAACTGTGTCCGCGATTTGAGCGAAAACCAGATTGGAAGGGGTCCAGTAGGTTGTTGATTTCTAGTTGGGTGGTGAGCTGGAGGTTTATTGCTTTTTCTAACACTATGACAGTAAATGAGAGTAGGGAGATGGGGCAGTAGTTTTTGAGGTCCTTGGGGTCCGCGGTGGGTTTTTTGAGGAGCGGTTTGACTTCCGCTTGTTTCCATCCCTCCAGGAAGGATGCAGAGCCTGAAGGAAGTGGCCAGTTTAGGATCACCCGGGTCACTAGTGACCACCTCTCAGCCTTCCATACCAAATGAAGAGTCGGACAGACAGTAGAGAATACAAACCAATAACTGTTTATTATATACACTCAGAGCGGAGCCCAGTCTGCCCAGTCGCTAGGAGTACGGCAGAGGGACTGAAATCGACAAGCAAAAAGATACATTATGTACATCTCGCAACTGGGCTGAAGCACGCCCACAGTGGAATTTTCCAGGCAGATGCAGCTGGACAGTAAAATACAAAAAATAAGTTTCGATTCTCATCATCTCACACCACCTAATACAATCCAAGGTCGTTTCACCCTGTACCCGCCACCAGGCAAGTGGGAGAGGGCCTCTATCTAGTGAGAAAGGTATGCACTAATATGAACAGTCTATTCATTAGTGAAGCAAAACCTAACATTGCAGAAATGAAACATAACAGAAGCTTTTTCTCAGAACTAGCAAAGGATTAGTTTTGATCATGGTTCAAAATGACGTCTAAATAGAAAATGGTGCAGCGAATGCTAATTTACATAAGGCAATGCACAAACATGAATATTTCTAGTCTAACAAGCCTATGGATGCATTTATGATGGTGGTGAGTTCCTTGCTGATGGTGCTGTTGCCCCGGCTGAACACGTGGTGGGGACAGGGATCCCTGGGTGGTCCCGAGTGGATGGAGCCCACGATGGTGGCGATTGTATGCACCAAGAGTGGTTCCCATGTGATTAGTGAGATGTAAGGAGAGCTGGGTGGGGTGGTGGGTGTAGTGGGGTGGATATGATGTGCAAGTGGACTATAGAATGGTCGGACCAGGTGATTTCTGTGGTGTGGCTGTACCTGATTCTTTCACTGGTGGAGAATATGGGGTCCAGCGTGTGTAGGGCGATGTGCGTGGGGTCCGTGACTAGTGAGAGAGGCCGAGGATATCCATACTCTCGAGTAGGATACACTAAAGTATTTTGCTTGACCCATGGTACTGAGCATTTCATTTATGTTAGGAAGTGGGTACCTTTCGACCCAAATGTTTTCGTTAAGGCTCCGTAAGTCCACACCCAAACAGATTCCTTCTCCATTGGCCTTGGCTGCGATCACGATGGGTGCCAACCATTCTGACATGTCAACAGGTTGTATGATTCCGATATTACACAACTTGTTCAACTCTCTCTCTAATGGCTCCCTCATTTGATGTGGTACTGGGCGCAACTTGTGCACGGTAGGTTTGGCATTTGCTTTGAGTTTGATCTTGTGTTGGAAGTCATGGAGAAGACCCAATCTTCCCTCAAACAGTTTAGGGAATTCCTCACATATATTAGAACTTGACGGGCTTTCATCAGTCAACAGTACTTGATCTTTGTTATTTGGATCCAGAATGATGCCAAGCTCTTTTTGGTGTTGCCACCCCAGCAGATTAGATCCAGTTTCTACGATGTAAACTTTGCCTATGGTATTCCTCCCTTTGAACTCAATCTGCATTTCTTTCATTCCCAAAAGGGGTATGGGCTCTTTGGTGCAGCCTGTAGGAGATATGTCTGGTTTCTGCAGTGTGGTACCTTCTTGAGTTTCTATGTACACAAAATCATTGCGGTTCAACAGAGTAAATGGGGAACATGAGTCAGCGAACATGGTAACAGATTTACTATTTAACAGAACATCACATTTGGGATAGATTACGTTAATACTTCCTGTAGCATCTTTTAGCTGGAATACGTACTTCTTCTCATTGGGCATGACACATTTCACTTCTTTACCCAAGGTATCTTCTATACCCCCGCCCTCTCTGTTGTGGGGGTCACCTTCTTTGCACACCCTTGCGAAATGTCCCCTTCTATTGCACTTTTAGCAAATAACACTTTTGGCTGGGCAATGAATGTTGTTGGCCAAGTGATTACTGCTACCACACCTGAAGCATCTGAGATTCCTTTCGTTACTTGGAGATTTTTTGTGCAAATTATCCCTTCCTTTTACTTTGAAAATCTCACTTTTCTCCTCAACTTCTCGAACAGTAGCTCCTAAATCAGTAGGGGACTTCATTTCTTTAATGCACTTAGCTGTATGTTCCACTGACTGAGCAATAGCAACCACCTCTCTAAGATTAGGGTTCTTGGCTAACAGTTTCTCTTGTATGCGAAAATTGTTAGTGCACCTCACTAATTGATCTCTTATCAGGGAATCAGTGAGGTTGCCAAAATTGCACAAAAATGGCTGAGACCCCTCAGCGCTGCAATATAATTGGTGACTGTCTCTTGTTTCCCTTGTGACCTGCTGAAGAACTTGTGTCTTTCTAACACTACATTTATTTTGTCCCCAAAATGCGTCTCCAATTTAACCATTGTGCTTGCAAAAATGTCCATTCCCTCAACTGCTTCTCCTCCCTCATTCTCAGGTTCAGGTAATGTCTCGTAAATTTTTCGCCCATACACTCCCAAATTGTGAAGAAGGATGTGCTGTTTGCGCATTGAAGTAAAACGTTCCCCACCAATAGCAATCAGGTATGACTCAAATAATTTGACCCAATCTTTCCAGCATATTTCAGGCTCACCAATCTCATTTAGGAAGGATGGGGGTTGACTCATGCTCGCCACAGCCATCATAGTGGAGAATAGAGCTGCCAATTAACTTCAGGAAAAGTACGGAAGTGAATGGCTGAGTCAGAATATGCAGTGAACAAAGACGTAAAAAGGAAATCCTAGGCTAAGCTGGGCTGGAAGGTCCTCTGCTAGGAACTCCGGGCTGAAAATATTTAGGAGGTGAGGAAGCCAGACAGCAAGAACAGTCCCTATGCTGAGGCAGCGCTGAGAATAATAAGTAAGTTGATGGAGATGAGACTCAACCACTGGAGAAAATAAATTTTATAATCCCTTAAAGCTGGTACAACTTGAAAAGGAAGCACTTTCCCTCTACTTGCCAGAGAAGGACTCGTTGGGCTGGGGCAATAAGCAGAGAAAAACCATGAAGTACTCACAGAACAACTGTTCATGAATGAATATGTTTGGAAAACTCTTGCATGCGACAGCTGTCTCCCCCTTAATTCACATGAACGCCCACCAAGGTTCACACGGGCGAGGCGAAGCAAAGTGCACTGCTCCTGTGCTCTGACAGGGAAACAACAATGCGCAAGTCCCGAGGGAGAAGTGTCTCTTCACTGAGTTGATCCGGAACTCGCTGAGGAGAAAAAGGAAGTCTTCAATTCCGGAATAAACGCACACTGCTGACGAGAGGAAGTCCGTCGGTGCCCGCAATTAAATACTTCACAAAATGACTCCCCGCAGTGGGCCGTGGGCTAATCACTCTCCACCACATCCATGACGGAGAAGCAGAACAGCAGCGCACACCCACATAGGAACTCCTCAGCAGTCTCGCAATGCGTCGACCTCCTCTTTGCCCCCACACACTTCCAATAGGGGTATGCTGCACAACACAGCTGCAACAGAGGTCCTCCTCACCTCAAAATGGACTCACGTGCCCTCACAGGTTGACGAGGAGGCACCCTTGGAACGCTGCTAGCGCCAACCACAATACGCCGGGAACAGCAATCAGGTACAGCTGACGGAGTGCAATCTTGATGGAAAGGTCACGGGGAGAATCAAACTGCTAAAATGACTTCTCAAACTCCAGCGGAGATCACAGATGCAATACAACAACAGCACAGCACCTTCCCCCGGTATCAGCCGTCCGTAGGTTACAGCACAGCCACTACGACTCAGGCAAGTTCATACAATATCTTCTTTTTAGATATTCTTCTTTTGCAGATAACCTTGTAGAATGGAGAGAGCACACAAAGGGGAAATGGCCAAAACTGCCCCCTGCGCAGTAGCTCGTCGCCAGTGTTAAAAGTAAAACGCCAGGAAACCGAGGTAAGTTCCAAGCACTTCTTTATTGGCCATGAATGAATTTGTACTTCCACTCTCCTCACAGCCCGAACATCACCAACATTCTAAGGTAAGCTCTAAGGGGAGAGTCCAAGGGGGAAGGGGAAGGAGGGGTGGAAGGAATTTACCAAATAAGGAAAAAGGGAAACGGAGGATTATAACAGCGAGTTTCAAGGAGAAAATCGTTAAGGAGCCTGAAAAGTCAAAACGAGTTAGAGGGAGAGAACGTGGTTAAAGGGAGCCTACATAGTAAAAATGAGTTAGACGTAGAAAAGAGTTTAGGGAGCCTGCAAAGTTAAAACAAATTAGAGGGAGAGAAAGTGGTTAAAGGAAGCCTGCAAACTAATAATGAGTTAGAGGGAGAGAGGGAGGGAGGCTAAATGGAGCCTGCAAAGTAAAAACGAGTTAGAAGGAAAAAAGAGTTAAGGGAGCCTGTAGACTAAAAACAAGTTAGATGGAGAGAGAATGGTTAAAGAGAGCCTGCAAAGTGAAACAAGTTAGAAGGAGAGAGAATGGTTAAAGGGAGCCTTCAAGGTGAAAACGAGTTTAGAGGAAGAGAAGAGTTAAAGGAGGCCAGCAAGGTGAAATGAGTTTAGAAGGAGAATGAGGAGCACGGAAGTGGATGGGAACCTTCAGGGAGGTCCAAGGAGTAGGGGAGAGCTGGACCAGGGAACGAAAGGGCCTTTGGTGTGAGGCAGGGTGTTGCTATCCTGAAAAGAATGCCCTGGGGGCTTGACACAGCCTTCCTGATCTTTAAAGAGGTAGCCTCAGGGCTTGCCCAACCCAGTTCCTGATTTCTAAGGGCGGCCTGCCCTGACACTGAAAAGGAAGCTCACACCTAGGCTTGTCTGCCCTCTGTTACTCTAGACAGTTTGTGCCAAACCTCACAAAAGGGGAAGGTTAGACAAAGGGGTGATCAACTCACCCACAGGCTGGCACTGAGGATAAAGGTAGCACCTTCAGAACCTCTAAGCAGAACACTCCTAGACCTGTGGAGGTTCAGAAGAAGGACTGCACTGCTGCCTGAAGAAGGACAATTGGGCCTGCTTGCCTTGAACCCAGGCTCTCCAGAGTTACTTCAAGGGTAAGTTGGCTGACCTCTTGTTTGAGCTACAGAGACACTCTCTAGAGGCCTGCCTGCAAGTGCCCAGCTGACCAGCACCAACTGGACAAGCCTAGAACTGCCTGAGTCCTGCTGCTGGCATCTACTGGAGTGAGTCCTGATCCCCATGAGGTACTCCCCAGGTCCTGACCCTTGGCTGGCATCAGACTTTACTCCTCCTGAAGAAAAGGTGAGTATACAGAGGTTTTGGGCTTCTTGCAACCGCAAAGTGATCTCTACGCACAAAGAACCGGCGACAACCGCCAAAGCCAAGCTTCAGCGGACCTGCTTTTTTGCGCCGACAGCAACCGTCTGTGATGATCATGAAGCTCTAGTGAGATCTGTACTTCATGCCAAAAGCAACAGCCCATGTCGACTGCCAATGCGAATCTCCACCGATGCCCAGCTCTTCGTGCTACACCAGCGACCTTCTCCATGTTCCAACAACCTTCTCCTTGTGGCCAATGCAAATGGCACTCTTTGCACAGGACTTGAGAAGGTAACATAACTCTTGAGCGGGACTCACTTGGTTCCTGTATCCAACCCACTCTCCATCGCAGTAGGCCTGAACTTGTGACTTTTCTCAGTCCAGTGTGACCAGATAACCGCAAATGGCAATATTTTCACCTGAAACTTTAAAAACTCATCTCTCTGGTTCTATTGATTGGATTTTTGTCATTTCGGTGTCATTTTATTTATAAAATTTACTCTTTCTTTTTAAATTGGTTTGGGATTTTTCTTGTGTTCTGTTTTCACTTTATTACTGTTTGAGTGCTGCATAAATATTTTACACATTGCCTTTAAGTTAAGCCTGACTGCTTTTGTGCCAAGCTACCAGAGGGTTAACCACATTTTGTGGTTCACCCTGACAAGGATTGTGGTCATTATTTGAATGGGGCTTACACCCCTCTCAAGTATTAACTTAGTATCTTACAGTGAATTACTTAATAGTGTAAGTTACCTTTGTGAATCAGACCCTACGGTAGCGAAATGGAAATCTCTTCTTGGAACTATAACAGACCATATTGCTTTAAGAAATTAAGATATCAAACTGCTCGCATTTTCTAAAAGAAAGGAGCCTTTTACAGCATTTCGATATTTGAGCTGGGTGAAATTTGAATTATGCCAGCAGAATTGGCGTAATTTTGTTACGTTTGTGAAGCAAAATTTACATGAAATTACTATGATTATACCATTATGCCACATTACGTAATTTCAGGGAGAAAGTTTAACTCGAAAATTACTGTTCAGGTAAGTCTTGAATGCGAGAGGCATTTCAGGTAGATTTTTTACCCCTGCCGACTATTCAGATAATGTTTTACCACAAAGCTACAAATCCGGACCCAAGCAGCAGTGTTTTGAACGTGAGTAGCCGCTTCTTTAACATGAGTGGTCAACAAACATTTCAGGTAGATTTCTTACCCGAATGGACTATCCAGGTAATTGTTAAGTGCAAAACTACAAATTTGAATGTGAGCGGCACTGTTTTGAATGTGAGTGACTGGCGAGCTGAATTTTTACCCGAATAGACTGTTCAGGTAATCGTTTGAGCGTGAGATCCATTTTGCGAAATTATGCGTAATTTTGCGAAATGTTTGCATAATTGTGAAACAGTTCCCTATTTAAATTTCGCACACTCCTATAATCCCATTGATTAATTCAGAAACTAATCATGGAGACTCGGTACAATTCTCATGCCCTATCACTGCACCTCTTACTGCAAGATGGACCAATATTGGCAATGTTTTTATTACTGACTTCTTCAATGATATGTAGTGGAAACTATGTGAAGGTTTTGATCATCTAACTACTGAATCAGGAGGATGGTCTTGATTCTCATAATATCAAATCACCAGTATAATTTCTAAAATATACCCGATTAGAATTAAGCAATATCACAATTGGTACATAACTTAAGCACCAAAAGGTAATAGGAATTTTGTTTGCGTGGGTGTGTAATAAAGCCAAGCTTCTGGAATATCCACGATAATAATGCCAGTGGCTGCTGGTGATATCTGAAAGTGGTGAGGCATAAATGTTTGGTATGACATTTATGTAATGAGCGAAGCGGAAAGCTTAATGGACAAACGTGGGGTCTAGGCTGGATCCTCCTCTAGAAGAAAAAATTGAAAAAAAGATCTGCACATCTTCAACCTCTCTTTCCGCTTCAGCAACCTCTTTTCACTCTTACCCGAATGCACTTCCTTGCATCTCTCTCACTTCACCACGTCCAAACATACACTGTACTCACTCACATTTGAGGAATTTATTTTACTTTCGCTTTTGTCCTGTAAATATTTTGCCATCTGTACACCTCCTTCACACACATTTTCAGAAAATTGCAAATACAACTGGAATACATGACCATTGTTCTGTGTGCTCTGTAGAGAGGCAAACCCACTGACAGGCACTTTACTGTGGCTTCAGGGTCAGCGTCAGAGCTCTCAATCAAAGCCACTCATAAACCCCCGCACAGCTCAAAGTATGCACGGAAGGAAATACAGAAAGAAACACAAGAGAGAGGCAAGATTAAGCAAAACTTGAAATAAGAGAGGAACTAAATCATTGACATGCATTGCCTTAACGTTTTTCACACTCATTGTTTATAAATCAATGCATGTTTTTGGCATTAATGTTTTTAGGGGCATGAAGATCGGGCCAGTTTTAATGTCATACAGCAGGTAACTGTCTTTTGTAAGGACATATCTCGTCTTTGCCCTTGAATCGAATATTTGTATCAACTTCACAAGGGAACAAGAACCCTGGCCTGCTCGCCTTTTGCATCCATTTCATGGAGGAACAAATGCTGCAGCTCCACTTCTAACAGAGGAAGCGACGCGCAGCTAGGGCCTGGGGTGTCACAGTGGGGGATGTTAGGGTGGGGAGGCGTCTTAGAACAAAATACATAATAGAAGATTAGCAATCAAACACTTACCATTACAGAGGACAAGGCACCAAAACACACATGTACCAGTGCTTGCATCCACTCCAATGTGTGACGAATGGGAAAGGGTGGGATCTATGCCTGTGAATGACGAACGGCTGTTCTCACCCAGGGTGGGAGACTCCAACTCCCCAAACCATGACGCTGACAGCATTACTGGCCTATAGACAATAGTACTGCCATAGACTACAATGGCAATGATTCATTATGAAGGGCTTTAGAACAGTAAGCCCTGCGTTGTGCGTCCCAGTTCAGAAAGTTGATTTACTGTCTGGCTTCTGTCTCCTGATTCAGAGCGAGGCAGGGCAGGCAGCCTGGGACACAAAGCCCAGACTTAAATAAATCGATTTGTTTAGAGATACGATCGTATCTCTAAATAAATCGATCTATTTAATATTTCTACAGGAATGTGAAGGAAATAATTTCAGGGCGGGGCAGCCCCAGAGCCCTAATGAAGAAGAAATAACTAAGGGAAACAGCCAACAAACTGAATTTGTCAACAAGTTGTAGCTCTAATTTCAGACGGATACATTTTTACTCAAAATAGATGGGATATCAGACTTTTGTTTTCTTTTACGAAATAAGTGTCAATACAGATTCACCCTGCACAGGATGTGAAAACGAGAACCAGATGCACATGGAATGGCCGCTCCCATATTTGAACGTACTGGAGAGAAATTCTCAGATTTCTACGTAATTAAGTTGGAGGCATAATATTCTTGACCACATTTTATCCCTCCTTGGTTATTCCAAACAGATAGAAGGTCCAAGGTCAAACCAAGTAAAATATATATTTATTGCAATGATAGCAGCAAGATAACTGATTACCCAGTTATGGCTATCGGACATTATACAAACGTTTACAGATTGGCTTAAAAAAATGCGTCAGTGTATGCAAAGTATATTGGTAAAATAAAATATCTTTTAGTCGTTTAGAAACATTAGGATACATTTTGGGGAATACTGATGGAGAGACTGGAAAGTGATTACATTTCTCATAATATAATTGTTGCATGTCTTTTCCTTTTTTGATAAACCACCTAATATTGTAAGCATTTTTCTCAGAAATAAAATTGAGGTGGTGTTGGTTCTTCCTTAAGGAGAGGACCAAATGCGTTAAGCTGGGCTTGTTTCAATGTTCCAGCAAGGAAGTGAGGTACGGAGTCCCACAAGGGTATCCCTTGCCCCCAGAGAGAGAGCCTACAACAGTGGTCCTCGCAGAAACAACGTTAATAGAACCAGCTAGAATAACTCGGAACATTATAGCTAGAGTAATGTATATTGAAAAGAAGTGCAAAGGTGATAGACTGTCAATATTTTGACCCCTGTAACTATTTAGGTGAGGACAAGTAAGGATGCACATTAAGCATTAAACGGAAGTACATGCCATCCATGCATTGAAAAATAGTGAAAATAAAACCAATGAATGAGATTGTGGTAACAATAAAAGAGCCATAAAAAACATGATGCTGCCCTACATTCTTACAAAATGAAAAAGTAGAATATCAGAGATTTATGTCTTATAAAAACAAAATCAAGGGAAATGACTGAATAATTTGACAATGTTTTATAGATTTTAGTTTAAAAGTAGCTAAATTGACCAGCGTCCAGTGTGAGTAGTGGTCTGGTGCATGTAAAAGGAGGAATCCACTTACCCAAAGTAGTCTTCAGCAGGGTCAAAAAGATACCCATATTGGCACTGCAGAAGTAATAGTAATTACAAATATGTGAGTTACAGAGTTAAAAAATGGGCTGAACAGGCCCTCAAGTGGTAAGAGTGCACTTACTTCCAAAGGTATGCACAATGGAGATGGCATGTGCATTGACTTTAAATATCCAGCAAGTGGTGGCCGCTTAGGTGTGTATACTGCGCTTGAAATGCTGAGTATAAAAACGAAAACTACAATGCCACCCATCAGAATTACATGAAAGTGTGTTTGAATGGTATGACATGTCCAATGACAATTCAGCGCCCAGTCTCACTCTGTGAACACCAAAGACAGCAGCCTTCATAGTGGCGCTGGTGATGTATATGGACGTAGGCCTTCATATGAGTAATTTGTAGAATGCAAGTGTTTAACAATCTTTTTTGTTAGTTATCATTGAAGTGTACTTTTTTTAGATGTTAATTAGGGCCTGATTATGGGTTTTGGTGGTGCCGGAGAGGGCGGTACGCCACTGCCACGCTCCTGCACTGCCAAGAATTGCTGCCACCTGCCTGCCAGATTACGAGTGTTTCCCGTGTCTGGCGGGCTTTTTTTGGCGGTGCCTCTCAAAATGAGCACCGCAATGGGAACACCCAAAAAAGTTCCTGCAGGAACTGGAGTGCATGCAGACAGGGGGGCACAAGTTGTGTCCCCGGCATGCATCCCGATGCACATGGGCAACAGGGGGCCCTGAAGCGCCCTCTCTGTTTCCTGACCGCCAGCTTTTTCATGGAGTAAAGATCTATATGACACCGCTGGCGGTCCTGAAACTTGTAATATGCATGGCAGTGTCGCATTGGCACCACCAGCATATTACTGAGGCCCTGACTGCCATGCCACGGACAGGGAACAGCGGTTCCCTGGCGGCTGCAATGATGCAATGATGGTTGTCCGCCCAACCCGTAATGGGGAGGTTGGACCGCCAGTGCGCCGGTGGCTGCCCTGCCAGTGCCTTGCCCCCGGGAGTCTGGCAGTCCTCGGACCACCAGACTCGTAATTAAGCCCTAAGTGACCATGAATCTACAATATTTGACAAATGGCATATTGCTACTAAATTTAAAGTTAACATATTTTTTAATTTCTGCCACATTCTTAAATAATGCCTTTCTAACATCCAGACAGCAAATGCTTCCTGTCTCTTTTAGGCACAATTGAGTAAACCCTGTGATTTAGCTAAAAAGTGTGTTACTTTTTGTGTTTGAAAATCAACAATTGACCAGATAGCTTTGCTGCCTATACAGTGGTAATAGCAAGCTGTTTTCCTAGTAATCTCATTATTAGCCTTGGCATATTTGTTTCTCCACAGCATTACTCTCAGAATGTGATTTCTTTTATTTAAAGTTCTATCTGCAGGATTTCAGGTTTCAATGTGTATATATTCTGCTATAGTGTTTTGGGGATAGGGCTGTTGCGTAATAATAACTTATATTACATAAAGAGAGGCCTAATTGAATTTTAACATTACATCATTTAATAGTAGAGAATGTGGGTAATAGGTGTAGGTAATTGGAATAGGGCCTAAAAGTAGAATAACTTTGAATGATAATACAAACAAGTGTGTGTTTGATCAACTGTTTTCAGTTTAGAAACTCCATGTTTTCTAATACTGTTCAAACTAATAAGACATAAGTTCTACAGTACCTGGAAAGCATATGAAATCAATTGTAAAATGCCAACAATATTAAATTGATCCTATGCATTTGCTATTAATCAAATAATAGGCATTACTTTTGCACATGGCCAGTAAATAATGGCATTTTAAGGGCCAGATGTATGAACACATTTTACCATAGGCACAGAATGGGTAAATCTGTTTGATACATCTGGGCCTAAGTACACTATTTGGTTTCTTGTTCACTATGAGATAAAGGACCTAATGACACAATAGTCATTCATCTATCGGACAGAAGCTAACTTTCTTTATTTTATTTATATTTAGTTTTATTAACCAAATCACATAGGTCATTAAAGATTGTTCTAATTAGAAACTTTAAAATATATATCATATAAACCTTGTGGCCGAACATAAACAATATTTGGTCAGTGCTATTACATCTCCTTCCTGGTAAACAGCACAGTGCTTGAGCAAATACTTTTTCCCACCTAGTCATAAAAATTGAATTTGTGGCGAAAATATTGCTATACGAATATTTGTGCCAATCAATGCAGAAAGTACAATAATAAAGCAAAGGCACAAATCAAAACAAAAGCACAACCAAAGCTTGTAAATCCATGGCTGCCAAAAAACAGATCTCATATTTTTTGTTGTTGAACACCACCCTGAGGATGACGGTCTTTACCCTTTTGCAGTCTGTTAGGCAGGTTTTCAAAAAGTCAACAAAGAGAAAAACATGCAACTTTTCCCATCTATATTCTCCATGTCTTTTTACCAGAATAGCAAAGTCATGATCCAAGCTTTGTTTCTTTCCTTATGCTTTTTTGTTCTTGGAAAAGGTACAAATTGATCAATACAATCCAAACCCTATCACTCTTCAACTGAATTCTGACTTTACCACTCATTCTCCTCTTCCTTTTCTGGACTACCATTCTCCTTCTCTGGTTTCTCCTCTTCTGTCCTTCCATGCTCCCTCACCCCTCTTCACACTTAAACGGCTCCTCTTTCCATCAAATCCGGGGTTCCACCTTTCACAATCCAGATACTAGTCACATTAGGAGCTTTTACATCTAAACAAGAATTTTCTGACCTTAAAAGAATTGTTTCTGTGGTAACTATAGTTTCAATTTTGTCACTAGCATCAACAAACTCCATTTGTCACACACTAGTTCTTCATGATATTAGATCCACATGCAAAACATCAAGGCAAGATCAATTTTTCTCTAGTAGTTTTTCAGAAGGATGGGCATCTATAAACTCTCTAAAATCTTTAAACTCAATTTAAAAAGTAGATATTTTGTTGGAATTGATGATTCTACCTTCTGACCTTCATCCGCCATGATCTCTGCTGGTCTGTCTTGAGTATATTGTTAATACTCAAAGAGCATAATTACAAGTTTTGGCAGTGCGGGAGTGGGTGGCATACCACCGCCACGCTCCAGCACCGCCAAAACTCACCACAGCCCGCCCGCCAGATTATGAGTATGTTTGTAGTCTGGCAGGCAGGCGGCTTGGCGGTCCCACGGTGTTGCAGTTTAAAGGCTCATTTTTGTGCCTTAAACTGCACCGCCGTGGGACTGCTTAGTTCACGTTCCTTCACGGCATGGACTGAGCAGTCCATGCCGTGCATGAATAGGGTGCATGCATACACACAGGGGGGCATGAAATCCCCCCTGCATGCACCCCAGTGCACAGGGGCAACAGGGGGCCCAGTAGGGCACCCTTTCTTTCCTCACCGCCAGCAGTTTCATGGGGTGAGAACCTCCATGAGACCGCTGGTGGTGAGGAAAGTCGTAATATGCTTGGCGGTGCCGCAGGGCACCACAAAGCATATTGCGGCCCTCAGACCGCTGCACCACCACCAGGGATTACTGATCCCTGGCTGATGCGGCGGTGCAATGGCAGTCAGACCGCCCAAGTTGTAATCCGGCTGTCGGACCGCCAGTGCAGCGGTGGCCGGACCACCACTGCTACACCACCGTGAGTTTGACAGTCCTCAGACCTCCAAACTCATAATTAGGCCCATAGTATTCACGGCTCAAGTTCTCCCTTTCTCCATCAATACCAAACTATGCTGAGAAGCAACAAAGATTCTTACTCTATTTGAACCTTATTTGATCTCTGCAATGATCCTATTTCTGAATTATCACACTAGCCCTAGAAGCCCTTCCTCTGGCTTCTCAAACACTCTCATCCTAAAAGGTCTGAGAAATACAATTTTTCCTAGTCTTTGTAAAGGGCCTAGCCTTAACACCATTATCAATATCCCAGTCACATCACCCCCTACAAAAATGTTAACCTATCCGTTATGAACTGCCTTGTATACGACTGATGACTTGTTAATCATCATACAAATAATGTTTGTCAAAATGTTGAATTGCATTTTCTAACCGAAATCTGGTTGAACCTCTAAACCATTTGCGGACCTTCTTATTGCCCAGGCTACTTGATAATTCAACTAGGGCTAGTAGACAAAATAGGTGAGGGTGGCCATTATTCATATAAATACAATCCAATAAAAAGTTTGAAAAACTATCATTACCACTCTTTCCAGTGCTTGATGGTGGAATAAAAAAAATATCCCAATGTAATTTAATTGCACATTATACCACCCATCTGGTGATAATGTGTCATTTGTTGAACAACTGATCAAACTGTCACAATTCTTTCTCGTCTTCTAACAATATCTTCTTAGGAGATTTTAATGTTCAGTTCAGGTGATGATAAATACAAAGCTATCTCTAAACGTGCTGCCCACCTTCACGATAATACCCTCCTTTAATTATCCTGTTCACCTCCTCTAATCAAAGGACCAATTTTAGACCTGTTAATTCCCAAAGAAGTATTTATTAAAACTGATATCACTTCTTTTGTTGATTGTCAGATAATGTCATATGTCCTTTCTTGTTCCTTCTTCCCAAATGATAATCAATGGTAAACATAAAAAACCCGAGACACTAAACATACCAATGTTCTCATGTTAGCATCAACAGTCACTTCCAAGTTACTAATGTTGCTGGAAGGACAAGGCATAAATGCTCTCATTACACTCTGCGTTACACCTGACGCTCACATGACAAACCCAAGAAATCTTTGCAGTGCTTTTCTAAAAACATAAAAAAACAATGCAATCTCCCAGAACATCTCTTGGGACATTAGTTTTGCACAAAACATCTTCTGATATCTCATTGAGATTATAAAGATAATTTTGAAAAATCATAACAGAATCCTCTTTCTTTAAAGCACATGTTGATCCAGCAAAGTACTGCCATAAACAACCATTTAAAAATTAAGAAAGCTAATACACTTTCTCCTGCAATGGTCAGCAATGTGGATGATAAATGTGAGACATCCCTAATGTTTAAGGAGAAAGTTAAAAAAAACCTTTACTGATACTCCACTCAGGCACTTGTGCCAGTTCATATATCTGACTAGATTTTGTTGATTTTGAATTAGATCCCACAAAGTGAAGTGACACTAGTTACATTAGTCAGTGCCACTGGAATTATGCGGCAATAGAGGACCTAATTGGCTACCAGGGTTGAACTAATCAATGAGCAGCATATTGATGCACAATCTGTGATAGCATTAGTTCTTTATTTTGTCATTTCAACACCTAATAACACTGCCTGGGCAAGTTGCACCTCCTTAGTATGAGTTTAACACCAGAATACAGCATTTAGCAACTGGAAGAGCAGATAACTTTTTCACAGGGTCTGCCATTGGGATGAACCTTATTTTGGCACTTTCTTTTGGTAACTGCTAAAACATTTGAAGAAGAAACATATTTTTGGGTAAAATATGGATATTATGCAGCAGATAGTAGATTATGCGGAAATTGAGAAAAGCTATCATTATGTGGACAAAGCTGCAGAACTGCATAATTACAGTGACCCTGCTACAGTGAAGCTTAACCCATACTCCTATTGCAATGATTTTCCACTCTAGTTAAAGACATTGGCACATACCTGGTGCAGCATTCAACAAACCTGATAAATGTCCTCTTTGAGAGTCATTGACTGGTTCAGATTAGGCCAGGGTGCCTCTTCCACTTGGAACTGATCCCAAAGACCTTAACAATTTGTGAAAGTTCTCAAAAGTTCTCAAAAGTTGCATGAAGACACAGAATAAACAATTTATATCTGAAGTTGACCTATTTCATGAATTTAAAAGTAGTGTTAGCACTGTATGTAGCACAGAGACTGCACTGCTTCCAATGCTACATAAATATGTCACATATTCACGCTTGCTAATAGCAAAATTCCAGGGGGGCTAGTCACTAACTATTACTATTATGTCAAATTTTACATGTTATATATAAATATATATAGTGATTAATAGTAACTTTACACTTGTAAATCCTGTTCTAGTGGCTCCATCCCCTGTTTTGAGGAATAGAAACATGTAGTCTGCACTTAGTAGTATATTTACAATCAGAAGTGGCAAACAGCAAGAAAGTGTAAAGTTGCTACTACGAACAGTAGTAAGTTTACACATGAGTAAATTGACATGTAAGATAAACTTCATGGGTGTGCGTTTCCTCCAAGCCAGTAGATCTCATAATTCTGTGCAAAGTGTGGGGGCCAATTAGTGTGAGGCCTCGCATATGTGACACATGCAGTTCTCAAGAAGCATAGCTAAAGTTAGAAAATACCACAAAACCCAGGGTGCCAAAAAACTCTCATGAGACTTGTAAATGTTGTGGGCATCTTGGCTTTGTGGAGTATGAGTGCCTTGCATTTCAGAGCATTCTTAGGTAAACAATCAAGATACTTAGTTCCTGCAGCCTGATTCCTGTTGCCAGATTTGGAATACCAACAGTACATCTGGAGTCACCAAAGGCTGTCATCTTCAAAGAGGTATTCTGGGATAGCATTATGTTAAAGGATTTTACTTGAAATTTTGAACATTGTTTCTTGGGACTTATCCTTTTCTAAGATATGAACTCTAACCTACACTATTTTTTCTCCGTTAAAGGAGCAAACATTATCCTCATTTGTACATATTTGTTTATGTTTTCTTTAGTCACAATGTGCTATTAAGGAATTGAAAATTGGTATGAAGTGATTGCTTTTTGTGATAAGGGAAGGTTCAATAATTATGTGCATTTCCTATGCTGCAGTTAAAAAACTTCTGCCATGTTTGTGAAGGAGTCGCTGTCATAGTTACAGCACAACAAGGGTATTCCTGAGGATCTTTAGATTTGCTGTTTGAGAGATACCTCAGGCTCAGGGGACCCACAAACATTTGGAAAAAAAGCATACATTCATAGAAACTTTTAGGGACAAAGGGGAAAATGGCAAGGCTGGAACAGCTGTGTGTGGACATGTGAACAGGCATATTTCTAATGTAAAGGCCAAATGTAATCATCTATATGGTGGTAGTGCGATCGGTTATGCCTTAAATATCTTAAAGGACAAAGTACTCTCATTGTTATTGAATGGGACAACTGACTTTATGGGTCAACTCAATATGCTGCTGAACACTCTTTTTGTATCTCCGTTATATAATTAGAACAGGTTGTTTCTTTTATGAAATCAGCAATTGTGGCATTTGTTTATCAAATGTTGACCAAGGTACTCTCAATACCGAATTGGGCAAAAAAGCAATAAACGCATTCAAGCTATTCCCTTTTTCTTATCCTCATAAAATAATTCAGAGTACGTTATATTAGTTACATGTCACAGTTTATGGCCCGAGTGCGATCTCGCTAGGAAAGCCCTCTGTACAACTCGGATCCGGAAGGCTTTCCTAACAAATTGTGCTCTGCGAGTCCGAGCGACCGAGTACGATGCACCCGTATGGTGATGGACTCGGTTCGCTCTGACTACCATTGAACTCTATGGGAGCCTGTATACTGAACGTGTACAAATGGCTCCCATAGCAAAAAGGAGTAGGTGGGGAAAAGCGTACACCATGTGGCGGGCACCCCATGGTGCCCTCCACACTGTGCATTTAGGGAAAGGGGGGACACATGGGTACCCCCACGGGACAGATTCAGAGGGCCCCGGGTGAAGGGGGGCCCGCTACAGCCCCCCGAAGTCCGATTCCCACAGCTGTTTTGTCTCGCTGAGACCGAGTCGATACGGCTGTCCGAATTGTGCATCGTACTCGCTCGTTCGGAAGCCGGCTCTATTGCACGGCACGATTCGGCTGCAAACGAGTCGCACTGACAGGATCGGGTTTGGAAACGATTCAGTCTACGCAAACGAGATCTTCGCATCGTACTTGGTCGTTCGGAACGGGGACGATTCGGTCAGAAACATAGGCTCCGAATTGGATTTGGTCGTTTCAGAACCCGTCTGGAGGCCTTCCTGGAGAGATCGTACTCAGGCCCTTAGTCTTTAGCATTTCAAATTCTCAAGTTAAAGATTTCCTGAAGGTGCAATTAACAATTTTTATATAAACTCCAATCTTTCTCCTTAGGTTAAAGGGACCATCCAGTGTAGAGAAAAAACTGCTCTCTTTACTCTTTCCTGCATTTCCCACAATTGGCATTCCAGAATCTTCCTTTGATTAATGTTGTCTGCTTGTGTGTCGGTACCTATTGTGACATCACTTGCTGGATGCCTCCTTTAAGCAGGAATGGTTAAGACATAGGTAATGCTGCTCTTCTATTCTTTAGTTTATTATGTAATCAAAATGTGCTCTGCTGACTATGTAATGAAGTGAAGGGAAAAATGGAACATATTTTATTTTTGCGTCCCATTCTATTCACACAGGCACACTTTTACAGCTAGTGTTAATTAAATAGTGGCTAAGAACAATTAAAGCGTCAGTTATCGCCTGCTTTCAGCGAAGCTCGAATCGCAATATCCAGACTACCTTTATGAATGTACTACTAAGGGATCGGTTAAAACGTTGTCGGCTGCCTTATTAGTTTATTCGATTTTTTCACATCATTTGGCTAAATTATTGTCGTTTTAATTTAACCGAGCAATTGAGGCTGTGACTAACATTATTTTTTACTTTATTTGATACAGAGCCCGGTCGTCTCTGTGCCGATATTAAGCAATGCTTGTTTTAGGTTGGTTTTTATCTGTATGAAATTCCAGTTTGTTTTATTGTATTTAACTCGCGGGCACTATTATTATTTTCATGCTTCAATGTCAGTAGGATTTATTTTTACATTTTCCTAAGTTTAATAAAAAACAACGAACATATTACTAGTACATATGAAATTGCAGAATCAAATTACAAAGGTGTACAAGCATTTCATGGGACTTTCTGGTGAATGTCACCATAATTTTCAAAGTTCAAGCAGGCGTCATCAAACAAAAGGACATTCTATAAGGCCTATTGTTGGTAGTTATTAGCGCTGCATGAGTACAGGTAAAGAAACTGTTTATGTTTCTGTACACTAGAGTGCCCCTTTAAGAATGCTGACTTTGTGATTACTATGACTAGAAAAGTTAATAATGTCAATTTCCAAAAACGTTACTTGTATTGTGAGAAGTAAAATAAATGTTTGTGGTGTTTTTTATTCTGAACTAGTTTGATTAGAATTTTCAGTAAAGTCAATGTAGGCATTTGTTTTGCATTCCTCAATGTTCTCTCGTGCCTTAAATACATTATTTACATTATAAAAGTTAGTAAAACAGTAAATATGTTCGAGTGACCAAGAGTAGATTAAATACCTGAAGATTAAGTCTGGCGGATGCAAGACATGTGCCAAAAGAGTGATGGATGTCCTGCCTGAAACCCTCATATTTCCGATGATGGAGTTTACACTGGCTCATCTGACTGAAACGTATTACTGATGACCTATCGTAATGTAAGAACTATGTATTTCTGTGTGAATAATCTTAAAATAATTGAAATGTGATATGTTAAAAATGCTTAATAATATTAAAAAAGAATTTACGAAACCAAAAAAGACGTGCAACAAAAGTTGAATTAAGTGAAAAAAGTTTAAACTTAACTTGCATTTAAAATTGCGTGCATTTTTACTTTACATAAATATACATTATTATTGTAGAATGATTTGAAAGATAATTGATAAAAACACCCATATGTTTTTGATTTAAATTAAACAATTATATTTTACAAGTAGGACTGATGCATTATATTATTGCAAAATGTGTAAATCTACAAATAACAAATAAAAACTTTTAAATATAAAATGCATCTTTGTTAATGACAAATATCATGAAGACCGTATTTCAGTGTTATGAAATCTATTAAAACTAACTGCTTTAAAACTTCTACATTGACATTAAGAAACTATAATAAAAACAATTTGCAATAATAAATGTGTATTCCATGCTACTGTTAAAAAAAATAAGCCATATAAACTACAAAGAAAGTATATGGGAACATTTTTTAATTAGGGTGGGCAGAAATGGGGAAGATATCCCAGTAAACTACACCTACTCCAAAATAGGCAAGATTGAGAAAAGTGTTGAACCGTGGGGAAGAGGTTATAGTGGTATGGACCTGGGCACCCTTGTGACCTATGTGCCATTGCATGTAAATTGATATACCAAGAACTCATACATGTTTGATTTGTGATTTTGTAAAAGACTACAAATCCCAGAATCCTGAGCATATCACTTGCCTAGTACTCTTAGTATGAGTCATCCTTTACAGTATGAATCATCCTTATTGTGAGTCATCCTAAGCAGCATGATTCATCCTAAACATTAGTCATCCTAGGGTGTCTCCTTCAGTAAAAGGGAGCCACACCCAGGATCATGTGCACAGTATTGAGGTTTCCCAGTGCGAGGCAGTTTCCCAGTGCGAGGCAGTCCCAAGAAGCGTCTCCAGGTAGAGCAAAGGCTTCAAGTCCAGACATTTCAGGGCCAGCCTAGCAGTGGGACACAGCAGGAGAGTACTCCAGGCGGACATTCCTGCTTTTCTCTAGTAAGATTCAAGGTAGGAGAGTTATGTTATGTTATACAATTTAAAAGCGCATGGCTGCCTCGGCAACGGGGCGTCCCAGCGCTAGTTTTGTCAGAGAGCTCACAACTGTGAAAGAGAGACCCAGCAAGGGCAAAAGGCCCAACAGGATACTTAGTTGGAAAACAACTAGGTCTTCAGAGATTTCCTAATGGACAGGTGGATCCGAGTGCTTCTCAGAGGGAGAGGAAGGGCCTTCTAGAGGGCAGGGGCTGTAGTGCGAAAAGACCAGCCACCCACCCTTACCCTTCTAAAACGTAGCACACAGGCCAGATTGAAATCAGCAGAGCGCAAGGACCGCGAGGGGTGGGTGGCGGTCCCCAGGGCCATGGAGGGCTCCATCTTCTGTATAGCCCAGGTAGGTGGTGGTTCCGGGGGCTGAGGGTCCACAACGGACCCCCATCATTACTTCATTTGTGCCCCAGGGAGGTGGCGATCCCCAGGGCTGCATAGGAGAGCTGAAGTCCCCCCATGCAATATTTTTACATATAGCCCAGGGGAGGTGGTGGTCCATGGGGGGACTGCATGGCCCACCCACATTTCAGTATATGAGCCCCGGGGAGGTGGCGGTCCTCAGGGCTACGGGGGGGCTGGAGCCGCCCCTACGCATTATTTTAAATATAGCCCAGGGGAGATGGCGGGTCCCAGGGCTGTGGGGGGACCGCATGGCCCCCGCATTCCAGTATATTAGCCCCGGGGAGGTGGCGGTCCTCAGGGCTGAATGGGTGGGCTGGAGCCCCCCCACACATTATTTTAAATAAAGCCCCGGGGAGGTGGTAGTCCCTGGGGCTGAGGGGGGGACCACATGGCCCCTCCGCATTCCAGTATATTAGCCCCAGGGAGGTGGCGGTCTCTGGGCTGCATGGGGGGCTGGAGTCTCCCCACACATTTCAATTTAATATAGCCCCTGGGAGGTGGTGATCCCCAGGGTGGCGGGGGGCCACGTGGCCCCCCCACATTTCAGTCACTTAGCCCCGGGGATGTGGCGATCCCTGGGGCTGTGGGGGGCAGTGTGGCCCACCCGCATTTTGGTATACGAGCCCCGGGGAGGTGGCGGTCCTCGGGGCTGCATGGGGGGGCTGGAGCCCCCTACGCATTATTTTAAATATAGCCCCGGGGAGGTGGCAGTCCCCGGGGCTGCGGGGGGACCACATGGCCCCCCGCATTACAGTATAAAAGCCCCGGGGAGATGGCGTCCCTGGGGCTCCGTGGGTGGGCTGGAGCCCCCCCACGCATTTTGATTTAATACAGCCCCGGGTAGGTGGTGGTCCTGGGGCTGCGGGGGGCTGCATGGCCCCCGCATTCCAGTATATTAGCCCCAGGGAGGTGGTGGTCCCTGGGGCTGTGTGGGGGCTGGAGTCTCCCCACACATTTCAATTTAATATAGCCCCTGGGAGGTGGCAGTCCCCGGGGGCGGGGGGCCACATGGCCCCCCCACATTTCAATCAATTAGCCCCGGGGTTGTGGCGATCACCGGGGCTGCAGGGGCCCCACATTATTATTTGTAATCGTCCCTGGGTCCTGGCCCACCCAGGAGCTTAATTAAACGAAGCACGGCAACCGACGCTTTGTTTTTTTAACATTTTCAGCGGGATTCGTGGATCCAATGCGACTCCCACCAAATTTATTTTTAAACAAAAGTTTTTGGGGGCTCTGGGGTTCCCTGTGGAATCCCCTGAACAGGCCTAGGGGAAAAGTGTTTCTACCCTGCCCCCTTTTCTTTTTTTAATGTTTTTTCTTGTGACCCTTCCTGGTTTGAAGTGTTGACAGCCAATCATATCTAAGGCACGAGATCGGTACGGGTCGCGGATCCACCATGGCCACAGTTGTATATCTGAGAAATCTTTAAATTTCTCACAAACTACCAAATGGATTTACACCATTTAACAAAAAGAGTGCTTTCTGGACCAAAAGCTACCTTCTTGCCAAATTTGATGTAACTCCGTTCAGCAGTTCAGACTGTAGCCGTGTCTAAAGTTTCCTATGGAAATTAATATAAAGAAAAAGCGTTTTGGGACCCTCCCTTTTTTTCGCCCCCGCTTGACGAATCACCCTGAAATTTTTGAGAAGGTGCTGAAGTGACT
This sequence comes from Calotriton arnoldi, assembly GCA_963921515.1. Classification (NCBI taxonomy): domain Eukaryota; kingdom Metazoa; phylum Chordata; class Amphibia; order Caudata; family Salamandridae; genus Calotriton; species Calotriton arnoldi. The sequence goes on from CAWUFW010005661.1 coordinate 101,289, forward strand.
GGGGTATTAGTTTTGAAAAAGTTATTGGCAAATGAAAAAACACTCTTCCTGTGGAAACTAGGTCCTAACTATAACTACCTACTATATTCATTTTTTGGGAACTTGCAGATTTGATTTTCTCACACAGGTTACACCCTATTTCAAAACATCACTGGGTCACTGGTCTCTGTAGGCCTAAGGGCAGCGAAACTGCACTCTAAAGCAGTGTTTCCTCTATATGTATAATAAAGTGTCACTGCAGACAAAGCAGTAAATCACACTGACTTTCCCTATTATTGTACACAACCATTATAAGGCCTACCCCAGGTCAGTATATAATCCTGCAGAGTCCCTGCTGCGCCAGGCTACCTGAACGCAGTTAACAGGCTGCGCACCACAGTAGTCTCCCACACGCAGCCTCACATGTGTGCACATGTGTGTGTAGATTTGTAAACAGCCAAGTGCCCGTTAACCTTGCTTTGTCGCAACAGCTTGTCTTAAAAGGCAGTCACAAACAGCAAACACGAGCAGTCCATTTGACATGTTATTACCGTGGCTGAGACACATGTAGTGAGACTCACCCATCGTAAAACATCCAAAACCAGGTGATCCAAAAAGCAAAACAGCAATGACATATAGTTACAATTCCCACTCCAAACCAAGAAATATTGGGCAAAGCGTTGGCCTCTTGGGGTTCAGATTTATTAAACCCACTCCAAACTAAGCAAAATTGGGGAAAGTGTTGGGCTCTGCTGTGGTTAGATTTACTATTCCCACTCCTAATTAAGAAACACGGGGGGGCATGGTGGCCTATGGAGAGTTATATTTACTATTCTCTCCCCAAATTAAGCAACAATGGTGAAAGTGTTAGACTCTTGGGCGGTCATACTTGCTATTCCAACAACAAATTAACCCCTTCTTTGCTCATGACGGAATGGTTCCGTCATGAGCACAAGTGTGCTCATGACGGAACGATTCCTTCATGAGCACACTTGCAAAAAATCCCTCTGCTGTAAACAGCAGAGGAACTTCCCATTTTTTTTTTGCCTTGGGAGGTGGGGAAGAGCTTCCCCAACCTCCCAAGGCATGGTTTTTGTTTTCCTTGCAATGACGATCGCGCGCTTGGTGCGCTGTCGTCATTACAATGAAAACAAAACTGAAACTTAGTTTCAGTTTCACAGTTTTGGTGCTTGTGGGAATATCTCAGCCCTCCGAGCACCGAAACACATGAGAGAGGTATCGTTGGAAAGGGGAGAATCTCCCCTTTCCAATGGTACCCCTCCCTAGTGGATCTCTGCTTGAGGATTGACACAGGAGGGTGATCCTATGCAGGGATCCACCCACTAACCACCAGGGAGGGGGGAGCGGCCCCTTGGGCAAGGGCCTTTGCTCCCCCATTTAATTTTGCCCCAGACAGTCTTTATGCCCCCCCTGGGGGGCAGATGGGGGCAAAAACCCAGGTGCCCCCCTTGCAAAACCAGGTTGTTTTCTCATACATTTCTGAAAACTAGACACTCGGGGAAATCCAGGGAGGTGTGACTTGCGTGTACGTCCAAATGTTTCCCTACCCAGAATCCCCTGCAAACCTCAAATTGTGCTGAAACAAAAACACATTTTTCTCAAATTTCTGTGTGGAAAAGTTGTGGGCTCACCGGGCTGACAAAAATTTCCTTCCACCTAGTGTTCCTCCAGGTCTCCCTATAAAAACGGTACCTCAACTCGTGTGGGTGGGCCAAGTACCCGCGACAGGCAAGGGCCCCAAATGTATTGGGGAGACATCTAAATTACCTATCTCAAAACGACCTGGTTTTGAAAGGGGTCACCTGGGTTTTTGGCCCCGAGCTCGGCGGCCATCTATTGAAACCTACCAAACCCACATATTTCTGAAAACTAGACACCTGGGGGAGTCCAAGGAGGTATGGCTTGCATGGACCCCCCAACGTTTTCCTACCCAAAATCCCCTGCAAATCTCACATTTAGATGAAACAAATCACTTTTTTCTCAAATTTCTGTGTGGGAAAGTTATGGGATCACCAGGATCACCTTTTTGTGATAGGTAATTTTGAAGTCTCCTCAATATGTTTTGGGCCCTTGCCTGTCACGGGTACTTGGGACACCCACACAAGTAAGGTATCATTTTTATCGGGAGACCTGGGGGAACGCTCTGTGGTAGGAAATTTGTGTCAGCCCGGTGACCCTACAACTTTCCCACACAGAAATTTGAGAAAAAAGTGATTTTTTTCAGCAAAATTTGAGGTTTGCAGGGGATTCTGGGTAGGAAAACATTGGGGGGTCCATGCAAGCCATACCTCCTAGTACTCCCGCGGGTGTCTTGTTTTCTGGAATTTTGTGGGTTTGGTAGGTTACCCTAGATGGCCGCCGAGTCTGGGGCCAAAAACCCAGGTGCTCCCCCTTGCAAAACCAGGTCGTTTTGAGATAGGTAATTTTGATGTCTCCTCAATACGTTTTGGGCCCTTGCCTGTCGCAGGTACTTGGGCCAACCACACATGTGAGGTGTCATTTTTATCGGGAGACCTGGGGAAACGCTGGGTGGTAGGAAATTTGTGTTAGCCCGGTGATCCCACAGCTTTCTCACACAGAAATTTGAGAAAAAAAGTTATTTTTCCAGGAAAATTTTAGGTTTGATGGGGATTCTGGGTAGGAAAATGTTAGGGGGTCCACAAAAGCCATACCTCCCTGGACTCCCCCGGGTGTCTAGTTTTCAGAAATGTGTGGCTTTGGTATGTTTCCCTAGATGTCCGCCCAGCCCGGGGCCAAAAACCCAGGTGACCGCCCCCTTGAAAAACCAGGTTGTTTTGTGATTGGTAATTGTGATGTCTCCACAATAAGTTTTGGGCCCTTCCCTGCTGTGGGCACTTGGCCCATCCACACAGGTGAGGTACCATTTTTATCAGGAGATATTGGAGAATGCTGGGTGGAATTTTGTGAATCCACACAGATTCCAGAACTTTCCATTACAGAAATATGAGGAAAATGTGTTTTTTTGACAAAGTTTGAGGTTTGCAAGGGATTCTGGGTAACAGAAACTGGTGAGAGCTGGACAAGTCCCCCCATCCTGGATTCCCCTGGGTGTCTAGTTATGAAAAATGTATAGGTTTGCTACGTTTCCCTAAGTGCCGGCAGAGCAAGAGTTCAAAATCTACAGCTAGGCACTTTGCAAAAAAAGAGTCAGTTTTCACTGTAAAAATGTGGTGTGTCCACGTTGCGTTTTGGGCAGTTTCCTGTCGCTGGAACTAAGCCTACCCACACAAGTGAGGTACCATTTTTATTGGAAGACTTTGGGGAACACAGAATTGTAGAGCAACTGCTATTGCCTATTGACTTTCGATGCATTTCTGCCCTCCAAATGTAAGACACTGTGTAAAAAAGAAGTCACTTTGAAAAATTTCCTATAATTCACATGCTAGTATGGGTACCCACAATTTCGGAGATGTGAAGTAGCTACTGGTTCTAAACTGTATATTTTGTTCCCATTTCAGAAATACATAGGTGTCTTTCATACCGATTTTCCACTATTTAAATTTTCCCAAATGAATTGCTATATACCCGGTACACAAAAAAAAAACATTGCAAGACGCTGCTCAGTTATTGGCTCTGGGTTCCTCAGGTTTTTGGTGAACCTACAAGTCCTATATATCCCCACAACCAGAAGGGTCCAGCAAATGTAACGGTATATTGCTTTAAAAAATCTGTCATAATTAGTAGAATGTACGTTGGCACAAATGGCTGCATTTTTAATCTCATTTTCAAATTTACCTTGAAGGATCTACACAGTGACCCCTTGCTGAATTTTGAATTTTGTCTACTTTTCAGAAATGTATAGCTTTCCAGGATTCATTATTACTTTCATACCCTTTTTTACCATTAACTGGAAGGAGGTTGAAAGCACAAAAAATAGCAAAAATAGGCTATGTCCCAGTAAAATGCCAAAACTGTGTTAAACATTTTGGTTTTCTGACAAAAGTCTGTCAGTCCCTGAAATCTGGGAAGATTGTGATTTCAGCACCACAAACCCTTTGTTGATACCATTTGCAGGGAAAAAAACAGACACGTTCATCTGCAGCACTTTTTTCCCATTTTTCCCAAAAATTTAGCTGTATTTTGGCTAATTTCTGGGTCCCTTTCAGGGGAATCAACAACCCCTGGGTACCTTTAAAATCCCCATGATGTTGGAAGAAAAGGACGCAAATTTCTCGTGGATACCTTATGTGGTCAAAAAGTTACAGGGGCCTAAGTGCAAACAACCCCAAATAGTCAAAAAAAGGCTTAGCACAGGGGGGGAAGGCCTCACAGCGAAGGAGTTAAGCAACAGTGGGCAAAGTGCTGGGCTTGAGGAGAGTGGTGTCAGATTTACTATTCCCAATCCAAACTGAGGAGCACTGGGTAAAGTGTTGGGCCCTGAAGAGGTCAGAATTACTGTTCGTCCCTGAAGGTACAGGTCAGATATACGGTTCAAACTCCTAAATAAACAACATTATAAGTAAATTATATGAAATAGAAAACATATATATGAAACTTAACATTAAATATCCTAATATTTTTTGACATCATAAACTATAAAAAAAAACAGAACACCATAGAAATAATTTCCTTCCCAAACGTCAATATGAAAAATAATTTAAAAAGTGAGTTTGGGTCTTGTATACAAATCATTGCTAACAATATATTTACATTCCTCAAAATAAATTTTACATTTTCCAATACTTAAAAAAAATATTTTATAATAAAAATTATTTTTACAACTATTCCAGAAGAATAATAAAAACACATTAAAATTGAAAATAAATTATTTAACAATAGTTTACAACACTACCAATTTAAATCCCTTCTACAACACAACACTCCAAAAACATGAAAAAATAAATACTAAATTCAAACTACAATTTAAACTTTAAAATATAAAAATGTGTTAATACACTACGCACCCCAAACTCCTATTAAAGAAATAAGAATTATAAATTAACCCAACCCGAGGGCATAGCCAGAACAGGCAAAATGGCAGGTGCTTTTTAGAAATGCTCCCACACCTTCCCCGAATATCCTGCTCGATTCAGCGTCATGGGCCCCCTAATCGCTCAAATGAGAGGCTGTACCCTCCAAGAAAGGGACACCATCCCCCTATGGATAGATGTTTTGATCCCTGGACGACTGGAGATCTTGAGGCTGCACCGCCTCCCACATTCTCATCATGGCAGCTACCTGGGTCTGCTGCCGATAGGCCGGATGCTGGAGGAAAGGACCATGGGTTCCCAGGGCATGATGCAAATCTCGATTTACTCCTTCACTGTGCTTAGCCTTCCTGCACCGGCAAAGGCCGTTGCCACCAACATGCTGCAGACTACCCAAGCCTGACCGTTGCCCTTCAGAAGTGTGGGGCCTGCACTGCGGCCTGGACTGCTGCCACCTGCATCCTGGGTTGCTTCGCAGCCGAATGGTGTGAACTCCTTCTCCGCTAGGACAGACGGCATAAGGAGGGATCTCGCCACCTCGCCCTGCATTGGCCCCACTCACAGCATGGGGGTGCGGCCGCCAAACTCTATAAGTTCGGGCAACTCAGATTCCACCAACCTAAATCCACCGGGCAGCCTGCAGTGTGGTCATTCGATATTTGGAGGACTCTGTTTGGGGCCTACTGACTCACTCCGTGGCTATATGCTTTGGGGCCCTATTTACCCCACAGTGAGGATTTTGCAGCTAATGGCGCTGTTGGGTCCATGAAGAATTGAAAAGCTGAGAGGCCTAGAGTGATCTATTATTTTGTGTGCTATTGCTCTTTACTTGCCCCATTGCGCCCATTGCTTTCTAAAGGCAGGATGCTCCTACAGTACACCGTGCTAGGAGCTGGATTTATCTTCCTGGAATCGCTGCGCGGTGCGGCTGAGGAAAGGCACCCCCTGGAAGTCCCCGAGATGCCTAGCTGAACACTTGAACTGATCACCACCAGCGATTGGGGGGTGCAGGCTGAATATCTGAGACCTCCTCTCTGACCCCACCGGGATGCCAAGTGGGGCCCATCTACTGGCTCACCTGGCCCTGCCACTCCTTGTCATAGTTCTGGATGCCGTGGGGGTGCCAGAGCGATACAAAAGGGGATGATGGACGGAACGTTTGAGCCAATCAAACACTCACCCCCAGTCAACTGATCTGGGTTTAATCCATCATCATTCTTAAGCTCACTCCACCACCCCAGTTCAGACATGGCCATATGCAAATCAGTCTGACCCTGTGCCTCATGGGAACAGTCCTGTATCGCTTTGGTCGCCCTAAGTTGGCAGGGGTATGCCCAGACGTGGGTCCCTTGCTCACTTTGCCACTGGATTCAAGCAAGCCTGGCTGATGACGGCTGAAATGCCAGAAACCGGTCCTAGGATGCTTGTTTCCGGTCCAGGGAAGACATGGCTTGGCAGTTCGGGCTGGACTGTTCCCATGAGGCACAGGGTCAGACTGATTTGCATATGGCCATGTCTGAACTGGGGTGGTGGAGTGAGCTAAAGAATGATGATGGATTAAACCCAGATCAGTTGACTGGGGGTGAGTGTTTGATTGGCTCAAACGTTCCGTCCATCATCCCCTTTTGTATCGCTTTGGTCGCCCTAAGTTGGCGGGGGTATGCCCAGACGTGGGTCCCTTGCTCACTTTGCCACTGGATTCAAGCAAGCCTGGCTGATGACGGCTGAAATGCCAGAAACCGGTCCTAGGATGCTTGTTTCCGGTCCAGGGAAGACATGGCTTGGCAGTTCGGGCTGGACTGTTCCCATGAGGCACAGGGTCAGACTGATTTGCATATGGCCATGTCTGAACTGGGATGGTGGAGTGAGCTAAAGAATGATGATGGATTAAACCCAGATCAGTTGACTGGGGGTGAGTGTTTGATTGGCTCAAACGTTCCGTCCATCATCCCCTTTTGTATCGTGGGGGTGCCAGAGGGCAGAGGAGAATTATTGGCGATACTCCCCCGGATCTACAGATCTCCCGGTTCTGACGGAGGGTTGTTTCTTGGAACTGCTTGACATCATTGGGCAATAACTACTTGAGATTTATAAACTCTTGGATGGGTGATACAGTCTACCTCGGTGAGGCTGCCCCTCTGATTGCCTTTCTTGACTGCTCATGCTACCTCCCAAGGTCAAGCGGGTCGTGGGTATGGTGTCAGCACTCCCTTGTGTAGTAGCATTTGACAGCCCGCGACTGAGGTGAGGTTCTTCTTTCTTCCATTTCCCTCCAGCTACCACTCATTAGTATCTCTGTGGCCTCCTGTGGGCTGGGGTGGACTTTGCCTCCTCCCGCCCCCCCCCCTCCCTTTTGCCCCGATGCCAGCTTGGGCATAGACAGACCTCCTACCCCCTACCTCCACCTCTCAATCTAAAATCAATAACTACACCACCAATCTTCGGGAGGCAAACAAATGCTGCCTGATGGAGACCCCAACCTGGCATCCTCCCCATCCTCAGACGTGCAACACATCCTCCAGGCCATTCAGATAACTCGAGAGGCCCTAGAGTCCATAATTGGAGAGGTTGGCATCAAGGTCGACCTGCAAAGACAGGACCACAGAATGGTCTCGGGCCGGGTGAAGGAGGCTGAGAGCCATGTATCCGCACTGAAAGAATATTACTCCGACCTCAAACCCACAGTGACCTCCCTGATGACGAAGATTCGTGCCCTGGAGGCGAGGACAGAGGACGCGGAGAACCGCTCCCAGAGAAGTAACCTTTGCCTGGTGGTATTCCCGGAGGGGGTCGAGTCCCACCACCAGATAACTTTTGTGGAGTCATGGCTTTGCTTCTGGATGCCAGAGGAATCACCATTAACCTGTTTTGTGATCGAGAGGGCTCACCGAGTGCTGTCACAGCAGCCTCCTCCTGCGGCCCCTTCACGGCCGCTAATCATTAAAGTCTTGAATTTCCTTGACCACAACGCAATCCTTAGAGAAGCCAAGACACACAACCAGCTTTTGTATCAATCTTCACACATTATGATATTTCCGGACTATACCAAAACAACACAAGCCCAATGCAAATCCTTTGACGGCCTCAAGCAGAAACTTAGGGCAATGTCTATTTCTTACACAATACTCTTCCTAGGCAAGACGCAAGGTGGTGCATGGTCCCCGAACTCAATTCTTCAACACCCCCGAGGCTGCTTGGGAATGGGCCACTGAACAACGTTCTCTGCGTAAATATGACCCAGCAAAAGGAGGTATACAACCCGCCCATACCGAATCCAAGCTTGCACGTGTCTGATCCAGATCACGACATCGCCCCAAACCTAAGAACAAGAAAGGGGAAGGAGAGATGTCCCTCGTGACCTCAATAACAGACCATAACGATTCCCAGCCTGACTCCATGAACAGCATCATGCCTCCGCCCTTCCAGGCCTTCTCCAAGTGTGAAGGAGATGCAGCAGCAGCTATTATAGATCCCACGGTGAAGCCACCAGCCTCATAACTCACTCTAATACTCACTGTCAGACCATACCCATGGCCCTGGGTGCTCGATGAGCATATGTATACTCTGAATGCAATATTTGTTGATGGGGTGGAGGAGGGAGGGTTCTCATTTGTCCTAACTTATATGTTCATTTGTTGTTGATGGGAATTTTGTGGGCAAAAGATGCTTTCAGGGTAGAAGTGTGGGGTGGTGGGGATCGTTATACTAGGTGTTTGGTGATTTGTTTTTACTAATGAGTACTGTGAAGGTATTCTCTTCTGCTCCATGATCCCACAATCGTTACTCCAACCGGGGGTTCCCACCAGTCTACTGCTGACCCCACCATGGAGTTTACTCTCCTCTCCGAGAATGTAAACGGTCTACTAGACCGTATTAAACGCACTGCTGTACTTAAACCCCTTCAACGTCACAGCCCTGCTATAGCTCTCCTGCAAGAGACCCACCTTCTTGGTACTCTATGTCCCTTTCTATGCCGCTTCAGCTACAATCAACTCTTCCACTCAGGCTTCACTAGAGGTTCCAGGGGTGCAGCAATCCTTCTCCACAAGTTCTTTCCGTTGGTGAATGCCCAGGTGCTACACGACCCACTGGGGAGATATGTTGGGGTGGTGGGCACATTGGAGGGGAAGCCTTACACCTTCTTTAGACTTTGCATTCCCCCGCAACTACATAAACAGATGTTTTGAGATCTAACTCAATTGATAGTAAACCTTCCCAAGATACACTCCTCCTGGGAAAGGATTTTAATGCAGTGTTAGACCCTACTCTGAACATCTCCAGCCCAATAACCTATGACCGCCATGCTCATTCTAGCTCCCTTACTTCTTGGTTATCTTGCCTTGGACTCTGTGATAATTGGAGGATTTGGAACCCCAAGGTTACTGCTTACACATATACCTCAGCATCCAATCGTAATATGTCCCACATTTACTATATTTTCCTCCTAGCGGTTGATCTCCCTGCCACAGCAGAGGCCTCTATGCTCCACCGGGCCATATCTGACCACTCTCCACAATTCCTCAAACTCGGCTTGCCAACCCCCCCACAAGCGCCCCGTGTGGCGCCTTAACGTGTGGTTTTTTACAGACAAGATACTGGCCACACACCTGACTGAAGAACTCAAATCCTATTTTGATATCAATAAAGACACAGTTGCCAATGCTAGCACTCTATGGGCAGCGAGCAAACCAAATATCCAGGGGTGGCAAAATGATACGAGAGAGAGAGAGAGAGAGAGAGAGAGAGAGAGAGAGAGAGAGAGAGAGAGAGAGAGAGAGAGCGAGAGAGAGAGAGAGAGAGACAACGCGACATGGCCAACCTTGAGGCTTGAGGCGCGCATCCTTAGCACTGAGACCACAATTGTAATTCATGCTACTGAAACCCTGACTCGCTAACTCAAACTAGACAGAACGGCAGTACAACATCTGGTCTAGCATGAGGCCCATCAGTGCTGGCGAGCGACCACCCAACATGTATACGAACAGAGTGACAAAAGCAGCATCCTTCCATACTGACTATCAGCCAGAACCCTAAAATCACCCTTTCTCCCCACTGTGACAACTACTTCCGGGGTCCTTGCAAACACAGCTGAAGACATAGCAGCCACTTTTGCTACCTACTATAGAGGCCTCTACACCTATTGCCCATGCCACCCTGCGGATCGGGCCCAACCATTACTAGTGGACATACCTCTCCCTGCTCTCAATAAGGCCCAACAAACATCACTGGATGAACTTATTACGATCAATGAAATTCAAGGGACTATCAGGGATTTAAAACCCCTGGTCCAGTTGGCCTCCTCTTCGAATACTACTCAACTTTCTGTGACATAGTATCCCTTATCTGCTTCAACTGTATGCCGAAGCGTTACATACCAGGTCCTTCCCACAGGAGCTTGATTTAGTGACCGCCGTTGTTATCCCAAAGACTGACCTACCATCCAATGGCTGTGGGGCATACTGCCCTATCTCTTTACTTAATACAGACATTAAAATCTTTGCAAAAATCTTAGCAACACGACTCCAGACGGTCATCGGTCTCTAATCCACCCGGACCAATGCAGCTTTATGCCTGGTCGCAGAACGAGACACTGTATACTGCACCTTCAAGTCGCCCTTGCTCATGCACATGAGCTTCATACAGACATTGCCCTAGTACTCGTTGATTTAACTGTGATTATCGCAGCCAGTGCTTGGTCGAATGAGGTTTGGCGCCCACTACCTAGCAATGATTTTTCTCCTATACTTCCATCTGACGGCCCAGGTCATGATCAATGGGATGCTGTCTGAATCATTTCCGATTGAACGTGGCACCCGGCAGGGCTGCCTTCTGTCCCCCTTCCTTTTTGCCCGTGCTACTCAACCTCAAGCTAGATTGATTAGATGTGACGGGCAGGTGAGGGACTCGGGTGGAAGGGAGCCCCTGAGGACCAAATTGCGCTGTGTGCCGATGATATTTTCCTGTATCTCGCTGACCCCGGTACTCCTGGCCCATGCACTCTCAAGCTTCTCTCTCTATTTGAAGAGGCCTCTGGCCTCTGCCTCAATAAGGCGAAGTCCTTACTGATCCTGGTGCAGGAGATAGTGCATCAAGCACCCGGCGGAAAGGCATCCCCATTCGCCATTTTAGCTTCAAGTACCTAGGCATCCACATTGCCACACTACTTGAACATACCCACACACTTAATTTGAACCCCATTATGAAAACCACTAGGAAAAACCTAATGGCCTGGAAAAATCTCCCTCTCAACCTCCTAAGTTGGGTCACTCTGATTAAAATAATGGTACTACCCCACTTCTTGTACACTTTACAGAACTTCGCATACCACATCTCTGATGCCTGGTTCTGTGAGATTGTGGGGCTACTCTGCTCCATTCTTTGGCATGGCTGTCCTCCCCGAATTGCTCATGCTAAATGCCACTGGTCAGTTTATGATGGAGGGTCAGTGGGTATTCCCCTCTACTATTGGATTTAGCATTTCCAAGATATAAATGATTGGCTGACAGGCGGATGGAATGACCCAACTTATTGGAGCTAGGTGGCTTGGGCCTGGATGGGGTGATGCACTGCATCCAAGGTTGGACACTTCCCCTCTAAATCCCAGAGGTTACGAGGGGGATATTCTTGATGTGGGGGGGCCCTCATTTTTATGGGTTGGGATGGCCGCCTGACAGGTCAAACCTGTGGAGAGGTTGTGTGTTGGGGCAATTGTCACGACTGGAGGACTTCCACAAATGGGACATGGTGGACATCACTACACTGGCCGATGTGTGTTGAGAGTCCACCATGTACTCATTCACCGACCTTCAAATCCAGTTCTACCTTTCCCACACTAAATTCCATAAATATCTCCAAATACAGCAAGATCTTAATTGTTATACACCACACCTTCAGGATCTTCGGGAATTAAAGCTATTGATGGGAAGAATGGGACGGGGTGGTATCTCCCAGCTATACCGCACCCTGATAAACAAAGCCCCGGAGACAATGGAGAGGCTCTGCCGGAGGTGGGAAGAGTTGGCTGAGGAGATGGAGGAGGCTAAATGGCATGAGGCATGCATGGCTCCTCAGGAGCTGGCGATATCAGCTCGCCTTCACCAGATACAACTGCATTACCTACACCAGACCTATATGTCCCCCCGGTGCCTCTGTGTGGCAGGCATGCTTTCTGATCCTTTCTTCACACATTGCTGCGCTCCCACAGCTGATTTCTATCACATGGTGTGGCAGTGTCTGAAAATACTGGTCTAAGTTTGGGAACACACTCTCAGATATCCTTGATACTCAGATCCAACTGACTCCTAAATTGGCATTGTTGGGTGTGCTGGAGGACCTGGGGGCTCCCGGGGAGAAACAGCTTCAGTGGGATTGGCGACTGGTGGCAAAAAGGGACCTAGCGCAATCCTGGAAAAACCCTGATCCCCCACTGATAAGCTGATGGCACACCAGCATGGATTGGTGTGCCAAGCAGGAAGCGCTGATCGACAGGGCCCATGGATGCCCCAAAAAATTCTCAAACATTTCGAGGTAAAAAGTGGGAACACTACAGCTTATCTGTTAAATAGGACTATATAGTATATAATGTTAATAGACCTTTGGGAGCTGGTAGGGGGGAGTAATGAATCAGAACAAACAAAGGACTCGCTCTTCCTATGCTTTCACTTGTATGGAACCATGCCTTCTTTGTACCTTTATTGCAAAATTCAATAAAGTTTGTTTATAAAAATAAAAACCAACCCGCCCCCCCAAAAAAATCAACATTTTGATTTCATAATAAAAGGTTCTTTAAGAATGTATAATTAAATGAATACATTTAAAATTAATAAAAAACATAATTTTAAAACACTACCTACAAGATGCAGAATCGACTGGTGCACTTAATGAAGACAATCATTATTATTAAGTCGAAGACGTACTTTTAGAAAAAAAAAAATATATATATAACCGCAGTAGTTTAGTAGAATTACACCAAATTTGGCAGGAAGGTCGATGTTGGTCCAAGGAAGGGCCTTTTCGTGATGTAAATCCATTTAGTAGTTTTAGAAATAGTAACTGAAATCCAAATCTGTATATATAGGGACGCGGAGGATCCGTGACCCCTGCCAAACTCGTGCTGAGATCTGATTGGCTGCCAACACTTCAAACCAGGAAGTGTTGGCAGCAATCTTAGGACTCGTTTTGAGCCGAGTCCCAGAAAAAACATTAAAAAAAGAAAAGGGGGCAGGGTAGAAATACCCTGACCCAATATGCCTCTTGAGGGGGTCCAAAGGGACTCTGCAGGTCCAGAAAAGCATTTTTTTTTTTAAATTTCAGCGGGAGTCATGCTGGATCTGTGGATCCTGCAAAAGTTTTAAAAAACAGAAGCGTGCTCTCACAATTGTGGGCCAGGTCCCAAAAGCATGCATAATACATGTAGGAGGGGGTGTATTTGGCCCCCTCCTAGGGCTTATAAACCCCGGAGACCGCCACCTCCCTGGGGCATTGTTTATAATTCATGCAGGGGTTGCCTGCTCGGCAACCCCATGCCATGGGGACTGCCACCTCCCCAGGGCAAAGGTGCAATTAATGTGGGGGGCCCACGTTCCCCCGCTGCCCCAGGGACCGCCACTTCCCTAGTGCTAAATATAACATTAATGTGAGGGGGGGCTGGCCCCCTCAGCCCCGGGGACCAACCACCTCCCAGGGGCTAAAATGGAATTAATGCGGAGGGCCCGTGGTGCTCCCCCTGCAGCCCCGGGGACCACCACCTCCCCAGGGCAAATGTTTACAATTAAAGTCGGGGCAAATGGCCCCCCACAGCCCCGGGGACCACCACCTCCCCAGGGATGTGTCATGCAATGGAGGGGGCCACACGGCCCCCTCCTGGAGCCATAGATGGCCCTGAGGACCACCACCTCCTGGGCAGGCTCCTGCTCTGTAACGGGGGGGCCACCCACCCCCTGGGACATAGCGATTTGCTATGGCTGTGCGGGAGCTTCACCGCTCCCGCCAAGCCACAGCAAATGCTCCACTTCCGGCAAGCGAGAGCATCAAAAATGCTCCTGCTTGCTGGAAGTGGAGCAAAATTGCTTTCATAGAGAGGGAGCTGCATGTTCGGTAGCTCCCTCTCTGTAAAAGCAATGCCGGCTCCTTCAGGAGGGAGAGATCCAGCAGGGACCGCAGGGACCTTTATGCTCCTCCCGTGGCCCCCATCAGTAGTGAGTGGGTGCCCTGGGTGTGCCCAGGGCACCTACAATTGAGGCCGGGGCCCGGGGGATGGGGTACCTGGGGCTGAAATCATCCCGGGAGGGGGGATGCTCAGCCCCCTCCCTTTAATTAAAAAAATGAACAAATAAAAAAGGTCGGGCACTGGGGGATGGGGTCCCCAGGGCCCAAATCAGCCTGGGGAAGGGGGCCGCGCAGCTCCCCTCCCCATTCAAAAAACACCTGGCCCCAGGGGATTGGGTCCCCAGGGCTGAAATCAGCCTAGGGAAGGGGGGCCACGCTTCCCCCATCCCTAATAAATATATGTATATTATAAAGTGGGACCGGCAAGTCACCGGAGGCCCCGCCCCCTTTCAGCACCATTCTGCAAATGCACCTCCTGGTGCACAACTGGTTGGGGGATGAAGTCCCCTTGGCTGCAGAGAATCCTTGGGGGCCACAACCCCTCCTGTTACTTCCAGTAAGTCCCACACAGGGCGATTGCTGAGAGGTGATCGGAGGCCCGCCCCCATTCTGCACCACTCTGCTAACGTGCCTCCTGGTGCACTACTGATTGGGGATAAAGTCCCCTTGGATGCTGAGGGTCCTTGGGGCCCAACTACCCCTCCTATTACCTTCAGTAAGTCCCACACAGCTGGATTGCCAAGAGGGTGTTGAAGGCCATGCTCAATTTCTCCACCACTCTGCAAACACACCTCCTGGAGCACAACTGGTTGGGGGATGAACTGCCCTTGGCTGCTAAGGGTCCTTGGGGGACAAGAACCCATCCTGTTACCTCCAGTAAGTCCCATACAGCCGGACTCCGGAGAGTTGGTCAGAGGCCCGCCCCCTTTTTCGCCCATTGAGCAATGTGATTACTATTCAAACAAGCATTTGGAATGCAATAGGTCTCACATTTCTTAGAGTTAGAAATGATATATAGAGATATAGTTATTTGCATATATAAGTGAGTTGTAGAGTGAAGAGAGAGAGAATGAGATATAGAGTTAAAGAGAGTTAGAGAAAAAGAGAGAGAGAGTGTTTAGATGTAGGTTGTGCTACATAAAACTGAAAATAATAAATGTATTCTGATTTGTTTTACATCCGGGTTGACAGAAGTCAGGAGAAAATAAGTTGGTGCCTGCGTCACTTCGTCCCTCTAATCACAGGCCGTAAATGCTCTCCAGCTTCACCCGCTTACTTTATTCAGTGCACACACATTCTTGATAGTGCCAATGCTTGTTGTGGATAAGACAACAGTATACAGACATCCTGTGCTACCTAACTCAGTCTCAGTGTGGAGGCACAAGAGCCTGTGGCTGGAGCCCGATACCACCCAGAGCAATAAAAGGGTATTTCTGAAATCATAGCAGCGACAACATTCATCGTCGAAGACCCTCAAACAGACTCTTAAAAATGGTAGCGCAGTTCTTAGAAAGAGCTTTGTGCAGCAGCCAATCGGCGTCATAGCACTGTAAACAACAGGTGCAGGCAACACTCCACAGAAAGCTTCTCCCTTCTCTCCGTCCATCATGATAAGACCCTACCTGAGTACACACCCAAGAGATTTATTTGTTTTCTGGTAAACCAGATAATTATATCTACAGAACAGGTACACATTACCGTATTGTGCCATTTCCCCAAATTCCCTGTCAGAATGAGATATGCATTATCTGGAAAAGAAGCCACATTAATAAAAGCAGACTTTATGTTTTTTTTGTCAGATCCGTCTGTGCAGTTGTCTCCCCAGGCACAGCACTTGGTGAGCCCTAGCTTCTCTTTTAAGTGCGATATATCTCTCTGCTGGCCAAGAATGCCTTTTGCCATACGCAACCTGCTAACCCCCTGATCACACACTACTGAGCACAGAAATTTGTTTCCATGCACATCATACTAATCTGTGTGTTTTTGCAGACTTCTACGGTGCCAAGCGGTGCTATAAGGACAGCAAAGTTAGAACAAATTGTAAAGCGAGGATTGTGAAAGAAAGTTCTTAACTGCAATTGAGAAACCGTAGCCACCGATGTCTAGCGCTCTGAGGGGTGCTGGAAGGCGCGAATGAAAACTTCAAGTCTCAGTGAAATGGGAAGCACGCTGTCACTACATCTGTTTTTTTTTTTATTTACATAAGGCTGAAGGTAAGCCTGCATTGCGTGTTTGCTTTATCTGTTGCAGAAAGCACCCACTTTCAAAAACATTGCCTCTTGACACTTTCAACGGCAGCTGGCTCCCTATTACACAGGAGGGACAGTAGGTTTCTAATTATTTAAATGGCAACCGAAAACAATAGTCCCAGAGGAATTACTACAAGAAACAGCCACCTACCTGCCAGGCCCAGAGAGTCGGTGTGGACAGAACCAGAGGGAGTGTGAGAAATTTCTGCACACCCATGGAGGGCCTATACTACTGCCACTATCAATGCGTAGGCCATTGAATCCCAATTGAAAGGCGCATCGGCGTGCTTGAACATGTTAATTGACCCTTCTAGTGAAACACCCAGGAGCCAGTGTGTGGCCTTTTAAGAGATTATTCAGGGTGAAGTAAGGTGTTCATTGGCAAGACAAGAGCCCTACACAACTAACCTAAGGCAGCCAAGTGGGATAGTGCATCAGTTCAAGAGCTCTTCAATCTGCAGGGCAAGGTCTGCATCCCATGACATCCAGCTCCTCCTTTCTTACCCTTACCCTTTCATCCCATGAATTGTAAAACTCTACCGGACAATGCAGTCAGCTGTATGAGTGTTCAAGAGACACACAGAAACACGTGAGTTCGAGCATACTTACCGTGCAGGAAGAGAGCGGGCACTGGAACAGACGGACGTAGTGTGATGTCATGGGCCTATGAAGGGTTGTATGGGGGTGTGAGTTGTTCTGTGGATGATGTCATCAGTGATGTCATTTGAGATGTCATCCGTGATGTCATAGACCATGTCATGAATGAAGTAATATCTGAGTTCATAAGCAGGGCATTGCGGGGGCATTATGTATAGTTAGCTCAGGTAACTATAACTGCTGAATTTCACTTGTTTTGTACGGGTGAAATCTTAGTCTAACTATAACGTTCCTGTAACCTTAATATATATATTATATATATTACCTACTGGCAGTCGCCAGTAGGTAGTTCTAGTTAGGACCAAAGTTTCCATAGAAAAAGCGTTTTTTGTTTTGCCAATAACTTTGGCGCCACTTGACGAATCTTCACAAAATTCTGACAAAACTTCCCACTGCTGTGATAAAGGTTTCAGGGTGATCAGTCAAGCGGGGGCGGGAAAAAAGGAAGATCCCAAAATGTGTTTTCCCCATGCTATGTCTATGGGAATTTTTCATTTTTTGAACACAGCTACAGCCCGACTGCTGAATGGAATTACACCAAATTTATTAGAAAGCTAGATGTTGGTCCAGAAAGCGTGCTTTTTGTGATTTGATGTAAATCCGTTCAGTAGTTTCAGAGAAATTAAAGTTTTAAAAACATAGATAGCTGGGGACGCATGTCCTTGCAGTGGACTCGCGAATCCTACTAAAATTTGATTGGCTGGCAACAGTTTAACCAGGGAGTGTTGGCAGCCATCTTGGGATTTGAAGCCGAGTCCCAGAAAAAAAGTTTTAAAAAAAGAAAACAGGGAGGGGTAGGAATACCCGGGCCCCTAGATATGGTGGGGTGGGCATCCCACAGGCACCCCACCAGGGTTTAAAAGCTTTTTTTTTTATTTGCTGCTGACTCGTGAGTGGATCCGTGAATCCACTGCAACATTTTTTAAAAAAAAGATGTGCAGGCTCCCATGGGTCTTTTTTCTAAAGCCTACAGGTGGGTCAAATTCCGGGGCAGGTGGATAATCAAGGAGGGAGGCTCATAGGGTCCCCCTCCCAGAATTTTCTTAAGCCCCGGGGACCGCCACCTCCCCAGGGCACTCAACACTAAAAATGCAGGGGGGCACTCGGCCCCCCTGCTGCCCCGAGGACCGCCAACTCCCCGGGGCACATATATTATTTAATAAAAAACAATGCAGGGATGTCCTGCCCGGGGCAGTAATAATATGCGGTGGAGCTGTGTGGCTCCCCCTCTGCCCGAGGGGCCGCCACCTCCCCAGGGCACTGTAATCTATTAATAAGAATGCGGGAGAGGCCCTATGGCCCCTTCACAGCCCCGGAGACCGCCACCTCTCCGGGGCTCAGATAACATATTTGCGAGATGTAATTTAAGATGTCATCAGTGATGTCATCAGTGATGTCAGTGACCATGTCATTAGTGATGTAATATATGAGGTCATACCAGTGCATTGCGGGGGCGCGTGTTATAATTAGCTCAGCTAACTATAACTGCTGAATTTCTCTGGTTTTGTACAAGTGAAATGTAAACCTAACTATAACGTCCCTGTTATAGTTGGTTTTTTCAGTGAATTTCTAAGGCTTTTTTAATTCTATTTCCTAACTATAACATCCCTGTAACCTTTGTTTTTTTCAGTGAATTTCTACGTTTTTTGTAATTCTATTTCATAACTATGACGGCCCTGTATTTTTTTTCCTATAATTACATATTGAACATTACATCTGTATGGTGCACCACTTATTGTTGTATTTGTCGTCTATTTAGTTAAAAAGTACATTAATCATCTTATTTCAAGATATTTTTGATTTTCACGATGATGTCGCGATTGCCAAGGACATACTGCGAAAACTGCGTGTTTTTGTCAAAGTGTAAAACACATCTATAGACATATTTTACATAAAGTTTCAGTGTAGCTGTTTAGTAAGATACTAATTTAATTATCCCCTTGTAATCATTTGTCGAAAAAACTACAGCAAAACTGCATTTTCCTTCTTCCCAACAACACCGGAGGTCGCAATGACATCAGTAGCCACAAATACAAATGACAAAATGTAAAACAGATATATAGACATATTTTACACAAAGTTTGAGTCTAGCTGTTTAGTAACATAATGGTTTAACTTTATTTCAACACCAAATTTGACAAAAACAACAGTTTCAAAATGTCATTGCTTTGCACAGTTTCCTTTATGAAAGGAAGTACACACCCATTTCTCCCTTCTTGAACTTTCCAGGTACTGGTTAGTTTCTTATAGGAGCTGTCCCAAACTGATCTTGAAAATTGTGCTGGTGTTTAACTTTTTGGGCTATATGTACAAAAATTAACTGGCATCAAAAGAACTAGAGGAAGACCTTCAAATGGTTGAAGTCAACCAGAAGGTCTCAGCAGCATATGAACAGTTTTCTGATGAAGAACCACCAATGAAAAAACAAAGCATAGCTTGAGATTTTTTTGCTATTCCATCTGGTGAATTGAAGACCACAAATAAATTGGTGAGGTGCAGCAAATGTGAGAAGACATTATCTCAGGGCACAGCAAACAAATATTCATGTGGTACAACAAGCATGTTGTACCACTTGAAAACATACCAGAAGGAGCAACTTAAAATTCCACGGTGAAAAAAAAGGAGAGGGATCATCAGTCTCCAGACCACCAGCCCCTGCTCTTGAAAACAAAGTTCCAGCTGAAGTGCAGAGCGGATGCAGTGAAATGTCAAGAGAACTAAAGCGTTTTGCTACCTTCTTCATGAACTAAAACACCATCGTAACAGCCGGGAAGCAGTCTGTGGATGTAATTTTGCAGAATGTGAAAAACTATAATTGTTAATTTTTCTTCTTTTTATGGCAGCAGCTCAAGCACTGTGAAAAAATGTAAACAAAGAAAAATGTGTTAGGATTTTATTTTCAACATTAGGCAACCAAAAAAAGATATTATGGTGAAGTGGAGAAGAGACTTCTTAGATGCAACTTAAGGCTGCTGGTATTATAGTACCTCTGTTTAGTTTTTATCTGTAGTAACAGAATGTAGTCCTGTAATGTTTTATAAATTCCTTTCCTCCAGTTAAAAACAGTCTTTCATTTCTAACAACTTGCTGTAGACAATATCCCTAATAGGCAGAATAATATCTCAGAAACCCATAATTTATAGACATGTCAACACGATGCCACATTTTGTTATCCTATATTGTCCTTAGAACTTTGGTTTTAGAATTAGCAGGTATAAGTTTGGTAACTTTTTACATAGTCTTGATTTGAATGACATTTCTATGTCATTGTACTTTGTCCATCCTCTTTGACATCTTAAATATATTGTGTAGTGTGTAGAGGTTATATTAACTATTTCATGAAATATGATTGCTATAGTTGTGAAACTTCTTTTTGAAATGAAAATTTGTCCAGCTACAAAGTTTGCAATTTCATTTTCTAATTTAGTACCATCCACTCTGCATCGTTGCAGCATGACGATGACATATTTCCCATACTTTTGTAGTAACAATGTACACCTAAGTTTTGATCTTCAGTTTGGACAGGTCATATCTTGATGGACATTTTTGGTTACACTTTCAAAGGCCACAGCTTTACAATCTGGTAACGTCAAGTAGAGGAATTATTCCAAATTAATTTCAGACCTAGAGGTGAATTCACAATGTTCAAAGTTATGGTTCCATTTATGAGTTAAACCAAATAAGTCATTGATATTCACATCCTCTTTCTCTAATAGTCCCAGCATTACCATTAAGGATTCTTGAGCATCCTGGTAAACATTTTGAGAAAACGCTAGTAATCCAGTACACTATTCTACCTTTTAGACCTTTCTGTAGCTCTGTTGGTGGTATATTGCCTGTCTTTGGCTCCATACGGACTATAGCCTGAAATGGAACTAAGAATTGGCACATAAACATTTAAACCTTGAAGTGGTTCTGGAATGGGAACCAGTACTAACTTGTTATGCACAGCTCTAGCAGGCATTTTATTATCCTCTAATTTATTGTAACACTACTCACATATAACTTGCTGTATGGACAAGACAAAGTGTTCCTCTACAAATAAGTACACAGCAAACTTTTCTCAGTTATCATTATTTTCTTTTTTCACTTTTTCTAAATACAAGTCAACAGTTCGTGTTTCAATCTTGTAGTGAGTGTGTCGACAACATAAACATACTCTGGATTTTTAAGAGCACACTGTGTTAAATTTTGTAATCTCTTCTTCAAAGCTATCATCTATAATACCTGTGTCCTGTTCTTCAACTCCTCCTGTTATCAACTCTTAATTTTCCATAGAGTCCTGTTCTGGACAAAAGAAACGAAACTGCACATCATCACAAACTTTTCTACCTCTGCCACAGTACCATGAAAAAGTGCTCTATTCATTTTTCCTAAACATAAAGCAGGAATTTTCACATAGTACAGCCTCCTAAATAAAGTTTGCATTGTTGAGAGGTGTAAAGCTTACATCCGGAAATGATAAAAGGTGCTTTGGCACACTTTCTTTGATAAACAAGGTAGTGAGTGTCCCTCCAAATTTGTATGCTTTCTAACCTTGAAAGGCTCCAATCCTTGTAAAGTACGTATTTTGTGTTTTAAACTTGGCCTTGGAAAGATATGTATACATTTTCTTAGTATATCAATGGATTGCTGTTGAATACTACAAACACTACCACACTTCCATTTGTATACAGGGCCTGACTACACCTTCCCTGTACCTCTTCTGCAATAACTTGTTCTACATTTCTAGGTACCATCACCTCTTTCGCTATAGGAGTGCTATTTTTCATTTCCTAACATCGTCATCTTTCATCAACAGCATGAACTAACGTGTTATCCTGGAGATATCTTTCTTCATTAAAGACAGGCTCAATAGTAGAAGTATGTGTCTATTCTCCACTTAAAACTGTACAAAAGTTACTTCTATTGACTAATCTTTTCTTCTGGTTTTGTCTCCTCATGTACAACACCATTTTGCCAAGAATCTACATTCTATTTATAATCAAAATGAAAAGCTTCCTCTTCAAAGCAAAGCAACTACTCCCTCAACTTGTTCTTTCTGTATCAGTGCCTCTCTCCTTCTTCTATACTTCTTCATATTTCTCAGTAGTTTTACAACCACCCTACTACGAAACATCCTGGCACTGATTTCTTTAAACTGTTTCTGTCTCCTGGTTACAGTGTGTCCATCTTTGTTACATTCTGTCCTGTTCTTTTATTATAGGTATTGTCCACTCTTATTCTTTCTCATAGTTTGCTTTTTATATTCATTATGTTGTAATCTTTGCAGGTGCCTACATATATTTTTAAGAAATGACTTTGTCCTCCTACCTGTAGTACTTTTTTCTTTCACCACTTTTTCTGTATTTCCCCCCTTTTGTATCTCAGTTCTGCAGAGATATGTAGTTGCTTTTGTTGCTTTTTCCTTTGGGCTTTTGTAGGCATTCTAACTGTCTGTAGTTATGTAGACATTGCTCTGTAAAAAAAATAAGTATATTTTAATTTTTACTCTAGCCAATGCACCAACTGCTTTACTACTGACTTACACATAATACAAAAACAGTTTTCATTGTATGTTCCAGTTTTAAATCTACAGATGAGCCTAGCTATATAACTACATGCACTTACTTCAATATTCCAAACCCAAAGCAAAACACAAAACTTTATTTATTAGTTACCTTTTAACATTATAGCAGCCTCTCCCACAACTCAGCCGCATCATATCTCAATTCTCACTTATACATGGTGAAAGACCAGTTTATCCTTTCTATATTAAACTTTAAAATGAACATCAACTAAAGTGTAGAAGTACATACAGTGTCTCAACACTTTAAATCTGAAAACACAATATAAGAGCTATTTGTGTGCCTCTCTACCACTGTGTCACTGTATTTAGTACCTTGGTACTTTCCTACTTAGATGTATCAGATCCAAATTTTGGGAAACAGTGCATATAAAAATCTGCACATTAATCTCTATCAGAGCATATAGCTCACTAATTCTTCCGAGTACATGCAAAGAGTGTGTGACAGGTTGGATATATAATTCACCAGATGGTTCTAAAAGACTACATATTCCTCACTAAAACTTGTAAATACTTGTTTTTGTGGTTGAGTACATGATTACTCCCTAGATGATTGAATGAGTACGTAGGTAGTGCCTAGGTGATTCCCGGAGGATACAGGTAGTGCCTGGATGATTCCCTAAGTATGTGAGAACTCAATGGGTCGTTCATTATCTGCATAGTTACTGCCTGTGTGTTTGCATGAGTATATCACTACTATCTGGGTGTTTGGATGAGTACATGAGTAGTGCCTGAATGATTAGATAAGTGCATGACAAATTCATCAATAATTCAAAACATGCATAGATAGTAGTTGGATGATTAAATCAGTGCAACTCTAGTGCCTGTATGATTGCCAGAGTGCATAGATAATATATAGGTGATTTATAGAGTGCATGGATAGTGCATACATGATTGTTTAAGTGCATGCATGGCACCTAGCAGATTGGCTGAGTGTATGAGTAGTGTTTTAGTGATTGGAGGAGTACATTGCTGCTGCCCATGTGTTTTTTGTTGAGTAAACAGGTAGTGTCTGGGTGTTTAGATAAGTATATGAGTAGTGCCTGGAAAATTGAATGAGCGCATCAGTAGAGCCTGACTGATTAGATGAGTGCATGACTAGTGTCTGAGTGATTGCATGAGTCCATTGTTAAAGCTTGAGTGATTGGATGAAAGCAAATGTACTGCTGGGGTGATTGTATTAGTGCAAGAGTATTGCCTCAGTAATTGGATGAGTGGATAGGTACTGGATAGGTGATAGGTTCACTGCAATGATACTCCCTGCATAATTAGATGAGTGCATGAGTAGTACCTGAGTATTTGGGTGAGTGCATGGGCTGTGCCTCAGTATTTCGATGAGTGCATGGGTTGTGCCTAGGTGTTTGAATGACTGCATAGGCACAGAATTATGGATTGTATAAGTGAATGGTTAGTGTCTGGGTGAATGGATGAATGCATGGGTAGTGCCTGCATAGTTCAATGACTACATAATTAGTACCTACGTGATTGGAAGAATGCATGTGTAGTGTCAGGGTGATTGAATTAGAGTGTGGATAGTGCGTGAGTGGTCTGATGACTGCCTGAGTAGTGGATGGGTGATTGAATGAGTACCTGAGTAGTGCCTGGCTGACTGTGAAAATACCTCCATTGCTGTTAGATACATAACAGTTGTGACTATATCTGTGACTCATTGTTTAAATCCTTCAGTCAGTAGCAAACTACCTGTTTTAGTGTATCTATCCTTTTCTACTGAGCTATGTGTGAGTGAAGTTTAGATATCATAGTTGATATATAATTAGATACATGGCTCTCTGGGAGCATACATTGCTCTGTTACTCAGTGTTCACATGCATCAGTACGTTTCTAAAACTCAAAACAACAATTCTCACTTTTTCAAAGCACAAAACATTTTCTTTATGGCATACCTACATCATTTCTCAAATATTTCTTTTTTTTCTCTTTTTGGTAGTCCTCTTTTACCTTGGAATCAAGCTCAGGGCCCCTCCTGAACTGGTACCAACCAGAGCTATTTATGTATACCAAGGATCTCAATGTCCCATACACTTCTCCCTCAGTTCTCCACCCTGGCCAAACCGTCCGCGCTGCAGAACACCCAGGAGAAATAGGAGACCAAAAATGAGAGGAGGCATAATCATTGGACCTGTCACTTCCCTTATCATCCTCCCTTCATTTGAGATCCAACCACTTTAGGGCTGGAGACCAGAATTGGTTTATTTTCCTTACTGATGCTCTATCCAAACTTATTGTATGTTTAACAGATTTTATCCAGTCTATCTCAGTCGGTGGCAAGTTGCAGATCCAATTCTTACAAATCTCTCTTTGAACTAGGAGAATCAGATAGAAACCCAGCTTTTTTATATCAATTGTGATATCAACATGCAGCAATGGTATCTCAAAAAATACGAGAGGCAGACTTACCTGGAGTCCTGTGTCCAATATAGAAGAAATATCTCTACTTACACCGCCCCAAAAGTTTTGAATCACAGGACACTCCAGGAACATGTGAATGTCGTCTGCTTACTCTTGGCTGCATTTTACACACCTCGACGTTCTTCCCTTCCCCAGCTTCGATAGTCTATAAGGCGTCCAGTATACCCTATGCAGACAGAAGATGTGGTTCCTCCTTAAATTGGCGGGATGTACAGTGGAATAAAGAATGTTAAAAGATACTTGCCATAAGTCTTCCAACTGCGTCCCAGGCAAGCTCTTTTCCCACAGGTCACTTGGAAGCCTGAAGACATCATCCGATAACGTCACCAGTAACCAATACCATCTAGCCACTTCCTTCTTCTTCGGCACCTCACCGATTAAGCCATCTTCTAGATCATTTGATGAGCCACCACCCCAGATGACTGGAACCAACTCTTTATTTGAAAGTATTTAAACCTTGAGATTTTATTGTTTGATACCTCTGGCATTTTGTCCCAGGATACCAATTTTCCTTCTTCCACCAGGTCTCCCCATCTCTGAATTCCTGCCTCTTTTAGCGGGAGAGCAAGGGTATGCTTAGTCTATCCGGGAGATCCAGGGGCAAACCATATTGGAGCCCACCTGCTATAATAGGTATGTTTTATCTCCTTTCTAATCTTAAACCAAAGTTCTGCTATACTCTGTAGAGTTTTAAGACGCACTCTTTTAAAGTATTTTGGTTCACCAAACATGTACATAAATCCTTGCTATCCTCATTAAATGTCTAGTAACATAGACCAAAACATTTTTCCAATATCTGAATTTTCTGGTTGACTTAATAGCATTTTACCGTTCCTTAGAAAAAAAGCCCAGGCGTAGTAATCCAAATGTGGCAGACATAAGCCCCCTTTTTCTTTCTTTCTTTGTAGTTTTTTCCAGGCAATTCGGGGGCCTTTTGAATCCCATATAAAACTATTGATCTTAGCCTGAAGTTTTGTTAACCACTCTGCCTTAAATAGAAATGGGATCGTCTGGAATAGGAAAGTAAACTTCGGGAGGATTGACATTTTGACCAGATTTACTTTCCCTATAATAGTCAATAGAAGATGGGACCAACTTAGCATCAAGTTGCTAGCTTCTTTCATTACCTTGAGAAAATTTGCCTCTAGGAGATCCTTGATGTTCTGGGTAATCTTTATGCCTATGTGTCTCCTCTCTTTTCTGCAAGTATTTAGATTTGTCTCCAAGTTCCAGGCCATGGCCTCAGTTTTTGCCCTGTTTATTGAATACCCAACAACATGGCCAAATTGCAGAGTTAAATCATTTAGTAACGGGACCATCATCTCCAGGTCTGATGTATATACCAGTAAGTCGTCTGCGTATAGAGCCACCTTTTTCTCCCAACCCTTCTAAATGGGGGTATGCGACTCTCTTTCCTGATCTGGACTACCAAAGGTTCAATGTATAAGTTAAAAAGGAGAGGGGATAAGGGGCAACCCTGTCTCGTCCCCCTTGATATACTAAAGGGCATGGAAAGATTGCCATTAATCAAGACTCTAGCCCATGGTTTTCTATATATCCTGGCCAAAGTCCTGCAGAAATTTTCACCAAGAATATAAAGCTTTAACATCATCTACAGGTAGGCCCAGTGTACCCGATCAAAAGCTTTGGTGGAGTCCAATGTAATGATTGCTAAAGGGATTTCAAAGGTAGAAGCTATATCAGCTGCACCTATCACATTATATGTCAATTCATGTAACCCTCTACCTCTTACAAAGCCTTTCTGATCTACATGCAGGAGACTCCCCACCACTTGATTCAGTCTCTCTGCCAGAATGTTTGCAAAGATCTTATAGTCATAGCTTAATAAAGAAATGGGCCTATAACAGTCACAAATATTTAAGGGCTTCCCTGGTTTTGGAATTATCATAACTGTGGCCTCATCCCAAGATGCTGACAGTTCAGCTCCCTGCCCGAAAAATTCCACAAATAACTTTGTCATAAATGGCAAAAGGACCTCTTCCATTAGTTTATATAATTCTATAGGCAACCCATCCGGTCCTGCCGCCTTGGCCGACTTTCCTGCCCTAATTGCATTCTGTATCTCTCTGGTAGTTATAATGCTATTCATCACTGTGCTACTGCTTTCACAGATACTTTGGGGAACATCCTGATCAAACCATGCCTTTACCTCTCTCTCAGTAACTACCAGCTCCTCCTGATATAGCTCTCCAAAAGTATTTTTGAAAGGCTTCCTCAATTTCTTTGCCCCCAGTGAGAGTTCTACCTGTCAGTTCGCACCTGACTTTTTTCATAAAAGATCTTGCATGTTCCGTCTTAGCTTTCCATGCCAGCAGTTTCCACAGCCCTCTCCATACTCAAAATGAGCAATTTTACTCACTTGCCACCTTTTTCTTAGCCTGTCCTCTACTAATTCTGACAAAACCACTTTTACAGCTTGAAGACAAGCTTGTAGAGTTAATTTCTCACTTTCCCCCACTGCATCTAGTAGCTCCTGCTGCTGAATACTACTTTGTAGCTGAGTTAATTAAGCTATGATTTATTTCCTCCTAAGTATTTGCAGACTAGTTATTCTTCCCCTGAAAAAGGCCTTATATGCATCCCATACTATTCCTGCTGGAGCACTATCTATATTTGTGGAATAAACATCCTTAGATTCAGTTTTAAGTACCTCTATCGTTGCCTCATCTAACAGCAGAGTACGATCCATAGTCCACCTTCTTTGAGTTAATCCAGTAGGCACGGACAGGACCAATGAGACTGCAGAGTGGTCTGATAAATGGGCAACCACATGCACAATTCTTTCCACATAGTCTCAGAGCCCTTGGTGCACTAAGAAAAAATCTATTCTCAATTGATATTCATATTTCTTATTATTATATGTAAAGCCCTTCCTGACCCCCATCCTTTACCTCCAAATATCGCAATTGAGCCATGGAGACTTAATTAGGGACAACATCTTACAGTTTATAACTGACCTGCTGTTGACAGAACGGTCCAATGAAGTATCCAAAATCACATTAAAGTCACCAGCTAAAATGACAGGATCCATGAAGTTCAACAATTCTGTGAACGGCCCCTAAATGGCCTTGCATCATCAATGTTGGGACCATAATATCCAACCACTGTATACCTTTGATTGTAAATGATAAGCCTCACTATACCCCATCTACCTGCTTTGTCTACTGGCTATGTTCTATCATAATGTATGGATTTTTCTTACTAAAGATTGCCACCCCCTTTATCATCAACTGTTGAGTAGTACACACCACCTTTTGCACCCAACATCTAGCACTGCATAATTCCTTCATTTCACCCTCTGTTAGGTGTGTTTCTTGTAAGATAACCATCTGGGCTGAAACATCTTTCAAATACTGCAAGATCTTCTCTCTTCTTCCTTTCACTCTTAGGCCGTTGACATTCCATGATAGTAGTTCTACTCTAGTTCTCTGGTCACCAGCCATTCTCTTTTCAGTATTCTCCCCAAAGTGGAAGCTCCATAGCCAATTTCTAGTAAGTGAGGACATTTTTTTTTCCCCTGAATGCTCCCCACCCAGTGGCCCCCATCCCTAAAACTACCACAAGCCCTCCACCATTACCCTTGAGGGATTTCCCAAATATTTCTTGTGTGTTTAAAACATATATTCAGCATTTCTCAAAGAAAAATTACACGCGAAGTGAAGCTAGCACAAGAACTCTCAAGAGACATTCTGCACTATTTACCCTCCTGAATTTTAAACACAGCATATTTAAACAAATACACTGCTCTCACCATATACATGAAATGTTCAACAGCCTTAAAGAACATAGATCACCATGTAAACATATATGTGATTTCTTAATTGATATACACCTTCAGGCCATCTTTCCAAAACTATATAGTTCTCGACATCTTTAAGTAAACTCAAGAGTCTCATCGTACATATAACTATTAGAAACCAGAAAAAACATATCTCACCAACTAAACATATGCAAACCGGTCATATAGGTTAAAAACCACATTCACAAACACTTCCTAATGCATACCTAACAAGTATTACTAATTTATAATACATATATAGGTGCAGCACATCTTTTATTCATGGTTAAACTACTCCTGTTTAATAATGTGACTAAAAGTACTACAATTCACAGAATGCAAATAGAATAGATCTGTCTGTTCTGCACATGATGCATGATTTATTCATTTTTAGAGGCATTGCTCATTGTAACTTTCAGTAGTACTAACATCTTAAACACATACCCTCTGCCAGATACAGTTCATCTGATATATTTTTTTTCATATCACTGTGATACTCTTTTTTCTCAAATTTCCATATACCTCTTCATTTCTAATGTCTATTTTTAAATAATTAAATGTTATGTACATACCAGTGAATTGAGTTCATAGATTATATTGTTGTTTTAGCTCTTTCTGGATAGTTTTGACACTGTTAAGGTTTTTAAAAACTAAGCACAAGAATGGTACACCACTTTCATACAATTCAACTATAATATGGCAACCTCTTCAACTTTCCACTCTATGATCATGAGAAAGGCAGCAAATGAAATCATATCTTTCATTTTAGACTACTCTATCTCCACTTGTGAATGGTTAGTATCTGTTAACCCTTTCACTGTCTTTCAAAACGAGGTTCCTATCTATGAGTGTCTGCAATGTTTTCGTGATGATCGCGGAGCAATCGTGAAAAAAAATGGGAGTCCAAGCTTAAATTGAGTCATAACTCCTCAACTTTTTAAAAACATTTCTGTCTCTTTAACACCCTTCCCCCAATACACTTTTAGCTCAGTGTATCTAGCAACCCAGTGGAACCAGTAGGTCACAAGTTCACAGCACATTCTAGAAGGAACATGCTACTTCCAAATGAGATATAGCAAGTGTGGTTAACTCCACAGATTCAAAAGCACATCCATGTCTGTATTACATTTTTTTAAACAACAGCCAATAATAGTACTTTTTGCTAGTGCATCCAACACACTACCTAATTTTATTCGCCTACATGCTGATAGCATCCAATGAAATATATCTTTTTTAAAAACTCAATTTTTACTGTTTTTCATTTGGAAAACTACCTCATTCAGCTTGAGCCTTCTCCTGACTGCTATTGCTCCTTCACTTCAAAATGCTTAGAGTTTGGATTGTTGGCCACACGTATGTCTATTGGGCTAAAGAGGCTACAAAAAAAAAGGTATTGACAGGGACTTGGGTTTGCTACAAAAAATTTGAAGGAGGGTCCTAGGGAAAATTTTAAAGACCTGCACAGGATTACATCCCCAATTCTTTACATCAATACAATACAGAAAATCCTTGGGTCTATCATGAAAAAACAAACAAATGAAGACACTGACAAAATCACACAGACCTAACTGTGGTATAATCCCTTTCAGGACGAAATCCCTCACCCAACGAAGGTGGCATGCTTCATAATTTGGGATTCTCCTCTTGGTGGAAAAACCTAGTCCCACCAAGGGCTACAACCCCCTCTCTAAGAGGGAGGAGCACAGGGATGTTTTGATGTCTACTCTAAAAGGATATTCTAAATCCACCAAATGAGAGACAAAGGGGTCGATTCCGATTCGGGCCGGAAAAAGCACCGACCGACTCGGAGCCGGAATTTATTCCGACCGACACGTACCTGTGGCGCCCGACACGCCAAGTACGATGCAAGGCGTGCAAAATCCGACCGACACGTACCGAACCCAAGCCGAATGACCGAGCCGCACGGAAAACAGCAATCCGGCCGGAAAAACACGCGAATCGAACCGACCGACACGCACCCGGAACAAATCCAACCGAAACGTACACGCGAACTCCAAACCGCTAAGTACGATGCAAGGCGCGAAAACCACGACCGAGTCGAACGGAGGACAAGCCGTACGACCGACACGCATACCAAACCGAGCCGAAGTAACACAAAACACCGCGACCGACGCGTACACAGCATAGAAAACTGCACAAACACAGCGTGAACGAAACGGAGAAGACCGTATGAGACAAATGCAGGGTCCGACTCGGTCACAAGAACGTTTCCAACATGCACAAAAAGTACTAAGGAAAAATACACAAAAAAGGCCAAACAAGCAATTACAAAGCCAATAAATACTGGGGGTGGGGACAGAGAACAAAGACACACCCACAACTCCACCCATATAAAGGACACAAATCCCAACCATGATCCTTTGCAAATGCCATTCTACTGCCAGCACTCAACAGACAGCAACCACACACCCACAGCTCATCCCTCACACAAGCCACACACCATCAGCACACCAACAAATAGCTACCTCACATACACCCAGCAAAACACACACCCACACACCCTCACCTGCACACCAACACACACATCACTCACCATCACCACCCATCACCATGCCCCCAAGAAGAATCACAAGTTCCTAGATTGTGAATTGGAAGTCCTGGTAGACGAGATCCTCAGGGTAGAGCCACAGCTGTTTGGCACACTGGTCCAACAGACCCCCATCTCCCAGAAAACCAAGATGTGGGAGAGGATCATCAACAGGGTGAACGCACAATCACCATGTCTGCGCACAAAGACTGACATCCAGAACAGGTGGTATGACGTGCGCAGGAGGGTACGGGAGCTGCTCAAGAAAGACTACCTCCTCAGCCAATACACCGGCAGTGGCCCTCCTGCCAAGCCAGTATACCTCAGGCCCCGGGAGGAGAAGGTGCGGGCCATCCTTCCGCCAGTGAGCGTCTATGGACTAGAGAACATCCCAGAGCCTGGTGAGTACACAACAAATGTACACAATATTCTGCCACAATACACACACACATCACTGTCAAGGGGAGAGTCAAACCATGCACTCATAGCAATTACACAGCAACCAGAACAGAATCATCCCAAAATGTGTATGTCAGTCAGATAAACACAACACATGCCATCTCAAAGTTACATTTAACCGTGTCATCACATGTACAAACACAACTACAACTACAGCTAGGCAGTGGCACAAATAGAACTAACAAACACATCCAGACATGTAGCCACCACTACAACACCAACACACAGTGAAGATCACTCAAAGGAAGGAATTCTGTGTATGCTGGGCAAGTCAGTGTAGCCAATAGCATCATGGGAGTCGTAGTCACACATATTGCTCACTCCCACAACTGTCCCATCAACACCACCCTGAACCATGCTCACATCACAGGGAGTGGATAAGGACTGACAAGATGGCTGACACTGGCCACTGCTGTGGGGAGCACAAGGCCCTGCTGGGAACTGTGCACCAACAAACAGCACAACACCACTGCCTGACATCCTGAGAGACAACTTCCACTCCCTGCAATGGAAGCACGTTCCATGGTGGGATATCTGGCTGGGTGGGAAGGAGGACTCGCAGCACTGACCATAGTCACAAGCACCTCCCCTCACACCCCCTCAACACAAACTCCACAGAACCCACCTGGGAGAATGCAATGCCTCACATCCTAACTCAAGATCCCACAAAGAACCACCACCCTGGGTTATGTTGTGTGAAGCACAGGGACACTCCTGGGACTTTTAGCCAAACAACTGCCAGGACAACACTCCCAGCCATCCTGTCAGCACAGGCAGCCCACCCCACAGGGAAGCAGAGTCAAAAGGAAGGAAGCATGGGCATGCTGGGAAGGGGGGTGGAGGCAATAGCATGATGGGAGTCGTAGGCACAGCTCTACATCCCCCACCACATGGCCCAGCAAGCTCACACTCACGCATGCACATCCCACAGAGAGTGGAAAGGCCCATCAAAGATGTCTGACACTGTTGCTGTGTCGTGGGGAGCACAAGGGCATGCTGGGAACTGGCTCAAAGGAAGGATACCGCTACCCTCTTCACTTTCTTTTGGCCTTCTAACGGCCATTTTTCTCGGGGGTCAGAGCTGAGTTTGGGCGCCATTTTGGGTTGGCGTTCTAGTCTTGCTTTACCTTCCTTTCTCTCCCCTACTTATGGCCAGTGCCCCGCGGACGTGCAGCGGTGAGCAGCTGAGCTGGGGGCTCGGTCCCTGTTGATATCCGATGCTACATTGTTCCTCTATTTTAAGTACGCACGTTTTAATCCAGTTGCACTTTTAAATTGTATTCCCTGATTTTAACGCTGCTAGTGTGTTTTACCTGTTTGCTGCCGAGATTCTCTGTTTTTGCTCTGTGTCTTGGTCACGGTATTGCTGCCACGCAGGATACCGCTACCCTCTTCACTTTCTTTTGGCCTTCTAACGGCCATTTTTCTCGGGGGTCAGAGCCGAGTTTGGGCGCCATTTTGGGTTGGCGTTCTAGTCTTGCTTTACCTTCCTTTCTCTCCCCTACTTATGGCCAGTGCCCCGCGGACGCGCAGCGGTGAGCAGCTGAGCTGGGGGCTCGGTCCCTGTTGATATCCGATGCTACATTGTTCCTCTATTTTAAGTACGCACGTTTTAATCCAGTTGCACTTTTAAATTGTATTCCCTGATTTTAACGCTGCTAGTGTGTTTTACCTGTTTGCTGCCGAGATTCTCTGTTTTTGCTCTGTGTCTTGGTCGCGGTATTGCTGCCACGCAGGATACCGCTACCCTCTTCACTTTCTTTTGGCCTTCTAACGGCCATTTTTCTCGGGGGTCAGAGCCGAGTTTGGGCGCCATTTTGGGTTGGCGTTCTAGTCTTGCTTTACCTTCCTTTCTCTCCCCTACTTATGGCCAGTGCCCCGCGGACGCGCAGCGGTGAGCAGCTGAGCTGGGGGCTCGGTCCCTGTTGATATCCGATGCTACATTGTTCCTCTATTTTAAGTACGCACGTTTTAATCCAGTTGCACTTTTAAATTGCATTCCCTGATTTTAACGATGCTAGTGTGTTTTACCTGTTTGCTGCCGAGATTCTCTGTTTTTGCTCTGTGTCTTGGTCGCGGTATTGCTGCCACGCAGGATACCGCTACCCTCTTCACTTTCTTTTGGCCTTCTAACGGCCATTTTTCTCGGGGGTCAAGGCCGAGTTTGGGCGCCATTTTGGGTTGGCGTTCTAGTCTTGCTTTACCTTCCTTTCTCTCCCCTACTTATGGCCAGTGCCCCGCGGACGCGCAGCGGGCGCGCCGCTGGCGCGCCGAAGGCGCGCCTAAGGCAAGCCCGTCTGCGCCCTTCCGCGTCCGGAACGCGGTCGGCACCAACCATGCTGTCCTGACTGATCCTGGGCTACGCATTACCTGGACTAGTAAGCAGCTTTTAGAGCTTAATGTTGCACAATGCACGTACCATATGTTTCCCAACTCTGACTTGACATATTGGAATCAGACATTTCAATGTAAAGTTTGCTCTCAGGTATTTGGAGGTCGAGTGAACTCTCTGGGGGCGAAGCCTCACTCGTGATGCCTGATACTGGCATAAAAAGGTCAACTCTTAGAGCTTGCCTGATAAATTGTAGATCTCTCCCTAAACACTGTGATGACATTTGGCTCTCTATTGAGTCCAATCGCTGGGACCTTATGTTCTTGACAGAAACTTGGCTGACCGACACATCCCACCCGGACATCGCCCTTGCTATTCCCTCTGGCTTTAAAATCTCTAAGGTTAACAGGGGTGACAACAGGCGAGGAGGGGGCCTCGCAATTATTTTGAACGACAAGTGGGATATTTCGTGTAAAAAAACAGAGAACATAGGCACTATTGAAGCCATGTCCTTTTCTATCCAAACCTCACCAGGGCATACGATTGCAGGCTTGTTGGTTTACCGCCCTCCTGACTCATCAGCTGCCTACCTTCCCAAATTAGGTGACATTATTGCGGATCTTACACTAAGATATACCAACCTCACAGTCCTGGGTGATTTTAACGTCCATATGGACGCGTCGGACTGTGGGCTGGCGCTTCAGGTGACTGAGATGATTGGAGGACTCAATTTGACTCAGCAGGTTACGTCTGCCACACACCGGGCTGGTCATATCTTGGATCTTATTTTTTCAAATTACCCTACTATTAAGGTGGAGGCTCCTATGCCACTGACTTGGTCAGACCACTGGCTGGTCCCCTTTAGCCTATTAAGAAGAGAGGGGACTTGCAGTGCGAAACCTGAGGTCGAGATGAAAAGAAACTGGAAAAAAGTTTCTATTGAATCCATGGATCCTGTCTCACTTAATATTCCACTCTTGTTGACAGGTGACCCCAGTCATGATGCAATTGCCTTTAATGACTGGGTTACCACCTCCATTGACTCTATTGCTCCCATGAAAATGGTGAAGCAAGTCAGGAAAAAGCCATCCTCTCCTTGGTTCTCTCCAGAACTTCAATCAGTGAAAAGTGCATGCAAAAAGCTAGAACGCATTTGGCGAAAAACTTACAATCTGGATGCTAAAAGCACATATAAAACTGCACAAAAAAAATTCCACGCTCTTAAACGCAAAGCTATCAAAGATTTTTTAGCAAATCAAATTAATGACTCTAACAACTCTTCTAAGGAAATTTTTAAAATCGTGCATGATTTTATGAAACCCCAAGCCACCATCAGTAAGATAACGCCAACAGCTGATCTTTGCAGAGATCTGTCGACCTTCTTCCAGGAGAAGGTACAGTCTATTTATTCTTCCTTCCAGGGACTAGGGGACAGGTTGCCCATCCCCGCTGTCCTTACTCCTTCCTCCCATTGGTCGGAATTTCAGACCTTTTGTCCAGTGGCATCTCTGCAAGATCTAGGAAGAATTAAGTCTGGCTCACCCTTAGACCCATGCCCAGCTAGATTTTTTAATCTCCTGGCTTCCCTTCTCAATCCCCATTTAAACATTATTTGGAATACCTCTCTAAGGGTTGGCAGTTACCCTTCAGTTTGGAAAAAGGCGTTTGTTCTGCCTATCCTTAAAAAAGAAGATGCAGACC
Organism: Calotriton arnoldi; assembly: GCA_963921515.1. Lineage (NCBI taxonomy): Eukaryota > Metazoa > Chordata > Amphibia > Caudata > Salamandridae > Calotriton > Calotriton arnoldi. The sequence goes on from CAWUFW010005661.1 coordinate 137,087, forward strand.
CTAGTATTCTCATGAATTTTAGGCCTATTTCACTCTTGCCCGCCCCAGCTAAGATTTTGGAGAAGTAAGTGCAGAGACAGCTATCTACTTATTTGGAGTCCAATAATCTGCTGCACGACTCACAATCGGGCTTTCGGAAGGGCTACAGTACTGAGACCGCTCTGCTGGAAGTTGCGGAAACCATCCGAGAATCCCTAGACCAGGGCAGTAGCGCTATGCTAGTGTTGCTGGATTTATCTGCAGCCTTTGATATGGTCTCTCATTCGATTCTTTTAGACCGTTTGGCTCAGATGGGTATCTCAGGGACTATCTTGAACTGGTTCCATTCGTTTCTGGAGGAGCGGTCTCAGCAGGTCTTACTCCGCCCTTATGTCTCCTCTCCTAGCACCATGGGCCGTGGAGTACCACAGGGTTCTGCGCTTAGCCCGACCCTGTTTAATGTATATCTCGCCCCTCTAGCCTCTACAATGAATAACTGTGGTGTACGACTAATATCGTACGCGGATGACACACAACTGGTGTTCTCTTTTTCAGCTACTACGCGAGCTGCATTCGACAATTTCAGACTTTGCCTTACTAAGATCTCCTCTTGGATGACAGACAATTGTCTTAAACTGAATACGGAAAAAACCGAGGTGATGTTTTTTAACCAGCCTTCACCCCCTTTACCTGACCTTTGGTGGCCGTCGCAACTGAATCCTCCTCCCACTCCTGTATCCTCGGTCAGAAACCTGGGCTTTAGATTCGATTCTGAATTGTCTGTTAAAGCCCAGATTGGCCAAGTATCCAGAGCATGCTTCTGGAAACTTAAATCTTTGCGCAGATTTCTTCATCTCCTGCCTATGGACTGTCGGGCCACCATTGTCCATGCCTTGATTACGTCTCAGCTGGACTACGCTAACAGCTTGTATTTGGGCCTTCCAGCCTATCTTATTCAAAGGCTGCAGACAGTCCAGAATGCAACAGCTAGGTTTATTAGAAAGGTACCCCTCCGGCACCATATCTCCCCTCATTTGCGCAGCCTACATTGACTGCCGGTAAAAAGGAGAATTCAATTTAAGGCCTTATCTTTGGCCTTTAGAGCGACCAGAGACTGTGGGCCTGGTTATCTTAGGCAGAGACTCCAGATATACCATCAGAATAGAACTCTGCGTTCAAACTCTCAGTCGCTGCTCCGTGCTCCCCGCTTTCGGAGAGCAAGGATGGGAGGGCGTGCCTTTGCTGTTAGAACAGCCGCCCTCTGGAATGAGATGCCTATTCATTTGCGCAAGGCTGAGTCCGAATCCCTTTTTAGGAGCTCTTTGAAGACTTGGCTGTTTGATCTGTCCTAGTCTCTTCCCCTCCCTCAACTGCTTTAACCTCATAGCGCCGGGACACCGCCGTAGGTGGTAGCTGTGCGCTTTATAAATGCTATTGACTTGACTTGACTTGACGTGCACAGCCTGGGGGTGGCTGCCCCCAGGTGACACCCACAGGACAACATGTACACCAACATACACACAATAGGAAATGCAGCCTTACATGCCTTATGATACAGTTTGGACAGGCTGTCGTGTTGTAGGTGTGCCCCTCACTCCCTGGGAGCTATCTGTGGCTGGCATATGTTCATCTGAGACAGGCATGGTGACATATGCCAGTCACTTGTACAGGGATGCGTTGAACAGCAATGGACCGATCGGTGCCCCCGGCCGGCCCATTGCATTCAATGTGTGCGGGTACGCGTTGTACCCCTGTACGCGTTGTACCGCAATGGACCGATCGGTGCCCCCGGCCGGCCCATTGCATTCAATGTGTGCAGGTACGCGTTGTACCCCTGTACGCGTTGATCAGCAATGGACCGATCGGTGCCCCGGCCGGCCCATTGCATTCAATGTGTGCGGGTACGCGTTGTACCCCTGTACGCGTTGTACCACAATGGACCGATCGGTGCCCCGGCCGGCCCATTGCATTCAATGTGTGCGGGTACGCGTTGTACCCCTGTACGCGTTAGTACCGCAATGGACCGATCGGTGCCCCCGGCCGGCCCATTGCATTCAATGTGTGCAGGTACGCGTTGTACCCCTGTACGCGTTGATCAGCAATGGACCGATCGGTGCCCCCGGCCGGCCCATTGCATTCAATGTGTGCGGGTACGCGTTGTACCCCTGTACGCGTTGTACCGCAATGGACCGATCAGTGCCCCGGCCGGCCCATTGCATTCAATGTGTGCGGTACGCGTTGTACCCCTGTACGCCGTTGTACCGCAATGGACTAATCGGTGCCCCGGCCGGCCCATTGCATTCAATGTGTGCGGGTACACGTTGTACCCCTGTACGCGTTGATCAGCAATGGACCGATCGGTGCCCCCGGCCGGCCCATTGCATTCAATGTGTGCAGGTACGCGTTGTACCCCTGTACGCGTTGATCAGCAATGGACCGATCGGTGCCCCGGCAGGCCCATTGCATTCAATGTGTGCGGGCACGCGTTGTACCCCTGTACGCGTTGTACCGCAATGGACCGATCGGTGCCCCCGGCCGGCCCATTGCATTCAATGTGTGCGGGTACGCGTTGTACCCCTGTACGCGTTGATCAGCAATGGACCGATCGGTGCCCCGGCCGGCCCATTGCATTCAATGTGTGCGGGTACGCGTTGTACCCCTGTACGCGTTAGTACCGCAATGGACCGATCGGTGCCCCCGGCCGGCCCATTGCATTCAATGTGTGCGGGTACGCGTTGTACCCCTGTACGCGTTGTACCGCAATTGACCGATCGGTGCCCCCGGCCGGCCCATTGCATTCAATGTGTGCAGGTACGCGTTGTACCCCTGTACGCGTTGATCAGCAATGGACCGATCGGTGCCCCGGCCGGCCCATTGCATTCAATGTGTGCGGGTACGCGTTGTACCCCTGTACGCAGTTGGTACCGCAATGGACCGATCGGTGCCTCCGGCCGGCCCATTGCATTCAATGTGTGCGTGGCACGCGTTGTACCCCTGTACGCGTTGTACCGCAATGGACCGATCGGTGCCCCGGCCGGCCCATTGCATTCAATGTGTGCGGGTACGCGTTGTACCCCTGTACGCGTTGTACCGCAATGGACCGATCGGTGCCCCGGCCGGCCCATTGCATTCAATGTGTGCAGGTACGCGTTGTACCCCTGTACGCGTTGATCAGCAATGGACCGATCGGTGCCCCGGCCGGCCCATTGCATTCAATGTGTGTGGTACGCATTGTACCCCTGTACGCGTTGATCAGCAATGGACCGATCGGTGCCCCGGCCGGCCCATTGCATTCAATGTGTGCGGGTACGCGTTGTACCCCTGTACGCGTAGTACCGCAATGGACCGATCGGTGCCCCCGGCCGGCCCATTGCATTCAATGTGTGCGGGTACGCGTTGTACCCCTGTACGCCAGTTGTACCGCAATGGACCGATCGGTGCCCCGGCCGGCCCATTGCATTCAATGTGTGCAGGTACGCGTTGTACCCCTGTACGCATTGATCAGCAATGGACCGATCGGTGCCCCGGCCGGCCCATTGCATTCAATGTGTGCGGTACGCGTTGTACCCTGTACGCGTTGTACCGCAATGGACCGATCGGTGCCCCCGGCCGGCCCATTGCATTCAATGTGTGCGGGTACGCGTTGTACCCCTGTACGCGTTGTACACGCAATGGACCGATCGGTGCTCCCGGCCGGCCCATTGCATTCAATGTGTGCGGGTACGCGTTGTACCCCTGTACGCGTTGATCAGCAATGGACTGATCGGTGCCCCCGGCTGGCCCATTGCATTCAATGTGTGCAGGTACGCGTTGTACCCCTGTACGCGTTGTACCGCAATGGACCGATCGGTGCCCCCGGGCGGCCCATTGCATTCAATGTGTGCGGTACGCGTTGTACCCCTGTACGCGTTGATCAGCAATGGACCGATCGGTGCGCACCCATTGACAATGGCTCTAGCCTGGCAACGGACGCGTTTTCGAAATTCGAACGAGTCGGTTGCTGGAAATTCAGTTGGTCACCCACAACAATGTTGCAAAATCATGTATGTCATGAAGTTGAAGATTTGAAGGATGCTGTGGGCGTGTATTGGTGCTGCTATTCCATGGATTGGCCAGATTCAGAAGATGCAAACGACTTGGACATATCACTTTGGACACATGGGACAGTATCTGCCTCTCCAGCACATATATATTGCTGGCTGTTCCCCTGAGAGCTCACTTGCCTGCACTACATGCTCCAGGACGACATCTGCCACTGCACTGCTGCTGTCTCTGCCCCCTCTGGACCCTGCAATGGCACGTACTGTGGAGAGAGCCCCAGCCTTCAGCCTTGAGGAGAACCAGGCCCTGCTGGACAGCCTACTTCCACAGTACAGCAAGCTGTATGGGACACCAGGGGAGCAGGTGAGTGTTCTGTGCACTGCCTTTCTGAATGTGCATTTTGTCTGACTAGCAAGGCTGAAAGTCTGCACGCCACTGGCTAGCAGGCTCACTGAGTAGTTGTCACCCCCCATAGTGTGTAGTGACATGCACTGGACAGGTATGGTGCAGTGACAGTGCATTTGAACAAGGTTTTACTTCCCATGCAATGATACCATGTAGTGACTTCTGGCAAACTGTCCATGGGCAGCGTTGCACTGCCTGTGTACATCATGTGCCCCTGTGATTGAGACATGTATATACAACTGTGTCATGCACGGATATGTTGCATGTGTAGTAATGGCCTTTTCACTTTGTCATCCTGACAGGTTAATGCCCATCGGAAGCAGGAGATCTGGAAGGACATCGTCCGGGCTGTCCGGTCCGTGGGGGTCTACAAGCGCCGGATCCGCAACTGCCAGAAGAGGTGGCAGGACCTTCGGGGCTGGACCCAGAGGATTGCACGGGTCCAGCTGAAGCTGTCGCCTCCTCGCAGGAGGGGCGGAACACGGACCCTGATCCCCCACATGCTCCAGATCCTGGCGGTGGTGTTTCCAGACCTGGATGGGCAGCTGAAGGCCAGACAGCAGCAAGGAGGGGTGAGTCAAAGACTGCACTGTGAACTCTGTATTACATGCTATGTGCCCTCCTCTGGCCTGGTTCAACTGCCACAGTACAGCAGTCATGTTGTCCAGGAGCCATGTCCCTCTATTGTGCACTGCCCACTCCTCATCTGATACCCAGGTGTGGCCCTTACATTCAGGGAATTGTGTCACTTGGGACGGTGTCCTTGCAGTTTGCTTCACTCAAGGTGGGGGACAGCATCTGTTTCCCTAACTCTGTTGTGGGCATCATGGGTGGGTCCATTGTTCACACAACGACTGTGTTCGGACATGTAATCTGCGTGTTGCTTTGATATGCGGTCCACTTGCTGAGCTGAGCCACCACATGTGCCTGGGGTATGTGGCACACGCCCATGCAGCGGGTGGGAACAATGTTTGGGCCCCAGGAGTGTGCAGATTACGTGTGTCACACATACATAGCCAGCTATCCACTGTCCAGGGCTCATCCCTCATTCATGTGGGGCAGGACAGTCATGCCTACTCCAGGCCATGCAATGCACTCTGTACTCCCACTCCCGTGTATCAGCTGACACATTGTGCGCAGTGATTTGACCCTCAGGTGTCTGCCTCTGTGTCAGTGTGCTGTGGATTTGTTGCCAGGACTGCTGGGGTGTTTCTCGGTAGGGGCTCAGCATGCCACTGGAGATGTGACCATAGGAGACGATACTTGTGTGTCACATAGGTGTTTGATCAGCTGCCCGTGCAGACTGGGGTATGCGAATGTGGAGTTCAGGCAGCTGTTTCCCATTCACAGCAGATTGTGAGGGGCTCAGGTTCAGAGGGTAGTGTCACAGGTCTCCCATATGTCCAATCGGTATGACCTGGACAGATGAGGGTTAAGATGATGTGTTGTGTGCGGGATGTACATGTGCACTTGTGCAGCTCCAGGACTTGCATTCCCCATGACCTACTATTGTGACACAGTGCAGAGTGTTGTTGTCTGGCTGCCAAGTCATACATCACTGAGACAGTGATGTATGACTTAGCAGTCATGCCTCCGCCATGGCATGTGTCTACTTATTGGTGATCCTGCAGGGGAGTGACATGTGCTAAATGCACACCATTGTGGTGATGGCTATCAGGACATGGGTGCATCATGGTGTCTGTCGCTGGTATGCATCACATGCATTTCCTATTTGACTCTGGGCATCCCTTTCATCCGGAAACCTGTACTGACTCAGTGGCAAGAGCTGTGATGTGTGCATGTCCACATGCTACACCGTGTCCTCTGCACTGTCCAACTACTGTGTAGTTGGTGCATGTGTCCACACTGGGGTGTTGCTATCCAACAGACACCAGACAGATGGGTGCAAGGCCATGTGGGATGTGAGTGCCATGGTTGGCATCAGACTGACAATTGGCTTCTCCTGTTCAGTTAGGGCACTTTTAGCAATGTACAACTAATGATGCCAGGGCTTGCTCTGTAATGTGCTGTGCTCACAGTGGTGTGTGCGTTTGGTGCAGGTGACTGATGTCTGTCTGTTTCCCCATTGTTTGCAGATACATCCACGGCCACGGAAGGGGACAGCTCCACGGACCAGGAGGAGCCGGAGAGCCAGACTGGGTCAGGAGCCGAGGAGTGGTCGGAGGGACCCAGTGGCACGGAGGGCGAGGGGAGCCACACCGAGGAGTCCTCAGCACCATCCACCTCAGCTGAGGACCAGAGCAACTCGGAGGATGACTCCCTTATGGAGGCGGGTGTCAGCAGCCACCACACCCCAGCTAGTGTTGCTGTCCCCGCCACCACCAGCACCACCACCGCCCTCCCATCGGCTCCCATTCCCCAGGTCCGTGGAGGCTCCCATGTTCGGGAGCGTGTCTCCTTTGGGCCAGGCACCGCACCCCTGCCCCTGTGTCCCCTGCTGCCCTGAGTGAGGAGTCTGTGTACCTCCTTCGCCAGCTCCATGTAGGGCAGACAGCCATGCTGAGTGTCTTCCATGCGCACACCGCTCTGTTGACTCAGCTGGTGTCGTTCATGGAGGGCATCTCATCGGGCATGTCTGACCTACAGAGGGGCAATAGGTCCATGGACTCCTCCCTGACGGCAGCAGTGTCCCTCCTCAGACAGTCCCTCACCCCTCCTGCCTCTGCTCCATCCACACTCCCCAGCACCTTACCCATCCCAAGCACACACACACCGGCACAGGCACACACCAGCACACACACATCCAGCACACAGACACACACGCCACAAACAAAACGCACACGCACGCACAGTCAGGGGACTGAAACCAGACTCACAGGGGGTGGGGCCCTGGAACACACACACGCATCCATGAGCACTGCGCAGTCCTCAGTTGCCTCTCCCTCCAAAGCACCCTCCCTTGCCTCACCTGCAACCCCAAAGACCCAGCGGCTCTTCCTCAGTGACCTCGGCCTCTTCCCCTCCGATCCAGCTGATACAGCATTCAGGGGGAAGAGGAAGCCCACCCACACGGAGCAGAGTGCCCCTCGCCCCCGGACACCCTCCCCCAGGCGCAGACAGACTGAGGCCCCCACCCGCAAGTCCCCCGGAGTCGTAAGAGCAAGACCCCGCCGCCGCCCTGCAGCTCAGGCACCAGGTCTCCTTCCTCCATCCCTCAGGCCCCCACTCCACAGGTGCCCCCACCACACCCTGCCCCAGGTTCCCCCACCCACAGATATTCCATCCCCAAGAGGATCCGGCCTTCTCCCCCTGCCACTTGCTCTCCCGGCACCACACCCCCCACTGCGCTTGTCTGTGCCACTGATGTGGTGAGGGTGTCCTCCCGTTTTTTCCTGCCCACCTTGCCTGTTCCCCATTCTCCTCCCCTGGTGGTAGGCACTGCAGTGGAGTCCACTACCACCCTGTCTGACTTGGGCACTGCAGTGGCGGACCTGTCCACTCCATCTGCAGGGTCCACTGCAGTCGTGCCGGCACCCACAACATCTGAGTCATGCCCCCAGTTGTGCCGGCACACACCATGTCAGACACCTCCACTGCAGTTGTCAGTGGCTCTCCAGCACCCACCACCCCTTCCCTGCTTCCTCCTGGTGAGCCCTGATCCTGTCCCTGCGGTGCCTGGCCTGCCCCCCGGTTGCCCCTCCTAGTGGATTGTCCCTGGTTTTGTGCAGGCATGCGTAGGGTGACATCTGCCACTGTCACCCTGTTTGGACTTTGACAATGGACTGGCCATTGGCCTTTGTGTTTTTTCTGGACTTTCAGTTTTCATTACACACATATGCTGAATAAAGCAACTTTCTGTTCTCTAGTGCTTATGCTTCTGATGTACATGTTGTTGATGATGCTAACCATGCCCTTGCTGCAGTGATGGTGATATTTGGTCTCATGATAATGAAGTGTTACTGTGCAGGAACACATGTGGTCCAGGGGGAATGTGTCCTATCCTGTGGTGTATCCATATCATCCATAGCAGCATCTGAGGGTGTCATGTGTTCAGTATTTGGCAATGGGATTTCCTACTTACATTAGCAATTTCACATCTGTGGCTTCCACCCCTGCACATCTGTTGTGCCTGCCATTGTTCAATTTGTCTACTTCCCTGACCGTGTGGCCATCTCCACTGGACATGCAGGTTTGGGCATCAATGGGGAAGGACTCATCTGTGTTGTCAGTGCAACATTGCTATACAAGTGTGTTGGATCTGTGCTGATGATTTCGTTGGCACTTCCATGACCAGGCTGATGTGATGGGAGCCCTCATTTGGTGCTAATTGTTGATTGTGTGACCAAGTGCTCAGCTGACATGATGGGGCCCTACTGAGGCAACATATGGCACAGCTTTCCTCACACAGGAGTGGAGTCCCCTCATGGCAGTGTGTACTCCTGTGACATTGCCTGCGCCCAAGGTGTGTGTTGTATGAGCATGTCTGTGTGTTCACTTCCGTTTTGCTTTGCATGCTGGGATCCCTAGTGTTGTACCTGTTTGTGATGCTTGCTGAGTTGACCTATGTTCCCCCAAAGTCTTCTCCCTGGGTTCTCTGTGATGTGGGTGCATGGCACATTACTGGTCATCAGGGTGTCACCCATAGGTGTGTTTGCTGTCAGGGCTGAGTTTGTGTGCAGACGCAGATGGGTCACAGTCAGGTTTCCCCTTGGCACTTGTTGTTTGCCCCTGTCATGTGATTTCCAGTTTGTGTTATCTTTCAGTGATTGTGACACGTTGTGTGTGTGACTGCTGGCACTCCTCAGGGTCCGGGCTGCAATGTTGGTTGTTGTCTATGTGTGTTCTTTGTGGGTGACCTTGGCTTCTTCATTGGTGTGTGACTGTGGCTGGGATCCCATTGGTTGGTGTGGTATTGCCGTCATGTCCATGTACAGCGTAGTGTGCAGTGTGTCAGACATTCAGGAGTCTTGTTGAGTGGCCATGTGTGATGTGTTTCTGCACCTTGGTTCCCACCCACCACCCTGGAATAGTCATGGGTGCATGTGCAATGTCACCAGTGCATGTGTGCTTCACTGCTGCACATTGTTGGAGGTCGAGGGGTGTGGTGTTGAGTGTGTGCAGATGAGAGTTGTTGCCCGGCTAGGCCCCTGCCTCCATGTTGGCCTTGGCTTACTGGCCGTGCTGATTGATTTGTGCTTGTGTAGGTGTGATGGTAGTTTGTTGCTCAGGACACATGACTGTGGTTCACAGTGTGAACGACATTTAGCTTTGTCATCACAGTGGAATTGTAATGCAGCCCAGGGTCATCACATTGTGGGGGCTCTGGGGGTAGTGCTGTGGTGTGTCTGTGTCTTGCTGTGTCAGTTGCTGTTCCTACGTGCCTGTGTGACATGTTTGATTTGTGCTCCCTCTCATCTGACAATGCCTGCTTGCCCACATAGGGGATTTGGATCCATGAGTTACCTTTGTGTGGCACTGTATGCACATCTGTATGATTGGTATTCAGGTCTCCTCATGTGTTGTGTGGTTACCTGGGGACACTGGCACCCCCCCTCACCTGTTGTGTATGATGTGCAGTGTGGGTCTGCCTGTTTGTGTTTGTGCATCTGCACCACTGCATTGGCATATCTTGGGTGTGCCATTGGCTGTATGTAGTTTGGTGGCTTTCCCCTGCTGTCCCTGGGACTCCTAGGTCATCGGTCAGCACAATGATCATGATTTGTGTGTCCCATTGCTGCCATGGTATGGTATCTGTTCACCTCACATCTACAGTCTCCACAGGGTATCTGCATTTGTGTCCATTGGTGCAAATATGTGGGTCTGCATTCTGATGGTCACTTCTGTCATTGTGTCATTGATGAATGTTGACAGTGTCAGCCCCCATGGGTGTTGTTTGTCTGCACATGGCCAAAGGTATGTCTTATTTGCACTGCAGTATTTGCCTCCCCCAATTTATGTTGCAATGGGACACATGCACTACTTTGCCACTGATGTGTTTTATGTTCTGTGACCAGGAATCATCCATGCAGTTTGGCAGTTGCAGCTCTTTCTTTGTCAACACTTACATTTTGGTCACTGTGATGATGGGGGTTTGGACCCCATTGCCACAATGTTCAAAATGTGCTTCAGCTATGGACCCCACACTTACATTTTGGTCACTGTGATGATGGGGGTTTGGACCCCATTGCCACACTGTTCAAAATGTGCTTCAGCTATGGACCCCACACTTACATTTTGGTCACTGTGATGATGGGGTTTGGACCCCATTGCCACAATGTTCAAAATGTGCTTCAGCTATGGACCCCACACTTACATTTTGGTCACTGTGATGATGGGGGTTTGGACCCCATTGCCACAATGTTCAAAATGTGCTTCAGCTATGGAACCCACACTTACATTTTGGTCACTGTGATGATGGGGGTTTGGACCCCATTGCCACAATGGTCATGGCCTGCTTGCATTGTGGGGGCCACACACATATATGTGTGGCACATGTGATGGGGGTCACATTGTATGTTCAAAGTCATGTTCAGTGTTGTAGGCATTTGACACAGTCTACACACACTTGTCATGGTGTTGGGGGGATGTCTTTTTCTTGCATTCCCTAGGTTGTGGTGTGCTGGTTGTGTCATGCATTGTCCATCCTATGAGTGGGGGTGGTGTTGGTGGTAGGCATCCAGCCCCCCATGGGTAGAGGTGGTAGTAGTGACAGGCATCCAGCCCCCCTGGGTAAGGGTGGTAGTAGTGGTAGGCATCTGGCACCCCCTGGCTAAGGGTGGTAGTAGTGGTAGGCATCCAGCCCCCCCTGGGTAAGGGTGGTAGTGGTGGTAGGCATCTGGCACCCCCTGGGTAAGGGTGGTAGTAGTGGTAGGCATCCAGCCCCCTGGGTGAGGGTGGTAGTGGTGGTAGGCATCTGGCACCCCCTGGCTAAGGGTGGTAGTAGTGGTAGGCATCCAGCCCCCTGGGTAAGGGTGGTAGTAGTGGTAGGCATCTGGCACCCCTGGGTAAGGGTGGTAGTAGTGGTAGGCATCTGGCACCCCCTGGGTAAGGGTGGTAGTAGTGGTAGGCATCCAGCCCCCCCTGGGTAAGGGTGGTAGTAGTGGTAGGCATCAAGCCCCCCCTGGGTAAGGGTGGTAGTAGTGGTGTGCATCTGGCACCCCCTGGGTAAGGATGGTAGTAGTGGTAGGCATCCAGCCCCCCCTGGGTAAGGGTGGTAGTGGTGGTAGGCATCTGGCACCCCCCTGGCTAAGGGTGGTAGTAGTGGTAGGCATCCAGCCCCCCCTGGGTAAGGGTGGTAGTGGTGGTAGGCATCTGGCACCCCCTGGGTAAGGGTGGTAGCAGTGGTAGGCATCCAGCCCCCCCTGGGTGAGGGTGGTAGTGGTGGTAGGCATCTGGCACCCCCCTGGCTAAGGGTGGTAGTAGTGGTAGGCATCCAGCCCCCTGGGTAAGGGTGGTATTAGTGGTAGGCATCTGGCACCCCTGGGTAAGGGTGGTAGTAGTGGTAGGCATCTGGCACCCCCTGGGTAAGGGTGGTAGTAGTGGTAGGCATCCAGCCCCCCTGGGTAAGGGTGGTAGTAGTGGTAGGCATCCAGCCCCCTGGGTAAGGGTGGTAGTAGTGGTGGGCATCTGGCACCCCCATGGCTAAGGGTGGTAGTAGTGATAGGCATCCAGCCCCCTGGGTAAGGGTGGTAGTAGTGGTAGGCATCTGGCACCCCCCTGGCTACGGGTGGTAGTAGTGGTAGGCATCCAGCCCCCCCTGGGTAAGGTTGGTAGTGGTGGTAGGCATCTGGCACCCCCCTGGCTAAGGGTGGTAGTAGTGGTAGGCATCCAGCCCCCCCTGGGTAAGGGTGGTAGTGGTGGTAGGCATCTGGCACCCCCTGGGTGAGGGTGGTAGTAGTGGTAGGCATCCAGCCCCCCCTGGGTAAGGGTGGTAGTGGTGGTAGGCATCTGGCACCCCCCCTGGCTAAGGGTGGTAGTAGTGGTAGGCATCCAGCCCCCCTGGGTAAGGGTGGTAGTAGTGGTAGGCATCTGGCAACCCCTGGGTAAGGGTGGTAGTAGTGGTAGGCATCTGGCACCCCCCTGGGTAAGGGTGGTAGTAGTGGTAGGCATCCAGCCCCCCCTGGGTAAGGGTGGTAGTAGTGGTAGGCATCCAGCCCCCCCTGGCTAAGGGTGGTAGTAGTGGTAGGCATCTGGCACCCCCATGGCTAAGGGTGGTAGTAGTGGTAGGCATCCAGCCCCCTGGCTTAGGGTGGTAGTAGTGGTAGGCATCTGGCACCCCCTGGCTAAGGGTGGTAGTAGTGGTAGGCATCCAGCCCCCTGGGTAAGGGTGGTAGTGGTGGTGGGCATCTGGCACCCCCTGGCTAAGGGTGGTAGTAGTGGTAGGCATCCAGCCCCCTGGGTAAGGGTGGTAGTGGTGGTGGGCATCTGGCACCCCCTGGCTAAGGGTGGTAGTGGTGGTTGGCATCCAGCCCCCCTGGCTTAGGGTGGTAGTAGTGGTAGGCATCTGGCACCCCCCTGGCTAAGGGTGGTAGTAGTGGTAGGCATCCAGCCCCCCTGGGTAAGGGTGGTAGTGGTGGTGGGCATCTGGCACCCCCCTGGCTAAGGGTGGTAGTGGTGGTTGGCATCCGGCCCCCCCTGGGTAGGGGTGGTGGTGCGCATTCAGGCCCCTGTGTGCATATGTGGCATTGGTGATGGGCATCCCGCCCCTATGGTGCTGCTGTTGCTGGTGTAAGTAAATTCTGCATCCCTCTGTGTGTGTGTGATGTGTCGTGTACGTGTTGTATGTGTTTTGTGGTTGGTGTCTGACTTACCTTCTGCGCCGTACGCGTCCGTGCCTGTTCCGGTAGTAAATGTAGAATATTGGTATGATCGGGACGAAGGGATTCATGGTTGGTTCGTGTCGTTCGTCTTTCTCGTTGCTTCGCGTCGTCCTCGTCGCTCGCGTCGTCCTCGTCGCTGGCGTGTTCGCCTCGTAGCCGTGGATCGTGTTGTGGCGCGAATCGGAGCTTATGTGCGCCTCTCCCGGATGCTTTGACGTGCCGTGCGTAGCGACGGGTTCGGCGCGTACGGAAAGCGCATCGTACTTGTTCGGCCGGACGGAGCTGCATTTTCCCTTCCGTGCGACTCGATTCTGCGTTTCCGGATTCGCCTCGGTCGGAGAACAGGACCTGGATTGGGTGAGTACGACTCGGCCGGATTCTGTGCTGTTGTGCGCATCGTACTTACTTGTTCGGTATGCTGTACGGATCGGTCGGGAAACAGGCATTCGCATGGCTTTTTTCCCGACCGAATGGTATTGGGTGCGCCTCCGACCGAGATCGGAATCGGCCCCTAAGTATGGGTGAGGGGAGCAGCGCAACAAAAATGTCATTAGCGTGTAGGGAGTGATGTTAAAACTAACTAGAGAGAACAAAAATGTACTTTATTGATATGTTCTCGCTGTCAGGATTAAAAACAGTGCACTTGCGGTATGGATTTAAACCGCATGTGTCAGACGAAATATGTGGTCAACATGTTTCAGCCGTGATGACCCACAAGGTGTCAGGGCTTTCGTCAGGACCTCAAAAGATGCTGCTGCAATGTGAAAATAATTTGAAAAAAGATAAACTAGTGCTAACATACGGAACCAACGGTACTTCCGGTTCCTGTTCTCAGAAAGGTGACTGTACCCGTAATGACTGGGTAGAATACCTCACCTCTACCTGGTGACAGCTCAGGGAAGGGGGGCACCGCTCTCTCCGTCGGTACTCCGGACCTGGTTGAGACTGCAATTGTAGGGACTTGGGTTTGCCAAATGTGGAGATTAATTGGTTTGGCCAGAGAGGGTTAAAGTTTCATCAGTTGCTGGCTTTGGTTAAAACCATTGCGGATTGCCGATCTCCTCTCCTCATGATTGTGCACTGTGGTGGCAATGACCTAGATACATTGATCGGGGTAGGGCTGGAAATCCTAATGAGAGATACCTTTTCAGAACTGATGTCGCTTTTCCTCACACTGTTTTGGTGTACTCTAATATAGGCCAAAGACAGAAATGGAAGTGGTAAAATCAATTCTGTCCACAGATTGACAAAGCCAGGAAACAAGATTAAAACTGTTTCTGCATTCCTCAGAGACCATTACATGGCCTCAATCTATAGCAACAACATGTGTTTTGGGAAGCATGGAATGTATAGAATTGTTGGAGTGCACTTTACAGACAAACAGGCACATGCATCAACCTTTTTTGCGAGCGCAAACGGTGCGATTTGCAAAAATCGGCCGTTTGCGCCCGCAAAAAGGGCTTTTTCGATGCATCAAGGTTTAGGCACTCGCAATTTAAGAATTCGCAATTTATTGCGATTTCTTAAATTGCGATTGCATTTAAGGAATCGCAATTTGCGATTCCTTAAATGCAATGCAAGAACCACTTAAAAATAGCGATTTCGCTATTTGGGGCCGCAAATTACCGAGCAATTAAACTGGTCGGTAATTTGCAAAAACTTTGAAAAATGCACTAAAGTGCATTTTTCAAAATTTCATGTTGCGCACACACATGCCCTTGTGGCATGTGTGTGCGCAACATGGGTGCACATCACAATTTCAGGGGTGCAACAGGGTGTCCTTTGACACCCTTGCACTTGAAGTGCATGCGTAATTTGCGAGTACCTATTGGTACTCGCAAATTGCGCATGCAATCTCCCATTCATTCCTATGGGTCTGTAGGCCCATAGGAATGAATGGGGAGCCATTCCTTAATTGCGACTCGCAAATTGCGAGTCGCAATTAAGGAATTTGTAGGAATCGCTATTTTTTTAGCGATTCCTACATGCATTGGCTTTTGCAATTCCTTATTAGCGAATCCTTATTTTTCGCTAATAAGGAATCGCAAATGCCATTTTTGATGCATGTGCCAGAAAGGCAACAAGTTGTTTCTAAGTAACCTGAAACTCTGCATCTGGTTAATCTGTAGCTGTCATATACACACAATCAACACAAAGGCTCTTGTCAGAGCTACCCTAGTACCCGAAATATTGTTAATTTTCTTTATAAAGATCCTCTTTTTTTTAGTTTTTGGGAATCTTCGCACCAACGTTGCAATGGTTGCGAATAAGTTGCGAAATCACCAAACAAAAGCACACATTTAAGGGCCACCAGCACATGCAAAAATAATTTTTTTAATAATCCATTCTAAACATTGCACTACACATATTACTATATACATGCTTCTTTAAAAAAAAAAAATTTAACTCATGTTTTCATACTAAGGGGCCGATTCCGATTCCGCCCGGAAATCTCTCCGACCGAGCCGGACCCGGAGAGAATTCCGACCGAATCGGACCCTAGCAGTCCGACCGGACGAGTACGATGCATTCGCATGCTATCGGACTCGAGTCGGTCAGACTCCCATTGAAGTCAATGGGAGCCGGTCGTACAACGCGTACGCGAGCTCCCATTGACTCAATGGGTGCGAGGCGGGCAAGGGCGCCCCCTACAGCGTGTACGCGTCCATGCGCATCGCGGCATACTTGCACAGGTAGGGGGGACCCATGGGTCCCCCCTGTGTGCGACTCGCACGCCTACGCGTACAGGGGGGTCCGACGCGGACCCCCAAAGTCCGGCTCCGACAGCTTTTTCGAGCCGGACGGCGCGAGTCGGTCGGACTGCTCGCGGCGCGCATCGTACTTACCCGGCCGGGAAACGTCTCCATAGCGCGGTGCGAGTCGTGTCCATGCGAGTCGGTCGGAGCGTGTTGAAGCCGCGTTCGAGTCGGTCGGCGATTTCGCGGGTGCTTGCATCGTACTCGCTCGGCCGAACCCGCGTACGATTCGGTCGGGAAACAGGGCTCCGAATCGGATCCGGTGAATCCGAATCCGATTCGGAGCACTACCGGCCGAGATCGGAATCGGCACCCAAGTTTCTTTTTTTGTGTTCAAGTAATTTTCATTAGTTTGGAAAGAGGGTGTACAAACAGGCATATATGCGATACATGGTGAATCTATACGGAACAGGATGTAGATAAGAATACAATTGAGTGCATAAAATTGTTGGTATGGTAATAAATCACAAAAAGAAGAAGATGCACATGGGTACAGCGGAGGTATGTATTCACCATGTGACAGATCAGTACATATAATTGAAGAAAATAAAAAAGAGCCATACTGTCAATTAGACTAAGTATAAAATGGTGCAGGGTAGAGAAATTGAACAACATTTGTATCGCCTATATTACATAAAACGTCAACAGAGAAAAGAGGAAGAAGAGAGTAAAAAGGAGGAGGATAAAGAAGAAAGAAAGAGGATAGGATATAGGATATAGGACGGGATGTCTGCTTCATGAGCTAAGAGTGCTCCCTATGGTTCAGTAGTGGCAGGGTTCAAAGGATCTTGCGAGCTTAGCTCCATGTACCTGTCAAAGGACCGCCAGACCCTACTTGAGATGCGTGGTACTGATTGCCTCCCTAAGAGTGATGTATGAGCGTCACGGAGGTATGACACCCAAGACCACCATGTGTGGTACGAGTGATGTTGGAAAGGCTTCCATTCCGTAAGTATTATTTTAACTGCAATGGTTAAGAGCAAATCCAACAGGGCCACATCTGTAGAGTCTAAAGGCAGTGGAGTTGGGGAAGCCCAGGGGCCTTGCGTAACCGTTGCGAAGGACAAATCAATGGAAGTGTTAAAGATTGCTGACACCATTGTTTGTATTGCTGTCCAATATGAGGTTAATAGGTGACAACCAAAGAACATGTGTTGGTGTGTACCAGCCTCAAGATTGCAACTCCAGCATTTGTCATTGTTACTTAGTCTCAGCTTGTGTAGTCGAACAGGGGTCCAATGTAAAAGGTTCATTGCAAAGAATTTAGATTGAATGAGGGATGGAGAAATTTTGTTATGCAAGGCACATTTGCCAATCGTGTGCCAAGCCTCAGTAGTAATGTGATCAAGGACCTCATTATCAAAGTGTTTGACCCACCTAGTATGGATAATTGAGTCTAGTGGCAAAGGGGCAAAATGTATAGACTTTGGAAGCGATATGTCCGAAACGCTGCCAAGAGGTAGCTCGTGACTAGGGCCGACTATTTGGATAGCTAAAGTTTAGATAGTTTGACCTTAATAACGGAGGAAGCTGTAGAAGTCAAGATTGGTGAGATCACGTTCCCTAGCTAGGGCAGAAAAGGGATGCAGATCATGATTGTCATCATACAGATCTTTAATTAGTCTGATTCCCATGGATGCCCACATGTTTGCCATCTTATTATCAAAATCAGTATTAATTTTTGGGTTGAACCAAAGGGACGCCTATCTAGAGTTACTAATGTGTACTTCATGTCATTTATCTAGCATTTTTAATGCATTAACATTATCAGTAAGAATACAGTGAGAGGGAGGTATGGTAAACTTCCTCATCGTGAGAAGAGAGAATGTGACAAAGGGGGGAGCAGAGGTCACGTTCAATATATAGTCATGGGGGAGTGTTTTGCGAATCTGGGAGAAACCAAGAAGACCCTTGCACTGCTAGAAAGGCTGTTTGATATATGTTCCAATTTGGAAGACTACACCCTCCTAATAAGGCAGATTTCCGAAGTGATTTGTAGGAAATCCTGGCTCTCTTATTGTTCCAAAGGAACTTTGAGGTGATTTTATCCAGATCATGATAAAAGGAGGGAGGTAGTCTCATAAGCAGCATGGAAGATAAGAAGTTCACAATCAGCATAATCAGCATTTTGAGAGTTTGGAGTCTACCCCACCAGGTAATGAATTTGGGAGTCCAGGCATTCAAGAGATCCCTGATCTGGGTGATAGTGTGGGATTCATTAAAGAGTCTTGCATCCTTAACATCTCTACAAAACCAAATCTCCAAATATTTGAGACGAGTAGATTGCCATTTGAGCCCTGAATCCCCTAGATGAGACGGGAGACAGAGACGATTTAAAGGGAAACTCAGTTTTATCCTTGTTCAGCATATAATCAGACACTTTCGAGAAGGCATTGATAATATTTTTTTTTTTTGTCATAAAATCACAGTTAGTGTAATAAGAAAAAAGCGTATATGTAGCACACGTCACCAAAACATCATGAAAGACAACATTACTGTGCTTATTATTTCATCACATTTTTTATTAAATACAAAGTGCATCAGGAAGGAAATTGACAGTGCATAATCCAATTGTTCTGAGATATACCGATGTACAAATATCAGATGCATATTCACGGCTACACGGTAAATTTTGACCTATATGCACTTATTTAGATGCAGAACTTATATAAACATCAAACATTACAAAAAAAACAAAGCAGTGCAGTGCAATATCATACATGAGGTCATAGTCCATTAATTATAGGATTTGACATCAGAAGAAGGCGGTGGATGCAGTTCAATACTAACCTAACAAATATCAGAAGTTTATATCACATCTGGATTGTGTAGCATATAACCAGTGAACGGGGCCCAAAAGTCTTTATGTCTGGAGGCTTCTGGCAGTTCTTCCGCATACGTAGCCAATTGCTCTCTACAGTAGACAATCTCTTTAAGCCATTGCGACAATTTAGGTGCACATTTCCCACCCCAATGCTTGGCAACTAGTCGTTTGGCCAACAATGTAGTGACAGCCACTATACGCCTATTACAAGGCTTTAATTTTTTAACCAAACCCAATAAGCAGATCTCAGGTGTACATTCCACAGTCTCGCTTGTAATCGCTGTGAGTGTGCGCGTGACATCCAACCAAAATCTATGAATAGAGACACACACCCAGGAGAGATGCACAAAATCGGCCCCCTCCGTCCCGCATCTCGCACATTTGGCATCATCCCGCAACCCAAACCTTGTCAATCTCAATGGCCTGTAATACAATTGGTGCAAAAATTTGAGGTAGATTATACGGAGGTTACAGTTTGCCGTGAGACGACCAGTTAGTGCACAGCATTCCACCCAATCCTCCCAGGCAAGGGGTCTGACCAATTGCTCATTCCACTTATCTAGGGATTTAGAATCATGCACCTCAGTCTCCCTTTGCGAGGCGTTGTAGAGCCTAGCAATGAGACCGGCAGATTCTTCCAGCGACAGCACCACCTGTAGTGCCTTCGGCATTTTCGGCTCATCAGGAAACCCAGGATCTAATGCCCTAACGACCACACGCAGTCTGGAATAGATGAACCTCTGCATCGGGGTGCGCTGAGACTCTTTACCAAAGCAGTTAAATGATAAAAACGTGTCTGAATGGTACATGTCCCCCATTTTAGTGATTCCCGCAGCTGCAAGTATATTCAATGCTCCCTTCTCATGTGCCACCGAGATATCCGGGTACGCAGCGATTGGCATAGATGGTGCGTATAAATTTGGGAGTCCAGCATGTTTTACGAGTGCCCCCCACGCACCAACAGTGCATGTTACTGTATTGAAACCCATCATATCCTTTAATTTATTATAACGCAGCACCATAGCGGGCAGAGGTATCAGATGCGCACTGTCTGCCTCGACTGCGAGGTGTGGGAGATAGCGTTGCGGAAAGAACCAATAATGCACAAATTGGGCCTTTGCACAAAGATAGTATAAACGCATATCTGGAGCTTCAAAGCCGCCTCTGTCAAACGGCAGCATCAACGTTTCCCAGCTACATCTAGGTGGTTTGCCAGCCCACACCAACCCTAGTAAACAAGTTTGTAAGGCCTGGAAGGTAGCTCAGTTAAGTTTCAGAGGAATATTTATAAACAGGTACAGTAATTTAGGTAGGATTACCATTTTGATGACCGCTATTCTATCAGCCAATGACAAAGGAACACGGGTCCATCTAGCACCCTGGTCAGTCAATTTAGCAAGTACACTGCCATAATTCATACTGATCACAGTATTCGGATCCCTAGGAACCCAGACCCCCAAGTAACGTACTGGATCCGAGGACCACTCCAGCAGGAATTCCAGATCCGTCTGTATAGTACAATCAGTGAGGGGAAATACCATGGACTTATTCCAATTGATACCGAGTCCTGAGAATCTCTCAAAGCAGACATACTCTCGCAATAGAGGGTCCAAGTGCAGTATAGGTTCCCTGACGTATAACAACATATCATCCGCGTATAAAGAGATTACCAATGGCCTCTGTCTGAAGCCCAGTGCTGCTGCCGCATGCTTTTGCCTAATTTTACACGCCAGGGGCTCCAGTGCTAAGGAGAACAGCAATGGGGATAGAGGACATCCCTGTTGCGTGCCTCTATGTATAGCTATGGGATCCGAAACCACCCCATTGACTCGTATCCTGGCAACCGGTTTATTATACAAAAGTCGAATCCATTTCAAGAAAAACAATGGCATTCCCATTCGTTGCAGCACCATAAACATGAAGTCCCATCTCAGGGAATCAAAAGCTTTAGCCGCGTCCAGAAGGGCAGCAGCCGCTGGGAGCTCAGGGTCCAGCTGATCTAGGACCGCAAAAAGGGTACGTAAATTATGTGTTGTGGATCTCTTGGGTACAAACCCAGATTGATCCGGCAATACCAGTTTGGGAACTAGAGGCTGCAGCCTGTTGGCAATTATTTTAGCCAAGATCTTGGTATCTATGTTTATCATGGATAGGGGGCGGTATGACTCGCATTTGTTAGCAGCTTTGTCAGGCTTCAATATTGCAACAATTAGGGCTTCTCAGAGAGAGGGGTGGAGGGCGCCCGATTTGTATGCTTCGGCATAGACCGCCAGTAATTGTGGGGCAAGCAAGTCTACATATGTCTTATAAAACTCACTTGGTAAGCCGTCAAGACCAGTCGCTTTACCATTGGGAAGGGATATTATAGCCTCTTTTACATCCTTAACAGTGATAGGCTGCGTAAGATATTTTCACTGTCGATAGCCAGCCCAGTGCTATATCTTCTAGATATCGTGTGAATTCTACTTCCTCCATCTGGGATACAGGGCCATATAATGCAGAAAAAAAATTAATAAACACTGCACTGATACTCGAGGTAGTATACTGAGGAGCGGAGTTATCGTCTAACATCTCAACGATAAGTTCCTGGTTTCAAATAGGTCTAAGTTTGCTCGCTAGGGAGTGGCCAGGTCTGGCTCCCCCACCAAACCGCCGTGCAACCCACCTTCTACATCTATGACGCGATTCCTGTTCAGCCGTTTCATCATATTCGGAGATTAATTCCCTAATTTGAGCTAACAAGACTGGATCCGGTAGCCGCGCATATCCGCATTCCAGTTCACGTATTTTATCTTCTAGCGTACGTAACCTAGATCACAACGATTTTAACACCCCAGCTTGGGCTGCAATACATTCCCCACGGATAGTGACTTTAAATGCCTCCCACAGTAGACCTGCCCCCTCGACGTGCCCTCATTTTCAGAGAAGCAATTAGTAATAGCACCAATTTGAACTCGAAATACTTGATCCAACTGTTCAGAAGGTTGTAGTCGCCACTGAAATGCCGGTATCGAAAACGCAGGCACAGCCAGCTCCAGCAGCACAGGGGAGTGATCCGAGAGTGTTTTTGCAAGGTGCCGGACCGATGTGACCCATGACCTAACTTCCCTGGATACTAACCAATAATCCAATCTGGACCATGAACCATGTACAGTGGACACAAAAGTACCCTCCCTGCCTCTAGGATTCTGTATCCGCCATACATCCATGAGGCCTTCCGCTTCCATTATTTCGCTAATAATTTGTGCTGCTTGCTTACCATGCCATGCAGTGTTAGCAGTTCTATCCTGTTCTGGGTCCAAATAAACATTAAGATCCCCTCCCCAGATCACCGCTGCAGGGGTTAATGCAGTCATTCGCCTCCAAATATAATTATAAAACGCGGGATCATCCACATTGGGACCATATACATTAATAAACAGCAGCCTCGTGCCACCCAGACTGCCCTAAAGTAGAAGTACCCTCCCCTGATCATCCATTTCAGTGTGAGTTAGGACCAATGGAATTCCTCGTTTAATCAAAATTAATACTCCCCTGGAGTAAGTCGAGTATAATGACGCCACCCTGATCGTAGCCCAACGCGTGCCCACCTTATGCTCCGTGTGTTTAGTGAGATGTGTCTCCTGTAAAAAGGCCACCTGGATATTATTTCTGTCTAAATACGCTAACACCTAGCAGATCTTTTTAGGATTATTAAGGGTCTGCACATTCCATGTCAATAATTTAATAGGACCACCACCCCGTCAATTTAATTATTCGCTGCCAGCCTCCACAGTAGCCATTTGAGATTATGACCTTACTGAGTGCTAAATCCGTTAATACATGCTTATGACACTGCAATTGTAACATAATACAATAGAAAACCCCACCCCCCACCCACTTCAGCGACCAAGACTTGCCAAAGCCATCCCTAAGACAAAAAAACACAACCCATTGTAGCAACATGTGTAAGAAACAAAGCGGGTAAACCAATGAGGGGACACCAGAGCGCAAACAGCCTCCCAGGTGTAAAGGGAGGTGGCTGAACCAACAAAATTCTAGCTCATCCGTTGCAAACTGTACGCAGTAGAGCAGTATCCATTATACAATGTGTCAACAGTCATATCCAATACTATGTCAAGCACAATCCATTATTCATAGAGAAAACACAACAGTATAGCATTAATCACATAGCCAAGTGCAGACACACAGGTTCGTATACAGGCCTCAGTGTGTGTCCTCATCTTCCAGTAGGCCTGACGAACTGCAGCAACCGCAATCCGCTGCGTAGGCAGCTACACCGTTAGTCCTCCTTGCCATCTGGAGTGCTGGATTTCTCTCGTCTGGACCGCTTGAGCGTCTTAGCGTATTCCATGGCAGACTTAGGGTTAGTTTAAATTCTGGCGTTATCCTCCGTACCCATGCGCAGCCTAGCAGGATATAGCATGGCATACAGCACTTTTTCAGCAATTAACAGCTTCTTAACAGACTGAAATTCCCGCCTGGCTGCCTGAACTAACACAGTAAAATCCGGGAAAAAAGATAAGTTGTTGCCCTGAAATGTTATTGCACCCTTCTCGCGGGACCTTCTCAAGACCGAGTCACGATCTCAGTAGTTCAGGAGACGGGCAATAATAGGCCTCGGAGGAGCCCCAGGAGGGGGGCGGGTGGCCAAGGCCCTGTGAGCTCTTTCAACCACTAGCATTGCGGACAGGTTCTCAGATCCAAAGATCTCACGAAGCATATCCTCCACGTACATCTCCAGCCTACCAGTGAAGGTAGATTCCAGAAGGCCTGTGATCCTTATGTTATTACGGCGAGACCTAGCCTCCAAATCCTCATTCTTTACTTGGATCACGGCCAGCACCTTTTCCATATCTAGTGTTTTGGTGGTCACACTTTGCAGGCCATCTTCTGCGCCCGATATTCTTTTTTGAGCCTCACCCAGTCTGACACCCTGTTTGTCTAACTTGGCAGACATATGATCAATCCTAAGATTAAAGGCATCAATTTTACCGTCTATAGATTGCCAACTGCTTTGCATAGCCAATAATGTAGTTTCCAGTGAAGAAGGGCTCTCCAAGGGGGCATCAAGCTCAGAGTCAGACGTGGCCCCCTGCTGCGCCTTGCCAGATTTCTGGGCTTCAAAAGTGAGACGGGGCTCGGTTTCATCTGGTTTACCCATTATGCGTCTGAGTAATTGCAGCAAAAATATTCAACAGAGTGCACACCTAACGTGGGCGACATGGTGCACTATACACAGTTAAATAGGCACATGGGCCCGGTAGGGGGCCAGGGTCACACAAGCAGGTCACCACTAATGCAGGCTGGATGTAGTACACTCACAGTGCACACCACTCACCCTAGGATGTTTCACCATTTGCAGCCACCGCAACAAAAAAATCTTTGAGAATGACCCTTGAAGTATGCGGCGGGGGCCCACTCCTTCCAAATGTACTGCACTGCTTATGCAGGTATCAGGGAGGACCTGCCTTTATACCCGATCTCACCAGACAAGGGGTAGCATTGCAGATGTTGGGCGCAAATACGGGCAGCCACGCAGACTCACGCAGTTTTCCAGTCTGTGCTCACACCCAGCAATAGAGAATAAGCAGATTTCACCTACCAGGGCCACAAACAACCCTCAGGCCGGCCCAGCACAGGCCGCACCGAAGGCCCGGTGCATTTATTCAGGGAGTCTCCTCAGAGGGCAAAGCTTCTCAAGGCCTGTCCCCGGCGATGCGGCCCCACAGGAACGGCTCAGTAGAAGTGCCGCGTGGGGCACTCAACCACCCAGCACAGCCTACAGTTGCTGCACTCCGATCAGCGGGACCCCCCCTCCAGGACAAATCACCACAAGGCACAGGCAAGAACCTCAGGCCGCCGCAGCTCCAGGGTGACTCCGCAATTACGTATAGCCGGGGGAATGAAGCGTGCAGCAGCGAGCAGAGTCTCCCAGGGTAGGATTCTCACCGCCGGGGTACTACCGCGCAGCGGGCCTCACCTATGGGCCTCCGCTCCGCAGCGCCGATACATACGCAGATCCAGCCGCAGTCTGCAAATTTCAGTGTCCGCTCGTCCCCGTCGCACAGCAGCCCCCGGCCTTTACCAGCAGGTCCGAGATCATCTCGCAGCCAACGGTGCCGCGCAGCAATCAGCGATGTGTGCCGTCCTCTCCACCATCGCAACACCCCATCCGCCAGTAGAGGTTTCGTCCCAGCTCACGTAGGGTGCCGCTTTAGGGGGTGATATCAGAGCATTTAGACGCAGTTGCTTCCGCAGTTTCTCCGCCCGTCCAGGTCACACCTCAGAGAGCCTTCAGGCGGAGATTCCGTGACCGCAGCTCGCCGCCATATTACCAGCAGGCCCACGTTGGGAGAGACAGCAAAACGCGGCCATCCATGCTCCAATGGCGCTCCAGCTGCGTTCCAAGTGTCGTAGCAACTTCGCCCCCAAGCGCGGGGCAAGTGATGGCAAAATAGGAGCAGGATAATGGACGGATATAATGTTCAGCCGGATGAGCTGCACTAAGGCACAGCCATCTTGCCGTGCGCCCTCTAGTGCCCCCCCCAGGCATTGATAAGGTTAATTATGGATGGAATAGCTGCCTCAATATCTTCAGAAAAAATAAGGATATCATCTGCGTATGTCGCAGTTTTAAAACTGCGCTAACCAAACTGATGACCTCTGATGTTCGTGTCAGCTTTAATTAGCTTAAGCAGAGGGTCAATAGATAATAGGAAAAGTAAAGGAGAGAGGGGACAACCCTGTCTTGTTCCTTCATAAAGGTGGAAAGAAGAAGAGGTAGAGCCATTAACCCTAATGTTTGCGTTTGGGTTCGCATGAAGGGCCAAGACCATGTTAATCAAGGGGTCTCCCTGTTTGTGAGATTCCAGTACTGCTTGAAGGAACGCCTTTTCTGCGTCAAGAGCAATTGCTGCGGTTGGCAGTGCAGATAGACAAGCTTTTTTTGGAATGTGACAAAAAGTGCGGATATTGTCTCTGGCAAGACGTCCCTTAACGAACCCCGTTTGTGAATTATGGATGAGTTGGGCAATGTGCCCCTCCAGTCTATTGGCAAGGATCTTCGCCAAAATGTTGGCTTCCATATAATTAAAAGGGAAATAGGGCAGTAATTTTTTGGATCAGAAAGATCTTTAACCTCCTCGGGCATGACCACGATAGTGGCATCCGCAGCCGTTCCGGATATTTTGCCCGATAGGGCATATTGATCAAAGACATTTTTAAGATGGTCATTAATAGAGGATGTGAAAGTTTTATAAAAAGCAATTGGGAAGCCATGGGGCCTGGAGCTTTACCTGAACGAATGGCCTTGATTGCTTTGATGATCTCCCCAACTTCTATTGGTTTATTCAGGGACAATTTTTTTTCTTACAAGATCGTAGACATAGATTTGAACGCATCCCAAAGTACTATAGGAGAGTTAACAGATTCCCCATCCTCCTTGAAAAAGAGACTAATCTTCCTATTGAGGTCTGCAATATCGTCCTCATTCTCTAATATCTCAGAGATAAGGTGCCAAGTACAGTTACCATTTTTGTCTGTTAGGCTACAGATGGACATCAAGATTGCAGCGTGGTCAGAGATAACTATCGGGTGGATTTTTGTTCCGGATGTATCCTTGAGCAAGGAGGCATTCACAAGGAGGTAGTCAATACAGGAGAAGCTAGAATGAGGGGGGGGGGTGAAATCACTACCCTTTGGATTGTGTAGTCTCCAGGCATCCAACAGACGATGTGAGGAGCAAAGGTTAAGTAATTGTTTATGCGCTTTGGGAATTCTATACTTAAACGCTGAATGACGATCCAGGATGGGATCCAGAGGGAGGTTAAAGTTCCTGCCAACTATTAATTTAGACTTTTGGGGGATATCGGCTAGTTTTTTGTTGATAATACACCAAAAGTTTGGATCATCTGTGTTGGGAGCGTAAATGTTCATAACGTAGAGCTCCAGAGTACCATTAGTCAGTCTCGTAAGTAGCCATCTACCATTAGTATCATGTTCTGCTGCAATTAGAGATAAACCTGAATTTCTTGAACTGACGGTAAGAACCCCATTCTTTTTCCGGTTAGCCTCAGAGCAAGCAATGTCCGAAGCCCACCCCCGTCTCATCAACAAGGCCTCCTTGAACCCTATCCTGGTTTCTTGAAGAAGAATCAGGTTGCCAGAAAGTTCCTTATAGTAATCTAGAATTTCTACCTTTTTACTGGGTGGTTCAACCACTTAGTGTTTAAAGAAACAACTTTCAAGTCTGGCATAAGGGAACAGTATGGAGTTCAAATATACACTTCGGAGTATGATGTTCAATGTGCGATTGAGAGGAATAAAGGGTTAGTTGTGTTGAAGCAGACAACACATCAAACAAAGAAGACAGAAGGGGGAGAAAAGGGAAAAGAAAGTAGATGAGAGGTGATACACTTATTCCAGGACATACCAACGAGACGCTACATCCCCTTCCGGCCTGGGGTTGTTTGTAGAAGACAGGTTCCATGGGAAAAAACGTGATAGGAGTACTGCAAGGGCTGACACGACCCTCACAGAAACACCTGTCAGGTAATAAAGTATACATATGGAGGTGGGAGATAACAAATGTAACGAAAGCCGTTCATAAGTTTAATATGCAGTTAGTGAATACTCAATGAGGATAATAGCCAACCTTTAATCCACTTAGGAATTATCAAAGTGTGTGCAAGAGTATGTAATTACATAGCCCAAATAATAACTATATAATCTGGTTGGGACATTACATACATAAACCAATTATCCAGTAGGAATTACACAAAATTCAGCAGAAAGGTAGCTCTTGGTCCAGAAAGCACTCTTTTTGGTAAATGGTGTAAATATGTTCAGTTGTTCCTGAGAAATTTGAAGATTTCTCAGATACACAACTGTATCTGCGGTGGATCCGTGAACCCTACTGATCTCGTGCCTGAGATCTGATTGGCTGCCAACACATCAAACTAGGAAGTGTTGGACCAAGTCACAAGCAAATACGTTTAAAAAAAGAAAAGGGGGCAGGGTAGAAACACCCTCGGCCCCCTAGGCCTGTTTAGGGGATCCCAGAGCGACCCCCAGACAAAAAAAAGCATTCGTTTTTTTTAAATTTTCAGTGGGCTTCGCAGTAGATCTGTGAATCTGGCTGAATTTTTTTTTAAAACTAAGCGCGGGCTCCCGTGCTTCGTTTACTTTAGGCAGCCGGGTGGGCCAGGTCCCAGGGGCAATTAAAAATAAAGATGCAGGGGCCCACATGGGGTCTCCAGGGCCAAAATGGCCCCCTTCCCTTAAAAAAAAAAAATGGCAGGGCCCTGGGGCCAAAATCGGCCTGGGGAGGGAGGTCTCATGGCCCCCTCCTCTTTAAAAAATAAATATAAACAAAGGCCTAGCTCCAGGGGGTGGGATCCCCGGGGCAGAAATTGACCTTAAGAGGGGGGCAGCATGGCCCCCCTCCCTTTTCATTTAATAACAAAGATTAAACATTAGGTCAGGCCCCAGGGGATGGGGTCCCGGGGACCAAAAGGTTCAAAGGAAGGGGGGCCACACAGCCCCACTTCCTCAAATTAAAAAAAAACAGAAGCTGGGAACTCGCCAGAGGCCCCGCCCCCTTTATCCACCACCCTGCAAACATGCCTCCTGGCACGCTCTTTGTTGGGGGATGAAGTCCCCTTTGCTGCTGAAGGTCCTTAGGGGCCAATTAGCCCACTTGTTACCTCCAGTAGGCCCCACACAGTGGGATTGCTGAGAGGGTGTCGCAGGCCACACCCCTTTTTCCACCACTCTGCAAATGTGCCTCTCAGGACACTGCTGGTGGAGGGATGAGATTCCCTTGCCTCCTAAGGGCCTCAGGACTAAAGTGGACATCATCCCCCAAGCAGCAGTGCGCCAGGAGGCCCCCCTCCTGGAGCTGTAATGGCCCTGGGGACCGCCACCCCCAAGGCCGGCGCCAGCAATGTCCAGGGGTGCCCACCCCCTGGACATTGCAGTTTGCTATGGGATGTCGGGAGCACTGCTCGCACCATCCCATAGCAAACAGTGTGTTATGCTTTGAACAAGCAAGAGCATTTTGTTCTTGCTTGTTCAAAGCGGAGCACACTTTGCTTTTACACCCAGGAGCTGCATCTTAGCAGCTCCTGGGTGTAAAGCAATGCAGGCTCCTGCAGGAGGCAGGAGCCGGCTGGGACCGCGGGGGCTTCAGGCATCCCCGCGGTCCCCAAGGATATGCAAACACAAGGAGATGATGGACGGAGTGCTGAAACTTTTCAGACACTCACCCCCAGTCACAGATCTGGGTTAAATCCATCATCATTCTTTAGCTCACTTCGCCACCCCAGTTCAAACACAGCTATATGCAAATCAGTCTTGACCCTGTGCCTCATGGGAACACCCCAGCCTGAACTGCCAAGCCATGTCTTCCCTGGACTGGAACCAAGCATCCTGGGACCCGTTTCGGGGTAACACCCCTCATCAGCCAGGCTAGCTTGAATCCAGTGGCAAAGTGAGCAAGGGACCCACGTCTGGGCATACCCTGCCAACTTTGGGCGAACAAAGCAAACACAAGGAGATGATGGACGGAGCGCTGAAACTTTTCAGACACTCACCCCCAGTCACAGATCTGGGTTGAATCCATCATCATTCTTTAGCTCACTTCGCCACCCCTGTTCAGACACAGCTATATGCAAATCAGTCTTGACCCTGTGCCTCATGGGAACAGCCCAGCCCAAACTGCCAAGCCATGTCTTCCCTGGACCGGAACCAAGCATCCTGGGACCGGTTTCGGGGTAACACCCCTCATCAGCCAGGCTAGCTTGAATCCAGTGGCAAAGTGAGCAAGAGACCCACGTCTGTGCATACCCTGCCAACTTAGGGCGTACAAAGCAAACACAAGGAGATGATGGATTAAGCGCTGAAACTTTTCAGACACTCACCCCCAGTCACAGATCTGGGTTGAATCCATCATCATTCTTTAGCTCACTTCGCCACCCCAGTTCAGACACAGCTATATGCAAATCAGCCTTGGCCCTGTGCCTCATGGGTACAGCCCAGCCCAAACTGCCAAGCCATGTCACCAAAAAGGTCAAAGGAAGGGGGGGCACACAGCCCCCCTTCTTGCAATAAAAAAAGTCGGAAGCTGGCAACTCGCCGGAGGCCCCACCCCTTTCTTCACTACTCTGCAAATGCGCCTCCTGGCGTGCTCTTGTTTGGGGGATGAAGTCCCTTTGCTGCTGAGGGTCCTTAGGGGCTAACTAGCCCACCTGTTACCTCCAGTAAGCCCCACACAGTGGGATTGCTGAGAGGTGGTCGCAGGCTATGCCCGTTTCTCCACCACTCTGCAAATGCGCCTCTCGGCGCACTGCTGGTGGGGGATGAGGTCCCCTTGCCTCCTGAGGGCCTCAGGACTAAAGTGGACTTCATCCCCAAGCAGCAGTGAGTCAGGAGGCGCGTTTGCAGAGTGGTGGAGAAACGGGGTGTGGTGTCTGACCACCTCTCAGCAATCCAGCTATGTGGGACTAACTGGAGGTAACAGGAGGGCTATTTGGCCCCCAAGGACCCTCAAGAGCCAAGGGAACTTCATCCCCCAAACAGTAGTGTGCCAGGAGGCGTGTTTGCAGAGTGGAGGAGAAAGAGGGCGTGCCCACCAAAAACCTATCTGAAAACCCACTGTGTGGGGCCTGCTGGAGGTAACAGGAGGGGTAGTTGGCCCCCAGGGACCCTCAATAGCCAAGAGGACTTCATCCCCCTACTAGTAGTCCGTCAGGAGGAGCATTTGCAGAGTGATGGAGAAAGGGGGCATGGCCTGATAACAGATCTCAGCAATCCTGCTGTATGGGACTTACTGGAGGTAATAGGTCAGGTAGTTGGCCCCCAAGGATGTCCTTGTGGGCCAACCACCCCTCATGTTACCTCCAGTAAGTCCCACAAAGCAGGATTGCTGAGAAGTTGTCAGAGGCCACGCCCTCTTTCTCCAACACTCTGCAAACGTGCCTCCTGGCACACTACTAGTTGGGGGATAAAGTCCCCTTGGCTTCAGAGGGGCCTTCGGGGCCAAGAAACCCTCCTAGTACCTTCTGTTAGTCCTACGCAGCGGAATTCCTGAGAGCTGGTCAGAGACCCAGCCTCCTTTCTTCACCACTCTGCAAACGTGACTGCTAGTTAAAAAGCCTTAGAAATTCACAAAAAAAAAACAAAGGTGTCAGGGACATTATAGTTAGGAATTAGCATTTAAAAAACCTTAAAAATCCACTAAAAAAATCAAAGGTTACAGGTACCTTATAGTTAGGATCAGACTTTACTCATATTAAACCACAGAAATTCAGCCGTTATAGTTACCTGAGTTAACTATAACTCGCGCCCCCGCAATGCACTGCTCATAACCTCACATATTACATCACTAATGACATGCTCAGTGACATCACTGATGACATCTCAAATGACATCACTAATTACGTGAGTGATGACATCATCCACAGTCACTCTGACACATCCACTCACACCCCTATAGAATCTTTTATACACCCACTGCCACTCCCACACAACCATTCACAAACCCATTCACAGAGCCATACCAGTACTTACACACCCACACACTGATTCATAGATCTGCACACACATCCACTAGCTCACCCATACTGCCACTCATAGACCTACTCATTCACTAATACAGCCATTGACATATCCAAACATACACCCATACAGGCACTCACACACTGAGTGAGTCACCCATAGAACTATTCACACACCTAGACACTCACCTATACAGTCGCTCACATGCCCACTTACTTACTCATACAAATAGTAACACACACTCACTCACATTTACGGTCATTGACAGAAGCATGCACTCATCCATATAGCCACTCTCACATTCACTCATGCATACAGTCACTCATATAGCCCGTCACTCACCTATACTGCCTTTCACATACCCAGTTACTCACCCATACTGACACATGCACTCAATCACTGGCACAGCCATACAGACACTCACTCACCCATACAACTTCTCACACATGCATACAGTAACCCATTCAGCCACTGACTCACCCTTTCACTCATCCATACAGGCAGTCACACACTTCCTCACCCACACACACAGACACCCAGGCAACCATAGAGGTAGTCAGACAACCAATCAATTACCCCTATAGCCATTCATGTACCCACTAACACACTCATACACCCACTTAGACATCAACTGACAGACAGATACACACATTCCCACAACCAGTCACTCACCCATACATTCACTGAGACACCAAATCACTCACTTATACAGTCAGTCACGCACCCACTCAGTCATCCATACAGTCACTCATACACCCACTGATTCACCTATACACCTTGGTATATATATTTAACACTCATGAACTTTTTAAAAACAGTCACTGGATGATGTCATCACTGTTGTCATCAGTGATGTCATTTGAGATGTCATAAGTGATGTCACTGACCATGTCATGAGTGATGTAATATGTGCAGTCATAAGCAGTGCATTGCGGGGGTATGAGTTATAGTTAACTCAGGTAACTATAAGGGCTGAATTTCTCTGGTTTTGTATGAGTAAAATCTGACCCGAACTATAACGTCCCTGTAACCTTTGTTTTTTTTAGTGAATATATATATTTTTATATATGTATATACACACAGCATTTTGTTACTTTGATGTCTCTGTTAATAACTCAAAAAAATTCTTTGTAAAATTCCTCAAAATGCAGAAAACACAAAAAGGTATTTTTTGCGATGAATTTGGAGTAGAAAGATTAGTAACATGAACATGTTGTAATCCTTCATTAATGTGATTGTGTAGAGTCATCATAATCTGGCTTTAAGTATGAACAAAGATATGGGGGCAGATTTACAAGAAGGTGCCGCAGCGTGGCACCGCAAGCCCTTTGGCTGCGCCACGCTGCGGCACCTTCAGAGCACAGGAATGCGACATATTTACAATGATATGTGGCATTCCTATTCTCTCCCCTGCGCTGGCGCACAAACAGCTGCCATGCGCCGGCGCAGGCACCCTTGCACCATGGTGCAAGGATGCCTGCGTCATGGGGAGATTGTTTTTGTGCAGGAATGGGCACCTTCCTGCACAAAAACAATCACTTCAGGCATTTTCCTCCTTCAATGCGTGCTGTAGAATGCAGCACGCATTGAAAGAGGAAAAAACCAGGAGAAATGAAAACTTCTCCTCGTTGCGCCTCGCTACGCCATCCCTAGGGAGGCATAGCATACTGACACATTTCCAGGTTTACAAATCCTCGTAAATCTGGAAATGTGTCTTCTTCCATGGGTGTTGCGTGGGAACACCCACAGCAACACCCATGGAACGCCCCTTTCACGCAAAGTGCTGCGTGTAAAGGGGCCGTATTTACAAGGACAGGAAAAGCCACGCAGGGTGGCTTTTCCTGTCCTTGTAAATATGGGGGAGTGAAATGCGCTGCCAGTGCGTCACAAAAAGTGACGTACTGGCAGCGCAAGGGGCTTGTAAATCTGCCCCATGGAGTGTTGCAGTTCCGATAAGGAAGAATAGTTTCCACAGAATCCACATTTTATACTAAATCTTGGGTTTCAGAACAGAATGAATTTGTGCATATCTCCCAGTGCTTGTTTTCTGTTCTTTGGAACAAGTAGGCAGTGGCGTAACATAAATTGATGCACCCTCGCTCTGCAGATGGCCCTCATGGGTCTTCTGCTGAGTGGTGGGTCCTACGAAGGATTGGGCGGCCCCTGATGGGTTGAAGGGTCTCCTGAGCCCCAGGGGCTGCAAGGGCCTGCATTACAGCTCCTACCACTAGGCCCCAAGCAAACCTAGTGCCCATCAACATAATGTA
The DNA here is from genome assembly GCA_963921515.1 of Calotriton arnoldi. Taxonomy (NCBI): domain Eukaryota; kingdom Metazoa; phylum Chordata; class Amphibia; order Caudata; family Salamandridae; genus Calotriton; species Calotriton arnoldi. The sequence goes on from CAWUFW010005661.1 coordinate 170,697, forward strand.
AACTATATGAACAGATTCCACTAAACAAAGAAATTCATGCGACAGAAAATCCCACACACAGGACAATATCTTTTGCACACAATATCAACTCGATTTGTATGTACGGGTTCAGGTTGTGCACCATGCAATGAAGAGTATAATACAAATACTGGTATTTATGCACAGCATTTTGCAGCACTGCCTTTTCTTCCAGGCAGTAGTATATGAAGGAAATTGTGCACGTTTAGGACTGGCTTGCATGACACTTGTGACTGAAAAACTGGGTCGCATCAGTGGCGTAAGGCAGGCCCCTGCAACTCCTGCAGTGCTGTGTGGCCCCAAGTCTTCAGGGGCGCCCCACCCTTCAGGGGGTCCCGTTCAGCAGCAGTTAATACATATTAGTGAGATATCGGACACTCACTCAGCGAGCCCTCTTTACATTCTGCAGGGGTTCGCCAACATGTTGCGTTACGCCACTGGGTGGTATTACTGTTTGCTTCCAGTTTTTCAAATACACAGGCACTCAGTATGGGGCGCGTGGCCAATCAGTGTGCAGATGAGCGCACTGCTGGTACTCGGGCCGCATATGACTTCCATTTATAGCATATATGACTTACATTCGCGCGCTCCCACACACAAAACAAACTTGTAAGGCGAAATGCGCATCTTTACACAGAAGACAATACAAATATTTTCAGCAGCTTGGAATGTTAATGCTCCTATTAAAATCTATTTTTAATGTATTTATTTATAAATCTGCTACAGCACTACGTCACTGAGGTCTCACGAGCCTCACTAACCTAGCGAGCCTAGTTTTCTGTCAATGACACAGCCCACGCATTATGAGTGAGGCACCTGCTCCTCTGCGACTGGGAAGGAAGAGATACAATTTGAGTGCAAATGTTCTGCTACCATTGTGTTAAATATTTACTTTGTTGTCACCAGTTACACATGCTAGTCATTTTAGAGAGCACAGCCTCTAAATATTTTCCCTAAAAAGTTGACTAAAGCATAAAACTTGCTAGATATTGGTACCTTTTTTCGTTTGAGGGGTCAAGTTACAGGTTAACACAGACCTTTCTATGTCAGGCATATATTTCTTCTTCAAAAAAATGTGAATTATAGCCTACAGGCTAAACATTTATTGAAGGTCAGTAATGCAGGTGGAAGCAAACAGTGGTTATGATTACAAGCGTTACTTAACTTCATGGGCCACATGTATCAAAAAGGCATCTTGCGATTGCCAAATGGCAATTTTCACTGAATCGCTATTTGGTAATCGCAAAATGCTATGTATGTAAAGAATTGCCAAAGATTTAGCGTTATCTTAATATTACCAAATAGCGATTCGCCATACTGGTAATACTACATTCGTTGCGAGGGGACTAAAGACCCACAGGAGCGAATAGTTTTACATTATCTAATGTGCACTTACCTAATTGGCAATCACAAATTAGGTAATGCAAAGCCAAGGGTGCCCGGGGGCCTAAGACCCCCCTGAAGCACCCCCAAAAATTAAATGTGCACATGTAAAGTGCACACATGCCCTAGGGGCATGTGAGCGCTACATGGCACTTTGAAAAATGAATTTTTGTGCATTTTTCAAAATTTGCACATGGTTACCATTGACTTGAAGTCAATGGTAATAACATTTTCCTAAATGCGCAGTTTACATTTAGAAAATGCTTGGTGCATGTGCTAAAGGAATCGCAAATTGGGATTTCCTATTTGTAGTCACATGTTTTGGTAATCGCTATTTTTGCGATTACCTAAAATTGCGACTACAAAGCCTTCTATACATCTTGAAAGGCTATTTTGTATTCACAAATGGACGAAATTACCGATTCGCACCGCTTGTGAATGCAAAATAGTTTGATACATGTGGCCCCAAGAGTTCTACTGGGATAGGGACACAACCTGTTTGCACAGAAAAGTTAGTGAAATTAAAATGTCTAGGCTATAACACGGGCAAGTGTATTGAAATTCTGAAAAACTACAAACAGTCCATGCACACTTAGAATCATCCTTGCGAGAAAATGAGTTTGGTACAAAACATTAACTTCGCTATGCCAACAAAAACAAAGATATATATGGGCCAAACTAACAGTACTGATAGTTCACATCCTGCACCCACACCTGGTGACACTTTCATGCTCGTACTGATTCAGAGTTCAGCAAGGTATACCAAGATTTTCATCACAATCATAAGACACCTTAAAACTCCCTGATTCAGGTCAAGAGAAAACCCTGTGGTCTTACATACCAAACACCCAGCAGCGGACCTGGGGAGGGGACGCACTGGAAAGTATGCCATTAACTACCTTATGTCAAATAAACAGGATACAAAGAATGAGTCTTGGAATAAAAAACTCCCTCTAATATAGTGCTTGTGGATTGAGTCATGGTATACTTTTCACTGCCTGGTACATGAGTTTAAATCTGTCCCAACACATGCCATTATAATGAGTATGATTTACTATAGCCCTGGTACAATTTCACCTTGTTGAACAATATAGTGAGTCTATAATCATACAGTTGATCTTACTCTCTTATGGGTCACAGTACAATAATCCTGTATCCTATTTTACTGCTCTACAGCCCTACAACATCATTCATCAGTTCCAAACTGTTAGACTTGACAGCCTTAAGGTGGTCTTCCCCCAAACTTTTTCCCTTCCTCATCCACTTTTCTGACCTCAAGCTAAAGTGTTTTTGCTCACTCCCCTAAACATGCTAATCTTGGTTCATCCCCAATTGGCATATTTAATTTGCTTACAAGTCGCTAGTAAAATAGTAATACATGTACTCAGGGCCTGTAAATTAAATGTTACTAGTGGGCCTGCAGCACTGATTGTGCCACCCAATTGAGTAGCCCTTTAACCATGTATCAGGCTTGCCATTGCAGTCTGTATGTGCAGATTACACTGCCATGTCAGCCTGTGTCTGCCTGGCAAAATAAACCTTTTGCCAGCCCTGAATCTTCCCTTTTTATACACATACGTCACCCTTAAGGTAGGCCATAGACAACCCAGAAGGCAGGGTGCTAAAAGGCAGGACATATACCGTTACATTTTACATGTTCTGGTAGATAAAAGCTCTTAAATTAGTTTTTCACTACTGCAAGGCCTATCTCTCCCACAGGATAACATTGGGATTACCTTTTTACATTTTATAAGTGTAATTTACAACTGCAAAGAGATGAACCCTTCAAGTCTGGTGTCTCTGGAATCTCAATTTAAAATACAAACTTATGGTGAAGTCGGATTTTAAACTGAAATTCTGAAATGCCACTTTTAGAAATGTGGCCTTTTCTTGATTTAGCCATTTAGAGCCTGTAGCCTTTCTCTGATCACATGACTGGGTGTAGTTGGCAGTTGGGCTTTGTGTATTCCTCCTAAACAGCCACACACAATGGGTGTTTAGGTGTGTCGCAATGGGCCCTCTCTGGCAGGATGAGAGGGAGGCACTGGGTACAGCCTCACTTAAACCTTAATATGCTGTGTCCTGTTCACACAAAAAGTGCTGCATACCCCCCTGTAGTGAGTCTGGAGCCAGGTCAGGAAAGGAGGACATATTTGCACTTCAAATGCACGTCTTTGAAGTCTCCCCCACTTCAAAGGCACCACTGGGTATAAGTACTGGACCTCAGACACCACCACTTGACACACTTCTGGACGTGTGGATACTATGAAAGGAAGAAGGACTGCTGTGCTGCTGAAGGATGCCTCTCTACTGGACTGCACTCTGCCAGACTCCTGCTTTGCTATGCTGGTCTGCTGCCAGCTGCCAGCTGCCCTCTAGCCTGGGTGAGAAGAACTGGACCTGCATCCCTTGAACCCAGAAACAAGAGTGAGTCCAAGGGTTAGTTGGCTGGCCTCCTGATCTGAAGCCTCCGGGACATAACAGGCTTCCAACCCCGTTTCCCCCTTGGCTATGCCACCTGTGAGTCTACCCTGCCAGTGGTGCCACCCCAGTCCTGGACCCTTGGAAGTGGGCCTAAGGTGCTTGCCAGAGGAACTGACGCATCTTTTCTGCTGAGCGACGCATCCCTCAGCAGAACCGACGTATCTCCTCAGGTGAGCAGCGCATTCCTGAGCAGAACCGCAGCATCGCCACTGCTGTGTGGATTGGACCTGTCGCAAAGACTTGCATCGCCGCTGCCGCCCACATCTTGGGACTGATGCATCACCTTCGAAACCACCGCTGCACTGCACTTTTCCTAGTGCAAGCCCCTCGCAGCCCTCGTCAATGTCAGCCTTGAAGACGAAACTCCACATCAGAGCTTCACCGCTCTTTTGAATTGACTCATCGCCTTTGCTGTGCCTCGCATCTTTGACACCTGTTTTCCCATCGCAAGCCCCATCAACAGGATCCTCAACATAGACACAAGACCTTGCACCACAGCCTCGCAGCAACTCGGGACCGGTGAATCGCCTTGGCTGCATGACGCATCTTCGACATGGATCCATGCAAAGATCCGCAACCAAAATTTAAAAAAAATAAATTTAAACTTACCTTCGCCGGCCCTGTCCAGTCCCGCATCGCTTTGTCTCTGCTCTGAGTCTTAGGAAGCAGGCAGCCTCCCTCCCCTCCACACAGGCGTCTATGGGGAGGCCATTTTCTCCATGTAGGCTGCAGTGCGAGAAGCAGAAACATAAAATGGTATTTATAATACCCTTTTATCTTTCTGCTTCTCGCACTGCGAGAACGTAGTGGGGCGACGCTCCTCTGTCCACATGGAGGAGCCACCCCTGGGTGAGCAAGACACAACTTAGACAAATGGTTTTCTGCCTACAAGGTAACCTTGAGGGTCCACAAGGTCACAGAAGAGCATTTGGGGGGGGGGGGTCAATGGAAACACATGCCTACTGTGGAGCAAGACACACTTCTAACAGTATAGGTCAGGGACCAAACCAAGTACACTCCCATGAAAGTAATTTTACTTGCAAAGTTTGGACTGACCCCAGAAAAGTACAGCCAAAGGTTCAATGAAAGCCAGACACTCCCCAACCAGTTCTGGATAGATTTTTATGGATTTCTCTAGCAAGGCACTAAATGGTTGGGTGAGGGGCAGCAAAGTTAATGATTTTAATCGGTTGTACAATCTAATCATAAGCGAGCACATGCTCAGTATCTGTTTTACAGAGTTGCACCAGCACCTAGTTGAAAGTAAGCTGACTGACCCCAGGAAGCTTGCTGAAGAGGCAGACCTCTGGGCCAGTACCAGTGTGTCCAAGAAGGTATCTGGGGAGAACTCCAATAAAGGTGGTCAGTGTTCCAACCAGAAGAAGGGGGGTGATATTTTCATGACAGTAGTGGTAACCAGTCCCAGTCTGACACTAAGAAGAAGGGGTTCTTTGATAAGCAGACATGGAGGCTTGTACCCCAAGGTACTGAGTAATAGAAGTATGGGCACTTCAAGGGTGACTCCAAACGTCCAAGGAGGGCACAGCCCCCCACCGGTAGGCAGACACCTGCATTGGCGAGTGTAGCGCTGGGGAAGGGAATAGTCTCAGTTAGCTTTGCGGAACAGATAGAGGTAAGCCTAGTGTCACTGGGGGGTAAAGAGATGGTGCCAAAAGCCTATATGCCTACCAATACTTCCAAGTACAGGCAGTGGGTCATCATCAATGGGCAACGGTGTAGGATCCAAGAGACTGATGGAGCAGGGGAAACGAAATATTTTTTTGTACCCCTTGGAATTTAATGACCCCATGACAATAATGGTACTAACCGTTTGAAACGCATGAACTAATCAACAAATACACCTTTTTGTTAAACAGTACACGTGGGCAACCTGCTAAATGCATGCAAAATCTAATTTATTTACAAATGTGAAGCTAAATAACCTAAATTGTGATTTGAGTAGTAAATAGAGTAAAATTGCATGATTTGTGTCGCATAGTAAATTGCACCGTGGCAAAGAATGCAGGTGGTAAGTAAAATGGCTTTAAATGTCGCTTCTGCTAGGTAATACCTAACACGGGTCTTTAGAATGGCGGGTGGTAAACAGAAAGGCTTATTTTCCATGTTTTAATTTCCGTTGTGTTTGTTCTTACATTAGTTCCGTTCGGGCCTGCTAGGCCATGCTTCCAAAATGGCCGCTGGAAAGGATGAGATGCGTGCGCCGAATAAAATGGCCCCTGCGCATGGGCAGCATGAAGTTCCAGTCACATGTATGCGGCCTGTGCCCGGAGTGAGAGATGTCAAGGCCAGTCTGACCTGCCACGAAAGGCTTGCCAAGAGTTCAGCACATATGCCTGGGAACGGATGGGAAAAACGAACGACAGGGGATGAACTAATATGTGACCATCGGAGTTGTTACAAATTATATTAACAAATTGAACTACTTTTGGACTTCTTTGGATATGAGACTTATTGTATGCCTTATTGTCCCCAAACCGGATCGAACAAGGAGGGCGATGAGGTGACCATCACCACCCCTCCAATGGACCAATTAGCGTGATTTCTGCCCCTAAATATTGCAACTTTTAAGTGTAGTGAGCCAGAAAATAGGGTATAAGAGGGTCTGCTCTTACGTTGTGAAAAAACTTCTCCTTTTATTCTATCCTGATGCTGCGAGAGACTCTGTCATTTTGGACTTTGACTGGGGAAAAGGAACGAGACCGTTGCGGGAGTTGCCCGGGAGGAGATTGCGTCCGAGGAGGTTAGCGGGACAGTCAGTCAGTTTTGGGAGTCCATTCTGCAATCTGCGGTTCATCTTTTCTTTCCTGATGAACCATTCTTGTCATCGCCCAATGGCCAAGGGTAATGAATACTTCCCATCTATATTTTAACTTTTACTTAAAATGTTTACTGATATTATAAATGTATTTTGCTAATAAATTGAACTTTATCTTTGCTTAAAGAAATTTAGATAAAATTATATGCTAACTCTAAATGAGTCTGTGGTTTCTTTAAATAAAACTGTGATTTTAAATGTTAAAGGTTTTAATTATGATTGAGCTGGTCTTAATCATCATCAACTGATTCTACTAGTTGGTCCATCTTCGATCTCTCCCATCTCCCGTTCTCTTTCTTTGTTTTTCTCATTTTCTCTTTTTACTTTGTTTTGTCTTTTTCTCCTTTTAACACACACATATCCTAATCTCAATAATAGTATTATCATTATTACTAAAGTCACTGGAATTAGTACTTTTCCAATTAGTGAACTACCTATCTCGGTGAACCATTTCCTTATGGAGGAAAAACCTTTACCAAGTTTCTCCCAAGCACCTTCAACCTCCAGTGGGGCAATTTCTTTATGCCAATCAGTAATGTTCGTTATATACTTCTGTATATTCTGACTTTTATCTGGAATGTAAGTGCAACAATGTTGTACCTTCAGCATTCCACAGACTCCACCCTCTTTTGCCAAAAGAATGTCAAGGGCAAGTCGATTTTGCATTACCATAGCCCTCATGGCAATCATTTCAGTATTTATCATCAAGAACCCTCCAGCAGTATTCGTTGATAAACGATCTACTACTGTAGACAATTTCCGAATCTTGTATGCATTCAAAAGATACACCCACTGCTGGTATCAATGCTCCAAAAATGTCACCTATTATCTCTGAGAAGCTTTCCCTTCTCCTATGGGTTAATGGTGTACCTATCTCGTGAATTCCTTTCGTTCCTCTTTCCACGTGAAAAATATTTGGAAAGACTAGGCCTAGATAGCATGATCCGTACCAATGGTCCGGCAACCTATAGTATGCTCGGTTTTTTTAGAACCCTGGAAATACTGGATCTTTTCCTCCTTTGAATCCCCATCCTCCTAAAATGTTGTATGTATCTCGGCACTCACTAGAACCCACGAAATAGTTATCATACAGGGTGTTATCTCTACTAATGCACGATCCCCCTGTTGGGGCCAATCTAAAACCATGGCTGCATTCGTTTCGCCTTTGTCTTGACTTCAACGCCCAAGGTGGGATTTTTGTCTTTTCTTCAGTTGCCTTTCTTTGAAATTTAACCCTTCTGTCTTCTACCATGTCTAAGAAAACTTTTTCTTCTTTTCTTAACCTACAAGTAAGGTTATGTCTAAATGCATAGTCTAATGTTAATTCTTTTATTTCTAAGAAAAATTCTCCAAAAGTCTTTGCAAAATTTCAGCCTATTTAGTTCAGGGACTATGGGAACCTTAGCAAAAACAGCATCTGTGTCAGTGTAGTAATACTCTAATTTACCTGTTTTGTAAAATAAACTAGCTAAAACACTACAAATTATTCCATACGTCAAAGGAAGGTGATGATACGTCACACCTTCTGTTACAGACGCAGGTAACTGCATACATACATAACAATCTCTGACATCCATTGTCTCCACATATTCATATAAGAGTTTCGTGAAGACATTCTTGGAGAAATCAGTTATTGATTTATCCCTATGAAATTCAGTACTATCTATCAGTGTTGCAGTGTTCTTTATGTTAGATTTCTTGTCACTATTCGTGTCACTTATGATTGCAGATGTATTTTCTACAACTAATCTTAGTGGGATTACTATTGTTAAAATGAACCAAATAAGCATCAGAAAGCCTGTACAACAGAAACACATCTTACACCATCTACGGAAAAACCCACATCTAGTTCTTCTATTCTCGGTGTCTACCATGTTGAAATATTATCTAATTATATGTACAGAAATGTGTTTCCACACTTCAAATGACTTAGTGTTCACTGGGGTCAACTACTTGTGGCGCACCTTTCGGTTTCTCCGAAATTTTTCTTTGTCTTTATCAGTTTTGTGTCTAGTCCGGTTTGCTTTCTCTGACTTTCAAGATTGGCGCAGTTCACCCTCACCCACTTGTTCACAGTCTTTGTCTGGGTTTTCGTGGCTACTATCCACTTCTTTAATGTCAGGCAATGCTATGTATACCCATTCAGGCGACTTGTATTTCAAGTTAGGTCTTTTCACTCTTTTGGGTCTCTGCAATTGTCTTTTATTTGTCTTTCTTTGTCTCTCTTGACTTGTTATTTCATTTACTTGTTCTGCATTGTCTTTGTTCAAATTTATTAGCTTATATCTCAGTCTTTTAATTTCGTTGGGCCAATTGTCTCCTTTCCTTGGCCTTTTCAGTTCACTTTCCTTTTCTCCTCGTTCCACTCTCCAAGTTCTCTTTCTTGGACCTACTCTTTGCCTTCTTTCGTCTTCACTTTCCTCAGATTTTGTCTCAGATCTCACTTCACTTCCTCTAACTTTGAATTTTATGATCTCAGCTTCTTCGTCTGAATCTGAACCTCCTCGTGTTTCTTCCGCTTGTATTTCTGAGTCTAATCCTCCTCGTGTTTCTTCTGCATGTAATTTTGAGTCTAATCCTCCTCGTGTTTCTTCCGCATTTACCTCAAAATCTCTATCTGAATCTGAACTTTCTTGAGTTACCTCTACAATTTCTGGTGGAATTTCCCCAAAGCTTGTACTTGGTTGTTCACCGTCAATCTTTATTTGTTCAGTTTCTCCTGTTTCAATATCAGTTCCTTTATTTTTGGATTCTTTCATTTGTCTTTCACTGCATTCAGGTTGGTCTGTTTCAGATGCCGAACTGGTATCTGATATTTCCAGATGTCGACTTACATGTCGATCTTCAAAATCCGGAACTCTCTTTCTTTCAGTTTCTTCTTCAGTTGCCGAACTGGTACCTGATTTTTCCAGATGTCGACTTACAGGTCGAGCTTCAGGATCTGGAACTCTGATTGTTTCAGTCTCTGCTTCAGACTCCGAACTGGTGGCTGATATCTCCAGATGTCGACTTACAGGTCGAGCTTCAGGATCTGGAACTCTGATGGTATGGCTGGCATGAATCCAATTTTTCACACCTGCACACTTTACTGCGGTCGTTGTCACCAGAATCACTTGATGTGGCTTATCCCAACGTGGAACCAAGCAATTTCTTCTTCTGTGAACTTTTATGCAGACCCAAATCTCCTGGACTCAGATCATGAGCTGGTTTTCTCTCAAGAGTGGTCGCATCCGGTCCAACCTGATGAAATACAGAATGCACCACATCAGCCAATCCTTTGCAATAATCCAGTACGAGATCATCAGTTATAGTCAGCAGTTTGTTCACAGGTACGTATGCTTGTCTCATTGCTCGTCCCAATATTATCTCGTGGGGACTCAAACCTGTCTTTCTGTCAGGTATGCTTCTTATGCTCATTAGCACCAATGGCAAGGCATCAGGACATTTGAGTCCCGTGGCTTGACACATTTTCCCCAACCTATTCTTTATGGTGCCATTTACTTGCTCTACCACTCCAGAAGCCTCTGGTCTGTAGGCACAATGCAGCTTTTGCTGAATATCTAGTGCTTCACATATCAGTTGGATAATTTCATTTTGGAAATGTGTTCCTCTATCTGTCTCTATCGTTACTGGAAAACCATATCTAGGAATGAATTCTCTCAGCAGGAGTTTAGCTACAGTAACTCCATCATTCCTTCTTGTCGGATAGGCCTCCACCCAACGAGAAAACAAACAGACGACCACCAGGACATATCTCAATCTATTGCTCGGGGGCATTTCAATAAAATCTAGTTGCATTCTGGTAAAAGGACCTCCTTCACGTCCTATTGTTCCCAAACTCACTACTGTCTTCCTTCCAGGATCTATCTGTTGGCATATAAGGCATCTTTGGCAAAGACTTTCAGCAATAGCCCTAAATTTTGGGTTGTACCAGGTCTGTTTGAAAAGTCTGATCATGGCATCTCTACCTATGTGTGCCTGTCCATGGTACATCCGTGCCATGTTAGAGATCATGCTATCAGGCATAACTGGTCTTTCATCCCTGTAAACCCAGACTTCATCTTCCTCTCTCTGTCTGCAACCTGATTTTATCCAAACGTCTTTTTCCTCATCACTTGCCTCTTCCTGCAATTGTTTTACCTCATCCCATGTTTCAACTGGGTTAGTAAACAGCAAGGGACATGAAACATTTTCTTTCTCCCTTCTCCGATTCATTGAGGTCATATTTCTGGCACAATATTGAGCTAATTCGTCAGCAAATTTGTTACCTACTGTAATGTAATCTGGTCCATTTTTGTGAGCAGTACATTTTACCACCGCAATCTGTTTAGGCAGCTGAATCGCCTTAAGCAACTTTTTCACAAATTCACCATTTCTAATAGGAGACCCCGAGGAAGTCAGGAATCCCCTCTGGGACCAGATCTGTCCAAAATCATGGACCACTCCGAAGCCATACTGGCTATCCGTGATCACAGTGATTCGGAAATTCTTTCCCAGTTTGCACGCTCGAGTCAGAGCAATCAGCTCAGCAACTTGGGCTGAACGTATTCCTCTCAAACAGGATGCTTCCATTATGGTTGCCACCGTACATACAGCATACGCAACACTTAAAACTCCTTCATTTGTCCTCAAGCATGACCCGTCCACAAACATTACATAATCTGATTCTTTCAAAGGTTCATCCCTAATATCAGGGCGAGGCTTTGTGCAAAACTCAAGCACATCCAAACAGTTATGATCAACGTCATCTTTTACCTCTGGATTTACTGCATCTGGCAGTGAGGTGGAAGGATTCACACTCGTGCATCTTACAATGGTTACATTGTCTGCACCCAAAATCACTTTTTTATACCTAGTCAGCCGACTATGTGTCATGAATTGGGTTTTTGTTCGGGTCAGAAGGATTTCAACTGAGTGAGGGACATATACTTTCAAAGGATATCCCATCACAATGCCTTCACTCTGTTCCAGACTCACACAAGTAGCAGCTACTGCTTTTAGACATCCAGGCAACGCTTTTGCTACTGGGTCCAAAACAGCTGAAAAGTAAGCTATTGATCGTTTCATTCTTCCATGCCTTTGTACCAATACTGAAAGTGCACATCCGTCTCTCTCACTACAATACAGCTCAAACTCTTTCTCATAATCAGGCATTCCCAATGCTGGTGCCTCACACAAACTTGTTCTCAGTTCCTCGAATGCCTTCATTTCCTCCTCATCCAGTTCAATCGGATCTTTGACATCTCTCTTTGTCAATCGCTGTAAAGGTTTTGCAATCAATGAAAATCCACTTATCCACTGTCGGCAATAACCAACCATTCCCAGAAACATTCTCACCTCTCTTTGTGTCATTGGGGCTCTCATTCCTTTAATAATCCTTATTCTTTCTGTTGTCACTTTTCTCATCCCTTTCTCAATCTTATGACCTAGGTACTGTACTTCTTCCTGACAGAATTGCAGTTTTGATGGGGACACCTTGTGTCCTCCTTCTGCCAAATGATTCAGTAAAGCAATGGTGTCCGTAACACATGCTTCTCTGGTCTTCGATGCCACCAATAGGTCATCGATATATTGGACCATCACAGATTTTTCTGGCATTTTTAAACTTTCCAATGATTTCTTCAGAATCTGATTAAATATAGAAGGACTTTCAGTATACCCTTGAGGATTTCGGCACCATGCCAAAATACGCTCTCCGAACCGGAACGCAAATAATGGCTGGCTGTCAGGGTGCAATGGAATGGAAAAGAATGCATGGCACAAATCAATAACTGTGTACCATTCTGCATCATGTGGAATTTGATACAGTATTACAGCAGGGTTTGGCACAATTGGGCAACAAGGAATAACAATTTTGTTTACTTTTCTCAAATCCTGTACTATTCTATATGTTCCATTTGGCTTTTTCAGTCCCATTATAGGAGAATTACATGGGCTGCTCATTATTTCTCTCAGAATCCCTTGTTCAATCATCTTATTAATTACAGGTGTTATTCCTTCAATAATTTCTGGTGTCAATTTGTATTGCGGGGTGTTTGGGTAATTCGTTCCTTCTCTTACTGTAATCTTTACAGGATCAACTTCTCTCATTAGTCCAATATATTCACCTGTGAAATCCCATACATCAGACCTGACTGTTTCTTTCAATTCAGCATGGATTTTCTCTGCATTGAACACAGGAAATGTATCATACAGTCCTGGTTCTAGTTCTGTCAGGGTTAATTTATACAGAACATCATCATCTGGTGTCTGGAAAGCAATACCATCTGGAGTACAGTAGATGGTACAATTCATCTTACAAAGCATATCGCGTCCTAACAAATTTACAGGACTACAATCACACACCACAAAACGGTGCATGTCTTTGAATGGACCAATTTCCACCTCTATTGGTTTTGTAAGTGGGATTTTAATTTGCCTGTTTAAAACACCTACAACTTGGATGTATTCTCCTGAGAGAGGAAGGTTTGGAATTTCCACTGACCTGACCGTAGAACGGGTAGCACCAGTGTCCACAAGGAAAGTAACATTTACACCATTCACTTTTCCATCCACAAATGGACCTGACTGATCTACCTCTAGAGTTGCGCCAAGCACGCACTCTTCTTCCTCTCCTAGGCACCGTCATAAGCTTTCATCCGATTCATCTCCATCCTGCCGTAACCAATACTGCGAAATTGCAGCTGCGCGCGGCAATTTTGTTACCTGCTCTCCTCCGTAGAATCCTGCCTCTGTACTGTATCTTTGAGGATTTACACTCTTTGGAAGAGGTGGTTGCGGCACCTGACACTGTTGAGTAACTACCTGTGGCTGTTGCAGCTGTTGGTAACTCACCTCATTCTGCACCTGTGGATTCAATGATTGATTCTCTGTGTTAACTTTCGGAGGAAATTTACACTCGTTTCTCCAGTGCCCTAATTTTCCGCAATTATGACATGGCCATTTCTTTTTAGCATCTTCTATACTCATCTGACCTTTTCCCTTACCAATATTTGGTTTGGACTTAGTCTGTCCTGCATCACTAGACTGATTATTCATCTGAGCTTCTTGCTTTTCTGCAACTTTTACTTGTGCCCACATTGCCTTTTCCTTGAGTTTGCGCTGTCTACACTCAATATCGTCACTGCAATATTTTGCATACCGTAATACCTCATCTACTGTGCTATTCTGCCAACATAACATATGCTGCTTAATCATTTCACTTATCTCAGGTCTTAAGCCAAACACAAATCTGTACACAAAATGACTCATATCCTTTTCACTCAAATTCTCGTATCCACTATACTGTTTGAAAACCAAAAGCAACCTTTCATAATAGGCATGTACGGATTCCTTACTCTCCTGAGTTGTTCTATCAATCTTTACCCAGTCCGTTTCTTTTGGTGGAATTTTATTTTTCAGAAACGTGATTGCCTGTTCATATTTTCTCATTACTTCTGGACCTGGAGCTCCTGTTTTTGCATCTCTAGGATATTCTTCCTTTGGCCAGTCAATTGTAATTTTACACTCTGTCCATAAATCTGCAGGAACAACAATCTCAAACAATCCATCCAGATCTTCCCACAATACTTTTGAAACTTTTGCAAACCTTTCTACCTGTCTATACCACTCTACAGGCTTTTCTCTCAATCTTGGAAAATCATTTGTAAATGACAATATATCTTGTCTGGACCATGGGACATGTACATAACTTCCTCCTGGAGTTTCTCTCATAGGACATTCCATTACTGTTAGTTCTTTCTCTTTTACTGGAAAAGCCAATGATGCTTTATCAGTTGTTCCCTCTTTCCTTCTTATCCACCTACTTCTCCATTTGTCTAGATTGCCCCATTTTCTTAGTAAAACAATTAGTTCTTTTATCTGGGTTAGTTGTCCTGAAGTGTTCAGATTTTCTATGTCTTTCTCACTGAAATCTACCCTGTACGGTTTCTGCAATCCTTTAATTTTCCCAAAATCTACTCCTAATTCATTCGCTGTTTCTTCCAGTTTTTCATGCAAATTCCTAGCTCTCCAAGTGATGCTTTTACACATAAACATTAATTCATCATCTTGATAGGACTTCAATCGATCTGTACCAATAGTGCCTAGAATTAATTCTTCCATGTCTATTTTTAATCTGACCACATCCAAAAGTTGTGGTTCGGCATCTTTTTCCTGCAAGCTTTTCACCCAATCATTTAATTCCTCTGCAGTCGGACCCACAGGGGTCCTATTTAATTCTATCCAATTTGCACTTCTCTCTGGGGTTTCAGTTGCTGACTCAGCTCCCATAGGAGTCTTATTTATCTGACTCTCATTAATTGTCAAATTTACAGGTGGACTTAACCTATATGGACCAACAGAATCCTCTTTCTCTCTACTTTCTGGAATTATCTCTTCTCTTACTTTTTGCATACTAGAATTTAATGGAATTATTAAGGAGTGTTCATCTATCTTTTGATTTTCAAATACTGGGATTACTGGCCCTATAGTTACTGGCACAGTCACGGCTTCCATATTCTTTGTTAGTTCTCTTATCTTTTCATTCAAGTCTCTTGTGGTTCTGGCTAATTCAGCTGCATTACCATTATCATGTTTCACAGTCTGTGGTGTTTCTAGTTTATTAAACTGACTATTTATTTCGGACAATCGTTCAGGGCTTTGGTTTATTACAGTTCTCATTAGTGGTGCATTTGGTGTCACCACCACAGAATCCTGTTGATATGGAGGGGGTCTTTTATTTAAAATGTCCTCCAGCAACTCATCCTCTGTGTCGCTACCTCCATACCCATATCTCTCTGTTACTGCATGCTTCTTTTTCTCCGTACACTTTTTCCCTGTAATTTCTTCAACTGTTCTGGCAGGAAACATACCATCCGTCATGTTAGCATACCGCCATCGTCTCATCCTGTCTTCATGATTCACTCCCCATACTCTTCCATGAACCAAACTATAATTCTTTGCACCTCTGTGTCTTTCCCTTTCATACATCTCATCTTCCCATTCACCTAAAGCTTCAAACTGTGTTGGTCTAGGTCTTGGATCAAGTCTCATCATCTTTTCTCTCAAATTTCGAAGTACCGCTGTGCTAAACGAACCATTTTCTGGAAATGCCAATACTCCATCGTCTTTGGTGTACTTCACCCAATTTTCGAACCAAATGCAAGTATGATAGCCATATTTCAACATCATATGAGATGCTGGCGTTTTCGGTGGAGGAAGTACTTCTCCTTCCCTAGTCACAACTTTCTTATCTTTCTTAAAAAAGTTTTTAAGCTTTGTCAACCATGACGGTTTCTCTCTACCGTATTCGTTATAATAAGGCATTTTCACTGTTGTTTTGCCGAAGCAATTCACACAATCCTTCACCAATCGGTTCTTTCTACTGCTCGGTTATTTGAACCTATCCCAGCGCGTCTCACACCAACGCACCAATCAGAAAGCTTTTACGTCACTCTCACACTAACCTATCCCAGCGCGTCTCACACCAACGCACCAATCAGGAAACTCTTCGTTCTTCCACAACTGGCCAATACCAGCGCGGCTCTTGTTGACGTCAGCTCTACTCCTGCTTCTGCTGACCCTTCCTTTACAAAAATTATCGGCACTTTTTCTTAACTTTTCTTTTCAACTAAATCGATTAGTTACAACGTAAAACACATTTCCATTGTCTGTTTCTCTAAACAAAAGAGATAGTTTATTCTTTCTTACAAGAATACTGTTTCGTTCGATAAGTGTAGCACTTCTCTCTACCTTACCCTTCTCTCAAGCAAGAGGTAAACCCGTTTCTCTGGGGATAAAACACATGTGGAGACTACACTGCTCCTGAGAATTAAGGCCAAAGTTTCACAAGAAAACCTGTCGCTATTTCACTCAAAAGCAATTCATACGTGAAATTTCCCTAACAAAACACAGTCCTGTGTTATCACCAAATTTGAAATCAGACAATGCACAATTCCGTGTGACTTCTCTTGCCACACATGTCCACTTCCTACTTCCCGGTAGCTTCAAAATTCTGACTTACACATAACGTAATACAAACTCAACATATAATGTTAGTCATGAAAAATCGATAATCAATAATCACCAAACTAATCTATAGTAACCATAACTCTGCTACCAAGAAATCTGATCCAGTGCGGCTAATATAACTTTTTCCTTATGACACTAATCCAGGAAAACACCTACACAGCTTTGGTGGGGCCCATAACACCGCATGCATACATTCATTCAATTCTCTGGATCAAGCGCTAAGGAAAAATGAGTTGCTGGACAAGCGGGATACCTTATTAAAATGACAGAATTATAACCTATACATTATATACATTGACTTCGGATCCTGTCGGTTCTAAACATCAAGGTACTCCGCTATTCGGTCGATGGACCAACTAGTAGAATCAGTTGATGATGATTAAGACCAGCTCAATCATAATTAAAACCTTTAACATTTAAAATCACAGTTTTATTTAAAGAAACCACAGACTCATTTAGAGTTAGCATATCATTTTATCTAAATTTCTTTAAGCAAAGATAAAGTTCAATTTATTAGCAAAATACATTTCTAATATCTGTAAACATTTTAAGTCAAAGTTAAAATATAGATGGGAAGTATTCATTACCCTTGGCCATTGGGCGATGACAAGAATGGTTCATCAGGAAAGAAAAGATGAACCGCAGATTGCAGAATGGACTCCCAAAACTGACTGACTGTCCCGCTAACCTCCTCGGACGCAATCTCCTCCCGGGCAACTCCCGCAACGGTCTCGTTCCTTTTCCCCAGTCAAAGTCCAAAGTTCAAAATGACAGAGTCTCTCGCAGCATCAGGATAGAATAAAAGGAGAAGTTTTTTCACAACGTAAGAGCAGACCCTCTTATACCCTATTTTCTGGCTCACTACACTTAAAAGTTGCAATCTTTAGGGGCAGAACTCACGCTAATTGGTCTATTGGAGGGGTGGTGATGGTCACCTCATCGCCCTCCTTGTTCGATCCGGTTTGGGGACAATAAGGCATACAATAAGTTTCATATCCAAAGAAGTCCAAAAGTAGTTCAATTTGTTAATATAATTTGTAACAACTCCGATGGTCACATATTAGTTCATCCCCTGTCGTTCGTTTTTCCCATCCGTTCCCAGGCATATGTGCTGAACTCTTGGCAAGCCTTTCGTGGCAGGTCAGACTGGCCATGACATCCCTCACTCCGGGCACAGGCCGCATACACGTGACTGGAACTTCATGCTGCCCATGCGCAGGGGCCATTTTATTCGGCGCACGCATCTCATCCTTTCCAGCGGCCATTTTGGAAGCATGGCTTTGCAGGCCCGAACGGAACTATTGTAAGAACAAACACAACGGAAATTAAAACATGGAAAATAAGCCTTTCTGTTTACCACCCGCCATTCTAAAGACCCGTGTTAGGTATTACCTAGCAGAAGCGACATTTAAGGCCATTTTACTTACCACCTGCATTCTTTGCCACGGTGCAATTTACTATGCGACACAAATCAAGCAATTTTACTCTATTTACTACTCAAATCACAATTTAGATTATTTAGCTTCACATTTGTAAATAAATTAGATTTTGCATGCATTTAGCAGGTTGCCCACGTGTACTGTTTAACAAAAAGGTGTATTTGTTGATTAGTTCATGCGTTTCAAACGGTTAGTACCATTATTGTTATGGGGTCATTAAATTCCAAGGGGTACAAAAAAATATTTCGTTTCCCCTGCTCCATCAAGACACAGGGGCCAGCTTGACTACTGTGAACTGTTATATGGTGTCCTCAGAGCAGATCCTGCTAAACACATTCTACCAATTCCTAGTCGCTGACAATCGTGAGAGTCATTTACCAGTGGCTCTGGATCCCTTTGAGTGGGAGGGGTCTCAGGTTCTCTGAAAGTAGCTGTTAGTCCTGTCATGCCTGTAGATTGTTAGGGAATGACCTGGGGCACACATCCTGGAGGGAGGTAGAGCTCAGGTCACACTTAGAGTTGTTGGGATTACCTGAGTGGGCCTGTACAACCACACAGTCCATGGCTTCCGTGGAAGGGAGTCAAGGGCGCCTGGAGCCTGAAACAATGGCCAAGACAGCTGTCGAGGTTGATGGGTCACATGAGAAGGAGGCCCCTGAGCCAACCGGGGAGGACATTGCCGCTGGTTGGCAAGTTGAGGGTGGACCCACTAGGGAAGAATTCTGCAAGATGCAGAAAGAGTGCCCCACTCTAGGGGGCTTGAGGTGGCAAGCCGAAGCCCAGGTGGCAAGTGACACCTCCGGGGATCACTGGATCTATTGGGCAAGTTGCCTCCTATATAGTGAGCCTAAGGCCCCTAGTTCTGGGAAAATACATGTGCTGGTGGTCCCTCAGTGTTACAGGGCCTTCCTTCTGGGTTTGGCCCATGACATAACTCTGGGAGGACATCTAGGGCAAGATAAGAACTTTGCCAGGCTTGTTTCCCACTTTTATTGGCCCTGACTGGAGACGGCCTCAGATGCATTCTGTAGGTCCTGCCCCACCTGATAGACTAATGGGAAATCAGGGAAAAAGCACAAAGCTCCCCTGATCCCATTACCTGTCATTGGCACTCACTTTAAAAGTGTAGGCATCGACATCATTAGGCCCTTGGACCACAAGACAGCCTTAGGCAACAGGTTTGTCCTGGTCTTGGAGGACCATACCACCCGATACCCAGAGGTGCTCCCCCTGAGGTCTCTATGGCCACCCTGTTAGGGGACCTCTGGGATTTGTGAGGGAGGGGTGGGAGCAAGCTCCCAGGAAACCTCCCCAGGATGTGTTCAGCTACATGCTGGCCCGCCGCAACAACATGCACCACTTCTTGAAAAGGCAAAAAGCAAACTTGTGGCAAGCCAATAGGTTATGAAGCTATGATTCGTCTTTGACACACGAAGATTCAGACCGGACGACTAGTCGCAGAGGTAAGAGGGTTGCGATTAGATAGGCATAAGGGGATACTGGCATTTGCATTTGGGGATAGACAACCGTCGTGTGGCTGTTCCTATGATCGGACCTTTTTTTACGAGTGTGGTATTTCCACGCTATACTCCTGGCGTACGCATCCCCGCACAGAGTGGGGCTCCGTGAGTTACTTATAGATTTTTGTATTTTGGGTCATAGAAGGATATAATTAGTGGGTTTCGGTAAGGGGATAATGTGTTTCACTTTTATGTATTGGGGACTACAGGTTATGGTGTCACATGATATTCTTGAACGTACAAAGATGGAATTGCTTACGGGGCAGGCGGGAGGAAGATTCTCATATATGGAGGCTCCCCACCATAATTCCTCGCTACGCTATTAGGATAGCGGCATGCTGAATATTGGACAATGTTGGTATCCAAACACAGGGGTGGACAGCTGCCCTGGGGTTGGTCTAGGGATTGCATTCTCACAGGTGTGGTATGTGCACGCAATTTCATTGACGTGCACACTCTTGGATACAGATCACACTGCTAGACAAGGGATGGGATATCTGCCTGATGGCTTAGTGCTGGCAATTTACGCATGACGCTGACTGGGTTCCGGCATTATCTCTACTGACGGCCTCTTCCTTATCCCACAGATTTCCATATGCAGGATTTATCATACCTGCTGTTTTTTTTGATCTGTTCCAGCATATCACACTGGATTTTAATATATTTTGTCTCTCCGGATGTTTGGATTATGAAATTTTTTACATAACAGGTACGTCTTTATGATGTTGAATTGTACCGCTATTTGGTCTGCTGTATATAAATCTTGGTCACCTACGATCTCAGGTAACCTTGCCTTACGATACTATAACATGTTAGACCGGTTGAATGTGGATAATATGGGGACTAACTATTGATCATCCAGCACATTGTGCAGATAGGAGATGCTTTGTTTTCCAGGTTTTTTGTATACATTAAGCTGAATATTTGCCACTCCACTTGCCCACTTCCTGTCATGTGACGTCAACCCCTTTTGTTGCCATTTACTGACTAAGGGATATTATACTCAACAGGTCTCTACAATCACGCCTGTGAATTTAGGAATAGCATTGGGGAATACCCACAGTACCTTTCACATTTTAAATCTACGCATCGGCCCTTTGATCTAGTGCAACCTTAAAAATATACTTTTTGGGTAGGTATGTATTTGTGTTGTGTTATACTCTTGGTCCCCTTGCAGCGGGCTTCTATTAAGTACACCCGCTCATACGTTGA
Organism: Calotriton arnoldi; assembly: GCA_963921515.1. NCBI lineage: Eukaryota > Metazoa > Chordata > Amphibia > Caudata > Salamandridae > Calotriton > Calotriton arnoldi. The sequence goes on from CAWUFW010005661.1 coordinate 191,600, forward strand.
CTTTGGGAAAAGCCTTTTGGCCCACTCTCCTTAAACTACGTTATTCTGAATCAATGCAACGTGATACACGCAGTGGACAGTTGCTGCCCATGTCCACTGCATGTACCTCCAGGTGCCTTGTACAGATTCACTTTAGCACTTGTGGCCCTAGTTGTTTTTTATTCTATAATCTATGATACATGAATGTTCTGCAATACATTGCAGCTGATTCTGGGATATTGTATTCACCAGGTCTATTTAATTGCACGCGTACTGAGTCTGGAGTCATGACGGGGAGTACCTACAGTATATGTCACATCAGAACTTACCCATTGGCCATCCGAGCCAGTACAAACCAGCGTTCATTTCGTTGGTAGGTATGCACTATTGCCTTAATTATTTGGGGGTATTCTGGACTTGTTTGCTATAGAGATTACCTGTCAACACATGTGTATTATTTTAGTCCTTAGGAACACAGTATTGACCTTTTAGATATTATATTTAGGATAACCTATAGCATTGCGGATCACAATGAACTCATGCTATATATGCCCCTCGTATTCACTACAGCTTTTATATCTATTTTGATCTTTATTTCTTTGCATTATGATGTTTACAGTTAAGCGTGTATGTAATTGTCCCTTTCTTGTGGCTCAAGCTACAGCTTCTCCATGTCATGTTATATTGTGATATGTTTGTTTTTAAGGTTGTGTATTATTAATGTACTAATGTGTGTAGACTTGGCATTCTAGTCCTGTGCTTTATTTTTTTAATGTAATGTCTGTGTTGTTTGTCACTTTTTCAGCCCTGATGAAGTTCCCTGAGTGGGAATGAAACGCGTTGGCTGAGTGTTTCGTTTTGCTGAATTACAAATTTGAAATAAAGAAGTATATTTTTATACCATTACTTGGCTATTGAACTTCATGACCTGGCGCACCCCCATTTCTTAAATTACAACTTTGGATCTGGAGCACAGGAACGTCAAGCAACGGCTGGCGTTGGGGTTGATTGCGCAGGATTACCACAAACTTGGAACTGGCGTGAGGTGCGGAACTAGAGGTCCGCCGTTGTTTTTCTGGACATTGAGGTTATGAAGCTCTGGTTTGACCAGAAGGCTACTCTGGTGGAGTTTCGACGTGGTCAGAAACTATGGGTCATTGAGCCTGTGGAGCCCAGAGCTCTCCAGGATCACTGGACCAGGCCATACAAGGTGAAAGAGGGAAAGGGGGAGTTCACCTACTTGGTAGATTCCCAGACCCCTTGGAACCCCTTAAGGGTGCTCCACGGGAATTGCCTCAAACCTCACTTCAATAGGTCCAAAGTGAGCATGCTCCTGGTGACAGATGAGGGAGTGGAAGAGGAGAACGATTCTCTCCCTGAACTTCTATCTTCCCAGGAACATGATGGGTTCAGTGGAAGGTGTCAAACTCTCTTCTACCCTGGCCCGAGAGTAGCAGCGCGACTGCTATCAGTTACTGAAACAGTTTGTCTCTCTGTTCTCCCTCACCCCTAGACTAACACACCTGTGCGTCCATGACGTGGACACTGGAGACAGGCTACCTGTGAAGAACAAAATGAACAGGTTGTCAGAAAAGGTGAAGGCCAGTATAATGAGGAGGTTACCAAGACGCTGGTGTAAGGGGAAATTGATCACTGCAACAGTCCCTGGTGCAGCCCTGTGGTGCAGGTACCGAAGGCTGCTCCACAGGGTGCCACTCCAGAACTTAGGTTCTGTGTGGACTACCGGGGTCTCAATTCTGTCACCAGGACTGACGCACATGCCATCCCCGAGCTGATGAGCTCATCGACAGGCTAGGTGCCCAAACTCCTCAGTACTTTTGATTTGACATCAGCCTCTGACTGAGGAGAAAATAGAGAGGTCAGCATTCTCAATCCAGAGGTTCACTTCCAGTTTCAGGTGATGCTTTTTGACTTGAAGAACAAAATGAACAGGTTGTCAGAAAAGGTGAAGGCCAGTATAATGAGGAGGTTACCAAGACGCTGGTGTAAGGGGAAATTGATCACTGCAACAGTCCCTGGTGCAGCCCTGTGGTGCAGGTACCGAAGGCTGCTCCACAGGGTGCCACTCCAGAACTTAGGTTCTGTGTGGACTACCGGGGTCTCAATTCTGTCACCAGGACTGACGCACATGCCATCCCCGAGCTGATGAGCTCATCGACAGTCTAGGTGCCCAAACTCCTCAGTACTTTTGATTTGACATCAGCCTCTGACTGAGGAGAAAATAGAGAGGTCAGCATTCTCAATCCAGAGGTTCACTTCCAGTTTCAGGTGATGCTTTTTGACTTGAAGGAAGAAAGCCCCATGTACCTTGCAGAGGTTTGTTAACATGAACCTACCTGGAAAGGAGGCCTTCTGTGCCACCTACCTGGACGACATCGCTATCTATAGCTCCAACTGGGAGGAACACCTGTACCACCTCCAGAAGGTGCTTCAGGCCCTGCAACAGGCAGGCCTGACCATTAATTTCAATAAGTGCCAGATGGGGGGATTCTGTGGTGCATGTGGGCCACCTGGTGGATGGGGCAAGGTACAGCACCTCCAGGCCAAGATTGAGACTATCATGGCCTGGCAACCACCTAAAACTCTGAGGGGGATATGGCACAATTGTTGCCCCTTAAAAGAGCTGATTTCAAATAAGCAGCCTAGATTGGTGATCTGGACGGAGGCCCTGTCAGAAATCATTTGATACCTTCAAGGAGGCCATGAGTACAGCACCCATACTTAGTGCTCCTGTCTTCTCCAAAGAAGTCATAGTGCAGACGGATGCTTCACAGCATGGTATAGGAGTCTTAGTACAGTTGAATGAGGAGGACCTAGACCAACTGGTAGACTTTATTAGCAGGAGGTTACTTCCATGGGAAAACAGGTGGAGTGTGGTTGAAAGAGAAGCTTTTGCTGTGGTCTAGGCACTGAAGAAATTGAGACCATACCTGTTTGGGACTCACTTTCTGGTTAAGACAGACCAAAGGCCCCTAAGGTGGCTCATGCAGATGAGGGGTAAAAATCCTAAACTGTTTAAGTGGTCCATGTCCCTCAGAGACTGGACTTTACAGTAGAGCACCGTCTGGAATTAGACCATGCCAATGCTGATGGTCTCTCCAGGTTCTTCCACCTTAATGAAGAGAACTCACAATGGGTTGGGCAGTAGTCCCCACTTTCAGCTGGAGGGGTCACATGTTAGACCTGACAGCCTTAGGGTGGTCTCGCCTCCCCTCAACATTTTGCTTTCCTCCTTCTCTTTTCTGACCTCGTTTTTGCTGATACTAGGACTCTGCACACATTACCATTGCTAACCAGTGCTAAAGTGCTTTTGCTCTCTCCCCTAAACATGCTAATATTGGTTCATCCCCAATTGTTGTATTTAATTTACTTACAAGTCCCTAGTAAAGGGGTAATACATGTACTCAGGGCCTGTAATTTAAATTATTCTAGTGGGCCTGAACCACTGATTGTGCCACCTAATTAAGTAGCACTTTAACCATGTCTCAGACTTGCCATTGCAGAGCCTGTATGTGCAGATTACACTGCCATGTCGGCCTGGCAAAATATACCTTTTGCCAGGTTCGAGTCTTCCCTTTTTCTACACATAAGTCACCCTAAGTTAGGCCCTGGACAACCCAGAAGGCAGGGTGCTCTTTATTTAAAAGGCAGGACATGTACCTTTACATTTTACATGTCCTGGTAGTGAAAAAATCTTAAATTCGCTTTTCACTACTGCAACGCCTATCTCTCCTATAGGATAACATTGGGATTACCTTATTGCATTTTATAAGTGTAATTGCCAACTGGTAAGAGATAAACCCTTAAAGTCTGATGTTTCTGGAATCACAATTTAAAATCCATATGGTTGGTGAAGTCGGATTTTAAATTCCAATTCTGAAAATGTCACTTTTAGAAAGGTGCCTTTCCTGGCTTCAGCCATTTGGTGCCTGTAGCCTGTCTCTGATCACATGACTGGGTGTAGTTGGCAGTTTGGCTTTGTGTATTCCTCCTAAACAGCCACACACAATGGGAGCTTAGGTGTGTCTTAATGGGCCATCTCTGGCAGGATGGGAGGGAGGAGATGGGCACAGCCTGAATACATTGTGTCCTGTCCACACACAAAGGGCTACAAACCCCCCTCCCCCGTAGTGAGTCTGGAGCCAGGGCAGGAAGTAAGGAAATCTGTGCACTTCCAAGGCATGTCTTTGAAGTCTCCCCCGCTTCAAAGGCACCACTCGGTATAGGCACTGGACCTCAGACACCTCCCCTTGAAACACTTCTGTACCTGTGGATACTCTGCCAGGAAGAAGAGCTGCTGTGCTGCTGAAGGACTGCCACTCTGCTGGTCTACACTCTGTTGGAATCCAGCTTTGCTGTGCTGATCTGCTACCTGCTGCCCTCTTGCCTGGGTGAAAAGGACTAGACCTGCATACCTTGAACCCAGAACCCTGAGACCCCAAGGGCTAGTTGGCTGGCCTCCTCATCTGAAGCCTCAGGGACATAACAGGCTTCCAACCCATGCACCTGGACTCTACCATCTGTGAGTCTACCCTGCCAAGTGTTGCCACCCCAGTCCTGGACCCTTGGTAGTAGACCTAAGGTGCTTTCCAGCAGAACCGACGCATCTTCTCTGCTGAACCAAACATCCACAAGAAGAACCGACTTATCTCCTCAGCTGAGCGGTGCATCCCTGAGCAGAACCGACGCATTGCTGATGTTGCGAGGGTTGGACCCATCGCACAAGACTCGCAACGTTGCCGCCTCCCGTTTCATGGGACTGGTGCATAGCCTTTCGAACTGCTGCTGCGCAACACTTCTCCTGGTACAAGATCCTTGCGTCACTCATCGACAACAGCCTCGATGACAACAACAAAAATCCACATTACAGCTTCACCGCTCATCGGAATCAATGCATCGCCTCTGCTGCACCTCGCATCCTTAACACCAGACTTCACATCGCAAGCCCCGTCAACAGGATCTTCTATGCTGACGCAAAAGGACCTCGCACTGCAGCCTCACCGCATCTCAGAACTGATGCATTGCCTCGGCTGTGTGACACACCTTTGATGCAAATTTACACAACGCTCCGCAACCAGTATTTAAGGTACTCTGTTCAGCTTGCTAAAATGGTTTGCTGAAGCTGGCCCACGCTCCATCGCAATCGGTCTGAACTTGTGACTTTGTCCTGGTCTGGCGTGACCAGATATTCCCAATAGCGCTTTGAGCTTTTTTATACGAATTTTACTCAAAAACTTTGAAATGCAATGTCACCAATTTTACAAATTTAAGTTTTGGTCGTGATCATTCATTAAAATCAGAGCTTTTTTTCTAATCTGGTGTGGGATCTTTTTGTGTGGTGTTTTCACGGTTTTGCTGTTTGAAGTGTTAAACGATTTACACACTACCTCTGAGTTAAGCCTGACTGCTCTGTGCCAAGCTACCTAAGGGTGAGCACAGGTTAATTTAGAGTTTGCCTGCCCCTTACCCTGACTAGGACTGTGGTTGCTGCTTGACCAGGGCTCATACCCCAGTCAACCAATAACCCAATTTGTCACACAAACCTACTCATGACACTGGCTCAACTATGTACCTCATCAGTTCTAAAGAGGTCAGTCTTCAGATTGTGGATACTCTACTGGTATGTTGATCTGACCATTTGGAAATATAATTTCTTTTTAATTTTCAGAAATCTTGTGTTACTGGTCAGCTAAAATATTGCAAGTGATGTCAGCCAGCAAGCAATCACAGTGGGATTGAATGTAGTGGTTGATCATTAAAGAGGTCCAGTTGGATTATCAGATAAAGGTGTCACACTGTGAACAAAAGTTCAAAGTGAACAGGAAAGTGAAGAATGCCAAACAGTGATGGATGGAATGCTTGAAATAATCTTAGCCACTGGTCCGCATTCCAGTGCTTAATTATTTTGCACACCATGCCACCTCAGTTTGCACCCAGCCATATGCAAATCAGAGTTGACCCTGGTTTAGTGGGAACAGTCTAGCCCGAACTGTTAGGCCAGGCCCTCCCTGAACTGGAACACAAGCAACCCTGGACCGGTTTCACCCTTACTAGGGCTCCTCAGTCGGGTATAGCTTGGTACCAATGGCATAGTGTGCACAGGACACAGGTCTGGGCATACCCATCCCACTTAGGGCATCACACTGAAGTATACGAAAAAATGATGTTTGAATTATTATCAGCCACTGGTAATTACTTGGACCGCATCCCTGTCATCATTGTTTTGCACACCATGCCACCTCAGTGTGGACCCAGCCATATGCAAATCAGTCTTGACCCTTCTCGAATGGGAACAGTCCAGCTTCTACTGTAAGTGTCCATGATGTTATGGCAGCGTCCATGACAAAAAAATAAAAATATATCAGCCTAGGTAGAAGGCTTACATGATACTAACATTTCTGCATGTGTCTAAAACTTCACATTTTCTAATAAAATGAGATAAAATCTGCAACCAAACACATGATAAAAATAGAAGAGGTTCAAACAAGCCTTGTCACAGCATTCACAACAGTTTCAAGGTACTAAGTGGCTTTGCTGACACATGCAAAATATCTTAGCCACTCATTATCACCACCATCATCAGTATTTTTAATGTGGCCATATCCCAGGGGCATCCAGGTAAACGACTGAAGGAAATCAAGACTCATGTGCTGCAAAGAGGAAAGATTCAAGATTTGTTATATATAAAAGGAGAGAGGTATATATTGTTTTGTGTATTTATTAGAGTTTTATATAGCGCGAACATGACCCAAGAGGGTATCAGAGCGCTTTACAAATGAACAGGTGAGAGAGACGGGTAAGTCAGTCAATAATAAACAGGGTAAGTCAGTCAATAATAAACAGTAATAACAATCACAATAAAAGTGCCGGAGGCAATAGAGCCCAGGCGGGGGTGGAGAACTACTAAGAGTCCAACCTAACATCATAAAAATGATAAGGGTGAGAGAGAGTTAGGTAGGGCAGGCAATAATAAACAATAATATCAATCACAAAGATAGTACCGGACATTGCAGTACCCAAGCGGGGTGAAGAAATCCCTCTAGTCCAATCAAAAGATAAACAGAACAGGCAAAGTGTCAGGAGATAGTTTACCAGTGCAGACAGTGTGCATTATCGGTGTTGGAGAGTCAAGATCATGGGAGTTAGCGCAAGAATTTGTTCATCAATAACATTTTCACTTGTTTTTTGAAAGATGCAGATGAAGGATTGACTGATCTGAGATGGTAGGGACTTCCAGATTCTCAGGGCAATGCCAGAGAAGGCTTGATTGTAGGTTTTCTTCTTGAATTTCTGTGGTTTCAACAGTAACAACAAGGTGCTTCTTGAGGTTCTAGAGCCACGAGACATCTCCAGTTTTTGTGCAATGTATTTCGGAGTGTTGGAGTGAATGGCTTTGTGCGTCAAGCAGGCAATTTTTTGATGAATTCTTGCCTCTTAGGGGAGCCAGATTAGAGATTTCAGATCATGTGTGATGTGGTTATTGCGTTTGGATCCCGTAACGAGCCTTGCCGCTGAGTTAAGGGAGGCTCTTAGGGGGGCCAACTTTGATCTGGCTAGGCCACACAGGGTTACATTTCCATAGTTCATCCTGGAAATCACTAAGGCTTGGACGACTGATTTGAAGTCATCTGGAAGGAGGAAGGGTTTGATTTTCCTTAGGATGCTCAGTTGGAAGTTAGCTCCTTTGGCGGCTGAGCTGATGTGATCCTGCATGTTCAAGTTCTTATCAAGTGTTTTTCCCAGTGATTTTGTGAAATCGATGACATGTGGAATGCAATTGAGGGCTGTTAAATGTTTGATCCAATCATCAATGTCTAGTGATTGTTTGAGAGTTGCAATTAAAAGGAATTTGGTTTTGAGAATGTTTAGTTTGAGGTGGTTGCAGGTCAGCCAATTTTGAGTTTTTTGTACAGTTGCATTGAGGGATCTAATATCTTCTAAGGAGGAGAATGTCAGGTGAAGTTGGGTGTCATCGGCATACATGTGCTAATTGATGTTTGAAGCTTTCAGGATTTCGTTTAACAGTTCCATGAACAGGTTAAAGAGAGTGGGCGAGAGTGAGGAACCTGTGGAACCCCTAATGAGACAGGTGTGGAGTTGGACAGGGAATGATTAATCTTTATTCTTTGAGATCTATTGTGGAGGAAGTAGGCGAACCAGCCTAGGACGGGACCACAGAGACCCATCTTGTGTTCTAGTAAATCAAGGAGACTGTCATGTTTGGCCATATCAAATGCTGAATAGAGGTCGAGGACGATTAGCAGGCAGAATTCATTTTGATCAAGCATTTGTAAAGCATCATCAACTATGTGAGTAAGGGCTGATTCAGTGCTGTGTCCCTGACGGAAGCCAGATTGGTATTGGTCTAAGAGTTGAATTGCTGAATTTGATTGCGTAGCTGGCAATGGACACATTTCTCAATGAGTTTTGAAAGAGCCTGGATGCTGGAGATAGGGCTGACGTTATTTAGATCATTGTGGTCTGCCGTGGGTTTTTTAAGAATGGGAGTACCCTCTCCGGACTTGAGGCATTCTGGTATTGCGCCTTGGAGTAGCGAAGCATTTACTATTTTGGTCCAGAGTGGGGCCAGGGAGTTTTTTATCTCATTGAAGAGCTTCAAGGGAAGCAGATCGTTGAAATGGTTTGAGGGTTTGAAAGTTGACAGCATTTTTAGTATGGTAGCTTCATCATAGGTTTTGAATAAGCACCACGAGGCATTGTTTTTGGGGGGGTGTGCAGGACCCTCAGGCCACATGGACGGAAAGGGGCTGATGTGTGTAGGTGCCGGAAGGAGATCCAAAGCAGTCCATAAGTCGCTTTCAATCTTTTTCGTCTTACCCAGGAAGAAGGCGGAAAGTTCTTCACAGTTAGTCTGCAGATTAGACCCAGGAAGAGGGTTGGGTTGCCTGTTAGATTGCAAATTGATGATTTCAAACAGTTTTTTTGGTTGGTTCCTGGTGTCATTTAGCAGTTTCCTAAAGATGTCTGCTTTTGAGCTAGGTAAGCTTTTGTTGTAAATACGTCTCAGAGATCTCAAGTGTTTAAGGCGATCGAGAGAGGGGGAGAGTCTCCATGACCATTCAGCCAATCGTAGATTGCGTCTTTCAGCATTTAGGCTATCATTGTACCAGGGTTTGGAGCCTTTGGTGGACACTCTTAAGTTGGATGGGTGCAGTAGCATCAAGGATGGTTATCATTGAGTTATTATAATGATCAGTAAGGACCTAGACATCTGACATGTCCTTAGAAGGGGGAAGGATGTAACTGTTGATGGATAACAGTTCATTCAGGTTTATGTTACAAGTGCTCCTTATCCAGTCTCTGTTTTTTTTTATTTGAGCTTTTTTGAGGGCAGTGATTCGGTGATGTACTCACTTTTAGGAGTAACAACAGGAGAAGCATATAACCACTTGAAGGTGTCATTCCACTCATCCACCCTATAGATAGATACCTAGATCTCCAGAGGGGTGTTAGATAAATAACATATGCTCTTATCTTGTGGATAACTTCTATGGTACATATTGCAAGCATCATCTCTCCCATGCACCCTCTCTCCCAGCCTTGTGTAAGCATATAAATGTATTAAAGTAGTCTAAATATTTTATCAATTGTATTGCGCATACATATATGTCAGTCTTTTTGTGATGTGGTGCTGCAGGATTCCATACCAGGGCCAGGACTTGTGTGCTCAGTAGATATCCTGATTCACCTACATGTAGTGGAATGACAGACTTGCTTGTGGGTTTAAGAGGGATTTCACGAACAACATACATTGCATGCATTGCTTCACAGTTCTGTTCACTAACAGTCCTAACAGGACAGTACTAAGCAAGGCATAATGTCCACTGAGACAGTCATAGAGGTTCTTGCATTATTGTTGTCAGATGTTGGTATGCAGAATGTTCTGTGTAGAAATTCTTCTGCATATACGCATCATACACTGTCAGAAAGTCATATAGATGTGAAAATCAAAATCAACATACTTTTATCTTCCTTGCTGTCACCCATTAACCTGGATGCATAATTATGTCTGCTCATTATGTTTTTTATGATAGCTCTTTTGGCATGTATTTAATGGGAGGTTGGGATACTTATCTTGCATCTTTATATGATAGTGGGATGTTGTTTGATTTAGTTATTCTTGTGGGTGGTACATTGTTTTTTTTTCTTACCATCAACAAATCCTATCTCAGGTGATTATCTACGATGTTGTCATGTGGAGAGATTAGTGCTTAATATGTGCCAGAATTTGCAGGTGGGGGACTCCGGCACTCACTTTTTTCTACTGGGATTTATTTTTTATCAACCATGTCGACCAGTTCATAGAGAGAATAAATAACCTCCCACATGTTCTATATCCTCTCGCTTATTCTTACTGGGGTAACACGAATAAAGATAGGGTAACCTTCATGTAATTTTATCATTTATCAGTTTTTGACACAAATTAATCCCACCAACACAAAATATCCTCCTTTCAAAGGACCTTGAACACCACCCCTACAGGAGTTCTGTATGTTTCGAGCCCATTCGGACTTGTTTGATGCCCGTCCCGAATTAGGAGCGAACTCACTGATGGAGCATACCACCACTGGTGGGTGACAGTTCCACATCCTAAATAAGGAATACCTACTGTTAGAAATGGTGGTCTCTAGTTGGCAGAGGTAGGTACCTTTGTCCAAATAGGGTCCCTTGCTTCTAGTCAGGGTAAGGGGGAGTCACACTCTAGATAACCCATGCTCACCCCCTTGGTAGCTTGGCACGAACAGACAGGCTTATCTCAAAGGCAATGTGTAAAGTATTTGTACCAACACTCACAGTAATATAGTGATAACATCACAAATGGATACCACACCGGTTTAGAAAAATAAAGTTTCTTTATCTAAACTTAACAAGACCAAAACGACAAAAATCCAACATACAAGTATTAAGAAAAACGACTTTCACAGGGTTTTAGCAACTGGGTCCATAGAAAACTATGGATGCGTGATTTCCTTCAAAGTACCTGTTGTTGCGACAAAGTTCACCAAGCCAAACAGCCGCAGCGATGAGAAGCGTCGAAAAACAAAGAGATGCGTCGTTCCTGAGACCTACGTGGATGCGATGCGACAGTTCCGCTGTACACAGGGGAGCGATGCGTCGGGTCGGGTCTGTAGGGGGAAGCGATGCGTCGGTTCTGAGACGACTCCGATCCGCGGATGATGGGTCGGGGAAAATTTGCGGCACAGGGACGATGCGTGGAAATCCGGGATGCGGCGGCGAACGATGCGGCGGCGGCGCTGCGTCAACCTTTTCAGCCGTGATCCCTCGATGCGTCGATTCTTGCAGCGGCGACAGGTGCTGCGTCGGTTTCAGCAGCGGTGCGGGGAGTTTCTTCTCGCACCACGGCGTTGCATCAAAAAACTGTCGCCAGAAGAGCGATGCATCGACTTCCTTGTTTGTTGCGTTGCTTTCCAGCTCCCAGCATCAGAAACAACCTCCAGAGGCCCCACACAGTCACAGGCACTCCTGGCAGGTCAGAACTCCCAGCAAGGAAGTTCAGGGGAGCTGGGGTGAAGTCTTTGTGTTCCTGAGACTTCAAAACAGGAGGCAAGCTCTACTCAAGCCCTTGGAGACTTTTCTCAAGCAGGGGACACAGCACTCAGCAAAGTCCTTCTCCTTCCCTTGGCAGAAACAACAACTGCAGGCGAACCCCAGACACACAGCAAGGGCATTACTTCTCAGTTTTTCCAGCTCTTCTCCTTGGCAAAGGTTCCTCTTGATTCCGGAAGTAGTCTAAAATTCTGGGGTTTTGGGTCTGATACTTATACCCCAAAATGTCTTTGTTCCCTTTGTGCAAGGGGCTCTGAGCCCAGTTCAAACCAGTTCTGGGGGGCACTCTGCAAGGGCACAACAACATCCATTGTCAGTGTGAGCCTTGGCTCCAGACGCACCACAGGGGGGCGGAGCCAGCATTGTGGAAGGCAGGCACAGCCCTATTCAGGTACAGGTGCTACTCCTCCCACCACTCCAAATGCAGGTCAGGCCTATTTAACCTAGTGCTGACTCATCCAGACTCCTGGAGCCTCTGCACCTCCCCAGCCCGTGTCACTCCAAAGCCAGACAGTCAATCCACAAACAGGCAGAGGCACACAGGATGGTTGAACAAGAAAATAGCCGCTTTCGAAAAGTGGTATTTTCAAACTCAGAATGTAAAAATCACCTTTCCTAAAAGATGCATCTTTAGATCCTGAGTTCAGGCATACTAAACTTTATTTTCCTATTTGGTCCCAATGGTAAGTTATATTTATAAGATGTTATAAATTAACTCCCATGCTTTCCTATGGGGACAGATAGCCTTACAATAGTGAAAAACGAAATTGACAGTATTTCACTATCAGGACATGCCACACACATCAGGGCATGTCCTACCTTTCACATATACCGCACCCTGCCCACAGGGGTACCTTGGGCCTACCTTAGGGGTGACTGACATGTAAGAAAAGGGAAGGTAAGGGCCTGGCAAGTGGGTGCACTTGCCAAGTCGACATGGCAGTTAACAACTGCACACAGACACTGCGGTGGCAAGTCTGAGTTACCGTTTCAGGACTACTCGTGTGGGTGGCACAATCAGTGCTGCAGGCCCACTAGTAGTATTTGATTTACCAGCCCTGGCACACTCAGCGCGCTCTACTAGGGACTGACCAGTAAATCAAATATGCCAATCAGGGAGAACCAATCATAATAACAATTTACACAGGGAGCACTTACACTTTGACACTGATCAGCAGTGGCAAAGTGCCCAAAGCATCTAAGACAGCAAAAACGAAATCCAGCACAGCATGAAAAATACAGGGGGTAGAGGCAAAAAGTCAGGGGAAACCACGCCAAAGATGCCAAGTCTAACACTTACCTACTAGTAGAATTTCTGGATTCCTAGTACTGTTTAGGTTTGCTGTACTCATGTTTATTGTTACTAAATTCTCAGGAGGGTGCATTGTGAACTTCTCTATCCTCTCACGACCCCTTTTATGTGTTTACTTTTTTTTCATCTTCACACTTTGACCCGGAGCAAGAGAGAAAAAGGCAGAAAAGGAAGAAAGAAGGAGGAAGTGAAGACAGTAAAACAGCGACAAAGGAAGAAAGCAGGGATGAGAAAAAACCTGCAACGGTGTGGTAAAGAGACAGGAAGCATAGATGGTGGAAGAAAGAGGCATGAGGTGGAATAAGACTAGATAGCATTTCTTTTTTGCCAACCATTACATTTGGCAGTGCTGGTAAGGGTTCCTAAGAAGAACATTGGGCCCCTGCGCTATATTTTTTAAATAATCACTGGCTGTGATACATATTTGTTTCATTGCCCAATTCCCTGGCGTGCTCAAGAGCAGTGTGGTCACTTATCACACCCTTCATTGTACTTTTCCAGGAAGCAACCGTATTTTTCAGGGTGGTATGTTACCATCCGGTGTGAAATTATGCTTTTGTATAGTGGTACTGAGTCATGTTTACCCTGAAAACATGGCATCAGAGTTACCTTATTTTGTCACTGGTGGGACAAGTTAGACCTGCTTTAAATCAAAGACCCCTACTACAATGTGAAATGTAGATATGACATAAAAGGTGCCTTTAATAACATTCAGTGCATTAGCCTTGGTACAATATTGTACAATATGTCAGAAGACTCAATGTCACCAGAGACAATGCTCCACTATTCGGCTTTACAAATCATTGCTTTCTCATATGTAAGTTTAATTGGTTCAATTGAACTACAACTCCCAGAATCCATTTAGTTGTTAAGTGAAAACCTACAAAACGAGCATTGCATTCTTGGTGACATGGAGCCATCTGGTAACCATAAAGTGGTCACAACAAGTAGACTTTGAACAGTTACTTCCTCTTGATGAAGAAAACCGCAGGGGAGCGAGATGCAGTTTCAGTATTACGCCTGATAATTCACACTTTGAGTTGCAACACCTGCATGCTACGAGTACCTTATTACTTAGTCGAAGTGAGGCTGGGTCCCAAACCAACAACTCTTCACCACTTTGTTAAATTATATACATTTTGCTTCATACAAACAGAGCCAATTTCCCCGCGCTAACCAATCCCAGCTGGTCTAACAAGGAAGGCGAGCCTGGCGCGTGCAGGTAGGCTTCCGGTAATGGCGCCGATGAACTCCTGACTCCCAGCCTGCGTCTTGCGCAAGCCGAGCCCTTCTCCCTCTCCGCCATCATGTCATTTCGTCGTGCTCGAGAGCCCTTGAGAACATTACGAGATGGGTGTTCGCCTTGCCGTTTTTCCACGCGAGGCAGATGGGTAATTACGAAAGTAATCGTCTGATTGCGAGAAATCAGATGCAGTGCTTTGCCCAATTAGATGATACATTAGCTTGCTTCTTTGTAAGCAGCTAATGTGTGAAGCAAAGTGGTATTTTTGAGGGTCAGAATCCTTAAACAAGTGCCGAGTTGTAGATTATTGTGTCTCTGTTTTTTCTAATGGAGGAAAAGTGCTAAGTCTTCGTTACTAAAAGCATATAAAATGCAAATCAGACTGTGAAACAAAAGAGTGGAGGGACAGGCGTGCATATTTGGTGTCCAGTGTGTCAACCCACAACATCAATTCCATTGAAATGCAATGCATGGGAGCCTAATCAAGGGATCGCATAATTGTAATAATTGCAAGCTTTTGATGTCTAGCTGCTGCCTCTGTTTTTGTCGGTCATTTGTTTCTCTACACTACCAACAGAGGAAAGATATTCCAAGAATATCCAAGAAGCTCCTTGAGTATCACACTGAGCCCATCACCTCCATAATTCTGAGGTACCTTTCTTTCCAGGCCAACTTTTAATTGGGCCAATACTCTGCGTCCATGCTCTGCTGCCTATGTCAGTGTTTTCTGATGTACTCCAGGTATAGTGCCTACTCCAAGAGACACAATACTCAAAACAGAACAACATAATGTCAGCGCAAATGGAAGCTACAGAAAACTGTTTGCAGTTCTACCTTTCTTAGTTGGAAATCTGTCCTGAGGCACTGCGATTGTTCACAAATAAGGCAATTGCGAACAACCTTGCACCATTTTTGATACCGCTAGCCAACATAGGAAATCACATTCCTTTATTTAACCAGAACGTTTTGAAATATAAAAAACATTTTCTGCTCCATTCTGTGAACATATTCATCTACTGTGGTATTCATCACAAAGTGCAAGTCGCTGCCCCTCCCCCACTGAGAAGACTCACTAGGAGAGAGACAACTTCGGTTATGGTTTAGCCAAGGCATAGCCCTTTATCTTTATTCACACAGGATTAGTTCAGAGAGACATGAGAATCATAGTTAAGCAGACCTAATAGTTATGAGAATACAGGACATAAGATCAGCAAAACTGCTCAAAGATTGTACAAGCATTACAACAAACGTCTCAATTTTCATTAAGTGCAGCACTCCAGAAGGCATAGTGCCAGAAGGCCCCTATTCATCTCCCCAGCCCTCAACCAAGGGCATCCCGGGGATTATTGGCAAGCATACCTTATTGGCAACTTCCCCTCCGTCTCACAGAAGGATGGGCAATACCCGCAATTGCAGTGGCGTAACAATAACCCCCTCAGCCCCTGCGGTGCGGGGGCCCCGAACTCCAGGGGGCCCCCTCGGGCACTGTGCACGGGCGGGCCTGAGAGCTCCTGACTGGGTCCAGAGTGTGGCCCAGCCCTGCCAAGTATCATGGGTTGGCCTAGCACATTTGAAGGCGTGTCCCGCATCACCGCAATAAAAATGATTATCACGCATATTGGTCACCTCTCCATTTGTCAAGGCGCTTTGGGGTCATTTCGGCAGAGCCAGCGCTCATCTGTTTGCTCATTTTAATGTGTCCCAGGAAGTAGGAGCTCGGGCCCAGAGGCAAGGTACCAATGGTTGCTATGGAAATCGCCTCTGGGCCCCGATTGCTACAATTTTATTTCTATCACTCCTTTTGTTACATCTCGTCCGGACACCGGGACCCCTGCTGCTATGATGGAATCGGGCTCTCTTTACAGGATGTAATGGGTGGTGCCTTGCGAGCTGAGAAACGTAACAGCAGAGTCATTGCCACACCCGAGCGACCACGTGTACCAGATGCATGGACGCCCTCTCATCAGCATGTTGAGAGCCAGCTTTTAATTGAGAAGGTAAGCAGTGCACCCAAGAGCAGCGCACAGAGCTCTGCTCAACCCTTTCTCCAGGGTCGGATGAACTCGGAGGGCACATAGTGGGAGCCTGGCCTGCAGCCCTGCGCACCCAGTTCAGACCAGCTCAGCTCTTGCGGCCCCCAGGGCATGTACGCAGTGGGCTCTGCTGAAAATCGGCAGCAGAACAGACACTAAAATTTCAAGTAAGCCAATGCCTGAAACTAAATTTCCTCATATGCAGAGTATTGGATATCAGAATACGCTGATATCTCGATCAGCCACATCAGAGCAGGGGTAGCGCATTTTTTTATTACATAAGGAAAGTCTTCCGTATAAGCAGATTTTTGCCCTACCTGCCCTTCTAGAAGGTTCTTGTTTTCATTAACGTTTAGTGGCATCATTTTGATTTTACCCACAAACAGGAAACATTTCTTTGAAAGTAGTAGTTGAAATTAAAAATGAAGGTGCATTGCATATGGATGAATTTTGCCCATCTAACTTTCCATTAAGCAACTTTATTGGTGGACAAAATGTCTGACTTTAGCTTGAAAACCAACATACAAATAAAATTGGTACTAAGAGTAATAATAGTTTTCTAAGGAATCAAGAGACATTTGCAAAAGAAACACTCCACAGCTTCTCACCCCATCCAAAATAGCCACCCCTTACAATATTACACAACATTTTTTAATTGAACATTGTTTTTTTTTTCTTTTAAAAAATAGTTGCAATACATAGTTAAAATTCAAAGTAAAAAAATTAATTACAACCCCAGCCACCCCCCACCCCCACCCCACACCACGGAGATAAATACAGGAAGTTATTACAGTAATGGGAGAGAAAAAAAACGAAGCAAAAAGCACCATTTCCTTTGTACAATCAAGCATAAATACTAATTCTTCCGAGAATGGCCTTGATATAACAGGCACTAAACCGCTAAATACCAAATCTGTACAAATATTTACAGTGATAGTGCAGATTACAAAAAAAAAAAAAGCATCAGTTAAAGATGGGGGAGAATTTTAAATACCCAATCCTAGGTCAAATTTAAACATTAGAGGAAAAGAAAAAAAACAACGAGATATTACACTATCCTACAAAATTTATTTATTTATTTATTATTATTATTATTATTATTTTTTTTTTCCCTCTTAAAAAATCCTTAAGTGTTTTTCTGGCTAAACCACGTATTTAGTTGGTCCAAATCTCTAAGCCTTTCTTCTTTGCCCTTGTTTGGCCTTTTCTAGATTGCAAGTCGCTACCAGTCTAGCCAACCATTGGGAAAACAGAGGGGGATTTGGGTCTAACCAGGCAGAAGCTATACATAACCTAAGAATAGTCATCGCTACGAATATAAGTGTACCCCCATTCTTTCTGTTAATCGAGTCCTGTACTCCTAGCAGTATTGTGACTGGCGTTAACTGAATACCTTCTAATAGAACCCTACTTAAAAATTGTTCTATTTTGTCAATAAGTGGTTTCAATTTCAGACAGGTAGCAAACAGGTGAACTGAGTCAGCACTAAACTCCGAACATCTAGGACAGAATGTTCCTTTACCTGTGCCCCATTTAGCAATTCTACTAGGTGTAATGTATAGGAAAAAAACAGTCTTATAGAATTGCGCCTGCAGCTTGGCTGACAACAGGTCGCTCTGAGCATAGCTTAGAGCGAGACGAAATGTATTACAAGGGACATCCAGTCTCTGTTGCCATTTCTTGTCTATTTTATCCAGATCATCAGGCATTCGGCTATTGAGTGCCGAGTAGATGTGTCCAATACGAGTACCCCCAGAACCCTGCAGCTTATCGATCAAATCTATTTTAGCAAACCCCGCCAGTCCACCAGCCTTACATGACAGGAAATTCTTTATAGCAGTGTAGTTAAAGGCCTGGTTCTTATTCAACTTGAATTGTGTTTCAAGGTCATTAAATGACCGGACTCCTTCCAAAGTAAGTAAGTCTCCAAGTTTTAAGATTCCTGCCTTATACCAATTCTGAAGATATGTTTTCTCAAATATAGCTGGTAAGTTAGGATTGTTGCGTATGGGAGTGTAGTAGTTTATATGTAATCAAAAAGGACTGACTGTATGTGACTATTTGAAGACTCAGGACTGTATGAAGAAGAGAAAAATATTTGGTTTCTTTATAAAGCCCTCACCCACCAACCTAGTTGGTGGCATGCTTCATCATCGGGCCCACCTAGTGACACCGAATGTGTCCCGGGTGTGCTACAACGCCTGTATTTACAGCGGAGCTGGTATATTTGCTGAGTGTGCTGTGAGAGTGGTGTGAAAGTGAAAAATTTAAAAGCTATACAGTGGTCCCAGTGCCCAGGAGGGCATAGCATTTAATATCTGGGCCTCTGTTAGCGTTAAAAGCAGGACAGTGGATGCTGGTGGAGCGAGAATTAAGCACTCCTACATCCAGGGTGTGGTCTACATGTTTCAGTCAGGCCTTTCATTAATTCTGGCTTTCCTCAGGACCGAAAAAAGTATGTGTAAGTGCATGTAGCACTTATGTGAATGTGATTTAAAATGTGTTGCACGCGCTAAGGTGCCTTATATGTGGGAGGGGGATTCCCTCTCCGGCAAAGCTATCGGCAAAGATATATCTCTGTGACTTATGCTAGTATGCTTATACTCTCCTCTGTATGTTTGTTTGTTATGTGTTGTACGTTCAGTATTGCTCGGAGAGGGAATCCCCCTCCCACATATAAGGCACCTTAGCGCGTGCAACACATTTTAAATCACATTCACATAAGTGCTACATGCACTTACACATACTTTTTCGGTCCTGAGGAAAGCCAGAATTAATGAAAGGCCTGGCTGAAACATGTAGACCACACCCTGGATGTAGGAGTGCTTAATTCTCGCTCCACCAGCATCCACTGTCCTGCTTTTAACGCTAACAGAGGCCCAGATATTAAATGCTATGCCCTCCTGGGCACTGGGACCACTGTATAGCTTTTAAATTTTTCACTTTCACACCACTCTCACAGCACACTCAGCAAATATACCAGCTCCGCTGTAAATACAGGCGTTGTAGCACACCCGGGACACATTCGGTGTCACTAGGTGGGCCCGATGATGAAGCATGCCACCAACTAGGTTGGTGGGTGAGGGCTTTATAAAGAAACCAAATGTTTTTCTCTTCTTCATACAGTCCTGAGTCTTCAAATAGTCACATACAGTCAGTCCTTTTTGATTACATATAAATAACCTGGGGATACGGACTGGCTATCCAGTCCTCTCTCTCTCCTTGATAATTATATAGTGTAGTAGTTTAGTCTGCCTAATCCAAGGAGCCTACGTACATTAGAAAATACCCGGTATGCACTCAGCAGGGTCTTGAATATGACCCGCTTGTAATAACCGAATTAGAGTTGCCGCCAGAAACATCCCCGTGCCTCCTTTCCAAGCAGAGAAGTAAAGGGAGATGGAAGTCCAGCGGAAACCGTATCTGGATGTTCGTGTAATAATTCCACACAGTATTGCAATACCGTAGCCCAATAGTAGAGTCTTAAATTGGGGAGTGCCCAACCTCCTCTGTCACGAGGAAGAGAAAGCAGCTTAAAAGCCCTCCTAGGCTTAGAATAAGCCCAGATGAATTGGGAGAAGAGTAGTTCAAATTTTTGAAGCATTATATTGTTAAACTCTAAAGGAATAGCCCTAAAATAATATAGCAATTTAGGAAAAAAAACCATTTTCAGAACGTTACAACGCCCTACAATGGTCAAATGAAGATTATTGATCCGGTTAAGTGATCTCTTTGTTTCTGCAGCCAGCGGTGTCAGATTTTCTGTTACAATGGAATCTATATCGGTAACAATGGTAACCCCCAAGTATTTAGCTTTGAGTACCACCGGCTATCTTCCCACTTCTTTCATTTAGAATAATCTGCGTTTTTTCCCTGTTAAGTGCATAACCGGATACTCTCCCAAACTCTTGAGCCTCATGTTCCAGAGCTTTAATAGCTGCTTCTGGGTCAGGAGTCACTATAGCTAGATCGTCGGCATAAGCCATGATCTTGGTTTCTACACTGAACCGGCTCACGGCCTGAATATCCTGTTTGATTTCTATTTTTTTAATAAACGGATCAATATAGATGGCAAAAAGTAGTGGGGAACAAGGGCACCCCTGTCTCGTCCCACGTGATATATTAATTGGCTCTGATAATTTCCCATTTATCGAGATTCTGGCTGTGGGATCTAAGTAAAGAGCTTGAATAGCTTGGATTGCCTTGGGACCAAAATGCATCCGCCTCATGGCACCCCAAAGATATTGCCAGGAGAACCGATCAAACGCTTTTTCAGCGTCAAGTAGGATTAATGAGATCGGGTCTCCTGACACTTGGGCGGCATCAAATAAGGTGATAGTGCGCCGAATGTGTTCTACCGTACTCTTTTTAGGGATAAACCCATGTTGCCACTTTGAGACTAGAGGTTCAATTTTAGTCGATATTCTAGATGCGAAAATCTTAGAATAAACCTTTGAATCACAATTAAATAAAGTGATAGGCCTGTATGAGCCCATCTCTACAGGAGGCTTATCCTTTTTCAGGAAGATCACTATCTTCGCTGTAGACCAAGACGCTGGTGGAGAAACTCAGTTAAAAATTGAAATCACCAAATCTAAAATTGCGTTCTTTTATTTCAGCGGAGAATATTTTATAAAACTCAACTGGGATACCATCAACGCCAGTCGCTTTGCCATCCGGCAAACTTGCCAATGCCAAAGCGATTTCTTCCCACGTTGGAGGATTTTCCAATTGAGTATAATCTTCCTCTGTAAGTTGGGATAATGATATATCATTGAGATATTTAGAGATCTCCCTATCTCTCATGTCTGAGTGCCAGGTGTTCTCTTCGGTATAGAGATTGTTGTAAAATTCTCGAAATGCCCCCTGTATCTTGACCTGGTCATCAGTTATTCCATTTACAGTTTGGATCGAGAGAATTGCATTAGTAGAAACCTGTTGTCTAGTCCTAATTGCTAACTGGTGGCCGATGAGTTCGCCGCACTCGTATATTTTCTCTCGGGCCGATGCCCATTTTGCAGCTGTTCTTTCTGAGAAAATAGACCCAATAGCGGCTTTAGCAGCTACTACTTCCATCTGTACTGCTTCAGTCTCTGCCCCCAGCTGAACCACTTGCATTAGTTTCTCTTCTGCTTTTTTCATTTTGTCTTGTAAGTCTAATACCAGTTTTTTTTCCTTCCTATTTTTCCTGATGGAAAACCGCAATGTCTCTCCTCGAATGCCTGCTTTTAGGGTATCTAACACCGTTGCAATTGAGTCAGACCCAATATTAAACTTGAGGAACTCTTGAATACAGCCCCGCATATATGATCTATATCCTTCATCATACAGCAATGCCTTTTCGAAGCTCCAGTTAGAGACTTCACCTCTCACCCCCAGCCCCTTAATATTTAATATTAAAGGATTTTGATCTGACATGAATCGCGGAACGGTGTCAATGGAACATTTACGCATCAATGAAGAAGAGATCAGAAAATAATCCAGCCTTGCAAAAGATAGATGAGGGGCTGAAAAATAGGTAAAACCCTCTTGATTAAATTTTAGATTGGCCCATACATCATCCAAACCATGAGTTTGCATTAAATTTAGCATGGCTTGGTACACTCTAGGTTTCCGTCCTTTATACTTCCATTGATCTTTGGCCTTCCAGTTACTGGGCAGATTGATGTTAAAGACGCCACAGGCAATAATTGGAAGAGGCCAGTGAGCCAGTTCCCCTGTAAGCCAGTCTATTACCCCAGGATCGTCCAAGTTACTCCCATAAATGGAGCATATAGTAAAGACTGATTTAAGAGGTAAACAGCATTCAGCTATAACCCATCTCCCTAGGGGCTCAGAATTCATTCGGGAAATTTTCAATGAGAGCTTCTTTTGAGCCAAAATTCCTACTCCTTTTACACGTGCCCCTTGGGACGTTCCCCAAATGACTTTATACCCCAGTGAGTCCAGAAGATGTCGCTGCGATCCCTCAATATGCGTTTCTTGGAGGCAGACTATGTCGGCCTCCAACAAACGTAATCCCTGTGCAACTTTTTGTCTTTTCATAGCGTCATTTAGACCGCAGATATTTACAGAAACTATTCTAAGATTACTCATCATGTTCTAACCTGATTGAGCATGAGTAGACATCTTTTTATATGTGTTAAGATAAAAAAAAAAAGAAGCAAAACACCCCCTTGACTCGACATCAGGAAACAACCCATGCTGATCCTACACTTCATTGTTCCGTGTGAAAAAGCTAGATCTAAATATAAACAAGTACAGACACCCAATAATTTTTTATATTTTTTTTTTGTTTCCCTCTTTATTTCTTGGTGTACATTTTTTATTTTTTTTGGACTCCCTTTGTTTCCCCTTTCTTTTTCCTCCTTTCCCTTTGTAAGCGCATCCCTTATTTATCCTCCCCCTTACATCCTGCTTCACAGAACCATTTGAGCATAAACCACAATTTGTGAAAAAAAGTAAATAAATCTCATCATTCCTCCCTTCACTGTGTCGTTATCCCCCGACCCCTCCCTTCCCCCCCAAAATGAGCAATCAGGGAAACCCTGAGTGATGGTCATCTTGTGTGATCCCCTGCCACCCGACCATGCCAGACTTGTTCTAATAAGTTAGAAAAAAACAAGTAAGAAAAACCACAGCCTATAAATAACTTAATTCCTAACTAAGATACTCTTCCCACACCAGCAAGCCTACCAATACCCTTTTATCACCGCTCGCTTGCGGAGCTCATTTGCTACCACATTATAGGCTGTCGTTAATAGATTGACAGAGTGATTTTAAGAAGATATAAGGAAAGTGCTGCAGCTTAACTCCCTTTCCCTTTGATTTCTTTCAGGAATTCCCCAGCTTTAATCTCTGACAAAAAAATCTGGGAGGAGCCATTTATGATCACTTTTAACCTTGCCGGGTTCATTAAGAACACCTGGGCACCTTGCTGTTGGAAAGGGGCAATAAGTTGGCAAAGACGCCACCTCCGCTGTAACATGACAAAAATCAGGTTTTGCAAAAAATAATACTCCATTTGATCCCTTCATGGAGTTTGGGCGGGCCTGATCATACACTAGCTGCCTAAGGAGGAAGTTTCCAAAGAAAACTAAAAAAGCTCTGGCTTTTTCATCCCTAAAGCTGCTGCCGTCCCGCCGTAGCCTACGGTTGAAATGGAAACGGTGTGCCCTTTGGACCTCATGGTCCCAATTCCAGTTAGCACAATCCGGAAAAGAGTCTCGCAAAAGTTTAACAATATATCGTCTTTGATCATCCCCCTCGACCCCTTCGGGGATCCCCAGGAGGCGTAAATTGTTACGACGTTGTCGATTTTCCTGTTCCTCTAGCTTTACCATTACGTCAGTCAGGCAGGCAGCTTGAGAAGTACTCTGTTCTTTTAAAGCGATTACTTCAGTTTCTAAATTTTCCGTGCGGCCTTCCACCATGGCCATACGATCACCAATGTCAGTACATATCTTATTTAGCTTCCGCATTCCACCCTGTATTTTTTTGGCGGCCCCCTTAGCAAGGCGGCTATCTGAGCGAACCTCGTCGTGGAATTGCTTTATGGAGGACATTATGGAAGTTAATGAAGGTTCTGCTGCTATTATCGGTGCTGATGCGGTGATCTCACAATGTATGCTCTTGGTTGTTTCATCATCTGGAGGATAAAGCAACTGGGAGTTCGAGTAGTCCCAACTAAGATGACTGCATCTTTTAGTCTTATTACGAGCTTTTCTCTGCCGCTGAACAGTTCCGGTACTAAAGGAGGGATCAGACTCGTTACAATTGCAGGAGCTGTCACTGTCTGAGCTAAATGCACCGTCCTCCGTTAAAGAGCCATCAGATACTGAGTAAAAGTGCTCTCCAGCAATTTCTGGAGTCTGAGGGGCCGAAGTCGAGGCCTGGGCGCCGCAGTTGTCTCCTAGGCTTACCTCCACAGGACCCTTCTCAAGCTCGGGAGTAGAGTCAAAAAACCCAGAGGTCATCGGAATCGTCAGCCCAGGCTTAGCGTTAGAATTACCAGTAGAATTACCAGTTTCCAAGGGAGAGGCCAAGACAGAATTTATGTCTTCGTTAAGTTTTTTAGAGCCACCCTGGTCGCTGGGTAAAGCCTCATCTGTTTTGCCCTCCTCATTTTGGGTTGGGATACCAGCAGTCGCCTGAGGATGGCCTGATTGTGCTGAGCTCCCCTTCAATGATGATGGTGTTAAAGAGGCAGGCAGGAGAGTAGGCAGAGTAGGCATCTTAATAGCAGAGAAATGTTTAGCTATAGAGGGCATGAGACCGGGATCTGCACCCGCGCCCTCCTTCATATTTCCTCCGCCCCCTGTTCTCCCCACCATCTTCTTCAATCCAATTGTTTCCCGTTTACCTTTCGGGAAGGTTTCTGCTCTCTCGGCGTCTCTCTGAGCTGTGCTGCCCCGAGCCGCCTTCGTTTTTGCGCTCCTCAATCCTCGGGTCGACATCTGTCTGCCGCTGCGCTGAGACACTGCTCTCAGCGCGGCCGAGATCACCCAGCTCGAAAAATAGGCACCTGGATCAGACAAGGCTTCTGCTGCAAAGTAATCCACGTTCCAAATAGAAAGCCGAATCGCCGCTCTGCAGCCACACGTCTTTCCATACGGCGTCAGAAACCACACTGTGGAAGAGCAGGACACCAGCATCACGAGGATCAGGTGTAGGCAGTGGATTACCGCTGTCCGGCACGGCGTGGCTGGATGGACAGAGCTCACACTAGCGCCATCTTTGGTCCCAAAACATTTTTTTATTTTTATAGGTGAAATGTTCCTGGAAAGGTAACTGGCAAATATTCATGGGATGGCCTACACATAGTGTTCGGCGAAAAGTTAAAGGTCCTTTATCTGCCCACAAAAGAAACTATCACCCTTAAAAAATATGGAAAAGGCTGTCAGATGAACGCAGATCATCCAGCACTAGCAGAGCAACCAATCGAGTCAGTGCCTTCGAGAAAACACAAAGATACTCTAAAATGTATCTGGTATTTGTGGGGTAGAGAGGAGTGTGGGGATGTGGGGCTGCATGTGCCTTCTGTGGATATTTTTGATTAAATGCACAAGACACGGGCTCGAATGTCGGCGGGGCTGTCTCTGTTACTCATCCTTATCGGGCCGATAACACCAGGACTGAGGGGTAACTGTGACATGTGTAAGATATATCCTGTAAAGTACTGCAGCGATGGCAGAGAGGGATACCACAAAATACATTCATGTAATAACCCATGTCATAAACACACACCAAACAATCCTGGGCTATCTAGTTGTGAAGGAAACTCCTAGTTGTTTTGCTAAAACTTTCAATTTATTAATTGCATATGAGTGTGAGTCAAAGAGAGCGCCTGTGAAATGGACAGGAATTCAGCAGTATCTGGGCTAGAGGGGCTTAATGTTTTCAAGATCAGGGGGTGAGGGTTCTCTTGGTATTGCCAGTTACCACTTGTATCGCGCACAACCAGGCCACAGGCCAGTACCATTGGGTTCTGCAGGAGAGACAGGCGTAGCGATAATCAGTGCAGCAGGTGCTGTGGCACTGGGGCAAAAGCCTGTGATAGGACCACTGTACCCCAATTATTGCTAGATTTTGATCACCATTTTGTGGAACATTTGTGTTCATTGAGGTGACAAGAAACGATAGAAAAAGGATCAAGCATAGAAACCCCTCACAAGGTAGGATCTGTAGTCCCCCATGGAGTGCTTCTGCTTTTTTTCTTTCCCTTTGGCTCTGTCTCCCCAATCAACTTTGTAGAGGCGACAGTTTATTTACTTGTTTCATGTGACAAAAGCACGGACTCCTACACCAAAGCACTGGGTCTGAACGGCAGACACACTGGGCATGAGGATACAGACTCACTGTTGGAGGAAGGGGATGGGGAGCACAGATATGGATGGTGGTCGGAAAGGAGGCAGTATGTGGAAAGTCAGTTATAGGGCTACCCTTTTATAATTGACTGCATTGCCTCAAACAAGTCTTCATTATTAACACAATCAGTTTGTTTGTAAATGAGAGATGCTAGTAGGTGGATACAAAAAAGGAAGCGCTGGCTTTAAGCCTAATGTCCTGGTCGTACCACCTCCTAGCTGTTACAGTCTCAGCCTTGCAGTGTTTTCTTTACTGCAACTACGTATGACTGAACTCAGCAAATGGTGACACCAGTGCTTACTACAGACAGCTGTACCCTGGCAACAACCCAGTGTAGCCAGCCTGCTATTTGGGTTATTTTCCTATAGTTTTATAAGTTAGCCTGGGATGCATGCAACACTCACCATGCTATGTCCCTTTTTCAGGAAACAAGCACATGCCCACCTACCCTCACCTTCACTCCACTTTTTTTGGGTTGCTCAGGACATTCTGAAATTAACATTATAACACAGGCACAGCTACTTTGACATGCGATAAAGTGTAATTCAAAGTGTCGCACATAAGGCAATGTAATGTCACACAAAATCACACACCAGCCTTTGAAATGTCACACATAAGCAACCTGGAACCTTGGCTGCGATGCATGGCGGGCCCCTTCTTTGTACTTTGCAGGGGGGGGCCTCAAGTTTCAGTACGCCACTGCGCAGTTCCATGCCAACACATACACCAGGGAACCGCATAGCGCTCCGTCCCTGCTGGGGGTGCCTGTCACCAGGCAAATTCCCCCAAAATGTTCAACTCCAGGCATCCCGGGGTAGGGCAGAAAGGTTCAGGAACACCAGCAGGTCAGTCCCCCCTCCTGCCTGCCCAGTGCTTGCAAAAATCACCACCCTCAATGGGGTCAGCTCAGTAAATCAATCCAAATTTTTTGCGTAGCGCCCTTTTTCTGCTGCTAGCAATTCCGCCTGTGTCTGCTCCTGTATGCTGGATGCTGGTGAGTGGTGGGGAGAAAAAGAGTCCGGACCCTCGCCTCTTGATGCTTTAAAGCTCAAATCCCGGGCACCTGCTGATGATGCCACATGCCCTCTTTGTGGCGAAACAGAGAAAGGACTCCACCCACCTTGGCTTCTCCCCATGGAGCGACTAAGGGCACCCCTTCGCTATTTGCAGGGGGCGCCTGGCCTAGAGACTTTCAATGTAATACGCTCCAACACCAGTTTCCTTGTTCTGTTTTTCGAAAACACCATGCACATACAGAAGGCAAACATGGCTTATTAAAGGTACAGAAAGCAACACACTCCATTTTCTTTACAACGGGCTATTGCCTCTGATAAAAATTTCTGGCCATCCTCATATGCAAGGTACAATGCAGTTGATCCTCTTCCCAAAAAAGGCTCACTTTCACTTTGAGTTTTTGTATTGGCTGGTTTAATAACACGGTGCCTAGCTGGACTGACTATGCATCATAAATCGAAACCTGAAATACAATGACATATATTTACTGGATATACATTGTATTAGTCAGTGATGACGGCTACCCGGTAATATCACATATAAAGCGTGACCCCTCAAAAAGGGGTGTGGTAATATCACACCCAGTGGTACTGCCCAAGTGCAGTCCATGACACAAGACCATGGGAAACTGGAAACACATCAATCTCATATGATTAAAACAGGTAGAGGAAACCTGCATCCATATGCATGTGATGATATGGGAACCCCGCCACCGTGATTCTTCATGCATCCAAGCTCCAGATCTCCTTCAGGGCAGATCACACTTTGTGTGAAGTCTGAAGCCTACTAGAGGTGGCACCCTTCATCCTGTGCCATCCAATGGTGAAAACAGCCATCCTCAAATGTCTGCCAGCTTTAGTGGAGACCTTGACCTCTGGGCACTAGAGAAAGCAACAAAAGGACAGGAAGCTATAGTTGTTGGCTCAGAAGTTCATCTACATCGATGTGCCACCTGATGATGAAGACAGCATCAATAGTGTGATCAATAAGGTGTATGGAGTGTTGTCACAGTGCCAACTGAGGGTTATAAAAAAAGGTTATTGACCTGAGAGAAGGGTGATGGACCTTCTCATAAAAAAGTGCAAGGACAGTCTGGTCACTGGAGGGATGCCTGCAAATCAACCCTCATTACTGATTTTTAGAAGCTTTGACAACACTGAAAAACACCACTGGAATTCACAACAAACAGGAACAGAAAACAAGAAAGCCTAAGTGTATGAAACCTATCGTAAACAAATGCTTACATGTATGTACTTACCTTGACATTATTGAGGTGGTGGGTCATGATAGTTTGGAAGAACGATATTTGCATCTCGGTAATAAATCCCTTCAAAGTTGCTGATTTTTTACCTAATTCATGCACCATTATGCTCTAATTGGTTAAATGTCCTTGTGGAAAACCCACTGAACCTTACTAGAGGAGGCCTGGATCCCTTCATCCATCCTGTTCAAGAAAACTGTTTACATTCCACCGCTATACAAGTACACCAGCCACCACCAGTAGCATGCCGGTCCTACAGACAAACATTACTGGTGAATATGCTCCAGCTCTGGCATCAGACCGGGCACATGCGCATCAGCCATGGTGAATGCGCACCGAACCTGGCATGCATGCATGGACACAGAAAAGTCCTCTTGGGACAGGAATGCCCCCTGCATGATTTCCAGGCATGAGCCTCTGCCCTAAGAGAAACCTACAAATGAGTTTCTGGATCGTTTTTCATTTTTGATTTTTGTCTGTGCACACATGACCACCATTCACGTGCACTTAGAACCTCTGAACAAGATACTATGAACCAGGGATGTCTCAGTAGTCTGTATGAGCTTAGGAAGCATGCCTTCCTTTGTGCGTAGGACTACTATCAGGTCACGGAGCGGTAAGGAACCGACCTAGTGGCAGTGTGAATTCTAATTGCAGAACAGGCCTATTTACTTGATCACTGCATGGGTAATAGCCTAGTGGAATCACTGTGTAATTTGTCTAATCAGTTCTCTTCAACATGGTCCTGTGCTAATCTAAGTGCACAACAGAATAGTGTAAATAAGTGCGCATGCTTCAGTGCCCAGGTGAAGTGTACGAGGAGTATGTGTGCCATGATGATCAATGGACACAGTGAAATCTAGTTTGCCTACACTCTGTGGGCCTTTGTACAAAATTTAGTCAGGAGAGCCTGCCAAGTTAACATAATGTATCGGTGGCATCCGTGAAGCTACTGGAGAGCACCAGACTTCGAGATTTAAGGCAAAGGAGATAGGTGTCTCGTTAGAAATGCAGTCATGCTCTTTTGTTCGTGACAGGATTTCTGCCATTAGTCTAGATGGGAGGTGCTAGGATTGGATACAACTTTCTCTTGTAATGTAGGGCTGACCTTTTCTGCCGGGGCCTGCTTTTCGTTCTCCCAGAGTTGCTTCCGCCTATAGGTTGATGAGTGTAAGTGTGATGGCTGCTTACTCTTTTGTGCCAGTGTTTTGGATTACTCCAGGAGAGAACCTCCCAGCCCCACCCCTCCTGCCTGCTGTTGACACATAGAAGACTGTGCTGGACTTGCCTGGAAGTCAATAAACCAAATGGTGGAACTGCCTAGAACTTAGCTGCAGGGCAGAGGCTTGGAATCAACAAACTGTGTGTGGAAAGACAGTAAAAGAAGTGGCTGGCATTTCAGCTCAGTGTTTCATGATTTATCATTGGCCGGTGTAACCTACAACTCGCAGAGCATGAGCGAAACGTCTCTGATTACCAGCTTTCCAGCGGCTGACGAGACCTTAACCCAGAGGTCAGCAACTTGCTGTTGAGGATCCCCCTTGGAAGAGGCGCTGCTAATGTTGAGAGAAGGTGAAGGGAGGTGGTCCTTCTAAAGAGTCTGTCCAAAGAAGAACCCAGAGAGAGCTGCCTGCCCGAAGGGCCTGCCTGATGCTGTGAGGTAGGGTACTGGAGGTGCCCCACAAAAGGAGACCACCCTGAGGACTGCCAGCAAGGGCGGTGCTGCTCGTCGTGTGCCTACCTTGACTACCCTGCTCATCATGTACTCCGCACAGATTTGTAGCCCCTTGTGTGTCCAGCATGACTGAACTGCTCACCATGTGCCCTGGGCTGCGCATCATGTGCCTAGCGTGGCAGGGTGCCCTCGTATGACGTGGCGACGTGCACTGAACCTGACCTTTGGTCCTCTCCAGCGGACCTTGACAGATCTCACCAGGTACCGAACATCTGACCGGTGGGTTCTCTGCTCTTCTGTGAGCCATGTTTGCTGGAACCTGATCGCTGCTTACCAGACTGTGCCTCTCTGCTCAGTGGCCAGGAATGAGGACCTTCACAGCGCCCCGCGTAGCATCTGTGAAGGGGATTGTGATTAAACGGCAGGATCACAGGAGCCCTCACGTTCACTGGCAGCAGTGACAGTCCTGCGATCCAGGGAACACAGGTCTGCCCTGCATGAAACAGCCAGCTGAGTGGCAGGGGAGAGAAAGAATGGAAACCACCAGAGTTTGAACATTTCAGCGATTTCAGGGATAGAGTAACAGCTGCTACATGTAGAACTCAAGAGTGATAAGCACTTGTCCAGTTATCCCCCATTTGTGCTAGCATACCCCGAGGACGTAAAGCACCTAGTGGGACCGCTGTTTAGAAATATTATTTCTTCCTTTTTGTAGATATCGTTTGGTAGCATTAGTGCAGTACTGTGTCATACGAAGAATAAGTACTTGTCTTTTTACTTGAGCAAGCACAGTTTTGAAAATCTACCTATTGGGGTGTTATTCTGTGCACTGTTGAGTTCTGGGTCTCTAACCCCACACCACCACCCTGAATGAGCTTTTTACTGCTTGAACACGTCTACCTTTCAGAGTCAAGTGCTAAAGGGGTGTAGGTGGTGCTCAGTTTGCGATGGGATTTCATTGATAAACGATTGCAACACCCACTATTTGGGCCTAGTAACCCTCTGGCCACAGGACCCCTGAATAGGCTCTGACAAATCCCGACCAACTATGCAGCCTATCCCAGAACCTCTGTTCAGTCCTGGCACATGTTCACCATCCTCCGCACAAAGCAGCAGCCTGGTCCATAGGTACCAGCTTGAGATAATGTCTCACTCCTTTCAGGCTTGTTCAATTCAGGGCTGAGCTTGTAAGCATCCTTTGTGCGTCTATCACGCAGGAACAAATCCAAAATGAAATTAAAGATGGCAATTGGATCCAACATGGTGAGTGTTATGCTCTATACAGAAAACAATAAGGCATCATCATAATAGATAACCACCGGACACTGCTGGATACTTAACCTTCTAGTAACAAGCCAACCTGTGCACACTCCAAACCCCATGCTAATTAAAAGGAAATAATAGCATGCATTCATTTTGGAAGGTGGGCAAACATATCTTTTATTGAGTTCAAACCCTGGTATTAAAATAATCCCATCAGGCTATTGTAATTGCACAGAGGGAGCTCTTAAGAATACTTTCATCACGCTTCTTCCATTAAGCATTAAGCAGATTACAAGTAAATAAAATCCCAGCAGGCAAGAGTGTGACTTAAAGTCTGCAGGGCTACGTAAATTATGCTGAACCCAAACTGAATTCAATATTGTAATAGATGTGTAAGGGATCCATATTTTATCTGCTGAACACCAAGATTGGCTGCTTCTCTGCACCGCAATTTGACCTCAGGTAGAAAGAAGTTAGGTCGCCATGTACTTCTTCAACCTGCAGGCAAGGGGCTAATTCACAAATATTGGGATATGAGTCTGTGTGCCATACTCTTATAGTACTCCTGGCTTACTCCTAAATTCCAGGAGTAAGCCAGGAGTACTCCTGCCTTCCTCCCCATAAAAACAGAATTTTCTATGTACTTTCCAACATTTTCTGTCCCATTTCTGTCTGAATTATTCATGCTTATGTTTGGAAGTACAGATAGTATTAGATAAGGAATAGCAAATATATATATATATATATATATATATATATTCACTGAAAAAACCATAGGTTTCAGACACGTTATAGTTAGAAATTAGCATTTAAAAAACCTTTGAAATTCACTGAAAAAACCATAGATTTTAGGGACAGTTATAGTTAGTTGGACATTTCACTCGTACAAAACCCATGAAATTCCCCCGTTATAGTTAGTTCAGCTAACTATAACTCGCGCCCCCGCAATGCACTGCTGATGACGTCACATATTACATCACTCATGACATGGTCAGTGACATCACTGATGACATCACTGATGACATCACTGATGACATCATCCAGTGACTGTGTGTTTCTGTAAAGTTTAAATATGTTTAATATATATAGGGAAAGGCGTATTGAAGAATGAGTGGGTGTATAAGTGTCTGAATGGATGATTTAGTACGTGAGTGACTGACTCTACAAGTGAGTGATTAAACGTATCTTACTGAATGCATGGGTTAGTGACTAAACTGTGTGAATGTCTGTATCCGTCTGTTTGTTGGTGTGTAAGTGGATGCATGGATTTGCGAATAGCTACATGAGTGTCTATATGGGTTATTGATTGGTTCTCTGAGTATCTGTATGGCTGCCTGAGTGTTTGTGTGGGTGGGGTGTGTGTGACTCTATACATAGATGTGTGAGTGGGTGATTCACTGGGTGCATGATTTCAAGAGTGCATCTGTGATGGACTGCTTGGGTGGGTGAGTGTGTGTATGGGTGTGTTAGTGATTGAATGTATATCTCAGTGGTACATGTGAGTAACTACATATGTGAAAGGCAGTATATATGTGTGTTGGAGTATATAAATAGCTATAAGCGAGAGTGAGTGATTGTGATAGTGGCTGTATGGATGAGTGTGTGCTTGTATCAGTGATTGTATAAGAGCGTAAGAATGTGCTAGTATTTGTATGAGTAAGTGAGCTGGTGTGTGTATAACTGTATAGGTGAGTAAATGGCAGTGTGTTTAATTATTTGCATGACTGACTAGGTGTGTGAGTACCTCTATGGATGAGTGGCGGTGTTTGAGTGTGTATATAGGAGTATGAGTGCATATGATAGTCCTGTACTGAGTGACCATAAGTATGAGTGACTGTACGGGTGAGTGAGTGGTTGTGTGCGTAGACCTAAGAATCAGTGAGTGGGTATGTAGTTATTGGTGTTGGAGTGTGTATGGTTTTGCGAATGGCAGTGTGTAATTTAGAGTGGGTGTATCAAAGGTTATATTAGGGTGTGAGGAGGTGCATCAGATTATCACGTGGATGATGTCATCAGTGATGTCATTTGAGATGTCATCAGTGATGTCATCAGTGATGTCACTGACCATGTCATGAGTGATGTAATATGTGACGTCATCAGCAGTGCATTGCGGGGCGCGAGTTATAGTTAGCTGAACTAACTATAACGGGGGAATTTCACGGGTTTTGTACGAGTGAAATGTCCAACTAACTATAACTGTCCCTAAAACCTATGGTTTTTTCAGTGAATTTCAAAGGTTTTTTAAATGCTAATTTCTAACTATAACGTGCCTGAAACCTATGGTTTTTTCAGTGAATTTCAAAGGTTTTTTAAATGCTAATTCCTAACTATAACATGTCTGAAACCTACGTTTTTTTCAGTGAATTTCAAAGGTTTTGTAAATGACAATTTTTAAATGTATTAATTGTTATATTAATTTTTGTCATACTGATTTACTACATTTTTAGAAACAATTTTTTTTACATATTTTATTTTTTAAATTACATTGTAATTACATTATACATTACATTACAAAAAATACTTTATGAGAATGAATTACTTTAGTTTAAATACTTTGCACATAGGCAATAGACTTTTAAGTACAGTAGTTACAGTTGTTGCAATGGGCAACACATTTTCAAACACAATGCAACATTCAGCTCAATGTGAATTTCTAGTTAAATGCAATTAGTTACTTTATGGATTACTTTTCTAACCACAGAACTGGATCCTAGATTCAGTCCTGGGACATCTCCTGTAAACAGTTGAGTAAAAGCGTTTTGGTTACAGTCGTGATTTTTAAGGAATATTATTGTATTTTAAAAGTTGACACTTAGGGGCACATGCATCAAGGTAGGCTTTTGCGATTCCTTAATTGCGATTATTAAGGAATCGCAATTAAGGAATCGCAAAAGCCTATGCATGTAGGAATCGCTATAAAAATAGCGATTCCTAAACATTCCTTAATTGCGACTCGCTAATTGCGAGTCGCAATTAAGAATACCTCCCCATTAATTCCTATGGGCCTAGAGGCCCATAGGAATGAATGGGAAGACATTCTCAATTAGCGATTCGCAATTAGAGAATCGCAAATTGAGAATGCAATTTCAAGGGTGCCAGGGTGTCAAAATGACACCCTGTTGCACCCTGAAATTGTGATGTGCACCCATGTTGCGCACACACATGCCCCAAGGGCATGTGTGTGTGAAACCTAAAACTTAAAAAAATGCATTTTAGAGCATTTTTCGAAGGTATTGCAAATTACAGACAAGTTTGATTTGTCTGTAATTTGCGGTCCCAAATAGCGAAATCGCTATTTGAAAGTGCTTCTAGCATTGCATTTAAGGAATCGCAAATTGCGATTCCTTAAATGCAATCGCAATTTAGAATTCGCAATTAATTGCGAATTCTTAAATTGCGCATAGGAAACACTTTCATGCATCTCCAAAGGCCAATTTGCGATCGCAAACGGCCGATTTTTGCGATTCGCACCGTTTGCGATCGCAAAAACCTTTGATGCATGTGCCCCTTAGAAACCTTTTCACATAGAATCACCAATGTTATCCTATGGAAGGAAATTCACTTAGCAGGTAAAAACTGTTATCGTTACTTTTTCTTACTCAGTGTTGGATCCTGGATCCAGCACTGGTGCATCTCCTGTAAACAGTTGAAAGAATGCGTTTAAGTCATACAGGCGATTTTTAAGGAATATTTGTAGTTTGTGAAAATCGACACTTTGAAACTTTTCTGCTGAAAACCAGACAATGGATTCCTATGGAAGAAAATATAAGTTACTGGTAAGTACGGTTAAAATTACTTTTCAGGGTCAGTGCTGGGCTAAAAGATGCAGCACTGGGTTCTCTCCTGATAACAGGCGAGTAAATTGGAATTCGTACTTTGGTTGATTTTAGAGGAATATTATAAAGTTCCAAAACTCCACACTAAAGAATTTCCAAGTGAAACCAGTCAATGTTAGCCTATGAAGGAAATTCAAGTTACCGGTAAGTACGGTTAAAATTACTTTTCTGGACCAGTACTGGGCTGAAAGATGCAGCACTGGGGTCTCTCCTGATAACAGGTGAGTAAATCAGAATTCGGATTTCGGCTGATTTTAGAGGAATATTTGTATGTTTCAAAAATCATTCAAGTTACTGGTAAGTACGGTTAAAATTACTTTTGAGGATCAGTACTGGGCTGAAAGATGCAGCACTGAGGTCTCTCCTGATAACAGGTGAGTAAATCGGAATTGGTATTTCGGCTGATTTTAGAGGAATATTTTAAAGTTCCAAAACTCCACACTTAGAAGAATTTGCAAGTGAAACCAGTCAATGATATCCTATGCAAGGAAATTCAAGTTACTGGTAAGGACGGTTAAAATTACTTTTCAGGATTAGTACTGGGCTGAAAGATGCAGCACTGAGGTCTCTCCTGATAACAGGTGAGTAAATCGGAATTCGTAGTTCGGCAGATTTTAGAGGAATATTTGCACAATGGTGAAGGGAGGGGGCGGGGCCTGAGGTGACATCTGTGCAAACGCGCCCCGTGGCGCGTTTTAAGTTGGGGGATTAAGTCCCCTTGAATCATGAGGGTCCCTAGGGGCCAACTAGCCCACCAGGAACCTCCAGTATGCGCCAGGGGGCTGCGTTGCAGAGAGGTGTACAGAGGCCACACCCCTTTTTCCACCTCTCTGCAACGCAGCTCTGTGGCGCTTTCTGGATGTACCTGTTGGGCTAGTTGGCCCCCAGGGACCCTCAGGATTGAAGGGGATTTAATTCCCATCTTAAAACGCGCCACGGGGCCTGTTTGCACACATGTCACCTGAAGCCCCGCCCCTCCCTTCACCACTGTGCAAACGCGCCCGTGGCGCGTTTTAAGTTGGGGGATTAAGTCCCCTTGAATCCTGAGGGTCCCTGGAGTCCAACTAGGCCACCATATACTTCTAAAAGCGCCACAGAGCTGCGTTGCAGAGAGGTGTAAAAGGGGCGTGGCCTCTGTACACCTCTCTGCAACGCAGCCCCTGGCGCATACTGGAGGTTCCTGGTGGGCTAGTTGGCCCCAGGGACCCCCAGTATTCAAGGGGAATTACTTCCCTTCTTAAACGCGCCAGGGGGCGCGTTTGCAGAGTACTGCAGGGAGGGGGCGGGGCCTCCGGCACGATGGCGGTCGTTTTTTTTTTTTTTAATTTTTTTAAAGGGAGGGGGCTGCGTGGCCCCCTTCCCTTGCCCACTTTGGCCCCGGGGACCCCATCCCCCGGGGCCTGAGCATTTTTTTTATTTTTTTAATGAAAAAAAACGGGAAGGGGGCCGCATGGCCCCCTTCCCTGGGCCTGTATTGGCCCCGGGGACCCCATCCCCGGGGCATGCCCTCAATTTTTTATTTGGAGGGGGCTGCGTGGCCCCCCTCAGGCCATTTAAGGCCCCGGGGACCCCATCCCCGGGGCCGGCCTTGCACTTTTTTTTTTTTTTTTAAATTTTTTACTAATTTGGGGAGGGGGCTGCGTGGCCCCCTCCCTGGCCACTTATGGCCCCGGGGACCCCATCCCCCGGGCCTGGCCTCTGGTTGGGGACTGTGGGGGTCCCCAATACCCCCACAGTCCCAGCCGGCTCCCCGCGCGAGCCGGCATTGCTTTCCACATGGGGAGCAGCTAACATGCTGCTCCCCATGTGGAAAGCAATTGTCTTTGGATATTGAGCGAGAGCAGGTTTCCCTGCTCTCGCTTCCAATATCCAAGCAGTTTGCTATGGCAGGGCGGGAGCCGCGAGGCTCCCGCCCTGCCATAGCAAACTACAGTGTCCCGGGGTAGGCACCCCGGGACACTGCAGGAGCCGGCCCTGGGGGTGGCGGTCCCCAGGGCCATCAAGGGCTCCAGGAGGGGGCCGCGCGGCCCCCTCCCCTAAATTGCACAGCCCCGGGAGGTGGTGGTCCCCGGGCTCTGGGGGTCCGTAATGGACCCCCACATTTATTTTGTAAGTGCCCCGGGAGGTGGTGGTCCCGGGCGTGTGGGGCTGGAGCCCTCCCCACACCTTATTTATTTAAAAAAGAAGCCCCGGGGGTGGCGGTCCCCGGGGCTGCGGGAGGGCAGGAGAGCCCTCCCGCACCATTTTTTTATAAAGCCCCGGGGGTGGCGGTCCCTGGGCTTGGGGGCCCTTTGAGGCCCCCATACAAACAATATACCCACCCCCACCATGCCCCCGGGACTTGGGCCACCCGGGGGCAAATGCAATCGAAGCGCGGAGACCGCACTTCGATTTTTTTCGGCAGGATTCGCGCACCCTGAGCGCATCCTGCCGATTTAAAAAAAAAAAAAATGTTTTGTTTTTTGCCCAGGGGTCCTTGTGGGACCCCTGAGCAAACCTAGGGGGTCAGGGTGTTTCTACCCTGCCCCCTTTGTGCGCTTTGCGCACTTGTTTCTGTCCCTCGGTTCTACCGAGGGACAAAATGGCTGCCAACATTTCCTGAATCGGAATGTTGACAGCCAGCTGACAGCCAATTAACATGCAGCTTGTGATCGGGACGGTGCGCGCAGGGTGCGCTGAGGGTACGCGGACCCTACTCGGCCATAGATATATATGTACTTTTACTTTTGATTTTCTCAGCAACTACTGAACGGATTTACACCATTTAACAAAGGGTTCTTTCTGAACCAAGAACTACCTCTTTGCCAAATTTGGTGTAATTCCGTTCAGCAGTTCAGGCTGTAGCCGTGTCTAAAGTTTCCTATGGAAAATTGCATGGGGAAAACGCGTTTGGGACCCCCTTTTTCTCGGCCCCCGCCTGACTGAATCCCCCGAGACTTTCAGGGTAGGAGCGGACCGGAGCGCCCCACAAAGTTTGAAAATTTTGCGAAGATACGTCAACCGGCAAGAGAGTTATTTCAAATAGAATGTCGCGGATTTCCTATGGATAATAGGTTGTAACTATAACTATCTACTGGCGACCGCCAGTAGATAATATATATATATATATATATATATATATATATATATATATATTACCTACTGGCGGTCGCCAGTAGGTAGTTATAGTTAGGACCTATTTTCCATAGGAAATTCACAACATTCTATTTCCAATAACTTTGGCGCCGGTTGATGAATCTTCGCGAAATTTTCAAAACTCGTGGGGCGCTCCGGTCTGCTCCTATCCT
This sequence comes from Calotriton arnoldi, assembly GCA_963921515.1. Classification (NCBI taxonomy): domain Eukaryota; kingdom Metazoa; phylum Chordata; class Amphibia; order Caudata; family Salamandridae; genus Calotriton; species Calotriton arnoldi. The sequence goes on from CAWUFW010005661.1 coordinate 229,980, forward strand.
GAAAGTTTCGGGTGATTCGGCAAGCAGGGGCCGAGAAAAAGGGGGTCCCAAAACGTGTTTTCCCCATGCAATTTTCCATAGGAAACTTTAGACACGGTTACAGCTCGAACTGCTGAACGGAATTACACCAAATTTGGCAAAGAGGTAGTTCTTGGTTCAGAAAGAACCCTTTTGTTAAATGGTGTAAATCCGTTCAGTAGTTCCTGAGAAATTTGAAAAGAAAACATATCGATATCTGGGTGGAGCCTAACCACACATGTCATCGTGAGATCTGATTGGCTGTCAGCACTTCATCCTGGAATTGCTGGCAGCCATCTTGGGACCAATATAAATGATAGTACCCCATTGAAATGCATTGTAGTGAATCAAAGATTTTGAGGGTTACCAAAAGGAGAACTATAAAGGGTGATAACAGACTTTAGTTACATTAGAATTCATTTGTTGATGGTACCATACTAATTTCAGGAATTGTGGTGTGTTCTAAGGTGATTTTACCCTGTGAAAAACCTTCTGCTGGGATATCATGAATCATGTTTGAGAGGAAACTATTTTCACATGCTTGTCCCATACAGTTTTGGAAGGTGCTCCAGAAGCTAAAATGAGAGCATATTTTCTGTAAATTCACATTATCTTTCTCAGTCATGTGAGAATGAAGTCTGACATTCTCAGTAAAACATGTACATCCAACAAGGGCAGAGACTGTCAGTTGATTCCTTTGTGTTCTACTGCAGCTTCCCAGAGTGTTCTAAAGAACAACTAGAGCGCTAACAGTCTTACTTATGACAAAATTATGGCACACCTGAAGCCATCTTGATTGGAATAAACTGGTAACTCTTAAAAAATTTAATTTAAAAAGGAACAAAATGAGGGGGTTCATTTTGTCATAGAAATTATGGTTAGTGCTGTAGAAAGAAAAATTAGGACATGTTTTAAGTGAGATCTCAAATATCTTCCTGTTATATTTCAACAGGAGCAGCCTGTCAGTTGTTGCCATTGTGTTCTACTGCAGCTTCCCAGAGTGTTCTAAAGAACAACTAGAGCGCTAACAGTCTTACTTATGACAAAAGTATGGCACACCTGAAGCCATCTTGATTGGAATAAACTGGTAACACTTAAAACATTTAATTTAAAAAGGAACAAAATGAGGGGGTTCATTTTGCCATAGAAATTATGGTTAGTGCTGCAGAAAGAAAATTTAGGGCATGTTTTAAGTGAGATCTCAAATCCTCTTCTATTTCATTAGAAAATTCTGACATGCAGACTAAAACAATCACTTTCAATACCAGCAGTAGACTTCCAGTTAACTCCCTGGTGAGCAGTTGCTTTACTACAGTGATCTAATGAACAACTAGAGTGCTAACATTCTGAATTTATGGCAAATGTGTGACACATCTGAATGCCTTCTTGATGGAATCAAAGTAAAAACTGAAAGCATTTCCTACTGAGGAGACTGCAGTAAATGACGAAATTAGGAAACTTCATAACAAATAAGTCTCCCAAGATGGCCACCAGAGAAAAAAGAGCCCAAATGTAGCACAAATATCACCCAGATGTAGCCCACATATAGCCCAATGACAAGTGTGCAAAACACTTTTTATTTTTAGTTTTTCTGCAGTTTTATATAGTGCAAACTGGTCATGTATTGGAGCGTTACATCTTACTTGGACCCCTTATTGCGTATTTTGCACTGAAGTACATGAGATTGCTCTTGCGAAACATTGAACTTTACGATTCTGTTAACCTGAAGTTGCTCTGAACCGGGCTTTGTAACACCCGTTTTTACCTACTGGTTTTAATTAATTCTCACTGTATTGTATTAGGAAAGAGGATTTACTGTTTTTATGTACACTTTTATGATCTATGTTTCTAAATCAGATCAAATAAAGTTTAATGAATTCTATGGCAGGACGGAGGCGAGGATTATGCATATCTTTCCTCACTTTATTTGCATAGCAGTTCAAAGAAAACGTAACACAACAATCATTAAACAAAAGACTACACAACCCATGAACCATTAGGGGGTAGTCTCCAAGGCAACTATAGTCCAATCATATCACAGTCCATCGTATATAATATCGTGACGTCCCTTCCGCTTCCTCTTTCTTCACTGCTCGTCAGTTAAGTGCATTCCTTACATTCTTGGCTTAATCTGATGTTGTTGCTGTTTGTATAGCGGTTTCTTGTGCACGTTATTAGCATTATTGCCTTGGTATTGTTTCATATTCCCTGCGTAGCAGGCTCTTGCCCGAGCGCGTTCTCCCCTCGCAGTTTCTCCCGCTGTGTGCTCTGCGCGCGGTGAGATCCTGTCAGGCGCGTCTGGTCCGAGCGAGGCAGCTCCGTCGAGCGCTCCCGCTGGTCTTTACGGACGTTTGGGAATCGGGTCACTCCTTTAGTGTCCGCTTGATTCCCGACCAACCCTCGCCTAATTTTGACACCGCTATGCGGTGATTTCCCCTCACGGCCACGTTAGTGACCAGCGCCACCTGGTGGTGGTAATTGGTATTGCGCCTCAGTCTATTCTTATAACAGCTTCAGGGAAAGCCCAGCTGTTGGAGCACCGGCGAGGGGGCTGCCTTAAGGATTTTAAGGGCATTTGTTCTGTGCTCACACCCTCTGCTATCATGTCTTCTCCAGAAGACCATTTTTACTCCTCCTACCAGGAAGTGGAGGAGGAATGGCCTCCCAACTTCTCCCTCCAGCAGTGGACCAAGCCCTCTCTCTGGCTATTTCTAGGGCGCTGGCTCCTCTTAGGGATCAGGTTGATAAGCTGGCGAAAGGCATCCCTGGGGTGTTCAGTGACCCAGATCTGGTGGTGGCGGGTCCCAGTAGCTCCCAGATGGGGAATAAAAGGGCTGTTAAGCATAACGCGGGGCACTTGGAAGGATTTGATAAACTTACGGAGACCTTCCTCAAGAGTGCGCGAACGCTAAAACATGCACCCTGCCGGGAGGAGGAGGGGCCCGGAGAAAATTGCGACACTGTCACCACTATTGTAGACCCCAACGGCGGGTTTCCCTTAGAGGGAGAGGGTGTATCGGAGGACGATTTCTCCTCTGATGAGGATAAGGACTCGGGGCGTCCCTGGCGTCCAGAGTCCCACTCCTCTCAGTCCCTGGTTGGGGACGGGGTCCACTCGGACATGTTCGAGCCTACCCAAATTTACCATCCTAGGTCAGCGGAGTGGACACCTGACGCCAAAGTGGCAGAGTATGTGGTGGGGAAAATCCATCAACCCCTTGAAAGGGAGGTCAGGAATAGGATGAGGGGAGAATGCCCCAGGCCCTCACTGAAGGGGAAGGTGGCACACACGCCTGAAATTGATGAGAAACTATGTACCTTTTTCTCCAAGTATATGAGGGATCCCAAGAAAGGAATTGATAGGTCTTGGACGTGGTAGGGCCCTTGACCCAAATTATTCAATTGACGGAGCGTTCCAAAGAGTCAGGATCCCCTTTGTCCACGGATATTGTGGCTGGTTGGGTGCACTACCCTAAAACCCTAAAACACTACCCCCTCCACTACCCAAACACCACTGCACTACCCTAAACCCTAAAACACTACCCCAGCACGACACCCTACACTACCCAAACATAACTGCACTACCCTAAACCCTAAAACACTACCACCAGCACGACTCCCTACACTACCCAAACACCACTGCACTACCCTAAACCCTAAATCTACCCACAGCACAACCCCCTACACTTCACAAACCCCACTGCTCTTCCCTAAACCCTAAAACACTACCCCCAGCACGACCCCTTCACTACACAAACACCACTGCACTGCCTTAAACCCTAAAACACTACCCCCAGCATGACCCCCTACACTACACAAACACCATTGCACTACCCTAAACCCTAAATCTACCCCCAGCATGACCCCCTACACTACACAAACACCACTGCACTACCCTAAACCCTAAAACACTACCCCCAGCACGACCCCCTTCACTACCTAAACACAACTGCACTACCCTAAACCCTAAAACACTACCCCCAGCACGACCCCCTTCACTACCCAAACACAACTGCACTACCCTAAACCCAAAAACACTACCCCAGCACGACCCCCTACACTACCCAAACACCACTGCACGACCCTAAACCCTAAAACACGAACCCCTACACTACACAAACACCACTGCACTACCCTAAACCCTAAAACACTAGAACCCAGCACGACCCCCTTCAGTACACAAACACCACTGCACTACCCTAAACCCTAAAACACTACCCCCTACACTACACAAACACCACTGCACTACCCTAAACCCTAAAACACTACCCCCAGCACGACCCCCTACACTACACAAACACCACTGCACTACCGTAAACCCAAAACACTACCCCAGCACGACCCCCTACACTACCCAAACACCACTGCACTACCCTAAACCCTAAAACACTACCCCCAGCATGCCCCCTACACTACACAAACACCACTGCACTACCCTAAACCCTAAAACACTACCCCCAGCACGACCCCCTACACTACCCAAACACCACTGCACTACACTAAACCCTAAATCTACCCCCAGCATGACCTCCCACACTACACAAACACCACTGCACTACCCTAAACCCTAAAACACTACCCCCAGCACGACCCCCTACACTACCCAAACACCACTGCACTACACTAAACCCAAAATCTACCCCCAGCATGACCTCCCACACTACACAAACACCACTGCACTACCCTAAACCCTAAAACACTACCCCTAGCACGACCCCCTACACTACCCAAACACCACTGCACTACCCTATACCCTAAAACACGACCCCCTACACTACACAAACACCACTGCACTACCCTAAACCCTAAAACACTACCCACAGCATGACCCCCTACACTACACAAACACCACTGCACTACCCTAAACCCTAAAACACTACCCCCTACTCTACACAAACACCACTGCACTACCCTAAACCCTAAACACTACCCCCAGCATGACCCCCTACTCTACACAAACACCACTGCACTACCCTAAACCCCCCTACACTATACAAACACCACTGCATTACTCTAAACCCTAAAACACTACCCCCAGCATGACCCCCTCACAACACAAACACCACTGCACTACCCTAAACCCTAAATCTACCCCCAGCATGACCCCCTACACTACCCAAACACCACTGCCATACCCTAAACCCTAAAACACTACCCCCAGCATGAACCCCTACACTACCCAAACACCACTGCACTACCCTAAACCCTAAAACACTACCCCCAGCACTACCCCTACACTACACAAACACCACTGCACTAATATAAACCCTAAAACACTACCCCCAGCACAACCCCTACACTACACAAACACCACTGCACTACCCTACACCCTAAAACACTACCCCCAGCCCGACTCCCTACACTACCCAAACACCACTGCACTACCCTAAACCCTAAATCTACCCCCAGCACGACCCCCTACACTACCCAAACACCACTGCACTACCCTAAACCATAAAACACTACCCCCAGCATGACCCCCTACACTACACAAACACCACTGCACTACCCTAAACCCTAAAACACTACCACCAGCATGACCCCCTACACTACTCAAACACCACTGCACTACCCTAAACCCTAAAACACTACCCCAGCATGACCCCCAACACTACCCATACACCACTGCACTACCCTAAACCCTAAAACACTACCCCCAGCATGACCCCCTACACTACTGCACTACCCTAAACCCTAAAACACTACCCCCAGCATGACCCCCTACACTACCCAAACACCACTGCACTACCCTAAACCCTAAAACACTACCCCCAGCACGACCCCCTACACCACCAAAACACCACTGCACTACCCTAAACCCTAGAAAAGAAACCCCCACCCCATGCCCAATCCCCCTTACCTCTCACTCCTCGTGGTTCCTCTCTCCTCGTGGCTCCTGCTTCACGTCGTCTCTGAGGGGCGGTGCACGTCGTTGTGAGGAAACGGAACAGCCTCTGTTTCCTTACAACGAGATGGATCGTCAAAATGTTTTTTAGAACGCATGGTCATTTACCATACATACCTTTACAACAAAATTAGTTGTAAAGGCATGCGTGGTAAATGACCATGCGTTCTAAAAAAATGCGTAGTAATGACTTCGTGATGTACAACGCATGCGTGGTAATGCATGCGTTGTAATGGTATCGCAAAGTAAAAAAGTCGTTGTAACGGCTGTTTACCGATCGAAGCTGGCCCCTGTTCTTCAGTGAGACGTTTATTTGATTAATTAGGAGGAAGGAATGTGGTTATTTTTACCGAAAAGTGCATTACCGGCTGTTGTATTGTGAAAGTGTCCGCGTGGCCTGGTTTCACTTCCAGTGAGAGAGTGGAAGAGTCTGTTTGGATCTAAAGGAGTTCTGTTGTTGGACGGGGCCAGCGCGACATGTCATCAGAAAACATAGCTAATGGAAAGCGTCCCACCGCAGTATGACCGTACCGTGTGACCCATGTGCCGCCTCCAGGGTACGGGAGGCAGAAGCGGCATCGCAGGTCCTCTTGAAGACCGTTGTAGCACTAATTCTACATTTTGATACTAGGGCATTTTAACTTCATTGTTCCTGCCAGATACAAAGAGAAGATCCTGTGTTATTCAGTGCCCTCGTTACCTTTTTTGTGGGTTGTGGTGCTTGTCAATTCGCTGCCCCGCTGGTGCACACGACTGGGCACCCCACCTCGTGTGCCATCTGCAGGGCCTCTGCCCTCGGATCACTGGTTTCGGTTTCTGGAGTGGCAACATAAACAGTTGCTCCCAAAGGACTAGCCTGAACACTTAGGTGAATATCCCCTGCACCAGCATTCCACGGAAATTCTTTCCTTGCTCTCCCACGTCAACGAGGACGTCATAATAGCACGGCTCCGCTCGCGACACCGTATAACGTCATCGGAGCCATAAGAGGACCTCGTCGGCGTGCTGACGTCAGTTCCACCCATTTTTTCCGTGCCACCGAGGCAAACAGGGGACCGAGACATTTTCACATGTATACATAGTATAATAAATATATATATATTCACTGAAAAAACCATAGGTTTCAGGCACGTTATAGTTAGAAATTAGCATTTAAAAAACCTTAGAAATTCACTGAAAAAACCATAGGTTTCAGGGGCGTTATAGTTGGACATTTCACTCGTACAAAACCATAGAAATTCCCCCGTTATAGTTAGTTCAGCTAACTATAACTCACGCGCCCGCAATGCACTGCTGATGACGTCACATATTACATCACTCATGACATGGTCAGTGACATCACTCATGACATCACTGATGACATCTCAAATGACATCACTGATGACATCACTGATGACATCATCCAGTGAATGTGTGTTTTTCTGAAAATTAAATATGTTTTATATATGTATATCTCAAGGTCGATGGAAGAATAAATGGGTATATAAGTGTCTAAATGGATGATTTTTTTGTAAAATTGATTGTATAACTGACTAAGGGGTCGATTCCGATTCGGGCCGGAAAAAGCACCGACCGACTCGGATCCGGAAATTATACCGACCGACACGTACCTGTGGCGCCCGACACGCCAAGTACGATGCAAGGCGTGAAAAATCCGACCGACACGTACCGAAACCAAGTCGACCGACCGAGCCGCAAGGAAAACAGCAATCCGGCCGGAAAAACACGCGAATCCAACCGACCGACACGCACCCGGAACAAATCCGACCGAAACGTACACGCGAACTCCAAACCGCAAAGTACGATGCAAGGCGCGAAAACCACGAGCGAGTCGGACGGAGGCCAAGCCGCACGACCGACACGCATACAAAACCAAGCCAAAGCAACACAAAACACTGCGACCGACGCGTACGCAGCAGAGAAAACTGCACAAACACAGCGTGAACGAAACGGAGAAGACCGTACGAGACAAATGCAGGGTCCGACTCGGTCACAAGAACGTTTCCAACATACACAAACAGCACAAAGGAAAAATCACCCAAAAAAAGGCCAAACAAGCAATTACCAAGCCAATAAATACTGGGGGGTGGGGACAGAGAACAAAGACACACCCACAACTCCACCTATATAAAGGACACAAATCACAACCATGAGCCTTTGCAAATGCCATTCCACTGCCAGCACCCAAGAGAAAGCAACCACACACCCACAGCTCATCCCTCACACAAGCCACACACCATCAGCACACCAACAAATACCTACCACACATACACCCAGCAAAACACACACTCACACACCCTCACCTGCACACCAACACACACATCACTCACCATCACCACCCATCACCATGCCCCCCAAGAAGAATCCCAAGTTCCTAGATTGTGAATTGGAAGTCATGGTAGACGAGATCCTCAGGGTAGAGCCACAGCTGTTTGGCACACTGGTCCAACAGACCCCCATCTCCCAGAAAACCAAGATGTGGGAGAGGATCATCAACAGGGTGAACGCACAATCACCATGTCGGCGCACAAAGAGCGACATCCAGAACAGGTGGTATGACGTGCGCAGGAGGGTACGGGACCTGCTGAAGAAAGACTACATCAACAGCCAATACACCGGCAGTGGCCCTCCTGCCAAGCCAATATACCTCAGGCCCTGGGAGGAGAAGGTGCGGGCCATCCTTCCGCCAGTGAGCGTATATGAACTAGAGGACATCCCAGAGCCTGGTGAGTACACAACAAATGTACACAATATACTGCCACAAAACACACACATCACTGTCAAGGGGAGAGTCAAACCATGCACTCATAGCAATTACACAGCAACCAGAACAGAATCATCCCAAAATGTGTATGTCAGTCAGATAAACACAACACATGCCATCAAAAAAGTCACATCCAACTGTGCCAACACATGTACAAACACAACTACAACTACAGCTAGGCAGTGGCACAAATAGAACTAACAAACACATCCAGACATGTAGCCACCACAACAACACCAACACACAGTGAAGACCACTCAAAGGAAGGAATTCTGTGTATGCTGGCCAAGTCAGTGTAGCCAATAGCATCATGGGAGTCGCAGTCACACATATTGCCCCCCACAACTGTCCCATCAACACCACCCTGAACCATGCTCACATCACAGGGAGTGGAGAAGGACTCACAAGATGGCTGACACTGGCTACTGCTGTGGGGAGCACAAGGCCCTGCTGGCAACTGTGCACCAACAAACAGCAGGACACCACTGACTGACATCCTGAGAGACAACTTCCACTCCCTGCAATGCAAGCACGTTCCATAGTGGGATATCTGGCTAGCTGGGTGGGAAGGAGGACTTGCAGCACTGACCATAGTCACAAGCACCTCCCCTCACACACACCCCAACACAAACTCCACAGAACCCACCTGGTAGAATGCAATGCCCCCATCCTAACACAAGATCCCACAAAGAACCACCACCCTGGGTTATGTTGTGTGAAGCACAGGGCCACTCTTGGGACTTCTAGCCAAACAACTGCCAGGACAACACTCCCAGCCATCCTGTCAGCACAGCCAGCCCACCCCACAGGGAAGCAGAGTCAAAGGAAGGAAGCATGGGCATGCTGGGAAGGGGGAGGAGGCAATAGCATGATGGGAGTCATAGTCACAGCTCTACATCCCCCACCACATGGCCCAGCAAGCTCACACTCACGCATGCACATCCCACAGAGAGTGGAAAGGCCCATCAAAGATGTCTGACACTGTTGCTGTGTCGTGGGGAGCACAAGGGCATGCTGGGTACTGCACACCAACCAACAGCAGGACACCACTGTCAGCCATCTTGCCATTGCTCTCACACCCACACACACTGAACTCCCCACAAAAGCAAGTAAGTATGGGAATGCTGGGAAGTGGGGTGGAGGCAATAGCATGATGGGAGTCGTAGTCACAGACATAGCTCACCCCCACAACTGTCCCATCAACACCACCCTGAACCATGCTCACATCACAGGGAGTGGAGAAGGACTCACAAGATGGCTGACACTGGCTACTGCTGTGGGGAGCACAAGGCCCTGCTGGCAACTGTGCACCAACAAACAGCAGGACACCACTGACTGACATCCTGAGAGACAACTTCCACTCCCTGCAATGCAAGCACGTTCCATGGTGGGATATCTGGCTAGCTGGGTGGGAAGGAGGACTTGCAGCACTGACCATAGTCACAAGCACCTCCCCTCACACACACCCCAACACAAACTCCACAGAACCCACCTGGTAGAATGCAATGCCCCCATCCTAACACAAGATCCCACAAAGAACCACCACCCTGGGTTATGTTGTGTGAAGCACAGGGCCACTCTTGGGACTTCTAGCCAAACAACTGCCAGGACAACACTCCCAGCCATCCTGTCAGCACAGCCAGCCCACCCCACAGGGAAGCAGAGTCAAAAGGAAGGAAGCATGGGCATGCTGGGAAGGGGGAGGAGGCAATAGCATGATGGGAGTCGTAGTCACAGCTCTACATCCCCCACCACATGGCCCAGCAAGCTCACACTCACGCATGCACATCCCACAGAGAGTGGAAAGGCCCATCAAAGATGTCTGACACTGTTGCTGTGTCGTGGGGAGCACAAGGGCATGCTGGGTACTGCACACCAACCAACAGCAGGACACCACTGTCAGCCATCTTGCCATTGCTCTCACACCCACACACACTGAACTCCCCACAAAAGCAAGTAAGTATGGGAATGCTGGGAAGTGGGGTGGAGGCAATAGCATGATGGGAGTCGTAGTCACAGACATAGCTCACCCCCACAACTGTCCCATCAACACCACCCTGAACCATGCTCACATCACAGGGAGTGGAGAAGGACTCACAAGATGGCTGACACTGGCTACTGCTGTGGGGAGCACAAGGCCCTGCTGCCAACTGTGCACCAACAAACAGCAGGACACCACTGACTGACATCCTGAGAGACAACTTCCACTCCCTGCAACGCAAGCACGTTCCATGGTGGGATAACTGACTGGCTGGGTGGGTGGGAAGGAGGGCCGGCTGTCAACCAAAGACAACCAATGCAGACTATGTTCACACCCCAGAAAATACATAGAAATGCCCAAATAATGCAGGACAATGTGCCACACCAATATCAACCCCTGACTGTGACGACTTAGGACAATGCAATGTACAGGCCCGCACCCAGAGGCACAGTCACAACTGTCATGTGTGTCAACCATTGATGCCTGCAGAAACATAACATACATTGTTTGTGTCTCCCAAAAACAGGTGATGATGGGGACACAGCAGCAGACGCTGAGGAGTCCCAGTCCCAGGCTCAAGAGGATGCGGAGCTCACTGGCGTCGTACAGCCTCTGTCCTCCTCGGACGATGAAGACCAACCTGGCACATCCGGTGTAAGTCAACATGCAGCACCAGCAGGACCACCAGCTGCACCACCAGCAGGACCACCAGCTGCACCCCCTGCACCCACCCCTCCAACGACTGTCACCACAAATACCATCCCTGCCGACATGGACAGAACAAGGAGCAACACGAGCACAGGGACCCTGGACCAACCTGGGGCCATGGACACCACCACCACCACCAACCCCCAAGGTGGACCAGGGTTATCTGTGCGTGCCACTGCACACACTGCACATGTCAGCAGGGGTGGTGGGAGGGGTGGGAGACAGAGGTCGCTGCTTGCAGACGTTGCTGGTGTGCATGATGACCCACAACTGGTACGCATAGCTGATGCGTACCAGTCCAGCACCGGAGACCTCAGCCAGGTAGTGGGGCTCCTCAGAGACATGAAACAGCAGCAGGCTGCCCATCATGCCCGCTTGGACTCCCACATGTCCCACGTGGAGTCACACATGTCCCGCGTGGACTCACACATGTCCCGCGTGGAGTCCAAGTGGGATGCACTGCATGAGATGACGGCGGTGCACAGGGACATTTTACAATGCCTCCGCCAGATGAACAGCAACCAGTCCACACCTCCCTGTGTGCCAACAACATCTGGTGCCGAACAAACTGCAACTGCCACAGGGAGGGAGGAGGACTCTGGCGGAGAGTCCCCTGCACCGCAGCAGCCTGTACTTGAGGGCCCCCCCAAGAAGAGGGGTCGTCCGAGGAGGGAAAAGTGAGAGGCCGATGGCCAAGCGCAACTCCCAGGAAGCCTGAACCTGTTCTGGATGTTCGCCTTTGTGCACAAACTGTTCACCCTGTTGACGGCAACACTACTCCCACACATTGCATGGAGAGTACAAGTTGGACCAATGTGTCAGACAACTGTGGCCCCGATACTGGGGATCCTGTCTACCAGGACTTTCAATTCACCTAGGAACTTCGGATTGCAAGATTTATGTACAGCACTACCCATCCTATGCACTATTAACACAAATGTATCACAATAAACACACTAATACACCATACTTGCCTCTGTCGTGATTCCAACGTGGGTGCTGTTATGGGGATGATGAACTGCAAAATTACACTGTGTATGTGAACTGCAACAGCAAGGACAACACAGGCATGTGAGTAAAGGCAACGTGACACATATGAGGGAGACACACCACCAGGGCTACACAACACATACACACCTAGGCCATCTGACTCATTGCCTACACTGATGTTGCCAGGGAAGACGGTGCAATGCACAGACACCACACCCATTCCCAGTTGTAGTCAAGTAGCCCACAGGTGCAGTAAGCAAATGGCAGTCAAATGTGTGACCACAGACAACGCACATCACAAAGTGAAGCACAGGTTTATTACACAGTTGCAACATGTCGTAACCACTACAGATGCAAGGTAATCCCACCTGGCAGCGGGCACACAGTCAACAACTGTAGACGGAAGGAAGTCCATGGGTGTGGCGCACATCACCTGTAGGGACACAACAGCTACCACCCTGGATGTGCAATCACGTCGTCGGTGGACACAGTTGACCAAACGAATCTGAAAGTACCCTGTGAAGGACAGAAATGACACACAGTCAAAAGCAATGGAGTACAGGACAGAACAGCAAAACTCATGCACAATACATGTTACAAGATACCCACCCAGAACCAAGTTAGCATGTCAACACTGTTGGGGAGTACAGCCCACCTGTTAGCACACATCGCAACACACATCCAGTCAAGTAGCCCATGGACACACTCCAACAGCACCAGAGCACCACCCACACATCATGCCAACTCACATCATTGACATGACACCTCAGGATACTCACATTCAGCTAAAGAAGTTGGTGATGAGCTGTGTGCGGACATCACCATCATCATCATCATCATCATCGTCACTGGCATCGTGGTCCAGGCCAGGATCCTCCACAGGTGGCGGATGTTGGTCATTGTCATCCTGGATGAGAGGCAACTCCTTCCGCACTGCCAGGTTGTGGAGCATGCAGCAGACGATGATAATCTTGCACACTTTCGCAGGGGCATATGGGAGGGACCCTCCGGTCTTGTCCAGGCAGCGGAAGCGGCTCTTCAGGAGACCAAATGTCCGCTCAATCACTCTCCTGGTCCGACCATGTGCCTCATTGTAGCGCATCTGGGCTGGTGTCACAGGGTTCCTGAGGGGTGTCAGCAACCACGGCATGTTGGGGTATCCCGAGTCACCTACGGACAGACAAGTGCACATTAGCTGACTTGGAAAAGTGGGCGGAATACTACAGATCAGATCACACACAATGGCACAAAGTCAGTACACACCGACAAGCCAGGCACGCTGGTTCTGCATCTGTGCCATCATCCTGGGGATGCGACTACTCCTCATCACAAAGGCATCGTGTGCTGAACCAGGGAAACGGGCACACACGTGTGTGATGGTCATGTCTGCAAGACACACCACCAGTGCATTGACCGAGTGGTAGTGCTTGCGGTTCCTGTAGGCCTGCTCCTGGGCCTGTGGTGGTACCAAAGCCACATGTGTCCCATCAATGGAGCCAATGACATGCGGCATCCTCCCCAGGGCATAAAAGTCACTCTTCACGTCAGTGAGTCGTCGCAGTCTAGGGAAATAGATGTACCGGTTCAGGAATAGCAACATTGCCGCCAAAACATCGCGGAGCACACGGCTCAACATGGTCTGTGACATCCCACCAGCAGTCGCCACAGTATGTTGGAAGGTACCGGTGGCAAAGAAGTGTAGGGCTGCCATCACCTTCACCTTGGGGGTCAGCGCTGTAGGATACGGCCGGCCAGGCTGCAAATGTGGGGACAACTGCACTGCCAAATCCTCAATCAGCTGCCTGGTGAAGCGGTACCGTCGGATGCTGTCCCGTTCCACCATCGTTGCCAGGTCTGGGAATGGTCGATGGACAGCAGGAGCCCTGCAGTGCAGAGGAGAAGTAAGCAAGATTGTCAGTCACCCCACATATGCGGCATTGAACACACTCAAGATCCCAACATACATCATTATGAGGCACAACTACATGAAGTGTGCAGTTCCGGAAGGACATGTATGGTACATACATGGCCAACATCTGTCAACACGGTCCAACAGGTGGCATCAATTAGTCCCAGGTTGGCCCATTGGATATCATGAGGCCGTGTCACAGTTCCCATCTCCTGCTGCCGTGTCACAATAACCCCCCACAGTGACATGTGAGGACAGATGTGCCCCAGGCACCACAGCTCAACGACAGGTACATTCCCAGGGACCCTGTATTGCCACATGGACACTGGCATTACATGGAGTATCATGTATACACCACAGCAAAACAACCATGACCCCCACAGGTAGTGGCCCCACTTGCCACGGCAGGACAGACATGGACGTCTGTGACACACACACGCACAACATCAAAGTCCATGCACACACAACCTGGATGTGGAGACTGTCTCCCATTGTGCACATGAAATCAGAGACATTGTAAACACTACATGCACAAAGACTGTGGAGGACCATCACTATTGTGCCACTGGGACACCCTGGCTCAAACATACCGTCCCACATGGGACTCACGGGGTATGTGACATGACATACACATACACCACCGTGAAATGTGACCATGGCACATGCACAGATCTGAACAGTTGCACATCACAGTGGTCATGTACACGTAACACCCAGGATCCTGTCCCCATGAACACGTGCACAGCCTGGGGGTGGCTGCCCACAGGTGACACCCACAGGACAACATGTACACCAACATACACACAATAGGAAATGCAGCCTTACATGCCTTATGATAAAGTTTGGACAGGCTGTCGTGATGTAGGTGTGCCCCTCACTCCCTGGGAGCTATCTGTGGCTGGCATATGTCCATCTGAGACAGGCATGCTGACATATGCCAGTCACATGTACAGTGATGCGTTGTACTGCAATGGACCGATCGGTGCCCCCGGCCGGCCCATTGCATTCAATGTGTGCGGGTACGCGTTGTACCCCTGTACGCGTTGTACCCTGTACGCGTTGTACCTGTACGCGTTGAACTGCAATGGACCGATCGATGCCTCCGGCCGGCCCATTGCATTCAATGTGTGCGGGTACGCGTTGTACCCCTGTACGCGTTGAACTGCAATGGACCGATCGGTGCCTCCGGCCGGCCCATTGCATTCAATGTGTGCGGGTACGCGTTGTACCCCTGTACGCGTTGTACTGCAATGGACCGATCGGTGCCTCCGGCCGGCCCATTGCATTCAATGTGTGCGGGTACGCGTTGTACCCCTGTACGCGTTGAACTGCAATGGACCGATCGGTGCCTCCGGCCGGCCCATTGCATTCAATGTGTGCGGGTACGCGTTGTACCCCTGTACGCGTTGTACCCCTGTACGCGTTGAACTGCAATGGACCGATCGGTGCCTCCGGCCGGCCCATTGCATTCAATGTGTGCGGGTACGCGTTGTACCCCTGTACGCGTTGTACTGCAATGGACCGATCGGTGCCTCCGGCCGGCCCATTGCATTCAATGTGTGCGGGTACGCGTTGTACCCCTGTACGCGTTGTACCCCGTACGCGTTGAACTGCAATGGACCGATCAGTGCCTCCGGCCGGCCCATTGCATTCAATGTGTGCGGGTACGCGTTGTACCCCTGTACGCGTTGTACCGCAATGGACCAATCGGTGCCTCAACCCGGCCCATTGCATTCAATGTGTGCGGGTACGCGTTGTACCCCTGTACGCGTTGTACCGCAATGGACCAATCGGTGCCTCAACCCGGCCCATTGCATTCAATGTGTGCGGGTACGCGTTGTACCCCTGTACGCGTTGTACCGCAATGGACCGATCGGTGCGCACCCATTGACAATGGGCTTGCCTGGCAACGGACGCGTTTTCGAATTTCGAACAAGTCGGTTGCTGGAAAATCAGTTGGTCACCCACAACAATGTTGCAAAATCATGTATGTCATGAAGTTGAAGATTTGAAGGATGCTGTGGGCGTGTTTTGGTGCTGCTATTCCATGGATTGGCCAGATTCAGAAGATGCAAACGACTTGGACCTATCACTTTGGACACAAGGGACAGTATCTGCCTCTCCAGCACATATATATTGCTGGCTGTTCCCCTGAGAGCTCACTTGCCTGCACTACATGCTCCAGGACGACATCTGCCACTGCACTGCTGCTGTCTCTGCCCCTCTGGACCCTGCAATGGCACGTACTGTGGAGAGAGCCCCAGCCTTCAGCCTTGAAGAGAACCAGGCCCTGCTGGACAGCCTACTTCCACAGTACAGCAAGCTGTATGGGACACCAGGGGAGCAGGTGAGTGTTCTGTGCACTGCCTTTCTGAATGTGCATTTTGTCTGACTAGCAAGGCTGAAAGTCTGCACGCCACTGGCTAGCAGGCTCACTGAGTAGTTGTCACCCCCATAGTGTGTAGTGACATGCACTGGACAGGTATGGTGCAGTGACAGTGCATTTGAACAAGGTTTTACTTCCCATGCAATGATACCATGTAGTGACGTCTGGCAAACTGTCCATGGGCAGCTTTGCACTGCCTGTGTACATCATGTGCCCCTGTGATTGAGACATGTATATACAACTGTGTCATGCACGGATATGTTGCATGTGTGGTAATGGCCTTTTCACTTTGTCATCCTGACAGGTTAATGCCCATCGGAAGCAGGAGATCTGGAAGGACATCGTCCGGGCCGTCCGGTCCGTGGGGGTCTACATGCGCCGGATCCGCAACTGCCAGAAGAGGTGGCAGGACCTTCGGGGCTGGACCCGGAGGATTGCACGGGTCCAGCTGAAGCTGTCGCCTCCTCGCAGGAGGGGCGGAACACGGACCCTGACCCCCACATGCTCCAGATCCTGGCGGTGGTGTTTCCAGACCTGGATGGGCAGCTGAAGGCCAGACAGCAGCAAGGAGGGGGTGAGTCAAAGACTGCACTGTGAACTCTGTATTACATGCTTTGTGCCCTCCTCTGGCCTGGTTCAACTGCCACAGTGCAGCAGTCATGTTGTCCAGGAGCCATGTCCCTCTATTGTGCACTGCCCACTGCTCATCTGATACCCAGGTGTGGCCCTTACATTCAGGGAATTGTGTCACTTGGGACTGTGTCCTTGCAGTTTGCTTCACTAAAGGTGGGGGACAGCATCTGTTTCCCTAACTCTGTTGTGGGCATCATGGGTGGGTCCATTGTTCACACAACGCCTGTGTTTGGACATGTGATCTGCGTGTTGCTTTGATATGCGGTCCACTTGCTGAGCTGAGCCACCACATGTGCCTGGGGTATGTGGCACACGCCCATGCAGCGGGTGGGAACAATGTTTGGGCCCCAGGAGTGTGCAGATTACGTGTGTCACACATACATAGCCAGCTATCCACTGTCCAGGGCACATCCCTCATTCATGTGGAGCAGGACAGTCATGCCTACTCCAGGCCATGCAATGCACTCTGTACTCCCACTCCCGTGTATCAGCTGACACATTGTGCACAGTGATTTGACCCCTCAGGTGTCTGCCTCTGTGTCAGTGTGCTGTGGATTAGTTGCCAGGACTGCTGGGGTGTTTCTTGGTAGGGGCTCAGCATGCCCCTGGAGATGTGACCATAGGAGACGATACTTGTGTGTCACATAGGTGTTTGATCAGCTGCCCGTGCAGACTGGGGTATGCAAATGTGAAGTTCAGGCAGCTGTTCCCCATTCACAGCAAATTGTGAGGGGCTCAGGTTCAGAGGGTAGTGTCACAGGTCTCCCATATGTCCAATAGGTATGACCTGGACAGATGAGGGTTAAGATGATGTGTTGTGTGGGGGATGTACATGTGCACTTGTGCAGCTCCAGGACTTGCATTCCCCATGACCTACTATTGTGACACAGTGCATAGTGTTGTTGTCTGGCTGCCAAGTCATACATCACTGAGACAGTGATGTATGACTTAGCAGTCATGCCTCTGCCATGGCATGTGTCAACTTATTGGTGGTCCTGCAGGGGAGTGACATGTGCTACATGCACACCATTGTGGCGATGGCTATCAGGACATGGGTGCATCATGGTGTCTGTCGCTGGTATGCATCACATGCATTTCCTATTTGACTCTGGGCATCCCTTTCATCCGGAAACCTGTACTGACTCAGTGGCAAGAGCTGTGATGTGTGCATGTCCACATGCCACACCGTGTCCTCTGCACTGTCCAACTACTGTGTACTTGGTGCATGTGTCCACACTGGGGTGTTGCAATCCAACAGACACCAGACAGATGGGTGCAAGGCCATGTGGGATGTGAGTGCCATGCTTGGCATCAGACTGACAATTGGCTTCTCCTGTTCAGTTAGGGCACTTTTAGCAATGTACAACTAATGATGCCAGGGCTTGCTCTGTAATGTGCTGTGCTCACAGTGGTGTGTGCGTTTGGTGCAGGTGACTGATGTCTGTCTGTTTCCCCATTGTTTGCAGATACATCCACGGCCACGGAAGGGGACAGCTCCACGGACCAGGAGGAGCCAGAGAGCCAGACTGGGTCAGCAGCCGAGGAGTGGTCGGAGGGACCCAGTGGCACGGAGGGCGAGGGGAGCCACACCGAGGAGTCCTCAGCACCATCCACCTCAGCTGAGGACCAGAGCAACTCGGAGGATGACTCCCTTGTGGAGGCGGGTGTCAGCAGCCACCACACCCCAGCTAGTGTTGCTGTCCCCGCCACCACCAGCACCACCACCGCCCTCCCATCGGCTCCCATTCCACAGGTCCGTGGAGGCTCCCATGTTCGGGAGCGTGTCTCCTTTGGGCCAGGCACCGCACCCCCTGCCCCTGTGTCCCCTGCTGCCCTGAGTGAGGAGTCTGTGTACCTCCTTCGCCAGCTCCATGTAGGGCAGACAGCCATGCTGAGTGTCCTCCATGCGCACACCGCACTGTTGACTCAGCTGGTGTCGTTCATGGAGGGCATCTCATCGGGCATGTCTGACCTACAGAGGGGCAATAGGTCCATGGACTCCTCCCTGACGGCAGCAGTGTCCCTCCTCAGACAGTCCCTCACCCCTCCTGCCTCTGCTCCATCCACACTCCCCAGCACCTTACCCGTCCCAAGCACACACACACCGGCACAGGCACACACCAGCACACACACGTCCAGCACACAGACACACACGCCACAAACAAAACGCACACGCACGCACAGTCAGGGGACTGAAACCAGACTCACAGGGGATGGGGCCCTGGTACACACACACGCATCCACGGGCACTGCGCAGTCCTCAGTTGCCTCTCCCTCCAAAGCACCCTCCCTTGCCTCACCTGCAACCCCAAAGACCCAGCGCCTCTTCCTCAGTGACCTCGGCCTCTTCCCCTCCGATCCAGCTGCTCCAGCATCCAGGGGGAAGAGGAAGCCCCCACATGGAGCAGAGTGCCCCTCGCCCCCGGACACCCTCCCCCAGGCGCAGACAGACTGAGGCCCCCACCCGCAAGTCCCCCGGAGTGGTAAGAGCAAGACCCCGCCGCCGCCCTGCAGCTCAAGCACCAGGTCTCCTTCCTCCATCCCTCAGGCCCCCACTCCACAGGTGCCCCCACCACACCCGGCCCCAGGTTCCCCCACCCACAGATATACCATCCCCAAGAGGCTCCGGCCTTCTCCCCCTGCCACTTGCTCTCCCGGCACCACACCCCCCGCTGTGCTTGTCTGTGCCACTGATGTGGTGAGGGTGTCCTCCCCCTCTGTCCAGCCCACCTTGCCTGTTCCCCATTCTCCTCCCCTGGTGGTAGGCACTGCAGTGGAGTCCACTACCACCCTGTCTGACTTGGGCACTGCAGTGGCGGACCTGTCCACTCCATCTGCAGGGTCCACTGCAGTCGTGCCGGCACCCACAACATCTGAGCCATGCCCCCCAGTTGTGCCGGCACACACCATGTCAGACACCTCCACTGCAGTTGTCAGTGGCTCTCCAGCACCCACCACCCCTTCCCTGCTTCCTCCTGGTGAGCCCTGATCCTGTCCCTGCGGTGCCTGGCCTACCCCCGGTTGCCCCTCCTAGTGGATTGTCCCTGGTTTTGTGCAGGCATGTGTAGGGTGGCATCTGCCACTGTCACCCACTTGTGACTTTGTTGATGGACTGGCCATTGGCCTTTGTTTATGTTCTACCGGACTTCTACTTTTAATGCCACATATGCTGAATAAAGCAACTTTCTGTTCTCTAGTGCTTTTGCTTCTGATGTACATGATGTTGATGATGCTAACCATGCCCTTGCTGCAGTGATGGTGATATTTGGTCTCATGATAATGAAGTGTTACTGTGCAGGAACCCATGTGGTCCAGGGGGAATGTGTCCTATCCTGTGGTGTATCCATGTCATCCATAGCAGCATCTGAGGGTGTCATGTGTTCAGTATTTGGCAATGGGATTTCCTACTTAGATTGGCTATTTCACATCTGTGGCTTCCACCCCTGCACATCTGTTGTGCCTGCCATTGTTCAATTCGTCTACTTCCCTGACCGTGTGGCCATCTCCAGTGGACATGCAGGTTTGGGCATCAATGGGGAAGGACTCATCTGTGTTGTCAGTGCAACATTGCTATACAAGTGTGTTGGATCTGTGCTGATGATTCCGTTGGCACTTCCATGACCAGGCTGATGTGACGGGAGCCCTCATTTGGTGCTAATTGTTGATTGTGTGACCAAGTGCTCAGCTGACATGATGGGGCCCTACTGAGGCAACATATGGCACAGCTTTCCTCACACAGGAGTGGAGTCCCCTCATGGCAGTGTGTACTCCTGTGACATTGCCTGCGCCCAAGGTGTGTGTTGTATGTGCATGTCTGTGTGTTCACTTCCGTTTAACTGTGCATGCTGTGATCCCTAGTGTTGTACCTGTTTGTGATGCTAGCTGAGTTGAGCTATGTTCCCCCAAAGTCTTCTCCCTGGGTTCTCTGTGATGTGGGTGCATGGCACATTACTGGTCATCAGGGTGTCACCCATAGGTGTGTTTGCTGTCAGGGCTGAGTTTGTGTGCAGACGCAGATGGGTCACAGTCAGGTTTCCCCTTGGCACTTGTTGTTTGCCCCTGTCATGTGATTTCCAGTTTGTGTTATCTTTCAGTGATTGTGACACGTTGTGTGTGTGACTGCTGGCACTCCTCAGGGTCCGGGCTGCTATGTTGGTTGTTGTCTATGTGTGTTCTTTGTGGGTGACCTTGGCTTCTTCATTGGTGTGTGACTGTGGCTGGGATCCCATTGGTTGGTGTGGTATTGCCGTCATGTCCATGTACAGCGTAGTGTGCAGTGTGTCAGACATTCAGGAGTCTTGTTGAGTGGCCATGTGTGATGTGTTTCTGCACCTTGGTTCCCACCCACCACCCTGGAATAGTCATGGGTGCATGTGCAATGTCACCAGTGCATGTGTGCTTCACTGCTGCACATTGTTGGAGGTCGAGGGGTGTGGTGTTGAGTGTGTGCAGATGAGAGTTGTTGCCCGGCTAGGCCCCTGCCTCCATGTTGGCCTTGGCTTACTGGCCATGCTGTTTGATTTGTGCTTGTGTAGGTGTGATGGTAGTTAGTTGCTCAGTACACATGACTGTGGTTCAAAGTGTGAACCACATTTAGCTTTGTCATCACAGTGGGATTGTAATGCAGCCCAGGGTCACCACATTGTGGGGGCCCTGGGGGTGGTGCTGTGGTGTGTCTGTGTCTTGCTGTGTCAGTTGCTGTCCCTACGTGCCTGTGTGACATGTGTGATTTGTGCTCCCTCTCATCTGACAATGCTTGCTTGCCCACATAGGGGATTTGGATCCATGAGTTACCTTTGTGTGGCACTGTATGCACATCTGTATGATTGGTATTCAGGTCTCCTCATGTGTTGTGTGGTTGCCTGGGGACACTGGCACCCCCCTCACCTGTTGTGTATGATGTGCAGTGTGGGTCTGCCTGTTTGTGTTTGTGCATCTGCACCACTGCATTGGCATATCTTGGGTGTGCCATTGGCTGTATGTAGTTTGGTGGGTTTCCCCTGCTGTCCCTGGGACTCCTAGGTCATCGGTCAGCACAATGATCATGGTTTGTGTGTCCCATTGCTGCCATGGTATGGTATCTGTTCACCTCACATCTGCAGTCTCCACAGGGTATCTGCATGTGTGTGCCCATTGGTGCAAATATGTGGGTCTGCATTCTGATGGTCACTTCTGTCATTGTGTCATTGATGATTGTTGACGGTGTCAGCCCCCATGGGTGTTGTTTGTCTGCACATGGCCAAAGGTATGTCTTATTTGCACTGCAGGATTTGGCTCCCCCAATTTATGTTGCAATGGGACACATACACTACTTTGCCACTGATGTGTTTGTTGTTCTGTGACCAGGAATCATCCATGCAGTTTGGCAGTTGCACCTCTTTCTTTGTCAACACTTACCTTTTGGTCACTGTGATGATGGGGGTTTGGACCCCATTGCCACAATGTTCGAAATGTGCTTCAGCTATGGACCCCACACTTACATTTTGGTCACTGTGATGATGGGGGTTTGGACCCCATTGCCACAATGTTCGAAATGTGCTTCAGCTATGGACCCCACACTTACATTTTGGTCACTGTGATGATGGGGGTTTGGACCCCATTGCCACAATGTTCGAAATGTGCTTCAGCTATGGACCCCACACTTACATTTTGGTCACTGTGATGATGGGGGTTTGGACCCCATTGCCACATTGTTCAAAGTGTGCTTCAGCTATGGACCCCACACTTACATTTTGGTCACTGTGATGATGGGGGTTTGGACCCCATTGCCACAATGTTCGAAATGTGCTTCAGCTATGGACCCCACACTTACATTTTGGTCACTGTGATGATGGGGGTTTGGACCCCATTGCCACAATGTTCAAAGTGTGCTTCAGCTATGGACCCCACACTTACCTTTTGGTCACTGTGATGATGGGGGTTTGGACCCCATTGCCACAATGGTCATGGCCTGCTTGCATTGTGGGTGCCACACACATATATGTGTGGCACATGTGCTAGGGGGTCACATTGTATGTTCAAAGTCATGTTCGGTGTTGTAGGCATTTGACACAGTCTACACACGCTTGTCATGGTGTTGGGGGGATGTCTTCTTCTTGCATTCCCTAGGTTGTGGTGTGCTGGTTGTGTCATGCATTGTCCATCCTATGAGTGGGGGTGGTAGTTGTGGTAGGCATCCAGCCCCCCCTGGGTGAGGGTGGTAGTAGTGGTAGGCATCCAGCCCCCCCTGGCTAAGGGTGGTGGTAGGCATCCAGCCCCCCCTGGGTGAGGGTGGTAGTAGTGGTAGGCATCCTGCCCCCCCTGGGTAAGGGTGGTAGTAGTGGTAGGCATCCTGCCCCCCCTGGGTAAGGGTGGTAGTAGTGGTAGGCATCCTGCCCCCCTGGCTAAGGGTGGTAGTAGTGGTAGGCATCCTGCCCCCCTGGGTGAGGGTGGTAGTAGTGGTAGGCATCCAGCCCCCCCTGGCTAAGGGTGGTGGTAGGCATCCAGCCCCCCCTGGGTGAGGGTGGAGTAGTGGTAGGCATCCTGCCCCCCTGGGTAAGGGTGGTAGTAGTGGTAGGCATCCTGCCCCCCTGGGTGAGGGTGGTAGTAGTGGTAGGCATCCTGCCCCCCTGGGTAAGGGTGGTAGTAGTGGTAGGCATCCTGCCCCCCTGGGTAAGGGTGGTAGTAGTGGTAGGCATCCTGCCCCCCTGGGTAAGGGTGGTAGTAGTGGTAGGCATCCTGCCCACCCTGGGTGAGGGTGGTAGTAGTGGTAGGCATCCTGCCCCCCCTGGCTAAGGGTGGTAGTAGTGGTAGGCATCCTGCCCCCCTGGGTGAGGGTGGTAGTAGTGGTAGGCATCCTGCCCACCCTGGGTGAGGGTGGTAGTAGTGGTAGGCATCCTGCCCCCCCTGGGTAAGGGTGGTAATAGTGGTAGGCATCCTGCCCCCCTGGGTAAGGGTGGTAGTAGTGGTAGGCATCCTGCCCCCCTGGGTGAGGGTGGTAGTGGTGGTAGGCATCCAGCCCCCCTGGCTAAGGGTGGTGGTAGGCATCCAGCCCCCCTGGGTGAGGGTGGTAGTAGTGGTAGGCATCCAGCCCCCCTGGCTAAGGGTGGTGGTAGGCAACCTGCCCCCCCTGGGTAAGGGTGGTAGTAGTGGTAGGCATCCTGCCCCCCCTGGCTAAGGGTGGTAGTAGTGGTAGGCATCCAGCCCCCCCTGGGTGAGGGTGGTAGTAGTGGTAGGCATCCAGCCCCCTGGCTAAGGGTGGTAGTAGTGGTAGGCATCCTGCCCCCCTGGGTAAGGGTGGTAGTAGTGGTAGGCATCCTGCCCCCTGGCTAAGGGTGGTAGTAGTGGTAGGCATCCAGCCCCCTGGGTGAGGGTGGTAGTAGTGGTAGGCATCCAGCCCCCCTGGGTTAGGGTGGTAGTAGTGGTAGGCATCCAGCCCCCTGGCTAAGGGTGGTGGTAGGCATCCAGCCCCCCTGGGTGAGGGTGGTAGTAGTGGTAGGCATCCAGCCCCCCTGGCTAAGGGTGGTAGTAGTGGTAGGCATCCTGCCCCCCTGGGTGAGGGTGGTAGTGGTGGTAGGCATCCAGCCCCCCTGGCTAAGGGTGGTGGTAGGCATCCAGCCCCCCTGGGTGAGGGTGGTAGTAGTGGTAGGCATCCTGCCCCCCTGGGTAAGGGTGGTAGTAGTGGTAGGCATCCAGCCCCCCTGGCTAAGGGTGGTGGTAGGCATCCAGCCCCCCTGGGTGAGGGTGGTAGTAGTGGTAGGCATCCAGCCCCCCTGGCTAAGGGTGGTAGTAGTGGTAGGCATCCTGCCCCCCTGGGTGAGGGTGGTAGTGGTGGTAGGCATCCAGCCCCCCTGGCTAAGGGTGGTGGTAGGCATCCAGCCCCCCTGGGTGAGGGTGGTAGTAGTGGTAGGCATCCTGCCCCCTGGGTAAGGGTGGTAGTAGTGGTAGGCATCCTGCCCCCCTGGGTAAGGGTGGTAGTAGTGGTAGGCATCCTGCCCACCCTGGGTGAGGGTGGTAGTAGTGGTAGGCATCCTGCCCCCTGGCTCAGGGTGGTAGTAGTGGTAGGCATCCAGCCCCCCCTTGCTAAGGGTGGTAGTAGTGGTAGGCATCCAGCCCCCCCTGGCTAAGGGTGGTAGTGGTGGTAGGCATCCAGCCCCCCCTGGCTAAGGGTGGTGGTAGGCATCCAGCCCCCCCTGGGTGAGGGTGGTGGTGCGCATTCAGGCCCCTGTGTGCATATGTGGCATTGGTGATGGGCATCCCACCCCTATGGTGCTGCTGTTGCTGGTGTAAGTATATTCTGCATCCCTCTGTGTGTGTGTGTGATGTGTCGTGTACGTGTTGTATGTGTTTTGTGGTTGGTGTCTGGCTTACCTTCTGCGCTGTACGTGTCCGTGCCTGTTCCGGTAGTAAATGTAGAATATTGGTATGATCGGGAGGAAGAGATTCATGGTTGGTTTGTGCCGTTCGTCCTTCTCGTTGCTTCGCGTCGTCCTCGTCGCTTCGCCTCGTCCTCGTCGCTTCGTGTCGTCCTCGTCGCTGCCGTGTTCGTCTCGGAGCCGTGGATCGTGTTGTGGCGCGAATCGGAGCTTATGTGCGCCTCTCCCGGATGCTTTGACGTGCCGTGCGTAGCGACGGGTTCGGCGCGTACGGAAAGCGCATCGTACTCGTTCGGCCGGACGGGGCTGCATTTTCCCTTCCGTGCGACTCGATTCAGCGTTTCCGGATTCGCCTCGGTCGGGGAACAGGACCTGGTTTGGGTGAGTACGGCTCGGCCGGATTCTTTGCTGTTGTGCGCATCGTACTTACTCGTTCGGTGTGCTGTACGGATCGGTCGGGAAACAGGCTTTCGCATGGCTTTTTTCCCGACCGAATGGTGTTGGGTGCGCCTCCGACCGAGATCGGAATCGGCCCCTAAGTGTATCTTAGTGAATACATGGGTTAGTGAGTAATGTTTAAATATGAAAATATCTGTATCAGTCTCTCACTTTGTGTATAAGTGGCTGCATGGGTTGGTGAGTAGCTACATGAGTGTCTATATGGGTTATTAGTTGGTTTTTTGAGTATCAGTATGAGTGTCTGAGTGTCTGTATGGTTCGGTGGGGGGTATTACTTAGTGCATAGATGCATGAATGAGTGACTCACTGTTTGTATGTGTTGAAGACAGCATGTGTGCAGGACTGTATAGGTGGATGAGTATGTGTATGGGTGTGTTAGTGAGTGAATGACTGTCTCAATAGTGTCTTTATGAGTAACTACATATGTTTTAAACTAGTATATGTGAGTATTGGTGTATATAGGTGAGTATATGTGAGAGTGAGAGATTGGAAGAGTTCCTGTACAAATAAGTAGGTGTTTCTATAAGTGATTGTTTAAGAGAGTAAGTATGTGTAAGTTTCTGTAGAAGTAAGTGTGGTAGTGTGTGTATAACTGTATATGCAAGTAAATGGATGTTTGATACTTTGTTTGCATGTGTGACTATGTGTGTGAGTAACTCTATGGATGAGTGGCGGTGTGTAACAGGATGTATAGGTGTATGAGTACATATGATGAGTGAGTACATGTATGAGTGACTGTATAGGGACTGTTGGTGAATGAGTGGATGTGTGTGTAGATCTTGGAATTACTGAATAGGTGTGTTGTAACTGGTATTGGTATTTCCATTGTTTTGAAAATGTTAGTTTGTATTTTTGAGTGTGTGTATCAAAGGTTATATTAGGGTGAGAGGAGGTCTGCCACTCTATCACAAGGATGATGTCATCAGTGATGTCATCAGTGATGTCATTTGAGATGTCATCAGTGATGTCATGAGTGATGTCACTGACCATGTCATGAGTGATGTAATATGTGACGTCATCAGCAGTGCATTGCGGAGCACGCGAGTTATAGTTAGCTGAACTAACTATAACGGGGGAATTTCTATGGTTTTGTACGAGTGAAATGTCCAACTAACTATAACGCCCCTGAAACCTATGGTTTTTTTTCAGTGAATATATATATATATATATATATATATATATATATATATATATACCATAGACTCTATGCATGTTCCCTCCTTTTCATCACAGTTTCTTGACACTTCTCTGACACTACTATACGAGTGCCTTCTAGGTGTCACTTACAGATATCGGAAACTCTACGGTCTTTGTGGAACTTTGCAAGGCTTTCCCAAACAGGATCTCCAGGGGCATAACTCAGAGCCACAACTCTTCTCTGGTGGCACCATAAGGGGGGGGGGGGGGTTTGCATGGTGGGCAGGTTGTATATTGGAATATTGACTACAAAAATATCATACTGCCAAAATACCGCAGAAATATCAATGGACAAAATCTTGACAAGGTAAGATCGTAGGTAAGTATAGATTTACTATTCTTTACTCCTAATGTAGATACCTTGAAGATATAGGGGGAGTTAAGTATAGTAAACCTGTACTTACCCATGTATACTTACTTTGTTGATATTTTGGCCGATGATGTTTTTATGATGATATTTTTCAGAGCAATATGTAATTCTCAGTGTACCTCATGGGGCAAATCTCTAAAGTGCATGGAGAATGTGGCACACAGAGCCTTAGCAGCAGGGGTGCTTCCACAGAGTTATAGCCAGGACAACTTCTGGGTTAAGCCTTACAAGTGGTATGACTTCCGGGGCAGGGAGAGTTCCCTCAGGGCACAACTACAAGGTTCCTTCTCCTGAGAATTTTTGCCTCATTTGGTTCTAGGCTATCTCAGCCGTTTGACCTTCACATGACGCTGCACTTACTTAGGTTTACAATGCATCCTGCAACTAAAGCGATTAAGTGTTTTTACTCAGTTCTGATTGCTATGCATATTGTATTTTAGCTTACACGTCGCAATCTTGCCCTAAATAGTTCCTGAATCCTGTGCATAGTTCTCAAATGACCTGAGAATACCATTTCAGTTGTGCTGAGCCTAACACATGGACACCACTTGGCCGCTGCTGTGTCTTTTACACTCTTTAAGCTGTCCTTCCATCCGCCTTTCCTTTAATGGTTGGATTTTGTGATACTGCTCCTGTTTTCAATGTGGGGAAATTCTGCTTTAGCAAATTATGTGAACGTGCACCTTGAAGACTGCTGAGTCTAGTTGCAGAGTCTGTCATGTCACAGCATGCGCACCCCTCCCCCATCAATTAGTTTAGTTTTAGTTTATCTTTATTTCGATCACTTAAGACCACAAAAGACAGTAACAACAATACACGCAGCGTGTCCATTAGAAGAAAAGTAAACCATATTCCCATGATAGTTTGTATATAAACAAGATTATTTAACATTGCTAATCAAGGGTTGCAGAACCATATGTGAATTAAAGGGTTCACTAAAAGCATTAAAAACATCATGTTATTAAAACCACACATATTATTCTTAAAATGCTTAAAGAATATGTCACATTCCTAAAAATATCCTAAAAATGTACAATTAATAAAACAAAAGAATATACATCCTCAAATAACCGTGAAGTGATCAATAATGGGACTGTCAATAATACATCAATATATGCGATACTAATATGAATATAAAAATATAAAATGCTACACCTATAACTGGGGTTATACCAAACAGGAGTTTGGATTAGACGTTACACGTTCGGCTACCAGTTTAAAAGTATCCTATCTGTTTACACATCTGCTTACTCGGATTGCTAGTCACTGAGTTGGGTGGGCTTAGGGCTCTTAGTCATTTTCTCGCGAATTAGCCACATCCAGCTTAGGAATTTAGCAACAGCTATTACTCATGGTGCATTTGTATTGGTCATCAATATTCTCATTGCAGTGGAACTACACTTAGTGCCCATATTTCTACATAGGGGTTTCAGCCATTTACTCCGCGGTGTTTTATAGGCCGGACAGATAAATAGGATATGCGAGTAGGTCTCCTCGAGCTCCACACACAACTTGCACTTACTGTCATTTAAATTGTGCCATTTACATGTGAACAAATTCACTGGTAGTGAGCCCACCGGGAATTGAAAATAGAGACGTCTATCCCTTGGTTTGGTTATAACATCCCAGAAATGTTCATACTGGGGACATGGCTTAAACTCTAAATATTTGCCCGACAATGTCATAGTGTCTGTGGCTTGGATACTATTCTTCGCAACCATAGACCAATAAAGCTCTTTCATTCTTTTTTTGAGGGAAACTGTTGGCCCTCAGGGTCATCCCATAAATGCTGCACTCCCATGCTGACCAGTGTCTTTTTAACATTTTGCAACCACTTACTTTTACATGAGGTGTCAGCTTCCCTGACATCTTTTAGGGTGGTGGCATAGTGCGATAGCTCGGGGGTGGTCCATAATCTACGCCAACATGCTATTGGGCGAAACTTAGCAATCTCATCCAATCTATTACAACCTAAATCATAAAATATTGGCTTGAGTGGGGTGCTCTGGGCTAGACTGGTGACGTTTCGAACAAATTTATTTTGGGCTAAAACTAGTGACGTTAAGTTGTCAAAACCCCAGAGTTCGGCACCGTATAATACGGAGGCTATGACTTTGGTGTTGTAGATCTTAAGAACTGGGTGTATGGGCTTGGTTAATGAAGACTTGTATTCTTTCAACAATGCACCAGCTAGGTGACGGTGTTTTAAGGCCATGGATTCTATCTGGGTCTTCCAGTTGAGTTTGTTTTCAAGCGTGATCCCTAAATAATTAAAAACATCCTTTTGAACAAGGTATTCGTTATTTATAGACACCCTTCCCTTAATAGCCCGATGTCTGTGGAGTACCATAAATTTGGTTTTATCTGCGTTTATCACCAGGCCACGAGCTTCGCAGAAACCCTCAAACCTCGTTAGTGCCCGCTGCAAACTACTCTGTGTTTTTGAGATGACAAGAGTGTCATCTGCAAACATAAGTATAGGTGTTTTTATGCCTGCAAGAGATGGTGCATCTGTCGGAAAAGTAGAAAAATAGTTGACAACCCCATTAATAAATAGTGAAAATAATGTCGGGGCCAAGACACACCCTTGGCGGACCCCTTTGGATACCGGGAATCGATTAGTGATGTTACCCTGAGTACTCCATCGAACCTGGGCAAAATTCCCCATATGAAGACTCACCACAACAGATAATAGTTCGGAAGGCATCCCTAAGTCCTTGAGGACCCAGCAAAGTTTGTTGCGGGGGACCAGGTCGAAAGCGGATTAAGTCAACAAAAGCGGCGTAGATGGTGCCGCCCGCCAGCACTACAACACGCCAGTAAATTAGTACAAAACGAAAGACCTGGTCTACCATACTCACGTGGGTGCGGAATCCTGCCTGCAGTGGGGTCAATATGTCTTTGTCAATAATCCAATCTTGGATTCGATTTAATACCATTCTTGCTATTATTTTTTGCATTGCATCTATGAGGCTAATTGGCCTGTAGTTACCAGGGCATGAACAATCACCTTTTTTATAGATTGGCAGAATCTCAGCACCCCTCCAGGAGTTGGGGACGGATGCCCCGCTGGCTATTGCATTCGCTAGCAGGAGTATATACTCTTGCCAACTAGCCCTGTCGTATAAGAACAAATCTGCCGGGACACAGTCAGGGCCTGGGGCTCTTCCGCTGGTAACTGAACCCAACGCTATTTCAACCTCCCCCATGTCAAAGTGCAATACTGTATCACATGGCGGGGTTTGATATGGTTCTTCGATTTCACCCACTGCTTCTAAGGCAAATTGTTTAGCAAAATGAGAAACCCACGTTTCAGGAGCTACATGGTTGAGCGGCAAAGGTGCTTGTCCCCCTCTCCCCCATTTTACCAGCTGCCAGAAGTATTGCAAGTTTCTCCCTTGGCTGGCCTGATAGAGGTCTAACCATCCCAATTCGTCCCAGTCCTTTTAAGCTTTATGCATTGTGGATTTGTACTTCCGACCGGTTAACTTGACGGTGGCCGGATCTTTCTGTTTAATGGCAACCGCCAATGACTTGTAGGCTACCCTACCATCCTTGTTATACCACTTCGCATTTTTACCCTTCTGCTTACTCGAGTGACTAGCTGGTTTTAAAAAAATAGGTCTTGATTTTACCAAATAGGTCTTCGTGAATCCTTGTAACATTTTTATTTAACTGGGACTGAGTGGTAGTGATTTGTAGCTCTGCCAATGTGATGTCAGCACTTATGCCTATAATTGTTTGTTCACTTTCCACCAGCTTATCCCATTTCACCCTCCTCATGTCATTACAGAGCAGGGCGTCACTAGTGGAACAGAGCATTGTCTGGGTTGGCAGCAAACTAGGTCCTGGAGCATTCATTTTTAGTAGAAGGGGATTGTGATCACTTTCAGCTCTCTCCTGAACCTCCATGTCGCTAAGAGAAGACCAGTGTTCCAGATTAATAAGTATATAATCAATTCGGCTTGAACTCACACCATTATTGTAGGTATGGGAGTCCTGCTTATCAGAAGGTGTTCGCCCATTAACTGCCCTAAGTCCCCTCTCCATACAAAGGGCTATAAGTTGTAATGCTGCCTCAGACCATCTCTTAATTGGGGGCAGCTCTAAGATGGGGATACTCCATTGTACATCTTCTTCTTCGGTAAGTTTACAATCCTCATGGTCAAGGAGCTCCAAGGTGGTATTAAAATCCCCTGCAATTACTAGGTCAGGGACACCAGTCATCCTTTCCAAAAAGTCCTCTAGGATGTCAACTGTATTAGACAGTCTTCCACCTGTGAGACCCCTGGCATAAACATTGACAACTATTATCTTGGTGTTAGGATTAATCTGAAGACAAATGGCCATAATGTCTTGGCTGTCAATGGGGACTTCGCGTATTCTAAAGCATATGTTCTGTTTTACCCAAATTGTTAGCCCTCCTGATGGTCTGCCCCTCTGCCCTTGGATTGCCGGTTTATGGAAATTAAGATATCCTGGTCGATGTAATGGGTTTATGGACCATGTCTCCTGGAATACACAGATATCATGGATTTCGATTAATTCTGACCAATCCCCGGATTCTAATTTCGACTGTAGCCCTGCAATGTTCCACGAAATATAAGACAGCTGAGCTGGTTTTGGGGAGGTTACCAGATCTAAGCTGCCTATTAATTCACGTGGGGTGGGATCCTTACTTTCCTTATTCGGGTAGGGAGCTTGATGGTTGATTAACCCATTATTACTTAGGTGGGTCCGATGTTCACAGGGATTTAGTCAGTCACATTGTTCTAGACCACTAAGGGGGGCAAATCTGTTCTCTAGGGTTACTCCTATATTGAATACATTGCATTGTACATCATACTTTGAGTGCCCCTCCCCCATCTGTACACT
The DNA here is from genome assembly GCA_963921515.1 of Calotriton arnoldi. NCBI lineage: Eukaryota > Metazoa > Chordata > Amphibia > Caudata > Salamandridae > Calotriton > Calotriton arnoldi. Next base: position 262,529 of record CAWUFW010005661.1, read on the forward strand.
GGTTTCGCTAACCGTCATGTGAGGGTGCCTATAGAAAAACGCGTAAGGTAAAGCTCTAATTTGAGTACCTTTACATGGGTCCAACATAGATGGTCTAAAAGAAATCTCGTCATATAGCAATTGTTAAAATTTAAAACCACATAATCACCCTCCAGTATTTTCTGAGCCGGTCCTAGCCACTCTACCCTCCTGGCCATTATAACTTGATTTGCCAGTGGAACCCCCCTGATCTCCCTACTGGTTGTTTGATAAGTCAACCAGTGCATGGATTTATTCATAATTTGGACGGTAGTTTCGGTCTGGTCCTCCCTCAGGGGTGGGACATTTCCCAGAATCAATACAAGTGGTGATGATGCCCTTGGAAGGTGTAGAGACTGATATGTGTTGGGAGGTCTTCGTGAGTCTAATCCTCGCTGCTTTGCTTGGAGCTCCCTCCCTTCAACCTCCTGCAATGACAACCCTGCACTGGTAACTGGCCCATCTGTAGAGGTGGTGGGACGTAACTGAGGGTTTAAATTTCCTGCCGTGTTCGTGGAGTTCACCGTTGGACTGGTGGGTAACGATTGTGGGTTGTGACGGGGGGGTTGTACAGTGTTATCCATGCGTGAGTGATGACCCTCATTATTGCGGACCCTTGGCAAAAGCCCCCTCCCTGCGGATGTTCGAGGGGCTGCGGCTACTTCTGGACATGAGCATTTACAAGAACATGCACCTAGGTTATACGACGATCTACCCAACCCTTCAATGTGCAGCAATCTCTCCTCAATTAGCGATAGTTTATTTAATAGGGGGTTCAGGAGGACAGAAACCAATGTCTCAAGTCTTTTCCACAGATCACCGTCGCTCCCCAGGACAAATGGAGTGAGAGTGTCATCATTGGCCAAAGGATGCGAGTTTGTCCCTGGTTCCATATCTCCAGGTCCTTTTTGCTTGGTGGGTTGCGGCTTTTGTTTAGGCTTTTGCTTTTGGGGAGCGCCACCCCTTCTTCGTTTTACAGGGGGCTCACTGTTGGCGACGGGTGGGGCTGTGGCAGCACGACCCCTTGAGGCTAGTTTGGATCTAGTGGAAACTTCAGTGATACCAGGATCACCTACTGCTGACGCCACAGAGGTTACAGGTGGTACTACATTCATATGCGGGGATGAGGAGGGCATGTCTAATATAGATGTAACAACACAGCCCCTTGTGTCTGTTTCAGATCTGATAGAATCCTCAGTGATATCAAAATCAAGTGCCGCTGACGCCACAGGGGTTCCAAGTGTTACTACGGGCCTGATTCACAGAACTAATTTACGTCAAAAACGTAAAGTTAGTACTTTTCGGTATTTACAGAATACACTTACCACTACTAACTTTATGTCCGCTCTCGGGCCGGAGATTCCGGCCCTGTGGCGGAATTTCCGCCTCTGGGCCGGACTCTCCGCCTCTGGGCCGGAATACCCTCATTTAGGCCGTTTGAGCATTGAAACGGCCTAAATGAGGGTATTCGGCCCGGAGGCGGAGATTCCGCCACATGGTCGGAATCTCCGGCCCGAGAGCGGACATAAAGTTAGTAGTGGTAAGTGTATTCTGTGAATACCGAAAAGTACTAACTTTACGTTTTTGACGTAAGTTAGTTCTGTGAATCAGGCCCATGGTTCGAATGCGCAGATAAAGAGGGCACGGGGGAACTAACCATACTTGTGCGTCCTAGAGAGGAGCGCTTCTGAATAGCTAGGGAGTCCAGGGAGAGTCGCCTCTCTGTTAGTTCTATTTGATGGGTCAAGACCGACTCAGCCCTCGTTAAGAAGGCATCTGATGTCCCTGCTATTCCACCCCCTGGATGAATGCTGTTGTCTTTGCACTTGCCCATACTTCGTACTATAACCTTATGTGTAGCAAACTATGACAAAGGCTAGTACCTCAGATAAAGGATCTTTGGGAGACTCAGTACTGTTGTTAGAGAGTGGGCCCAGCCCAGCCTCATCCGGGCTCTGACGGGTGCAGACGGGCCCGCCCTTGGCCCGGGCTTTGCCCGGGCGTGGCCCGGGCATGCCCGCACACGTCCCGCGCCGCCGGAGCACTGATGCCGCTTTATGCGCCTCCGGCTCGGGCCACAGCGTGATGGTGCCTCCTGGCGCGTGTGCTGCCGGGGGATGTGGTCCCAGAAAGTGCTACTTGCCTCGGAAGGGTAAAAACGAGTCCCTGCGCCACGGGAGCCCTGGTGCTGCTTTATGCGCCTCCGGCACGGGCCACAACGTGATGGCGCCTCCTGGTGCGTGTGCTGCCGGGGGATGTGGTCCCAGAAAGTGCTACGTGCCTCAGTGCCTCGGAAGGGTAAAAATGAGCTCCCGTGCCGTGAGAGCCCTGGTGCCGCTTTATGCACCTCCGGCGTGGGCCACAACGTGATGGCACCTCCTGGTGCGTGTGCTGCCGGGGGATGTGGTCCCAGAAAGTGCTACGTGCCTCAGTGCATCAGAAGGGTAAAAACGAGCTCCGGTGTCACTGTATGTGCCTCCAGCGCGGGCCACAACGTGATGGCGCCTCCTGGCGCGTGTGCTGCCGGGGGATGTGGTCCTAGAAAGTGCTACGTGCCTCAGTGCCTCAGAAGGGTAAAATCAATTAGTAACATCTCTTCAATTCATAGGTCAGACCTATGCACAGAAAAGCTTTGAAAATTAGAATCCCATGAGATCAGTTCAGGGCAATGCCCTTCAAACGTTTTAACTCTCGCCCCCCGCACACAGTTTGCCCCACCCCCAAAAAATTACCATATTTTCTCACATATATTATATAAGAATATAAATACTGCAAGCAAGCGGGACAATTTCAGAGGTGTTGGAGAACTTACCCGCTAAAAAAAAATTGACAAAATTGATAAGCAGTACCGACTTTCAAGTAAACAGAATCAATAAATGGATATTAAATTAAAGCAAACAAAGGAAACATACAACTGATCACTTGTTAGAAGGGAAGTTTACAATTTTAATAGATTAATCCTTTATCAGAACTGAGGGGATGAGGCTGTGGAGATAATTTAGAGTCCCTCCTTTTGAACGCTCCTTCCATAGGACCATGCATGACCCACGACGCTATTGATTGACAATTACAGAGTGGCTTGCATGCCCTCTGTTTTCCCTCACTGTATCACAGCACTGAGACTTGTCTGTGTTTTCAGAGGGAAAGTGCTCCAGGCAGCCACGTTAACAGGCATTCACTTCACTCTTGCCTCCGCCCCACGGGACCAGCACGATGCACTACGGGGGTTGTGGCATGTGAAGAATTAGGCTGATGACATGCACATACTGGCCAAGGACAATGAATCTCGAAGATGAGAAAAGGTGGGGAGTCGTTCGTACCCACCGTAAAATACCTTTGGCTTACATGTTATATTTTATATATAACAGACCAGAAAAATTGCTTTAAACATTCTTAGGGCTTGATTACGGGTCTGGCGGTCCATGGACCGCCAGACTCGCGGGGGCGCGGCGGTAGCAGTCTCCAGACCGCCCTTTTACAATTAGGGCATTCAGACTGCCATTGCCTTGCCATAGCTGGTGCGGTGGTGTAGAGGCAGTAATATGTCTGGCGAGACCGCCGCGGTCCCGCCAAGCATATTGCAAGTTTCCTCTCCGCCATGGTTTTCATGGCGGTTCCTCCTCCTTGAAAACTGTGGGGGAGAGGAAACACCTGGTGCCGCACACCATGTGGATGCACACAGTGGGGCACAACATGTGCCCCCCTGTGTGCATGCACACCAGTTCCTGCATGGCATGGACTTAACAGTCCTTGATGTGCAGGAACTGTTTTTGGCTTTCCCATTGCTGTGCCCATTTTTGGAGGCACCGACGTGGGAAAGCCCAAAAAAACCTGCCAGATAGGAGGAAACTTCTAATCTGGTGGGCGGCCCGTCCGTGCCTTTGGTGGTGAGGTCGCACCGCCAAACTCGTAATCAGACCAGCAGCTATATACTCCAGCAGCTTTATACTAGCATCATGTTTTGCCCTCAAAACGTCAGTGTTAGGCCTCACACACATGCTTGTCTAGTCCTTTTTTTATTTCTATATACTCCTCCGTATAAGTACCTTTATTTTCGTGTTTTTGTGAAGAACTGTACATTTCTATCTCACTTTCTGTTTAAATTGTTCACATAGTTACTTCCTGATTTCTTGTTTAGGCTTTACAAAAACCTGTATTCAGACTTAAAATCGGGATCGACACAGGAGTCATGAATTGACTACTTTTTGTTGAAATTTAAAATCAAGGGTTACAATGTTATCTTATCTTCTGTTTACCTATGAGCATTAAGACAGCGGTCTGTCTACTAGAAAATGCTTCTTAAATATAAAGGTATTTGCAAGGTCTCCTTTTTTAAAATAAAGTGTCAAGAGCTTTTAAGACTACTCCATTTCTACAATTCTTACCATTACTGGCAGGTGATGATTCACTTAGGGATGCTTGATACAAGTCCACCCTGTTGGAATGGAAAACTCTCTGAAGTTTTCATTGAATCTCTGATTATCCTGTTTAGTTCTGGACTTCTAATATAGCGCACATCTCTGAAGGTGATCAATCCTTTAGTAGAATGCTTCCCAATATGTCTGCCACCATAATTAAAAGGTAAGCAAGGCCTCCTGGAGATTGGAATTCTTTGTCTCGAGCTTCTCTACCCCTTTTCAACATATTTCACAATCTGAAGCGGTCCAGTTAAAGAAACAACCTAACCCTTGGATATTTCCTTTTCACTCCAATCTACCTATGGGTGGGACATTTTATCTGTGAAACTTTAAAGTTCACTGTGTTTGATCTGTTTCTTTCATGACATTTGAAGCTATGGAGAACACATCACTACAGGTCATTATACTCACTGTCTCCAGTCCTGAACATTTCACCTACAAATCATTTATTTCCGGTGGGTTAGATTAATTAGTTCAATGTAAGCAATGGAAAACTACGACATCAAGAATGGATTAGATTACTACAATTGTACAACACTGGAAATAGTGTCTGAAATGATCTGGAGGGAGGTGGTCACCCTATTTCTGCCATTCGTATAAATGGCATCCACAGGATATTGGACTGTATGACAATGTAAAATATCATCCAATTACATTTAGTCTTGTTAAACCTGGTTAGACCAAAGATACCATTTAGCAGCTATTCTGCTCCACACAAGTGACACAAGAATCAAGAAGCACTTTAGCAGCTGAGCAGACAAGGTGCTTTAGGTGCCTAATTAGCTATGACCCAGTTTCCTTCACCTCCACCTCCAGTGTTTCTTTTCTTCAATGTAAATGTGGATTGATCATAACATGTTGTTACTTGATACTTGAGATTTTTATCCCTCCAACACCTGCCACAGTCACATCAAGTGGTTTGAGGTGGTGTAGACAAGATTGAGATTGTAATTGCATTTATATAGCGCTTACTACCCTTGACGAGGCATTGGAGCTTTTAAGACCAATAGCACAATACTCAGGAATCCAAAGTGAGTGGGTAATCCACTGGGTTATGGTTTTTTTGGTTATTGGGATTAGCCTTGAGTAAGTGAGTGAAAAAACTTTTCTTGTAGCAGGGCACCTAGTAGCAAATACAAGCTGCTGCGGCCTCCAAAAAATGAGCCTATGATGCCTCTCCTTGATTATTAAAGTCTCATTTAACATTCTTGTATTTTTCTGGAGTGTTGCAATTTATGTTCTCATGACCTAATGTCAATAATGTGTTGGTTTGGTGTAAGCCAAGGCCTTTTGATTTTTCTAAAACTATCTGTATAATGTGCTTACTTAAAGAGGCTTTCTTTCAGCACCCTTTATTCATTGGCCTGTTATCTCATTTACATTTTGCTTTCACCAACTACAGCATGCAGAATGGTGCAGTGGGTCATTCCACTGCAGCCACTGGCTAACTTCCCTTTGAGTGACGGCATTTTGCCCTTTACAAGATGCTAAACCACACACAAGGTAGTTTTCTACAGCGTGAGTGTTTTTGTCTTTACTTTATTACTTTAGTGTTGCCTTTGTGTTTAGGGCCTGATGTGATGACACCATACTTTTGATGTGAGCACAGGCCACATTCCAGCTTTCTGGTTTACTTTAAGTGCTTTTATATGTTGTGCGCACATAGACATTTATCTATTACATAACTGATTGAAGCTGTGCCGTTTTTTCAAATCTGTCTGTCTGTCTGTCTTTGTATCTATCTATCTGTCTTTGCAAGCCTCTCTATCTATGTTTTAAACCCTCTGCAACTAGTTGTAATAAAGATTCACAGAAACATTGCAAAAAATAATTAGTAGAGGCAAGAGGCTGTCTGCCAGTGGCAGACCGATTGGCTTTTTCGCATCGGTTGTTAGCCAAAACAATATGATTTTATCAAATAGTATGTGCATTATATAGTTAGTTATAGGGGTTTTCAGCCAGACCTCATCCATTAGTCTGTTGTTGTGTCATTCATATTGTTCTTCATTCATATTGTTCTTCCACCCACTCCAGCATGTATCATGGGGCAATGGGTCAGCCCACTTCAGCCATTGGCTGACCTCACTGTCAGTTATAGCATACTGCCCTGTCACAAGGGGCACATCCACTCACAAAGTAATGTGCTTTTTTGATACAACAAAACATTTTTTGCCTTTTAGTCATTATTTTTTTTTTTTATTGATGGGGTCCTGCTGCTTTTCCAACAATAAAGTTTTGCAAAAACCACGAGAGAGCAAAACAAGAATTGTGAATGCCAAAAGACTGACGAACAGCACTATACCTATTGACTATTGCTTGTTATAGAATGGAAGAACAATAAAACATTTCTAAATTGAAATCTTGAAACTGATCTTTTCCTTACCAATTGTTTATTGTTTCTTATTGCCAAAGCAGGGTGATTGAATTGGGCAATGTGCTTGTAGATAGCATGTGCTTGAGTATATTACCTGATTACTACTAAGCTTCTGATTATAGGACGTCTAAGTATTTCCATTTTCGGTTCTCTGCTTTCGCGTTCATTTTTGGCATAATTGCCACAGTTATTTTAATGACATGATATACACTGTGTGCAGAACAAAGTGTTTCACCACACGCACTTATCACACTCTAAGGTGCTTCAGTGGGAACATTTTAAAGTACAGGTTTCCATTTTTCTGAACTCAAAGGAACAGTTCAATTTCCAGATGAAGCATTCCTGCTTTTATCCACTTTAAACATAAGTATTGAAATCACTATTAGGTTTTTTTCTGCAATTATCTCTGAAAATCGGAAGACTGGGCAATAATAAACACAGGTTCAAAGTGCGCAAATGAAATGAGTCTGTGTGTGCGTGTTTATGCACGTGCATGGGTGTGTCTCTAATTTCTTGATGTTCTTGATAAATAAATTGTCAGAGGACTTATGTCTTTTTAGGACATTTTTTCAACAGATACTTCATCTTGTTTGAAAAAGAGGATGTGGTTATTTTCAAAGAAAGAGAACGAAGAGATTAGACCTTTGCTGGGTCCAGTGTTTATAAATATATAGAATGTTCATAAGCATAAATGTGGAATGAGGTTTATTTTTTTTTAAATTAAGCAACTGACTGCTATTGATACAAGGATGGGGTGCAGGGGTCTGAAGCCCACCGTATAGTGGTATAAATGATACAATGTGATTGGATATGGGGCAGCTGTGGTCAACTCTCTGCCCAACCACGCCTCTTGAAATGTTAATTTGTTACCAGACAATTTACTGTGCTCACGTTCATAAGCTAAACACCACACTTAAACAGGTTTAGACGGCTTCTGCTGTTTCATGTTATTAATTAAGACTTCGGAATGTCACTAATGGAGTGTTCCACCTTAATAGCGACTCAATAAAATTGTTGATAAATAACATGGTAGAAACAATATTGTGATTTTAAGAATAAAGTGGGACTTAGCATCGAAGGTAAAACATTTTCTTATCAGTTTCTTTAGCAGTGCGGTAAAAATATCTATTTTTGTTCATTTTTTATGTTTATGCTATTTTAAGTTTAAATCGTTATAGGAAGTTTTAGCTTGACACTTAGGGGGTGATTACGATGGCGGACAGACTCCAGTCCGTCCGCCATCGTGTCGGGGAGTGGGACCACCCACCAAGCATGCGGCAGTCCCGCACACCAAATAAGGATGCGACCGCCACCATGGCGGTCGCATCTTGCCAATTAACATTGCGGTGGGTGCTGCTGACTGCAGCACCCGCAGCAATGTCAAAAATGCAGGTTGTGTATTTCACTGCACTACGTGGCAGGCACCACACGGTGCCTGCCACTTAGTGCTGTGAAATGTAGGGGGGGTACCATGGGTACCCCCAGTGCACCCACACCTCCCCCAACACAAGGGGGGCCCGCAACGGGCCCCCAAAACCAATTCCCACCAGCCTTTCCATGGCAGTTTCGCCTCCATGGGAAGGCTGGCTTCAGCCCGCATCGTAGTTTGGCGGACGGTCCCTGCTAGGCACCGCCACCATTTTACCCTATCTGGACCGTCCGCCAGGCAATCAGAACGATTGACTGTGGCGGATCCGTGGCGGACGGTCTTTGCGCCCACCACGGACACGGTCCGATTCCCCCGCCATCGTAATGTGGCGGGGGGAAAATTGTTGTTCGATGGCGAAGGGATCGCCACCGCACGGCTGGCGGTGGCAGTCCTTTTGCCATCGTAATGAGCCAGTAGCGGCCCGTGGTGGGAGTGCTGCCGGGTGGTGACGCCCTGTGTGCATGCACACCAGTTCCTGAATGGCATGGACTTAACATGTGCAGGAACTGTTTTTGGCTTTCCCATTGCTGTGCCCATTTTTGGAGGCACCGACGTGGGAAAGCCAAAAAAAAACTGCCAGATAGGAGGAAACTTCTAATCTGGCGGGCGGCCCGTCCGTGCCTTTGATGGTGCGGTCGCACCGCCAAACTCGTAATCAGGCCAGCAGCTATATACTCCAGCAGCTTTATACTAGCATCATGTTTCACCCTCAAAACGTCAGTGTTAGGCCTCACACACATGCTTGTCTAGTCCTTTTTTTATTTCTATGTACTCCTCCGTATAAGTACCTTTATTTTCGTGTTTTTGTGAAGAACTGTACATTTCTATCTCACTTTCTGTTTAAATTGTGCACATAGTTACTTCCTAATTTCTTGTTTAGGCTTTACAAAAACCTGTATTCAGACTTAAAATCGGGATCGACACAGGAGTCATGAATTGACTACTTTTTGTTGAAATTTAAAATCAAGGGTTACAATGTTATCTTATCTTCTGTTTACCTATGAGCATTAAGACAGCGGTCTGTCTACTAGAAAATGCTTCTTAAATATAAAGGTATTTGCAAGGTCTCCTTTTTCAAAATAAAGTGTCAAGAGCTTTCAAGACTACTCCATTTCTACAATTCTTACCATTACTGACAGGTGATGATTCACTTAGGGATGCTTGAAACAAGTCCACCCTGTTGGAATGGAAAACTCTGTGAAGTTTTCATTGAATCTCTGATTATCCTGTTTAGTTCTGGACTTCTAATATAGCGCACATCTCTGAAGGTGATCAATCCTTTAGTAGAATGCTTCCCAATATGTCTGCCACCATAATTAAAAGGTAAGCAAGGCCTCCTGGAGATTGGAATTCTTTGTCTCAAGCTTCTCTACCCTTTTTCAACATATTTCACAATCTGAAGCGGTCCAGTCATAGAAACAACCTAACCCTTGGATATTTCCTTTTCACTCCAATCTACCTATGGGTGTGACATTTTATCTGTGAAACTTTAAAGTTCACTGTGTTTGATCTGTTTCTTTCATGACATTTGAAGCTATGGTGAACACATCACTACAGGTCATTATACTCACTGTCTCCAGTCCTGAACATTTCACCTACAAATCATTTATTTCCGGTGGGTTAGATTAATTAGTTCAATGTAAGCAATGGAAAACTACGACATCAAGAATGGATTAGATTACTACAATTGTACAACACTGGAAATAGTGTCTGAAATGATCTGGAGGGAGGTGGTCACCCTATTTCTGCCATTCGTATAAATGGCATCCACAGGATATTGGACTGAATGACAATGTAAAATATCATCCAATTACATTTAGTCTTGTTAAACCTGGTTAGACCAAAGATACCATTTAGCAGCTAGTCTGCTCCACACAAGTGACACAAGAATCAAGAAGCACTTGAGCAGACAAGGTGCTTTAGGTGCCTAATTAGCTATGACCCAGTTTCCTTCACCTCCACTTCCAGTGTTTCTTTTCTTCATGTAAATGTGGATTGATCATAACATGTTGTTACTTGATACTTGAGATTTTTATCCCTCCAACACCTGCCACAGTCACATCAAGTGGTTTGAGGTGGTGTAGACAAGATTGAGATTGTAATTGCATTTATATAGCGCTTACTACCCTTGACGAGGCATTGGAGCTGTTTAAGACAAATAGCACAATACTGGGAATCCAAAGTGAGTGGGTAATCCACTGGGTTATGGTTTTTTTGGTTATTGGGATTAGCCTTGAGTAAGTGAGTGAAAAAACTTTTCTTGTAGCAGGGCACCTAGTAGCAAATGCAAGCTGCTGCGGCCTCTCCAAAAAATGAGCCTATGATGCCTCTCCTTGATTATTAAAGTATCATTTAACATTCTTGTATTTTTCTGGAGTGTTGCAATTTATGTTCTCATGACCTAATGTCAATAATGTGTAGGTTTGGTGTAAGCCAAGGCCTTTTGATTTTTCTAAAACTATCTGTATAATGTGCTTACTTAAAGAGGCTTTCTTTCAGCACCCTTTATTCATTGGCCTGTTATCTCATTTACATTTTGCTTTCACCAACTACAGCATGCAGAATGGTGCAGTGGGTCATTCCACTGCAGCCACTGGCTAACTTCCCTTTGAGTGACGGCATTTTGCCCTTTACAAGATGCTAAACCACACACAAGGTAGTTTTCTACAGCGTGAGTGTTTTTGTCTTTACTTTATTACTTTAGTGTTGCCTTTGTGTTTAGGGCCTGATGTGATGACACCATACTTTTGATGTGAGCACAGGCCACATTCCAGCTTTCTGGTTTACTTTAAGTGCTTTTATATGTTGTGCGCACATAGACATTTATCTATTACATAACTGATTGAAGCTGTGCCGTTTTTTCAAATCTGTCTGTCTATCTGTCTTTGTATCTATCTATCTGTCTTTGCAAGCCTCTCTATCTATGTTTTAAACCCTCTGCAACTAGTTGTAATAAAGATTCACAGAAACATTGCAAAAACTAATTAGTAGAGGCAAGAGGCTGTCTGCCAGTGGCAGACCGATTGGCTTTTTCGCATCGGTTGTTAGCCAAAACAATATGATTTTATCAAATAGTATGTGCATTATATAGTTAGTTATAGGGGTTTTCAGCCAGACCTCATCCATTAGTCTGTTGTTGTGTCATTCATATTGTTCTTCCACCCACTCCAGCATGTATAATGTGGCAATGGGTCAGCCCACTTCAGCCATTGGCTGGCCTCACTGTCAGTTATAGCATACTGCCCTGTCACAAGGGGCACATCCACTCACAAAGTAATGTGCTTTTTTGATACAACAAAACATTTTTTGCCTTTTAGTCATTGTTTTTTTAATTTTTTATTGATGGGGTCCTGCTGCTTTTCCAACAATAAAGTTTTGCAAAAACCACGAGAGAGCAAAACAAGAATTGTGAATGCCAAAAGACTGACGAACAGCACTATACCTATTGACTATTGCTTGTTATAGAATGGAAGAACAATAAAACATTTTCTAAATTGAAATCTTGAAACTGATCTTTTCCTTACCAATTGTTTATTGTTTCTTATTGCCAAAGCAGGGTGATTGAATTGGGCAATGTGCTTGTAGATAGCATGTGCGTGAGTATATTACCCGATTACTACTAAGCTTCTGATTTTAGGACCTCTAAGTATTTCCATTTTCGGTTCTCTGCTTTCGCGTTCATTTTTGGCATAATTGCCACAGTTATTTTAATGACATGATATACACTGTGTGCAGAACAAAGTGTTTCACCACACGCACTTATCACACTCTAACGTGCTTTAGTGGGAACATTTTAAAGTACAGGTTTCCATTATTCTGAACTCAAAGGAACAGTTCAATTTCCAGATGAAGCATTCCTGCTTTTATCCACTTTAAACATAAGTATTGAAATCACTATTAGGTTTCTTTCTGCAATTATCTCTGAAAATCGGAAGACTGGGCAATAATAAACACAGGTTCAAAGTGCGCAAATGAAATGAGTCTGTGTGTGCGTGTTTATGCACGTGCATGGGTGTGTGTCTCTAATTTCTTGATGTCCTTGATAAATAAATTGTCAGAGGACTTATGTCTTTTTAGGACATTTTTTCAACAGATACTTCATCTTGTTTGAAAAAGAGGACGTGGTTATTTTCAAAGAAAGAGAACGAAGAGATTAGACCTTTGCTGGGTCCAATGTTTATAAATATATAGAATGTTCATAAGCATAAATGTGGAATGAGGTTTATTTTTTTTTAAATTAAGCAACTGACTGCTATTGCTACAAGGATGGGGTGCAGGGGTCTGAAGCCCACCGGATAGTGGTATAAATGATACAATGTGATTGGATATGGGGCAGCTGTGGTCAACTCTCTGCCCAACCACGCCTCTTGAAATGTTAATTTGTTACCAGACAATTTACTGTGCTCACGTTCATAAGCTAAACACCACACTTAAACAGGTTTAGACGGCTTCTGCTGTTTCATGTTATTAATTAAGACTTCGGAATGTCACTAATGGAGTGTTCCACCTTAATAGCGACTCAATAAAATTGTTGATAAATAACATGGTAGAAACAATATTGTGATTTTAAGAATAAAGTGGGACTTAGCATCGAAGGTAAAACATTTTCTTATCAGTTTCTTTAGCAGTGCGGTAAAAATATCTATTTTTGTTCATTTTTTATGTTTATGCTATTTTAAGTTTAAATCGTTATAGGAAGTTTTAGCTTGACACTTAGGGGTGATTACGATGGCGGACAGACTCCAGTCCGTCCGCCATCGTGTCGGGGAGTGGGACCACCCACCATGCATGCGGCAGTCCCGCACACCAAATTAGGATGCGACCGCCACCATGGCGGTCGCATCTTGCCATTTAACATTGAGGTGGGTGCTGCTGACTGCAGCACCCGCCGCAATGTCAAAAATGCAGGTTGTGCATTTCACTGCACTACGTGGCAGGCACCACACGATGCCTGCCACTTAGTGCTGTGAAATGTAGGGGGGGTACCATGGGTACCCCCAGTGCACCCAGACCTCCCCCAACACAAGGGGGGCCCGCAACGGGCCCCCGAAACCAATTCCCGCCAGCCTTTCCATGGCAGTTTCGCCTCCATGGAAAGGCTGGCTTCAGCCCGCATCGTAGTTTGGCGGACGGTCCCTGCTAGGCACCGCCACCATTTTACCCTATCTGGACCGTCCGCCAGGCAATCAGAACGATTGCCTGTGGCGGATCCGTGGCGGACGGTCTTTGCGCCCACCACGGACACGGTCCGATTCCCCCGCCATCGTAATGTGGCGGGGGGAAAATTGTTGTTCGATGGCGAAGGGATCGCCACCGCACGGCTGGCGGTGGCAGTCCTTTTGCCATCGTAATGAGCCAGTAGCGGCCCGTGGTGGGAGTGCTGCCGGGCGGTGACGCCCTGTGTGCATGCACACCAGTTCCTGAATGGCATGGACTTAACATGTGCAGGAACTGTTTTTGGCTTTCCCATGGCTGTGCCCATTTTTGGAGGCACCGACGTGGGAAAGCCAAAAAAAACCTGCCATATAGGAGGAAACTTCTAATCTGGCGGGCGGCCCGTCCGTGCCTTTGGTGGTGCGGTCGCACCGCCAAACTCGTAATCAGGCCAGCAGCTATATACTCCAGCAGCTTTATACTAGCATCATGTTTCGCCCTCAAAACGTCAGTGTTAGGCCTCACACACATGCTTGTCTAGTCCTTTTTTTATTTCTATGTACTCCTCCGTATAAGTACCTTTATTTTCATGTTTTTGTGAAGAACTGTACATTTCTATCTCAGTTTCTGTTTAAATTGTTCACATAGTTACTTCCTAATTTCTTGTTTAGGCTTTACAAAAACCTGTATTCAGACTTAAAATCGGGATCGACACAGGAGTCATGAATTGACTACTTTTTGTTGAAATTTAAAATCAAGGGTTACAATGTTATCTTATCTTCTGTTTACCTATGAGCATTAAGACAGCGGTCTGTCTACTAGAAAATGCTTCTTAAATATAAAGGTATTTGCAAGGTCTCCTTTTTCAAAATAAAGTGTCAAGAGCTTTCAAGACTACTCCATTTCTACAATTCTTACCATTACTGACAGGTGATGATTCACTTAGGGATGCTTGAAACAAGTCCACCCTGTTGGAATGGAAAACTCTGTGAAGTTTTCATTGAATCTCTGATTATCCTGTTTAGTTCTGGACTTCTAATATAGCGCACATCTCTGAAGGTGATCAATCCTTTAGTAGAATGCTTCCCAATATGTCTGCCACCATAATTAAAAGGTAAGCAAGGCCTCCTGGAGATTGGAATTCTTTGTCTCAAGCTTCTCTACCCTTTTTCAACATATTTCACAATCTGAAGCGGTCTAGTCATAGAAACAACCTAACCCTTGGATATTTCCTTTTCACTCCAATCTACCTATGGGTGGGACATTTTATCTGTGAAACTTTAAAGTTCACTGTGTTTGATCTGTTTCTTTCATGACATTTGAAGCTAAGGTGAACACATCACTACAGGTCATTATACTCACTGTCTCCAGTCCTGAACATTTCACCTACAAATCATTTATTTCCGGTGGGTTAGATTAATTAGTTCAATGTAAGCAATGGAAAACTACGAGATCAAGAATGGATTAGATTACTACAATTGTACAACACTGGAAATAGTGTCTGAAATGATCTGGAGGGAGGTGGTCACCCTATTTCTGCCATTCGTATAAATGGCATCCACAGGATATTGGACTGAATGACAATGTAAAATATCATCCAATTACATTTAGTCTTGTTAAACCTGGTTAGACCAAAGATACCATTTAGCAGCTAGTCTGCTCCACACAAGTGACACAAGAATCAAGAAGCACTTTAGCAGCTGAGCAGACAAGGTGCTTTAGGTGCCTAATTAGCTATGACCCAGTTTCCTTCACCTCCACTTCCAGTGTTTCTTTTCTTCAATGTAAATGTGGATTGATCATAACATGTTGTTACTTGATACTTGAGATTTTTATCCCTCCAACACCTGCCACAGTCACATCAAGTGGTTTGAGGTGGTGTAGACAAGATTGAGATTGTAATTGCATTTATATAGCGCTTACTACCCTTGACGAGGCATTGGAGCTGTTTAAGACAAATAGCACAATACTCGGGAATCCAAAGTGAGTGGGTAATCCACTGGGTTATGGTTTTTTTGGTTATTGGGATTAGCCTTGAGTAAGTGAGTGAAAAAACTTTTCTTGTAGCAGGGCACCTAGTAGCAAATGCAAGCTGCTGCGGCCTCTCCAAAAAATGAGCCTATGATGCCTCTCCTTGATTATTAAAGTATCATTTAACATTCTTGTATTTTTCTGGAGTGTTGCAATTTATGTTCTCATGACCTAATGTCAATAATGTGTAGGTTTGGTGTAAGCCAAGGCCTTTTGATTTTTCTAAAACTATCTGTATAATGTGCTTACTTAAAGAGGCTTTCTTTCAGCACCCTTTATTCATTGGCCTGTTATCTCATTTACATTTTGCTTTCACCAACTACAGCATGCAGAATGGTGCAGTGGGTCATTCCACTGCAGCCACTGGCTAACTTCCCTTTGAGTGACGGCATTTTGCCCTTTACAAGATGCTAAACCACACACAAGGTAGTTTTCTACAGCGTGAGTGTTTTTGTCTTTACTTTATTACTTTAGTGTTGCCTTTGTGTTTAGGGCCTGATGTGATGACACCATACTTTTGATGTGAGCACAGGCCACATTCCAGCTTTCTGGTTTACTTTAAGTGCTTTTATATGTTGTGCGCACATAGACATTTATCTATTACATAACTGATTGAAGCTGTGCCGTTTTTCAAATCTGTCTGTCTATCTGTCTTTGTATCTATCTATCTGTCTTTGCAAGCCTCTCTATCTATGTTTTAAACCCTCTGCAACTAGTTGTAATAAAGATTCACAGAAACATTGCAAAAACTAATTAGTAGAGGCAAGAGGCTGTCTGCCAGTGGCAGACCGATTGGCTTTTTCGCATCGGTTGTTAGCCAAAACAATATGATTTTATCAAATAGTATGTGCATTATATAGTTAGTTATAGGGGTTTTCAGCCAGACCTCATCCATTAGTCTGTTGTTGTGTCATTCATATTGTTCTTCCACCCACTCCAGCATGTATAATGTGGCAATGGGTCAGCCCACTTCAGCCATTGGCTGACCTCACTGTCAGTTATAGCATACTGCCCTGTCACAAGGGGCACATCCACTCACAAAGTAATGTGCTTTTTTGATACAACAAAACATTTTTTGCCTTTTAGTCATTGTTTTTTTTTTTTAATTATTGATGGGGTCCTGCTGCTTTTCCAACAATAAAGTTTTGCAAAAACCACGAGAGAGCAAAACAAGAATTGTGAATGCCAAAAGACTGACGAACAGCACTATACCTATTGACTATTCCTTGTTATAGAATGGAAGAACAATAAAACATTTCTAAATTGAAATCTTGAAACTGATCTTTTCCTTACCAATTGTTTATTGTTTCTTATTGCCAAAGCAGGGTGATTGAATTGGGCAATGTGCTTGTAGATAGCATGTGCGTGAGTATATTACCTGATTACTACTAAGCTTCTGATTTTAGGACCTCTAAGTATTTCCATTTTCAGTTCTCTGCTTTCGCGTTCATTTTTGGCATAATTGCCACAGTTATTTTAATGACATGATATACACTGTGTGCAGAACAAAGTGTTTCACCACACACACTTATCACACTCTAACGTGCTTTAGTGGGAACATTTTAAAGTACAGGTATCCATTTTTCTGAACTCAAAGGAACAGTTCAATTTCCAGATGAAGCATTCCTGCTTTTATCCACTTTAAACATAAGTATTGAAATCACTATTAGGTTTTTTTCTGCAATTATCTCTGAAAATCGGAAGACTGGGCAATAATAAACACAGGTCAAAGTGCGCAAATGAAATGAGTCTGTGTGTGCGTGTTTATGCACGTGCATGGGTGTGTGTCTCTAATTTCTTGATGTCGTTGACAAATAAATTGTCAGAGTACTTATGTCTTATTAGGACATTTTTTCAACAGATACTTCATCTTGTTTGAAAAAGAGGATGTGGTTATTTTCAAAGAAAGAGAACGAAGAGATTAGACCTTTGCTGGGTCCAATGTTTATAAATATATAGAATGTTCATAAGCATAAATGTGGAATGAGGTTTATTTTTTTTAAATTAAGCAACTGACTGCTATTGCTACAAGGATGGGATGCAGGGGTCTGAAGCCCGTCTGCGCCCGTCCGCGCCTGGACCGCGCCCAGCGCCAGAACCCCTGGGCCGCGCGCTCCCCGCTCCAGCCTCGAGGACCGACGCCGATACGATGCCACCACACTCCATGCTCTCAACCCCGGACGGACGCACAACTGCTTCAAGGCCGCCCCGAAACGCACCCATGGTCCCTTCACCTGCCGGAACTGCAGCTACAGCAGCCTCAGAGCCACCGAGGCGCCCGCCAAGAAGGACCTCAACCACCTCCGATGCATCCTACTGAACACCCGCTCCGCACGCAAACACGCCGTCGAGCTCTGGGACCTGCTCGACACATCATCACCAGACGTCGCCTTCCTGACAGAGACCTGGATGAACGACTCCTCCGCCCCGACATCGCCATAGCCATCCCAGACGGCTATAAGATCACCTGCAGAGACCGCGTCAACGCAGTAGTAGGAGGAATCGCCATCGTCCACAAGAACACCATCAGGGTCTCGACCAGCACCGACGACACTCTCAGCACCGCCGAACACATGCACTTCCAGATCCACACGGACCCCAACACCACCCTTAGAGGCACCCTTGTCTACAGACCCCCTGGGCCCCGACCCCAGTTCAGCGACTCCATCGCCGACTTCATCAGCACGCACGCCCTGACCTCTACCGACTACATCCTCCTCGGAGACCTGAACTTTCACCTGGAGAACAACAACGACAGCAACTCCACCACCCTGATCGACAACCTCGCCAACCTCGGTCTGAGCCAGCTCGTCACAACACCGACCCATTCCGCCGGCCACACGCTTGACCCCATCTTCTCCTCAAGCTCCCACGTCTCCTTCAGCCACACCACGGAACTCCTCTGGACCGACCACCGCTGCATCCATTTCACCTTCCAGAAACCCACCACACACCACCGCACCCAACAGATCCCACGCCGCTGCTGGAGCAAAGTCACCGAAGACCAACTTCGGGCAACCCTCGCTCTCAGCCCTCCCTCCGACCCATCCAACACCGACGACGCTGCCTGCAACCTCAGACGATGGATGGACGACTGTGCCAACACCCTCGCCCCGCTGAAAAACTCACCTACAGTGACACCACCAAAAGAGCCAGCTGGTTCACCTCGGAACTCCTAGCTTCCAAGCGTACCTGCCGGAAACTAGAGAAGAAATGGCACAGTGATAAGACACCGGACAGCCACGCAGCCCACAAAGACGCCATCCGTAACCACCACCACCTCATCAAGTCCGCCAAGAGAATCTCCTTCAAAGACCGCCTCGACAACAACGCACACAACAGCAAGGAGCTTTTCAACATCGTGAAGGAACTCTCCAACCCCAGCTCCAACACCAACGACATCCCGCCGTCGCAACCCCTGTGCGATTCCCTCGCCACCTTCTTCCACCGCAAGATCGCCGACATCCACGACAGCTTCAACACCCAGACAGCCCCAACTAAGATCGATGCACCAGACCCGCCGCACACCATCGACCACGACCCCCTGCCAGCCTGGGCCAGCGTGAACATCGAGGACACCATCAAGACCATGAGCACAATACACTCCGGCTCCCCGTCAGACCCTTTCCCGCACCACATCTTCAACAAAGCCAGCAGCTCCATCGCACCCCACCTGTGCAACGTCATCAATCTCTCCTTCGAGACCGCGACCTTCCCAGAGAGCTGGAAACACGCAGAGATCAACGCCCTACTCAAAAAACCCAAGGCGGACCCGAGAGACCTCAAGAACTTCCGGCCCATCTCCCTGCTTCCGTTCCCAGCCAAGGTCATCGAGAAGATCGTCAACAAACAGCTAACCCGATACCTCGAAGAAAACAGCATCCTGGACCCATCCCAATCGGGTTTCCGCAGCAACCACAGCACTGAGACTGCCCTCATCGCCGCCACCGACGACATCAGGATCCTGCTGGACAACGGTGAGACCGCAGCCCTCATCCTACTGGACCTCTCTGCCGCCTTCGACACTGTCTGCCACCGCACTCTACGCGCACGCCTCCACGACGCAGGGATCCGAGACAAGGCCCTGGAATGGGCCACCTCCTTCCTCGCCGGCAGAACCCAGAGAGTCCGCCTCCCACCATTCCGATCCGAAGCCTCCGAGATCATCTGCGGCGTACCCCAGGGATCGTCCCTCAGCCCAACACTGTTCAACATCTACATGGCCCCACTCGCACGCATCGCCAGACAGCACAACCTCAACATAATCTCCTACGCCGACGACACTCAACTGATCCTCTCCCTCACCAAGGACCCCCCCGCTGCCAAATCCAACCTCCATGAAGGAATGAAGGCCGTCGCCGACTGGATGAAGATCAGCCGACTAAAACTGAACACGGAGAAGACAGAGGTCCTCATCCTCGGCTCCAACCCCTCAGCCTGGGACGACTCCTGGTGGCCAACGACGCTGGGAGCAGCCCCGACACCCACCGACCACGCACGCAACCTGGGAGTCATCCTCGACTCAACGCTCTCCATGGCCAAGCAAGTCAACGCAGTCTCATCCTCCTGCTTCAACACCCTCCGCATGCTTCGCAAGATCTACAGGTGGATCCCGACAGACACAAGAAGAACAGTCACCCAGGCACTCATCAGTAGCAGACTTGACTATGGGAACGCCCTCTACGCGGGAGCCCCGGCCAAGCTCATCAAGCGACTGTAACGCATACAAAACGCCTCCGCACGCCTGATCCTCGATGTACCACGCCACAGCCACATCACCCCCCACCTGAGGAACCTGCACTGGCTCCCCGTCGACAGGAGAATCTCCTTCAAACTCCTCATCCACGCACACAAGGCACTCCACAAGACTGGCCCAGCCTACCTCAACAGACGACTCCTCTTCTACGTCCCCAACCGCCAACTCCGCTCCGCCGACCTCTCCCTCGCCACCGTCCCTCGCATTCGAAGAACTACCACCAGCGGCAGATCCTTCTCCCACCTCGCCGCCAAGACCTGGAACACCCTTCCACTAAGCCTACGACAGACCCAAGACCTGCTGACCTTCAGGAGGCTACTCAAGACCTGGTTGTTCGACCAGTAGCAGCACCCCCCCCCCTTTTTCCCTAGCGCCTTGAGACCCTCGCGGGTAAGTAGTGCGCTTTACAAATTCTGTGATTGATTGATTGATTGATTGATTGAAGCCCACCGTATAGTGGTATAAATGATACAATGTGATTGGATATGGGGCAGCTGTGGTCAACTCTCTGCCCAACCATGCCTCTTGAAATGTTAATTTGTTACCAGACAATTTACTGTGCTCACGTTCATAAGCTAAACACCACACTTAAACAGGTTTAGACGGCTTCTGCTGTTTCATGTTATTAATTAAGACTTCGGAATGTCACTAATGGAGTGTTCCACCTTAATAGCGACTCATTAAAATTGTTGATAAATAACATGGTAGAAACAATATTGTGATTTTAAGAATAAAGTGGGACTTAGCATCGAAGGTAAAACATTTTCTTATCAGTTTCTTTAGCAGTGCGGTAAAAATATCTATTTTTGTTCATTTTTTATGTTTATGCTATTTTAAGTTTAAATCGTTATAGGAAGTTTTAGCTTGACACTTAGGGGGTGATTACGATGGCGGACATACTCCAGTCCGTCCGCCATCGTGTCGTGGAGTGGGACCACCTGCCATGCATGCGGCAGTCCCGCACACCAAATTAGGATGCGACCGCCACCATGGCGGTCGCATCTTGCAATTTAACATTGCGGCAGGTGCTGCTGACTGCAGCACCCTCTGCGATGTCAAAAATGCAGGTTGTGCATTTCACTGCACTACGTGGCAGGCACCACACAGTGCCTGCCACTTAGTGCTGTGAAATGTAGGGGGGGTACCATGGGTACCCCCCAGTGAACCCACACCTCCCTCCAACACAAGGGGGGCACGCAACGGGCCCCCGAAACCAATCCCCGCCAGCCTTTCCATGGCAGTTTCGCCTCCATGGAAAGGCTGGCTTCAGCCCGCATCGTAGTTTGGCGGACGGTCCCTGCTAGGCACTGCCACCATTTTACCCTATCTGGACCGTCCGCCAGGCAATCGGAATGATTGCCTGTGGCGGATCCGTGGCGGACGGTCTTCGCGCCCGCCACGGACACGGTCCGATTCCCCCGCCATCGTAATGTGGCGGGGGAAAATCGTTGTTCGATGGCGGAGGGATCCCCACCGCACGGCTGGCAGTGGCAGTCCTTTCGCCATCGTAATGAGCCAGTAGCGGCTCGTGGTGGTAGTGCTGCCGGGCGGTGATGCAGGGCGGGGGAGGGTTAGGGTGGGGGGTAGTAAACTACGGATTTCGGCCGCACTGCGGTAACTAAACAAAAAAAATGCAGCGCGCGCAATGAAATTCATTTTATTTATTTTTTTGTTTACTTACCTCAGTGCGGCCGAAATCCATAGTGTACTACCCCCCACCCTGCCCCTCCCCTGCGTCACCACCCGGCAGCACTCCCACCACGGGCTGCTACTGTAATGAGCCCCTTAATCATCAGTTTGTTGAGTTTGTAGGGGAGTAGGGTGTGAAGTATATTAATATATATATTTTGTAATTTGTTAAAGTGTTTTAATTGTTAATTGGTTAATTAGATAATTATGTAAATTATATAGTTAAGTTTTTTATTAGTAGGTTACTAATATTTTTTTAATGTTTGTCATTTGTATTTATTTTTTAAAATAAGGTGTATTTTAGGTGTTATGTGTATGTTTATGTTATGTCTATGTTCTTATAATAATTAAATGTATTTTGTTGTTTAATTTACTACGTTTTTATGGTGGGTTGGGTTTATTCTAGAGACGTATTGCAAAATATATACATAAATTATTAATCATTTTTTGAATGTTCATATTTATTTTTTATATTAATGTGTATTGTTACATGTTTATTTTAAGATAACATTATATTTATTTTATAATTGTTTTGGCAGGTTGTTGGGTTTGTAGGAGAATAGAGTAGAGCTTTCATATATTCATTTTAATTTAATTTTTATGGTTATATTTAACTATGTCTTTCATACATGTAATAAAATAATGGTAACTTTATTGTATATTTTTTGGGTAAATTTAACACGAATTGTTTTAATAAGAAGCATTTCCTAGCGTATTTCATATTTTGACGGTTTGTATTTATAATTATAATGTATAATTTGTATTATTAATTAACTATAGTGTTGTTTTTAATTAATTTTTGTAATCTTTATTCTATTAAATGTATTTTTAAGAAGTTTGAGCAATATAGAATTCTACTTTTAATTTTTTTAAATTATTATTGGAATAGTGATTTGTTGAATTTGTTTTAAGCAATTTAACTTTGTTTGTAGTTATCTATTTTTGTTATTGAATTGGTGTCTTTTTTACTTTTTTAATTTTGAGTGTTAATAAGAAACCTCTCTCCAAAAGTTTCATAATTTTCTTGAATGTTATATTTTTTTGATTTTGGAAAAATACTTTAGTCCTGACTATGATGTTAGTGGGCCTGCCACCGACAGGCCGTTGGTGGCGGTCCCACCAACATCCAGCAAAGCGGTCCGACTGCCGCATTATGGTGCCTGCGCAGGGACCACCGTAGGGATTACGATGTCCTTCTCTGACAGCTTTTCCAGTGCGGTCCGACCGCCATGGAAAGGCTGTCGGAAAGGGACTTTGAGGGCCCCTAGCAGGGCCCCGGCCCCCATTGGTCCCTGCTATGTGGCCCTGGGGGCACCTGTTGTGCCCCCACAAACATCCATGCACCATGTGGCAGGCACAGAGCATGAATGTTTGAAAAATGCCGTTTACCATTGCGGTTTGTGCAGCAGGCCTTTTCCTGGGCCGCTGCTCAAGTCGCAATGGTAAACAGCACTTTACGACCGCCTCCACAGCAGTCGCATCGCAATTGGGCTGTCGGGACCACTGACTTCTTGTCAGATGCTCCTGTGCCCGAAACGAGCGTCCGACCGCCATCGTAATGAGGCACTTTATTTCTTAGAAGAAACTAGAAGGCAGATAGGTGTTAAGTGAGGTCCCACTGAAGCTATTGATTTTGGCGGAAAAGCTATGACGTAGAAAGTCATGTTTTGCATCCAGGGTAGTCTTTGCGTCGGTCTGATACTTTTAGCACCTTTGCATGGTCAATATTTCTACCTTGGAACTTGGGGTCTGATTATGACTTTGGTAGTCTTCCTGTATGACTGCCGCCGTGGCGGTCCCAGAAATACCGCAAAGCTGTCTGCATTCCTCCCTGCTGGATTACAACAGTAATCCAGGGCAGGCAGTGCAGGAGCGGTGATGTCACTGTGGCAGGAATGTCTGGCTCATAGGAGAGCCTAAACAGCATACCGCCGCCGTGCACAAGCATTCAATTTTGAGGGGCACATTCACCCAATGCGCAGATTTGCCAGGAACCCTGTTGGGAGCCTCTTTACATGCCTTTCTGCCACGCCTTTCATGGCAGGGTCCCTGCCATGAAATGCTTGGAGGAAAGGCAGGTCATAATCTGCTCGGCAGTGCTGATGCCGGCACTGTGGTGATTCTGGCCTGTTTTCCCCACCGCAGAGGGATACAAGGTACTTTGTAAATATTAACTACTGTTTTTGTAAAAATTTATTTGGAAGTATTTAAGAATGTATTCATATTTACATTAGTGTAACTTTTAAAAGAATAACACCAATTTTTATACACTTGTTGCAAATTGTAATAATGTTTTCTTGCTTTACATTATTATTACATATTTACTCTGTTGCCTTTAATTTAAACTAGTCTTTTATTGGCATTTTTGCTGCATTTTATTTTTTACTAATGACTGTATTTTGTAACCTTTTTTGCTTAAGCCTTCGGTAGTGGTCCTCGTGGATGGCAGTTACTGGGTGTTGTTCTCTGATTCAGATAAGGACACTTTTTAAACTATTCTCTAACCTGAACTAGTAGGTTGAGTGGGTTATTTTGTAGGTTAATATTTGTAGGTTAGTATAGTGAAAGTGATTTTATTATTATCTTGGTAACAAGAGTAAATTAGTTACATGAGTGTGGAAGATGCCTTAACTTTTAGGGTTTTGTGTTTATTTGTAGTTCTGTAGATTGTTGTTTTATCCATTGAGTCGTGTCTGACTCTTGGTGATTCAATGGATAAAATTGTTCAAATTGTTTCGGTTGAGAAGAGAATTCTTTATGTCTTGGAGGTTCTTGTTTGTATTTTTCTTCACTGCATCTAACCACTGTGATCTCGGTCTTCCTCTTTTCTGTTTTCCTTCCATCATTCCCAACATAATGATTTTTTCCTTGGAATCTTCTCTTCTCCTTATGTGGCGAACTTTTTTTAGCTTATTATTTTATCATAATTCTAGTGAAAGTTCCAGCTTGATCTGGTCAAGTATTGATTGATTCTTTTTCGATGATTATTTGTCCAGCTTTCACATCAATACATTGACCATTGCTTTGACAATTCATATCTTTGTTGCCAGCAAGATATCTGCAATCGACATCTCGACTTAGCTGTGATCCTCAGAAAATGAAGACGTTGACGTTCTCTATTGCTTTATTGTCAGTTCTGAGACTTTGTAAGATTCTTTTTGACATGATTTTAGTCTTTTTCATATTTAGCTTTAGTCCTGCAGCGCAATTTTATTTGATCAGGACAATCATTGCTTTGAGACCTTCTGCTGTATGTGCAATCAGGGTTGTGGCATCAGCGTACCGCAGGTTGTTGATTTTTCTTCCTCCAATTTTGATTCCAGTCTGCACATCATTGAGTCCGGATTTTCACACAGTATGCTCAGCATAGAGACTGAACAAATTTGGTGATAGGATACATCCTTGTTGAACACCTTTTGCAGCATTGAACCACTCTGTCTCTCCGTAATCAGTCCTCACTGTGGCTTCTTGATTGGTTTACTGTCTTTTAAATCATGCCACAATTTTCCATTATAAACATAGTCAAAGGCCTTGGTATACTCCATAAAGCAGAAAAAGATGTTGTACTTATTCCTTTTTTCTGAATCCTGCTTCTACATCTGGCAATTCGTGCTCCATGTATGGTTGTAGTCTTGCTTGTGTGATCTTCAGCATGATCCTACTGGCATATAATATTAAGGCTATTATGCTGTAGTTTGAACAATATTTTGCAACTCCTTTCTTTGGGATAGGTACAAATACAGATCTCGTCCAGTCTTTTGGCCACTGTATCCTCTTCCATATCTGCTGACAAACAGCTGTTAGTTTGCCTAAAACTTTAGACATAAAAACCCAAAGTTATTTTCCTTGTAATACAAAATGCAATCTGGAACAAAAACTTTTCTTTTCATAACTGTAAGATACTTGTAAATAAATAAAAAACAAACATACACAAAAAATAGAAATCCATAAAACATGCTAAAAAACATTTTCAAAATTAGATGTAGATATAGTATGTGTCTTAAATTCAAACAAATACCTGAGCCCCCCCGCAGGGAGATCATGGATGACTGTAGAATAGACTCCTACACAATGCTAGACTTGAGGAGTAAAGGAGGCCTCCGGGGAAAAGGGGATGGGAAGAGATACAGCAGACAGTTGTTCACTGTAGCACTAAACAGCAGTTTGTTACCTAAGGAAATAAAATACACCAATTACTTCAGATATTGGTGAGGATGTGGATTTTATACACACAAAGACTATTGCCACTAGCCTTTATGCTATCTGAAATTTCTTGGCTGCCTGCACTATATTCCAATATATATATATATATATATATATATATATATATATATATATATATATATATATATATATATATTTATAGTTCGGACCTAGTTTCCATAGGAAAAGCGCTTTTTCTTTTCCCAATAACTTTAGCGCCGGTTGACAAATCTTCGCAAAATTTTCAAAACTAGTGGGGCTCTCCGGTCAGCTCTTATCCTGAAAGTTTCGGGGTGATTCGGCAAGCGGGGGCCGAGAAAAAAGGGGGGTCCCAAAACGTATTTTCTCCATTTTATTTTCCATAGGAAACTTTAGACACGCCTACAGCCCGAACTGCTGAACGGAATTACGCCAAATTTTGCAAAAAGGTAGCCCTTGGTTCAGAAAGAGCCCTTTTTGTTAAATGGTGTAAATCCGTTCAGTAGTTCCTGAGAAATTCAAAAAATAGAGGTCAAAAAATCATTTTCCCATAGGAAACTTTAGACACGGTTACAGCTGAAACTGCTGAACGGATTTACACCAAATTTGGCAAAAAGGTAGCCCTTTGTTCAGAAAGAGACCTTTTTTTAAATGGTGTAAATCCGTTCAGTAGTTGCTGAGAAAATCAAAAAATAAAAGTTTCGATATCTATGGCCGCGGTGGATCCGCGCACCCTGCCGATCACGAGCTGCATTATAATTGGCTGTCAACACTTCAAACCAGGACGTGTTGGCAGCCATCTTGTGCCTCGGTAGAACTGAGGCACAAGACAAGAGAAAAAGAAACGCGCAAAACAAGAAAAGGGGGCAGGGTAGAAACACTCTGACCCCCTAGGCCTGCTCAGGGGTTTCCACAAGGACCCCCCAGGGCCAAAAAAAGCATTTTTTTAAAAAGAATTGGCGAGATTCGCGCATCCAGCGCGAATTTTGGCCAAAAATTTTTAAAAAACGAAGCGCGGCCTCCCGCGCTTCGTTTAATTAAGCCCCCGGGTGGGCCAAGTCCCGGGGGCAGTAAAAAAATGTGTGGGGGGGCCTCAATCCCCCCCACACTGCCCCGGGGACCGCCACCCCCGGGGCTTGTTTTTTTAGAGTTTGGCCACACAGCCCCCCTTCTACAAAAAAAAAAAAGACGCGATCGTGCCTCAGGCCCCGCCCCCTCCCTTCACCACTCTGCAAACGCGCCCTGTGGCGCGTTTTAAATTGGGCCCCACGGACCCTCAGAATTCAAGGTGACCTAATACCCCAACTTAAAATGCGCCACAGGGCGCGTTTGCACAGTGGTGAAGGGAGGGGGCGGGGCCTCAGGTGACATGTGTGCAAACACGTCCTGTGGTGCGTTTTAAGTTGGGGAATTAATTCCCCTTGAATCCTGAGGGACCCTGGGGGCCAACTAGCCCACCAGGTACCTCCAGTGCGCGCCACAGGGCTGCGTTGCAGAGAGGTGGTCCAGGCCACGCCCCTTTTTACACCTCTGTGCAACGCAGCTCTGTGGCACTTACTGGAGGTACCTAGTGGGCTAGTTGGACCCCAGGGACCCTCAGGATTCAAGGGGACTTAATCTCCCAACTTAAAACGGCCACAGGGCTTGTTTGCACACGTCACCTCAGGCACTCCCTCCCTTCACCACTGTGAAAACGCGCCCCGGGGCGTGTTTTAAGAGGAAGTTTTAATCCCCCCTGCCCTATTATGTACTAGGGCCTTACAGAGGAGGTCATGGTAATCACAGGGGTACCCCAACGCATAGTGTTCCCTAGTGTATGTAGGTGTTTTCACTGTATTCTAAGTGTCTTTTAGCATAGCACTGGCTCTAGGCCTGGTTAGTCCGAGTCAGTTACCACCAGTACCCGTCTGAAAAAGTTGTGGGCACAGGATGATTTTGCAACAAGGCCTCTTTCTGCTCCTCTGTTGGTTCTTTCTGCACATGTCTTGCTTCTTCTTGCTCTTTTCTTCGTCTTTGTGGACTTCTGTTGATTCTTTCTGCATTTCTTTTGCTTCTTTCTGTGCGTTTTTTCTTCTTTCTTCACATGTCCTACCTCTGTAGGCATAGTTAGAAACTAGCATTTAAAAAACCTTTGAAATTCACTTAAAAAACCATAGGTTTCAGGCACGTTATAGTTAGAAATGAGCATTTAAAAAACCTTTAAAATTCACTGAAAAAACCATGGGTTTCAGACACGTTATAGTTAGAAATTAGCATTTAAAAAACCTTTGAAAATCATGAAAAAAACATAGGTTTCAGGCACGTTATAGTTAGAAATTAGCATTTAAAAAACCTTAGAAATTCACTGAAAAAACCATAGGTTTTAGGGACAGTTATAGTTAGTTGGACATTTCACTCGTACAAAACCAGTGAAATTCCCCCGTTATAGTTAGTTCAGCTAACTATAACTCGCGCCCCCGCAATGCACTGCTGATGATGTCGCATATTACATCACTCATGACATGGTCAGTGGCATCACTGATGATATCACTGATGACATCTCAAATGACATCACTGATGACATCATCCATGTGATAATTT
The DNA here is from genome assembly GCA_963921515.1 of Calotriton arnoldi. Classification (NCBI taxonomy): domain Eukaryota; kingdom Metazoa; phylum Chordata; class Amphibia; order Caudata; family Salamandridae; genus Calotriton; species Calotriton arnoldi. Next base: position 291,160 of record CAWUFW010005661.1, read on the forward strand.
CATGCATCTTCTCACACCCTAATATAACTTTTGATACACCCACTCTAAATTACAGACTGCCATTCTCAAAACCATAGACACTCCAACACCAATAACTACATACACACTCACTGATTCTTAGGTCTACACACACATCCACTCACTCACCCGTACAGTCACTCATACTTACGGTCACTCAGTACAGGACTATCATATGCACTCATACACCTATATAGACACTCACACACCGCCACTCATCCATAGAGGTACTCACACACCTAGTCAGTCATGCAAATAATTAATCACACTGCCATTTACTCACCTATACAGTTATACACACACCAGCTCACTTACTCATACAAATACTAGCACATTCTTACGCTCTTATGCAATCACTGATACAAGTACACACTCATCCAAACAGCCACTCTCACAATCACACACTCTCACTTATAGCCATTTATATACTCCAACACACATATATACTGCCTTTGACATATGTAGTTACTCACACATGTACCACTGAGATATACATTCACTCACTAACACACCCATACACACACTCACCCACCCATACAGTCCATCACAGATGCACTCTTGAAACCATGCACCCAGTGAATCACCCACTCACACATCTATGCACAGAGTCACACACACCCCACCCAAACAAACACTCAGGCACCCATACAGATACTCAGACAACCAATCAATAACCCATGTAGACACTCATGTAGCTATTCGCAAACCCATGCAGCCGTTTACACACCAACAGACAGACGGATACAGACATTCACACAGTTTAGTCACTAACCCAAGCATTCAGTAAGATACGTTTAATCACTCACTTATAGAGTCAGTCACGCACCTACTAAATCATCCATTCAGACACTTATACACCCACTCATTCTTCAATACGCCTTTCTCTATATATATTAAACATATTTAAACTTTACAGAAACACACAGTCACTGGATGATGTCATCAGTGATGTCGTCAGTGATGTCACTGACCATGTCATGAGTGATGTAATATGTGACGTCATCAGCAGTACATTGCGGGGGCGCGAGTTATAGTTAGCTGAACTAACTATGTCGGGGGAATTTCACTGGTTTTGTACGAGTGAAATGTCCAACTAACTATAACTGTCCCTAAAACCTATGGTTTTTTCAGTGAATTTCTAAGGTTTTTTAAATGCTAATTTCTAACTATAACGTGCCTGAAACCTATGGTTTTTTCAGTGAATATATATATATATATACTGTGTCGGAGTGTGGCACATCGCCTTGATTGGGAACACCACTGGGTGCTTTGGATTCACTTCATTATTGTACGAAGTCTCCACGATGAACTACACGATCCAGCATGCAGCCTGCCTAGAGTCGCTGCGTGAGGAGGTGCATACCTCTAAAGAGGAGGAGGGGCCGAGAGACTGCTACACTGGGAGTGGTCTCAGAAATGCTTTAAGAACTCCAGGTGAATCGACCATGCCTGTGATACCGGCACTGATGAAAGCCGTTCCGGCTAGAAACGCGTCTGCCACAGCGTTTCACGGACCTTTGGAGAACAGCCACGCTTGAATTTGCTCTAATAAATCCACTTGTACCCCGGAGCTGTGTCCTGCCTACTTCTGATCTGAAAGTGAGCATTTGGTTGTGATATATATATATATATATATATATATATATATATATATATATATATATATATATATATATATATATATATATATATATATATAAACTGGGTGTTGCAATCGCACATTAACAATTTTCCCTTCCTGGCATCTTTACTTTTTTATAATGAAAATCAGATTTACAAGTCCAACAGAAATATAGTTCAGTGAGTTGCCAGGCATTCAGAAACTAAACATACTGGGAATTTAACTTGGCCCAGGTTGTAGTCACTTTCAAACAAATAATGCCATGCTTTTAAATAATCTCCAAAGTAAAGGATATGCTCCAGAATTGTTTCCATCAGGCAAGAAGAAAACCAAGCTTTCAAATTTTTATTTTCATTTCGCATTACCAATTCCTGAATAACTCTGTTGAAAGTCTCCAAACTTAACCTTTGCGAACTCCTCAAGTCAAGCAGCAGGCAATTCATAAATTCAAGGATGACCTTTGCCACTTTTTTTTAGTTAGGTAAATGAAAACTTGTAATTCAAAGGAAAAAAGTAAACAAAATCTTCTTACTTGGCCTTTGTGAACTCTTCAAGTCGTGGACCTGAAATGAATCACCCTTAAGATCTTCACAGGAAAGTCAGCAGAGCAGCTTGCACCAAGATAAACTCCAAAAAGAACTTAAATATGGAGCTTGAACCTGCACAGTAGTTCAATGTTGTAATTCCTTTTAATTCTGATTGACCACTTCTCCAAAGGCAATCTCTGAACTGGCATTTGAGAATTAGTTTCTTGCTGAAAAGTTTAATTAAGGAAATTATCCTAACTAAATAAATAGATGAGTCTCAGTAAACGTTTTCAAAACATAATTTCTTAAAACAACCAATACAGAATCTTCATTTATGATAGTATTATTTTTATGGATTTTAAATGTTTTTTGTATATTGTTGTTTGCTTTTATTTACAAGTATCTTACTATCATGGCTTTGTTCCAGATTGCATTTTTATTATAAGGACAATCAGTAGGATTTTTTATGTCTAAAGTTTTTTAATTATTTTTCATAACTTTAGCATTTTCCTTGGAGTATTTCATAAATTTTTAAGGTAGTCCATAGATACAATATGGATCATTTGTGTGGATTAACTATTTCAATTATGGACTAAGGGTTCTTTTACAAAGACTTCAGCTGCTGAACAGTAGGTAACTTTTTTTTACTTCACTGTGGAATGTTGGGTGGGTTATATGTATTTTTTTCATATGAATAATTAATTTTTATAGTTGTATATTTTATAAGATTTTGATTGTATAATGGATGTTGGCGTTTGATGTTATAATTTGAAATGTTATATTTTTATCAGTATTTTATATTATCTATATGTTGCATAATTTAGGAGTCATTTTTATATCAATTTTTATTGTGGTGTAGTTTGCCTATTTTTCATTATTATTATAAAATTAAAGTATTTGTCATTCTAATTTGTTTTTCTTTCAAGTTTGTTTAAATATTTTAGATTGATTCAGAATGAATATGCATAAATTATAATTAAGAGAATATATTTGAATGAAGCTTAGTGATTGCATATTAGTGTTAGGCTGTGTTTTTACTGATGTGGTTTATTTTTTTTGTGGGAACTTTTTAGAATAACCTGTGAATTTAGAACTTTAGGCAATGATTCTTTGCAACTAGTATTACTCTACTAGATATTAAGGATGGTAGTGTCTTATTTGTTTGCCTACTTTGGGTCTAAGGGCCTCATTACGAGTATGGCTACTCGTAGTGGTGGTCTGACCACCGCCACCATTGCGGGTCCGCCTGCAGTGTTTTGAGTGTGGTGGTTGGATCGCCACAGGACCGCTGCCTCCACCAGGATCCAGGATCCCACAGTGGTGGCACAGCAGAAAGGGGCACCACTGAGCGGTTGTGTGATGGAAAAACACATGCCTTAACCACACTGTCTAAACCCTGACCGCGTCTTTCCCACGCATGCCTTTACCACGCAATTTTGTGGTAAAGACATGTTTGGTAAATTGGCATGTGTGTTAAAGATCACCTTCCTGCCCTCTGCCCTAAATCCTAAAAACACCCTAAACCTAAAATCCCTACCTCCCTCCTACCCCAGCCCAACTGCCCCCTCGACCAGAAAACTGCCCCTATCCTGTCCCCTACCCTGAGCCCTACAACTCAGCTCCCTTAAAACTTCTGACCCCTGCCCCCTCCCTGAGGCCTAAAACAAGCCCCACCCCCAAAACTACCCCAACCCAAATAATCTACCCCACCTCTGTCCTCTGCCCCATAGGAAATAATGTTAAAATATACTAAATATTGTAAAATATTTAAAAATGTAAATACACTAAACAGAGATAGAAAATGCAGCCAGGGGATTTGGCCCACACAGCCTAAAATAGTCACTACAAAATACAGCACGACAAGTAGAACAACCGTTGCCCACCTAAATTGCCAGCTGCACATTGACCATACATTAAACACATCTAAATACAAAAAACAATAGGCAACAGGAACAGTTGAAGATAACCACATTTATTAAAAATGGGAAATCGGAAGTCTTGAATGATGGTGCAGAATTTTTCTTTATTGTATACCTTCAAGATGGCGCAGCCTACGCGTTTCACCTTACAAAGGCTTCATCAGGGCCAGATATTTGAACCACTGGTAACATGAGAAACCTCCAAGTAAGAAAAGGCTGTAACAATGTTCTAAGAGTCCCTACAATTTTTTTATATTTACTATTAAGGTATTTTCTCAAACTCAATTCCATGTTGAGTTGGCATGAAGTGAGGAATGTCTTTGTGTTCCAAACTTACATGCTATTTGGTATTCATATCTGCTCAAAGGTATTTTGTGTCTCATTCAGAATTCACCGCATGAGACTCTTGATCAAAGCATGTGTGGCGTACATGCAAGTTATCTAATCATGACACCATCTGGTAGTTCTTAAGAGCACAAATTCTTCTGCATGAAAAAAGAGAGGCGGGCTATAAGCCAAATTATTATTAAAATGATGATCAAAAAGGATAGATGTAAAACAATAATATCACCCAGAAATATTTTTGCATCAAGTACCTTTGAGTAGGTCAACTTTAAAGCATGATGCACTACATACACCTTAGTACAAGCTTTAGTCAAAATTAGACCTACTACAAAAAGTGACCAGAGATCTAATATCTCTTTGTTAAACCATTAAAATGTCAAAGGTATAGTCAGAAAGCATCCAAATTCGAGACAATGATGGGCTATAGCCAGCTTTATGAGCCGATCATATTGCTCTTGCATTGAGAGAAAATTGTTATCCCGTCCGAACCCATCATAAATGGAAAGGAAAACTCTATTACCTAGGAGGTAGTATCTATTACTTGTTTGTTTGGGGCAATATTCGCACGAGGAACAGCTGGAGGCACCTCAGACTTCTTGCAGTTCTGTATAGCTGTACTCATGCAAAAAGTAAATGAAAAGAGGGGTTCATTGGGTCGCAACGTCATGGCAATTGGAGTAAAGGCACCGCCCTAACACGAAGTAGATTCCAAAATTCATAACATTAAACAATTAGCCCATATCCAACCTAGCAAGGGACTGTTGCCGTGCCACGTATTCATTTGCACATCCTATATCAATTACCCACCAAAAAGAAATATTTTAACTTACTTATTTTTAAGCTGTTGTTAAATGTGGATTCCCATTATCAGCTTAATCTGTTATTTTACGGTGTATGAACCAAGAACATGATGCTGCCAGACTTCATTGATTTACACGCTATTGGATTGATAAAGAAGAACACGTGTGTAACTGCACAAAATTTTTAATTTTGCAAGTTTATCTGTGACAGTTTTATCGAGTTTCACCACTTCTGGCAGCTCACATTCCAGTGCTCACAAGAAAGGAAGGTGCAACACAAGTTGTCACTTCTACGAACCACCGTCTATTTGCGGGAGATGACTATGGGGCTGATTCCGATGTCGGACGGACTCAGGTCCGTCCGACATCGGTCCGGAGCCGTAACCGACCGACCTGCTGTCGTCGGTTACGGCCCAGGCAGTGACGATGCGACCGAACCCTGTTCGGTCGCACTCGTATCTCCCACAATGGGCGCATGCATTCCGGACGGAATGCATGCTGGCATTGGAGAAAGCAGGGGTGCAGTTCAACCCCTGCACCCTGTGGCCGGCACCCCAAGGTGCCTGCCACCGGGTGCAGGGTTCAACAGAGGGGCACCATAGGTGCCTCCAGGCCGCCCTTCGGCGACCTTGCACCCATGGGAGTCCCACTGGGGGCCCCCAAAGACAGTGACTGACTGCCTTTTCGTGCCGGAAAGACCGGCACGAAAAGGCAGTGAAAACTGCCATCGTACTCCCTCGGTCGCAAAGAGGCAGCCGGGGGAGTACAGAGGGATTTCCGGATGGCTGACGGGCTCTCCGAACCCGTCGTGAGCCATCCGGAAATCCGAGTCGGATTCTTTTCCGACCGAGCCCATCGAAATGGCTCGGTCGGAAAGGAATCCGAGCGGCACGTTCCGATTCGGTCGGAAGGGCTCCGACCATCGTTCGGTGCCCTTCCGGCCGAAATCGGAATCGGCCCCTAAATGTCATCAGACATCATTTCCGGGACTTTGCGGTCCAGTGCCCAGGAGAGGGACAGGCGGGTTGTTATACGCTTGGACATTTACTTCCGGTACTCGGGTCAGTCCCATGGGCAATACATTCTCCACGCAATGTAGGAGGCGGGGAGAATAAGCCTTTTAAAACACAAAGCCACGTAGTCCCTGTTTGACCGCCCAACACTGCTGAGACAGGACGAGAATTTGTGACGCTGTACACGGGTAAGTCTCTGTTACCCTAGGGGGTATGCACGCTCGAGGTTTCGAGTTAAGTCCCCATTTAACAACAGTTTCGAAATAAGTAAATTAAAATATTTCTTTTTAGTGGGTAATTGATATAGGACGTACAAATGAATACATGGCACAGCAACAGTCCCTTGCTAGGTTTGATATGGGCTAATTGTTTAATATTATGAATTTTGAAATCTACTTCATGTTTGGGCGGTGCCTTTACTCAAATTGTCATGAATGCATGGTACTTTTACAAGTGTTCGGTATGCTACCGGCTCAATATCAAAAATGTGATCTTTTGGGAATTTGGGGCCAGATGTACGGCCATTTTTGCATGCGCAAACGGGTTTGCGAACCCGTTTGCACATGCAAAAACAGCATGGGGAATGTACAAACTCTATTTTGCAAGTCGCAATTTTTTGCGACTCGCAAAATTGGGTTTTGCGACTCGCTATTAGGAAGGGGCGTTCCCTTCCTAATGGCGAGCGCAACCCTAAGTAAGAATGTTTTGCGTCTGCAATTGCGGGTGCAAAACACTCGCAAATTACCACCCTCTTCAAGAGGGTGGTAAAAGGGTTGCAAAAGGGAAGGGGTCCCCAGGGGACCCCTTCTCCTTTTCAAATGCAGGGGGAAATAATTTTTAAGGGCAGGCAGTGGTCCCAGGGACCAGTACCTGCCCTTGAAAAATGAAACGAAAACGTTTCATTTTTTTCTTTTTTTAAATGCAACCCGTTTTCCTTTAAGGAAAACGGGCTGCATTTAAAAAAAAAAAAACTGCTTTATTTAAAAGCAGTCTCAGACATGGTGGTGTGCTGAGCCCAGCAGGCCACCATACCTGGGAGGGCCTGCCATTCCCAATGGGGTCGCAAATTTCGAGAGGCTCATTAATATTCATGAGCCTCTCTATTTGCGACCTCATTGGGAATTGCTAACAGTGTGAAAAACACTGTTGTACATTGGAAATAGCGCCTCGCAAATTGCGAGTCACACAAAACTCGCAATTTGCAAGGCGCTATTTCCAACGTCGTACATCTGGCCCCTGGTACTGTTACGAGGTTTGGTGTGTTATGGACTTAATGTCTAGAACGTAGATATTTGAAACCCATCTCCTATTGTGGGGGTGGATCTTAAGTGCTAACTTACACGATGTACTGACTACCATCGGGACCTTTGTTTGTGGTCTTTTCGGAACATAAAGAATAGGTACGGTATGACTACACCTGCTCAAAATCGTTGTATATGATATAAATACAATACACATATTACTATCTTTATTTGGATTGGGACGTTGTGACCCAATGAACCCCCTGTCGTGTCTACAAAACCACGCAGAGACAGGTGAGTGGGGTTATGTGTTTTCTTTATTGTTGGTGTCTTTCTGCTGTGCTGGTATGCATGTCCTTGCTCGTGCCCTTGTTGTCCGGAATGCCCTCCCCACTCCCTTACCGGAAGTGATGTCCGGTTCCTGTCCCCTCCCAGCATTCAGGTGCAGGGTCCTAGTGCCCCTGACCCATGTCACTAAATCTCCCCCTTTGTCGAAAGAAAATGATGAGAGGAGAGCGAGATAGAGAGGGAGAGAGAGAGAGAGAGAGAGAGAGAGATATTCATCATTGTCTTTATCTCCATCATTACATTTCTTCAATCAGTCTTGTTGGCCTTTTGCTCACTCTTTTTGGACATGTTTCTTCCGTTCCCTTCTGTGGTCCTTCTTCTTGTCTCTCACCATTGTATGTCCTTCTTCTGTCTTCGTCCATAACTTCCTCTCTTTCATGCGTGTCACTGATTCCTGCTTCTGTGTCCTCTCCGTCTTCATCCATGTTCTTTAGCCTTTGAAGTGAGACTTATTCCTGGTGATCCGGTAGGGACCAGACGCAGCTGTGACCATTGATCCTTTGACGCTTGTTATCGTTAGCGGTTCACTAGAAAATGGACTGTCTGATTTTCTCACTTGCCGCTGACGTACCACCACCGAGTCCCCTTGCTTTAGGTCTGACGGAGTGGCATGTCTCCTAGCATCTGCAAATGTTTTCATTTTTTCTTTCGCCTCCTGGTCTCCGACAGCGATGTCGCTGTGCCCAAGTGGCGCTTTTGCTTCTAGTTGTGGTAGTCTCGTTCTACTTGTCCTTCCCAGCACCAGTTCAGCTGGACATCGTCCCGTGGAGCTGTGGGGGGTGTTTCGATAGTCTCTTAGTATTTGACAGAGTGCTTGTCCTATGGAGATCTGCGCTAACTTTGCTCTTTGGACTGCCTTCTTTATGTTCCCCATGAACCTCTCCACCATGCCATTCGCTTGTGGCCACAGAGGCGTTATTTTCCGGTGGTGAATGCCTAAGTAGTCCATGAACTTGCGAAATTCCTCCCCTGCGAAGGGAGGACCATTGTATGTCTTTAAGGTCTTTGGGGATCCCCCTGCTGCAAATATGTCATCCAGGATTGGCAGCGTCGCAGTCGCTGACGTTGACGAGATGTGTCGAACTATTTGGAATCTGGAGTATTCGTCAATGCCCACGAGCAAGTAATTTCCCGTGTCTAGTGGCCCATAGAAGTCTGCTGCCAGCGTTGTCCACACTGCCTCTGGAAGCTCTGACATCTGTAGCTGTTCGGGCGTTGCCGGTCGTCCTGTTATTTGGTATGTGTGGCAATTTAGGATGGTGTTCTCCACCAGTCTATCTAGACTAGGGAACCATATCTTATCCCGTAGCATCTTTTTCGTTGTTACATTCCTCTGTGGGATTCATTTGCCAAACTTGCAGTCTGCCGACGTAGTGCATTTGGCATGACGATCCGTGTTCCCCTCATTATGATTCCTTTTTCAGTCTCTGAGAGTTCTTCATGTATCTTTTTGAAGCCAGAATTTCCTCTTTGTCAACTCCTTCTCCCAAGGCGCTGTTGTTGTTGACGTGTCTCCATCTTTGATGCCGTGTCGTCATTTTGACTGCTTGCATTGTTGCGGCCTTTGCTGTTTCTTGCTCCAGCTGTGCTAACGTTATTGGAGCAGGGGTGTTTTGTTTTAGCACAAAGTTGAGGTATTCCTTGGCCATGGATGCGCCTGCTTTTGTCCGCGGCAAGGGTTGCCGTGACATGTAATCAGCTGGGCTGTGTTCCTTCCCTTGCTTGTGCACGATCTTGAAGTCATAGTCCATCAGTCTTATACCCCATCGCTCAATTCGGGGCGGTATCTTTGCGTTTGGATTGCCGTATATTGTCACTAGTGCCTGATGGTCCGTTACGATGGTAAATGGTTTCCCGTAGATGAACATGTGGTAGTGTTCACACGCCCATACCATTGCTAGACTTTCCTTTTCTGGCTGGGAGTATGCCCTTTCTATGTCGGACAAGCTCTTGCTGGCGTATGCGACAATTCTTCTGGGCGAATCCCTACCTGGCATGTGTTGTGCTAGGATTGCCTCTAACCCTACCGGGCTGGCGTCCACTGTTAGCTCTGTGCAAAGCAATGGGTCAAAGTATGCAAGATGATCCACGGCCATCACTGCATGTCTGATGGACTCAAATGCCCTCTTGCATTCCAGTGTCCAGATGTATTTTTGACCCTGCTTTGTTAGCTCTCTCATCGGTGTGCTCACTGTGGCAAAGTCTTTTATGTAATGAGTACAGTAGCTTGCCAGACCCAGAAATGACTTCACCTCTGCGACGTCCGTTGGAGCGCTTGTCTTTTCCAGTGTTTCCACTTTGCTGGGATCTGGCCTCATTCCATTCTTTGAGAAGATGTGTCCAAAAAATACCAGTTCAGGGTGCCTTTCCCTCTCAATTGCTGTGTTCGGTACTCTCATGTCCACACATATGCGAATCTTCGAGGTGTTCTTTTTTGGTACAGCAACTATTGGCGACACCCAGGGGGTCGGCCCGACTGCTGGCTCTATGATGTCCTGGGTCAGCAGACTTTTTATTTCTTCCTCCACCTGTGGTTGCAAATGTATGGGCACGCACCGGTGATGTTGAGCCACAGGTTTTATCGCCTCATTGATGTGCAGTGTTATTTGTCTGTCTTTTAGTTTCCCTAGCACTTGAAGTATGGCCGGATGTTCTCGCAGAATGTTCCGTCTTTCTGACATCCTGTATGTCATTGCTAGTAAACCCATCACTTGCGCTGTGTAGCAGACAGGGTGCCGGAAGGTCTCCTCGTAACACGTGTATGTCCTCGATGGTTGACCTCTCTTTGTAAGTCAATGTCTCTGTAAACTTCCCCATGTTCACTACTGGTTTCCTCGAGCCCCAGGTGAATACGTCAACAGTGGACGGTGATAGTGGCGGCTTCACTTTCATCCTTTCATACTCCGACATGCACATGATGTTGCATGTGGCCCCACTATCTACTACGAAACGTGTATTGTGGCTTCCTACTTCAATGTCCACTGTCGCTGTTTTCTTGATCTGATGTCTCTCTATGACATTGATGTGTTCTGGCATTCGATCTTCCACTGGGGCTGCTTCCTCCGATTCAGCTGAGGAACTGCGATTTATTGTTTCCATGTGCCTTGCGTGCCTGCTTGGCACCGTTCTTGGTCTTGCCAGTCTTCCTCGCTCCCTTTTAAATTGACCACTCATGCAGGCGCTTGCAAAATGGTTTTCTCTGTTGCATTTCCTGCATTTGTGGCCCACTGCCGGGCACGCGCCGACATGTGTAAACTTCAGTCCGCACCGATAGCAAGTTTTTTCATGCTTCCTTCTTGGTGACAGCGGCGCGGTGTCTCTCTTTTTCCCATTTCCAGTTAGACGGTTCGCTTGCTCCGCTCTCCTTTCTTTTCCTAGTTCCATCTGTCTGGCCTGTGTTGTTGCTCTGGCCTCCGCTCGGGCCATAGTCAGTATTTTCTCTAGCGAGGTCGGCTCTTTCAGAATTCGCGCGCGGAACTCCACTGACTGACAGCCTTCGATGATGCGCAGTCTGATCGCTTGTTGTCGAACTTGCCGAACTCGCAGTATGTGACCAGTTTTCGTAGTCTCGTTGCGAAGTCATTGAGCGATTCCTCTGTTCGTTGACATGCAATGTTGAAGGTGTACCTTTCGAAGTCTGTTCCTTCGTGGGTCGAATTTGTCAGTGAGGCACTTTATCAGTCCCTTGTATGTTTCTCTTTCCTCTGCGGGAAATGTTATTAGCAGGTCTTCCACTTCATCCCCGACGAAATTCAGAAATAGATCCACGTGCTTTGTTTCAGTGATTTTGGTGGCGCGCATGTATCTTTCGAATTGCGTAATCCACCTCTCCCACCTGATGCCTGTCTGTGGTTCCGATAGGCTGAATGGTAGTGGTCTGCGAAATATTGCCTGCACACTGTTCTTGTCACTTGCGTCGGTAATTCTGTTGTTCTTTCCTCCTTTCTATATGTGTTCCTCTTCTTTTCTTTTATTCTGCTCCTCTTTGTGTTGCAATTTCCTTTTGTTTTCACCTTTTTCTTCTTTTCTATGCGTTTTAGTTGTTGCCTGACTTTAAAATGGCCACCTGGCCTTCTCTAGCCTCTCATTGGCTGTCCTGCCTGACCTTAAAATGGCCGCCGGCACTGTTGTATGGGCGAGACTTGCTATTCTTTGTATGGCCTGACTTTAAGATGGCCGCCGTGTCTTTTCCAGCATTTCTTTTGCTGTCCCGCCTGACTCTAAGATGGCCGCCGAGCTCTCGCGATATTTGGCTCAAATCTCCACGTGGGAAGCTCCGGCCCTCCGTCAGTCGGCGGTCAGCTGTATTCCCGGTCGGGTGCCTTTTTCTTTTCCCCTCACCTCACCTCTCTCTCTAGATGCGGCCGGGGTGGGCTCCCGATGTCGCTACAGACACTCGTGCACGGACCAGGGTGGGCTCCTGGCTCCGCTTGGCTCGCGATCAAGGTAGGCTCCCGATTTTGCTTCTTCTTTCTTTGGGGGGGCCCGACGGACCAGGGTATGCTCCTGGTTTCGTCTTTTGTAGTCCGGTGGGCTCTCCCGACGTCCCGATTCTGCCGCGTAGTGGTCAGCGGACCAGGGTGGGCTCCTGGCTTCGTTTGGTCGTCGCAGGCGGGGCACGCTCATCTGGTGGTGAATCTGTATCCCACCTTCGTCGCCAGTTGTCGTGTCTACAAAACCACGCAGAGACAGGTGAGTGGTGTTATGTGTTTTCTTTATTGTTGGTGTCTTTCTGCTGCGTTGTTATGCACGTCCTTGCTCGTGCCCTCGTTGTCAGGAATGCCCTCCCCACTCCCTGACCGGAAGTGGTGTCCGGTTCCTGTCCCCTCCCAGCATTCAGGTGCAGGGTCCTAGTGCCCCCCCTTTTCATTTACTTTTTGCATGAGCACAGCTATACAGAACTGCAAGAAGTCTGAGGTGCCTCCAGCTGTTCCTCATGTGAATATTGCCCCAAAGAAACAAGTAATGGATACTACCTCCTAGGTAATCGAGTTTTCCTTTCTATTTACGATGGGTTCGGATGAGATAACAATTTTCCCTCAATGCAATAGCAATATGATCGGCTCGTAAAGCTGGCTATAGCCCTATCCTTGTCTCGAATTTGGATACTTTCTGACTATACCTTTGACATTTTAAAGGTTTAACAAAGAGATATTAGATCTCTTGTCACTTTTTGTAGTAGCTCTAATTTTGACTAAAGCTTGTACTAAGGTGCATGTAGTGCATCATGCTTTAAAGTTGACCTACTCAAAGGTACTTGACGCAAAAAGATTTCTTAGTGATATTATTGTTTTACATCTATCCTTTTTGATCATCGTTTTAATAATAATTCGGCTTATGGCCTGCCTCTCTTTTTCATGCAGAAGAATTTGTGCTCTTAAGAACTGCCAGATGGTGTCATGATTAGATAACTTGCATGTACGCCACACATGCTTTAATCAGGAGTCTCACGCTGTGATTACTGAATGAGACACAAAATACCTTTCAGCAGATATTAATACCAAATAGCATGTACGTTTGGAACACGAAGACATTCCTCACTTCATGCCAACTCAACATGGAATTGAGTTTGAGAAAATACCTTAATAGTAAATCTAAAAAAATAATTGTAGGGACTCTTAGAACATTGTCACCGCCTTTTCTGACCTGGAGGTTTCTCGTGTTCCCAGTGGTTCAAATATCTGGGGAAGAAACCATACTATACATCTGATCTTCCTCTTCTCTTCCTTGCACATGCTGCATGAATAATAGCACCGGGAAATATCCAGCTTCATTTCCTTGTTATGGATTTCCAACTTCAAAACCATTGAATTGGAGTTGGGTGCGCATATGGTTACATTTTGTACCATTCTTTTATGTTTCTTTGTTTCTTCTGTACTTACGGACTTATTCTGTCTGGTGTTTCTAAGCACTTCTTGAACTTACAGACTCAGAGGTTTGAGTAGTCTGTCTCGTTTAAGAGAAATAATGTCATTAGGATGGTATAGTAAGACTTTTCTGAACATTCTGACTCTTCCCATGATAAGGATTAAGTGATTATTGCTCACTATTCATGTCTGTTTAGTTTGTGTAAATCGGACACTACATCTGTAAAGGTATGTATAGCTAATATGTTTTTCACAAAGCAGCAGCACTTTTACTATTGGCCTGTGCATTTTTAAATCTTTGACACACTTGTATTTTTTGTATTTGCAGCCCTGATGAAGCCTTTGTAAGGTGAAACGCGTTGGCAGAATGAGAATCTGTGGCACCGTACACGGCTATACAGAACTGCGAGAAGTCTGAGGTGCCTCCTGCTGTTCCTCGTGTGACTATTGCCACAAAGAAACAAGTAATGGATAGTACCTCCTAGAAGAATTTGTGCTCTTAAGAACTACCAGATGGTGTCTTTATTAGATAACGTGCATGTACGCCACACATGCTTTGTTCAGGAGTCCCACGCAGCGATTACTGAATGAGACACAAAATACCTTTCAGCAGATATCAATACCAAATAGCATGGACTCTTAGAACATTGTTACGGCCTTTTCTTACCTGAAGGTTTCTCGTGTTCCCAGTGGTTCAAATATCTGGCCCTGATGAAGCCTTTGTAAGGTGAAATGTGTTGCCTGCGCTATCTTGAAAGTATACAATAAAGAAAAATTCTGCACCATTATTCAAGACATACAATTTCCCATTTTTACTAAATGTGGTTATCTTCAACTGTTCCTGTTGCCTCTCGTTTTTTGTATATAGATTTGAAAAATCTGAATACATGTAATTTGATATTAAAAATATAAAAATAAAACATTATTGAATTATAAAATATTTAACATCCTTTTTTAGAATTTAAAAATGTATGTAAGAATATATGTTTAAAATATAATGAAATTACTTTTAATTATTTCAATACAACACTTTCAATAATTATTAATGCATAAAAATAGTTTTTTTCCTTTAGGTGGGAAATTATCTTTGTAATTTAAACTTCAGAAAAATAATTTTAATTTATTTTAATATATTTAAATTAATGAATGATTTAATTCAACATTAAGTTTAAAATCCCATGGTTTTTTACCTTTTGTGCTACATTTTAAATATTTAAAATTAATTTACAATAATATTTATCCTAAAAATATTTTACTATTTTTTTAGTTAAATAAACATTTTTACTTTTCCCTATTCTTTGCTATATGGAGACCCCACAGTCGGGGTGAACATCTTAGATGGAGCAGTCCTGTGCTAGACTGCTATAGGGGGACTGGCAGATGTGCCAGGGCCACATTCACAGGCAAGATGCTGCTAATAAGAGAGGTACTTGAATCTGCTCCTGCAGACCCAGGCCCATCCCACAAATGCTAAATCTTTGTCCTGACAAAATGAATGTTTGGAAACCAATTTGTGCATGCTCATTTAAGTATCCGTAAACACAAATTCCCTTTTGTTAGTTTGTACATCTACAAAATGTATCTTATTTCTGGTCTCCACTTGCACAGATCTGGCAAAGGTTTTGTATTGTTGGCCCCTAGATTTTGTTGTAGATCAATATTGTTAGAGAAGAACCAAGAGCTAGTTTGAGATAGCAAGTAATAGACCCTAGAGAAAGTCTTATCTATTTAGCATGAACCACATTTGCATTCAAACTATGAAGATGGGGAGAGCCATAGATGTTTTAAAATATGTTTATAATGGTCCTGTAATACTTCAAACATAGTGCACTGCCGTGCATGGGCTTTGAAAAATTTGAAATGCACATTGGCCTGAAAATCCAGTCCTGACCCTCAAGACTGTAAAAAGCATAAGGTCAGAATCCTGAGCACCAGTCCTTTCTCCACATACAAAAAGGAAAAAAACATAATACTTTGTGGGGTGCTGAATTTCGGTTCAAAGATAAACAATGTGCCTAGACAGGGCATGGGAGGATATACCTACACATATGTGGCTTAGTGCAAAGAAATGCAAGACAGAAAAGATTTGAAGGTTGGCTATGAACTAAGGATCTGCAACCACATTCCAAAACACTTTCACTCTTCCTCTTCAGAAAGAAACTGAAGCCCTTGTCCCAATAATACCTGGTTAGAACTAATGACTTGAATTGCTTACAGACACTCAAAACATGTTAGCACACACATACACAGATATGCATGCACAAACACACAGCACCAACATTTTTTACTTACTTACCTTCAGATGCTGTCCCGCGTCCTGCTGGTTGTCTGTGCTGCCTCTCCTGTCCTTTACAAGGCCAGGTACCAAAAGGTGAAGAGGAGCAAACAGGGTTGAAACTATACACTATTTGTTTCAGAAAAAATGTAATCAGCCTTATAGATAATGGAAAAAATAGACCTTCTTTACAAGTGAAGTGATACAATGTAAAGCTGATTGTTCGTCCATCAGAATTCATCAATAAGGGCCTGATTCCGATTTTGGCAGTGCGGGAGTGGGACCACCCGCTGCCATACTGTTAAACCAGTGTGCGCACCACCCGCCAGATTTGTACTTTTTCAGTCACTTGTGGGGCGGTTCTTTGGCCATCCCATGGCGGTGCCTATGAAATAGGCACTGCAATGGTAACGTCAAAGGCAGTACCTCTACAGCATGGAATGATGCAGTCCATGCCATGCAGGTATTGGGGTGCATGCACACAGGGGCACAACATGTGCCCCCATTCATGCACCCCATTGCCCTGAGGCCATGTTTCCTCTCTGCCACGGTTTTCATGGAGGAAGAACCGCTATGAAAACTGTGGGGGAGAGGAAACTTGTTATATGCTTGGAGGGACTGCGGCAGTCCCACCAAGCATTTTGCGGGCTCTAGACTGCAGTGCTACCTCCAGGGATTTCTGATCTACAGTGCAGTACAATGGCGTTCTGACCACCCTAGTTGTAATACGGCGGTCAGAGGACTGCCACCACTGCGCCCCACAAGTCTAGCGGTCCATAGAACACCGGACTCATAATCAGGCCCTAAACGTTTATTCATACTGGTCAAGAGTGAACTACATAACATATGGTATGTTAATACGCGTTGCTCAGAAAACAAAAGGCTGAAATGTTTGTTTTTGTAGAGCAAGATAAACCAGATATATTTATTTTAACACATATGTGGCTCAATGAAGAATCAATGCCCAATATACTAGCAGCTATGCCCTTTGACTACCATGTTCGTAACAAGAATAGAGCCTCTAATAAAAGAGGCGGGCCATCACAACTATAGTACGGTAACACTTTTCATTTCTCCTTAATCCCACTTTGACCGATTCCCTGACATTGGATTTAATAGACCTAAAAATGGATTGTAACAATACCTCTTTGAGCTGCTTATTAATATACAGCCTCCCGAATACATGGCCTTTTTTCTCTGCATTTATTATGGACTAGTATTTTCCTCTTGATCATTTACTCCCAATTGTTAGTGATTGGGGATTTTAATTACTGGATAAACTACCATAAACCTTGCTCTAAGGGTCAGCGGTAGCTTGAATTAATGTTATCACTAGCTCTCTAACAACACATAATAGACTCCACTCATATTAAAGGGTATACTTTCAATCTGGTTTTGACCTTAAATACTAAGTTAACTAACCTTAGTGTGTCTTCTTGCTTATGGCCAAACCACTTGTTGCAGGGATTCTGCACATACACAGAACTATGCGCAGGAAAACAGGACCTCAGTGAATAGGGGTGTACCAACCTACCACGTCAGTACCCAAAATCCCAAACCGACTAGCTATAGTGTCTCATTCGTTCTCCTCCAAATATCACGGAGCTACAAATGATTAGACAACCCAGAACACAACACTCCCGACTCTCTCAGTAATCGCGGGAGCAAGACGTACTCTTTCGCTCACTCACTCGTACTTGTCCACAATGAGAATAGGCAGAGTCACTGAAATAGTTCAAAATGTTTATTTTAACTATCGTGCTCTACAATACAGTATACGTGCCACTACTAGCAGCAAAATGCATAAACTCAGCACAGTTAGCATTGTTACAATTCCATAGAATACAAAGGGAGAAGTCATTTTATAAAGACTGTGGAAATTAGGGCCTATAGGCCTGACCACCATCCCCTTGACTAGAAGAAGTTTATTTTATAAAAAGGACGATCTCTGGGCTTTGACAGCAGACCCCATACCTTAAAGCCTAGATGTAAGGTTTACATCATAGGAACAGCGGAGCTCTTCTCCATGGAACGGCTTTCTCCAAGTGTGTTAAAATAACATGCAACAACGTAATATCAAAGCACGAGTCTTCAGTACTGCAGCTGTGTGTAGCATGTTATGTTTAGGTGCTAGGGATTGACCAGAACAGAATAACAAGGGGCATTGTTTATCGACCTTGCACATCGTGTTCAGACTAAACTCCAGGAAAGGCAGAGAACGCGAAAGCAGCCTGTTCTCATGTGAAAGGCACAAACAGATTCTTGCAAAAACAAAATCATGTAGTAACGTGCACAAAAGCAGCATCATGGCAGCAAAGCTCATGCTAACTTAGCAATGTCGACAATGTCCCTAAGGGCCCTATAACATCCTAAGAACCATATAACACCCTCCCCTTGGTAAGGACATAGACAATGGACCATAACAGAGTTCACAAGTCGAGCAGAGTTCAAAGCTTTTGGAAAAACCATATTGGAAAAAATCAAAATTTTCAACAAAAAAAAATAGTTTCAATAGTGTCATCATCATTGCTTATTGAAAAAGAGCCGCCTCCGGGATAACAAAGTTATTATGCAAGAGTTAATATGAAGGAGGTGGGAAGTCCATCAAGGTATGTGAACCGAGGAATGCAATTCCCTCCAAAAGAGCATCCCTGTCATTGGTGGAAAAGAGGGATGCCATCCAATTAAGTAAGTCGAAGGAACAAACGTGCTCCTCATAGTCAGACGCCTCTAAAAGCATAAGTGGGCAACTTGTGTGATATTCGATGAAACTCCGTTGCAGGACGTTCTGCGCAGCCGCACAGATATCCCATTCTGCCAATACTCCAAGTGCAGCCACACGCGCCATATGGCCATCCCCAGAACAAGCCTGGTCATGGGCCTCTAAGGGACCCATCAACTGGTTAAAATCCGGGACTGGACGGGACGTATTGGAGAGGCATATATCCAGTGCCCAATAGAAGGGGCATCGCTGATAGTAAAACACTGGTTGCACGCAAGTGAAATAGGCAAAGCGAAAAGTCAATCCATAACTGACGCCAAGCGTGGCTAATGGCAAGCATCCGAAAACCCGTTGCATGCGATCACGGTACAGCTGCAACTGGCCTGGTCTGTGCAGTACCACAAGATGAGCAGCCATTGCACAACAGGAGCAGGAGAAGCAGGATTCCAGCGCCTAACGCCAAAATTAAGGGGAACCCTCCGAAGACGCTGGAAAAGATAGAATGAATAAAACCCGGTATTATTCCAAATGCTGTCTGAAAAGAAGTCACAAGGCCAGATCCCACACATTTTAAAAAATGCGCAAGCCCTGTGGTTACAGACGCATTAAATATTTGGTGTATAAGCTCCCCAAAATGTTGTGGGAGGTTTGTTTTCAAAAGGGACTGTATCTCACTAGAAGTCCTAGCCACCTGTAACTCGAAGGTTTCTCGGGCCGAAGTGAGAGACACTTCTTGTTGGAATAGTAGCGCTTTGCGCCTGCTCAACTTGTTGAAATCTGTTTTCAAAGTCGGAATGGAAGGCCAAATTGAACTATCTACACTCCCATTCGGGGGTGGAAAAAGCACATTGCTACAACTAGTTACACGCTGGGAAACTGTTACTAAATACGGGACTCCTGCCCGTAAACCACAGCAGTCTTGGTTGTTCAAAATAAGATAACTGCCATTTGCAAGCAACGTAAAAGCGGGAATTATTGATGGCACTGGGCTCCCTTTTCAAAAACAAGCCAGATTAGGCGCCGAAACGTTACAAGCGCCGTGCAACTTAACGTGTTTGCAAGCCAGGGAATGTCCTATTGTGGAATCGCAGTCCTCCCCTGTAAGAAAAACTTCCTTACCCTCCCTCTGACATCTGTAAGTGAAAGGTAGGGACCACAATTCATGCAGGAATGCACTACCCAGCGGTTCAAAACGGCCAATCGGAAAATGTTGCATGCATGATTTAAACTGAAATAGGGAAAAAGGGAGAGAGATAACCCCATGAATTAACCAAACAGCAGAGTCCATTTCCGCTACTGAGAACGGCAAGGGCTCCAATTGTTCAATATGCAAAAGTGTATATGTAGCATCTTTCATGGACATAAATCTCTGCTTATCAGTTAGATTAAATGGCAAAAACAAAGCAGTGGCATTCAAATAATCCCAAGGTACTTTTCCCATTTTAAGAGTTTGCAGTGTCCATGCAAATTGCATAACAGATCTCAACTGATTTTGACCATGATATAACACAGATACATCATTTTGAACAATATCAATAACAGATGAGACAATATTATCCAACGTATTAATGCGTGAGGAAAGCGTGTTTATATTATTGTCTACCACAGCAAGGACTTTTTCTAAATTGGCCTGATCAATTTAGCGCAGACGAAATGCTGCTTCCATCTGTGAAAGTTTCCAAAATTCATTGTATGCTTCATAGATAAATCTCTTAGACCTAGGATTCCTAGGGCCTAAGATGAAATCAGTCAAATTGATTTAATCCGACAATAGTGTAAGGTGTTGTTTCACAGATGCCAAGGTGGAATGCTCTAACCATTGTTGGCATAATTTACCCACCGAGTATGTGGTGACAGAATGTGTTAAGTGGTAACGGGGATCAGGTCTAGACTGAATGAAACCAGGTGTAACATTATAAAAACGTATTTGGCATGCATTTGTATTTGTTTGCCACACCAGCCAGCCGGAAGAATCAATCTCAGAGACATTGAAAGTCTTATTCCGAAGCAAAGCTTGTAGTGTCGAAATGGTAAAATTTGTGTGGGTGCACCAATCCTCATATTCCGCTAAGTACGGAATGGATGGAGTATTTAAATTTTTGACAGTTGCCAGGCCAAAACAAGAGGTCTGGTACACTGTATCATTCAAAAATAACATTTGAGCTGGGATCAGGCAGGCACGATGCAAAACCTCAGTTCTCTGAACCTGCTAAGGCTTCGTCCCCCAGATTGATTTTAAATCAACAGTATCTTTCCAATGATCATAACCCCGCGTAGCCAATTTATGTCTAAACGAGTGGGCATAAATCAATTTTGTGTGGGTCAACATAAATTTGGATTGTGTAGATGATCGAAGTTTAAAGTAATAGGATTCCAGATTAGATATGTCATAATCAGTAAAATAAGTGAATTTATCTCTAAGAGTTTTAGAACTCCCCTCTACGGGAGTAGGACAATGTTCCCATTGTGTATAATTAAACAAATATCTTAAAAGTGTTTGCTTTATGTAGAAAATGATGCCCATAATATTGATAACAAAATAAATCCCCATAGTTGGCAGAATTTAAATACAAATCTTCAGCTTCAAAAGCAGCATAATATTTTAAATCTGAAAACAGTGCATGTACTGTTTGCACATCACAATCATCAGAATGTATGTCCCGTGTCACCACATCTCCCAAAGAGACGCGAAACACGTATGGGACTCTGAGGACCTCGGTCGGACCGTGGATTTCGGAAGCTACTTTGTCCCAAACGATGCCATCTGCAACCGGGAATGCTGAAATGTTAACATGAGACTGATCACGTTTCATGATATGGGACGATGTGTGAGGGGCCAGAATTCCATCGACCAAGTTCACAGCAGAGCGTTCTGGCAAGTAATGACCATTGATCAGCAAAAAGAACACTGTCACAAATCCAATTGATATGGAGAGGAAAATCAGGATAAGCACCAACCAAATGTAGGTCCAAGGAGGGACCAGGTAAGTCTTTTTGAACCAAGAGAAAAAAATACTTAATTTAGATGGTGGGTCTGCCAACTGGATGTCGAGGAAGACGAGCCGGAAGAGAGGCTGGCATGATCTCCATAGTAGCCACTCGTAGGCTGATCAATCAGAGGTGGAAGTCTCGAACCGCTTGATGTTCTCCAGGACTGTTCGGCACCTCACTCACGGACTCATCAGGATGATATATATACTCGACAGCCATGGTAGAAGATAGAGGTCGGAGGGGTGAAAGATCAATAATAGTATCCATCACTTTCTTAGCCCTACGAGACCAGTGGAAGATGATGAAGTCAGTGGATCCAATTAAATTGCGTTGCACGAAACTGCAGGTGTCACACTATTCAGAATCGGCCACATGGTGTAGCTTGACATTGTCCACTGAAATGTATCTGTTGTCTTTGCGACCTGGCAAAGGTGGTAAAATGACTGTACGAGTACCCTTCAGTACAAGCACTGGAACCGGTGCACGATAAGAGGGACCAAATTCTTTTTTGTTCTCCAGCTTTTCTCGTACCAGATCTCCGCCTTTTGGAAGCCAACCGGCAACTGGAATCAGCAGTGCTGCATCAGTGGAAGAGGGTAAATGTTCAGTTGCATAGCTGTCATGTGTCTTTTGTAGATCCTGTAACACAGTAGAATGATTATCTATGTCAAAGGTTGTGGCAGCCGCCACAACGTCTAGACCATCAAGGTCTGGCACAAACATTTTAATGCCAAAGAGCATTTCGTATGGGGTCCGCCCACCCAGAGATCATCTAGGGAGGTTATTAAGTGTACGCTGAACCCCATACAAGTGGGCCTGCCAGTTCCTGCCAGTACCTAAGACTCTAGCTGTCAAGGATTGCTTTAAGTCACGGTTCATTCGCTCCACAATTGAATTGCCCTCAGGCCTGTATGGAGACACAAACTGCACCAGCACCCCCATTGACTTCATCGCATCCTTGTACGCCTTAGAGGCGAACGCTGGACCTTGGTCAGAATGGAAGGTGCCACAGGCAAACATCCCGACAAAGACACGCAAATCCCTGATAACATGTCGAGCGTCAGCACTGTGATGTGGCCAAACCCAAAGAAATCTAGTGCACAAATCAACTGCAACAAATATATATTTATATGCAGTAACAGAAGAGAGAGGACTGCAGTGATCAAGATAGATACAGCCAAAAGGTTGATTAGAAATACACAGGTGTGTTTGCGGTGGACGCGTGACCATAGACGGCTTGATTTGCTGACAAACGTCACAAGAAAGTACATAATTACGGGTCTGTTTATATAAACCACGCCACCAGTAACGTTGCTGTAAAATAGAGACTGTCGCCGATACACCAGCATGTGCAGATGCTATGCCTTCGTGCACGGCTTTGATCAAGATAGGTCTGCGGTCCATGTTGGGGATCATCCGCTCCCCAACAGAAGGAATCAAAGCATACCATACCAAGACATTTATAAAGCGCACGGCTACCACCAACGGCGGTGTCCCGGCGCTACACAGAGACAAGGGAAGATAAAGAGTGGAAAGGCAGACTAAGGGAGATCAAAAAGCCAGGTTTTCAGAGCACTCCTAAAAGTGGTTTCAGATTCAGTTTTGCGCAAGTAGAGCGGCATCGCATTCCAAAGAGCGGCAGTTTTAACTGCAAAGGCGCGCCCTCCCATCCTGGCTTTGCAGTAGGAAGGGGAGCAGAGAAGAAACTGAGAGTTCGAGCGCAGAGTCCTATTTTGGTGGTATTTCCGAAGTCTGAGCCTCAGATAGTCAGGTCCACTATCTCTGGTAGCTCTAAAAGCAAGTAATAAGGCCTTAAATTCGATTCTTCTCTTCACTGGAAGCCAGTGAAGACTGCGCAAGTGGGGGGAGATGTGATGCCGAAGAGGCACGTTTCTAAGAAACCTAGCTGCAGCATTCTGAACTGTCTGGAGCTTTTTAATCAGATAGGCCGGGAGGCCTAGATACAAGCTATTGGCATAGTCCAGCTGGGATGTAACCAAAGCATGGACTATGGTGGCCCGACAGTTCATCGGTAATAAATACAGGAATCTACGCAAGCATTTGAGCTTCCAGAAACAAGCTCTGGAAACTCGGCCAATCTGGGCTTTCACCGACAGGTCCGAGTCAAATCTAAAACCCAAGTTTCTAACAGATAGAACTGGGGTGGGAGGGGGATTCAGCTGTATTGGCCACCATAAATCAGCCGGAGGAGGTGATGGTTGGTTAAAAAACATCACCTCAGTTTTCTCGGTATTCAATTTAAGACAGCATAAAGAACTTGTTCAGGAGTTATGTGATAAGAGTATTTAGAAGGGAAACCCTGAGGGTAAGCAGTTCCCTTCCTCGTTGCAGCCACTGCTGCCAAAATCTCATTATCTATTTTAGTCATGGATCTTGTAACTGCTGCTACGGAACACGTGGCCACTGCAGACTTGGCTGGTTCATCAGCCAAAGAATTACCAAGAGCATGTGCTCCCACACGCTGATGGCCAAGAGTATGTATAACATGTGTGAGGGGCAGACGCTGTTTAAGATCTGCCACTCGAACCCAAAGCGTTGTATGCTTGATTGCGCTGCCTTTGGAATCTCGATAATCATTCAGAGACCAAAAGAACAGGTTGTCATTAAAAGACTGGACACAGTAAGAAGATTTGCACACAATAAGAGTATTCACATTTGGATCAGCAAACTCGAGAGCAAGTACAAGAGCACGCAGCTCCGCCAATTGTGCCGTACAGTCTCCAAGTGCCTGAGTGTGCACAATGGAAGACTTAAACTCTCCATTAACAATTGAGCCAGCAACAATTGCGCAAGCGGCTGAATAAGCATGTTTGGAACCCGTGGCCGGTTGAGCCGAGCCATCGGTGTAAATGATGCATTTGTACTCTTGTAAAGGAAGCAGAGACAAGGGAGGAGGATGAACGTGTTCATACTGTAAAAACTCCTGTGTCTGAAGCACGGGATCAAAGATAAACGTGACATCAGCCGATGTCAAAGAAGTAGCCCATTGTATCCAACGGGGATGTAGTGCTTTCGAGTTAGGTACACTCGCCTTAGTCACGACTTCGAAAGCAGGGAAGGGCGTGACCATAAGAATGCGTTTGCCTTGCGCCAGTGAGCATTCTTTTAGAATTGCCATCTGTACTGCCGTTAAGATTTCTTCAACAGTTGAAAAGCGCATTTCAGCAGCAGTGTATAAATGTGATTTGTATGCAACAGGTATTGTGTCTCCCTCATTGAACGTCAAGTAAGTGAAACCCACTGTCCCAGAAACTATACGTATTACCAGGTTTGTGGTGTTGTCACGTGTCAACAAGTAGTTAGTTGCAAGCAAGTCAGTTTGCAAAGAATTCAGAATAGAGGTATGTTCCGGAAGCCAGCTGGCAGAAGAAAATGTGGGTTCTATCAACGCATAAAGCGGTTTGATACGCTGGGCATAATCTGGAATGTATGTCCTCCCGAAATTTAAAAATCCCAGCAAGGACTTAAGTTTCTTCAGTGTAGAAGGGGGTTGCAATTGTGCACATTTTTCCAAGAAGTGGGGGGCCAAGCCCTTTCCTTCATTATTGAGCTCGTAGCCCAAAGGGAGTACCGCCAAATGGGCGATGTGCGATTTTGCAAAATTGAATTTATATTAATAGTCGGCAAAGGACAAAATAATCCTGTCGACTCGGAAAAGATGCGGCATAAGTTCATCGTCTGTCAGATAAATGTCATCAACGTACGAGAACGCATCAGGGTCTATGTCATTCAACAAAGACACAATCCGTGCCGCAAATGCCCCGGGGCTATTCTTATACCCCATAGGCAATCGTGTAAATTTTTTCTGATTCCCGACGGCAGTGAATGCTGTCAAATCACGGCTCTCAGGGGCGAGATTGTGACTATAGAAACCATTAGAAATATCAAGTGTGGTTTGGTATTTTTTACGAACAAGATTGTTAACCAGCGCAGAGCTGTGAGTGTTCTGCACCCCAAAAGTGCGACAATGACTGTTCAAATTTCGGTAATGCAATCTAATCCGATATGAACCATCAGGTTTTGACACCGTAAAGAGAGGATTATTCATCGGTGATGTACATGATTCAACCACTCCTTGATACTCCAACTGTGTTAGAATATCACAAACGGAAGCTTTTGCTTCACGTCTGATTGGATATTGCGGTTGTGGCTGAGGCATAGAGCGTAAAGGTGTTTCATGAGCCGGTGAATCAGCATCCCAACCCACCTGATTACGATACACCGCTGGAGCTAGGGCCAGAGACCACTCAGCTGCGAAAGCCTGTGCATGCTCCTCAGGGACATAACGCGAAAAACTCGGAAGTATCACGTCTTCCCCTCTAGAAGCGGCTAACACAAATGGTGGAGGCCAATCTGCCTCTGCTAACAAAATGCCATTCGAGGAGGTTAGATTCTCCCAGAATACCGCCTTAATTGGACGAGGTATATCACCTTCAATTTGGAAAATTATTTCATAGAGCCTATCCTGGGGGGGCAACCCGGGTATCAGCAGTCTCTACTGTAATGAATGTCTCAGTTGCTGTCGCCTCCAGACAGGGACGCAGAGCCTCCCGTACTATGGTAACCTCCGCTGCGCTGTCGAGCAGAGTCACTGCCCATGTCCAATCCAGGAGTCGTGTTCTCACCGTCTGAGGCATTCTTCGCTGTTAGAGCGGCAACTTTTTTCTTCTGGAACGGGGGCCGAAAACGAGGTAGATCCTCTTGTTTTCCTTTGCCTTCCAACTGTCGAGGCTGATCTCGTCCCAGTGGCGCAGGTTGACTTTTGCCACAATCTTGGCGTTCCCCTCCTCCGACTTGAGAGCCAGATGTGTCCTGTGAAGAACGAGGAGAACACTGATCAGGGACTTGAAATCTATCAGGAGACTTAATTTTCGCACGATCGCGCAAGTCATAAGTACACTCAGAAGACTCAGGTGTCGGTGAACCTGCACGCGGACCTTGCTTATGCTGTTGCTGCCCCTGTTTTTTACATTTCCAGTTCTTTTTAGGAAAGACCGGACACCCATCTTTGTCAGTCTGGGCTTTTTGTTGTGTTTGCGTTTGAGTAAAAGGCTTAACTCCCAGACTATTGCGGCCAATGGCCTTATAAGCCTTTGCAATAATCTTTGGTAATTCGCGCGGCTTGTCCACATCAGGGACAGCCTCCAAGCGGTTCGCCACTTGAAAGCTTACTGCATCGCCCTTGACATTGGCAAGGATCATGTCAGCAACCACGTCGAACACCCCCACCAATCTCATCCCCAGCTCTACAGCCGCTTCGCATCCATGTTCATCTTGAACACGTTTAATCACCGAGGGGAGCACGGTCATGGAGGGAGTGCCGAAACACTTCGAATATACCGCTGCAAGCACCTTGCCCCAGGTGTTACAATCAGCTAACTCGGGAAGTAAGTCTTTAGGCAAACTAATAGTCAATATCCTGTGTTTTTCCACAGGAGAGGTATTTGGAAAGACAGCCTCCAGTTGTCCAAATTTTTCAGCAACCAATAAGGTAATTCATCCTTATTCTGTGGCGCTTGCCCATTACTGAATTAACCATAAGGGGACTGATGGTCACACCACCAGGTCCCGCAGGTTGCGCAGCAACGCCAGGTGGTCCCACCTGGACGTTGCGCGTTATGTACTGTATAACAGCCCTATGCACGCGTATCAAGGAGATATGTAAGACACGAAAGTCTCCAATTGCAAGTGTTAAATAACGTGGGTGTGGAGTGTACCCAGCCAAAACGGGCCACGTGGCCCCATCTATTGATAAAGGACCCAAACGGACCGGTGATACTGGGTGAGGAAGGGTGCCATTAAACCAAATTTGGTGTTGCCAAGCTATAAGCGTAACCTGAAGAGCCCTATAAGGCTGATAAGCGTGAGGAAGGGCCGTGGCAGTGTATTCGTGAAACAAATCATCTGTTCCATCCACCGCCGGAAAGGTGACACAAGAATAAAACACCTCGAAGTGGTAAGCAGGATTTGCTTCCACCATGAAAATAAGCGCAGTACCCGCTTCAGGCACTCCATATTGAGCCAAATACGCCTTGAGCGGGGCGAGGCTGTGAGCCGGAATATCAACGGCCATCACAACAAACAAAGAATAACAACCTAGAGCGCAGCAGCGCAATAATGGGTTATGAATAAAGAGAAAAAACCTTTTAAAACCTGAAAGAACCTATAAAACATCAATATAGGAGGTTACACCGTCACAGCTGTCTCCGGAAACAGAAGTGAGGGAATTGTGGACAAGCACAAGCACTACTCAAGCGTCTCGCAGATAAGAACCAGACCAAACGTTGGCGGCGCCATGTTGCAGGGATTCTGCACATACACAGAACTATGCGCAGGAAAACAGGACCTCAGTGAATAGGGGTGTACCAACCTACCACGTCAGTACCCAAAATCCCAAACCGACTAGCTATAGTGTCTCATTCGTTCTCCTCCAAATATCACGGAGCTACAAATGATTAGACAACCCAGAACACAACACTCCCGACTCTCTCAGTAATCGCGGGAGCAAGACGTACTCTTTCCCTCACTCACTCGTACGTGTCCACAATGAGAAGAGGCAGAGTCACTGAAATAGTTCAAAATGTTTATTTTAACTATTGTGTTCTACAATACAGTATATGTGCCACTACTAGCAGCAAAATGCATAAACTCAGCACAGTTAGCATTGTTACAATTCCATAGAATACAAAGGGAGAAGTCATTTTATAAAGACTGTGGAAATAAGGGCCTATAGGCCTGACCACCCTCCCCTTGACTAGAAGAAGTTTATTTTATAAAAAGGACGATCTCTGGGCTTTGACAGCAGACCCCATACCTTAAAGCCTGGATGTAAGGTTTACATCATAGGAACAGCGGAGCTCTTCTCCATGGAACGGCTTTCTCCAAGTGTGTTAAAATAACATGCAACAATGTAATATCAAAGCACAAGTCTTCAGTACTGCAGCTGTGTGTAGCATGTTATGTCTAGGTGCTAGGGACTGACCAGAACAGAATAACAAGGGGCATTGTTTATCGACCTTGCACATCGTGTTCAGACTAAACTCCAGGAAAGGCAGAAAACGCGAAAGCAGCCCGTTCTCATGTGAAAGGCACAAACAGATTCTTGCAAAAACAAAATCATGTAGTAACGTGCACAAAAGCAGCATCATGGCAGCAATGTCGACAATGTCCCTAAGGGCCCTATAACATCCTAAGAACCATATAACACACTATCTAATTGAATTCTGATCTTCCCCGTTCTTTCTAAAAAAAAAAAAGAGTCATGTGGAGCATATAATTCAGCCTCGTTACAGAAGGCTGTGAAACTTCATGTCCCTCTACAAAGTTGCAGAACTATAATTCACAGCTGGAGTTCCAGAATATAAAATATTCCTTAGAGCTAAATCTATTTGCTAGTCCAACAAAACCTCCGAGGCCTTCAGTAAAAAAAGGAGACCTTTAAAATAATGAATGAGCTATCCTCCCTTAATAGTTACTTTTGCTGTGGTGCCATTTCAAGACTTTTGCGATACCTTGAATTCCTTTTCTATTAATAAAATAGGTTTAATATGAGCTAGTATCACTAAAACTTATTTGGATCCGACCACTCTGGAGGAGGACAAAAACACTCATGCTCTTGCTTCTTTTAATTGTTTGAATGAATGTCCCCTCCATGAATTAATGGGAAAGTTTAAATCAGGTTCTCCCTAGATGTATACCCTCCTCGCATAATAAGAAATAGAAGTTCATTTTTTAACACTACTGAATAAATCTATAATACAAAGCTCGGTCTCTAAAGTCTTTAAAAGCACTAGGGTGATTCCACTTCTAAAACAACTAGGGATCCACCTTAAGATTCTAAAAAATCATTGTCCCATATCCCTGCTTCTCTACTCGGCAAAAATATTGAAGGCGCATGTGGCCAGGAAATCTGACTATTTACAAATGTCAGAATATTTGATGCCACAACAAGTGGACTTTTGTTCTACCATAGCACGCAATCTGTAATTATGGCCATAATAGATGATCTTATTCTTGATGGGGACAATGGACAGATCTCTGCACTGGTGCTATTGGACCTATCTGTTTCCTTCGATACGTTCAACCATAGGATTCTTGTCGACCATTTGGAGGCAGCGGAGCTTAAGAACACCACCTTGAACTGGATGAAATATTTCCTCCAAGGCCATTACCCCAATTATAGAAGGAGTTCAGCAAGGTTCCTCCCTGTTTCTCCATTTATTTAATGTATATGCTCGACACCAAATCAAAGAACTAGTATTCAGGGAATGTAGTGTACAGTTATGTGCATGACTCTCCTCTTCTTATCTGCTTAGGGTACACCATGGCTTCGCAGTTGGAATTTCAGAACATCATGAGATTCATTTGGTGCTGTATGAGAAACAACCAGCTCAAGTTAAATGTGGATAAAACAGAGAGTGTGATTTTAAACAACAAAGTTAATCTCTGGAGCAGGCATTATTGGCCTGTAGAGATGAGTTTCCTCAGTCCAAGAATTTGGCTAAGATCTTGGGGGTATTGCTAGATAGTAGACTCACTAATGCATCTCAGATCAGTGCTGTTATATCCAAATGTAGATTTATTCTGAAAATGATTAGAAATATATCCACCATCCTCCCCTAAAACTATAATTATGGCTAAGGTCATTTCACAGCTGGCTTAACCTAATTCTGCATACATAGTTGTTAGACCTGTGATCCTTAGGTTGGTCTTCCCCCCAAATGGTTCGGCTGCTTATCTCCTCTTTTTGCTGTGTCTCTTTGTTGCCCTTAAGACTCTGAGCATTTTACCACTGCTGACCAGTACTAAAGTGCATATACGTCTCCCCTAAAACATGGTAACATTGGTGTATACACAATTGGCATATTTAATTTGGCTGTAAGTCCCTTCTAAAGTGGTATACCATATACCCAGGGCCTGTAAATTAAATGCTACTAATGTGCCTGCAGCACTGATTGTGCCACCCACACAAGTAGCCTTTCAAGCCTGTCTCAGGCATGCCACTGCAGGGCCTGTGTGTGCAGTTTACTGCCACTTTGACTTAAAACTCTTTGCCAGGCCTTAAAACTCCTCTTTATTCACCCGTAAGGCAGGCCCTAGGCAGCCCATAGGGCAGAGTGTTATGTAAGTAAAAGGTAGGACATGTACTTTTAAGTTTTGCATGTCCTGGTAGTGACAAACACCGAAATTCGATTTTCACTACTGTGAGGCCTACTCCTCTCATAGGCTAACATTTGGAATTCCTTAATACACTTTTAAGCTGTAATTCCTGATCAGAAAGGAGTAGCTGTGCCATGTTTTATATCATTGGAATGGTAATGATAAACCCTCTTTAGTAGTAAAGTTGGGTTTAACATTACTATTTTAGAAATGCCACTTTTAGAAAGTGCAAAAAGAACTATTGATGGACAGAATGTTGAACAATGTCAAACATTCACCCAAATACAGAGACCCGGTTCTAAATCCATTGTTTATTTGCTCCCCATGCCATTCCACTTTAAAACCCAGCCATATGCAAATCAGTCTTGACCCTGCTCCCCATGGGAACAATCCAGCCCGAGCTGCCAGGCCAGGTTCTCCCTGGACCAGAAACAAGCATCCTGGGACCAGTTTTTGGGTTTCACCACTCATCAGCCAGGCTAGCTTGACTTCAGTGGCATGGGGAGCACGGGACCCACGTCGGGGCATACCCGTCCCACTCGATGTGACAAATGCAAAAAATAAATTGATGGACAGAATGTTGAACAATTTAAAACATTCATCCCAGTACAGAGAGCTGGGCATAAATCCATCATTTTGTTGCTCCACATGCCATTCCAATTTAAACCCAGCCATATGCAAATCAGTTTTGACCCTGATCCCCATGTGAGCAGTCCAGCTCGAACTGCCAGGCCAGGTCCTCCCTGGACCGGAAACAGTGAGGTGGCGTAGTGAACAAAAGAACAATGGATTTAACCCAGATCTCTGAACTGGGGGTGAATGTTTGATTTATTCAGCATTCCGCCCATCATTTGTTGCCGCAGTACTTTTTGCCCTAAATGGGATGGGTATGCCCAGATGTGGGTCCCTTGCTCACTTTGCCACTGAATTCAAGCAAGCCTGGCTGATGAGGGGTATTATACCCTGAAACCGGTCCTAGGATGCTTGTTTCCGGTCCAGGGAGAACCTGGATTGGCAGTTCGGGCTGGACTGTTACTATGAGGAGCAGGGTCAAGACTGATTTGCATATGACTGGGTCCAAACTGGGGTGGCATAGTGAGCAAAAGAACGATGGATTTAACCCAGATCTCTTGACTGGGGGAGAATGTTTGATTTAATCAGCATTCCATCCACCGTTTGTTACCGCAGTACTTTTAGAAAGTGGGCATTTCTCTGCCCTTACTGCTCTGTGTGCCTACAGGCTGTCTCCACAACACGTCTCAGCTTCACTTCGTGCATTACTTCTAGACAGTTACATAACAGAGGAAGGTTAGGTGTGCCTGAGCACTCATCTGCATTCTGATGGCCCTTCCGGATAGGAAAGGAGGGAGGAGCTGACACTTGCAACTGAATACGCAGTGTCCTGTCCCCACACCAAGGGCTGATTACCCCCTACTGATAGTCTGGAGCCAGAATGGGGAAGAAAGGGCTTCTGTGCACCTCAAAGACCCATCTTTGAAGTCATCCCCACCTCAAAGGCACAACTGGCTGTAAGTACTGGGTCTATGACCCCACTAAGGTAGTACACTACTGGAACTGTGAAGAGCTCTGCCAGGAAGAAGGACTGCTGTGCTGCTACAAGGACTGCCACTCTGCTGGACTGCTGCTCTGGAAGAATTCCTTTTCTGCCCTGCTGTGCTGTCTGCTATGTGCTGCCCTCTGCCCTGCCCTCTGCCCTGCTGAGGAAAGGACTGGACCCATCTCACTTGAACGCAGAATGACTCCAAAGACTTGCTGGCTTGTCCCCTGTTCTGAAGTCTCAGGGCCATCAAAGACTTCATTCAACCCTGCAACAGCACTTGGACTCTGCCATCTGTGCATCCTGCCTTGCCAAGTGGTGCCTACCCAGTCCTGGGCCATTGAAAGTTTCTGATCCATCAGAATCCCCGCATCGACGACTTCGCACTGATTAAAACCGATGCAACTCCCTTCGACGCAACGCAGCTGCTGCTCGATGACAGTGCTTCAATGGACTGCACAGCTTGACGGCGATGCATCACCTTCATCGCAAAGGGGTTCGTCGACGGAGTCTCTCTGACTGCACTGATCGGAACATGGGATTGATGACGACACATCACCTCCTCTGCTCCTCGCATAAGGTCTTCAATGTCAACGCTTCCTCCATCCAAGGTACTTTTTCAGCAGGACCTGCGTGAGTCCTGTAGCCAGCCTGCACTCCATCGCAGTCAGCCTGCACTTTGGCTTTACCCCGGTCTAGCACAACCGGATGTCCCTGATTGATGCTTTATGACTCTAAGCACTATATTTTGATTTAACCTTTAAAAAAATTCATAACTCTGGTTCTACTTATTGGATTTTTGTTGTTCTTGTCTTGTTTTACTCATAAAAATATTATCTGGTGTTGAATATTTTTGTGGTATTTTCATTGTGTTACTGTGTGTGTGTGTTGCACAAACACTTTACACATTGCCTCTTTAGATAAGCCTGTCTGCTCTGTGCCAAGCTACCAGAGGGTGAGCACAGGTTATCTTTTAATGTGTATCTAGCTTACCCTGACTAGAGTGGTGGTCCCTACTTGGACGACGTGCATACCTCTGCCAACTACAGACCCCATTTCTTACAATAGCCCTTCCTAAAGATTCAGTTTATAGGCTCAAGGTTATCCAAAATGAAGCTGCCCACCTCATTTTCAGACTACTGAGGTATTCTCATGTAACTTCCATTCTAAAGCAGGTACACTGGTTGTCTGTTAAGCAAAGGATTCAGTTCAAAATCTATTGCACAACTTTTAAGGCTATTCAGGGTTCAGCTCCTCATTGTTTAGCAAAGAGACTCATTAAATGTATTTTTCTACTCAGGATAAGACATTCCAACACCATTTTCTCGGGGTCCCAAGTTAGAAGAATAAACGTATGGGAGGTCGAATTTTTTCTGTCCAGGCACTCCTTTGGTGGAATTCTCTTCCAGATCATCTGAGGTTGGAAAGCAGTTGTATAACTTTCAGGGAAAGCTTGCAAAATGTGACTTTTTAGATAGGAATACTTGTTTTAGCATGACATTTAGGTTTTAGCTCACTTCCTTAACCTTAGAACGCCAAAAAACATTGGTGAACATGCGGTTTAGCAAGTTTGATTAACATAACATAACTGTTGTGCTGTCTCACAAAGAAATGGAAAGGCCGTGATGGGTTTTAGAAAGATTCATTCCATCAGTGTAACAGCACATGACATCACCCAGTGCTCGTCCCAGCGTCCGTTGTCAACTGACTCCATAATGTGGAACTCCCAACAAGCAATGCCTGAGCAAGAGTTCTAAATAGAACACTAGCTACAGAACACACACAATTAAAAAAACAATACAAAATGAGACCCTATAACACACCTCCCCGTCAAAGAAAAAGAAATATAACACCAAAACAATTATAAGCAAAAATATAGCAGTAACTCCCCTCCTAAAATTAACAAACCTTAACACAAAACATAACCATTGAGGCTAAGTTCACCATCTCAAATCCACAGTGTCCAGCACCAGCCTTAGATGTCACAGTGTCAGCATAAATATCAGACTTATTTGCATTGAAAGAACACGTGGGTAAATTGACATTTCCTTCCCTGCTAACCAACGCAACCCTCCTTTTGCTCCACCACTTCCCATTTTCTACCAAAACCACATGCTTGGATGCTTTCAAAACTCTTGTGGTAGGGTAAAATTTAGATCTACTCTTACCTGCCCTTGGGTGAGTCTTAGAAGATCCCTAAGCTGGAAACAAACTTCCTTCAAGCTTTTTAACTCATCATATCTATATTTGCTCTTAGCCTGGACCAACTCCACTCTGTGCCACACATCATCCAGATTGACCGCACTGCTGTCAACATGTATACTGTCCAAAACCCAACTGGGACACAACTCATTAGATGCATGCCTGCCCTTTATCAACACAAATGAGGCCACACCCATGGTAGAAAGAAATCTATTAGCCTCACCAGGTGTATTCAAAGCAGTGAGAGGTCTGATTCCTTGCTGAATTCCATCTGATGATAAGCTGATCTTAAATGAATAATGGAAAACACCTTTGCCTTGCCCAACTCTGCCAACGTTTTTTTAAATTTAGGGAGTTGAAAGCGGTCAACAATTTTTTTTTTTGTTTGTTTAATGACTTAAGGTCCACACATAACTTCAGATCCCCATTTCTCTTCTTTGCCACCACAATTAGGGAAATCCATTGCGAAGCATCAACCGGTTCAATTGCGCTTTCTTTACACAGCATATACGATTGCTCTTTCGGCTCCAGTCTGATGCTTAACAGCACATTTCTTACTTTGTGTACAACAGGAATCGCCTGATCTATCAAAACTATTCTATGTTGGAAGCCTTTCACAGTACCTAATCTGTCTTCACTAGAGGCTTATGGCAATCCAAAAATCTTCTCAGGAGTCAATTTGAGAGTCACTCACAGCAACCAGGTAAATAGGACATGCTGTGCCTGGCCTGAGCACCAACATTCTCTTGGTCTTGTCACCCTAAAATGTTGTATCCATTCTTAGTTATGTACACTTTAGTGAAAATTACTCTATCTTTGTAAGCAACCTTCTCCTTAAAATACCCCAGCATGTCAATTGTGAAACATTCAAACACAACAGTGCAAATATCAGGAGGGAATAAATTAACATGACCCCACTCTTTAAAATACAGGTCATCAGTTACAAACGTCACAAGGGACCTGGACTGCACAGTAACATCAACTTGAACATCTCGAACACTTATAGTACATACTTGATCCACGCCTATACCAATAACTGGTGATGATACCATTTTGATAGACAGAACTACTCTAGCGGTTGTTCCTACATCATCTTAATGCAACAAACTTTGATCATTAACAAGTGCTACTTTGTGTGATGCTTTGCACATTCTGGAAAAATGGGCAATCTTTTTACACTTTTAGCATTAGTCAAGTGTGACACGGAGCCACATCTAAAACACAAATTGTTCACATTGCACATTTCTATGCATGCCATAGCGCCAGTCTTCACTATGTGTGAGGCTGAGCATTTCATGGAGTCTGTCTTCACCAAGTGCAAGGCTGTGCATGTCTTGAAGGCTGTCTTCACCATGTGCAGAAGCAAAGAACATGGAGATGATTTGTATGACCTGGGCCAGTAGTGCTAGGAGTAGGTGTGCCAAATGTGCTGCATCACCCCAGAAAATGTGCAGCAACATTCGCTGGATAATGGGCATTGCAAATCAGACAGCAGAATAATACCAGAAATGCTGCATTTTGATTGACTTACAGCTGTTAAATATCTACCTGACAGAAGCCTCAAAACAATTTCAACCCACATATCATTACACCTTCTTCCCATAACATCCACATGTGAAGATCACAGAG
This sequence comes from Calotriton arnoldi, assembly GCA_963921515.1. NCBI lineage: Eukaryota > Metazoa > Chordata > Amphibia > Caudata > Salamandridae > Calotriton > Calotriton arnoldi. The sequence continues at coordinate 327,416 of CAWUFW010005661.1, forward strand.
ACCTGATAAAGAATTAGAATCTTAACCCATCTCAGTAAATGTCCTTCACTGGGAGGCATGCTGCTGGAGAAGATAACTTTATATTTTCTCATTTCCTTACAGAAGGCAGAATATGTACATTAAAAAAATCTTATCTCTTTTGCTACAAGTTCCTGAATTAATTCAGTTCCCTAAATCATTCCTTTCCATGTGTTGGTATTATATATTTAAAGGGTTCCTATTCTGTGCAAATTGAGTAGTCAATTACATTTTTCATTGTATTTTAAAATAGTACACTTTTTTTTTCTCTGATTCACAATGTTAATTGTTTTAATATATGGTTTAATTAATTATCTTTTGAATTAGCCAATATAGAAGATTTCCAGAAAGACATTGTATAGACAATAAATATATATACATTTAAATATATTTAATAATTTCCTGATATATAACTTGCAATGCAAATTATTTTGAAGCTGGTGCACATTTATGGAGGGATGTGTGTTGTGTTTCCATTCCAATTACTATTGGAATAGTTGCTGGAATGTGGGGCTGGAATGCACTGTAGGTTCCAGCTGAAGGTTCGGGGTCCGGCAGTTTTGCGGAGACCTCTGAAGCTGACTGATGTTTTGGAGATGTGCTGTGTGCTGTAAAGAATAAAGAAGACTACATCTACTTCCGTCCATGTGCTTCATTTACGAAGGACCCATTTAACATTTGACGAGGATTGGGATCTTTACAGCACTCTTCACGGCACTTCCCGATTAATTTTCCTGTGCACAGAAGGATTTATAAACGGATCCACTGTCACCCTGATTGATTGATTGATTGAAGAGCACCACCTTGCCAAGTCCAAAGACTCCTTGCGGCAGGTCGTATGACTAAATACTAATTTTTGCTCATTTTGACTTTAATTTGAGACTTGTTTATCTTTGACATTCAACGGCCACCTCGCGAGCGCTTAGCCTTACCTGGCATTCACCCTGGAACACAGATTCTCCACGAGATTCTGTTCTCTGCTTCCAGCTCCATTCTTGCCTGGCAGCAGCCTTCTTCCATGTCACCCTGTGCATTCAGGGTCACGCAACGTGAACTTACGTGCCGCCATTTTGTCAGGCACCAACGCTGTTAGCATTTCTGCGCGGTGACGCGCACACCTTTTGGATGTCAATTTCAAGTTTCCTGTTTAGTGCACATCGTGTTTGTTACACTCGGTGATGCGCACACCTCCTTGTCTTCACTAATTGGCTGTTTATTATTCCAAGTCAGCGCGCACCATTTTCTTGTATTCGGTGACGCGCACACCTGTTTGCCTTCTTTAAAACAGCACACCTCTTTGTCTTCACTAATTGGCTGTTTATTTTTTCAAGTCAGCGCGCCCCATTTTCTTGTATTCGGTGACGCGCACACCTGTTTGCCTTCTTTACATGCACCCATATCCAATACTTTTTGCTTCAAGTCTCCAACTGAGCGCATCATTATTTCTGTATATTCGGTGATGCGCACACCTTTTTATCTTCACTACGTGTGCATGTAATATTCACTTTATAAGATTTAGTATTGTTACCTAATTCAGTACAAATCCTTTTGGAATTTCATTACGGTGATGCGCACACCTGTGATGCGCATAATTTATTCATCTTAATCCCGTCTTTTCCATTGCTGCATCTATATATCTATATATACTATCGGTATAGTGGCCGATACCGATCTCGGTCGGAGGCGCACCCAATACCATTCGGTCGGGAAAAAAGCCATGCGAATGCCTGTTTCCCGACCGATCCGTACAGCACACCGAACGAGTAAGTACGATGCGCACAACAGCACAGAATCCGGCCGAGCCGTACTCACCCAATCCAGGTCCTGTGCTCCGACCGAGGCGAATCCGGAAACGCAGAATCGAGTCGCACGGAAGGGAAAATGCAGCTCCGTCCGGCCGAACAAGTACGATGCACTTCCCGTAACCGCCGAACCCGTCGCTACGCACGGCACGTCAAAGCATCCGGGAGAGGCGCACATAAGCTCCGATTCGCGCCACAACACAATCCACGGCTACGAGACGAACACGCCAGCGACGAGGGCGAAGCGACGAGGACGACGCGAAGCAACGAGAAGGACGAACGACACGAACCAACCATGAATCCCTTCGTCCCGATCATACCAATATTCTACATTTACTACCGGAACAGGCACGGACGCGTACGGCGCAGAAGGTAAGTCAGACACCAACCACAAAACACATACAACACGTACACGACACATCACACACACACAGAGGGATGCAGCATATACTTACACCAGCAACAGCAGCACCATAGGGGCGGGATGCCCATCACCAATGCCACATATGCACACAGGGGCCTGAATGCGCACCACCACCCCTACCTAGGGGGGGCCGGATGCCAACCACCACAACCACCCTTAGCCAGGGGGTGCCAGATGCCCACCACCACTACCACCCTTACCCAGGGGGCTGGATGCCTACCACTACTACCACCCTTAGCCAGGGGGTGCCAGATGCCTACCACTACTACCACCCTTACCCAGGGGGGCTGGATGCCTACCACTACTACCACCCTCACCCAGGGGGGCTGGATGCCTACCACAACTACCACCCTTAGCCAGGGGGGGATGGATGCCTACCACTACTACCACCCTCACCCAGGGGGGGCTGGATGCCTACCACTACTACCACCCTCACCCAGGGGGGGCTGGATGCCTACCACTACTACCACCCTTAGCCAGGGGGTGCCAGATGCCTACCACTACTACCACCCTTACCCAGGGGGCTGGATGCCTACCACTACTACCACCCTCACCCAGGGGGGGCTGGATGCCTACCACTACTACCACCCTCACCCAGGGGGGGCTGGATGCCTACCACTACTACCACCCACACCCAGGGGGGGCTGGATGCCTACCACTACTACCACCCTTAGCCAGGGGGGTGCCAGATGCCTACCACTACTACCACCCTCACTCAGGGGGCTGGATGCCTACCACTACTACCACCCTCACCCAGGGGGCTGGATGCCTACCACTACTACCACCCACACCCAGGGGGGCTGGATGCCTACCACTACTACCACCCTTAGCCAAGGGGTGCCAGATGCCTACCACTACTACCACCCTTACCCAGGGGGCTGGATGCCTACCACTACTACCACCCTTAGCCAGGGGGGGCTGGATGCCTACCACTACTGCCACCCTCACCCAGGGGGGGCTGGATGCCTACCACTACTACAACCCTTAGCCAGGGGGTGCCAGATGCCTACCACTACTACCACCCTTACCCAGGGGGCTGGATGCCTACCACTACTACCACCCTCACCCAGGGGGGCTGGATGCCTACCACTACTACCACCCACACCCAGGGGGCTGGATGCCTACCACTACTACCACCCTTAGCCAGGGGGTGCCAGATGCCTACCACTACTACCACCCTCACCCAGGGGGGCTGGATGCCTACCACTACTACCACCCTTAGCCAGGGGGGCTGGATGCCTACCACTACTACCACCCTCACCCAGGGGGGCTGGATGCCTACCACTACTACCACCCTTAGCCAGGGGGTGCCAGATGCCTACCACTACTACCACCCTTACCCAGGGGGGGCTGGATGCCTACCACTACTACCACCCTCACCCAGGGGGGGCTGGATGCCTACCACTACTACCACCCTTAGCCAGGGTGGTCCCAGATGCCCACCACCACTACCACCCTTAGCCATGGGGGTGCCAGATGCCTACCACTACTACCACCCTCACCCAGGGGGCTGGATGCCTACCACTACTACCACCCACACCCAGGGGGGCTGGATGCCTACCACCACTACCACCCCCACTAATAGGATGGACAATGCATGACACAACCAGCACACCACAACCTAGGGAATGCAAGAAAAAGACAACCCCCCAACACCATGACAAGCGTGTGTAGACTGTGTCAAATGCCTACAACACTGAACATGACTTTGAACATACAATGTGACCCCCTAGCACATGTGCCACACATATATGTGTGCGGCCCCCACAATGCAAGCAGGCCATGACCATTGTGGCAAGGGGGTCCAAACCCCCATCATCACAGTGACCAAAAGGTAAGTGTGGGGTCCATAGCTGAAGCACATTCTGAACATTGTGGCAATGGGGTCTAACGCCCCATCACCACAGTGACCAAAATGTAAGTGTGGGGTCCATAGCTGAAGCACATATTGAACATTGTGGCAATGGGGTCTAACGCCCCATCACCACAGTGACCAAAAGGTAAGTGTGGGGTCCATAGCTGAAGCACATTCTGAACATTGTGGGAATGGGGTCTAACGCCCCATCACCACAGTGACCAAAATGTAAGTGTGGGGTCCATAGCTGAAGCACATATTGAGCATTGTGGCAATGGGGTCTAACGCCCCATCACCACAGTGACCAAAATGTAACTGTGGGGTCCATAGCTGAAGCACATATTGAACATTGTGGCAATGGGGTCTAACGCCCCATCACCACAGTGACCAAAAGGTAAGTGTGGGGTCCATAGCTGAAGCACATTTTGAACATTGTGGCAATGGGGTCCAAACCCCCATCATCACAGTGACCAAAAGGTAAGTGTTGACAAAGAAAGAGCTGCAACTGCCAAACTGCATGGATGATTCCTGGTCACAGAACAAAAAACACATCAGTGGCAAAGTAGTGCATGTGTCCCATTGCAACATAAATTGGGGGAGCCAAATACTGCAGTGCAAATAAGACATACCTTTGGCCATGTGCAGACAAACAACACCCATGGGGGCTGACACTGTCAACATTCATCAATGACACAATGACAGAAGTGACCATCAGAATGCAGACCCACATATTTGCACCAATGGGCACACAAATGCAGATACCCTGTGGAGACTGTAGATGTGAGGTGAACAGATACCATACCATGGCAGCAATGGGACACACTAACCATGATCATTGTGCTGACCGATGACCTAGGAGTCCCAGGGACAGCAGGGGAAACCCACCAAACTACATACAGCCAATGGCACACCCAAGATATGCCAATGCAGTGGTGCAGATGCACAAACACAAACAGGCAGACCCACACTGCACATCATACACAACAGGTGAGGGGGGTGCCAGTGTCCCCAGGCAACCACACAACACATGAGGAGACCTGAATACCAATCATACAGATGTGCATACAGTGCCACACAAAGGTAACTCATGGATCCAAATCCCCTATGTGGGCAAGCAGGCATTGTCAGATGAGAGGGAGCACAAATCACACATGTCACACAGGCACGTAGGAACAGCAACTGACACAGCAAGACACAGACACACCACAGCACTACCCCCAGGGCCCCCACAATGTGGTGACCCTGGGCTGCATTACAATCCCACTGTGATGACAAAGCTAAATGTCGTTCACACTGTGAACCACAGTCATGTGTCCTGAGCAACAAACTACCATCACACCTACACAAGCACAAATCAATCAGCATGGCCAATAAGCCAAGGCCAACATGGAGGCAGGGGCCTAGCCGGGCAACAACTCTCATCTGCACACACTCAACACCACACCCCTCGACCTCCAACAATGTGCAGCAGTGAAGCACACATGCACTGGTGACATTGCACATGCACCCATGACTATTCCAGGGTGGTGGGTGGGAACCAAGGTGCAGAAACACATCACACATGGCCACTCAACAAGACTCCTGAATGTCTGACACACTGCACACTACGCTGTACATGGACATGACGGCAATACCACACCAACCAATGGGATCCCAGCCACAGTCACACACCAATGAAGAAGCCAAGGTCACCCACAAAGAACACACATAGACAACAACCAACATTGCAGCCCGGACCCTGAGGAGTGCCAGCAGTCACACACACAACGTGTCACAATCACTGAAAGATAACACAAACTGGAAATCACATGACAGGGGCAAACAACAAGTGCCAAGGGGAAACCTGACTGTGACCCATCTGCGTCTGCACACAAACTCAGCCCTGACAGCAAACACACCTATGGGTGACACCCTGATGACCAGTAATGTGCCATGCACCCACATCACAGAGAACCCAGGGAGAAGACTTTGGGGGAACATAGGTCAACTCAGCAAGCATCACAAACAGGTACAACACTAGGGATCACAGCATGCACAGCTAAACGGAAGTGAACACACAGACATGCACATACAACACACACCTTGGGCGCAGGCAATGTCACAGGAGTACACACTGCCATGAGGGGACTCCACTCCTGTGTGAGGAAAGCTGTGCCATATGTTGCCTCAGTAGGGCCCCATCATGTCAGCTGAGCACTTGGTCACACAATCAACAATTAGCACCAAATGAGGGCTCCCGTCACATCAGCCTGGTCATGGAAGTGCCAACGTAATCATCAGCACAGATCCAACACACTTGTATAGCAATGTTGCACTGACAACACGGATGAGTCCTTCCCCATTGATGCCCAAACCTGCATGTCCAGTGGAGATGGCCACACGGTCAGGGAAGTAGACGAATTGAACAATGGCAGGCACAACAGATGTGCAGGGGTGGAAGCCACAGATGTGAAATAGCTAATCTAAGTAGGAAATCCCATTGCCAAATACTGAACACATGACACCCTCAGATGCTGCTATGGATGACCTGGATACACCACAGGATAGGGCACATTCCCCCTGGACCACATGGGTTCCTGCACAGTAACACTTCATTATCATGAGACCAAATATCACCATCACTGCAGCAAGGGCATGGTTAGCATCATCAACAACATGTACATCAGAAGCATAAGCACTAGAGAACAGAAAGTTGCTTTATTCAGCATATGTGTGTGATGAAAACAAAGCCCAGAAAAAACACAAAGGCCAATGGCCAGTCCATTGTCAAAGTCCAAACTGGGTGACAGTGGCAGATGTCACCCTACGCATGCCTGCACAAAACCAGGGACAATCCACTAGGAGGGGCAACCGGGGGGGCAGGCCAGGCACCGCAGGGACAGGATCAGGGCTCACCAGGAGGAAGCAGGGAAGGGGTGGTGGGTGCTGGAGAGCCACTGACAACTGCAGTGGAGGTGTCTGACATGGTGTGTGCCGGCACAACTGGGGGGCATGACTCAGATGTACTGGGTGCCGGCACGACTGTAGTGGACCCTGCAGATGGAGTGGACAGGTCCGCCACTGCAGTGCCCAAGTCAGACAGGGTGATAGTGGACTCCACTGCAGTGCCTACCACCAGGGGAGGAGAATGGGGAACAGGCAAGGTGGGCTGGACAGAGGGGGAGGACACCCTCACCACATCAGTGGCACAGACAAGCGCAGCGGGGGGTGTGGTGCCGGGAGAGCAAGTGGCAGGGGGAGAAGGCCGGATCCTCTTGGGGATGGTATATCTGTGGGTGGGGGAACCTGGGGCAGGGTGTTGTGGGGGCACCTGTGGAGTGGGGGCCTGAGGGATGGAGGAAGGAGACCTGGTGCCTGAGCTGCAGGGCGGCGGCGGGGTCTTGCTCTTACGACTCCGGGGGACTTGCGGGTGGGGGCCTCAGTCTGTCTGTGCCTGGGGGAGGGTGTCCGGGGCGAGGGGCACTCTGCTCCGTGTGGGTGGGCTTCCTCTTCCCCCTGAATGCTGTATCAGCTGGATCGGAGGGGAAGAGGCCGAGGTCACTGAGGAAGAGCCGCTGGGTCTTTGGGGTTGCAGGTGAGGCAAGGGAGGGTGTTTTGGAGGGAGAGGCAACTGAGGACTGCGCAGTGCTCGTGGATGCGTGTGTGTGTTCCAGGGCCCCATCCCCTGTGAGTCTGGTTTCAGTCCCCTGACTGTGCGTGCGTGTGCGTTTTGTTTGTGGCGTGTGTGTCTGTGTGCTGGATGTGTGTGTGCTGGTGTGTGCCTGTGCCGGTGTGTGTGTGCTTGGGACGGGTAAGGTGCTGGGGAGTGTGGATGGAGCAGAGGCAGGAGGGGTGAGGGACTGTCTGAGGAGGGACACTCACTGCTGCCGTCAGGGAGGAGTCCATGGACCTATTGCCCCTCTGTAGGTCAGACATGCCCGTTGAGATGCCCTCCATGAACGACACCAGCTGAGTCAACAGAGCGGTGTGCGCATTGAGGACACTCAGCATGGCTGTCTGCCCTACATGGAGCTGGCGAAGGAGGTACACAGACTCCTCACTCAGGGCAGCAGGGGACACAGGGGCAGGGGGTGCGGTGCCTGGCCCAAAGGAGACACGCTCCCGAACATGGGAGCCTCTACGGACCTGGGGAATGGGAGCCGATGGGAGGGCGGTGGTGGTGCTGGTGGTGGCGGGGACAGCAACACTAGCTGGGGTGTGGTGGCTGCTGACACCCGCCTCCATAAGGGAGTCATCCTCCGAGTTGCTCTGGTCCTCAGCTGAGGTGGATGGTGCTGAGGACTCCTCGGTGTGGCTCCCTCGCCCTCCGTGCCACTGGGTCCCTCCGACCACTCCTCGGCTGCTGACCCAGTCTGGCTCTCCGGCTCCTCCTGGTCCATGGAGCTGTCCCCTTCCGTGGCCGTGGATGTATCTGCAAACAATGGGGAAACAGACAGACATCAGTCACCTGCACCAAACGCACACACCACTGTGAGCACAGCACATTACAGAGCAAGCCCTGGCATCATTAGTTGTACATTGCTAAAAGTGCCCTAACTGAACAGGAGAAGCCAATTGTCAGTCTGATGCCAACCATGGCACTCACATCCCACATGGCCTTGCACCCATCTGTCTGGTGTCTGTTGGATAGCAACACCCCAGTGTGGACACATGCACCAACTACACAGTAGTTGGACAGTGCAGAGGACACGGTGTAGCATGTGGACATGCACACATCACAACTCTTGCCACTGAGTCAGTACAGGTTTCCGGATGAAAGGGACGCCCAGAGTCAAATAGGATATGCATGTGATGCATACCAGCGACAGACACCATGATGCACCCATGTCCTGATAGCCATCGCCACAATGGTGTGCATGTAGCACATGTCACTCCCCTGCAGGATCACCAATAAGTGGACACATGCCATGGCGGAGGCACGACTGCTAAGTCATACATCACTGTCTCAGTGATGTATGACTTGGCAGCCAGACAACAACACTCTGCACTGTCTCACAATAGTAGGTCATGGGGAATGCAAGTCCTGGAGCTGCACAAGTGCACATGTACATCCCCCACACAACACATTGTCTTAACCCTCATCTGTCCAGGTCATACCGATTGGACATATGGGAGACCTGTGACACCACCCTCTGAACCTGAGCCCCTCACTATCTGCTGTGAATGGGGAACAGCTGCCTGAACTTCACATTCGCATACCCCAGTCTGCACGGGCAGCTGATCAAACACCTATGTGACACACAAGTATCGTCTCCTATGGTCACATCTCCAGTGGCATGCTGAGCCCCTACCGAGAAACACCCCAGCAGTCCTGGCAACTAATCCACAGCACACTGACACAGAGGCAGACACCTGAGGGGTCAAATCACTGCGCACAATGTGTCAGCTGATACACGGGAGTGGGAGTACAGAGTGCATTGCATGGCCTGGAGCTGTCCTGCCCCACATGAATGAGGGATGAGCCCTGGACAGTGGATAGCTGGCTATGTATGTGTGACACACGTAATCTGCACACTCCTGGGGCCCAAACATTGTTCCCACCCGCTGCATGGGCATGTGCCACATACCCCAGGCACATGTGGTGGCTCAGCTCAGCAAGTGGACCGCATATCAAAGCAACACGCAGATTACATGTCCGAACACAGGCGTTGTGTGAACAATGGACCCACCCATGATGCCCACAACAGAGTTAGGGAAACAGATGCTGTCCCCCACCTTTAGTGAAGCAAACTGCAAGGACACAGTCCCAAGTGACACAATTCCCTGAATGTAAGGGCCACACCTGGGTATCAGATGAGGAGTGGGCAGTGCACAATAGAGGGACATGGCTCCTGGACAACATGACTGCTGTACTGTGGCAGTTGAACCAGGCCAGAGGAGGGCACAAAGCATGTAATACAGAGTTCACAGTGCAGTCTTTGACTCACCCCCTCCTTGCTGCTGTCTGGCCTTCAGCTGCCCATCCAGGTCTGGAAACACCACCGCCAGGATCTGGAGCATGTGGGGGGTCAGGGTCCGTGTTCCGCCCCTCCTGCGAGGAGGCGACAGCTTCAGCTGGAACCGTGCAATCCTCCGGGTCCAGCCCCGAAGGTCCTGCCACCTCTTCTGGCAGTTGCGGATCCGGCGCTTGTAGACCCCCACGGACCGGACAGCCCGGACGATGTCCTTCCAGATCTCCTGCTTCCGATGGGCATTAACCTGTGAGGATGACAAAGTGAAAAGGCCATTACTACACATGCAACATATCCGTGCATGACACAGTTGTATATACATGTCTCATTCACAGGGGCACATGATGTACACAGGCAGTGCAACGCTGCCCATGGACAGTTTGCCAGACATCACTACATGGTATCATTGCATGGGAAGTAAAACCTTGTTCAAATGCACTGTCACTGCACCATACCTGTCCAGTGCATGTCACTACACACTATGGGGGTGACAACTACTCAGTGAGCCTGCTAGCCAGTGGCGTGCAGACTTTCAGCCTTGCTAGTCAGACAAAATGCACATTCAGAAAGGCAGTGCACAGAACACTCACCTGCTCCCCTGGTGTCCCATACAGCTTGCTGTACTGTGGAAGTAGGCTGTCCAGCAGGGCCTGGTTCTCCTCAAGGCTGAAGGCTGGGGCTCTCTCCACAGTACGTGCCATTGCAGGGTCCAGAGGGGCAGAGACAGCAGCAGTGCAGTGGCAGATGTCATCCTGGAGCATGGGGAACAGCCAGCAATATATATGTGCTGGAGAGGCAGATACTGTCCCTTGTGTCCAAAGTGATAGGTCCAAGTCGTTTGCATCTTCTGAATCTGGCCAATCCATGGAATAGCAGCACCAATACACGCCCACGGCATCCTTCAAATCTTCAACTTCATGACATACATGATTTTGCAACATTGTTGTGGGTGACCAACTGAATTTCCAGCAACCGACTCGTTCGAATTTCGAAAACGCGTCCGTTGCCAGGCAAGGCCATTGTCAATGGGTGCGCACTGATCGGTCCATTGCGGTACAACGCGTACAGGGGCACAACGCGTACCCGCACACATTGAATGCAATGGGCCGGCCGGGGGCACCGATCGGTCCATTGCTGATCAACGCGTACAGGGGTACAACGCGTACCTGCACACATTGAATGCAATGGGCCGGCCGGGGGCACCGATCGGTCCATTGCGGTACTACGAGAACAGGGGCACAACGCGTGCACCGCACACATTGAATGCAATGGGCCGGCCGGGGCACCGATCGGTCCATTGCTGATCAACGCGTACAGGGGTACAACGTGTACCCGCACACATTGAATGCAATGGGCCGGCCGGGGGCACCGATCGGTCCATTGCTGATCAACGCGTATAGGGGTACAACGCTGCACTCACACACATTGAATGCAATGGGCCGGCCGGGGCACCGATCGGTCCATTGCTGATCAACGCGCACAGGGGTACAATGCGTACCACGCACATTGAATGCAATGGGCCGGCCGGGGCACCGATCGGTCCATTGCTGATCAACGCGCATAGGGGTACAACGCGCACCCGACACATTGAAAGCAATGGGCCGGCCGGGGGCACCGATCGGTCCATTGCTGATCAACGCGTACAGGGGTACAACGCGTACCTGCTCACATTGAATGCAATGGGCCGGCCAGGTGCACCGATCGGTCCATTGCTGTTCAACGCATCCCTGTACAAGTGACTGGCATATGTCACCATGCCTGTCTCAGATGGACATATGCCAGCCACAGATAGCTCCCAGGGAGTGAGGGGCACACCTACAACACGACAGCCTGTCCAAACTGTATGATTAGGCATGTAAGGCTGCATTTCCTATTGTGTGTATGTTGGTGTACATGTTGTCCTGTGGGTGTCACCTGGGGGCAGCCACCCCCAGGCTGTGCACGTGTTCATGGGGACAGGATCCTGGGTGTTACGTGTACATGACCACTGTGATGTGCAACTGTTCAAATCTGTGCATGTGCCATGGTCACATTTCATGGTGGTGTATGTGTATGTCATGTCACATACCCCGTGAGTCCCATGTGGGACGGTATGTTTGAGCCAGGGTGTCCCAGTGGCACAATAGTGATGGTCCTCCACAGTCTGTGTGCATGTAGTGTTTACAATGTCTCTGATTTCATGTGCACAATGGGAGACAGTCTCCACATCCACGTTGTGTGTGCATGGACTTTGATGTTGTGCGTGTGTGTGTCACAGACGTCCATGTCTGTCCTGCAGTGGCAAGTGGGGCCACTACCCATAGTTGTTTTGCTGTGGTGTATACATGATACTCCATGTAATGCCAGTGTCCATGTGGCAATACAGGGTCCCTGGGAATGTACCTGTCGTGATGCCTGGGGCACATATGTCCTCACATGTCACTGTGGGGGGTGATTGTGACACGGCAGCAGGAGATGGGAACTGTGACACGGCCTCATGATATCCAATGGGACAACCTGGGACTTACTGATGCCACTTGTTGGACCGTGATGACAGATGTTGGCCATGTATGTACCATACATGTCCTTACGGAACTGCACACTTCATGTAGTTGTGCCTCATAATGATGTATGTTGGGATATTGAGTGTGTTCAATGCCGCATATGTGGGCTGACTGACAATCTTGCTTACTTCTCCTCTGCACTGCAGGGCTCCTGCTGTCCATCGACCATTCCCAGACCTGGCAACGATGGTGGAACGGGACAGCATCCGACGATACCGCTTCACCAGGCAGCTGATTGAGGATTTGGCAGTGCAGTTGGCCCCACATTTGCAGCCAGGCCGGCCGTATCCTACAGCGCTGACCCCCAAGGTGAAGGTGATGGCAGCCCTACACTTCTTTGCCACCGGTACCTTCCAACATACTGTGGCGACTGCTGGTGGGATGTCACAGACCATGTTGAGCCGTGTGCTCCGCGATGTTTTGGCGGCAATGTTGCTATTCCTGAACCGGTACATCTATTTCCCTAGACTGCGACGACTCACTGACGTGAAGAGTGACTTCTATGTCCTGGGGAGGATGCCGCATGTCATTGGCTCCATTGATGGGACACATGTGGCCTTGGTACCACCACAGGCCCAGGAGCAGGCCTACAGGAACCGCAAGCACTACCACTCGGTCAATGCACTGGTGGTGTGTCTTGCAGATATGACCATCACACACGTGTGTGCCCGTTTCCCTGGTTCAGCACACGATGCCTTTGTGATGAGGAGTAGTCGCATCCCCAGGATGATGGCACAGATGCAGAACCAGCGTGCCTGGCTTGTCGGTGTGTACTGACTTTGTGCCATTGTGTGTGATCTGATCTGTAGTATTCCGCCCACTTTTCCAAGTCAGCTAATGTACACTTGTCTGTCCGTAGGTGACTCGGGATACCCCAACATGCCGTGGTTGCTGACACCCCTCAGGAACCCTGTGACACCAGCCCAGATGCGCTACAATGAGGCACATGGTCGGACCAGGAGAGTGATTGAGCGGACATTTGGTCTCCTGAAGAGCCGCTTCCGCTGCCTGGACAAGACCGGAGGGTCCCTCCCATATGCCCCTGCGAAAGTGTGCAAGATTATCATCGTCTGCTGCATGCTCCACAACCTGGCAGTGCGGAAGGAGTTGCCTCTCATCCAGGATGACAATGACCAACATCCGCCACCTGTGGAGGATCCTGGCCTGGACCACGATGCCAGTGATGATGATGATGATGATGATGAGGGTGATGTCCGCACACAGCTCATCACCAACTTCTTTAGCTGAATGTGAGTATCCTGAGGTGTCATGTCAATGATGTGAGTTGGCATGATATGTGTAGGTGGTGCTCTGGTGCTGTTGGAGTGTGTCCATGGGCTACTTGACTGGATGTGTGTTGCGATGTGTGCTTACAGGTGGTCTGTACTCCCCAACAGTGTTGACATGCTAACTTGGTTCTGGGTGGGTATCTTGTAACATGTATTGTGCATGAGTTTTGCTGTTCTGTCCTGTTCTCCATTGCTTTTGACTGTGTGTCATTTCTGTCCTTCACAGGGTACTTTCAGATTCGTTTGGTCAACTGTGTCCACCGACGACGTGATTGCACTTCCAGGGTGGTAGCTGTTGTGTCCCTACAGGTGATGTGCGCCACGCCCATGGACTTCCTTCCGTCTACAGTTGTTGACTGTGTGCCCGCTGCCAGGTGGGATTACCTTGCATCTGTAGTGGTTACGACATGTTGCAACTGTGTAATAAACCTGTGCTTCACTTTGTGATGTGCGTTGTCTGTGGTCACACATTTGACTGCCATTTGCTTACTGCACCTGTGGGCTACTTGACTACAACTGGGAATGGGTGTGGTGTCTGTGCATTGCACCGTCTTCCCTGGCAACATCAGTGTAGGCAATGAGTCAGATGGCCTAGGTGTGTATGTGTTGTGTAGCCCTGGTGGTGTGTCTCCCTCATATGTGTCACGTTGCCTTTACTCACATGCCTGTGTTGTACTTGCTGTTGCAGTTCGCATACACAGTGTAATTTTGCAGTTCATCATCCCCATAACAGCACCCACGTTGGAATCACAACAGAGGCAAGTATGGTGTATTAGTGTGTTTATTGTGATACATTTGTGTGAATAGTGCATAGGATGGGTAGTGCTGTACATAAATCTTGCAATCAGAAGTTCCTAGGTGAATTGAAAGTCCTGGTAGACAAAATCCCCAGTATCGGGGCCACAGTTGTCTGAGACATTGGTCCAACTTGTACTCCCCATGCAATGTGTGGGAGTAGTGTTGCCATCAACAGGGTGAACAGTCTGTGCACAAAGGTGAACATCCAGAACAGGTTCAGGCTTCCTGGGAGTTGCGCTTGGCCATCGGCCTCTCACTTGGCCCTCCTCGGACGACCCCTCTTCTTTGGGGGGGGGCCCTCAAGTACAGGCTGCTGCGGTGCAGGGGACTCTCCGCCAGAGTCATCCTCCCTCCCTGTGGCAGTTGCAGTTTGTTCAGCACCAGATGTTGTTGGCACACAGGGAGGTGTGGACTGGTTGCTGTTCATCTGGTGGAGGCATTGTAAAATGTCCCTGTGCACCGCCGTCATCTCATGCAGTGCATCCCACTTGGACTCCACGCGGGACATGTGTGAGTCCACGCGGGACATGTGTGACTCCACGTGGGACATGTGAGAGTCCAAGCGGGCATGATGGGCAGCCTGCTGCTGTTTCATGTCTCTGAGGAGCCCCACTACCTGGCTGAGATCTCCGGTGCTGGACTGGTACGCATCAGCTATGCGTACCAGTTGTGGGTCATCATGCACACCAGCAACCTCTGCAAGCAGCGACCTCTGTCTCCCACCCCTCCCACCACCCCTGCTGACATGTGCAGTGCATGCAGTGGCACGCACAGATGACCCTGGTCCACCTTGGGGGTTGGTGGTGGTGGTGGTGTCCATGGCCCCAGGTTGGTCCAGGGTCCCTGTGCTGGTGTTGCTCCTTGTTCTGTCCATGTCGGCAGGGATGGTATTTGTGGTGACAGTCGTTGGAGGGGTGGGTGCAGGGGGTGCAGCTGGTGGTCCTGCTGGTGCTGCAGCTGGTGGTCCTGCTGGTGCTGCATGTAGACTTGCACCGGATGTGCCAGGTTGGTCTTCTTCGTCCGAGGAGGGCAGAGGCTGTACGACACCAGTGAGCTCCGCATCCTCTTGAGCCTGGGACTGGGACTCCTCAGCGTCTGCTGCTGTGTCCCCATCATCACCTGTTTTTGGGAGACACACACAATGTATGTTATGTTTCTGCAGGCATCAATGGTTGACACACCTGACAGTTGTGACTGTGCCTCTGGGTGCGGGCCTGTACATTGCATTGTCCTAAGTCGTCACAGTCAGGGGTTGATATTGGTGTGGCACATTGTCCTGCATTATTTGGGCATTTCTATGTATTTGTTGGGGTGTGAACATGGTCTGCATTGGTTGTATTTGGTTGACAGCCGGCCCTCCTTCCCACCCAGCCAGTCAGTTATCCCACCATGGACTGTGCTTGCATTGCAGGGAGTGGAAGTTCTCTCTCAGGATGTCAGTCAGTGGTGTCCTGCTGTTTGTTGGTGCACAGTTGCCAGCAGGGCCTTGTGCTCCCCACAGCAGTAGCCAGTGTCAGCCATCTTGTGAGTCCTTCTCCACTCCCTGTGATGTGAGCATGGTTCAGGGTGGTGTTGATGGGACAGTTGTGGGGGTGAGCTATGTCTGTGACTGTGACTCCCATCATGCTATTGCCTCCACCCCACTTCCCAGCATTCCCATACTTACTTGCTTTTGTGGGGAGTTCAGTGTGTGTGGGTGTGAGGGCAATGGCAAGATGGCTGACAGTGGTGTCCTGCTGTTGGTTGGTGTGCAGTTCCCAGCATGCCCTTGTGCTCCCCACAGCAGTAGCCAGTGTCAGCCATCTTGTGTGTCCTTATCCACTCCCTGTGATGTGAGCATGGTTCAGGGTGGTGTTGATGGGCCAGTTGTGAGGCTGAGCAATATCTGTGACTACCACTCCCATCATGCTATTGCCTCCACCCCCCTTGCCAGCATGCCCATGCTTCCTTCCTTTTGACTCTGCTTCCCTGTGGGGTGGGCTGGCTGTGCTGACAGGATGGCTGGGAGTGTTGTCCTGGCAGTTGTTTGGCTAAAAGTCCCAAGAGTGTCCCTGTGCTTCACACAACATAACCCAGGGTGGTGGTTCTTTGTGGGATCTTGAGTTAGGATGGGAGGCATTGCATTCTACCAGGTGGGTTCTGTGGAGTTTGTGTTGAGGGGGTGTGAGGGGAGGTGCTTGCGACTATGGTCAGTGCTGCAAGTCCTCCTTCCCACCCAGCCAGCCAGATATCCCACCATGGTACGTGCTTGCATTGCAGGGAATGGAAGTTGTCTCTCAGGATGTCAGTCAGTGGTGTCCTGCTGTTTCTTGGTGCACAGTTGCCAGCAGGGCCTTGTGCTCCCCACAGCAGTTTCCAGTGTCAGCCATCTTGTGAGTCCTTCTCCACTCCCTGTGATGTGCGCATGGTTCATGGTGGTGTTGATGGGACAGTTGTGGGTGGGGGCAATATGTGTGACTACGACTCCCATGATGCTATTGGCTACACTGACTTGGCCAGCATACACAGAATTCCTTCCTTTCAGTGGTCTTCACTGTGTGTTGGTGTTGTTGTGGTGGCTACATGTCTGGATGTGTTTGTTAGTTCTATTTGTGCCACTGCCTAGCTGGGTAGTTGTGTTTGTACATGTGATGGCACGGTTGAGTGTAACTTTGAGATGGCATGTGTTGTGTTTATCTGACTGACATACACATTTTGGGATGATTCTGTTCTGGTTGCTGTGTAATTGCTATGAGTGCATGGTTTGACTCTCCCCTTGACAGTGATGTGTGTGTGTATTGTGGCAGAATATTGTGTACATTTGTTGTGTACTCACCAGGCTCTGGGATGTTCTCTAGTCCATATACGCTCACTGGCGGAAGGATGGCCCGCACCTTCTCCTCCCAGGGCCTGAGGTATACTGGCTTGGCAGGAGGGCCACTGCCGGTGTATTGGCTCAGGAGGTAGTCTTTCTTGAGCAGGTCCCGCACCCTCCTGCGCATGTCATACCACCTGTTCTGGATGTCGGTCTTTGTGCGCAGACATGGTGATTGTGCGTTCACCCTGTTGATGATCCTCTCCCACATCTTGGTTTTCTGGGAGATGGGGGTCTGTTGGACCAGTGTGCCAAACAGCTGTGGCTCTACCCTGAGGATCTCGTCTACCATGACTTCCAATTCACAATCTAGGAACTTGTGATTCTTCTTGGGGGCATGGTGATGGGTGGTGATGGTGAGTGATGTGTGTGTTGGTGTGCAGGTGAGGGTGTGTGAGTGTGTGTTTTGCTGGGTGTATTGTGAGGTAGGTATTTGTTGGTGTGCTGATGGTGTGTGGCTTGTGTGAGGGATGAGCTGTGGGTGTGTGGTTGCTGTCTGTTGGGTGCTGGCAGTGGAATGGCATTTGCAAAGGATCATGGTTGGGATTTGTGTCCTTTATATGGGTGGAGTTGTGGGTGTGTCTTTGTTCTCTGTCCCCACCCCCCACAGTATTTATTGGCTTTGTAATTGCTTGTTTGGCCTTTTTTTGTGTCATTTTTCCTTTGTACTGTCTGTGCATGTTGGAAACGTTCTTGTGACCGAGTCGGACCCTGCATTTGTCTCGTACGCTGTTCTCCATTTCGTTCACGCTGTGTTTGTGCAGTTTTCTATGCTGCGTACGCGTCGGTCGCGGTGTTTTGTGTTACTTCGGCTCGGTTTTGTATGCGTGTCGGTCGTACGGCTTGTCCTCCGTCCGACTCGGTCGTGGTTTTCGCGCCTTGCATCGTACTTTGCGGTTTGGAGTTCGCGTGTACGTTTCGGTCGGATTTGTTCCGGGTGCGTGTCGGTCGGTTCGATTCGCGTGTTTTTCCGGCCGTATTGCTGTTTTCCGTGCGGCTCGGTCGTTCGGCTTGGGTTCGGTACGTGTCGGTCGGATTTTGCACACTTTGCATTGTACTTGGCGTGTCGGGCGCCACAGGTACGTGTCGGTCGGAATAAATTCCGGCTCCGACTCGGTCGGTGCTTTTTCCGGCCCGAATCGGAATCGACCCCACAGTATTGTACACACTTCATTACTAATTGTATATCCTTCATTGAGGAATTTGTTGATTTTGTTTTGCCATTATTGTCACCATGCAAAATATAACCTGTCCTCCGCACTTCTTACCAGAACCTGGAGTACGCAAAACAAAATGGAAGCAATGGTTTAAAGGTTTTGCCAGCTACATTATAGCGTTAGATGGGTCAAAATTTGAGCCGGTCAGGAAATTGGCTCTTCTTTATAATAATCTTGGTTCAGAAGGACAACGCATTTTTGACCACTTGCCAGTTATCACTCAACCTGATGAAACAGATTGGGGTGTCTATAAAGAAGCCGTTTGCAGACTCTCTAACCATTTTAAAGATGACACCAGTGTGGTGGTCGAGAGACACAAGTTCTACACCAGACGGCAATATGAATTTGAAACGGTTGACACCTTTCTAGCTGAATTGAGAGTTTTAATTGCCACTTGCGAATTTGATGGCAACATTGATTCCTATTTAAAAGACCAGTTAATAGTTAACTGTTTTAACAAAAAAGTTCAAGAAAGGTTACTCTGCTGTAGAAATCCTTCTCTTAATTAAACCCTCGAAATCGAGAGATCAGTTGTAGCACAAAGAGAATTGTACAAGGTCAAAACTGATCCTATTGCTGAACCTGTCAACGCTATTGGCACCAAACCTAAAACCAACTTTAATAAATCAAATGACAACAAGAAGCAAAGTGTTTGTTACAGATGTGGCTCCTACACACATTTAGCTAATGCTAAAAACTGTCCAGCCCTGGGCAAACCCTGCACTAAATGCAAAAAGATCTGTCATTTTTATAACATGTGCAAGAATCCTCGCAAGATTGCTACCCTTAAAAATATGGAAGACTCTTCTGATGCTAACATTTGCACTATCAAAAGTTTTTAAAAGATTGTGCTTTCTATTGACTCTGATGCAAAGGATGGTGGTCCTCTGTTCAATGTCTCTATTGATGATGTTGAGATTCAGGTGACTGTAGACTCTGGCTCCCCCATTACCTTTGTTACTGATGAATTATTCTATAATCATTGGAACTCTTTCCAATTATTAACACCGGACATTCGCACTATCGCCTTTGGTGGTCACAATATTGACATGATGGTTCTTTTTCTTAGCAATATTAAATTTAAAGACCGAATAATTTTCACCAAAATGTATGTAGCAAAGAAAGGCTTCAACATCTTAGGATGGAAAGACCAAGGTAAATTTGGGATGGTGTTAAGACCAGGCACCTCTTGCCCCATTTCATTAGTGGACATACCAGAAGTCAATCCTTCGTTGGAACAGTTGTTACTTAAGCATAATGCTTTATTTGACAACAAATTAGGTCTAGTGCATGGTTTTGAGCACAAAATCATCTTAAAAAGAATGCATTACCTATCATCCACAGAGTTAGGAATGTCCCACTGTGCATCAGAGACCAATTGAAGCAGCATTTGGAGAATGTATGCACTGATAAGGTCATAGAACCGATTGATTCATCGGAATGGATTTCTCAGATTGTCGTCGCGAAGAAGAAAGGCACAAAAGATATCAGACTTTGTATTGACTTAAGATCTCTGAATAAGAACATTTTAGTTGATTGTTTCCCTATGCCTAAAATCCAAGAAATGCTAGCTCATCTGGGACGTGCCAACGTTTTCTCCTGCCTTGATTTAAAATCTGCCTACCATCAGGTGGAGCTTTCTGAAGACTCGTGCTCCCTTACGGCTTTCAACACCCCTTTTGGCGCCTTCAGATTTTTAAGAATGCCATTCGGCCTGGCATCGGCCGCTTCTGTTTTTCAGAAATTAATGTTCAAATTATTTGGGGAATGTAAAAATGTTCTTGCCTATCAGGACGACATCCTTATATTTTCAAAAAATACTGAAGAGCATCTTGCAATTTTGAGTGATGTACTACAAATTCTGGAATCAAATGGTTTTACAGTTAAAAAAGAGAAGTGCAAATTTTTGGTTAGCAATATTGACTACTTAGGCCATCACATTTCTGAGTATGGCATTAAACCCAAGTCTGACCTTGTCAAAGCAATTTTTGACAGCCCTCCTCCTGAGAATAAAGACCAGTTACGGTCTTTTCTCGGGTTATGTGAATACTATTCACGGTTTATTGACAGTTTTGCCCTCCAAACTGAAGCCCTTAGGAAACTCCTCAGGAAGGGTGAACAATTCGCTTGGGAGGAGGCTGAGTCCTCAGCTTTCAGTAATTTAAAAAGCCTCATTGTGAAAGCTCCTGCTTTACACCCTTTCAGAGATGATGTTCAATCCATTGTCACAGTTGATGCCAGTGGGGTTGGGTTAGATGCTGTCCTCACACAGTTAGTGGAGGGTGCAGAATGTACTGTGGGTTTCGCCTCCAGATCTCTTTCTCAAACGGAACGCCACTACAGTACCATTGAAAGGGAGGCTTTGGCCTGTGTGTGGGCCACCAAACACTTTGAAACCTTTCTATGGGGCAGAAAGTTTGTTTTAATCACTGATCATAAGCCTCTCGTGTTTCTGATGTCAAAAAATGATCACGACAAGGTCAGTCCTAGACTGGTAAGATTACTCTCCAGAATGTTCGAATTTAATTTTGTCATTAAGCATATTCCGGGAGGGAAAAATGCTTGTGCTGACTTTCTCTCTAAGTGTCCTTTACATGATTTACATTCCAACTCCATTGATGATGACCTAGAATGTGTTGTTGGTTTGGTTGATGGTCTGGTTGTCCTGGAGGGGGCCATCAGCAATTCAGAATGGATGGATTGCTCAAAAAGTGATGAATCACAGGAATTGATTAAAGGTTTTATCACCAAAGGGTGGCCTGATGAAAGGAATTTGTGTGAAGGTCTACACCCTTTTCACAAGGTGAAAGATGATCTAACTATTGAAAATAATTGTATCATGAGAGGGAGTCTATTGATTCCTCCTGGAGCGCTCAGGTTAAGATGGATTAACTTTGCCCACCAAGGTCATCTAGGCATGACTGCCACTAAAAAACGTCTGTGACTATACTACTGGTGGCCAGGGATGGATACCGAGGTAGAAAGCTTTGTGGGACCTTGTTCTAGCTGCTCTATTGCTGACAAATCTCTGAAAGTACGCAACACTCCTCTTTATCCAGTCACCTTTCCCAATGGTCCTTGGGAAAAACTTGGGATAGATTTAATTGGTCCCATGTACAACCTTAAAACCAACATGAGATTCGCTTTAGCTACAGTTGATTATTTTTCAAAATGGGTGGAATGTAGATTTTTGCCTGAACCTTCTACCACTGCTGTGGTTGATATGCTCAGTGATCTGTTTCGTCGAGAAGGAATCCCCAAAATTCTGGTCTCAGATAATGGGGTTCAATTCAAGTCTCATTCCATGCAAAATTTTCTAAAAATCATGGGAGTCAAGCATCTAACTGTGGCTCTTTATAGTCCTCAAGGTAATGGCATGGTGGAGAGGGTGAGCAGGATGTTAAAAGAGACGATTCAGTTGGCTTCTACTCAGGGGGAGTCTATTTATGAAGCTGTTCAGGAGAGATTGTGGAGTTACCACAATACTCCACACTCCGTTACTGGAATTCCTCCTTATGTACTACTAAAAGGATGTTATAGTTCTTCCAAACTTAGTCCTAACTGGGTTTTGGAGCAAACCAAGTACACTAACAAAATTCTTGATTTTAAAGAAGTGCGTGATACTGTTGAAAAAGCCCAGGTAAAAATGAAGCAAAACTATGACATGAACAAGAAAGTGAAAGATAACCAATTTCTTGTTGGGGATCTTGTCAAGCTGAAAAGACCAGCCGGAGTCAAAAACCAAAAATCTAAATTTTTTTCCATTAACACGTATTGTTAGAATTTCTAAACATGCAGTTTTAGTGCAGAATGGCAAGTGGTGGAGCAAAAGAAATGTGGTGTTGGTGAGAAACAATGTATGTGGGGATTCTGACATTGAAACTCCTTCAGGTCTGTCCTTACCTGATATTTCTTTTCACAGTCAAACTAATGATTTGTTAGCTCACAATACAGGTACTGGTGATGCCATGCTTTCTCAAGACGTTCATAATTTCTCTTCATCTGAGCATGTTCAAATCCACCCCTCTTTGTCTGAAGGGGAAGGAAGAGTCTGTAATGGCGCAACTACTGGTACTACTCCCAGTGGTGCAGTTGTTGTGCCAAGGGAAAGCACAAGAAGAATACGTGCTCCTTATTACTTAAAAGATTATATCCTACAATAAGTTTTATTTATTTTCTCCATTGCTTCCGTCAAGTTTTTTCATTGTTATGTAAGTTTTCTATTTTATTATTGTTAGCTTTAGTGTAGTAGTTTAGTCATGTTTATTTTGTTTGGTTGTTTTAAAGGGGGGAAGATGTTTTGCGTTTCCATTCCAATTACTATTGGAATGGTTGCTGGAATGTGGGGCTGGAATGCACTGTAGGTTCCAGCTGAAGGTTCGGGGTCCGGCAGTTGTGCGGAGACCTCTGAAGCTGACTGATGTTTTGGAGATGTGCTGTGTGCTGTAAAGAATAAAGAAGACTACATCTACTTCCTTCTACGTGCTTCATTTACGAAGGGCCCATTTAACAATGTGCAACTACAGACAAGAGGAAGTGGGAAAAGTAAAAAGAAAACATTAAATGACTAAACAATAACTACTTTGCAGAATCTTACTACCCACTGGAACCCAACTAAATTAGTTTTAAATATGTGATCTGTCTGTAAATAGCTTCCTGCATCTCTAAAATAAAATGCACTCATATAAATGTAAATGGAAGATTCAAAATCCTTTGTAGTCTACCAAAATGTCACTATTTGAAAATTAGGTATCGAATGACAGAGAAAATGTTATCTTGCGTAAACATGTGTGGTAAGTTACTTACTATGATAACTGTTCCTTTAATACTCAATATTCTGTTTCTGGAACACTCATTGCATTCTGTCATATCATGTTCCATCCTCCCACGGCAGTTGCTGCTTGTCACTTGTCTGTGCTGGTGTCTCTGCCGTGGGCTCCCTTTACCTTCCAGCTTTATTCTTAAATAAAGCTCTACTGAACTACAAGCGTCGTCTCTGAGTGTTCCTGTCTTACCCCTACCACTACAATTTGGTACCAGGAGTGGGGTATTTTTCTTCAATTTCCTACATCTAAAAGGAAAATAATTTCTACTGGAGCCCACCGGTTTGTGTTCGTGTGTTTACTGCTTCAACCCTGCCTCGACCCGACCAGGACTCAAGTCATTCCGAAAGGTGGGTCAGAATCTTTCTGCATTTTGCTACCTTACCGTTGGTTGCCTCGCGCGACCTCTTTCAAGTCATCACTTGTGGCGCTGCTCGCTCCTGCTTTCGTCATCCTGGATCTCTGTAGCCCAGAAGTTCTGACTTCTCCTCCATTCTTCCGTTCTTCTCACGTCACGGAGATACAAAGGAAGTCCCGTGGTGCATTGTGGGAAGCGCGTTGACGTCACGCGCACAGCGGCCATTTTGGGTAAGTCGTGAAGCTGTTTGACTTCCGATTTCTTCCGACTTTACCCCAACGATTTTCCTTGTGCGACACTACAGTCGGTGATTCGCACACCATCCTCATTTGTGGTGACATCATTTGCTGTTGTGTGCTGCGCAGTTCTCTACGTCTTGCACATCTATGCATTTTTGCCTGCCACACAAGTGAGTGAGTTCAAGTAGTGTTTGCATGACAGTTAACTCCTCGGTGATTCACACACCATTCGTTTTCAATTTATGCAATACATTTAACTCCTTGTGTGACACCTTGTGCTTCGGTGATTCACAAACCAT
Source organism: Calotriton arnoldi (assembly GCA_963921515.1). Classification (NCBI taxonomy): domain Eukaryota; kingdom Metazoa; phylum Chordata; class Amphibia; order Caudata; family Salamandridae; genus Calotriton; species Calotriton arnoldi. Next base: position 351,886 of record CAWUFW010005661.1, read on the forward strand.
TTATCTACAATTTCTCTTCATTTATTTATATTTATTTGTTTACGTGTTTCTTTATTATACTTTATTATGGCAACTGCTCAAGGTGTCATTCAGCCTGCACCTTTCCTGCAGAAACCAGGCAAACCAGATTTGAAATGGGCAGAATGGCTGAAGGATTTTGAAAATTACCTTACTGCAATTGACGCCGATGGTTACTCTCCTACAAGGAAATTGGCATTGTTAATAAATCATTTGGGAGCAGCTGGTCGTAGAGTTTTTGACAACCTTCCACGTTTTCCTGCACCTGCGTCTGAAGATTCTGTGTGGAACGTTTTTATTGAAGCCAAGCTACGTATGGGAAAACAATATTCTGATTCCACAAGTGTCCTCTTAGAGAGATTTAATTTCGCTATGTGTAAACAATCCTCTGAAGGGTCAGTAGAGGATTATATAGCAACTTTAAGGGTTTTAGCTGAGAAATGTGATTTTGGTACAAATGTTGATGTTTATATCGGAGAACAATTTGTTTTCTATTGTTACTCCAAGAAGATCCAAGAGCGCCTTCTTACTTCTCGTAATCCAACTTTGACTGAAACAATTGACATTGCTAAAAGCATTGAGAGATCAATTGTTACATCCAAAGTTTTATCTTGTAATCAAGTTTTGACTTCTCCCACACAGTCCACTAAACATCCTGCACCTCCTCAAACTATGAATTTTGTTTCTGATGAGAACGTTGTTTGTGCCATCAACTCGAAGCAAAATTCTGACAAAAGATTTTCAAAAAATCAAACTGTAAGAACCCAATTAGTTTGTTTTTGTTGTGGTTCCAGAAACCACATAGGAAACAACACTATTTGCCCAGCTATAGGGAAAAAATGTGTCAAGTGCCAGAAATTTGGACATTTTCAAGGTGTTTGTAGGAGAAGTATGAACACAGCATCCAACAGCAACCCTAGTAAAGTTAGAATTTATAATATTTCAGTAGACGTTCCTGAGGTCCAAGACTGTACTTCCCAATTTGCTAACATTTTAGTCACTGTTAATGTTCCTGAGTTTTCTGATAAGCCTATCAAAGGTCCGTTAGTTGATATTTCTATTGATAGTAAAACTATTCTAGCTATGGCAGATTCAGGCGCTCCTGTCACTATCCTTGCAGATCTCCCATTTTACAAATTATGGCCCAATAGTGTACCACTAATTACTCCTGATATCAGTCCCAAAGCTTTTGGGGAACAAGATATTGACCTATTGGGTTACTTTTTTGACAAATTTGAATGCTTAGGCAGGTCTGCTAAAACTAAAATGTATGTGACAGTCAAAGGAAGAGATCTCATAGGATGGAAGGATCTTGCTCTCCTAGGCATCATTCTGCGTCCCGGACAAGATCCTCCCATTATTTTGGGTGACCTTCCTTCCAACATCCTCTCCATTAATCATCAAGACTCAACTGTTGATAAACTTGTACTATCTTTTCCCGATGTGTTTAAGAATTCTGTAGGTACTGCCAAAGGCTATGAACATACTATTTTGCTCAAGAAAGATGCTGTTCCCATGGTACATAGAGTCATATCTGTGCCTCTCAGTGTCAGAGATGATCTAAAATCTGTACTATCCAATCTCCAGTCCGAAGGTACCATTTCTCCTATCGATGCCTCTGAATGGATTTCTACAGTGGTTTTACGGAAGAAAAGGACTGGGGATCTCAGGCTTTGTGCGGACTTAAGGTCTCTTGACCAAAATATCCTCGTTGATTGTCACCCTTTACCGCATATCCATGAAATGTTAGCCAACATTGGTAAATCAAAATTTTTCTCCACAATCGATTTGCATTTCGCTTACCACCAAAACCAACTTTAACCAAGCTGTCAACCGCTCACTGCTTTTGTGACTCCTTTTGTGGCCTTTAAGTATCTGAGGTTACCTTTTGGTCTCGCTTCAGCCGCAAGCGTTTTTCAAAAGCTTATGGACAACCTTTTTGGTGACCTTCCACAAGTGCAAGCATTTCAAGACGACATTTTAGTCCACACAGAAACCAGGGAGGAACACTTACTTGTTCTTAACAAGGTACTTTCGATCTTGCAAAATAAAGGCATGACCGTAAAAGCTAGCAAATGTAAACTACTTGTTCATGAGGTTGAATATCTTGGACATTTGATTTCAAGTGAAGGTATCAAACCTAAATTTTGCAATGTTGAAGCTGTACGTAATGCTCCTCCTCCTACTGATAAAGATGCTTTACGGTCATTCCCTGGACTTTGTGAATATTATGCTAGGTTTGTTCCTGGCTACGCTCAGTTAGTCCAACCCCTAAGATGCCTCCTTAAAAAGGGTAGTAAATTTGCATGGACTGACACACTTCGAGACATTTTTGAGAAGGTGAAACTTTTAGTTATAAATGCACCAGCATTACACCCTTTTGTTCCGTAATGCTAGTTATTTCATGTCCGTGGATGCAAGTCAAAAAGGTCTCGGTGCAGTGGGTGGATGGTAAAGAGAACACTATTGCTTTTGCATCCCGTGCCTTGACACCTACTGAATGTAATTACAGCATAATTGAACGGGAGGCTCTTGCCATTGTTTGGGCTGTCCAGAAGTTTAAAACGTACATCTGGGGAGTTCGTTGTGAGGTTTTCACTGATCACAAGCCTTTGGTATCATTATTATCAGGTAATGGATTAGGAAAGTCTTCTGCAAGGCTAGTAAGGTTACTTTCTAAATTACAGGAGTACAATCTCATTATCAAATACATTCAAGGAGGTAAAAACGTCCGAGCAGATTGTCTCTCTCGTATTCCTCTTCCTGATTGTAGCGAAGGTGAAGACAATTTTCACAAAGATTGTGTTGTTGGTTTAATAGATGCTGTTTCTATGTGTTATGGCAGCATCTCACAAGATGAATGGGCATCTGCCATGGCAGTGGATGAGACTCTTAAGAAAGTAGATGTTTTCATCAAAAGTAAATGGCCTGCTAACAAAAGCTTAAGTAATGATTTAAAAAAGTTTTGCACAAATCAGTGAGGAATTGTCGTTTGAAAACGGAGTTTGTGTCAGGAATGGTATTTTTGTCCCTCCTGCTTCACTAAGGGAAAGAATTATCAACATTGCTCATGAAGGTCATTTGGGCATTTCTGCCACTTGTAAAAAATTAAAAGGTATCTACTGGTGGCCAGGCTTAGACAAACAAGTAGCTCTTTTAGTGGATAATTGTCCTAGCTGTGTTGTCTCTGACAAACACTGGAAAACCAACAAAAAACCTTTGTTCTCAGTGCCATTTACCGATCTTCCCTGGGATAAAATTGCCTTGGATTTTTCAGGACCTTTCACTTTGCTACCATCAGACAAAAGATACTGTATAGTTGCTATCGATTACCATTCCAAGTGGATTTATTATTCTTTTGTTCAAGCTGCCAATTCCTCCACGGTTGTTTCTTTTCTTCAAAGCCTTTTTAGGATTGAGGGCACTCCTAATTGTGTTGTCACTGATAATGGTCAACCATTTCTCTCTCATCAAGTTACCAACTTTCTGAAGAATTCTGAGGTAAAACCTTATCAAGTTGCCTTATACAGTCCCTCCTCAAATGGACTTGTTGAAAGAGCCAACCGGTTCATAAAAGAAGGAGTTCAGACTGCCATTGCATCTAATGTTGATGTGGGTGATTTCTTACAAAGTAAAGTGTGGGCTTATCTTACTACACCTCATTCCACCACTAACGTTACACCTTTCAGTGCTCTTAGGGGTAGAGAAGCTAGATCTAAACTCATGCCTGAATGGTTCAATAACTTAGCAGTAGGTTCTGCTTTGGAAAAAAAAAGGAATCCTATGCTAGATCTCCAATTAACCAAAGACACAGTCGCCGCAAAGCAGTTACTGCAGAAGAAATCTTATGATGGTGTTTCTAGATTCCAAGGTACTGATCTCAAAGTTAACGATTGGGTTCTCATTAAGAAACCCTATAAGGTATGCAAAGGCCAGTCTAGATTTACACTGCCTGTTCGCGTTATCAGAGTCACCAAACCTTCTGTTCTTTTAGAAAACAGAGGTTGGTGGAACAAGAACAATGTTGTCAAAATTACTGACACTCAGGTTCAGATCTTTAACAAAGTTTATGCTAACAGGTTTGATAAAAATGATTCTGATTTCACTTTTGGTCCTGGTTTTGACATTACTAATTTCTAATCTTCTCGTACTGACAATTTTGTACCAACTACATCTGTTTCTCCTTCATGCTGTTCAAGTGCTGTCTTATCTTCCCATTCTCATTCTTCACCTGATAGTGGAGCTGCACGTAATCAGCGAGTTTGTAAGTTACCTATCAAATTTCAAGACTATTTTTTGTATTAGTTTTTGTTCATGGGGGTATGTGGTAAGTTACTTAGGGCCTCATTACGATGGCGGGCGGACAAAGTCTGCCCGCCACCGCAACGGAATGCGGGACCGTCCGCAAGGGGTATGGCGGTCCCGCACCTGATATTAGGATGCCACCGCCACCGTGGCAAGCCCTATTCCCAGCATTGTGGTGGGCGGTGCTCACAGCACCGCCCGCCACAATGCTGGGAATAGACGTCGTGCATTGGCATGCACAAGGTGACAGGCACCACGCGGTGCCTGCCACTCTGTCCATGCCAATACCCCCCATGTGCACCCCCTACCCTCCAACTATATGGGGGCCCACTACGGGCCCTCAAAGGCAAAGACCACATGCCTTTCCATGGCGGCAACGCCGCCATGGGAAGGCACATCTCCGCCTGCATCCTAATATGGATGGCGGTGTCTTGCAGACACCGCCACCATGTTAGAGCCCTTTTCCGCCCGGTCGACGAGTCGACCGCCGGAAAAGCGGCGGACGGTCTTTCCGTCCGCCTGGGTCCCCACCGCCATCGTAATATGGCAGGGGGGGAAATGTTATGCGGGCAGACGAGAATGGCGGGCAGATCGCCACCGCCATACGGGCAGCGGCGATCCACCAGACATCATAATGACCCTCTTAGTATGTTAACTGTTCCTTTAATACTCAATATTCTGTTTCTGGAACACTCATTGCATTCTGACATATCATGTTCCATCCTCCCACGGCAGTTGCTGCTTGTCACTTGTCTGTGCTGGTGTCTCTTCCATGGGCTCCCTTTACCTTCCAGCTTTATTCTTAAATAAAGCTCTACTGAACTACAAGCGTCGTCTCTGAGTGTTCCTGTCTTACCCCTACCACTACAACATGTGGAAAGGATATGGTGGACTTAGGTAGGGATCTCTCATTTTAACCATTTTAGCTCCTTTAAAAACTGTTATGTCTCAAATAACATATTTTTAAATAACTATAACTCTCCTCACATTTTTTAACATTTTTAACAAGCTTGTTTCATATCTGCATTAAACCTCAAAGCTCTTTTACTTCAGTCTGTGTTATGTTCAAGAGGAGAAAAAAAAAAAGGAAATCGACCGAAAAACTCACCGCATTCACATCGGAACCTTCAGCGTGGACACACATCGGTGCGGAAGCGGAAAAGTAAGTTAGAAATCTCTGGCAGGCCACTTTGCCCTTGGCGCTCGAGCGCTGTATATTTTCAAACAGCGGCAAGGTTCCAGCGTTTAAGCCGTGACGCGCACACTCACACCAGCCTGTGAGGTCATTGCGCAAGGTCACGCAACGCGACCTTTACGTGGCGGCCATCTTAATCACGAACTCCATGGCAACAAGTTGGTTTACATCGAAATTCTTGCCGGAAGCTGAATTCGATGGGAGGAAGGCAGGAAATTAAGCGAAATTAAGCCAGATTTCAGCAGAAAAGTGAGCAGAACAGGTGAGGAAGTCGGGGAGGCGGATATTGGAAGTCATTTTGACATTTTTGGCTGTGTTTTTTTTTTTGATGCATTTGCGAACACTTAATAGATCCATTGTTCATTCAATTTATACATTTCTACCTTGCGTACGTTGGACCAGTTTTAGTAGCACATGGGTTACAGCCATTACATTATAGCATAACAATAATTGCAATAACCTGGAGAATTAACCAGTTTATGGAAAAAGGTGACTTTCAAATACAAGAAGAAATGGCACAACAAAGTTTTACCATAAGCCCTCCACATTCGTTTTGGGCATCAGGATCGAGTCCAACTATGGAATGGTTAGAATGGAAAAATTATTTTGTAAATTACATTAATGCTGTTGATGAGGCGGGGAAAATGAAAGCAGACCAAAAGAAAAGGATTCTTTTACATTCCTTGGGTCCGGTAGGGATTAAAACTTATAACAGGATGCCCAAGATGTTAGCAAATGCAGAAATAGATGATTTTGAGGCAGCTTTGAAAGATTTGGACAAATATTTTGCACCAAAAGTCTGCATGGGAGTAGTTCGCTATAAGTTTTTTCAGAGAAAACAGAACAAAGGAGAACCGGTAGATGACTATATTGATGAATTGAAAAGACTTGCCATTGACTGCAGATTTGGCAACCTACACGATGAATTAGTGAGAGATCAATTAGTCATGCATTGCGAGAATTCTGCCATACAGGAACGTTTGTGGGTAAACGGGGATTCGCCTTTGGAGGACATACTCTCTATCGTAAGGAAGCACAACAGCAACACAGCGTTAACAAAACTTCCAACCAAACACAAAGAAATCTATGGAGAGACAAAGAACCGGAAGACAAGCGATGTTATCGTTGTGGAAGTAAAGATCATTTAGCGTTTAGTAGGAACTGCCCAGCTGCAAAGAAAAGATGTAGTATTTGTGGATTGATAGGCCATTTTAGTAAAATGTGTAGAAGAAGGAGAAGCAATGTTAAATACGTATACGAGGATGAAAATACTAATGAGCCTGACGTTGACAAGGAAGGTGATAATTGGGAGTGTGTTAAAAGTGTCCAGGGGAATTTCGTGATTAACATCACGGATAATACAGTGAAGGACAAGCCCATATGTGATATGTCCATTGGGGAGTAATAGTTAAGATGTTCGCTGATTCTGGATCACCTTACACTATAATAGATAAAGGAATCTGGAAGGAAAAATTCGTCAAAAGAGTGGGCGGAGAATTAATTTCCACAGATGTTAATCCTATAAGTTTCACGGGAGAAAGAATAAATATGTTGGGGTTCAGATGGATGACATTTCTATTTAAAGGGAGATCTGCTAGAGGGAAATTATATGTAGCAGATTTTGGTCCTTCTGTTTTAGGATGGATGGACCAAAAGAATTTGCACATCATATTGGATCCAAACAGTGAAGAGAAGGTACTCATCGTAGATGATTCTAGTAGATTACAAGATGATATTTGTAAGTTATTCCCGAAAGTATTTAGTAAGGGGCTAGGATCACTTAAAGGTTTCGAACACTCCATTGTGTTAAAAAAAAATGCTGTACCGAAGATACATAAGGTGAGGCCCATTCCTATACTCATAAGGGATGAGGTTGCAAAGGAGTTGGAGGGATTATTTGAAAGGGATGTAATTGAAGAGGTGGAGAGCTCAGAATGGATTTCTCCGGTGGTGGTGGCGCGCAAGGGGAATGGCAAAATCCGCTTATGCATTGATTTGCGCCACCTCAATAATAACATCGTTATCGATAGATTCCCTCTGCCTAAGATCAATGAAATGGTGTCCTCCCTTAAAGGTACTAGTTGGTTTTCCACCATTGACTTGTCGGCAGCTTACCATCAGGTGGCGTTGTCACCCGAGTCAAGGAAACTCACTGCGTTTATAACACCTTATGGGTGTTATCAATTTAAACGCATGCCCTTCGGACTTGCATCTGCGGCTGCTGTTTTTCAGCGTTTGATGCACAAATTACTGGGGAGAATGAGTGATGTTAAATTTTTTCAAGATGACATTCTAGTGGCTGCCAAGTGCAAGGAGGAACACGATTTTAAACTCAAAGAGGTTTTGAGTGTATTACAAAATGTGGGGTTAACAGTTGAAATGAGCAAATGCAAATTTGCTCAGAGGAGCGTTTCCTATCTAGGACACGTTATTAGTCAAGATGGTGTAAGACCCAAACCATCTCTGGTTAATACTATTGTTGACTCACCTGCTCCCACTAGTAAGGAGGAGGTTAAATCGTTCTTAGGAATGGCGGAGTATTGCGCAAAGTTCATCCAAAATTTTGCTAGTAAAGTATTCAACATTCGTGCATTGTTGAAGAAGAATATGAAATTTGAATGGACAAATGAGTGTGATGCGGAATTTAAGTGTGTGAAAAATGACTTACAGAATGTAAATGCTCTAAGTAGTTTTGATCCCAATTTGGAGTGCATTTTAACTACAGACGCAAGTGACAAAGGTTTAGGGGCTGTATTGTCACAAAAGGGCACTGATGGGAAGGAGAAGATAATTTTATTTGCTTCTAGGTCCTTATCCCCCACGGAGAGTAAATATCCTATCATTGAAAGAGAAGCCTTAGCTTGCGCTTGGGGTTTAGAGCATTTTCGTGTTTTTGTGTGGGGAAACCTGTTCTGATTCGTACTGACCATAGGCCTTTGATTAAAATTCTCACTACTGAAGGTAGCGTTACAGCTTCTGCTAGACTAGCAAGGATTTCCATGCGGATGAAGGAATTCATTTACGATTTAGTTTATGTGCCGGGAAGGGAAAATGCTGTGGCCGATTGTCTTTCCAGATTGCCTGTTCCTTTGGAAGAATGTTTGGATGATCCTTGGGGTGATTTCAACATTGCCTTGGTACAGGATGCTGGTGTACCAGCCATTGATAAGAATGAATGGATTGAGGAACAGAATAAGGATGTCAGTTTGCAACAAGTTTTGGAATGTATATGCAAAGGTTGGCCCAAGAAGGAAGGCATTACTGATATTTTGAGACCTTTCTGGGAAGTGAGAACGGAATTGTCAGTGAATAAGGATGTGATTGTGAGAGGTGACAGAGTCATTCCTCCGGAGAAATTGAGGAGCAAAATTTTACTTTTATGTCATGAGGGGCATTTTGGTATTGTTAGAACCAAAAGCGTTGTTAAAGGAGTTTTTTGGTGGCCTGGTATTGACAAGACCGTGGAGAGATTTGTAAGAGATTGTGAGACATGTTCATCTGCAGACAAATGCTTAAAAACCCTGAAACCTCCAATGAGTCAAGGTATCATCCCCAACTTACCATGGGAAGTTATTGCTGTGGATATCTTTGGTCCTGTGGGGGAGTCTAAGGAGTATGGTTTGGTGGCAATGGATTTGTTTTCTAAGTGGCCAACGGTGAAAATTGTGGAAAGAGTTGACACTGATGTGGTTCTTAAGTTTCTGGACAAAATGTTCACAATGGAAGGGTTACCGGCAAGTATTTTAAGTGACAATGGGGTGCAATTTACATCCAAGAAAGCCAAGGAGTATTTTGAGAGAGTAGGCATCAAGCATAGAACCACTGCTCTTTATAATCCTAGTGGTAATGGCACTGTCGAGCGCTTTAATCGGGTTATAAAGGGGGTCATTCAAGCGGCCATGAACCAAAGGCATGATTGGAAACTCGAAGTGCATAAGGCTGTTTGGACTTATAGGATCACCACCCATGATGCCACTGGACTGTCCCCTTTTGTTATCATGAGAGGGAGGAAACCCAGATGTAAATTTTCTCCGGCTTGGCTTTGTGACGGCACATTGCTACAATGGTCTGTTAAAGATGTCAGAGACAGACTTATTCAAGTACATGATAAGAGTAAGTCCTTTTATGATAAAAGCCATGGTGTGAAGGAAGTAGAAATCAAAATTGGGGATTTGGTTAGAGTGAGGAGACCCGGTAAGATTCCGAAGGGGGAAAATCAGTTTGGTCCACCACAAAAAGTTGTGGAACTTTTGTGTAATGCAGTACGTTTAGACGATGATAGAGTGTGGAATTTGAAGAGCATCGCCTTGTGTTCAGGGAGGAATTTCAGTGTCTTACTTGAGGGTTTGAAGTGTTCTGATGATTTAAAGGACACGGAATGGATGGAAGATTTTCATGACCCAGGAACTATGTGCACTGGTGCTATTCCGGAAATATATTTGGAAAAGGAGGTGGTGGAGAGTGCTAGCAGGGAGAATGATCAAGTTGGGGAAGCGCAAGTGGAAACCACAGATGCTTTAGAAGGGATGACAACTGGAACGGTTGACAAGTCTCCTGACTCCACGAACACTACAGAGTCGGTTGGGGCAGCTGATGGTTTTAGTGTTAGTGGTACTAGGAAGAGAGTGCTTCCAGGATGGCTCAAGGAGTTCGTTATGTGGTTATAGAGCAATTTAATGATCCAGTGTATATTTTATGTTTTGCTATTTTCTTTAATGAAAAGGGGGGGGGATGTGTTATGTTCTTATATTATGGAATGTATTCTATGTTCTGGGAGCGTGGCGTAGAATGCTTGTTGCATTCTTTCACGGAGGTTCGAGTCCGGGGGCAGTTACTGTTGCTCCGCGGACTGGAAGCCGTGCTGCCTGGCTCTCACCTGTTCATGCATTAAAGCTTCAGCTTCTCACCTTTAATCCCGCGTCCGCCTCATCATTACAGTCTGCTCCACAGGAAATGGTTTCAGTTCTATAGCTTAGATTCCAGCAACTAGGCGTTCAGGTGTGCCTCACAATGCTCATGAATATAGAATGTTAGCCCTCTAGTTGTTCTATGAACTCTGAGTTCAAGCTGAAGTAGTACGCTGGGGAATCAACTGACAGACTGCTGCTACTGTTGTAAGTACGTTTTAGTCAGCATGTCATAGATTTTGTCACATGGATGAGGAAACTATTTGTGCATTTATTGAAAATGTGCCCTTATTTCTACTTCAAGGGCGCCTTTCATAATTTTCTTGTGAAAATCATGAGAGAAAACCATTGTCTCTCAAACATGGCTCATCAAATTCCAGCAAAGGGTCAGCATTTTTCACAGGTTATAATTTTCTTAGAACGCACCAAATTTTCCAACATTAGTATGATATCACAAAATATTTATTTATTTTGTGACTAAAATCTTCACTCACCCTTTCTAAATGCTCCTTTGCTGGGTCCTCAGAGTGTGGCATTTACTACTATGCATTTCAAAGGGACAAAAATGGCAAAGCATTATCGCCCAATTTTTTTTAACAGGTATGCCTATTGTAACCTTCCACCTAAATAGTCTAATCAAAAACACCCCATTTAAAAGCAATTACTTTCACTCTAAATTATAAGGGTCTGATTTGCAATAGAAATATTAACGACGAAGGCACTCCCATGTAAATATTGATTGGGGTAGAGTAGGGCCCTCAACTTTGCCTCTGGATCATTTGACTCCATCCTGGCCAATACATCCCTGGAAGTGCCTTCCCCCTGGTATAATATTGCTGAAGAAATGAAGCCAGTTGAATTTTTGCACATATTTGAAGGGTCAACAGTGTTTAATTAATTTAGGGATACGTTGTTTTTAAAAGCTACTGTTTTGAGTATGTTGTCAATAAAATCCAGTTTACATTTGTCTGCCTGCAAACCAAGAAGATATATTTATAACTTATGAATCTCTATTTCATTATTACCATTTAAGTATGACGTGAAAAGGCAGGCTGTGGCAATCGTTTACTAAAATAAAATGTAAAATGTAAAATAATGTTAGCTTCCTTTTCACAGTTTACACACATTTTAACATAAATACTAAGGAGGTATATAGCTGGTTAGTGTTGGAAACACATATTCAAAGGTCTGTCAAGAAGCAAACCCAGTGCATGTTAAGTTTACTTTGTTTGAGGCACACGAGGAAAACATCATTGTGAATCAATGTTTTCATTACATTTTTGGATGAAATCACAATTTCAGTTCCATGACGTATTTTGTGATATTACAGTCTCAGTTCTAATGTATTACTGGCAAACACTGGAACATTAAGATGGGTGGATAGTTTGCAAAAGTCTCAACCACAAGCAAGCACTCAGGCTGCATCCCACTTCATACTTTGTTTTGCCAACTACGCCACTCCAGTGAGGAACCAGCGATATGCAAATCAGGCTTGGTCCAGCTCCAATGGAAATAGCATCACAGTTTGTTATTTTACCTAATGGGCATAGTGGGAAAAAAGGTTTGGAGTGGAAGGTGTGCCGAGAAATTTCCAGTAGTTGAATCTTTTGCAAGCATTCCTCCCATCACCTTTGTGTGACATCCTGAGTGCACTAGGTGTACCCAGATGTGCTTGCTGTGCCACGGGCCTCAAGCTGCACATCACCAATGCAGCTCTGTGATCCTAAAATAAATCTGGAGTGAGCTTTTTTTCTAGTCTAGAGGGGTCTTGAGCAACTTGAGCAAAGTACATTCCATTGGAAGAGGCAGGACTAGTGGTGGCCATCTCCTCCATGGTTAAAGTCAGTGCAGTGATTTTACCGATGAGCATGTAACATGTGGTTGGGTCCTCGGGGATGGGATGCAGTGGAATCTAAGCACTGTGGACTGCCAGAGCATTTGTGCCATGCCATTATTGAAGGTGGATGAGGTGCATTCAGGCAGCCCCTGCCAAACGCATCTACACAGGGGACCACCATCAGATATATGTGGAGTCACTCAGAGGGTCTCACTACTAGCTCCCTTTTGAATCAAATAGCATGCCATAAATATGTGTGTTTTAAACAGCAGATTTCTGAGTGACTGGATTTAGGTGCCATCATAAGCTGAGCTGTGTGTATGTGTGTGTTTATTTCTTGGGTGCAAACTCTTAGTGCACATGGGTTTTCAGCGACCCTTTGCATTATCAAGACCACAGTCTGAGTGTGACTGGGTGTAAGAACCAACAACACACCTCTGTATGAAAAGCCTGATCTCCCACTCAGTAACCCCACCATCAGAGAGTTACCAACACATGTAATACTGGTGTCTCCGGTGAGCAGAGTTACCAGAGGTTTACAAGATAGGTCCTTCAAAAATTAAGAATTACCAGAGGAATTAGTATTCTGGATAATTCCCCAGTAGTTCCTAATTTTTCCTGATTTTCACCTTGAGATTTCTTCTGCTTTCAACTGATGAAATCTCCAGATAAAACAAAACAGATACCCATACCTGCTATTAACAGCCCCATAAGATTTAATGAGGAGCTCATAGTGAGACCTTCTGAGTGACTCCACATATTTATCTCTTGGTATTGCCTGGTGTTCCACCCATGTAATCCACCTGCATTTTCACATTTGACTATCTGGTTTTTGGACTTTTTCTGTGAGTGAGTATCACCACCTGACTTGCCCTTATGGTAAACCCACTGTAAATGGGCTGAAAGTAGGAGTGGGCGGAATTTGCGTAGTCGCGCTACGCAAAGCTCCGCGAAATGGTAAAAAATCTCCGCGAGCACGCAAAAGTTCCGCGAATACGCGGAATTGCTTGTTCCGCTCGTTCGCAATGCTTTTTACCTGTTCGCGAACGCTGTTTGCGTGCTCGGGGAGAAATATCTTGCGAACACGCATTTTGAAAGCGCGAACAAGCAAAAACTCCGCAAAGCCGCGGATCGCGGAATTTTTGGCAGTTCCGCGTTCTCCGCGGAACGTGAAATTACCCAAATTCTGCAAATTCCGCGAGCGGAACGGAATTTGCCGCCTAGGACTAGCTGAAAGGGCAAATTGCCTTTTAAGATAAGGTTGCTGCACAGCTAGGGTCAGCGGGTCTGGGCTAGTTACACTTGAGCACATCCCTTCAGCAACAGCTTACCAGTTTACACATCTCACATGCCCTGCCAGGTATCTGTGCACAGGTACCCTGTCACAGACGGGACCTTTCACAGATTAGTACTGACCTGGTCTAGGCCTTCTGGCATTCATAATGTAAGTCTGTAGTGCTTACTGAAGGTCTGTGATGCTTTAACTTTAGCTTTAAAAGTACTACACAGTATAGACGAAAACTGCACTGAAGTACAGTTTTGCCCCACTGAGGCCTACAAGGTCAAGCGAAGCATCAATTTTAGCGGAAAACATGCACCCAGAGTGTGAATTTACAGTCCTTGACATCATACATCCACTCCTTATGACACTTTAAGAATTGTTATATTGTCCTGGCTTAGCACATACTCAAATTCCAGGCCTTTGTCCCTCCTATTGGGCCAAGTTAAGCTGGGTCAACAGGGGGCAGAGCAGAGGCTTTCAGTGAATCTCTTTCCACAGATACAATTTTTTTTTAAATTTTATAAACTTTATTGAGAATAAAGCACATTACAAATTATGCATTCAATTACATTGTTTAAGCAGGGATGCATTTAGAAGCCATTCGAATGATATCAAGGCATGCGGGGTGCAAGACAGTACAAGCATAAACTGGGCGCAGAGGCAGCATTAGATTGGCATGTGCATTATTCACGACATCGCATCATCATGGAAACTGTGTCAACAGCTGTCATCGTTGATCTATTTGTTCCCGGCTAAAGGGTCTGGGAGGTGGTCGGGGATTTGTCAGCCTCGTCTATCTGTCAGAGATAGGCCACCAGGGGGCCCCAGATGTCGTGTGGCCTGCTTGGTAGGAGCATTAAGTTCCAGTACTCGCTCAAGTGTGACTGGCAGTGTGCCGTGTCCGCTAGCCCAGTTTTTGTATCTGGTGCCGGCTTACGGCCCCAGTGAATCGCCACCCTGCGCCTGGCCAGCACAAGGAGCATCGCAACCAGTCTACGGTCAGCGTCAGAGACGTTCTTAACACATCCAAAAAGGCATGTAAGGGGATCGGGCGTAAAGGTGTCAGAGGTGATGTCGCTGATGGTTCTGCAAACAGATCTCTCCAACTATATAGGCAAGAAACATGTTGACCGATTAAATCCTAATGCAACTGCCTGCAACATCACTGTAGACAGTCGCCACACTGATTTTAATCAGGGTGGGAGGCAGGATCATTAAAATTAGTTTCCCTAATCCTCCTATTTCCCTGTTTTAATTCACATGGTTTACTAGAACACACATCACAGCACATCTACACTTTAGTGCCCCTTACACACACCGCACCAAACGGCAAGGAATAAAAGATCTCTGCCAAAGAGCCCCCACTGAAGGTGCCCGTCGGGTATTGCAGCGCCGACCCGACGAGGAGCATGCCCGATGATGAAGCATGACACCCAGCGGGCTGGGTGTGTGAGGGCCCTCATTCCGAAAGGAAGGATTCCCCATCCTCTCTCTCGTTAGCCACTATTGGATCTCGCCCCATGTTTGTTCACCCCCCCTTAGGAACTGCATACTCTTTTTGTTTGTTATCTGCAAACATCTTGCCAGAAATTCGCTATTTTCAGACAATACCAGGCCAAGTGTACAAAGGTCGCGTCAGGAGCGGAGCATCTCATACATCTTGCATCCTCTGCCAAGCCTATCCTGTGAAGTGCTGCAGGGGTGCCGTACAGTCTGTGTAAAAATGTTAAATGTATCAGGCGCAGTCTATAATTAGGGGAGAGTTTGGGGGATTGATTACAGCAGTACTGCCATTGTTCTGGTGAAGGTCTGTCGAATAAGTCTGCTGCCAATGCACAACGTGCCCGCTCAGTGTCCACAGGGGAGGCTGCGAGAGTTAGCGCATACAATCTGGTGACAAGCTTGCATGGAGTAGGTGTTGTGTGGATGTATTCAAATGCTGCGCTTGACGGTGGGGGGCTGGGGAATGCATCATTCATGTTTCTGCAGGTTGCTCTTATCTGATAATATAATAGGTTGTCAAGTGAAGTGGCGCTGTCTGGGAGAGAAAGAAACTGTCCGTTAGGATAAAGGTCGGCATTAGTACGAATGCCCAGCGCCGCAGCTCGGCGTGCCATGCTGCTAGTCTGCAGTGGAGGAAAGGAAGGATTGTTAGCGAGTTGCATCGCTGGTGCGTATAAAGCCTTAACCCCTGTGTGTCTATGGACTCCTTCCCATTTCCAGCGCGTGCATTCAACAGTGTTTTTTTCGCCTCTCAGGGCCGTATATGGCAAGAATATCGCCGTTTGTATCGGCCATGGAGAGGCAAGGTCTGTCTCTACAGCCACATGAGGCTGAAAAGGTGTGGGATGTAGCCAAAAGTGGAGAAAACTGGCCTGAGCGGCCTAAGCATATAGTTTAAAATTTGGGGCACCCATCCCTCCGCGCGTAAACGGCAGTGTAAGGGTTTTGTAGGCGATGCTTGGCTGACGTCCCACCCATAGGAGTGTGATGAGCGGGAATAGAATAGATTTATTCCAGTTTATTTGAATGCCCGAGAGGCCTCCAAATCTGATGACCTCTCTGGTCATAGGGGCCAGATTTTCACGGGGCTCACAGATATATAGTGCCACATCATCGGCGTACATGGAGGTCACTAAGCCGCGGGTAGAGAAGCCGATGCCTCGTTGCGTGTGGTGCTGTCGCAGCCGTGCTGCGAGTGGCTCCATCGCTATGGCAAAGAGCATGGGAGACCGGGGGCATCCCTGCCTAGTGCCTCTGGTGATGAATATGGGTTCAGTAAATTGTCCGTTAATGCGTATGCGCGCTGAGGGCAGCGTGTAAAGTAACTTGATCTTACTTATGAAGGCTGGGCTGAGGCCGAGGTGGCCAAGCAAAGCAAAATGGAAAGGCCATTCTAGTGAGTCAAAAGCCTTGGTGACGTCCACCAGGGCCACCACCGCCGGCAGATTGGGAAAGATTTGGTGCATTATGGAAAAAATGGTGCACAGATTATGTGACGTGGCACGACCCAGGATAAAGCCGTATTGGTCCGGACGCACTATGAGTGTCATTAGAGGGAGGAGGCGATTAGCCAACAGTTTTGCATATATCTTGTTGTCTGTGTTGATTAATGATAGCGGGCGAAATGAATCGCAACATTCCGGCAGCTTGTCAGGCTTGAGGAGAAGAGTGATAAGCGCTTCGCGGAGGGTGGTAGGGAATATGCCACTCGTGACAGATTCGTTGTACATTTCAGCGAGGTGAGGAATGAGGAGGGGCGCATATTCTTTGTAAAAAGCGGCCGACAGTCCATTGGATTCATGTGCCCTATCGCCCGGGAGTCCGGAGATCAATTGTGCGATCTCCTCGGTGGTAAATGGTTCATCCAAATACTCGCGATGCTCAACGCTGATCCATAACAGCTCAATAGTATCAAAATATTGCTCGATAACCTCTGGGGGTGTATGATCTCTGGCGGTGTGGAGTTGGGAATAAAATTAGGATATTTTATCGATTATTTTGCTGGGGGAAGTGATTCTTCCCACAGAGTCGTCCTGTAATTCTGTTATGTAAGAGGAGGCATGTGGCGCCCTCAATAGATTTGCCAGCGTTTTGCCGGGTCGATCGCCCTCACCATACCGGCGCGCCTGTGCTTCTTGGCTGAGGTACATTACCTCACGCTCGGACTCTGCATGATATTCAGTCATCTTTGATCTTATATCTGCTAATATAGCAGGGGAAGGGTTATCGACATAGCTTTGATCAAGTAGTTTAAGTTCTGCTTCCAGCTTCTCCAAGGTGCCCCTAATGGATCGAAGCACACCGGCCTGCCGTGCAATACATTCTCCCCGAACCGCCACCTTGAAGGTCTCCCAAAGGACAGAGGGGGAGTCCACTGAGCCGGCATTGATTTCAAAGAATTCAATAATGGCGCCGCGAAGCTCCTCTCTGAATGCGGCATCACGGAGCGCATGAGGCGGCAGACGCCATGCGAACATAAGCCGAGGGGTCAGCGGGATCCGCATGTCCAAGCTCACTGGTGAGTGGTCCGAGAGGGTGCGCGCTAAATGCGTGGCAGAGGTAACCCAGCACAATACATCTCGATTAACCACCCACACATCTATGCGGGACCAGGAGTCATGAGTATTTGAAATGCAAGTGCCCTTGTGCCTGTCAGGGTGGAGATGCCGCCAGGTGTCGATTAAGCTACTATCCCTCATAAGGGTGTGCAATGTAGTGGTAGCTTGTGGGTGCAATTGCCGAGCGCCCGAGCGGTCCAATATGTTCTGTGGGGCAATGTTGAAGCCAACTCCCCATGTCAACGGCAATGGGCCGAGGGAGGAGATAAGTTACCATATTTGGATGTAGAAGTCGAGTTGTCTGTTTTTGGGCCATAAATAGCTGCCAGTATCACGGGTTGAGCGTAGAGGGTCCCTGAGAGAATTACATATCTGCCTTCAGCATCAATGTGAGAATGTGAAGTGCGCCATGGCAGACCTTTCCTGATTAAATTGGTGTCTCCTCTTGCATAATTAGAGTAGAATGAGGAGTATGTGTCCCCCCAGTGTCTGGATCGCAGCATGGCTGCGCTAGTAGCCATCAGATGGGTCTCCTGTAGAAAACAGATGTCGGTCTTGTGCCTAATGAGATACGAATGTATAAGACATGCTTTGCGGTAGTCGTTCATGCCCCTAATATTCCACGTCAGAAGGGTCAGCTCAGTCATGCACAATGCCTAACAGGGAATTGAGCGCGAGCAGTCTATTATCCGTCCGGACGCCGAGAGAAAGTATAGCGTGATGCATGGCAATGGCATAATCGAATGCAATTTCAGTTGAATTGAAAGTAAAACAGTTAAAATAGTCGAACATAGCCCTGGGTGTGAATCTGTAACATCACCCCTACTAGAGGCGGTATCCTCCCCCCCTCCCACTCCAACCCCCCAACATGGTTGAGAATCAAGCCTCCCCCCACCCAAGGAACCCCAACTTGGTGAATACCAACATGATACAGGAATTATCCCAGTGTGGTACGTGGGCTCAACCAGACTTCCCCATGCCATGTGGCAGGGTGGCCGAGCGCGTCCATTACCAGCCTGAGGGGGAGAACATATGGTTAATGAACAGCAGTTTAGGCGAAGCAAGATAACAGCAGACAGATATGCTATTGAACAGAGTTTGTGAAGGCCAGGTATTAACAGGATCTCGCAGGAGCCGCCAACGTTCATTGGCAAAGTTAGTCATTGTCACTTGCGTGGCTGCCTTCAGTAGGAGTCCACCGATCACAGGGGAGAGATTTTTGGAGTTGTTTCGCGAATTCCGTGGCCGCCTTAGGGTCCGCAAAGAAGCGAGGCTTATTTCCAGAATCTATGCGCAGCTTGGCGGGATACATGAGGGCATATGATATATGGAGTTGTTGGAGAATGCGCTTGGTTGGGAGGAAGTCTCTGCGTACGGCCTGCACAGACAGCGTGAAGTCAGGATAAAAGGAGAGTGTGTTGCCTTGGTGTCTGACCTACCCCATTTCCTTTGCCCTCCGGAGGATCACGATAATTCAGCAGGCGGGCTATTATCAGCCGTGGAGGAGATCACGGCGGTGGTCATGAGCCAAGCGATCTGTGCGCCCGCTCAATGATAAAAATGTCCGATAAGGCTGTGCCGAAAAGCTCTCGCAGCATGAACTCGAGGAAGGTCTCCATTTTGTCAATTGTGGTGGAATCGGGGAGACCTACAATTCGATTGTTGTTCCTGAGGGAGACGGATTCAAGGTCTTCGTTTTTTGCGCGGATGATCTTGAGCACTTTATCCATTTTCAAGAGGCGTTGACGGTTTTCCGCACCGGTATCATCCGCGTCAGAGACCCTCGCTTCCACTGTGAGATGCGGGTTTCATGAGTGTCCACTCGCTGCTTGACCTGGTCTAAGCGGGCCGTCAAGGAGTCAATCTTAGAATCTATAGTTTTTAGGCTTGACTTGACTTCAAGGAGTATGGAGCGGATGCTGTCGTCTTGTGAGTCGGTTGTGTCTGTCTGTGCGGCCTGCTTGCTGGCCTCCGAGGATGACTCGCCGGCCCTGCCGGTTTTGCGGCCCTCAAAAGTGAGCTTGGGCTGCTTCGCATCAGCCTTCCCCATTACAGTGGCTTCAGGCTGGCCTGGACACCGTGCCAGGAGAGAGTATATAGGGCCAGAAAACTGAGATTTTGGCAGAAGTGGGACGGTGCGCGTCTATTAGACCGAACGCGTTCACCCTCGTAGTGTACAGCTGACTGGTAAGTGTAGTCCGAGCGGTCAGAAGGCAGCGCCCACTCGGTCAGTCTGTTCGTGCAGGAGAGGGACACAGCCCACAGTCTCTCAGGGGGCCTCAATGAAGAAACTAGCGCAGTCTCTATATCCACTCTGTCAGGAGTAGCTCTGCCCAGTGGCGTTCGGTAGATTCGAGGCTCAATCCCAGCAGGCCCCCATGGGTCGGGGATTCAGTAGGCGAGGCGTATACTCTGAGGCATCAAAGCATAGATATCAGCGAACCCGCAGGACTCCCCAATGCGCCGCCTCAGGGCGCCCGCCGGGTGGGGCAGTGGCGGGAAGGAAGCACACTGAGCAACCGGGCCATGCTGACCCGGGGACGAGGTGAGAATCCCTGCTGTGCAAGTGAGAGTGAGAGGGGGAGGCCTGGGTTGATCAGAGTCCTTGCTTCCACGGCCCACCAGGCCCCCGGCATGTCCCCGCCGCCCAGCTCCTTACTTGGTGAGTGGTACCGGTCCCGAGCACCACCTCGGCACTAGCATCCAGCATCGCCACTCCACAGCCGCACCAAGCGCGCCCACCCGTCGCAGAGCAGGCCGTCCACACAGGCCCACAAGTACGGTCCAGGCCGCACCACCACAGAAGTTATTCCTCAGCCCGGCCCCCGGCCGCGCATGCCCAGTCACCGGCGGCAGCAGAACCGGGGCTGGGCGACAACAGCCACGCTGGTCCAGGCAAGCGGCAGGCCCTTCTGGTGTGGAGCAGGTCGGTCCCCCAGGCCCACACGCACAGGCAGCTCTGAGTCGGTGGGCCACACCCCACAGGCAGGCCAGACGGTGCTCTCACTGGAACAGGCAAGCACAGCTCTCCGGCGTTCTAGGGCACCAAGACGGGTAAGAGGCAGCGATGCTGGCTCCTTAGACTGTGTGCAGCAAGAACCTGCTTCGTGTGTGGTTCTGTCCCCTCGCAGCTGCAGGATGATTAAGGATTATTCCGCCAGGCCGGCAGAGCTCCCTTAAAGCGCAGCCATCTTGCCGCTGGTGAAACCTTCCACAGATAATTTGAAGTCACCATTTTGATATGGCTCAGAGTGCTGTGCAGGGGGGTTGGAATGGATGGATCGATTGATGATGTGGCATCCTAGTATTGGCCAGGGGTGCCTGGCTTCTAGAACTTTTCACCCTGACTTAAAAACCCCTGCAAAAGGGGGAGACTGATGAGAAGGCACTGGACCTGGGAGCAACAATGGCGAAAGGAGGCCCAGCTGGAAGGAAAAGCCACCTGATGCCAGTGTAAGGATGAACGGAGGGACTTTTATGCCAGCTGCCACCAGGATTAGGATGGGACTCTGCAACGCCAATGGTGCTTACCCCCTTATGCTACTGAGGAACAGTTGGGGGAATGGATCTGTTGGGGGACCCTGGATGGTGTTCTGCTGGCTGGCTGAAGAGGGGCTGTGGAAGATACCCCCACAAGCATGAGGGAACACCAGGAGCCAGACATATGACAGGTCGCGCACAGGGAGTCATCAAACCATGCTCCCTACAAAAAGTTACCCTTTAGAGGCCAGGAGGAGACTAGAGATGGCCAGCAGGAACAAAACAAGCCCAGACCGGTGTGACTTGGCCCTACAGGGCATGAGAAATCAGCATTTAAACCTTGGTCCCCCCAAGGGGGCTGAGCAGAGAACATAAATTATCTGATCTTTGCCATAAATTCCTAAATTACCCACAGGGCCAGGGGTCAGAGCAATCTCTATATTTATAATTTCGATGGGGCGGGGTGAGCGTGGAGCCTCTCTCTCTGAGCCAACTATTTGGCCTTATGGACTCCAGGGCCTAACACCAGTATGAGTGTCCTGGGGAAGTCATCCCCCAGGACACAAGAGGACACCAATGCTTGGTGTGCAGCCCACTCCCCATGCATGTGTCTGGAGTGGCAGGAAGTGCCAGCATACTGCCTCCTGCCTATGCCCAGCATGGGCAGGAGAGGACCGCACTGCTACCACCTCCAGGCGGGAGCCAGAAACAAACAGCTT
The DNA here is from genome assembly GCA_963921515.1 of Calotriton arnoldi. Taxonomy (NCBI): domain Eukaryota; kingdom Metazoa; phylum Chordata; class Amphibia; order Caudata; family Salamandridae; genus Calotriton; species Calotriton arnoldi. The sequence goes on from CAWUFW010005661.1 coordinate 373,690, forward strand.
TGCTCCTTCTCAAGGCAGGAGCCTAGAAGAGAATTGCTGGCTTCTGTATGGCAGAAGCCACGGACAATGTTGACAGCTCCCGCACTGGGCCAGGAAGGTGCACAGTGACCCACCAGGCGCCATAGAGGCATTTGGGCCCTTAGGGGGCCCGCATCAAGGAGACATGTCTATGGGCGCCCCATGTGGGACCTGGGCACCCATATCAAAAAAGAAATGTGGCATGAGGCTGCATCTGTGGGAGAGCTGCTCATCTGCCTTTAATGGATTGGGCAAAGACAAGCCCCATAAGCTCTTGCAAGGCTGCAAATTTGCATCTTCCTCTTCCTGTAGTGCCTCAAAAGATAGCAGGGTCACCACCAATGTTGACGTTAGTGTGTTGGGGTACTGCCAGAGGATTAGCATCCCCCCTAAATGTTCTTAACACCAGTCCCAAGTCTCCCAGGGGGTTATGTTTATGCCAATGGGAGAGATTGTGTTGATGTTTAAATCACTCCCTGGGTCTGTAGTTTTGCACATGTGCTTGAGAGTGCAGAAACCTTTATTAGTGGGTTCTGGGGCTGCAGCAGCAGCCTAGTAAAAGGAAAAGAAAGACTTTATGAAACATGTTTTTCAATGATTCTGCTGATGGTTGACAAATACAAGATTTTAGTGTAATGAATGTTTTTGAATGTTGGAACTTGAATTGTGGGTTATAACGTGCTGCATATCGGTACTGTACCCATTGGATTTAATTGTATTACAGTGGTGAAACATTACATGATTTTACTGATGTGGTGACACCCTGAAAAAGCCAGTAGGCCTGCCTTATTGCTAATGACACCCTCTTATATTATAATATAAGGGATTGTGATTATAGGCTTCCATTGCTTGCAAGGGGTGTAATGTGTTATGAGAGTGTCACCGAAGGTCTTTCCTTCCTCAGTTCACCTGATTGTACATATATGTAATTTAATGCATAGGGTTTAGTAGTATGTATGAAATACAAATACTTAAAAGGCATTGACTTGACAATATTTTATTGAATGTTGTTTCAGCTTACCAGCAAGGAGGAGTTACTAGCCCACACAAGCTCTTCTGAAAGGCCCTGCACTACTCTGCTTCACTGCACTGAGAAAGTCAACTGCTACAATGGGGTACTTGGTTCCCAGTAAAGAGAATCTTGCAGACTTATTACTTGTGAAGAACTCATACCCTTCGCAACTAATGACCCAATCTTTTACATCTGACATACAGATCTGAGGGACTAGTGGCATTTTTATAGTGGAGGTACAGATGTGTGTGCTTTGGCGTAATGAGCCCTGTTTTGTGGATGACTGGATATTGTTACTGCTTCCAAGACTGCACAATATTTTAACAGGAAAGATGAATATTGTATCATGCACTTACAATGCAGAGACTGGCAATTATATCTGAGCGCACATTGCTAAAACAAAGAGGCAGAGTTTTCCCATAATATTACAGCAAATTACTGTACATATTTTCAGATAGTGATAATTGTCTGTTGAGAAGTATGTTGCAAGTGCAGTCATACTCTTGTCTTCATGTCCGCAGATAGCTCGGATAAGGGCTTTGTCCTATAATGTAGTATTTTCAAGCCAAATTGTGTGGCCTAGTAATCTGTTGGCATGCCCAGGTCCAAACATTTTAGTTACACTGTCCCATTTCATAGCTCTGCTATTCAGAGGGATATTATCCTTGCATAACTACTATTGATATTATTGCTACTGCAGGCACAAGATTTCATATTTCCCTGTCACATTATTCATCAATATTTTTTAAACATAATTTACTATTTTCATATCCCTGATATTTCTCCTGGCATCCTATATTTTGATGGGCATGGCTTGAGCTCTGAATTACTATTTCACTGTGAGAACTGGGTTGTTGGTTGAACGGGGTAAAACCCTACTCACGCAACAGCCACAATCCTTGTCAGAATGAGACACAAAAAAGTCACTAAATTAACCTGTACTTAACCCTTTGGTAGCTTGGCACAAATGCAGTCAGGCTTAACTTAGAGGAAAGGTTAAAGGTATTTATGCAACACACAATCAGTAATAAAGTGAAAACATAAGAAAAATATCACACCAATTTAGAAAAATAGTGTAAAATGTAATAAATTATTTGACATCAAAGCGATAGAAATCCAATCAGTAGAACCAGAAATATGCAATTTCAAAGATTGACTGTAAGTATAGCAACTAAAATCGCAAAGCGCCACTCGTGGTTATCTAGTCGTGCAAGACCAGGTAAAAGTCAGAAGTTCAGGCTGACTGCCATGCAGCACGGGCCCGATACATGAACCAGGTTAGTCCTGCTGAAAAGGTTACCTTCTAAAGGTCAGAGCAAAAAGTTCTGCTTGCGGTGGAGGAGGCCAAGAGGAGCAGGGAAAGCATCGCGGATGGTCGTCACTGTATCGCAAAGAGCCGGCGAGGCATCACGGACGGTCATCATTGTTTCTTATCTTTTTCTTGGCTTCTTTCTTTCTTGCCTTCTTTCCTTCTTTCTTTCTCTTTGCTTCTTTCATTCTTACCTTTTTCCTTCTTTCCTTCTCTCTTTCATTCTCTTGTTCTTTCATTCTTTTTCCTTCTTTCTTTCTCTCTTGCTTTCTTTCATTCTTGTCTTCTTTCATTTCTTTTCTTTTTTCCTTCTCTCTCTCTGTCTTTCTCTTTTCATTTCTCTTTCCTTCTTTCGTATTCTTTCTCTTTCCCTTTCCTTTTCTTTCTTTTCCTCTTTCCAGCTCTCTTTCTTTTCTTCTGCCCTTCTCTCTTTCTTTCCCTCTCCTTCCTTCTCTCTACTTTTCCTTCTTTCGTATTCTTTTCTATTACCTTTCCTTTTCTTTCTTTCTTTCTTTCTCTTTCCTTCTTTCTTGTCTTTTTTCTTTCTTTCTTTCTTTCTTTATTCTTTCTTTCTTATGTTCTTTCTCTCTTTCTCAAAGGCAAGCGGCTTGAGCCAATGCTTGACTGATTGACTTTTTTTAGGTCTGTGTTGGCCAAGACCTTTTGATTATACTAAAATTATGTGTATATCATAGTTCCTTATAGGGATTTCAGCCAGATTTCACCCATTAGTCTGTGGTTGGTGTCATTCACATTTTTCTTCTACCCACTCCAGCACGCATTAAGGGGCAATGTATCAGCCCACTTCAGCCTTTGGCTGACTTTACTACGACTTATGACATGCCACCCTTTCCTATGGAACACATCCACATACAAAGTGGCTCTCTTCCGTGCCAGGGAGGGACTATGGTAATGTGCATTCTTGTAAGACTCAAAAACGTTTTTTTGCTGTAGCATATTATTATTATTTATTTATTTAGATTGAGGGCCTGGCATATTCCCAAGCAATAACATTTTGCAAAAACTATGACAAAACAAGAAATGCCAAAAGGCTGGTGGCCAATGCCAGACCTATTCGCTTTGCCAAGGTGTGTTATACCATACTTTGCTGCACTCCCCTTGTGTAGTTACACAGTTGTTAGTCTAAACCTGACACATATGGCCTGCATCAGCACGCTGATAATTGTTTCAGCTCCACCTTCTGAAGTGTTGGCCTCTGCTGTCATGGTGATGTCTGCTGATGGTGGCTCCTGACTCATTAATTGACCCCTGATAGCTTGATATGGACAATGGCGCAAATATATAGTCCAAGTAAAGCCTTTTTTGAGTGTTTTTATTGCCCTGAAATGTTTTAGCGAGAACAGTAGTGGAGAAATAATGAACCACAATTCATTCATTAGTGTTTCATTTCCGCCAAGCCCATTAGACGAAGCACCTGTATGAAGTGTATGTGTAGTGCTTGATTTGTAAAAACACATAAAGAAAAGATCTGAGGTTCGAAATTCTGCCGGCACTGTTGAATGTCAGGTTTGCGGAATACCAAGGCAGCGTAGTCTTGAATCCACCTCATGCCCTTTAATCCACCCCAGACACTCCTTGCCCCTTTTTATTTCACTCTTGCAGGTTCTTTTTCTTACCTGCTTTCTCTCCTAGTCATGGTTTCTCCATCCTTTCTCCTTTCTTTTCTCTATCTTGCTCGGTGTCAAAGTATGATGAGGAAAACGTGCTGCCCCCCAAAAACGAATGCCCCGCTGGGTCTCACCTGCAAACACTAGCTCAAATTAAGCAATGTGTAGGTGCCAGAAGAGGTTGCCACACAACAGCCGATCAGCAGAGTTGAAGGTTTTGACCAATGAAATTGGAGGAACCATATACATACCAGTAATAGAGGCAAAATAGCGGGTGAGTTTTTTCCACTCGTCCCTCTGTGGAGTTCTGCATACGGTTCAAATAACAGTGCGCCTACTTCACAGACCTGCATCAGGGGGAGAAAGGTTTTGCTCATGAATACACCCGTTGTCTTTGATAAAAGACAACAGTGTGTGTTTTTCTACTGTTAATAGAGAAGAGAACCTTACCACACACCGGCCCTAAACGCGACATGTTTTTCCAGTCATACACATGAGTAACTGCACTGTGGGTTTAACCCTGTCAAAAAACAAATGGAAGAAGCTACACTTGTAAGTGTTCGCCAGTTATAGGTTGGAAAACATGAATGAAATGTGATTTTTTTGTTTTTGTTTTAAATAAATCAAAATTATTTCTAACTTGTATTCCGTGCTATCAGCTACGAATCACATAGGTAATATTTTCCGATGGCTTTTATTATTGTTTACAAAACAGGAAATGACTAATAAGTGGCTGAGATTCATCTGCAAAAAGAAAGATAAAAACAAATGCAAGGATCCTTACATGGCAGAACTATTGTATGAATAAGTAGTCATATCGAGTGGTTCTTATGAGGAGCATGGACCGTGGGCGGGGGGAGCTGTTTCTATCCTCGCTTTGAGCCAATGTCCCTCAGTTCTTGGAAAAGTTAACTAGGCACACTGTATGACGACAATTCTTGTAATTTGATATTAACTCTATGAATAGACAGCTCATGCCGCCTCCTTCCATTATAAAAACATACAAATAGATGAATGACTTGAACTGGTGAAGGGCTACGGAAATAGGAAATATAAAGGTAAAAAAACTGTGATGGTGGCAGATTTTAATTTTCCAACCGCGAATACTTTCTCGCGTATCGCCCCCCTTCCTCAAATGACCCGAACTAGCTGGCATTTTATTAGGTTTGCCTGGTGGCAGTATTAAAATTTGTTGCCCTCTTATGATTAAAAAAAAGACATTTAGGGCTTGATTCACAAAGGTAAACTTACACTTTTGTGTAAGTTAACAATTTTTTTGCTATTCACAAACTCTGAGTTAATAGTAATAATCCCGGCCCCCTGATATACCTCCGTAAAAAAATTGTTGTCCAGAGATTTTCATTTTTGAGTTGTGTTTTTGGGTCATTAGAGAAGTAATTTAGCTTGGGTAGATATTGCTGATCTGGGACAAAATTTTCTGGATGACATTTTTAAAAATGACAGATGTGTTGCAGTGATAATGTAATATTTCAGGAGCCATGAGACTTGTATACTTCATGTTGGTGTCAAACCGTAGGTTTTGGGGGTCAAGTAGTCTTATAGAGACAGAAAATAACTCCTCAGAGGAATGCTTCCGCCATTTTCCAAAATGGCAGCTATAATAGTTGAAGAAGAGACATATATAGAAATGAAACAAATATTAATGGTTTTTAATCCTTTTATGTATACACCAAACAATGTTTATGATCTGAATATGAAAAAAAATGTTTATCATTTGTGTTTTAGACACATTTTCATAGTTTATTTTATTTGTTTCAGCAATCGCTCGTGGTGCATTTGCAGACTGTTGAACATTTGAGAAGAGCTTATCGACGGGCATCTTTTTGTAGCACCGGTTTTGCAAGTACATGTATGTGTAGGTTCTGTGGGTAGAGGCTTAAGAGATTTCATAGGTTTTAGCACCCCATCAATATCTTCCCAACCAAATTCACACAGATCTTTCCCTACATATGCATGATCCAAAACATGTACTCATCTTCTGACCAGGGCCGGACTGGGAACCCAAAGTAGCCCTGGCAATTTTTGGACCAGCCCTGTGGGTGTGTGGAGGGGGTATACAAGTGTGAAGCACTGCTGCTTTTGTTACTGAGGGCTGATATTGTAGCCCTGCTGCAAAAACCGGCCCCCAGTACCAAAACCTGCCCCCACCGCTACAAAACCATCCTCCACCCTTCCAGCCTCCCGTGGAAAACGCCCGATGCCCACTAGGGCCATTCTGGCCCTGCTTCTGATCAAGTAGAATGCTCTTTTAATGTGTCCAGGCACAGAATATGACGTCAGTGGATGGTCACTTAGCAGGACTGATCTCTTGAACTCACTGTACCGAAGGTCGTCAAATGTATGACAGTCAGAACTCGTTTTCCACACACGCACAAGGTATTTTTCTACGGCGTTAGAATCACATTCTTCTTCTGTCTCAGCAAATTCTTTTAGAAACTTCACAGGTTCAGCAGTTGAAGCTCCAAGCTTTGTTCCAATTTTGCTCATAGTATCGTCACCTGTAAGAATATGTGCCCTGATAAGAACACTGGGCATCTCTGGGTCAAGTTTCTTGTACAGAATATAAAGCGGGATTAAGTGTCTTTTCTCACCTATTCCATAACGTATCCATAACACTAACAATCCTTGACTTATGAATATTGCAACAAATCTCAGTAGCATCTATGTCATTTGACAGTACAATGGCTCATTTGACAGTACAATGGCTCGATTGGAACTATTTCGAACAGCTCACTCAACATGTGGCACAACACAAACATCTGCTTCCTCTAATTTGTTGTTAAGTTCTTGAACAATATGGCCCAAACCTTTTGAATATATCTCTGCAAGCACCAACTCCTCATTGACAATCATTCTACTGCCAATAATTGGAAATTCAGTGTTCACTGAAGCATCAGCAATGTTTTGGTGAGTTAGCATCTCCAAGTTCATCTTGTTCTATGTTGATGACCAGAATTTATCAAGTTGCACAGGAATAATTGTTGAATTTTTGATACAGACAAGACCAATTGTTCCACTGATAGGCATTCATCTGATTCACTCACATTCTTTGACAGATAGTTCAAGATAACTGTCAAAGACAATTTGCAGTTCTTGCAAGGTGCACACTGACTTTGATATCTGTAGAACAGTCTGAACGACGTCTCCAAAGTTTTGCATGGATGAAATCTTGACCATTCGCAATTGTGAAATATAATCCACAACAATAGCAGTTTTCAATGAGTATGTCAGGATTCCCAGGAGGTTTCCTCCCCATCGTTCAATAATTGCAAGCATTCTGCTTACAAAGCATCCCAGTAAAGGTAGGAGTTGGAAGACGAGTTGGCAGCAATGGAATTCTAAGATGTCTGCCAGCTCGCCTTTCCTGGCTCCGCTCTAGTGTTTAAACTGTCAGCCCGATTTGGAATGTGAAGCGCGCTCGAGCGTTCGAATGTGCACTTCACCTGAGGAATTACAGAAGAAGGATCTCACCTCAGTGCTCCGTCGTGAAAGTTAGTAAGGGTAGAGCGGCGTGCGTTGTTTTAGACCTTCGGTTTCCTAGAATTAGAGGAGGAGTTGTTCCGGTGCAGGTTAGTGTGTCCGCGCATGCCTGTGGCATGATGTTTAAGTAGTGCTTCGTACCTGCGCATGACAAGTACCTCAGAGTCGCGTCTTGCGCTCTGAGCTATCTAATCTCAGTGAAGCGAAAGACGCGAGTGAAGTCCTCAAATTCCCCACGTCTTAAATTTAAAGATTATTTTCCGACTTGTGTTGGGCTATTAGAACTCGAGTATTCATTTCCGACTTGTGGTTTCAAGTGCAGATAATTAATAAAAGAGGCTCTAGTACAGTTCTTCCAAATACAACTCAGAATAGCCTTAATCTCTCCCCAAAGGCTCAGTTGGGCTATTACTCAGACAACTCAAGTTCATTAAACGATACCTTAGTAAAAGACGATCCTAGTTCTAACTCCGTTCAGCTAGTTAAATAAATAATCAAGTAACCACTTACCTGAGCTTATTCACCGGCGTTCTATGAGCGCTAGGAGTAGTGTCTTCTTCAGACCACCTGTCATCACCTACAAAAGAAGAAACAAGAAGAAACAAGGTCAGGATTTTAAATACTATAGCCACATCACAGAAGAGAGGCAATAGTCAAGGGTGTAACTGGTAAGAGTTTGTTAAAAGAAATGTATAGAGAAAAATAATGATTAAGTAGAATGTTGTAGTAAGTATTGGTATTGTGTTACAGCTGAGAATAAGAAGAAGAAAGAAAAAGACGATAGCAGACTTAATCAGCAGAATACAACCTATTGGCAGTCTCTTCTTATCCACATCCCCTTTCCCCCCTGGCACAAACTTGTAGAGGAGTTCTATTCCCTCGCAGGGGTGTTCTGGAGAGGGCATTGGGAATTTAGCGTCATTCTGCTCGTTGCACGTTGGCAATCAAGTAACATTGAATCTGACAGAGTACACCTCTTCGAATTGAAATTCTTCAGGTGAAAGGTTTTTTTCGAGCTCTTGTATGAGTTTGTGCTTCACTGGTTTGGTTGCAGTATCTTCATCAAATAATGTGTTTGTTGGAAGAAGATCATGCAACAGAATGTCCTTGAAAAAATTCCCCCCTTTCTTTTGTTAAATCCACCTCTCTATGGGGCATATTTACAAGCCCCTATCGCCATCAAAACATCACTTTTCAGGATGTTATGGTGGCGATAGGGGCTTCGCCTTATTTACAAGGCAGGGTTAAGCCAATTAACGTGGCTTAACACTGCCTTGTAAATAAGGCACCCTTTCACACTATACTTAGCGTGAAAGGGGAGGGCAATGGGTGTTTCTGTGGGTGTTCCACCGCGACTCCCATTGATTTTGACACTGCCCCATATATATAAGGGTGCCGTAAGTATGGGGCAGCGCCAAAATTAAGACCGGGAAAACCTGGTCTTACCCTGGCGAAACGAGGAGAAATGTTTAATTTCTCCTCGTTTTTGCTGTTTGCATGTGTGCTGCGTTGTGCATCACACATGGAAACAGCAAAACGCCAATGATTGTTTATGTGCAGGAAGGTGTCCCGTCTTGCACATAAACAATCATTTTTAAAAAATTACGTTTTGCAACTTCTATGTGTCCTGCAATGAGCAGCACACATAGAAGTTACAAAACGCAATTTAAATATTGTTTATGTGCAGGAAGGGACACCTTCCCCTGCAATGCAGACACCCTTGCACTATGGTGCAAGGGTGCCTGCATTGGTGCTAGGACGCTAAGTGTAGCGCCAGCGCAGGGGGAAATGCAGGACTGCACCAAATTCCTGTAAATATGGTGCAGCCCTGCGTTTCTAAAGTGATGGAGCATGCCGTTAGCCTTCTTAACTTAACGACATACTTCGCCATTTTACTAGTAAATATGCCTCTCTGTGCTTGCGAAAGTTATTTTTTTGTGACCTAAAAGTTAGTAGTGGAAGGATAAAAGTCAGCCATACCAAAGAATGGTAAAGAGGATATTTTATGGGAAAGGGACATACACAGGATGGACAAGGAAAACCATTGAGCAAGATGCTAGAAAATAAGTGACAATAAAGCCACAGGGGGCTGTAATTCCACTGGAACTTCTTGGTAAGCACTCAATAAGTATTTTCAAACTAGACAAATTGTGCTGTCTGGTAGGTGAGACCTAAAGAAATCTCTGACAATTTGATGGTCATTTTGAAACTCTAGCATTTCCGATTCAAGCACAGAGGCCTAAAGAAGTCAATCACAACATACATTTTACACAATGTCATACATATTTGGTATTCAAAGAGTAACTGGTTTAAAAAATATTGTGTTGTATACATTATAAGTCTACCAACATATATCTGTTGTATTAAAAAATATGAGGAATGATCAGAAAGCATCTAGAGGCAGGTGGAAGACAAAATACTAACACAGCAAGATGTCTTTATTTTTCATTGCTGTTGATCCAAAGTACTGTTCCTCCTAAATCTTTCTTCTAAATAACCTGAGTAGTCTATGATGACAAAACTATTGCTGGCAGTCTTTCTTATTTTATATGTAACAATGTTGGTCAGAGACAAGAAATTTAACGCTGCAGCTCTAGAATGAACGTGGTTGGCATTTCTAATTACACTGTCTTTAACGTGTTTTTCCTTAAAACAAACACCAACAGCTGTTGCTCATTTCTTTAAAATTTCTAAGCAAAATATATTATCTTGAATCTTAAATAAATATATATTTAGAAGCATATCTCACTTTAGCTTTTTTTTTTAATACGAGTACTGTGCTTGAAGTTAAACACATTTTGGTACCTTTCCCTTTTTTGTCATTCTGACAGTCCATTGTCTACAGTGGTTCTTGTACAATAGCAACACTAACATGGGGCTACTTCTCTAACTGGCTTCCTCTGCCAAGCAGGCCCATATATTTGTAGTCTTCCGTTTGTTAGACTTTGTTGTCGACAAACAATTTCCTGCCATGCAGTGTGACACAAACACTAATTTGAATACTAGTGTGACTTGAAAACTATGCTTTTCTGTATTAGTTTGAAGTTTAGGAATGATTTACATTTGTGCACCAATGTTCTTGGCACTCAGGCAAGCTTCAATGTGTCCACGAGTACTGAGAGAGCTTGATTGATGTCATGCTCACTTGCTGGAGGTAAGGTGGACTGTGCTATTTGATTTTGGATTATTATGCCACAAACTATTAGTGAAGGAAATTACAACTACAATAATGCCATATTGTAATTATAATGGTTGTGATCTTTGAACAGGTACCTGTTTTCCTGTTGGTGGCATGCCTAAATACCAGGCTTTACTAATTAATTGACCTGCTTGACCCAAATACAAATTCATAAATCATCCATAACAATTAGTTGTGTAATTATCAATGAGAATTGTCTACTAACTTTTTGTCATTTTGATTGTTGTTGAAAATGACTATCTATTGCATGGTGTAACCATAGACTTTTTTTTGCCTTGACTGTTTTTGCTGACTGTAAAACTCTGTGCCCTTTACCCCAACTAGCCAGTGGTAATGTGCCTGTGCTTTCCCTTTCAACCTGATGCAATTGACTTGACCCTAATTGTCATTTTTAACATACATATGAGTCCCTTGCATATGGTACCTAAAGTCTACCCAGAGCCTGCATGTTAATTGTCAACATAGGGCTGCTGCAAACATTGTGCCATGCACTACAGTGACAGGGCAAATATGACTGCAGGCCTGCCATGTGTAGCACGGTGATGCACGCTTTAACTGCAATTCCGACCTTTCAAAATAACCCCTTTCAACAGGCCTAAACCCTCCTTTTGAATATTAATAAATCATCTCTAGTATGCTTTACTGCCCATTCATTCAGGGTGCATGGTATTTAAGAGTAGGGTGTGTAAAGATTTCATGTTAAACATGTCCTTACATTGAAAAGGCCAATAAGGCTATTTTCATTGAAGAAGGGAAACTGTTCTTTAGGAAAGCATTGGGATACAATATTACATTTAATATAGCTATCTCTGCTTAGATAAAAACAGCAGAACTCATTATTGGACTTTTTAAAATATTTAATAGAAACCTCTGTTCATTAGCAAATTTGGATTGGTGATAAATATTTTAGAACAGGTACTTTGACAAAGTTGCCTGCTTACTTTCCTAAAGCATCTAAAAGTCAATTTCCTTGAGCTTCCAGCTGTCACCCAGGAGCTGAATAGCCCCCTTAATGACAGTGTAAATCTGCTCCCAAAGCTGAGACAAAGGCCTTGGGTGTGGGGTGATGTTCTGTTTCTCTGGCAAGCTGACCATCTGGGCTGTACCCAGGAACTTAATTAACTTTAAAAGGGCATACCCTTTCACAGGTAGATGTAGCTAACAACTGGGCCTACCCCATTCCTTTGTCCCCCAGTCAGTCAGGCACCAGGGCTAGTGGGATAGGGGCTGACCCCAGAACCATTTTTGAATGACCATAGAGGAGAGGTTTGTCAATTCCCTGGCCACTCCTCAAGGGTGGGCACAGGAACTCTGCACAGGGGAAGAAAGATTCTACCATGTTGGTTTTTGGTAGAGAGGGGCACTGTGGAATTGTTTGCGGTAAAGCACACTGGAAATGCTGCAAATGTGGGCAGGGGCACCCCTGGCAACTTTACCCCATTGATTGGAAAATGGTCAGGAGTTTCCTCCACCCATAGCCTGTCAATGGGCATAAATGTGGTACCCACAGTACCTTCTTCGTATCACTTTTGGGCCTGTGAAAGAACAGAAGAGGACTGGACCTGCTGTTTGTGACCTGAGAAGAGCCCTAAAAAGTGGACCTGGACAAGATTGTATTCAGGACAAAGAAGTGGACTATAAGAGTCACAAGGCTGACCTGTTTGGGCTACAGGGACACAATAAGCTTCAAGAGGCTTTTTCTGCATTCTTAGCTGCCCAGTTCCAACTGGCCCTAACCTGGAACCTGCTGCTGGCCTCTGCTGCAGCGAGTCTTGACCACCAAGTGCTGTCCCAATGTCCTGCACCATTGGCTGATGTCACAGTGTACTCCACCTAACAAATCCTGAAATGTAGAAACTTTTTGCCAGCTTTTTGCTCTTTGAACTGACAGCACTGGGACAACCTGCCAACCCAATTTGAGGAAAGAGTTTGGCCGCTGGACCAAATATTCTGGTTGCTCCCACAACATTCTTCTCCACTGCAGCAATTCTTATTCAGCAGGACCTCGCAAAGAAGGTATTTGGCCTTGTGGATCCCTCTTCGGCCACAGTCTGCAGCCTTACCCCCCTGGAATAATCCAAGCTCCAAAAAAGTGACAAAGTCTGAAGTAAGAAATCATCACTGGGCGAAGGCGCGCACAGTATCCAGCTAGCAAGGGACCTTCTCTTGGCATGAAATTCAAATTTCTTCTACTCTGATCTTTCCTGCTTAAAATCTAAAGTTAATAGCTTCTCCAAGAACTTGTCCTGACAATGTCCTGCGGCTATCCCTTGACGTGAAGCCCTCTGCAGCAACAGCCTGCTGCCTTTCCCCGCTCAGGATTTTTGACTTCCATTCCAGAGGCTAAGTCCAAAGGTAAACTTTTCACTGGGATGAACCTGCTCCCTGTATCCACCTACAGTCCATCATGGTCACCCTTAAACATTACCCTTGTCCTAGTCAAGCGCAAACTGATGATCGCGGTTGGCGTTTAATGCTTTTTGGCACTATTTTAAGCCTTAACCTTTAAAAATTAATAACTCCGGTTCTACTGATTGGAGTTTTATTGCTTCAGTGTCATTTATTTATTACATTTACTCTTTTATTCGAAATTGGTTTGTGTTTTTCTTGTGTTGTGTTTTGACTTTATTACTGTTTGAGTTCTGCATAAATACTTTACACATTGCCTCTAAGTTAAGCCTGTCTGCTCAGTGGCATAACTACCAGGGGGTTTAGCTCAGGTTAGTTTAATGACTTTAGTCGTTCACCCTGAAAAGGATTGTGGGTAATATTTGTAGTGGGTACTTACCCCATCATCTAGTACCCCAAATATCTCACCGTTGTTTATCAGAATATTAATCACAACTTTATCATCTGACTCAAATATAGTGACCTAAATATTGTTTACAAAATCATCACTCCTCTTTCTCTAAATTTCAGATTTTAACTCCAGTGGGCGAATATTTTTTGAAATATTTAGTGCATAATGGTTATGTCAGATAATGTTTAGGCCACAATATATTCTGGTAACTGTAGAAAAGTGCCTCTTTTGACATGGTTAGCCCCCCACTTTTTGCCTGATGTTTGATGTAAGTTCGAACTGTAAGTGCACCTAGTCCCTGCTAAGCAGGTTCCCAGTGCCAGGTCTCCTTTTCCTAAAACTGTACCACAATTGGCATACAATCTCCAGTAAATGGTACCCCGGGTACCCAGGGCATGGAGACAGAAGGAGGTGCCCCTAGGGACCCCTCACCCGGATCAGGCAGTGCTGTTATCGCAGGCTGCATGTCTAGGTGCAGGACAAACCAAAGAGTTGATATGGCACACAGCCCTGTGCACCATGCCACCCCCACACTGCGTAAGAGATAGGTAAGCCACCCCTACTGCAGTCCTTCAGCCCTAAGGCAGGGTGCACTATATCCTATGTGAGGGCTTATCAGCATAAGCAGATAGGTCTCTGCGATATCCAGTCCATTCTGGGTGTTGTAAGTGAACAAGAAAGTATAAAGGGCTGTATGACGTTACAACGCATGCCATTACAATGCATGCCGTTACAACGCATACCTTTACCCCGAATTTCTGTCGGAGTGCGCTGAAAGTTGGAATAGTATAATTTACTATTCCAACTCCAGTGTGTGCAACAGTAGGGAAGGTGTTGGAGTTAACTCCAACACCTTCTACCCCATGCAACAAGCCTTTCGCGTTGTAACGACATGCATTGTAATGGCATGCGTTGTAACGCTTTCGTTGTAAAGGCTGTTTCCCGTATAAAGAGCACGTGGGCTGGGTACTCGTCAACACGAATTTCCTAGTTCCATGATAGCTTCACTGATTTATAAGATCTTTGGTACCAAACATCTTGTCTTAATAAATTGTTGCTGATGGCAGTATTCGATTTATTAATAACTTCACACAGGAGCCCTGCTAGAGGGTCCCCTGAAGCCTACCAAACACTGGTGTTGTCCCTGTCTAGGTTTAGCCAGCCTGCTATTACCAGACATGTTTCTGGACCCATGAGTAGAGAGCCAGAGCTCTCCAGATCCAGAGACAATGCCTGCTCTGGGCGGAGGTGGTCACACCTTCCCCCCTGCAGGATCTGCCTTTGCAGAAGTGGGAACTTCAAAGCACATGCCACCTTTGAACCCTGCCCCCAGCCCTCTGCTGTTAGAAGTAGATGGCGACCTCTCCCCTGTATTGCTCCACTTTTGGCGGGATGACTGGTGGAAAAATTAGGTAAAGAAGGATGTGGGTATACCTACGCCCTGCACCACACCTCAGGTGGGGCAGATGACGTAGACCACACTTTTCACTATCCGCCATCATGAGGATGGGGATAGTAGCCTATAAGGAGTCAGGGTATGCCCACTCCCCACGTGGGTTGAGCATCAAGAGGGTGTATGCACCCTACAAGTAGGCAGCCCATTGGCTACTATCTGGCCTCCCCTAAAAACACCCCTAAATTCAGTATGTAGGTGGCTCCCCGAGAACCTGACTTCAGATTTGACGGAGAGAAGAAGACGACAGAAGAAGACCGCAGCGGTTCAAGAACTGAAATTCGATGCAGAAGAAACTGGCACAAACCCCCGCCGCTGCCAAGGACTCGACCTTTGCAACCTGCTGTCTCTCCTAAAACCTGCGAGGCCTCCAAGAAACCCTGGAGCCCTCCAGCCTTCTGCAAATTACCAAGAACCTCCCTTTTGGCTAGAGGCTCTATTCCCCAGCATCCTCCGTCAAAGAAACCACTGTTTTTGAGGACCGCCACACTCCGTGTCGATGTGACTCACCACTGAAGAACAAACGTTGCAGCAACCAAGGCTTGTTGGTTCACCAGTCTGGTAGAACCGACTCCTGCACTCCTCCATCCACTCAAGGGATCCTCTTAGCATAACGACTGATGCTGAAAACAGCCCCGTTCCTGAGAGCCCGTGCCCTCTTGCCACTTGCCAGTGGCATCGACGGCGTAAAAGCAGCAACGTTGGCACGACCACCTCCTCTGTGACGGTCTGCCCTGCATTTCACCTGTGGGCCGACCGCTGCCAGTGACCTGTGAAACCAGCACCCATGACCTCTGGTCTTCCTGACCCAGGTACGGCCCATCTGCCTGCTGTACCCGAGTCCTGGGCCCCCAAAGACCTTCATCGCTCTGGTGAAGACGACCTCGGATCTTCCCCGGGACCAGGGTCATCCACAACTCCACGGCGGAGTCCTCCTTCCAGCGACCACCAGGGTAACTGAGTCGGCGGTCCTCTGCCATCTGAACCCGCACCATCATCCATCAACTGCGACCGCTGGGTTGGTGGTGTTCCGATTCCATTGACTTCTAGTGACCTGCTGCCGGCGACCGCAACAGTAACTGTGTTGGCGGTCGACTGAACTCCATTCAAAGCTATACGTTCCATTGCTTTACCGCCGCCAGGGATGGTAAATATTTGACGGATCATAGATACCAAAAGTACTGCATACTTTGAACTGCATAACATTTCCTTCGATATTTCAAGCATCTTCCAAGTATTTAAACAAATATTGAAAGTGTAAAAAGTATATTTCTGATTTGAAGTCCTGCTTCTCAAATTTATATAAAGAATCTTGCTATTTTTATACAAAATTGGTCTGAGATTTATTCTTGAGTGTGTGTCTCATTTATTGCCTCTGTGAGTACAACAGATGCTTAACACTGTCCTCTGATAAGCCTAACTGCTCATCCACACTACCACAAAAACAGAGTTAGTATTATCTACTTGTTGCCTCTATCTTCCTCTGGAGATTTCTCGCACTCTCTACATAGTTTACTTCATTTTAGTACACTGTACAGAAAGGTGGTATCTTACATTGGTGGATCAGCGGTGGGGTACACAACTTTGCATTTGCTGGACTACTTTGTCAATAAGTGAACATGCAAGTAATCCAAAAATTGCCTAATTTTTGATTGGCCTATTTTTTTCTAAATTTGTAAAATAAACTCCTAGAGCCTTGGTTAAGTCCCTGAAACAAACAGAAATTTAAAAGTCAGTACTTTAGTTAGGACAAAGTATTTTAGTTATCTCTTTTAACTTCATAAAAAGGTCCCAACTTTCGTAAAATAATGCCTGAAATCAGTAGCCAGGATCAGGAGCTCGACCTGACCCCTTACATGGACCTGAACCATGCGCATTGCAGAACCATCTGTAAGGGCTGTGGTATCAAATTGGGAAAAAGTCCCAAGACCGAATATCTCAGACAAGTGATAACTCGTTTTGACAAAGATCACCCAGAGGAGGTAGCCCAGTCTGGAGATGATGACATTATCAATGATGATGATGTTGAGGGTGGACGTGAGTCAGCCTCCTCAGAAACCGCTCAAAATCCCTCAGATGAGGACCTCCAGCTTGAAAGATTGGCCAAGAGACTGAGTTTAGAAACCCAGCTCCCAGAACTAGAAAGACAAAGAAAAGAGAATGGCCTAGGACCTATCTCTGGTGGCAGCATACAAAGAAATAGGGAGAGACAGAAATCTTTAAATCTAAAACTCCCTAAAGGAGTTGTCCCCCCACATGCAGAGGGTGATGATATCACCAAATGGTTCACTGCGTTTCTAGAGAGCTTGTGTAGCTAGAGAAGTAGAGAAGAAACATTGGGGCTCTCTCTTATGGGAACTGTTCTCAGGAAAATGTCGGGATAAACTCCTGACATTGAATGAGGCAGATGCTTAGACCTATGAACTCATGAAGGGTACCCTGATTGAGGGCTTTGGTCTTACCACTGAAGAGTATAGGATAAGGTTTCGGGAGACCCGAAAAACTCAGAGTCAGTCCTGGGTCGAATTTGTCGACTTTTCAGTGAAAACACTAGATGGTTGGTTAACAGGTAACAATGTGAAAGACTATGAAGGGCTTTACAATTTAATTATGAAGGAGCATCTTTTAATTAATTGTTACAATGAGAAGTTACATCAGCATCTGGTAAACCTAGGTCCACTTTCTCCTCTAGAGTTGGGGAAGAAAGCAGAACACTTGGTCAAAACTAGGGTGACCAGAACTACCACAAGTGGGGGAGACCAAAAGAAAGAGGCCTAAAAGCCCTCCCCCAAGGGAAAGAGGGTAATCCTTAAAACAAAGAGACTTCGTCAGGTCCCCAAAGATCTGTTCAAGAGGGTGGGCCCGAGACTCTTCACAGCCAATGGTTGGGTACCAGGGGAAGAACTGGGATCCGAAGAAGGCTTGGTGCCAGGATTGTAGGTCCTTTGGGTACAGAACTGGAGACTCTGGCTGTAAAAAACAGAAAAATGCCTCTAGTTCTCCTACAGTAAATGCAGTAGCCAATCTCCAGATGGGATCTCAGGAGGGCCCTGACTATCTCAGAGGGCTCACTGAGGAGACTCTCATGGGGGATGTATACTTAGCCATCTTAGCTGTCTGGCCCACTAATATGTAGAAATACAGACAGCATCCCGTTGTTAATGGGGTTAGGGTGGAAGCGTTGTGAGACACTGATGCTAGCGTCACCATGGTGACCCAGAATCTAGTGTCTGCCAATCAGTACTTGCCTGGAAGGTCCTATCCAGTCACCAATGCTGACAATGTGACGACAAACCATCCCATGGTGTCCTTTGACTGAGGGGGTGCTGCTGGTAAGAAAGAGGTAGCTCCGACACTCCCAGTTGAATGTTTGCATGGGAACAATTTAGAGACCTCATCCTGGGCTGAGGCAGAACTAAGGATTCATGCCAGGATCCTTTGAATCACACACTAGGCATGTGCAAAAACCCGAGCATAGAGCAGAGCTCAAAGTGAAAAAGATGCGCTGGAGTCTGGAAAAATGGGCAAGCCCTCCAAGACAAAAGGCAGGAAGACTGGGGGACCAGCTTCCAAACAGACACTGACCTCTCTCCTTAGGGAGAAGAAGAGTCAGCCCCAGAGGGAACCGAGCCATAGGAGCTGGAGCCTTACCAGGCTGAGAACTTGGGCCCAGGCGGACCGTCCAGGGAAGATCTGTGCCAGGGGCAGAGAACCTGTCCCACTCTTAAAAGCCTGCGACAGCAAGCTGCTGCACAGGAAAGTGGCGATATCAGTGGTTTACACAACACCTGATGGGAGGAGGGGATCCTTTACACTGAGGCCAGAGGCCCAAAACCTGGTGCCACTCAGCGAGCGGTAGTGCCTCAGATGTTTAGGGAGTTCCTCCTCGCGTTGGCCCATGATATCCCACTAGCTGGACACCTTGATCAGAACAAAATGTGGAGTTGGCTTGCCAGCCACTTTTATTGGCCAGGGATGCACCAGAAGGTGAAGGAGTTCTGCACTCCTGCCCCACATATGAAGCCAGTCGCAAGACAGATGGGCACCCAAAGGCCCCCTTAATCCCACTCCCAGTGGTTTGGGTTCCCTTTGAGAGGATAGGGATCAACATCCCCCCACAAAGGGAACCCTTGACCTTCCCACAGCATCAGGGAACAGATATATTATGTTGGTAGTGGATCATGCCTCCAGGTACTCTGAGGCTTTTCCCCTTAGGACTACCACTGCCCCTGCAGTGGCTAGTGCCCTCACTGGTGTCTTCACCAGGGTGGGTTTCCCTAAGGAGGTGGTGTCAGACAGAGGTACCAACTTCATGTCTGGCTACCTAAAACACATGTGGAAGGAGTGTGAAGTGACTTATAAGTTCACTACCCCCTACCACCCACAGTGTAATCGCCTTGTTGAAAGATTCAAGAAGACCATGAAAGGTATGATTGGTGGACTCCCTGAAAAGCTCCAGAGGAGATGGGATGTTTTGCTGCCATGCCTGCTTTTTGCCCACATGGAAGTGCCACAGAAGAGAGTGTGGTTCTCCCCATTTCAACTTCTGTTTGGTCATCCTGTCAGGGGACCAATGTTCCTTGTGAAAGAGGGATGGGAGAAACCTCTCGGCAAACCTAAACAGGACATAGTGGACTATGTGCATGGCCTCCGCTCCCGGATGGCTGAGTACATGGAAAAAGCGAACCAAAACTTTGAGGCAAGCCAGGAGCTCCAGAAGCAATGGTTTGACTTAAAGGCTGCTATGGCGGAGTTCCAACCAGGGGAGAAGGTATGGGTAATGGAGCATGGGGCCACTAGGGCCCTCCAAGATAAGTGGAACAGGCTCTATTCCATCCTAGAGAGATAAGGGTAGGTCACCTACCTGGTGGACCTTAACGCTTCCAGGAACCCCAAGCGGGTCATCCATGTGAACCTTCTTAAATCCTATTACGACAGGGCAGATGTGACCATGCTCAAGGTTACAGATGAGGAGCAGGAAGCAGACAAAGAACCTCTCCCTGACCTCCTGTCCAACAATCCAAAAGATGAATCAGTAGAAGGAGTGGCCTTGTCAGACACCCTAACAGTGAGTAGACACCCTCACTGCCCAACAGTAGACTGATTGTAGGTAAGTTCTAAATCAGTTTGCTGAGCTCTTCTCTTTGACCCCAGGTCAGGCTAGCTGGTGTACCCATAACGTGGACACTGGTGAAAGCCTACCTGTCAAAAACAAAATATATGGGCAGTCTAATCACATGAAAGAGAACATCAAGCTGAAGTAAGCAAGATGCTGGAATTGGGAGTCATAGAGCCAGCTGAGAGTTCCTAGGCCATCCCAGTTGTCTTAGTCCCCAAACTTCATACCCAGGGTAGTAAAAAAGAAATGAGGTTTTGTGCGGACTATAGGGGCCTCAATGCTGTGACCAAGACCGATGCACACCCAATTCGTAGGGCAGAGGAATTGATTGACTGGCTAGGAGCAGCCAAATATCTGAGTACCTTTAATCTCACATCAGGGTACTGACAGATATGTATGATTCCAGAAGCCAAAGAAAAATCTGCATTTTCAACCCCAGATGGGCATTATCAGTTTACTGTAAAGCCGTTTGGTCTGAAAAATGCACCTGCCACTTTTCAGAGGTTGGTGAATAAAGTCTTGGCTGGCTTGGAATCCTATAGTGCAGCTTATCTTGATGATATTGCTGTCTTTAGCTCCGCCTGGCCAGATCACCTGATCCACCTTGGGAAAGTATTGGAGGCTTTGCGCAAGGCAGGCCTCACTATCAAGGTGAGCAAGTTCCAGATAGGTCAGGGAAAGGTTGTATACCTGGGCCACCTTGTGGGAGGAGGAAAGGTTCAACCCTTGCAACTCAAGATCCAGACTATTCTGGACTGGGTGGCTCTAACAATCCAGACTCAAGTCAGGGCCTTCCTTGGCTTGACTGGGTACTATCGGAGGTTCATGAAGGATTATGGCACCAGAACTGACCTCAAACGAATGCCCAAAAAGGTGAAATGGACGGTGAGCTGTCAAAAGCTTTTGATGCTCTGAAGGAAGCAATGTGCTCTGCGCCTGTTCTGAAAGCTCCAGATTATGCCAAGCAATTCATTGTGCAGACTGATGCCTCTGAACATGGTATAGGAGTGGCCCCATCCCAAGTAAATGATGAAGGTCAAGACCAGCCTGTGGCTTTCATCAGTAGAAGGCTACTCCCCAAGGAACAGTGTTGGAGTACCATCGAGAGGGAAGTCTTTGCTGTGGTCTAGTCACTGAAGAAGCTGAGGCCCTACTCGTTTGGCTCTCACTTCATTGTTCAAACTGACCACAGGCCTCTCAGATGGTTAATGCAGATGAAAGGCGAGAATCCCAAACTGCTCAGGTGGTCCATATCCCTACAAGGAATGGATTTTGAAGTGGAACACAGACCTGGGATTGCCCATGCCAATGCAGATGGACTTTCCAGGTTCTTCCACTTAGACGATGAAGACTCACTAGAGGAATGGTAGTCTCATCCTCTTTCATTTTGGGGGGGGGGGTCATGGAGGAAAGTGTCTCTTTTGACATGGTTGGTCTCCCTTTTTTGCCTCATGTCTGTTTTAATAACCAGGTTCCCAGTGCCAGATTTCCTTTCCCTAAAAGTGTACCACGATTGGTACAACTTCTGTTTCCCCTATAAGCCCCAGTAAATGGTACCCCGGGTACCCAGGGTATGGGGACAGAACGAGGTCCCCTAGGAACACCTCATACAGATCTGGCAGTGCTGCTATCGCAGGTTGCATGTCCAGGTGCAGAATAAACCGATGAGTCTACATGGCATACAGCCCTGTGTGCCAAGTCACCCCCACACTATGTAATATATAGGTAAGCCACCTCTACTACATGCCTTTAGCCCTAAGGCAGTGTGCACTATATACTTTCTGAGGGCCTATCAGCATGAGCAGATAGGTCCCTACGATATCCAGTCCATTCTGGGTGTTGTAAGTGAACAGGGAAGCCATAAAGAGTACATGGGCTGGGTATTCGTCAACACGAGTTTCCTAGTTCCATGATGGCTTTAAAAGGTGTTTGGCACCAAACATCTTGTCGTAATAAATCCTTTTTGATTGCAGTATTGGATTTATTAATAAATTCACACAGGAGACCCTGCTAGAGGGTACCCTGAAACCTACCCTACACTGGAGTTGTCCCTGCCATCACCAGACATGTTTCTGGACCCCCTGGGTAGAGAGCCAGAGCTCTCCGGATCCAGAGACAATGCCTGCTCTGGGCGGAGGTGGTTACACCTTCCACCCTGCAGGATCTGCTGCGGCAGAAGCAGAAACTTCAAAGGACATGCTGCCTTTGAACCCTGCCCCCCTGCTGTTAGAAGCAGATGGTGACCCCCCTGTCCTGCTCCACTTTTGGCTGGAGGACTGGCGGGAAAATTAGGTAAAGTAGGAGGGGGGTCTGCCTTCACCCTGTACCAACCCTCGGGTGGGGCAGATGAGATAGTCCCCACTTTTCACTATCCGCCATCTTGAGGATGGGGAAAATAGCCTTTTAGGAGTCAGGGTATGCCCACTCCCCATGTTGGGTGAGCATAAAGAGGGTGTAGGTACCCTACAGGAAGGTAGCCCATTGACTACTACCGGGCCTTCCCTGAAAACGCCCCTTAATTCAGTATTTAGGTGTCTCCCCAAGAACCTGACTTCAGATTTGACGGACAGAAGAAGACGACGGAAGAAAGCCACTGCGGTTCAAGAACTGAGATCTGATGCAGATGAAACTGGCACAAACCTCCGCCGCTGTCAAGGACTCGACCTTTACAACCTTATGTCTCTCCTGAAACCTGCAAAACCTCCCAAAAACCCCGGAGCCCTCCACCTTACTGCAAATTGCTAGGAGCCTACCTTTGGGCTATAGGCTCTAGTCCCCGGTGTCCGCTGGCACTGAAACCACCGTGGTTGAGGACCGGCATGCTCAGTGTCGACGCAACTCCCCACTGAAGAGGGAATTTTGTAGCAACCAAGGCTTGTTGGTTCACCAGTCCGGTAGAACTGACTCCTGCACACCTCCATCAACTCGAGGGATCCTCTCAGCCTAACGACTGATGCTGGAAACAGCCCCATTCTTGATAGCCCGTACCCTCTTGCCAGTGGCGTCGACAGCGTAAAAGCAGCAATATTGGCACGACCGCCTCCTCTGTGACAGTTTGCCCTGCATCTCACCTGTGGCCCGACCGCTGCCAGTGACCCCTGATGCCAGCACCCACGACCTCCGGTATTCCTGACCCAGGTATGACCCGTCTGCCTGCTGTACCCGAGTCATGGGCCCCCAAAGACTTAATCCCTCTAGTGAAGATGACCTTGGACCTTCCACTGGACCAGGGTCGTCCACAACTCTGTGGCGGACTCCTCCTTCCAGTGACCGCATGGGTAACTGAGTCGGCGGTCCTCTGCCATCTGAGCCTGCACCATCATTCAGCAACCAGGACCGCTGGGTTGGCGGTGTTCTGATTCCATTGACTTCCAGTGACCTGCTGCCAGTGACTGCGACGTTAACTGTGTTGGCGGTCAACTGAACTCCATTGAAAGCTATACGCTCCATTGCTTTACTGCTGACCGGGTTGGTAAATATTTGACGGTATCGACTGACAAGTGCGTAGATACTGAAAGTACTGCATACTTTGAATTGCATAACATTTCCTTCGATATTTCAAGCTTCTTCCAAGTATTCAATCAAATTTTGAAAGTGTACAAAGCATATTTCCGATTTGAAGTCTTGCTTATCAAATATATATCAAGAATCTTGTTAGTTTTATACAAAATTGGTCTCTTATTTATTCCTGAGTGTGTGTCTCATTTATTGCCTCTGTGAGTACAACAAATGTTGTCCTCTGATAAGCCGAAGTGCTCGCCTACACTAGCACAAAAAGATAGTTAGTATTATTTACTTGCTGCCTCTATCTTCCTCTGGAGATTTCTTGCACTCTCTACATAGTGTACTTCATTTTAGTACACTGTACAGAGAGGCGGTATCTTACAGTAACATACTGTTTTGAGTTCTCAACTTTCTATGCCCACAGGCAGGTGTACTTGGAATCAATCCTTTATTAAACAAATCAGAAAGACAAGACAGTACAGTGTTCTCTAGGTGTCAGTTTTTCACTGGAATTCAGAAGCTAACCCAGCTATTCTCTCTTTCAGTCTAATAAGGTCTGTAATGAACTACATAATCGTAAGTGTCTGTACAGGGGGACAAAGAGGAAAGAAGATATAAAGAGCCACTTGGTAAACGACTCAGTCCACTGAAATCGTGAGCACAGCACGGACCCTCAGTCTGCAATTGACTGACAGGAAACTGTAATCCTTTAGGACAAGGTACCATTAATTTAAATATACGTGTGTAAAACAGGATTCAATGACTGGAGATTATCAGTAGAATGGCTTACAAGGGAAAGGAAGCAGAGAGTGTGTGACTGGCTCCCAGATGACCAAGATACAGTCTAGAGGCCAAATGCGTGAGTTTGCCTCCCATAGTAGAGACAGCAGGTGCCAGAATGACTTGGAGTGTTTAAAGTTGGAACAGGAATTCCAGAAGTGGCAGCAATAAATGCTTAGTATCTGTGGGAGGAGGGGTTAACCTGAGTGTCAGGAAACAGCCTCAGACTGGGGTTATTCCAGGGGTCAGACCTACTGAAATACATTCCCAGACTCTTTCTAAAAGTTCTGACAAGCTACAGCAACATGCATACACAAGCATAAACATCCGGTAGAAGGGTTAGATGGCGACTAGGAAGACTCTTTATAGCTGGAGCTGCAAAGCTCTAGCCTGAAGGGGTTCGTTTTTGGTTTCATTTCCAGGCTATGAGCAGCAGTGCCAGTTAAAAGAACAGCAAGTATGGAGTACTGTGCTTGGCAACTGAGGTTGTTCTGCCTTCTCCATTTCTGATTCAGTTCACATCTGTTTGGCAAGCCCACATGTTTTTTGTGTTTTCTCTTTCCCCAGTCCCTATAGTAGTTACCCCCCTTTTAGGCAAGACTCTACTAGTTTCCCTCTGTTCCCTACAGTCCTGTGATAATCACCAGTTGGCACTTGTCCACTGCTTTTTGTGTGCTTACTGAAACCTCCAAGATCGAAACTTTGCTGGATTGATGCTCCCCGCCTTTTTGGTTCGTTGACTGGTAGCTGGATGGCTAGTTACAAACATTCTCTTACTCAGTACCGGTAAGCCATTTTTTACTGGGTCTGGGCTTTGAAGCGATTCATGCATGTTATATAGATCGGCTTATATTGTGTTGTGCACTTTTGATATTGAGGCTAGGGTTGTGGGAAATTTGCATAAGTTTCTTTTGCGTAATAATGTGAAATTTTGGGAAGGTTACGCACTATTAGGCATAATTAATGAAATGCAAATCTGTCATTTAGCACTATATTTTAGTGTGAAATGCATCTTTCTATCAATTCCAGATGCAAGGATGCATTTCGTACTAAAAAAATGACACGAAAAGCCCAATTGCCACAAACAACACACATACTGATTGTTTATGTTGTTCCTGCTCTATACTTTTGCCACGCACAGAAGTATAATTATGCGGTGTGGTATTAATTCAGCATTATTCATTAGGTAGGAATCACAAGCATTGTAAGTGATCCCCTCACTTAATGTATTTACTACAATATAGAGAAAATTTCTCAATTATGACATAAAAAAGAAGAAAGGTCTGACAAGGGTTTATTTTGCTGATATATATTCTCTCAACAGATCTCTGTAATCATCAGTGTACTTATTATATGCAAAGAGCAAACGACGCAGTGCTCAAGTGAATGTGACAGTAATTAAAAGTGAACACAAGACACTGTGCAATCCAGGCTCCTCAGACAAAAAAATATATGTTAGCAATTATTACACGTTCATAATCATCATAATAGAAAAGTGAGCCAGGAATAAGATGTCTTTTTTATGTTATAATTGAGAAATGTTCTCTATATTGTAGTGGTGATTACATTAAGTGAGGGGATCACTTACAATGGTTGTGATTCTTACCTACTGTAAAATGCCCACAGCACTCTGTATATACTTTTAGAAAGTTGGCATTTTCTACCTTTAGCCATTTGGTGCCTTCTGCCTGTCTCTGAATACACATCTGGGATGGGTGACAGCTGGGCTTTGTGCATTCCCTTTAGACAGCCACACACAAAGGGAGCGTAGGTGTGACTGATGGCCATACACGTCCTGATGGGCCATCCTGGGTAGGATGGGAGGGAGGACCTGACACTTACACCTGAATAGGCTGGGCCATGTCCAACTCAAAGGGCTGCATACCCCCCTGTAGTGAGTCTGCAGCCAGGGAAGGAAGAGCAGGGAATCTGTGCACTTCAAAGACATATCTTTGAAGTCTCCCCCACTTCAAAGGCACAACTGGGTATAAGTGCTGGACCTCTGATACCACCACTTTAGTACATTCCTGGACCTGCGAAGAACTCTGCCAAGAGAAAGGACTGCTGGGCCTACAAGGACTACCACTCTGCTGGACTGCTGCTCTGGACAAACTGCTTTTCCTCTGTGCTGCCCTGCTGCCTGCTACCCTCTGCCCTGCTGAGGAAAGACTGGGCCCATCTCACTTGAACCCAGAGTGACTCACAGGGCATGCTGGCTTGCCCCCTGTTCTAAGTCTCAGGGACATCAAAGACTTCTCATCAACCTGGAGCAGCACCTGGCCTTTGCTTGCTATAAGTCTTGCCCTGCCAAGTGGTGCCAATCCAGTCCTGGGCCCTTGAAAGTGGGTATATGTGCTGCAACTGCCAGAACCCACACATCAACGACATTGCGCCAATCGGAACCAGTGCATCTCCCTCGATGCCGTTCATTGTTGCTGCTGCACTGACCGCGGACATCGCATCGCCGAATGTGCTGCGCATCATCTCCAGTTTCCAACACATCTCTGACTTTGCACAGCTCGGCGCCGACACATCATCTTCAACCCAGCGGTTCGACAACGCATCTAAGGTACGTTGCAGCGGGCCAAGGCTGTTCCCTGTATCTGACCCGTGGTCTGTCGTGGTCGGCCTAAACTTTTAGATGTACCCCGGTCTAGCGCGACCAGATAGCTCCGGTTGGCACTTTTAAGCTTTTATGCACTATAATTTCATTTTATCTCTAAAAATTCATAACTCCGGTTATACTTATTGGAATTTTGTCATTGTGGTCTTGTTTTGTTCATAAAAATACAACCTATTTGTCTAACTTGGTGTGGATTCCTTTTGTGGTGTTTTCATTCTCTTACTGTTTGAAGTGTTGCACAAATGCTTTATACATTGCCTCTTAAGTTAAGCCGGCATGCTGTGTGCCAAGCTACCAAATGGCGAGCACAGGTTAATTTATGGTGTGTATCTGACTTACCCTGACTAGGATCGTGGTTCCTGCTTGGACAGGGTGCGTACCTCAGCTAACCTGAAACCCAATTTCTAACAAGAAGTTATTAAAATTCCAGAATAAAATATAAAACTTTCATTGGATTAAACACATTTTGTGCACTCAACAATATACCACAGACTGCACTCAGATGCTCCATAGAAATCAAACTAATAGTTTTTAAAATAAAGAGATACAGTTTGAGTTACTGCTACTAAAATTATTTAATAGGTAAACACATAAAGGTGGCTACCTTTCTCTACTTCTTTCTAGTCAAGCTGAAGCTGGTATTACTAAACACCTCTCAAACCTCTGGACTTCTGTTCAGAACTAGTTTACCCTGTTATTTTAGACAGTAAAGGGGCTATTGCCTGGAAAAATGGCAATGCGTGCATGGAGCACAATTCGTTAAAAAATGCAGCTTTCACAAGGCTCTGACTTTTTTGTGGTAAGATCAATATTAATGAAAACTTCCCTGGATCCATCGGATTTAGTCAAATGATGTCCCATCTATAAATTGACTTTACCCATCTTACTATTAGAGTGAAAGGTTATTTTGCAATTATAGGGAATTTCTAAGCGACATCACAATCTGGATTCTTTCCAAAGAGAGCTTTTATCTGGTATGAATACTGAGGAGGTGGTGGTGTCAGTTCTTGGTGAACTGAAAACGGAGGTGAACGATTGTAGAGTTAGTGCTCTGGTTCTGTTGGACTAATCAGGGGTATTTGACATCATTCACTATCCACTTCATGTGTAGAAGGTGGTGCCTTTCAGTGGGGGAGGATGCTAGGTAGCATCAGTTCCAGGATGGCAGCGCTCGGTTGATTTGCCCTTCTCAGGTCCTTCCCTATGTCAGTCCAATGGCATTCCACATGGATAAGCAATCTCACTCTTACTGTTCAAGTGTTGTTCCCAATTTATAGCTAAAGTCTTGCATGCTCACCAAGGGGCATATTATCAAGCGGCAGCGATAATTATCGCTGGCCGCGCTTAGCGTGAGATTTGTTATCACCGGCTATCGCTGGAAATTATCGCCATGCTAGCGCTGTATTAACAACGCTTAGCGCAATGGCGATAATTTTCCAGCGATAGCGGTGTTTTCCATGGGAAATCGCTGGTTTTTCAGCGATGTTCCATGGAAAACGGCGATATCCTTGATGATAGGGCCTGTGGTCTTAGCCACGCAATCCACCTCCCATATTAGGTATGCCTTAGTCTGGAATTTAACAGACGTTAAATTCCAGTGTTAAGGCCCAGTTAGCGCGAAAAAAATCAGCGCTAAACCGGACGGGGCTTCGTTGTAAATACAGCAAAGCACCGTTAGCGATATTTTATAATGTAGTTGTAAGGGGCACGCCTACCTTGCATCTCATTAGCGATGCGAGGCGAGGCGATAGGAAACCGGGCGCTAAGGCAGGGAAACACGCGCTAGCGTGTCCTTGTTAATAAAGCGATAAAATTATCGCCGCTTTTCGCCCGAAAACGGACGCTAAAGCGGCGATAATGTTATCGCCAGCCCTTGATAATATTCCCCCAAGTTCGTTTTATCTTTGTACGATGATGACACAAAAACCTTTTTAAGCTTGCAATGGTGTGGTCAATCCTCTATCAACTATATATGTTGTTGTTTTTGACTAAATGGTGGAAGTATACTTATTTTCTGATGCTGAAACAAATCAGAAAATGATCTTAATAATATGCATTTCTTTCTTTGAAGTGCTCATTCCTCGCCTACAATGATGGGTCCGACCTAAACTAAATTTAAAAAAATTAAATCTTATCAATTCGATTCGATTTTGATTCTGTCCTGCCAATTGAAGCTCGGATTAACCTGGTCTCTTGAGTTTCTTTCTTTATTACGATATGCATAATTTTGTCAGTTATCTTTTTTCATCATTGCTTTTAGCGATTCCACCTCTGCAGAATTGGACTACAGTAAGGTCTTGATTATATATGGTAATCTCCATTGTAATCTCTATTCTCATCCTCGCACAGTTCATGTAAAATTATGCTTTTTTGCCTCCTGTCAAACCAGCTAAATCCCCAGCTGCAGCTCCCCTAAAGTATTTATTACTCAGATTGTTCCTCTTCCAGGCCTCTGACTCAATCGAACAGCCTATAGCTTCGGGCAACAAGAAGGACAAGCTGTGTACACCACGAACCTCCATCAATGCAAAGAAGTGGATGAAAGGCTGGGAAACAAAAGAATGTTATGAGGCAGAAGTGATTATGCTGTTATGCATTTATTAGTTATGATTTTTTCAACTTTAATTTACATTTTTGTCAGCTTTATATATACATAATTAATTGTTATTTGCAGGTGCTTCATTGTAAGAAGGAGGATGTGCAGTGTGATATTTTCTACTGTGTTACTACCTTAACTCTCCCCACCTTAAGTCTGGAATTCCCTACATAGAGTTCGGATCTCGTCTCGAATGTAAGATGCTGAAAACAGTCAGATTGGCAGTGCGTTGAGTGGGGTGAGAAAGCAGGAGGAGAAGAAGCTGGGCATTGCAGCAAGGGTTGTTCCAATATATGTGTTTGTCTTGTACCCTCCAAAGAACAACCAGGAGCCAGAGGTAAATTGTAGAGGGTTTATTCAATTCAGTTGGTTGCCTGCAATTGGAGCGTAGCTATCCCTCGGCCAGCTCAAACATAACCGACTCCACTGGAATGTCAGCTCAATACCCAGGATGCAGAATGCAGGCTGCCCCCACACTCCACATTCCCTTACAGAGTTCTATGCATGTGACATACAAAGATGCATAATCACAACAGTTTGGAACTGTATCACAAAGGAGTCATTGCCCAAGGAACACTCAGATTCCTTTGGAGGGTCTGAAATAAACTGTCAGCATCCCTGGAAGGAGCTGTCATGAGGGGTGTCAACATACAGTTGGCCCACCAAGGACACCAAGATATTGGAAAAACCAAAGCCTCTTTGGAGAAAAAAGAATGTTTCCCTGAACTCGATGCTCTGATTGAGGGCATGGTCAGCAGCTGTTTTCTGTGTAATTCGGCAGTGGGGCCTGACACATCATCATGGAAGAGGATTACAACATTCCATGCACAAAGGTAGCATGGACGTCTGCACCAAAGCAGGCCATCATTAAATGTTGGTGATTGTTGATGGATGCACCAGATACCAGGTCATGAAATCAACTGCTTTTGACCAGAAAGCACAAATGCTGGATGAAGTATGGGCCACTCATGGGGCACCTCACAGAGCTGGGTCACATAATGGCCAATTGTTTCATGGATCTGATTTTTTAGAATACATGAATGGCCTTGGTATCATGCACAGGAAAACCAACCCTTGATGGCGCAAGCTAACAGAGAGATAAAGAGGCATATACACGTCATGAAGAAACCCATGAGAATTTATACTAAACAAACACAAAAGGTGTAATGATGAACATCTCCAGATAAGTGAAGATTGATCTCTTTTCTGAGAGCCCACACATCAAACTGGCATCTACAGCCTTTCCAGAAGAGAACTGACTTGAACACAGAACATTGTTTCAAGTAAAGCAAACAAGGAAATGTCACAAACTACATGTAATTGTAGAAGTGAGGTTAACAACATCCTAATATCATGCAGAACTGCTTGTCAAGACCTACATCTGGATGGTGGTAATGCCCTGCTCCATTGGGAAACGTCCATTACAACGCATGCATTACATTGTAATGCCTTCACAACGCAGCCTTTACAACGCATGCCATTACAACGCATGTCATTACAACGCATGTGCCATTACAACGCTTGCCATTACAATGCATTTTAAGGTGAGTATTGGAGGTAATTGTTTATTACTTTAGGGTTGGGGACTGTGTTAATCTCCAGGTATTTATTTTTATAATTGGTTTTAAAATTATATTATTTATAAAATATAGTAATATGTTAAATTTAAAAAAATTATTTAAATGGCTGGGACGGGATTCTTAGGAAACAGGGGTTTTGGGTGGGGGAGTGTATTATTACTCAGATATTAATTTTAATACCTGTGTATTGATTTTTATTTATTTTACATGTTAGGAAATTTTAAAATTACTATATATTAAAAAAATAATAAAAAGGCTTGGCACCCATTCCCTGGGACAGGATGCTTGGGAAACAGGGGTTTTGGGCGGGGAAGTGTATTAATACTCAGGTATTCATTTTAATACCTGGGTATTCATTTTTATTTATTTTACCTGTTAGAAAATGTTAAAATTTATATATATATTAAAAACGTTTTTTTAAAAGGCTTGGCACCCATCCCATGGGACGGGATGCTTGGGAAACAGAGTTTTTTGTTAAGGGAGTGAATTAATATCCAGGTGTAAATTTAAACATAATGACATTAATTAATATTTAAATAAAAATGTATTTGAGCGAATTAGCAAACCTAAAAAGTTGTTGAATTTACTTTAAAGAAATAAACGTGCATATATGTGCAACTTAAGTTTGCCAAAAAAGACATAGAAAATGTTAAAAAAGTTAAAAGTAATAATAATAAATAATTTAATAATAAAAAATAGGACACAAAAAAGAATTGTAGCAAACTTTATTACATTTAAAAAAATAAGACAGTTTTCAATAAAAATACTTTAATAAAGGTATTATTTATTAAAAATAAACATGGCTTTTTTACTGTATTGTAACATATACTTTTTTTTTTTTTGTAGGTTCTCCCACAGTTTCCCATTACAATGAATGAGAGAAATTTCCTTTTTTTCATTTTTACTAAAAGAGATGACGTTGCCGCTTGTACGTAAGTTTCTACAGTCTGTGGATTTGTCGCGGTGAAGATCAGAAGCAAGGAACAGCTGCGTACAGGTAAGGCAAATTTAAATATTTAAAAATAGATTAGGGTGGCATAGTTTATTGTAAGGAGAGAGGATGAAGGTAGTAAGAACTAGGGTAGTTGTTTTTTGTATGTTTTGTATGATTTAATCAACAAATTTATTCCTATGCATGTATCAGTTGTAGGCCCACATCGGGTAGATTGCTTTCGTAACACTTTTGGTTTAATAGAATTATTTTAAAAGAATGATTACCTTTTCTTTTAAACCATAGTGTTATGAAAGCAATATTTTTTAAATATTTTTGATGCGACGGGTATTGAAATTAAGGTATTGCGTTGTCGCGGATTTACGGATAGATGGAAGGAACATGGATACAGATGCCATGGATCGTAGAATTACTTTTTGGGTTAATTTTAAAAATTGGATATATGGTTTTTGAACTTATGCTGGATTTCAGTCGAGAGAAGTTTGCAACGATGGATTTTTTTGTTGCGAATTTTTCAAAACTTTTTTTTTTTTTCAGGGTTTTTAGATGGATTTCGGTCGAGAGAGGATTGCAACGATGGATTTCTTGTTGCCATTTTTGCCAAACAAGTTTTCTTTTCGAGATTTTGTTTTTGGGGGGTGCGTTTTTTGTAGTTGAGCACAGTACAGTTTTCAGCACAATTTTCGCTGTAAAAATGGTTTTGCCAAACTGTGTCCATTTTGGTTAGTTTGACTCGGGATTTGTTTCGCATCATGGATTATGGATTATTTACTATGGATTAATGGACTGAACAAGACTCTTGGTGAAATGTGGGATTGTACGCAAGTCCAAGAGCCGAAAAAAGAAGACAACTAAAGGTAAGAAATCAGACTTTTTATTCTTAATTTAAAATAATTGAGAAAAATGGCAATTGAATTAGGGAAATTCATTTTCAAAACAGGCAAGTAAGGTGGTTTAGGCGTTAGTGTAGATTAGAAATGTAGGATGTATGCAATATTGTCTAGGTAGTCTGAAGCCACCATCAACAAAAATTATTGAATTCCACCCAATAGTCGCTCTGACATTTCTTTTGTTCGTTTTGAAATGCGTGGGTTCAGACTACCAGTCAATGATTGCGCAATTCTCATTTCTTGGAAACTTTGCTCCTTCTTCAAAATTTCCCAAAAATGATATAAATTAGGATGAGGTTTTCCAATTGATTTGTTGAAGGAGTTGTGCCATCCCTCTCTGGCATTATTTGTTTTTGCTCCTTCCTCTAAGCAGGTCGTGTAGCAGTTCCACCACTTCACATGGAAACGTGGATTCCTTCTGCGACCTGACCTGCTCAGATTGCCAATCCATAGGTCTTCAAAGTAATTTAGAAGGGGTGCCAATTTGCCCTCGTTTGCAGTAAAATAGTCAGATTCAGTAATAGATGTGTAATATTCATCTACACTGTCAGGAGGAACAAAGCAAAGTGCTGTTAGTTTCTTCAATTCAAATTGCGATTTACTGTCTGATATGTAATCCTCAACTAAGGACGTTTTTTGAATTTTTCGCCAATAAGCCTGTGAAAAGCGAAAAAAACATCCTTGAATTTGGGTATCCGTGTACATTTTGGTAATTGTGTTAACCATAGGTAATTCAAAGTCAATTAACACTTTTCTAGGACTTTTGTTCATGGTTTTAGCTTTTATCACTGACAAAAATTCAGTTTATGTTGAGGTCTGTTTATCAGGGAGTAAACTGTACACTAAGGGCACTGCTGTATGATTAATGTAGGCATGAATAGAGTATATTTGGGAGAATGGGTGGGGTGTGGGTTTAAACGTACCATCCATCATCCAAATATCACTAGTCTCTACCTTAACAAGATTATGGGGTGTGCTAAAGATTAGAATTATTTTAAGAGGGTTTTTGTTGTCATGCAAAAGAAAGGTTTCATTAGTAACAGATACAGTAAGCTCAGGAGGAATGTTAATATCAGAGAAGGTTTGGGGTGTTACACGTAGGGGGTTACTTGCCTATTTTTTATGCTATATAATTCTGCGTAGGTTGTGGATTGTGGGCATACAACTTGCTAAATGCATAGGAATGTGTTGTGATATCTCCCTCAAAACTGAGCCACAGGGTTCATTGGAGGTGGATGCAAGGTCTTTCATTTCATTTATATTTTCTCTTACCTCTATCTCCATTGCAGAGGCAGAGTGGTTATGCTCGGTGGTCCTTTCAACAGTGTCACCAAGAGTAACCGCTCTGCCTGTGCAATGGGATGAGTAATAATGCACACGCCTCCAATGACACCTGGGCTCAGTTAATCTCTCCTTACAATAAACGTAGCCACTGTAACTTAACAGTCTATTTCCCCTGCTTGATTTCAAATATTTGGCTTGGTTTCTTGCAGCCATTCTCTGTTGAAAGAAGAAAAAGAGAAAACATTGTTTTAGTGATTTTGTGTATGATTGCTTTTAAAAATATATTTCCTGCAAGCGTAAAAATAGTGTACATTCATTATTTTACAGTTTTTTTAAACAAAATTAAACCAGGTTTTAATTGCATTGGCTTGGCAATGTTGGTTTGGAAATGTTTGCTACCTTAATACCTTTGAAGAAATTTTTTTATTTTTGGAGAGACTTGACAGAATGAAACATGTTACCTTTATTAGGTTTTTCTGTTGTGTGGCTGGAAAGTTCTGGAGTTGATGCTGGGTTTCTTTGGATTTTTCTTCAAATTGTTCTTTTGGTGGTGGTTTGTGCTTTAGCTTGTTTGGTTCTGAAAAAAGTGCAGACATTTTCTTAGTTTTTTGTAATGAAAAATCTTCTTTTGCAAAAAGCCTGCAATGGAAAAGTTTAGTCATTGTTTTGTAGAAAAAAGTCATTTTCTTTTTGTATGCGTGGCTCTAATTTTTAATGCAATGTTACTCTTTGTATAGAAAGGTTTGTTTACTTGAAACCTGCGAAAAAAAAGTTCTTATTTGTGCTTTTTGTTCATTTTTACCTTGTATAATTTGGCTTCTTCTGCGTTGATGGGCTTGATTTGCTTTTTGTGGTTATGGATGTGTTCCTGCACACCGTTGGGATAATATGGTTTAATCTGTAGAGAATTGTAAATAAATCACTGTTTTATTGCAGGCTTGAAAAAACAATGAAAAAATATGACATTTACTGTTGAAATACTCATTATTATTTTAAGTTCATTAAAATTGCCCCCACCACCATCCAACACTTTCCCTGAAGCAAGCACCTGTTGTAGTAGGAATAGTTAATTTGCTCCTACCACCATCCAGCATTTTCCCTGAGTCTTGCACCTGTTGGAGTAGGAATAGTAAATTTGCCCCCACCACCATCCAACACTTTCCCTGAGGCAAACACCGGTCGGAGTAGGAATAGTTGTTTTGCCCCCACCACCATCCATCACTTTCCCTGAAGCAAGCACCTGTTGGAGTAGGAATAGTTAATTTGCCCCCACCACCATCCAGCACTTTCCCTGAGTCAAACACCGATCGGAGTAGAAATAGTTAATTTGCCCCCACCACCATCCAGCACTTTCCCTGAAGCAAGCACCTGTTGGAGTAGGAATAGCAAATTTGCCCCCACCACCAACTTAGACTTTCCCTCAGGCAAGCACTGGTCGGAGTATGAATAGTAAATTTGCCACTACCACTGTTCAGCAGGGGTTAATGTGTTCTGCGCACAGCGTTGTTTAGAGCGCTTGGGGGGCTCAGAGCTACTAATTTTAAAACTAATTTTAAAAGCTGTGTTTTTTAAATTGTTTGGGTGCTTATTTTAAACTTACCTGATAGTTGTTCTCGCTAACTGCGGTGCCCGCCTGTCAGAGCGGACCCGCTTGGAAGTTAGCATTCTAGTTTCCTGCCAGGTCCACTCCCACCACTGCCTACAAAACACCGGATGCCGCGACCGCGCACCGGTTAATGTGTTCTGCGCACAGCGTTGTTTAGAGCGCTTGGGGGGCTCAGAGCTACTAATTTTACAACTAATTTTAAAAACTGTGTGTTTTAAATTGTTTGGGTGCTTATTTCAAACTTACCTGATAGTTGTTCTCGCTAACTGCGGTGCCCGCCTGTCAGAGCGGACCTGCTTGAAAGTTAGCGTTCTAGTTTCCTGCCAGGTCCACTCCCACCACTGCCTACAAAACACCGGATGCCGCGACCACGCAGCGGGCGCGCGCAGCGGGCGTGCCAAAGGCAAGCCCGTCTGCGCCCGTTGGCGCCCGTCGGCGCCCGGAGTGCGACCAGCGCCAAATCCCCTGCCCGTTTCCCGAGGTATGTTTACTCGAGAAATGAACTCATCAGTTTTAATCCTGGTGAGTGTCCGCATTCTAAATTACAGCCGAATAACACATATAATTATCCTAGGCGCTGTAATATATGTGGCTTAACGATCTTTAATCCAGGTATGAACAACACGTATAGGATTAGTGAAGGTAGTCCGCTTTCTAAAAAGAAGTACAATAAAGCTACACAGGACAGTTGGGTCTCCCAATCCAATGACCTAAATACTTCC
The DNA here is from genome assembly GCA_963921515.1 of Calotriton arnoldi. Taxonomy (NCBI): domain Eukaryota; kingdom Metazoa; phylum Chordata; class Amphibia; order Caudata; family Salamandridae; genus Calotriton; species Calotriton arnoldi. Next base: position 410,266 of record CAWUFW010005661.1, read on the forward strand.
GATAAGATCTCTAATTCTGTCAGATGCTTCTTAATTAATGCCAGGTCAATGAGCAAACACAAACATGACTTAGAGTGCTTGATCCAAACAGAAAACCCAGACCTGGTTTTTCTTACGGAAACCTGGGCCAAAACAACAAGTAACCCCGACTGGAATACTGTATTACCGGTAGGCTACTTTGTTGCGAACATCGATAGGGTAGGGGCTAGGGGAGGTGGGATCGCGCTAATATACCGATCCTGCTACACAGTGAGAATTGTGCCTGAACCATCACTGGATGCCGAGGCAATGTTCTTCAGTGTCAAAAATAATAACCGAGAACTCTTCCTGGGGCTATTGATCTATAGACCACCAGGGCCAAGATCTTCTTTTATCACCTCCCTTTAGACTTATTTAGAATCTTGCTTAAACTCTGATTCTTTTACGGTGTTAGGTGATTTTAACTTTCACCTGGAAGTGGATGACAACTCTGACACAATAGGCCTGATTGATAAGCTAGCTAGTTTCGGCCTGACTCAGATTGTTCGCGAACCAACACATCTAGCAGGCCACACGCTGGATGGCATTTTCACAAACTATGATTTTATCGAAGTGAAGAGTATACGACCCCTACTTTGGTCAGACCATCATGCAGTTCACTTCACAGTGAATATCTTAGATACCAACCACGGTCGAAGGAACAGACCCCCCTGGTCAAATCTTGTCCTTGGAAAATAATACATCAACAAGAATTGATCACAGCCTTGAAGGAGAAGCCCCCAACCGGCTTAGAGTCCAATGAGTCAGCTATTAACTTTAATAACTGGATCAACCAGGCAGTTAATAGACTGGCACCGGAAGTGACCAAGCAGACTAGGCGTAGGCTAGTATCATCTCCCTGGTATTCAATTGAGCTTAAACAATATAAAATTAAATGCAGACATAAGGAACGCATTTGGAGAACCAACTTCAGTTCTGCACATAAAAAAGATTATTGCTTAGCCTTAGAAGACTACAAGCTGGCCATAAAACAGGCGAAGACAGCTTATTTTACATCTAAAATTCAGGAGGCCACCAGCTCCTCTAAAGAACTATTTAAAACAGTAACTGCGCTGTCGAGCTGTCCGCGAGATACTGTTTTCATTCCTGACCAAGATTTTGTGGACAAATTGGCTCTCTTTTTCCAGAACAAAGTCCAGACTGTCTATAATGAACTCCTGAATACATCAGAAGCGAGTGGGAGGAACCATCTAGGGGGTCATGATGAGGAGACAGTTTATTGCAGCCTAACTCAGTTCTCCGCCTTAAGCGTAGAGAAAGTGGTAGACCTACTGCTGCAAACTAAATCAGGGTCCCCACTTGATCCTTGTCCCCCACACATCTTACATCTGGCGCCGGAGGTGGTCGGGACATCCTTGACCCCACTATTAAATCTAGTTACAAGCTCAGGGGTCTTCCCTTCGTGTTGGAAGATGGCTTGTATTCGACCTATTTTAAAAAAAACTACGCTTGATCCACTGGAGGCCAAAAGCTATCGCCCGATCTCCTGTCTACCTCTACCCTCCAAAGTTTTGGAGAAAGCTATAAACTCCAAGTTGACGGCTTATCTAGATCTATATAACATCCTTGACTCCACTCAGCATGGGTTTAGATCTAGGCACTCCACAGAGTCAGCCCTGATCATGGCGACAGAGGAGATCCGTAAGGTGATGGACGATGGTGGTAGGGCCGTCCTGATACTGCTTGACCTTACGGCAGCCTTTGATACCGTAAATCATGCAGTATTAGTACGAAGGCTGCTTGCCGTCGGTCTCAGTGGTAAAGCTCTGGCCCTTCTAACATCATTCCTGTCCTCCAGGGATCAAATAATACATTGGGAGGGTCTTCGGTCAGAACTGTTTACTCTCCCAGGTGGGGTCCCCCAGGGCTCGGCCCTGTCCCGACCATGTTCAACATGTATGTGGCCCCTTTAGCCAGACTAATAAAAAGCCACGGTCTGTTGCTCGTACCCTACGCTGATGACACGCAGCTAGTGGTGTCAGTCACGCAAAACGGGGACATGACAGCCAAACGGTTTCCCAATTCTATTACAGCACTGATGTCTTGGATGAATACAAACTTCTTAAAACTTAACACTGAAAAAACTGAGATTATAAAATTTGGTCAGAAACCATCGATTTGGAGCCAATCATGGTGGCCCATCAAAGCCGGAACTTGTCCGACTCCGGTGCCCAAGGCTCGGAACCTTGGTTTTCTGATCGACAAAGATTTAACACTTGCCTCTCAGATAAACCAAGTGGCTTCAGCCTGCTTCTTCATGTTGAGGGTTCTACGGAAGATTCTTCCTTTTATTCCTTTCTCCCTAAGGAAAACGGTGGTAGGAGCTTTAGTGCTATCTAGAATAGACTATTGCAACGCCCTCTACCTTGGCGCCGGAGCACGGCAGCTCACTAAACTCCAATCACTGCAAAACGCAGCAGCACGAGTACTGCTTAGGTTACCTAAACACCACCCTACCTCTGCCAGTATAAAGCAACTTCACTGGCTTCCAGTGAGACGCCGGGTGCAGTTTAAAGCCCTCTGCCTAGTTCATAAAGCCCTCTATGGAGGAGGGGCAATGGACTTAAAATCTCTATTCCCTCGGTATGTTCCATCTCGTTGTCTAAGATACACTGACATTGGACTGGTACATCTTCCGAGAACAAAAAGAATAAGATGGGGAGGAAAACGTTTTTCATTCCAAGCAGCTAAATTATGGAATTCCCTCCCTGTCCAACTTCGACTTCAGTCCTGCCGTACGCTTTTAGGAAAAACATAAAAACCTGGCTCTTCATGCAACTCTAATTTTCTTTGCCTGTTCCGCCTTTCACATTTCCCCAGCGCCAAGACGCCTTGGCAATAGTGCGCTCTATAAATATTTCAGTCAGTCAGTCAGCACCTTCCCTGAAGCAAACACACGGAGCTGTTAGAATAGTAATGTTTTAACACATCATTGTTAGAAATGGGATTTCTGGTTGGCTAGAGCTTGCGCCTAAGCCAGGCAGAAACCACCACTCTAGTCAGGGCAAGGGAGTTACAGGCTGAAGATAACCCCTGCTCACCCCCTTGGTAGCTTGGCACAAGCAGTCAGGCTTATCCCAGAGGCAATGTGTAAAGCGTTTGCGCAACACACACACATCAGCGACACACTAGGCACACCACAAAAGAAACTCCACACAATGTTATATAAAAATAGCCTTTGTATTATCATAAACACATTAGAAAATAATCACAAATATACACTGTGCCACCTGGCACTAGGAAATATTTTACAGGGGATTTATATACATGACAGGGCCAATCGGGCCACTGTCAGAACAATTAGAAAGCACAAGTAGCAAATATAAAACAACCAGCAACTACTGGTAAAATACTGTACTCTGCATCATCACATTAGGCATAAACACATTATGCATCACATTAGGCATAAACACATTACGCATCACATTAGGGCCTTGCGCCCTACCAGCACCTCAGGTGCTCACAGGCCATCTGGCCTTCCTCAGGGGGCCCATCTGGGACTTCCCTGCAATGCCCTTCGTCCATCAAAAGTCAGGGCTCTAAGCTGCCATTACAGCAGGGTGCAGGCCCAACAGGCCGGTACCAGAAATGGGGGTGTGAGGGTGTAACTCACCCTGGTCTCTCTTGAGACCCAAAATAATGCCCCCTCAACGTTGCAGCTTCACGCAATCAGGCGTTGCAGCTGTGGAACAAGTAGGCACCAACAGAGTGCCTGGGATGAGCCCCTCTCACCATGGCTCCGCTTGAAGGGAAAATCCGCACCAACTTAGGCACCAACAATGCCTCTTACAGGTCCGCAAAAGGACCTCAGCCCGAAGACACAGGCCCAATGTCGGGCGACCCCCCTCTTCCCGGGAGGCCTCCCCCAGGTATCACTAACCTGAGAGGTTGTCTGCTGTGGGCGGCCCGCCTCACCTCTACCAGGCGGGGGTGGTGGGTAGACGTGGAAGGGAGCCCGCAAGGCTCTGGTGTAGATGCAGCAGGCAACCGGGCCCCTCACCGGGGGTTCCACGCAGCCTCTCCGGTCACCTTAGGCTCAGGGTGCTTTCCCCTTTCCTCTGATAGCCCCCTTGGCGCCGCTGGACCTCCTCCTCTTCACTGGCCTTCTTCTGGGGACCGTCTCGGTCCGTCCGCGGGGCTCTCCTCAACCATGGGAGCCCCGCCCACAATCAGGCGGCCTTTGCCTGACTTCCGGGCCGCCTCCCTTCAGTTGCCGGGCAACGCTGGCGGCTCCGGCGGCACTCTTTGGGGATTAGGGAGGGGGGAGCACCACTCGGTCACAGCTCCTCCCTCTTCCAGCAACTTTCTGCGCCGCACAGGACACAGCAACGTGTGGTGGGCTCCCACCGGAATGGTGTCCAGGGTACAGAGCAAAGTATCTGTTGTCTTGGTTTCCTTCTTGTGGGCACTGCGCGGGGTTCCCTCCGGCAATACGGGAGCCCCGCTCACCTCCAGGCACAAGCTTGCCTGACTTCGGGTTCCGCCGATCTCTGCGGCTCCTCTCCGAGGCACAGAAATGCGGGGTAGGCTCCCGCTTCACCTCCAGGCAGAGCGGGGGAATCCCCACGCCGGATTCCCTCAGAACACTTTGCAGCACAGCGCTGCCGGGCATCAAGACCCCTGGGGCACTCCTCATGCCCTGGGACGGTGTGGGCCCCTCTCTGGGACTCCGGTCACACAGATATAGCGCTCATGAGGCGCTAAGACCAAATCCAGAGGGGCAGAGCTGGGCACAGGCAGACCAGCACGTAGGGACCCCCAGAAAGCAGCAGCTGGGTCCCACGGTGATTCCTCCTGACGCCCAGCAGTCCTTCACCCCAAAACAGGTACAAGTAAGCACCCAAGCACACCCTTCATGGGGTCACAGCCCCAGTACTTATACCACATGTGTCTTTGTTCTCTCCCCCTGGCACAGGCCTAGACCCGGTCCAAACCAGTTCTTGGGGGCACTCTAACATTTCTATGCAGTGCTCAAACACCCTCATTGTCAGAGTATTTCCTGGCCCCAGACACACCACAGGGGGGCGGAGCCAGCATTGTATAAGGCAGGCACAGACCTATTCAGGGTCAGGGGCTACTCCTCCCACTACTCCAAATGCAGACTGCCTATTCAGCCTAGTGCTGACTTACCCAGCCCCTCTGGAGCCACAGCACCTCGCCAGACATGCAATACACATCAGGCAGGCACAAAGACACATAGCACACAGAAATGCCAACTTCTAAAAGTGACATTTCTAAAATAGTGATAATAAATCTGTGCACACTATTACGCAGCATTTATTAGTACTATTCCAAACATACCAAACTTGACCACGCTGCTCCTCATATCAGGAATTACCACTGAAACACTTATCAGGGAATCCCCAATGCATTCCTATCAGAGGGCAGCCTCACAGCAGTGAGAAACCAAAATGGCTGTTTGTCACTACCAGAACATTTCACACAATTATGGTACATGTCCTACCTTTTACCTACAATACACCCTGCGCATAGGGCTAGCTAGGGCCTACCTTAGGGGTGACTGACATGCATTAAAAGGGGGGTCACAGACGTGGCAACCACTTTGCGTGCCACGTCACAGCGGCAGTAAACTGCGCACGCAGGCCCTGCAATGGCAGAGGCCTGGGACAGGTTTGAAAGGCTACATTGGTGGGTGGCGCAATCAGCGCTGCAAGCCCACCAGTAGCATTCAATTTACTGGCCCTGGGTATCTGAGATACCACTTTACAAGGGACTGACAGGTAAATTAAATACGCCAAACAGGTGTAGACCAATCTTACCATGTTTACCACAGACAGCACACGCACTTTACACTGGATAGCAGTGCTAAAGTGCCCAGAGTCCTAAAACCACCAACACCAGGTCAGAAAAAAGACTAGGAGGAAGGCAAAAAGTTCAGGGCTGACCCTGCAAAAAGGGCCAAGTCCAACACAACCCCCTTCCAGCCAAAAGCCAGGGTAGACCAATCATTACCTTGATGTGCTTTCCTGCTTGGGGCAATAGAACACAGACGCAGGCCCGCAACTGCAGGGGCACACTCCAGTTCTACGCCAATCTGAACCCATGTGGTTACCTCTGTCAAAGCTCCCAGGACCAACTAAGCTACCCCACTGGTTCTCCCTAGCTGTCCGCGGCCAGGACCAGGCCCTAGGCCATCCAGATGTCTCTGGTCCTTGCCATCTCACAGAGTGGGGGGCAGTAACCCCTGCCACATAGTAACCATTCTCCACTCTTCCTCTCATCAGTGCAGTTCCCAACTGCCACTGACCCTCCAACCTAGGGTCCGCACCCTCAGGCTGACCAGAGGTCACGGGCGAGGCTATCCTCCCCCTACCTCTCCTTCTGGGGTCCCGCACTCTCCTCCTAGGAGAGGCACCCTCAGAACCACAAACTGTCAGGACGCTGGAATCAGTCCTCCCAAACAATTCTCCCACCAGTTCGGAACCTCTCTCCAGCAACTGGTCTCCCAACCTAGGGTCTAAACCCTCAGGTTGCACTGGGGTCAGAGGCGAGGAGTCCCTCCCTCTGCACCCCCTTCCAGAGTTCTGCACCCTCCCACTTGGAGTGGTACCCCCAGAAGACAAAACGGTAGGGACACTGGTTACAGATGTCCTTCCCTCCCGGTCAGGCGTAACCTGAACCTGGCCTCCCAACCCAGGGACTAAACCCTGCAGTTGAACTGGGGTCAGAGGTGAGGACTCCCTCCCTCTGCACCCCCTTCCAGAGTTCTGCACCCTCCCACCTGGAGTGGGACCCCTAGAAGACAAACCGGTCAGGACACTGCTTAAAGATGTCCTTCCCTCCAGGTCAGGCAGAACCTGAACCTGGCCTCCCAACCCAGGGACTAAACCCTGCGGCTGAGCACCTGCCTGGCACACCAGGACTTCCTGGGGAGCACACATGCCCCCCCAAGGATAACACATAACTCATGTGTTGTGTGACAGTCTGCCTGGCGCTGATCTCCCGACCCCTGTCCATCTGACAGTGCATGAAGATCCCCCAAGACAGAAGTGGTGTCACCATGGTCAATCCTAGGAGACTCAACCCTTATGGCTGGCCCCTGACCCACTGTTTCTTCCACTGGGGACTCTCTCCCCCTCTCACTCCTCCATCTGGGCTTCTGCACCCTCCACTTAGGAGTGGCACCGCCAGACACCGGAACTGATGGAAGTCTGCTTACAGACACTCCAAGTTCTCCTGACACTAGGAGATCCCCCTCAACGGATGGCCTACCAATACAGCCTAGGCTCCCCACCTGGTGTTCCCTTAAGGAACACTCCAGGCCCTGAGACTGGGTTTTCAGCACCTTGGGACGCATCCCATTCTCACTCCTCCTCCTCGGAGACAGGACGTGAGTCCCTACACCCCTCCCACTACACCGGGACCTATCTGGGCTACTAAGAACCTTTCCCACCACCCTGGGCTGGGAAATACCTGAGCCACTCCTCTTAGGGTCACTCCTCAATGCCTCCTCAGACCCTCTGGCACTCACCCAGAGGTCTGCCTCCTGTGCAAGTTCCCTGGTATCAGAGAACCCACACTCCAACAGATGTTGGCGTAACCCTGGAAAACAACAACTGAACATGTGCTCTCTGACAATCAGATTGAACAGCCCTTCAAAATTGTTCGCCGTGCTACCCATCACCCAACCTTCCAGTGCATCACAACACACATCCACAAACTCACCCCAAGAGTGGTGAGACAGTTTCCTACTGCCCCTGAACCTCAACCTGTACCCCTCAGGTGTGACACCCTCTTCCTGGGAACTAGGTACCATTCTCTGGGCTCTGGGAGTGGACGCTTCCACACTGGACTCCATATTGCTGCCACCACTGGACCCCACCCTCACTGGTGAATCCAGACAACTGAAACTACACTCAGGGGACAACCTTTCCTCAAGAGCTAGTTTCTCCCTGGCGAAGGCCCTCTCTGCCTCCGCCATCCTCTCCTGCGCTAAGACCCTCTCAGTCTCTAGCTTTTTCTCTTCCACACCCAGCTGCGCTAGCTCCAACCTGAGCCTTTCCATCGCCAGCTGATGCTCCCTTTCTTCCCTCCTATCCACCCACTCCTCTGGGGATAGGGAAAGGGATGGGGCACTGCCCCCGGCACTGGACCCAGCAAGGGACTCCCTATCTATGGGGTCCTCACTATCTACTGGCGTCCCTGCCCTGTCATTTTCTCCCTCCTGTGCAGACTCTTCAGGGCCACCCTCAGACCCACCACCCTCTTGGTATGCAGACAGGGCACTCTTCCCCTCAAAGTACTCACGTCTCCATTCATCCTCTTACCATTGGAGTATGACTTTCTGGAGGCTTAGCTGGGTGTCTGACCCACTCACTGCTATGTCTCTCTCCTCACAGAACCCCCTCAACTCCAACATACTGTATTTGAACAGATCACCTACAATAAAGGCAGATTCCATTTTTGGTAAGGCACTAAGACACAAGTGCAACAGAAGAGACCTAGGTGTAAAAAAGCTGCAACAGGAGTACACAATAAAAAATGACTTTTGCGGAGAAATAATAAAATCAGGAGAAATTCCCAAACACGTGATTGTCTAAAATGCAGAGTTTTGTAGTGCAACCATGTGTCAATGTGGTACTGCGCACAACCAAGTCCTATCCTCACCGCTGACAACCAATGTTAGAAATGGGATTTCTGGTTGGCTAGGGCTTGCGCCTAAGACAGGCAGAAACCACCACTCTAGTCACGTCAAGGGAGGTACATGCTGAAGATAACCCCTGCTCACCCCCTTGGTAGCTTGGCACAAGCAGTCAAGCTTATCCCAGAGGCAATGTGTAAAGCGTTTGCGCAACACACACACACAGCAGCGACACACTAGGCACACCACAAAATAAACTCCACACAAGATTATATAAAAATAGCCTTTGTATTATCATAAACACATTAGAAAATAATCACAAATATACACTGTGCCACCAGGCACTAGGCAATATTTTACAGGGGATTTATATACATGCCAGGGCCAATTGGGCCACTGTCAGTACCATTAGAAAGCACAAGTAGCAAATATAAAACAACCAGCAACTACTGGTAAAATACTGTACTCAGCATCATCACATTAGGCATAAACACATTAAGCATCACATTAGGGCCTTGCGCCCTACCAGCACCTCAGGTGCTCACAGGCCATCTGGCCTTCCTCGGGGGCCCATCTGGGACTTCCCAGCAATGCCCTTCGTCCATCAAAAGTCAGGGCTCTAAGCTGCCACTGCAGCAGGGTGCAGGCCCAACAGGCTGGCACCAGAAATGGGGGCGCGAGGGTGTAACTCACCCTGGTCTCTCTTGAGACCCAAAATAATGCCCCCTCAGCGTTGCAGCTGCACGCAATCAGGCAGTGCAGCTGTGGAACAAGTAGGCACCAACAGAGTGCCTGGGGGAGCCCCTCTCACCGGGGCTCCGCTTGAAGGGAAAATCGGCAATAACGTAGGCACCAACAATGCCTCTTACAGGTCCGCAACAGGACCTCGGCCCGCAGACACGGGCCCAACGTCTGGCGACCCCCTCTCTTCCCGGGAGGCCCCCCCCAGGTATCACTAACCTGAGAAGTTGTCTGCTGTGGGCGGCCGGCCTCCACTCTACCAGGTGGGGGTGGTGGGAAGACGTGGAAGGGAGCCCGTAGGCTCCAGTGCAGATGCAGGCAACCGGGCCCCTCACCGGGGGTTCCACGCAGCCTCTTCGGTCTCCTTAGGCTCAGGGTGCTTTCCCCTTTCGTCCGGTAGCCCGCTTGGTGCCGCGGGACCTCCTCCTCTTCACTGGCCTTCTTCTGGGGACCGTCTCGGTCTGTCAGCGGGGCTCTCCTCGACCATGGGAGCCCCGGCAACAATCAGGCGGCCTTCGCCTGACTTCCGGGCCGCCTCCCTTCAGTTGCCGGGCAACGCTGGCGGCTCCGGCGGCACTCTTTGGGCATTAGGGAGGGGGAGCACCACTCGGTCACAGCTCCTCCCTCCTGCAGCAACTTTCTGCGCTGCACAGGACACAGCAACGCGGGGTGGGCTCCCGCCAGAATGTTGCCAGGGTACAGAGCAAAGTATCCGTTGTCTTGGTTTCCTTATTGTGGGCACTGCGTGGGGTTCCCTCCGGCAATACAGTAGCCCCGCTCACCTCCAGACACAAGCTTGCCTGACTTCCAGTTTCACCGATCTCGGCGGCTCCACTCCGAGGCACAGAAATGCGGGGTAGGCTCCCGCTTCACCTCCAGGCAGCGCGGGGGAATCCCCACGCCGGTATTCCCTCAGAACACTTTGCAGCACAGCGCTGCCGGGCATCAAGACCCCTGGGGCACTCCTCACGCCCCGGGACGGTGTGGGCCCCTCTCTGGGACTCCGGTCACACATACATAGCGCTCACGAGGCGCTAAGTCCAAATCCAGAGGGGCAGAGCTGGGCACAGGCAGGCCAGCATGTAGGGACCCCCAGGAAGCAGCAGCTGGGTCCCACGGCGGTTCCTCCTGACGCCCAGCAGTCCTTTGCCCCAAAACAGGTACAAGTAAGCACCCAAGCACACCCTTCATGGGGTCACAGCCCCAGTACTTATACCACATGTGTCTTTGTTCTCTCCCCCTGGCACAGGCCTAGACCCGGTCCAAACCAGTTCTGGGGGGCACTCTAACATTTCCATGCAGTGCTCAAACACCCTCATTGTCAGAGTAGGTCCTGGCCCCAGACACACCACAGGGGGGCGGAGCCAGCATTGTACAAGGCAGGCACAGACCTATTCAGGGTCAGGGGCTACTCCTCCCACTACTCCAAATGCAGATCTGACTATTCAGCCTAGTGCTGACTCACCCAGCCTCTCTGGAGCCACGGCACCTCACCAGCCCCTGTCACTCCAGAGCCAGACATGCAATACACATCAGGCAGGCACAAAGACACATAGCACACAGAAATGCCAACTTCTAAAAGTGGCATTTCTTAAATAGTGATAATAAATCTGCGCATACCATTACTCAGCATTTATTAGTACTTTTCCAAACATACCAAACTTGACCACGCTGCTCCTCTCATATCAGGAATTACCACTGAAACACTTATCAGGGAATCCCCAATGCATTCCTATGAGAGGGCAGCCTCACAGCAGTGAGAAACCAAAATGGCTGTTTGTCACTACCAGGACATGTCACACAATTAAGGTACATGTCCTACCTTTTACCTACAATGCACCCTGCCCATAGGGCTAGCTAGGGCCTACCTTAGGGGTGACTGACATGCAGTAAAAGGGGGGGTCACAGACGTGGCAACCACTTTGCGTGCCACGTCACAGCGGCAGTAAACTGCGCACGCAGGCCCTGCAATGGCAGAGGCCTGGGACAGGTTTGAAAGGCTACATTGGTGGGTGGCGCAATCAGCGCTGCAAGCCCACCAGTAGCATTTAATTTACTGGCCCTGGGTATCTGAGATACCACTTTACAAGGGACTGACAGGTAAAGTAAATAAGCCAAACAGGTGGAGACCAATCTTACCATGTTTACCACAGAGAGCACACGCACTTTACACTGGATAGCAGTGCTAAAGTGCCCAGAGTCCTAAAACCACCAACACCAGGTTAGAAAAAAGACTAGGAGGAAGGCAAAAAGTTCAGGGATGACCCTGCAAAAAGGGCCAAGTCTAACAATCATTGACCAGTGCCTGCTAAATTATTTCTTAAATTAATAAAGTTTTTGTTTTTGCTCAGAACATATTTTACAGTTTACTTACATTTTTTGTGAAGGTTTGTTTGTCAAAGGTTGATTAGTAATTGATGTTGCTATATGTCCAATCTCTGAAAACATTTAAAGGAAAATTTTAATATATTATTTTTCTGCTTTTGCGCTTTTTACTTAAAATACATTTTGTAAATTATTCACTTACTTTTTAAAGGAAAGATAATTTTAGGAATGTGTGCTGTAGGCTAGGGGCTGTTTTTCAAATGCTGGAAATGCTGTAAAAAAGTTAAAAATATATTATAAGTACTTGAGAATTAGGTATAATAATTTAGAAAGTTTTTCTTTTTCAACCTACACTTACTTCAGTATATAGATGGCAGAGTTTAAATGTAAAGTCACAAAAATTATCCTGCTACTCCCGCTGTGTGTGGTCACAATGGAAGTCAGTGTACCACTGAGCTCAAAATGGTGGACGGCTTCTTTTAAACGTTTTTTGGGGGTAAACAACAATTTAAATGAAAATATGTTTCTGAAACGTTTTTTTCACATGATTTACAACCTGACAGAATGTATATTTATTTTGTCACATTTAAAAATGTTCGTTTATACGTTCCTTCTTGGAATGTCAGCCATTTTGAGTAGATGGTGGGACTGGGGCAGTAATTAAAATACTGCTGTTTTATGTCCTTCGAGTTGATTGTATGTATAATCTCTTTTTGGCTCTGACAGTAGTGTGTAATTTATTTTAAAAAAGGCTGTAAATATATGTGTTAATTTCGCAGTTTTTTCAAATATATTTTTAGAATTTATTATTAATACCCAGGTATTTTAATGGTTAGGTAGTATAAAAATACCTGAGTATAAAAATGTATACCTGGGTATTAATAATCTCCCCCACCCAAAACCCCTATTTACCTTGCACCCGTCCCAGGGGATGGATGCAAAAATCTTTACTTTTTGAATATTTGGTAATAAACAATGGAAACATATTATGCGTTGTAATGGTATGCGTTGAATTTGTATGCCCTGTAATGAAATGCGTTGTAATGGTATTTTTAATATATCTCAATGAACATGAGTTGTAATGGCTTGCGTTGTAAAAACATGAGTTGTAATGGAATTTGCGTTGTAAGAACTGCGATGTAAAAGTATGGGTTGTAATAGTTTGCGTTGTAAAGTCATATGTTCGCTCCATTACCTCCCAGCCTCCACACTGCCCCTTAAGGGCATCCTACACACCACAGCATGTCTCACCCGTGGCCTGAAAAAATATGATCACATCACTCCAATTCTGATGGAACTCGATTGGCTCCCTCTGTCGGTCCACACCATCTTCAAAATAAGCAGCATCTCTTACATAGCAATAACAGCCAACACCCCAGCTTATCTTGCTGACAAACTCAAGATATCTTGTGTTTTTTGGCACACCCACAGCCAGGACACCCTCAGACTGCAGATTAAGAAGTGTAGAAAAGAAAAAAAGAAGACCGCATGTGTGTGTGCGCCCCGGATTTGGAACAAAATCCCCATATCCATTAGAGATGCCCTAACACTGCTGTTAAAGATTCACCTCTTGAAAGAACACTACATCACAACACATTAAAGGTCCATAGCCCAGCTTCCTCTCCAATCACTTGTTGACTTTGTGCTTGCCTTTGACCCTGTATAGTACTCTACTGACTTTTGGCTAGACTTGCACTGTAGAAATACCATATACATTGATACATACATTTTAGTTGGAGAGGAATATTATGTTCTGAGCACCACTCCCGGTGAGTGATGTCTCACGTCTGACACCATCACACATCCAACCCACCTTGGGGGTCTTGCACTGCCACTCAAGTTGATTAAAAGGAGTTGGGCATGCTCATGTGTTAGTCTACACTGTTTGCTACTCACTCTCAGAAGTCCAATCAGAGGGCCATAGGACACGCAGGAGCTACTGGCCCAACCATGGATGCTGAAGCCTTTTTCTCACGATGTCCCGTGGTCTGACCCACTTTGTATACTGAGCAACTGGTCCAAGTACCCCTTTTGCACTTGGCTGTCAGTGATAAGCGTGGTTAAGCAGTCCAAGGCTTCCTCGGGTGAGGGAAGGTGGATAACTCATAACGCAACATGTGCGCAGCAGCAACAAATCATTATGCAGCCAAATGCTCACTTTTACGAAAAAAGAGAAGTATTTTATTCCTACTGCTAGTAATACAAAGGAAGAATGCGATATTCACAGAAATTACACAGTCTCCTCTGAGATCAGAGCTCTAGTGTTTTTTTGTTGGTTCCCTGTCCCACTCCCTCCTCGCTCTAGCAATAGTGGTTATTCCACATTCACTGTTGATAACATCTAGGGTATGCCCTACTAGTAGTCCAATTGTCAAGATTACACTTTTGAGTCTAGTCCTGCGCTACCACGCTAATTTAGTTCCTTTCCTTGAGGCTGACAAGCCTGAAACCAGTCTTACCTATATTGGCAGGTGTGCAGCGTCCGGAGTTCCTGAGTGCACCCCGTCTGTGGGCGCTCGCTGCAGCTAAGTTCAGGTGAATGAGCTGCACAAAGCCCAGGTGGCTGCCCACAGTAGGTGCAGTCTCTCACTCATGGTTGCACTCCTAAAGCAACCGGAGACTCTCTGCGGCTCCTCCTGCAAGGTAAGTGTCTGGTTTGTCTCTCAGTGAGAGTGACTGCAATGATGCTGTTTTGGGTCGCTCGCCCAGGTGATAGCGCACAGATGATTCCACAGCATCCTCACTTCTCTTGTCAGAGGGGTGATAGAATAGGTTGCAGTCCTTGGTGCTCCCAGTGACCCCTCTGGCATGCGGGGTCACCGAAACTCACAGTACACGGACTCCTGCCCAATTTGCATGATGAAATCCTCAGCAGCGGCCCCTCCTGGCATACTGGGTCGCTGCCATCTACCACACAAGATTGCGGCCCTTACCGCACCACAGTTTTTTTTCAGAGCGGGTCCTGCTGCCATATGGGGTCACTACTGAGCACTAAGCTCAGGCTCTGGCCCAATCAGCACTGCTTGGCACACAACTCCATTCACGGTGGACATCTCCTGGCATACGGGGGTTGCTGACTCTGTCCTGCACATGGGCAACGACCCGATCGGTGCAGCAGATGATTCCTCACACCTCGCAAAGGGAGTCCACTCAACAGGGCTCCCCACTGGACCTTGCTCCTTCCGACGCTTTCCTCTTCCTCAAGGGGGGAACACTGCTCTTGGCAAGCAGGTAGGTGCTAGTGCTTAAGGCTCCAGGGCAATTGGTCTTGGTTTCTCTGGGTGATGTCCCTCACCCAGCAGGGAGACTAGCACGCCTTGGCCCTCGAGTCTTCCAGAGCTTCCCCTCATCACACAGCCTATCTGGCTGCTTGGCAGATGACAATATTTGGTTCTCAAAATCCCCTTCTTTTTTATAACCACATTTTTATTATTATTTTCCACAACAGCAACAATAACAACATGACCAAGAACCTTGCATCTATTCCATGAAGACAGTATACCTGTACAAGCATTACATTTCCGCACCCAACCAAGGTAATCCCACTGCCCGCCCCAGAACATCTCATGTTTGTGGCGGCAGCCTCTTGCTTCGTAATAGGGATGCTCCAGCTGCGCACATCAATCCACCCCCCTCCTGCACTCCACCACAGACAGGGGATTTGGTGCGCTTCACTTGTGAGCTAAAGCTCATCTGCCCACAAGTAGCACCACTACAATAAAGGTGCATTCCAACCTAGGTCCTCCCAACTCCTTCAATAGCCCCAACAGAGCAACCCCAGGAGTGAGTTCAATCTGGTGCCAAAAATCTTAGAAATCTCTCCTTCAATCTCCTTCCCAAATGGGGTCAGCCCTGGACATGCCCAGACCACATGGAAAAAATCTCCCTCAGCTGCGGAACAGCGGGCACACCTGGATTGGGAGGCTCAACCAGCTCGATGGAGCCTCTGAGGAGTCATATATTCGAGATGTAGATAATTTAGCTGTACCATTCGCAATGGTCCAGAGATGGCTAGTTCACTGGGGGCCAGCTGGGCCTCGCGCCAGTCATCTTCATCAAGTTCACCCACTCAAGCCTCCCATTGTTTGCAGAGATCTGGGAAGAGGTCTGGGGCGTTAAGAATAAGAGACTGATAGATCCGTGAAATAGCACCCTTGCCCAACTTCCCCATCAGGAGTTTAGCCTCGAGAGGGTTGAACTCCGGGATCTGTGTACCTGGAGGAATGCTAGCCAGCAAGGCGTGGCTTGCAGATTTTGGTAGAGCTGTGTACAATAGAGCTGGTATGGCTCTTGCAGTTCTTGGATGCACTGTAGGCCTTTGCCACTCCACACAGCTCCAAGATTGGTAATGCCTATTCTGTCCCACCTCGCAAAGTCCCGGAGCCCAGCCATGTGATGCAGCCAGGTCCCCTGTCACATTGGGGTTAGCCCAGTGAGCTTCTGCTCCCATTCAATAAATCTAAGGGCTGCCATCCAAAACAGCAGTGTTACTCGTGTACAGTCAGGGAGGGCCCGAGGTATTGGCATCCAGTAAAGTAAGCCGTATAACTCGTTGAGGCCCAGTAGGGAGAGGGGCACCCAATAAGCCAGACCGCCCCATCCCCCATGGAACCAGTGGTTAATAACAATTAGCTGTGCTGCTAGGTAATAGCCATAGAGGTCAGCCATGCCCATGCCACCGTCATATGGAGAGTGACGACCATTCGCAAATGCCACCTGCGAGCGGCCCCCTGCCCAAAGGAAAGCGACGACTTTTGAGACCAGGGCCTGAAAACACTTTCTGGGAATAGGGTGTGGAAAGTTTGAAAAGGTGTAGAGGTGTAGAGGAAGCACGGCGGTATGATCGTTTTAAACAGGGCTACTCGCCCAAGGATGTTCAGCAGCACAGCACCCTACCACAGCAGATCTTTGTTCATTCTAGCAACCAACGGGGTCCGCTTGAGGCTCTTGCCCAACTCCGGGAGTTGGGAGACATATACCCCTAAGTATTTGAAGTAGAGATGACATATTGGGATAGCATCTCGCCACGAGCAGCAACTCTCATCACCGTCCATAGGTATTAGCAGAGATTTAGGTTTGTTTACCGCAAGTCTGGCAGCCTCCCATATAGGTGCAGGATTTCCAAACCGCGTGTCCTGGAGGAACACCAAAATACAATCAGCATATAGTGCTATACAGTCCTCCGCTCCCCTATTCCAGGACCATCCCTGTATCCTCCCGTTGCATTAAATTAGTCGCGCTAGGGGCACAAGAACAAACAACAGGGGGCAGAGGGGGCAGCCCAGGCCTGTGGCCCTATGAATGGGGAAGGGAGGAAACAGGACCCCATTAACTCATACCTAGGTGGGTGGGTTGGCATAAAGAAGGCCGATAAGCCTACAGAAGTGATTCCCCAGTCCTGCCCGCCTTAGTACTACCTCCAGGAAGGACCAGTCAAGGGTATCAAAGGCCTTCTTGAAGTTGACTAGTAGCAAAGCTGCAGGGCCGCAGAGGCGGCGGACCTGCGAGATGGCCACCTGGACTCCCCGGATACTGTGCGGGGTTCTTCTGTGTTGCATAAATTCACACTGGCCCAGATGGATCAGGTGGGGTAGGGCCAGGCTAAGTCACGAACCAAGATTTTAGCAAAGACCTTGACGTCTGCATTGAAGAGAGAGATGGGCCTGTACGAGGAGCATTGATCAAGTGGCTGGCCCAGTTTGGGGACTACAACAATAGTAGCCATGTCCAGCTCTTGGAAGAACGCCCTCCGTTTCACCACCTCAGCATAAAGTGCTAGGAAATGGGGGAGTAGAAGAGGGTGAAATTGTTTAGGGAACTCCAATCAGAATCCACCTGGGTCTGGGTCCTCCCAGGAGCCATACGGACAGGTCCACTCCAACCTCCTCAACCTCGATTGGACAATCAAGGTCCTCCACCATGGACCGGGTAAGCGAGGGTAATGAGATGTCCTGCAAATCGGGTGTGCAATTTCCTGTGGGCCTGGGAGTCACTGCGTAGAGCGCGCTGTAGTAGTCTGCAAAGACCTGCGGCCCCTCCAAAGTTGTCTCTTGGAGTCCACCACTAACATCCCAAAACGAGGGCACCACTCTAGAAGCAACCACCCTAGTGGCCAGCCAGTACAGGAGTTTCCCGGATTTGTCCCCCTGGTTGTACACATACTGTGTAGATGCCGTCCAACAGTGCCGGGCCTCCTCGAGGGAATTCCGACGTAGATCGGACCTTGCTAAAACCAACTTACGGTCAAGGACTGCTGGGTGCCCGTTGGCACAAATGCCGCTCCAGAGAACGAATCTGGGTCCCTAGGGAGTTGTTTGTGAGTGCTTACATTGTTCCACACCTCGGACATATCCTTTAATCCATCCCCTGAGGGTTGGCCTACTGACAGTCCAAAGAGTCCTCGCTGAGTCCACCGAATCACAATTCATTTAAAAATGGGAGCAAATTTCAGATTCCACAAAGTCAAAACAGTACTGGTCCAGGAGGTACCGAGTGTTTATGCACCACATGGATCACAGTGCTCCCCAGGTGGACCCAACTTTCAGAAAAAGAGGGGCATGAACCTATATCCCCCTAGGGGAGATCTCAATCTCTGTGAGCTGAAGGATATCAGACGCTGGGAGCCTTACCTGGTTAATACGTGATTGGGTCTTGTCGGCTGCCGATGTGAGCGTATATTCATACCTGTGAGGGTGCTATATGCGCCACGCATCACAGAGCCCCTTTGAGTCTGCCCAGAGGATGAGTTGTCGTGCTCGCGCCTGATCAGGGAGGGTCGGTGGTATCGCAAGAGGGGTCCGGAACCGAATTGATATCACCTTGTATCAGTGTGACCCCCCCGTGGGACGGTCAGCAGAAGGGCTTGGAGGGTCTGCAGTGTGCACTGGAGTTGTTGCTAGGGGACATAAACAGAAAAGAAATGATGTTGCCTACCTTCCAGTCGACCTTCATTCCCCACATATCAAACCTGAGGGTCTCCATGCAAGGCTGTGACTGCCAGTGGGAACCCTATGTATTCTTATGGCAACTCTGCAGGAGTCCTGCAAAAAGACAGCGTGGAACACTCTATCATAGCCCAAGCGACCCAGGAAGGGGCAGTGAGTACCCATCAAATGGGTTTCCTGAAGTAGAAGCCCCTCCGGACGGTATCTTTCAATATATCGAAGGATGGCAGACCGCTTTATATGATCAAGAAGGCCGTTAACATTCCATGAAAGCATCTTAACCGCCATTGGCAGAGAGAGGGGATAATAAGAGTGTCAACCTCCCACAGAACTACTCAGGGGACCAGCGACGTATGCGTGGGACTGCATACACAAGTCTGTGCATGTGGGATACGAGAAATTCAGCAGCGAGAGAGGTGGTCAAACCTACAGGAAAAACCCAAATAAACAAAACACCTAAAACAGCTTCACTCCCCAACTCCCCCCAGCCCATACTTCCACCCCTGAGGTATCTGTCACCCTTTCCCCAAACACACTAACAAACTAACAGTTAAAAGGGGGCTAGAGCTGCTCAAAGCTCCCAGCGGCCCTCCTATAGGATTCTAGCGCCCAACAACAGAAATTCACACATCATGACAGTCTGACAATAACGGAAAAGAGAACAATCAAATAAGTCAAACATATTAACGAAAGCAAAGGCGGGGAGAAACCCCAGGAAGGTCCCAGGTCACTTCCCCTCCCAATCACCAGAGTGGAGACAATCCGGATGGTGCCCCAATCATCAGGAAGACCCGTGGTGTCCTCTTCTTGGGATACAAAAAGGTCCAGTGTGGCAGAGAGAGGAGCGCCTGAACCAGTAAAGTCATTGTCCATCACCCCTCGGTCCGGGCTCGATGAGTCATGTATCCTTCTTGGACAGGAGCGAGCCTTCCGGGAATGAGTACATTTCTTCCTGGGGCATTTAGGAGGAAGATGGAGAGAGCCTCTCTTGGGCTGTGAAACAATCTCAACAGAGGGCCCAGGTCCTCGGGCACCTGCTGTTCTTTCGCCCACTCCCAGGCTAGCTTCGGAGTGTCAAAAAAGTAAGTAAATCCATGATTTCAACCAGTCCTCAAGCAGTCTATCTTTGCCGAATGTTTCCACGTTCTCAGGGAAGCCCACACTCAGAGGTTGTTCCTCCGCGATCGGTTCTCAGCATCTTCGGCCCGTTCCTGTAATGCAGTAATACACAAATCTACTCTACCTCCTAATGTTTTCACCATGCAGGCCTGGGTCACTGAAAATGGACCCCTGAGTCCTCAATGTAATGTATCATCTGTAGACACATTTACACCCAGAAATGATTGTCACACCGGGCACCACCAGCGCTAAAGCCGGCCCTGACCCCTTGTGCTGAGGGTGGTTCCAGTAGGACAGTAACTGAAGAGCATCCATAGCCGGCCATGACCGTGTGTGCTGAGGGTGGTTCCAGCAGGACAGTAACTGAAAAGCATCCATTGAGCTGTTCACAGTAGAAAATGTTGTGCTGGTCAAATGTATTCCACGAGCTCTAAATTTAGTAGTGTACCTGGTCACAGAAACAGAAATTGCTAGACGTCCATGCGATTTTCTCAGCTGTGTCTCTCCCCAGCAACTTCTCGTCATTCAATAGAAAACCCATGGACTAGAGAAACCTCCTGTGATATTTGGGCACAATGGGGTTGCCTTAGGTTAGCATGACATATCGGTCTTTCAGTCTTACTGTACTGTTCTACTCTTTAACTTGGGAAGTTGCGGTGGAACCTCTAGGGAGTAATCAGATGCAGGTCCAGGCTGCAATCATAGGAACTGGAATAAGCAGTGCGGGGGAGTTGAAGCATACCCTAATAACCATGCTGGAGTTCAGAAGGTGAATGAACAATAAAGATGACTTTTAGTTCTGTTTTTATTTTGGCACGTTTGCTGTGCGTTCAAAGACAGAGGCCAAATGTCAGGCTATGTCTTGTGACAAATTGCTTCTTATATTTTACATGGAGATAGTTTTTTGCTTTTCTTCCTCTGACTGTAAAGTTAGAGTATGTTGTGAGGTGAACTATTGGACAATCTTGCTGTGGTGCAGGGAGTGTGAAAGGAAAGGCTGTAGGATGTCAGTTTTTTTTCGTACAAACCACAAAATGTAATACCTGTAAATGAACTGTGCAATACTTCAAAATATAGCACCAGGAAAGCACAATTGAAGACATTTTTTTGTAATTCTGGAGTGTGATGGAAACAAAGATTTTAATAGAATCAAAACAAATCAAGCCACTTTACTTGGTGAAGAGCAAATGATACATATTTGTTGAAACATGATTTCCAAACATCATCATTTGTCTGCTATATAGTTTTATCACTAACAATGCATGTCAATGCAGATTTTGAGGCCATTTTTAATGGGAACTGTGCTATCTGTATATGGTAGTATGCTACCGTACCATGCATTAGTGATATATTTTCAACAGTGTACTCCAACTTGCACCACTGGCGACATACCACAGATTTCCCACTCTCCAGCTGTTTGGGTACGGCTTGTTTGCTGTACTTGTTCTTTGTGAAACCCTTGGATTTTTCACAGTCCCTCTGACTTCAGCGATGTAACACTGATGGATGCACCCCCACTATGGAAACTGTTCCAGTACCACTGGCTGTGATGAAGAGCTATCTTCATGGGAAGTTAACTGCTTGGACATTCCTGCTTTACACCTCCCTAAGTGTAACAACAATGTAAATGCTTTGCACCTGGATACAAAAGTAGGGAGCCCTTCCTCATCTGTGGATACGCAGGAGTGGTTCAAAACCATCCTGCATAGCGTGCATCAATGTGCTTTTTAAATCTGGCACAGCTTCCACCCTGCCAAGGAGCAGCTCCTATCGCTCCATGACACCGCTGCAGCTCCCCTGAAATGCACGAATCAATGGCTGCACACCTAAAAATATCCCTGTAGGTGAAGCTTCTATGGAATTCCGTTGCTAACAGCGCTAGCAGTGGCAGGAGAGGCATTTTCTTAACACAATTGATCTCTGAAAGGGATGCTGATTTTCAGCCATCTTAGCGCACAATATGAGCCTGAAAGAAGCAGATTACTGTCATTGAAACGAGCGGAAGCTGGCAGGGAAGCACTGTTTTTTTTACAGAGGAAACATCAGAATTTTTGTGAGCACTGTAATCGTTTCGGTGAACAGATTTACAAATTGAGCTGTTTCTATCTTCCCCAAATTTTTGGTGTTTTCGTGTGCAAATTACCAAAACAAAACAACATTTGATCGGGACTGCTGCTCCAAAGGAATAAGCAAAAGACAGCGTCGACTGCTTCCATAGTTCATATAACCTACTAACTTATCTGTATTTTCCTTCTAGTGATTACCAGGAAATCTAGTGCCTTTCATCGAGCTGATAGAGCGCGCGCCATGCAAGCTCCCCGCTGGACTTCTATGGTGCGACCGCCATACAAGCTCCTCGATGAACTTCTATGGTGGGCGCGCCATACAAGCTCCTCCATGAACATCTATGGTGCGCGCGCCATACAAGCTCCTCGCTGAACTTCTATGGTGCGCGCCCCATGCAAGCTCCCCGCTGGACTTCTATGGTGGGCGCGCCATACAAGCTCCTCGATGAACTTTTATGGTGGGTGCGCCATACAAGCTCCTCGCTGAACTTCTATGGTGCGCACGCCATACAAGCTCCCCACTGGACTTCTATGGTGCGCGCCCCATACAAGCTCCCCGCTGAACTTCTATGGTGCGCGCGCCATACAAGCTCCCGCTGAACTTCTATGGTGCGCATCCATACAAGTTCCCCGCTGAACTTCTATGGTGCGCGCGCCATACAAGTTCCCCGCTGAACTTCTATGGTGCGTGCGCCATACAAGCTCCCCGCTGGACTTCTATGGTGCGCGCGCCATACAAGCTCCCCGCTGGACTTCTATGGTGCGCGCGCCATACAAGCTCCCCGCTGGACTTCTATGGTGCACGCCCCATACAAGCTCCCCGCTGAACTTCTATGGTGTGCGCGCCATACAAGTTCCCCGCTGAACTTCTATGGTGTGCGCGCCATACAAGCTCCCCGCTGAACTTCTATGGTGCGCGCGCCATACAAGTTCCCCGCTGAACTTCTATGGTGCGTGCGCCATACAAGCTCCCCGCTGGACTTCTATGGTGCACGCCCCATACAAGCTCCCCGCTGAACTTCTAGGGTGCGCGCGCCATACAAGCTCCCCGCTGAACTTCTATGGTGCGCGCGCCATACAAGTTCCCCGCTGAACTTCTATGGTGCGCACGCCATACAAGCTCCCCGCTGGACTTCTATGGTGCGCACCCCATACAAGCTTCCCGCTAAGCTTCTATGGTGCGCGCGCCTACAAGCTCCCCGCTGAACTTCTATGGTGCGCGCGCCATACAAGCTCCCCGCTGGACTTCTATGGTGCACGCCCCATACAAGCTCCCCGCTGAACTTCTGTGGTGCGCGGGCCATACAAGCTCCCCGCTGAACTTCTATGGTGCGCGCGCCATACAAGTTCCCCGCTGAACTTCTATGGTGGGCGCGCCATACAAGCTCCTCACTGAGCTTCTATGGTGCGCGCGCCACGCAAGCTCCCCGCTGGACTTCTATGGTGCATGCCCCATACAAGCTCCCCGCTGAACTTCTATGGTGCGCGCGCCATACAAGCTCCCCGCTGGACTTCTATGGTGCACGCCCCATACAAGCTCCCCGCTGAACTTCTATGGTGCGCGCGCCATACAAGTTCCTCGATGAACTTTTATGGTGGGTGCGCCATACAAGCTCCTCGCTGAACTTCTATGGTGCGCACGCCATACAAGCTCCCCACTGGACTTCTATGGTGCGCGCCCCATACAAGCTCCCCGCTGAACTTCTATGGTGCGCGCGCCATACAAGCTCCCGCTGAACTTCTATGGTGCGCGCGCCATACAAGTTCCCCGCTGAACTTCTATGGTGCGCGCGCCATACAAGTTCCCCGCTGAACTTCTATGGTGCGTGCGCCATACAAGCTCCCCGCTGGACTTCTATGGTGCGCGCGCCATACAAGCTCCCCGCTGGACTTCTATGGTGCACGCGCCATACAAGCTCCCCGCTGGACTTCTATGGTGCACGCCCCATACAAGCTCCCCGCTGAACTTCTATGGTGCGCGCGCCATACAAGTTCCCCGCTGAACTTCTATGGTGCGCGCGCCATACAAGCTCCCCGCTGAACTTCTATGGTGCGCGCGCCATACAAGTTCCCCGCTGAACTTCTATGGTGCGTGCGCCATACAAGCTCCCCGCTGGACTTCTATGGTGCACGCCCCATACAAGCTCCCCGCTGAACTTCTAGGGTGCGCGCGCCATACAAGCTCCCCGCTGAACTTCTATGGTGCGCGCGCCATACAAGTTCCCCGCTGAACTTCTATGGTGCGCGCGCCATACAAGCTCCCCGCTGGACTTCTATGGTGCGCACCCCATACAAGCTTCCCGCTAAACTTCTATGGTGCGCGCGCCTTACAAGCTCCCCGCTGAACTTCTATGGTGCGCGCGCCATACAAGCTCCCCGCTGGACTTCTATGGTGCACGCCCCATACAAGCTCCCCGCTGAACTTCTGTGGTGCGCGGGCCATACAAGCTCCCCGCTGAACTTCTATGGTGCGCGCGCCATACAAGTTCCCCGCTGAACTTCTATGGTGGGCGCGCCATACAAGCTCCTCACTGAGCTTCTATGGTGCGCGCGCCACGCAAGCTCCCCGCTGGACTTCTATGGTGCATGCCCCATACAAGCTCCCCGCTGAACTTCTATGGTGCGCGCGCCATACAAGCTCCCCGCTGAACTTCTATGGTGCGCGTGCCATACAAGTTTCCCGCTGAACTTCTATGGTGCGCGCACCATACAAGCTCCCCGCTGGACTTCTATGGTGCACGCCCCATACAAGCTCCCCGCTGAACTTCTATGGTGCACGCGCCATACAAGTTCCCCGCTGAACTTCTATGGTGTGCGCGCCATACAAGTTCCCCGCTGAACTTCTGCGCGCGCCATGAGGTTTGCCGCACATGAATGTTGCAGACTTTCAATGGATTGAACTGTTCTCTGGGCAGCAATCACTGCTGACATAGATGGACAGATAAATACAGGGGTGCGTAGGAATATCCTTAGTTACAACTGGCAAATGTGGTGCTCTGTGTACATTCCACTGTAATGCTTTCACAGTATATATTTGAAATGTACTATTGCCTCTTGTTGGATGACTATTCATGCCTAGCTCTAGAGTGGTTTTTGGTCTTTGAGGAGTGTGGAACGAACTAGTGTGGGTAGTGTCTAGAAAATGTGCTGCAAGTTGAGTTCTTCTCAGAGATGTGTATGCACATGAGACCAAAGTGCCTTTTGGCTGGACAGAATGCCATGATTCTGCACGTTTCTGGCTTTAGAGTCTTTGAAGGTGAAAGAATGCCAGAGGTAGACCCTTTTGTGGTCTTGGGAAGCAGAACTACGTTTCTTCAGAATAGTCATGACTTCAATGGCATCCAGCAGCATTTGGAATGTCTTCCAAAGTGCCCAGCCTGGTAAACAAATGCCTACCAGGCGTTGTCCTTTATTCTCGAGGAAAGAATAAGTTCTTCCTTCCCAAGTGAAAGATCGTGTTGAGCCAAATCAGAAGCCAGTGTCATGCTGGGATGTGACGCACAAGGAGAGGAGGCATGTTTGTATCAGGGTCTGGCCATCTGGAATTCGCCCCCTAGGGATGTTAGAGCCTCTCTCAGCATAATAGATAGAATCCTGGCCCTTACATTGTTAGTTTAGGGTTCCTAGTGTTAGTCAGACAGGTCCATGCTCCTTCGTCGGAGGGAGAAGTCTGAATGCCGCCGGAGCGTGGCGGTTTCGAACAGTAACTCGGAAGCTTTGCATCTTATGGCAGCAATCTAACATGTTCTCAGTGCCCATCAGTAGCTGAGCTAGCCGACTCTCGGGGAGGGAGTCTTCGGTGGTTTCACTTCCGTGCCGCATGGTTGTGGGTTACGGACTTCGTCCCCTGAACACATTTATTCAAGAGTTCTTGGCCATTTTTATTCCGGAAAACAGTGATGGGAATAAATGCATGGCAGAAATAGCTTTCAGCCACCAGGGGTGGTGGTGGAAAACATACAGGAATCCAGCGTTTGGAGATGGTGTCTGAATAACTTCATTTTTCTTTGTTTTCGTATTCTAATGAGGGCGGATGGTGAATAATTCTTTATAAACACTCTTCTCAGACACAGCTGGCTATTGAAGTTACAAAAGGTTGCTTTCTGGTTCTAAGATAAGTGTTGGGATCATATGCTAGTTTATATTTTTGAAACTCTGGAATAAAACCAAGGAACATTTGAATGTTTCATGAAGAATACGGAGTACAAGGAAAACTGACAATCAGGTCACGTTTCTGGAGTCTAAGAAGTAGAGGCCATTGCAGAGAGTTCCATTCTGGTTATTTTAATTATTTTCTGCCTCATTTTTTCTCAGATTTGTTTTTCTTTCCTTTCTGGTATGTATGAGTGTTTCAGGATTAAGTGATGTGGTATATTAGGTCTTTTTAAGGAGTATGAAAGTTTATCATGTCCTTATTTTCTTAGGTTCATGCAGGGAAAAGAGACATAGTAATCCCAGTTTCACCTATTGGATGCTGGTTGAGTTGGTGAATACTTTACATATTATAAGGTAACAAACCATATATCTAGTGAGAATTTATGAGTGTAGAAAGTATTCTCTTGTTAACCTTCATTTATTTCTCTTTTCAGGTCTCCTTTTCCCTGCAGTTCCTTACCTAATACCCTTTCCCTCATCTGATAGACCTAAAACTCTGTGCATATTTTGTTATTCGAGTTGAGGATGTCAGGAGGTAGACCATATTGTTCGTCACTCTGATCCTGAGGAGTTCTTTCTCGTTTACAATCGAGAATCTGACAGAAAGTTCAATACATTTTGCTATCTCAAGGGTATGTGCACCTTGAAGGGATCTATGTGTAACTGTCAACTAATTTGTTTTGCTCTGGTTAAGATAGCTTAGGGGCTAGGGTGCCTACTGCAGAGATTTTTGTGCATCCTCTGGCCACATGCTACAGTTAGCTCAGGTTATTGCTATGCCTGCTGGTCAGACATAGGCCATAAGTGAATCACGTGTTTGAATATCCGCAGCATTAATTCATACTTTCAAGCTTCTAGGCTGACGGAAGAAGAACCTTTGAAGTGAGACATAGCGAATGAGGCAACTATGTGAAATGAGAGCCTGTGTTTTTCTAAATGGGACAGAAAGGTATGATACACGTGGACTTGTCAGGAAAAAGCATTTTGCCCCACTAAAAGAGAGACAGCTGTAAGGAATGATCGAATGTAGAAAGCATGTCCCCTGTTCCCCCACTAAAAGAAACAAGATGGAAGAAGGGTGCTGGTATTGTTTCTGCTCTCTCCCCATCACTAAAACAACAGAAAGGTCAACAGAAGACTATTGATACTGTGACTGATCACACCAAAGGCTGTGACTCACACATTGTCCATTGGGTGTGTACCACCCCTGTCCCATTAACTGCTCATAGAATGTAGCCAATGAACCCAAGTAGAAGCACTTACCTGCTGAGGATTGTCTTAATGACAGTGATCACCACCGCTGTCTTTTGCAGCTGCTGCCAGGGGTCAAAGGTGGCGCATCGGAAACACTTTGAAAGTGAGAGGGGTGTAACCTACCAATGCGCCCTGCCTGTTGGTTCCCCAATGAATTGCATTCTGAGTCTATTTCTTGTTTTGAAAATGTTTAAAAATGAAGAGATTAATAGCATGCAACTATTGCCACCAACAGCAACCAAGAGCAATCGATGGAATGCCTCACACCCATGCATTTCAGGAAGCCCTTTGACACAGAGCTAGCATTTTACATTCATACTGGCTTTTGTCTTGCCTTAGAGGGGTCCTTTTTCTTTTTTGTGCTATTATCCTTAAGATATCTCCGGGTGGTAGACTGATTCCAAAGGAATGTCGAATCGCGCTGTGGTTGTTCCCCACGCGGAGTAGCTTAAGGTGGAGAGGGCTCCCCAAAATGCATTGAGGCGGGCACCCCATTGAATATCCAAAACCTTTTGTACCTGAATAAAATATGATAATGTAAAGTCTACCTTTGCAATGGTCGATTAACGATTCCCATGGCACATGGCAAGAATTCACTTTATAAACAAGTTGCTTGGATTTATTTACAGTACACTTGGATCATCAATGCAGTGCAATAAATAGTGGATTACATCGAAGTTTCAAGACAGAGGTTTTCTCAGGAGACATGGTACACAATATAACAGGCGCCCTGCAAAGACTTCCTTTGATCCAAGGCTAGGAGATGTTGCCAGAGGCACACTAAAATATTATCACAACGGTCTAAAAAACATAGGTGTGCATCTTGAAGGGCCTTCATTCCCCAGTAAGACCCTAGTTCATTTGGGTACTTCCAGTAATTCACTTCACAATCTTTCATATTTGTCTTGATGTTTAAGTCAGTGTCTCAGTGCCTGAGCACTTCAGTGTCTTCACCGATCTTCAGTAGAAGTCGGGGGTTCATCTTCTCCTTGAATGCTTCACACAGCAAAGGTCACATAGCTTCATAGAGAAGCAAGAGTGCGAATCCCTGGCAGCAGGCCATCAGGGCCCTAGAAGTCAACATTAACATGTTTGAAAACAAAGGTGTGGTGAATCTATTGAAATATCCTAAAAAAACTATATTTACCTCAGCTGTGCTTCCAAAGGAAAGCAAGAATGAGGCTAGCGGAGAGAAGAGAGACAACTGGAATTGGGTATCTCAAAGGCAAAGGGGGCATGTTACCGAGGTATAGCAACGGTTCATGCATCACATTAGCTTCTTGATGAAAGGTCTAATCCAAGTTTGAAAACTAATACCTACTCCTACTCATCTCTGGCATCTTCACTACATGGGCATCCAGTTATTGGATACATCCTCCGTTGTCTAAATGATCACTCCTTCAAGATGAAGGTACTTACTTTCTGTTTTACCGCAACCCATCATCTGAAGAAATAATGTAGTACATATATATGTTCATATTGCTGCCTTTCTCATAGTTCAAATAATCTTCATTCTTCAATGTTCCTCATACCAAGTGCAGAATTAGAATATATGTTATAATGGCTTTTTACAATTGTGTCCCCCTAAGCAGGTTCAGTTAACTCCATTCCTTTTTGACAACATGGCCTCTAGTAAGCCCTAAATGTTCCAGCAAACTTGGGAGCATAACATTTTCTATTCCTTATAATTAAAAGTAGATAGATATGATTGCTGGCGGGGGGAGGGCTAAAATACATTTCTATGAAAGATGCGCTAAATCTTCTGTCCCTTTTTGTCAGTCAGGCAGTGCGGAATTTGAGCCAGTGGTTTCCGGTGCTCAGCACCAGCACTTAATCGTCAACACCGGCACTTATGACAGTCAATCAATCATTGTTTGTTAAGTGCGACTACTCACCCGTGATGGTCTAAAGGTGCTGAGGGGCTGCAGGTCCTGATGTGTGCTGTGGTTCAGTCGAAGAGCAGAGTCTTGAGGTCTCTCCTGAATTGGGTCAGCGACAGGGAAAGCCTGAGGTGGAGAGGCAGGGTGTTCCAGGTTTTGGCGGTGAGGTAGGAGAAGGAACTTCCTCCGGTTCTGATCTTGTGGATCTGAGGGACGGTGGCAACGGCCAGTTCGGCGGAGCGAAGGACTCTGGTGGGTATGTGGAATGAGAGGTGGTGATTCAGGTATGCTGGTCCGACATTGTGTAGGGCTTTGTAGGCGTGTGTGAGGAGTTTGAACTTGATTCTTTTGTTGACTGGGAGCCAGTGGAGTTCTCGCAGATGTTCGGAGATGTGGCTGTTGATGTTGAGGACCAGTCTGTCTGTGGCATTCTGAACGTTCTGTAGTTTCCTGAGGAGTTTCTGGGCGATGCTTGCATAGAGTGCGTTGCCGTAGTCGAGTTTGCTGCTGATGAGTGCATGGTTGAGCTTCTTTCTGGCCTCAGAGGGGATCCATCTGAATGTCTTTCAAAGTAGGGGAAGAGTGTGGAAGCATGATGAGGAGACGGCGTTGATCTGGTGGTTCATTGTGAGCAAGGAGTCCAGTATGATGCAGAGGTTTTGTGCGTGGTCTGTGGGTGTGGGGGGGTTCCTAATGCAGTGGGCCACATGCTGGCGCACTCTGTCTAATTTAGAAATTAGCACATCAACAGTAGTTAATTAATTCAATACACATTAAAAAGGACTAATACCTGCCGCTCAAGCTGTTCTTACAGTGTAAGGCACCAGGAATAGTCTGAATCGTAACACTTGTAGGAGTGTGATAGTTAGTAGTTGACTTGGTACTGTCATTGGCAGCGCTGGCAGGGGCAATGGGTGTTGCAAGCTGCAGTGGCCTCCACGAGGAGGGCCCTGACACTTATGTTTATTTACAAAATTAAGCATTGCAGTCAGGTGTCTTTAATTCCTGGGATGCCTTATTTGACGCTCTTTTGAAGGGGCTCTTATACAAATGTAGGAAACTGATGTCAGTCTAGGAGGCAGAGAAGTTGCATTCTTCAAGTGAACTGCTCCTAATATCCCACAAGTCCTAGACAATCTGACCCATAAAGGTGATCTATTTTTGTGAGCAATCCTTTCCTCATCCTTGGTAGTCTGGCTCAGAAAGCAAACGATTCCTCATGGAAAACGCACGTGGTCAGTATGCAACAAATCGCCAAACGCGTATACTCAGGCTATAATAAAGAACTTAAATCGTCCAAACTTTATTAGTCAGAGGAATACAAATAAATTAAGCAAAATAAACCAACTTGAAAACAGCTCTGATTGAGGGATCAAAAGTTACAAACAAATAAAAATCTGCCTTATAGGAAGTCACTGAAAAAAGGAATTGAGTGTTATCCACGGGAAACTGCAACAGAATAAGGAATGATGACACAGAAATGATGGCACGGTGCTCCCTGTGTGAGTGAGTGGAACCTTGGCACCTTCTATGGTTCAAGTGTTAAAACCAGACTGCTGTTGATTGGGAGACCTAGCCTGTTATAATAAAATTCCATGCTTCTACATTTTTTATTAGAAGTGATGCATTTCATGCCCTGTGTTTATGATTGTAGGCATGTATCCCAGAATTCCATTTACCAAACAGTCAAATTTACAACCTATTTTTTTAGTTGTGCACATTTTCTTCTGCCTTCTAGCTCAATAATTATCCCAGTCATGTAAGTCTGCTGAGTATTAAAGTGCATCTTTTCCCTTCAGCTAATGGCTGTCCCTAAGATCGTTTAGGGCACAACCCCACCGCCGTTTCTCGGCTTCCCTTCTGAATGTGTAAAGATGCTGTATTAAAGCACAGATACCAGTTAGGACTGGCCTATAGAGCAATCTGGCTCTGGCAAGTCAGCATGTGGGTCAGTTCTCTGGCTGTTTGTGGGCAGGTTTTGTAGCTGTGCATGGGCCAGTGTCGTGAAATCTTTATATAATGAAAAGAATACAGTAGCAGGTAGTCGTATGTCTGAATATAATGTGCAGAAATAGTGTCATATAAATATTGTGTCCTAAATATTCGTATAGATTTTCTATTAAGCCCATTGAGCTGATACCAGGGCCGGACTGGCCGTAGCGGGCATTGGGCATTTCCCCGGATGCTGGAAGGGAGGGGCCGGTTTGGCAGCGGTGGGGACCGGTTTTGTTACTGGGGGCCGGTTTTGAGGTGGTGCTGCAATATCAGCCCCCAGTACAAAAAACAGCATCGCCTCGCACTTCCATCCCCCATCCACCCAGGGGCTGCTCCGCCAAAATTGTCAGGGCTGCTATGGGTTCCCCGTCCGGCCCTGGTTGATACTTTTATGGACAAAATTAATGACACAATATTCATGTCAGACCATATATGTCAGCAATATTCTGGTAACAATCCATAGCAGACAGCACTGTGCAGGTGACGGTAGGCCGTACTTGTGTCGTTGAGCAGCGCTGGGCAAGAGTCTCTCATGGTATTGAAGGAGCTGCACATGACATATGGGGTATGCAGTGGCAGGTGGAACAGTTCTAATCTGAAAATGAATCGAGCTTCCACCCGATCCACTGTGGCTCCTGTACACACACCTTCCCCATTCTCTAACTCTAGCCAACCCTTAGTGGCATGCTAAATGCACCAATGAGTGGCCATTGCCACATCCCACCCGATGTGCTAATGGCAGCTAATTGGTAGACTGCGGATGGGTGGGGCAGTGGGTAAGCTATGGCTAGTGCCTGATTAAACCCTGTGGAGGCACCTAGGCAGTCGAAATTTCGGAGCCCCCCTCGCAAATTATCTCCTAATACGTTTTTAATTTGACCAAATTTGAATA
Organism: Calotriton arnoldi; assembly: GCA_963921515.1. NCBI lineage: Eukaryota > Metazoa > Chordata > Amphibia > Caudata > Salamandridae > Calotriton > Calotriton arnoldi. The sequence continues at coordinate 442,278 of CAWUFW010005661.1, forward strand.
AACCAATTTTATTACACAAAACTAAACATGAACAATTATTGATGTTATTAAACAAAAAAAATTTTTTTTTTAATTTTAATAAACCAACCAGACTTTAAATATTCATTGGGTACATTGCATTAATACAGTATTTTCTCTTTCGAGTCTTTAATGTAAAGTTTTTGTTTCGTTGAGTTCATTCATTTTTTTTCTATCTTTTGGAAACAATTTAAGAAAGCTTGATTGTATTTTTCTTTCAAGATCAAATCAATATTATTTTGATCCGTTGTCGCAGGGCCCCTAAAAGGAGTGGGGCCCATAGGCCGGTGCCTAGTTCGCCTATTTGCTAATCCGGAACTGGCTATGGCTATGGTCTCTTGCCTGTGCAGCACGACCTCTGCCTGAGGTATGAGGTGAGAGATACTCACTGCCTGAGAGGTGCTTTCATGCAGTGCAGCATGGGGACACCTGACACAGAGTGGTGGAGTTGCTAGGCCAGGATATCTTTTGATATGCATTTTCTTCTTTCTCTAACTTAAGTTTTAAAATGTTTTGAAAAAATAGCCTCTAGTGATTAATGGAAGATAAACATTCCCCTGCTGTTCATCAACTGTTTACTTACCTTCATTATTTCAATAGTGTCTACACTGGACTCCCTAACTAATCAATGTCTAAACTCCAAAGTGTTCAGAACCATCCTGCTCATTTCTTTTTCGCCCTGAAACAACACTTCCACATCATGGAGTCGCTGATGGCTCTCCACTGTCTCCATATAAAAGGAAGCTGAAGTTTCAAATTCTTCTGCCTCGTCCACAACATCTTCCATGGCTGTGCTCCGAATTGGCTGTGAAAGTTTGTTGTCACTGATCTTCCCACCAGATGCATAAAGTCTTCCTCTCAAAACTTACCGGACATTCCCCTGACTTGTTACAAGAAATTCAAGGGGAATCACCTTTCATGTGCAATGCTCATCTCTGGGGACCTCTTTATCTTTTCACTACACATTGACTTTATCACATTCAGGATATTGCTAAACACACATTTCTTCAAGTAGACTTGTGGCCAGCCATATTAATGCCTGCTTGTATTCCCTTTCTCTCCTCGCCCAGTTTACCAAATGCGGAGGGACTCTCTGCACTAGGGGCAGAGATCACTGCATGTAAATGTATAGTAAAACGTTGCCTATACTTTACCATATGGAAATCTCCACCCTGGTGGCAAAGATCTCCATAAAAAAGTTTATTAAACGTGGAAAAAGTTAGTAAAAATATTTTATAAGAAATATTCTGTTGAAAATTACTGGGAGTACCGATCTCCACCTCCCAGTATGTTTGCCATAGTGAACTCAACCTAAGCTATATTGAGGATTTCATAAGGGCTCGCCCCGCCTTATTCTGGCTCGCCTTATGGAAAAACCCAGCAGCGTCCCTTACAAGAGAGATTATAGGCGATTGCATTAGTTCCGAGAAAGGGTTACACATCCCTTGGCTTGCCGAGGTAAAACGGAGCCTAAGCAGCGTTAATTATGGCAGGCTCTTTTTAAGCCCAAGTACGGCCGAGACTGTACATAAAAAAGCCCTTAGGAAAGCACTCTATACACTTTATAGCATGGAAAGACTAGAGAGGGAATCTAAGAAATCAACTGTTGCTCACTTTATGACCATTGAGCATACCGAGTACCCTCTTCTTAGCTACTTCACTTTGCCCATATACCACTGGGAGAGGGGTCTTCTCTTCCGTTTAAGGGCCGGCACCGTAAAATTCTTGCTTTGTTTCCCTCTCGGGTATAACGCAAATCTCGACCTTTTGCCTTGCCCGTGTGATGGACAGAGCGGCCAAACAACCTTACATTTTTTATTTTTCTGTAAGTTTTATATAAAGTATGCATAATGGCTTTTAATACCGTTTTTAAAAAAAACTCTGCCTATTTATTTAATAGATGCATACAGGAGTATACTCTTACTGAAAGATGAAGAGTTTGTTTTTCGCGTCAGCACCTTTTTGAGAACTGTTGTACGGGCCCGCAAAACGATGTGTAATCCTTGAAGAGTGTTTTGAAATGCATGGGCTCTCTTTTAAATTTGTTATATGCGTTTTAACTATTGTGTATCTATGATCAATGCCACTGAATTTGTTTTATAGTGATTGTGAATTTGCGCTCTGAATTTGTCGTGTCTGATGTGCTTTTATGGATATGGTCCTATCCGAATAAAGTATTTTTGAATCTTAAATCTAAGAAATATTATTGTAAAGTAATTGTACATATTTTTAAAATGTAGATCAAAAGAAATAAATCCAACAGCACTGTTAACTTAATTTTTAATTCTTTACTTAATTTTAATATATTAAATTAAAAAAAATATTTTGCTGAAGCCTATATAAAAAAAATAATTCCCCCTAAATTAAAACCAGTAAGTATTTCTACTATGCGTTCCTAATTATTAAAAATGGTGTATAGAATGAGTTAGATTATTTAATTATATTTTAATAAAATATTAATGTTACACAATTATTTTTTTCATAACACATTTTATTAGATTTTATTTAGACATTTCATGATGGCCAACATGGCCTGTCCAAGCTTAAAGTGCAATACCAACCCATCACCCACCCTCCATAATGCCAACATATAGTATTAAAAGCAAATCTGCCCTTACCATCATGAACAATATTCTCATAATCCCTATTTAGGGAATACATAAGTGCGTTAGTGTGTTAGGGGGCTTCATGATCCTCCGTCGAATTGTCGTATATCTGTGTCAAGGAGGGAGTCTACCGAATGTACCGGTGCCAATACAATACCCCTATGGCATGCCCAGCTCTGCCATATCTTTGTGTGTTTCTGTGGGTACCCCCTCGCTCGATACACCGCCACCTCCATGGTATACAGGCGTCCATTCCTAACTTTCATGTGCCTATTGTGGGCGGAGACACGTCCCTCCAGAGCCGTGTGATATTGCGTTTGGCCAGGGTTAAGCCCAGGAAGAGTAAATGGCTCTTGTATCTGTTACCTCCAATGCCTTCTGTACTGTGGGGTAATAATGTCTTGATGTGGAAGGGGATCTCCTATGACAGAACCCCCTCCAAACATGTCACTACCCCTCGCCAAAAACTCACAAGTGTTGTGCATTCCTACACTGTATGTAAGAAAGTGCCCTCAGCCATCCCACACCTCAGGCACATTGGCGAGGCAATGACGCCCATGCGCCATAGACAACATCTGGTAAAATAGGCTCTATGAAGGAATTTCAATTGAATGAGGCGCTGCCTGGCCGATATTGCTGCTTCACGTGGTGCAATCAGAGCCTCCCTCCAGTCATCGTTATCCATTGTGGGTATGTCTTCCTGCCAGGTCTGTATGAAGGTTGGAAGTGTGGATGTACTATGTGTCACTAGTGTCTGGTATACTTGTCGTAATTTATGTGTGCCCAGATCCCTAGTTAGTAGTCTGCCCTCTAGTGGGTTGAATTCCAGTAGTTCCTATAGGCCCTGTATAAAGGGAGTAAGAGCGTGCTGTAGTTGAAAATATCTATACAGTTGCTGACGATGCAATTGAAAGTCAGTCTGTAATTCTTGGAAGGGTTTAAGGACTAAACCTTGCTTAACATCATCCAAAGTTGAGATGCCGATGGCATCCCACTGCCGGAATCCTGAAAGGGACGCTACCTGACTCATGAAGTTCCCCCCCCCATAGTGGAGTCATCTGGGTCAGTCAGGTCCACCAGCCCATCTGATTTAGTGTCTGTTTCCACAGTCGAAGCACCGTTTGAGTAGCATGCGGAATGTGACCTCCTGTCTTACAGCCATATAGAAAGTTTATGAGCAAGACATCGTCCATTGCTCAGCGTTCTGTCGCGTACGCTGGGTCGGCCTATGGTGTGTATCGCCATTCATTAAATAAGAAGAAGATGGGATGCTGCATAGTATGAGTAGATATCCAGGGCAGCGATACCCCCATAAAAAGTGGACTGAACACAAGTCCGTAGGGCAATACGCACCCCCCCTCACCATAAGAACTGTGTTAGGGCCGTGTTAGCCTGCTTTAACCATGCTGGGGGGATGTTGAAGGGATAATTCTGTAATTGATAGAGCATTTGCGGCATGGAGACCATTTTAAAGGTCATGGAGCGGCCAGGTAGGGAGAGAGGCAGTGAGGATCTTACCTTGATCTCCTCACGTACACGGGATAATAATGGAGCAATATTGTGGTCCCAAGCAAGTGCTGGATTCGGGGTGATATATACCCACAGATATTTGAAACCATCTGTAGCAATATTCAGATCAGAAGCACATGTCCTATCTCTTGTGGACTCTCTCATGAAGAACACTACCAATTTACCAGCGTTTGTGTGCAATCCTGACATCTCCCCGAAGATTTGCAGAATTTGCAGTAAACGCGGGCCAGAGGAGCGAGGATTAGTGAGGAAAAACAGTGCGTCATCGGCATAGAGAGCAACTCGGTCTGATAGCTCCTGTAACCACTCAAATCCAGTCAGCAACGGGTCTGAACGGACCCAGATTGCCAGGGGTTCTATTGCCAGGGCAAATAGTAATGGGGAAAGTGGGCATCCCTGGTGGGTGCCCCTGTCTACCGCGAAGGGGCGGAAGTCGCACCCGTGACCCTGAACGAGGATGTCAAGCCGGTGTACAGAAGTTTCACATAGTTGAGGAAGCATGGGTCAAAGTTGATGCTCTGCAGTAGAGCAAATAAATACTGCCAGCTAACAGAGTTGAATGTTTTGTCCATATCAGCTAGGAGGACTACTGCTGGGAGTGCTATGTGGTCGACCATAGCCAGGGCATTGTAGACGCGCCTAATGTTATGGCGTGTTGACCGCTGGGGCATAAAGCCCGCTTGGTCGAGGTGTCTCAGGGTATGTATTTTAATAGTCTATTGGTCAAAGTTTAAGCCAGCAGCTTCACTTTGACGTTGAGGAGAGAAATCGGACGGTAAGAGGAGTGCAGATCTGGCAATTGCCCCGGCTTCAGGAATACAACAATCTCCGCATGTCGCCAGTCCCAGGGGAGCATGGCGGCAACTGATGCCTCCTGTATAACTTCTAGTAATGAGCTGACGAGCTGTGGCATGAAAAGCTTCAAGAACTCGCTCTGGAGGTCATTGGGCCCCGGAGCCCGCCCGATACGCATTTCTGCTAGGGCCGACGCCAGTTCATCCACCCTAAGCTTCTCCTCCAGTTGTTTACATGTGGGATGTCTTAAAGGAAGGCTTGGACCAGCTCTATGCCAATATGATCTTTTGGGCGTATAACTTGCTGTAATAATCTGCAAAGCTTTGAGCGACTTCCATCGACCCCGAAATCAAACCTCCCTGTTGATCCCGCACCACCAATACTGGCAAAACATTACTCGCAGACTGACACAGCCTATGCAGCATGCAACTGGACTTATCTCCCCACTGTCAAATGCGGCTGTCTTCGCCTGATTGAGTAGGTGCTATTTGTATAGTTGTTGGGTCAGACTTAGCTGTAGTCTTGCTGACTTATTGTGCTGCTTCCTACAGTCGCCCTCTACCTTCTTGGTTTCTAGATCTACCTGTCTCTGTGCCCTACGCCGGGAATCACCCGCACAAAAGCTAATATCTTCGCCTCGAATAGTAGGCTTTAAAGCATCCCACAGAACCACTTTCATGGAGGCTGTAGATGTGTTAAGTGTAAGGCATTCCTTTATCGCTTTTTCTAGATGTTCCGATAGATTGGGTTCTGGAGAAGCCATGATGGCATCCGCCAACGAAACCTAGGGCGATTGGCACCAATATGCAGTTCCATGGACAAAGGGCAGTGATCGGAGAGTCCCTGTGGATGAATATGGGGCAATGACACTCTGTGGAGTATGTGGCAGGAATAAATAGATAATCCAGATGGGATAAGGACCCATGGACCATTGAGTAATATGTATATCCGTTTTCAGTCTAGTGGTAGGCCCTCCATGTGTCTGCTCAACCCAGGGTGATCATCAATGTTGATAGTGTGGAGTCCTGTTGAGCTTCTCTCCCCCCCACCCCGCCACCATCTGTCCACCTCGGGGTGGACGACGTCGTTCCAGTCTCCCCCTACTGCTGAGGGGGGCATAGACGCTGAAGAGCGTAATCCGTTCCCCATGGAAGTCGCCCGTCACTGCAACATAACGGCCATATGTGTTTGCCCACACCCTCCGGGTGGTAAACAGGACTCTACGATGGACTAGAATGGCTGTACCCCGGGAGCCCTGTGTGAAACCAGTTTGAAAGACCTGGGTATAACCCAGGCGGGCCAGACAGGGGGGTTTTGTCCCCATGAGATGAGTCTCTTGTAGGAGGAGAAAATCCGCCCCAAGTGTTTGGCCTGCCGGAGGACTGCCCCTCACGCTCCAAGTTACTATGCATAGTTGACCCTCTGTGCCCCCTGTTGTGCAGTTAGTCATGTGTATCGCGGATAGGGAAGGATCTGTCCTAAGTAAATGTCTGAGCTACTGTGAGCAACGAGACTGCGACTGTTCAATGACCAGAAGAACAAAAATATAACAAACATCCCCTCCCTCCCTCCACCCCCCACTTCACAGAACAGGAAGTATCTGTCGCGGCTTGCACCCCTACTGAACCCCAGCTGCGGGAATGGGGCAGGACACAACCAAAGAATTCCATGAACCCAACACCCAAAAAACATGACCTCTAGAAAGGATTCCTAGGAATGACTCTCTAGGGTGGCAGCGTTAAGGCAGAAAACCCGCTCGGCTCAGCCCATGGCTAATAATCAATGCCCTCCCTCCATATGATTACCCCACTCAATGAACACCGCATGCACATGCAATAATAATGTACAAAAGAGGAGAGAGCCTGCAATCCCAGTACGAAATTGGAAAGAAGGAAAAGGAGAGTTGGAAAGGATAAAGTAATCATTGTATCAGTCTCAAATGGATGGCAGTCCTTCAGTAGCTTCAGTGATCGTCATCTGTGCGTGAACTCCTCCAGGATGATCGAGATCTGTTGCAGCGCTTGGACGTGGGACGGTTGCGCCAGTCCCTTTACGATGAATCAGAGTCAATTTGAGGCGGGGTATATGGTTTGATCACCACTGATTGATCTATCCACTGGAAAGCGGCCTCCGGAGTATCGAAAAACAGTGTCTGGGAATTATATACCATCCTCAGCCGTGCTGGGTATAACAGCATAAATTGAATTTTAAGATTTCGCAGTTTTTGTTTGGCCGCAAGGAAGGAGTGTCTCTGTTGCTGTATCATTCTTGTAGGGAAAATCATGATGTGGGCTGACTTAAAAACAACGTTTTCCTGACTGCGGGGGTCACGCAGGATTGCATCCTGATCCAAGTAGTTTAGGAGTATTGCGATAATTGGTCGGGGTCGCGTGCCGGGTGGGGGCTTCTTCACCAGGGCTCGGTGGGCTCATCCACCATAAAACAAGTAGACAGACTCTCTGGTGGCACCACGGATCTCAGCCATTGCAGAGGGGAACTGTTCCCCAGAGGAGCCTTCACATCCCTCAGGGAAGACCCGAATCGTAGGTTATTGCATCACGCGTTACCCTCTGCATCTTCCACTCGTATGGTGAGCTCCTTGGTTGTCGCGGTTAGTGTAGTGACTTTCTGTTGTAGGATTATTACCGAATCCTCGACCTCTGACACTCTCGTCTCGGCTTCTGTAATGCAGTCAACCACTTTTCTCAGGTCCTGGCACAGTAAATTCACCTCAGTTCCCATGGCACCAATCTTGACCTCCAGAATTTCTCTCAACTGGGTAATGGCAGCTAGCTGCGTAACATTGTTGAGACCGCCCGGGGGAGATCTTGCACGGTCTGTGCTGCCAGAGTGTGCCTGCGTATACTGGTCTATTGTACTCTGCTTAGCCATGGACGGGGGTGGTATGTCCTTAGGCATCTTGATGGCCTGTGTTTTATTCTGGTCTTCTAGGGGATGATTGATTCACCGCGCACAAGGTCGATTGACCATAGCTATGGAAGGTCTCCAGATGATTGTTTTAACTTGGGTAGCCCCAGCCGCAAACCACACTAGAACCTAGCCTGGCCGCTTTTGCAACTAGGGGCCACTCGCGGCACTGCACCGCCTAACGCAGCACAGCATCGTCTCAGCTGAGGAGGTGGCAATCCTGACTCCAGTTTCCCAAGGAGATGGCCAAGGGTGCAGAACAGAGATCACAGCAGCCCACGCGTAGCAGTCGGGCAGCTCTTCCCACGGCGACTACCGGCCTCCACAGCATAATGCGCACCTGGGTACACTCTGTCCATTGCTCCAACCCGTAGAGGAGAGAGGGCATGGGCCGTATGGAGGCCGCCGAGGCCCACACCGCCCTCCACGTGGGTCCTAAGTTGGTGGGAATCTCCTCCTCCGCGGCACACAAAATATGTCGCTACAAGCGAGTCCGGGGAAACACAAGCCAGGCACGTCAGCCGGTGCAGCCAAGCAGATTGGCACACTGTGGCCACAACCCCCTCCAGCCGCTCCCGCTCCTCTGACATGGGCCGCGGCCTGCCTGCTTCTGCTGATTGTGGCCCAGCCCGCCCCTCCATTCACCGCCGGCCGGGCCAGGAATTCTGCTTGTGCCAGGGGGCGGCCCGCCTCATCCCCGGTGTCTGCTGTGCCGCGGAGGCCACCAGACGCCGAAGAGGGGGAGACTGCAAGGCCAGGCCAGCCAAGTGGCTCCCGCGCAGTCCGCACAACACTCCTCGGGCAGCACCCAAGCCCCAGGCCTCACTCACTGCCCACCCGTTCCGCAGCGATGAGGAAAGTGCCCGACGGCCATCACGGGCCCAGCCGGCCCCGTGCACCACCGTGATGTCGTCTGGTGAGCGGGCCCAGGGAGCCGCAATAGGCCGCTCCGCTTCACACCGCGCCTCCTTCGTTCTGCAATCCCCAACTTTCAGGGGGCTGTCGTCACCAGGATAGGGGAATCACGACAGGAAGGATTATCATCCCAATGAGCTTGGCGGGTAGGATTATTGACAGATTTTGCTATTGCTGCCGGGAGCTCTCTCAAAGCGCGTCCGCCATCTTGCGTGCTTGGCCGCGCTCCCACACTAATTTTTAAATATAAAAAAGTTAATGAATATTTTGTAATTAAATAATAAATATATTGTATTATATACATTTTTTCATTAAATTGTATCTAATTATTTTTTAAACTATTTTAAATAAATTAATTTGATATAACATTATTTCAGATTGGGTTATATTTTAAAGCCTAACTCCATTATTTTCTATCAAAGGGCATTATTGTATCAGTGGTTGGCCATGTGTGGTGCTGGACTTACTACCGTTTCTTTTTGGCAGTAGTAACTTGAGATCCAATTTATATGTTGGCAGTAAGCATACTCCATTGCAACACAGACAGAGTACGATTACCGCCAACACAATGGTCCGCCCACCGAATTTAGAAGCAGGTGGACCCTGGGTTTAATAACTGCAGAGACTACTCCGTCTCCGCCGTGATTAACCTCCCCTGGAGTAAGGGCCATCAGAGGCAGACGTATAATGCTACCCACTTATTTTAGATGGGTGGAATTAGAGGTCAGTTGTCATTATCCGTCACTGCTAGAAAAACCCTGGTTTTCAGGGGCAGTGGAAACTGCTAAATGCTTCTCTTGCGATGGGTGAGGACTCTTATGGCAAGGGGAGCATTTTCCTCCCTCTTTGGGATTTTGTTTTTGAAAATAAAAAAGCAAACAGTTAATTGCATAAATTATTGGCAGGCATACAGTGCCTCCTTAAAGGGCGCAGGAGTAATTTAAGCTGTCACCTTGGTGGAGAAATGGGCCATCCACAAGAGTATAAATCCGGCCTTTACATTCATAAATTTGTGTCCACCCCCTTTTCCAGGGGATGGTAACGTATAAGGCTACACTTTTCAGTAACTTTCCACTCGGGGTTTGTGAATAGACTGAAGTAGTAAAATTACTCAAAAGTGTAAGAGTAAAGTTATACATGTAACTTACAAGTGTAAGTTACCTTTGTGAATAGCCACCTTAGTCTTGTGTCATGTAGAACAAATCCCAACACTCTCTCCTCTGAAAAAATTCCTACTGTGACTGACTGCTATAAATGGACTGTTATAGCTATTGTGCAGTGGTTTATAGCACAAACCTGGTCCGGGGAATTAGAGTGCTTTACAGCAGAACCATACTATGTTACACATTTGTTTAGGAATGGAGGCAGCTCTAGCTCCTCTCCTCTGCTAGCTCCTCTCCTAGCTAAAATGTGTTATAAGTGTTAGTTATCTGCTGCTGGATTTTCTATTGGCAAAGCATTTCATTTACAGACACATTTTCATGTATCACCTTCTTCAATTAGGATGATGTTTCTGTCAGGCACTCTTCATGCATTTTAAAATCTAAAGGTCATTGGCACCATCAGTACTTTCTCACTGTATTGTGACCATTCTACCAGTCTTCTTTCTTAGTAAATCAGACAGCATTTGTGTGATGCTGCATTGTGCATTCAATCACTCGCCAGTTTATAAATCGAGGTTTGTGTATTCAGGGTTTGTGTATTCAGCTAATAGCTGAGTAGCTAATAGTGCACACAGCAGTACAGTATGTTACAATTCTTTCAAGTCAAACAACAGTGTGTCCCTGTTTGTCATATATATCCTAGCTCCTTCTCCCACATATAATAGTTTTTCCAATGTGTTAGTCATTTGTAACACTTTCAGGGGAAAAGGCTCCACCATGCAGCAGTAAAGCAAATAGAAGCAGTGGTGGAACAAGTGATTGTTAATGGAACAGGCAGGTCTTGAAGTTTTATCTAAACCTGGGGTCATGTTCCTCTGGAAGGGCAGTAAGTAGGAAGCCTCACAACTTTGGAGTGAAGATGAAAATGTTTCCAATGTCTGTGTGTATGCATAGGGTTTGATATTGTACGTCTCTAGTCACAAAGCAATGGAACTCTGTATATGGGTTTGAGATGATGGTTGGATACTGAACAGCAGAATGAAGGAAGAGATGCAGGCAGGAGAATAGGGATGACCAGATAAGATTCATCATCCGAAGGGTAAGACGTGGATGAGGTGTTGCTTGAAGAGGAGGGTCTTGAGTTCCTTCTTCAAGAACAGTAGTAGGGAAACTTGCCATCTGGGTGTGGTAGGTGTTCTAGATCCTAGGAAGAGCCGTGATGAGGGCTGTACAACCCACAGAGATTGTGGACCTGCTTTCCAGATATGGTGAGTTCCTTGAGATAAACACTTTGTAGGTAAAGCAGTTGACATTCAGAGAGATGCTGAAAGAAAGCGATAACCAGTTCTTTGAGGGTGATGGATATTCTGTCAAACGTCCTGAGAACCCTGATTCAAAGAAGGCAGCAGTGTGAAGATACTCCTCAGAGAGATGGGGGTGTCACATTTAATTATAAAATACCAGCAAACAGGGTTTTGTCATTTGAGAGGTGAGAGAGGACCATTAAATGGCTGTTTTGAAGTCTCCCTCAGGAAGAAAAGCTTTCTCTCTATGTAGCCCGATGAAATGGTGCAAGGTGGCTATTGTCGTTTTTGATATGTGGGTCCTGATGCTGAGATTTGTGGTAATGTGAAAGCCTAGGGATTTGTTGCAGTTAACCAGTTGAAAAGCTAAGCTATCATGACTCATCTCTAAGAGTAATTCATGCTTACTTTCATGTTGGTGTCACTGGCAAGTAACACAAGCTAAGTCTTCCAGAGGTTGAGCTTTTTAGAGATGAGGGAAGGATGGTGGCGAGACAATCTTTGAGATAGGTGAAACCATCTAGTCAGTGAAAATTATGTTTTCATTTACATTTCGAGGGAAACCATCAAATTAATGACTTTATGTTTGTGGAGTTATTGTTATCTGTATAGCATTTAGTGGCATCCAAAACTGCTTCATGGCACCTGTTGCCATGAACCTGAAATCCTATCCCAAAAAATGAACAAATTGGACATAAGCGCCACTGAAAATAACTTAAGGAGCTTTTGCAAAAGACTTAGGGCCTGACTTAGAGTTTGGCTGCCAGAGTAAGTACCGTGGCCATGGGGGAGTAATTTACTTCTGCCATGGTGGAGGTACTCATCCTGACAAATTTAGAGAAGTCCGCCGGCCCACAGGACATTTCTTGCATTTCACAGCGGTTTCTGTAAATGCATTGAAGGTTTGACAGGTGGTTCTGTCAACTTGACGAAGCCAAACAGAAAACTTTCAATGTCTTACTATTTTCACATGTAAAATCCAAAAACAGGATTTATTTTTTTAAATAAAAAGCAGCTTCCATGGGGAGTCAATTAAGTGTAGAACTGCTTTTTTTTGGGTCAAATGAAATGCATGCTTGTAAGAATATGTTATGTTTGCAGGTCTAGATATATTTTTTAGTCAGCACATCACAGACATTTGCTCCTAGAGTCATTGGTCTGCCTGCTTATAACCTAAAATATTGTTGTTCTTTTCTGAGTTAACAGAAGCTTCAGTCTTATTCAATGTGTATACATTATTATGAAAGCTACAGTTATATATACACTTAGAGAAAAATGTAGAATCTTAAATGCAAGACTTCCAGAAATGGGTACACATCCAATTGGCAGGTCTTGCTTGGGAATCCACAATAGTCTTGGTCTAGTTCAAGATGCATATCTGGAGAATAAATTTTTTGTTGACGAAAAACTGGCCATAATTGCTTTAAACTATTTGGTAATTGTTGATTTTTAATGGTGTAATTGTCACAGCCAATAAAATTGCAGGCAGTTCCTCACCTATTAATTAAACCTGTAATTTGAAATACAGGAACAAAATCGCCTTTATGCTTCCATATTTATGTAGAGAACTGGAGTATATTTGTAGAACAGATAAACTTGATACTATTGTATAATGGGTAAGACTCAGCATTCTCTTCCACACAGTGACATCCTCCTCATTTGTCTTTTTATGGTTGGTATGAGTGGTAGTTGATAGCGTCTTCTACAGGTGACTCTGTGGTAAACAGCTGTCTCCTATCTTCTCTCTTTCAGGGAATGATGGGCTCAGAGCAGTGCCTAATTTGACCTAGAGGTTTCCGGTGATCGGTACCTTCACATAATTTTCAACACCAGCACTTATGACAGTCTGCCACGTGGTGGCGCTGTCTGTCTTATTTGCAGATGAGCACAACAACAGTTTTTTATTAATTCAATATACTTTAAAAATTACTAATACCAGCAGCCCAAGCCATTCTTATAGCTTTAGGGGCCTGGAATAGTCTGAATGGTCACACTTGTAGTATGTTGATGGTTAGCAGTTGTGTTGATACTGTCGTTGGCAGCGCTGGCAGGTGCAAGCAGAGGCGGCCTCCTGACGAGGGCTCTGGCACTTATATTTTCACAAATTAAGCACTGGCTCAGAGGAAAATAGGTGCTCTGAGTTCATTAGTAATGGTACAGATGGTGCCTTCAGGGGAGATTTAGAAAAATGGTGTAAGCTTTGATCTGGATGTGTGTGCCTAACCTGTTCTGCAATCTTGCCTAGGATAGAGTTGGTGAGGTAAACTGGACATGGGGCTAACACCTACCCTGAGCAGAGGGCTGCTTCTCATACAGTAGAAAGATGTATTCACTATTTCAAGATCCAAACCAGAACTAGCAAACCCAGTAGTTCACGCCTTTGAAAGGCATTAGCTTACCTTTTGGCTTTGACAATGCTTGTTGCCAATGCTGAACCAAATCAGTAAAAAAAAGTGGAAATGGCTGCCTCAAAGGTGTGAATGCAGCACCACTTATCTGCCTGTACGGATCATGAGTATGACGCAGCCATTTTTTTAAAGCTTTAATTTATCACTCTAAAATGCCAATCTAGGTGCAGTAAGTTAAAAAAAATTATAAAAGCTGTGCCAAAGCCCACTATAGAGCCCATCTTGATGATATATATACACATGTGTCATCAAGTATACACACATATGTGTTATACTGCTGTGGTAGCAACCGTGGTAGTTGCTTTTCTTTTATTTAACTGTTCCCAGATTGGGGATGCCCATCCTGGGGCAATAAATGAAAAAAATATAGAAAAGGTTGCTAAATCCACTGTGGGGGAAGCAATAATGAGCGGGGAGGGGCGAGGAGAGATGTAGGACCTGAAGGTGTGGAGGAGGAAAAAAGCGAGTGGTAAGGGGAAGGTAAAAAATGTAAAAAGTACACAAAAGCAATGGCGGGGGAGCAAAGGAACAATGAAGGAGTGAAGGTATAACAACGGTGAGCAGGGAGGTGTGAGGTAACAATGGAGGTGCCAGGTATGGAAATAATTAAAAGCAGATTGGGATTGAGAGGGCCAGGGAAACAAAATTCAAGCGGAGGTGAGCAACACAGGGATCAAGTAGTGGTGGGGATGTGTGGGAGGAAGCAGCCTTCCACAATAAGAGTAACAAAACACATGCATCCCATGGAGTGCTGAAAGAAAAAAAGTGCCAGATGTCAGCCATGGATGGGTTAAGTCCTCCAGTCAAATTGATGGTAAAGAGTAAAGAAGCTATGCTCCATGGGAGAGATAAACACAAGAAGGGAAAGTTAATGAATAAGAAGCAAGCAAAACACACCCAACCAGTCATGAGCAATTGGCTTGCCCAAAGCCTATTCTATGTTTATTGTATTGTAGGCAATAGGTGTTTCAAGGATAGACACCGAGAGCTAACCACTATTCAACAAAAGTCACCTGATACATGGACTGATCATCATATTGTCACCTTCTTTTTTGAGATCCCACATAGAATATCAACTTAAGCCCACCAACCCACCATAATCGATAGAGAGTGAAACAAACTAAACATGCTGGAGTTGGAATCAAACCTAACAATCAACACTCAACTGGAAACAATATACCCAGTGGAAAAAACTCTTATGAATGGATGTACTCAGCTTTTGACATATGAATTCCAGAAACAACTTTGAAGCAAGGCAAAGGGAAGAAGATAACTCCTTGGATGAATGAAGAGCTGAAAAAATGAAAGGACACCTTTCAACACTTCCACATAAATGGCTCAAATCCAAGAACTCGTAAAACAAAATATCTCTACATAGACACCACAGAATCTACAAATCACATGTAAAAGTTGCCAAAGAAATCCACTACTCAACCAGGATCGGCAATGACAAATGCCAAGCCAAGGAGCTCCATAAAATTCTATTGGGATTTCACAATTCTCATAGCTGTCAAACCTCCTCCCCACCTTCACAAAAATTCTGCAATGAGCTAGCAATGCATTATCTAAACAAGCAGACATACTGGCTTCTTATCTAATAACCAAGAGAAACAACTCCTGTTCTCCAATATGGTCAACAACAGTCACATCCAATACTCATCCCCTGTCTATGACACTCTTCCAAGAAATTACAATCTCAAAATTTGAAGAGCTGGTCAAATCTAGCAGCCCAGGTGGCTGCCGCCCTTCAGACCACTGTTGTTAGACCTTTCAGCCTTAAGTTGGTCTTCCTCCAAACCTTTTGCCTATTTTTGCTCGCCTGAGAGCTCTGTGTACGTTACCACTGCTAACCAGTGCTAAAGTGCTTATGCTCTCTCCCCTAAGCATGGTAGAATTTGCTTGTACCCAACTGGCATTGTAAGTCCTTACAAAATGGTACCACATAAACCCAGGGCCTGTAAATTAAATGCTACTAGTAGACCTGCAGCACTGATTGTCCAATCCACCTATCTATCCTTTCTAAACATGTCTCAGGCCTGCCATTGCAGCCTATGTGTGCAGTTTTAAACTGCCATTTTGTCCTGGCAAGATAAACCTCTTGCCAGGCCCAAACCTTCCTTTTTTTAACACATATAAGTCACCCCTAAGGTTGGTCCTACACAGCCCAGAGGGCAGGGTGCAGTGTGTTTAAAAAGTGGGACATATACTTTTAAGTTTTATGTCTCCTGGTAGTGAAAAACTCCTAAATTTGTTTTTCAGTACTGCAAGGCGTACCTCTCCCATAGGATAACATTGGGTTACCTTATTACATTTAATAAGTGATAAGTTTCAATTGGGAGCAGGTAGACAGTCGAGTTTGGTGTCTAAAGAATTGTAACTAAAAGCCCTCTTTAATGGTAAAATCTATTTTTTTGTCACAATTCTGAAAATAGCACTTTTAGAGAGTTGCACAAACAACAAGGTGATGGATGGAATGCTTGAATTAATCTCAGCCACTGGCAATCCCTCGGACTGCATCCCAATAAATCATTTTTCAGCCACAATGCCACCTCAGTTTGGACCCTGCCATATGCAAATCTGTCTTGACCCTGCTCCATTCAGAACAGTCAAGCCCAAACTGCCAAGTCAGGTCCTCCCTGAACCGTAACACAAGCAACCCAGGACTGGTTTTGCCCTTGTTATGGGCTCATCAGCCAGGTCTAGCTTGGTTTCAGAGGCACAGTGAGCACGGGCACCACCTCTGGGCATACCCAGCAAACTTAGAGACTTTTGGAAAGTTGGAATTTTTTGTCCCAACCATTTGGTGTCTGCTGTCTGTATCTTGGGTCACATGACTAGGTGTAGTTGGCAGTAGGTCTTTGTGCATTGCTCCCATACAGTGAGACAGAGAAAAGCTAGGTGTTGGCAGGATGGGCCAGTTAACAAGAGGGAGGAGTTTTCACCTACCCCACTTACACATCACAAAGGCTCCACCTGGGCACTCTCACAAAGGGTTTGGCACTAGTCTATTGTGACCTATGTTCCCTCCAGGGTGCGCGCCTGCGTGCGCGCGCACCCTGCTTACTTGAAGCGCTGAGAGTCTTTTATGGCGCGCGCATGACTCTGCAGAAACCATTCATGGGCATTTGGTATCTAACTGCACGTCATTTAGAAAGGCGCACATGTGAAAGGCATTAACTCTGCTGTTTGGATGGCACGTCAACAAAGATTCAGGAACCCAGCTGGGAAGGGGGGCAGAAATGTCCTGCACTGTGACAGGAGAAAGCTGTGCCATTAGACTGAAGGTGCGAAGATGCAGGGTGTGGCTGGGCGGCCTTCTGAGACAAAAGAAATGCTGCGGTGCCTTTAAATAACAATAAGAAGTGCATGAGCCTATAAATTAAGCAGTATAGCAAAGACAAGTTTATGGTCTCGCTTCACTGTAAGAGTCTAGTTTAAAAATGTTAGAGGTAAATGTTAAAAATGCAACAAACACAGGGTAGAAATGTGATAAAGCCTTTTCAAAATTAAAGAAAGTGTATTTCTTTATAGTTTCAGTTTAGTACATCAGATTAAATGACGGCACTGAGAGATGTTCATTAAAAGTGAAAGTTTTTTAAAATGAGCTTAGACACATTTAGGGCTCTCACTCTGACAACAAATCAAGAGGCAAGTCATTTGTCTTGTGCATCCAGTAAGTAGCCTAGACTCTTTTTTATACATGGTGCAATATTATAGTCTATTAAATCAACACACAAGAGGATTTTGCGCAGTGCACATACTGAACTCATGCAGCAAAGAAATTGGCAGCAAGGACACATGTGACAGTAAATTTCTTCTAACTTACATAACATGTCACAAAGAGGCTGCATTTAAAGTTTCTGACAGGGTTAAGACACCGGCTGCAGAGATCATTGTGTGCCCAGCAATTTGAAAGGGATTGTAATGGCGGGAAGATATATCTAGTGGTTAACACAGTTGTGGGAGAGTTTTGTGTTTTGTCTAGTCACAGTTTTGACTCATAAAGTAGCATAGAGGGTTAATGTACATGCACATCGTATTATATGCAGATCACACATTGTTATTTTATTTAGAGAGGTAAGTGGGCTACTGCTTTTGATGCACCGATCATTTTGTTACATCCCGTTTATAATTTCCAAGCCTTCTAATATGGCACACTGATATATTTATCGGCATCAAGGAGCTGCATGCAAAATGTAGGTCATGGGTTTAGACCTTATTGAATTTTTCTCAATCTGTTATTCTAAGGTTGGAAAAAGGGTTCCTTTGTGAATTAATAGTTGTGTTAGTACAGACAACGACAATCACTGTTACATTTTATATCCTGAATTTTTTCTCTGACAATCCATTCTTAACGTATAGGGCCCAATTCCGATCTCGCTCGGAAGGCCTACGAATCGGATTTGGCTTTTACGGATCCGATTCGTAGCCCTTTTACCCGTCCGAATCGTACACAGGTCCGAACGACCAAGTACAATGCAAAGATCGTGTACGCGCCGACCGAAACGTTTCCAAACCCGATCCTGTCCATACGACTCATACGCAGACGCTTCGTACAGTTCTATGGAGTCTGTTTCCAAGCGAGCAAGTACGATGCGCGATTCGGACAGCCTTCACGATTCAGTATGTCCGGACGAAAAAGCTGCCGGAATCGTTCTTTTGGGGCCCATAGCAGGCCCCCCATCACCTGAGCCCTCCGATTCGGACCCGTGCGGGTACCCATGGGTCCCC
This sequence comes from Calotriton arnoldi, assembly GCA_963921515.1. Taxonomy (NCBI): domain Eukaryota; kingdom Metazoa; phylum Chordata; class Amphibia; order Caudata; family Salamandridae; genus Calotriton; species Calotriton arnoldi. The sequence goes on from CAWUFW010005661.1 coordinate 460,616, forward strand.
CCTTCTCATGCATGCACTGTGTGGCGGGCACCATGGGATGCCCGCCACAGGGTGTATGCTTTTCCCCACCCACCCCTTTTTGCTATCGGAGCCTGTCTACGCATCCAGTATACAGGCTCCCATAGAGTTCAATGGGAGTCCGAGCGAACCGAGTCTGTAAGCATGTGAATGCATAGTACTTGCTCGCTTGGACTCCAGGTGCACGATTCGCTCGTAAAGCCCTACGGAACCGAGTCGTACGGAGGGCTTTACAAGCGAGATCGGAATCGGGCCCATAATGTTTACAAGTATGGATAATATGTTATTCCTACACAGATAACCCTCATTCTTTTATGTAACATTTCCTGGACATTGTTTACACACTTATATGATTTATTGTGCCTCTGTGTGTGATGTAAAGCAATGTGACCCTCTACACTGTAATGAGTAGCACCATAAAAGAATTATATTAAAAAATTAGTAAGTGGTATTTAAATAAATGTTTGTATAAATACTCATACAGACCAATAAAGCTCCATTTTTACAGTGAAAGCCCATCTCTTACACAGGGAGTTGAACAAAGTTAAAAATCTGCCTCCAATAGTTTCTCCTAAGCACTTGTAAAGTGGAAACAAATTGTGCGCCTTTGTTTCCTTCTATTTTTATGGCATCTAGGTGTTTGGCTCCAGTTGGCTCCAAGCTAGGATGATAGATGGACAAAAGGAGGGCTGATGGTCCTTTGTTTCAGGCCTTTGTTTTGAGCCCAGTTGAAATCTAAAATCGGAAAGCCACCTGACGACTTGCAGGCAGTGCTGAATGTGTCGTGGTGTCAGAAAAATAATATCAGGACAAATTCAGCATGGTCCCTTTGCCGCCCAGATCCAGCCCAGAAATAGCTGCCAGGACCAGGATTCCTCCTATTTTCCAGCACTAGTAGAATCACATTATTTGGTGATACTGGATCTACATTGTGCAGGTCAGCAATAAGATGGGTATCTCTTTCTCGCAGCTATTTTACATCTTCCTACCATGGTTCACCAAGGGTAGTCTTGCTGTCTAAACATGTGGTTTAGCCCAGGGTTAGAAAATTCAGTAGTCCGCAAGGAAGGGGTTTCTTCAGTGACGGGAAGAAAGCTCAGAGAAATGCCTATACCCATGCTCTCTGCTGCAGAGTGCAATCCATAATATCACAGGTAAAGTATCGAGCACTGAAATATCGAGACGATAAGTGCACATTGTTAGCTAGCTATAGACTTACTATTCTTAACTCCAAATCTGAATACAAGGTACACACATGTGGAGTTAAGTTAAGTAAATATACTTACCTGTATAGTCTCACCTTGTCAATATTTTGGGGATCAATATTATTCCACAAAATTATGGCTGCACAATATATTTGAAAATATATTTATGTGGAACATCTCAGGGGGTTGGGCCCGATCGGTGGTTACTCTCCGAATCTGTTCTTTATAACTTTGTTTGCTATTGGTGTCTGATGGCCTAAGACACTGTTTCATTCTAACTAAATAACAGACGTATTCTTTTTGTACACGTATGTCTTCATTTGGGACATAAAGCAAAAGGAACATCATTCAATGGCTGATGAACTTGGACCATGTCTCAGCAGCATGTGGAGCCATCCACTGTCTTCCAGTTAAGGATGTCAACCACATTTATTGTCTGAAGCTGTGTCTACTTATTCTATGCAGTCATAAATGTTGAATTACTTACCCTCACCATAGTAATCAGAAATGCACCTTAATTTCAAGTGATCTCACTTAATTTCAAAGAATTCAATGGTCACACTAATGCCTCCGGTATAGCAAAGGGTTTGCCTTTAACACAGTAGGACATAAGTACTATAAGTATTATATAGTATTGTGGTATTTGTAAAGTGTGTAATAACCATCATGGGGTCCCTAAAGCACTTTCTCAATAGTTGAATAACTTAGCAGGGGTGTATAATTGGTGTTAGTTTATAGCTTAGCCTATGTGTAGTGTGTTTAGTGTTGTGCGTGAGATTTGAAGGTGTGCTCCAATCATGTTGCAGTTACCTTTTAGTAGCGCGTATGCAGGAAAGTGAATATGAAAGAAATATAGGATCTCAGTCTTCATAAATGTCCCTTTAAATCTTATAACCTACACCTGACGCATCACGTGTTCGGTTGCAGCCACTTTTTATTGTGCTTGGGGTTGTAGATGGTTGCTTGATTATCGTTATAATGATTTTGACAAGGTGGGTTTAGAAGTCCCAAAATGACACTTTCACCACCACAGTTCTGCTGATATTATTGCTGTAGGAAGATACTATAACCATAAACAGGGGTTGAGTCCATGGCGGGACAAACTCAACATCTACCTGGAAGCAGCGTATTTGTGCATGGAGAGTGTACCCAAGTTTTGATTTCTGTCAAAAAGTCTCTGCCAATGTGACATTTACTGAAATTAGGGAAGTATTGTGGTTAGAACCTTTCTTCCAAGGTTTTTACACTGACTGACCCTAAATATTCCACTGTTTGAGTGTAGAGACCACTAGAGGTGACAGAGCAGCTGTCAAGTGCATGTAAAGATGTTTGCCTTTTTATGGACACAGAGATGGCAATGTGAAGCAAAAGTTCTCATTTTATCATTTGATAGTTGAAGCTTTGCACTTGCTTGCAGTTATTTGATGCATGTCTTTAGTGCACACAGCTTTGGCTCTGGTGCACAGAGATCCTTCATTGTCGCACACGGACGAACAAAATTAGAGGGAACATTGATTGTGACCCCAGATAATCTGGGGCCAGGGATATTAGGCATAAAATTCCAAGCACCTCCGGGGGGTAGAATCCTTTAGAAGCATCTCCACTTCAAAGTGGACACCTGATATAAATACTACACCTCAGACCCAAACTCTTCAGTACTGGTGAAGACTCGGAAGAAGTACTGCTGTACTGCTCTGCTACAAGAAATACTGTCACTCTGTTGCCCTGCTATATTTCCCTGCTGCCTTCCTGCCTGAGTGAAGGACTGGACTTGCATCTTGAACCCAGGACCACCAGAGTCACTCCAACAGCTAGTTGTCTGACCTCCTGATAAGAAGCCTCAGGGACAGTACAGCCTTCCTCCATCTTCTATCCAGCACCGAACTCTGCCAGCTGTGAGTCCTACCTCCCCACAAGTGGTGCCATCACAGTCCTGGATCCTTGGAAGTGGGCCTGCAGGTGCTCTGTCAGGCCCAACTGTGGTCGCAGCAGAACCGACGCATCGGAGCTGCAGCACGATGTATCACCTCATCAAACTCCGCATCGGACTGCTGTAAGGTTCATCTCCAGTTCAGGACTTCGCATGGCCATCCTTTGCCCCCCAGGAACTGCCGATGCATGACACATTTTTGACGCAGGCCTTCACATCGCAATCCATCAACTGCATCCTCTATGATGATGCAGGACTCCACTTTACAAGCCCTGCAGATTCTTCTGAACTAGCCGGTGCATGATGCATCTTGATGCAACACTTCGCATCGCAAGCCTCTCACCGACAGCATGCTCAGCGACGATGCAGCGCATCACATCGCAGCTTCGCAGATCCTAGGATTCGCTGCTGCACGCCGCATCCTCGACGCGAGACTACATATCGCTCCACAACCAGGATTTAAGGTACTCTTCTTCAGCAGGCCTAACTGGGTCCCTGTTTCCAACCCGCACCCCATCGCAGTCAGACTCAACTTGTGAGTTTGTCTGGTCTGGTGAGACCAGATAGCCACAGTTGCCACTTTGTGCATTTTGGCACTATTTTTACTTAAACCTTTAAAATTGCATATCTCCAGTTCTACTGATTGGAGTTTTGTCGTTTTGATCCTAAATTATTTATTAAATTTGTTCTCACTTTTTCTAAATTGGTGTGGGGTTTTTCTTGAGTAGTGTTTCACTTTATTAGTGTTTGAAGTGCTGCATTAATTTTGTACACATTGGGGCCGATTCCGATCTCGGCCGGTAGTGCTCCGAATCGGATTCGGCTTTACCGGATCCGATTCGGAGCCCTGTTTCCCGACCGAACCGTACGCGGGTCCGGCCGAGCGAGTACGATGCGAAATCGCCGACCGACTCGTCCGGGCGTCCCGACCGCTCCGACCGACTCGCTCCCGGCTCGAACCACTCCGACCGACTCGCTCGGACTCGACTCGCACCGCGCAATGGAGACGTTTCCCGGCCGGGTAAGTACGATGCGCGCCGCGAGCAGTCCGACCGAGCCGCGCACTCCGGCTCGAAAGAGCTGTCGGAGCCGTACTTTGGGGGTCCGTGTCGGACCCCCTGTACGCGTAGCCGCGCGAGTCGCACACAGGGGGACCCATGGGTCCCCCTACCTGTGCGTGTACGGCGCGAATCGCTTCGCCGCGTACCCGCTGTAGGGGGCGCCCTTGTCCGACTCGCACCCATTGAGTCAATGGGAGCCCGCGTACGCGTTGTACGACCGGCTCCCATTGACTTCAATGGGAGTCCGACCGACTCGAGTCCGATAACATACGGCCGCATCGTACTCGTTCGGTCGGACTGCACGGGTCCGATTCGGTCGGAAATCTCTCCGGGTCCGGCTCGGTCGGAGAAATTTCCGGCCCGAATCGGAATCGACCCCTCAGTCTCTAAGTTAAGCCTGACTGCTTTTGTGCCAAGCTTTCAGAGGGTTATGCACAGGTTAATTTGGGGTTTCTTGACAAGGATTGTGGGTATTGCTTGAGTCAAGTTTTACCCTTTGAGCCTGTAGCACAATTTCGTACACTGGTATTCAGCGGTAAGGATTAGGACTTGTGTTTGTGCAGTGCCATACAGTGATTTTGTGTAACACCAAGCCTTTTTAAATTCTCCTTAGTTTTCTGATTGACTGGTTTTCCTTTTTCTAAATTTAAGTTCCTTAGTCTCATAGCATGGAAGTGTAGAGGATCAATGTTGATAACTTCAGCAGGGCTGAGCTGCAGAAGCTCTGCAAAGAGAGAAGGGTTTGTGCAGGAAAGAAGGCCACAAAGCTGGACCTTCAGTTAGTCCTCCATGCCTATGATGAGGTCACAAGGATGCAAACCCAGCCTGAGGAATCTGAGGATGAGGATCTTAATGAGAATGATCCTACTGAGGGGAAACTTTATTTAGGGGTGGAGGAGGCCCATGGCTGTGGAGCTCCCAGAAGAGGGAGACCATCTGCCCACTGAGAGAGAGCCTAGTGTGAGGGCAGGGAGCAGTGTGTCCTCCAAAATATTGTCCCTAGAGAAGCTGGATCCTTGGAAGTGGGCCTGAAGGTGATCTACCAGCCCCAGTTGTGGTTCCAGCAGAACCAATGTATCAGAGCCACAAAGCGACACATCACTGACCAGAAACTCTGCATCAGAGCCGCTGCAGGGCATATCGCCTCACCAAACTCTGTATCGAGTCTGCTGCATGGTTTGTCTCCGGAGCAGGACTTTGCATCACCGCCCGCAGCCTCATGAGAACCACTGCTGCACAACACATCCTTGACACAGGCTTTTGCATCACATGCCCCTTGTCAACGGCATCCTTGGCGACAATAAAGGACTCCGCATTGCAAGCCCCGCAGCTTCTTTGAAACCAACTGGTCCACCGTGCATCTCAAAGCAAGACTTTGCTTTGCAAGCCCCTCGTCAGCGACATCGTTGATGATGACACAGGACCTTGCATCACAGCTCCTAGGAATCACTGCTGCCTGACGCATCCTCAATGCGGTACTCTGCATTGCTCCACAACCAGGATTTAAGGTACTTTTTTTCAGCTGGCCTAACTGGGTGCCTGGAGCCAGCCTATGCTCCATCACAGTTGCCCTGAACTTGTGACTTTGTCACGGTCTGGCGCGACCAGATAACCACAGTTGGCGCTTTGGGCCCAATTACGAGTCTGGTGGTCAGAGGAAGCCAGACCCGCAGTGGCACTGCGAAGGCAGTCCAGCCACCGCTGAACCAGCGGTTCGACCGCCCCATTACGAGTTGGGCAGTCGGAGCCCCTAGGACCACCAGCGCCGCCATGGAACTGCTGTTCCCTGGTGGTGTTGCGGGGGTCAGAGGCCGCAATATGCTTGGTGGGGCAGCCGTGGTCCCGCCAAGCATATTACGAGTTTCCTCTCCGCCGGAGATGTCATGAAGGTACCTCCTCCATGTACACCATGGCGGAGAGAAAACAAAGGGGGCCCTACGGGGCCCCCTGTGCCTCCACCACATGTAGATGCACACAGGGGGGCATAACATGTGCCTCCATGTGTGCATGCACACCAGTTCCTGCATGGCATGGACTTTCAAGTCCATGCCGTGCAGGAACTTTGTTGTGTGGTCCTATTGCAGTACCTTGTTCAAAGGCACTACCGCTTTTGAAAGTGGCACCGCTGCGGGACCGCCCCACTGTTCTCCCACCAGACCACTTTTAAGTCGTAATCTGGCGGGAGAGCGGCAGTGAGTCTCAGCTATGTGGGGGCACGCTTGTGGCATACTGCCCGCCCTCGCACCGCCAAAACTCGTAATCGGTCCATTTGTGCTTTTTGGCGCTATTTTCACTTAAATCTCTAAAATTTCATTTCACCAGTCCTACAGATTGGATTTGTGTCGCTTTGGTCTTAATTTATTTATTACATTTTACTCTATTATTCTAAGTTGTTCTGGGATTTTGCTTGTGTTGTGTTTTACTTTTTTTTGTTTGAAGTGCTGCATAAATACTTTATGCATTGTCTATAAGTTAAGCCTGACTGCTTTTGTGCCAAGCTACCAGAGGGTTAAGCAAAGGTTAATTTGGGTTTGCTTGTGACTGCACCCTTACAAGAGTTGTGGTTGCTGCTTGGGTCCCTCAACCAGAAACTCAATTTCTTATAACTGCCCTCCACACACATTGTTAAAAGTATCCTCCAGTAAACGTCAGCATCTATGCCAGTCAGAAGTATTATCAACAACTCCTTAACCCTTTTGGTGCTTGCGTCGGCCAATGGCCGACGCAAGCACTACCTCCCTGGTGCTGCGCACGTCCATTGGACGTCCCCAGGGAGGGCACTAAAAAATCGTCCGGTGCATCGCACCGGATTTTTATTTTATTTTTACTGGGGGAGACGCGGAAGGCTTTCCGCGTCTTCCCCCGCCCCCCCTCCCGCCCATTTGTGACGTCAGCGCGCCGCGAGGCGCTCTGCAGCGTCACTGATTTCCCCACCGGAGCCGAGGACAGCAGCAGGTAAGGCCGCGCTCGACTCCGATGGGGAAATCTGGCTGGAAACGGCCTCCCCAGCTTTCAGGGAGGCCTCGTTTGAAAGGGAGAGTCTCCCTTTCAAACGAGGCCTTCCTGAAAGGGTTTCCTGGCCGTGGATTGCAGCGCTGCTGCGATCCACGGCCAGGAAACCGCACTAGACACCAGGGATGTCTTTGGGGGGGTCGGCCCTCGTGGTGATGGGTCGCCCCCCCCCACCCCCATTTTTAAATTAATTTACCTGGCTTTCCTTGGGGGGCGCGATCGGCCCTTAAAAAATAAAAAATAAAGACTTTTTTTTTTTTTAAATGGCGGCGATATTGGCAGGGGGTCAGTCCTTCTGTTCAGTGGCCGACCCCCTGTGGGGGCAATAATTATGTACATAATTATGGGGGCCACAATCTGCTCCCAGGGGAGCCATAGGCATGCACATAAAGTGCATATAACATACATGCCAACATTTCAGAAGAGCAAAGTGGGAGATTTAAAAAAAAAAAATCGGGAGAATGGGGTCTTGAATCGGGTTACTGTCATGTATGGGCTTTGGAAGTGTGCTGCTGCAGGATCGGACATTTGAAACGCAAATGCACGTTTTTTTCTTACCTTTCAGAAGCATGGCAGGTTGCTGGCAGTGCATACACCCCCCCCCAACCCCCCTGTGTGGCAGCCCGGGCTGAAACAGCTTCCCGGGCACACACACAGCCGCCCGAGTACTTCACAGGTCTTTAAAAGACCATTCGCTTGTTAATGAGGCTTTGTTGGTTTTTCACCCCTTCTAGAGCCCCTGCATTGCCACTCTGACTATTGCTGGAAGAATTAGCACGTTACACAATACCAAGCCCTGTCAGCTGAAACCCCCGAGGAATCGGGTTTTTGCTTGCAGGAATCGGGAGGCGGGAGGCTAGCCTTGAAATCGGTAGTCTCCCGCCTGAATCGGGAGGGTTGGCATGTCTGATATAATGTAAAGAGGTTAGTGGGTTACTGCTTCTGTGCCAGCTTTATGTTTTTTTTGCCCAGTCTTTCATCATCTAATCTTGTGAAAAGGGTTCATTTGGGTAGAAAATAATTCTTATTATGAAAGAGAACCCCCAACGATGGTACATTTTAAATTCTGGATTTGTGCTTTCCCAGAATAAGGGCTCAAACTATATTGCCTGCCAGTATAGATGGCATGTTACTGCTACACTACACCTTGTCCTGTCTGATGTAGCATATCCTATGTACTGTTGTCTCTGTGCAATGTGTGTGTGTGTGGTGTAAAGTGCTCTGACACCGTACACTGGTGTGAGTGTTGCTATAAAACTAAATGAATCTGAGAGACAGTGGTTTTTGAGACTTGAGGGGCACTGTATGGTGCTAGTGAGGGAATCCATGGCAGAGGTGGTCATTGGTGGGGCACCAGCAGACATTGTCGCACAGGGCGCCACCAGCGCTAATGCCGGCCCTGGAGTGAATGATATATATGTATCTATATACATATCATATATATATATATATATATATATATAGATACATGTACTCTTTGACTGCTGTTACCTGCTTTCTCGACTGGAGGGCTTCCTTTGTGCTATAATACGGCATGATTTTCATTTGGAATAGTAAAGCGGCAATGTCGCTACGAAGCCCTGGCCCACCTGGAAGGGCGCCTTTTCTCGTCATGATTCATATGGATATATATATATATATATTCAGAAACACAAAGGATGCCGCACTCCAGAGATTGGTTTCAGAGTTGCTTTATTTTCACCACGACTGGTGGTAGTGGTGGTGAAAATAAAGCAACTCTGAAACCTGTCTCTGGAGTGCGGCATCCTTTGTGTTTCTGAATTTAAATATCGTGTAAGGATTCTACCCGTTGCTGCCTGCACCAGGTATTGAGCGCGCTGACATTGGGAATTAATTGTTATATATATATAAATATTTATTTACAGAGATATTTCTCAGTGCTGAAATTATGAGACTGTGAAAGAACTATAATGAGTCTCTTTGAAGTTACCTGAAAGGCAGTAAAGTGTGGTACTGCTGCAGAGTACAAAATTTCTGCTAGATAGAGATATCTGACTTTTGTGTAGTGGCAGTTTTGACGCCATAAAGGGTATGCTGAAACGAACAGATCGGTATTATGTAGACAGCTAAGTGGATTAGTAAAGCCACGCAGTAGAAACACTTTGTAACAGACTAAATGTATGTGAGAGAGGGGCTATGGAGAGATGAGGGGCACGTTTGCAAGGATGGTAGTGGGCGCATCAAAGGAGGTCATAGTGTGCAATTGTAAAGCACACGTTCACCCGTAGGCATCTTGGCGCTAAAATGATGGTAGCACTGGCTCCCACCAGCGCTAAAAGGCTGCGATTATGGGTATGTGGCAAGGTAAAGTAATACTGTGTCTTTTTTCTCTCTTTCTTAGTCTTTTTGGAGAGCGTACGGATTTCGCAAAGGTAAGGTGACTTCGTCATTATTGACTTAAACACTTCACTTACGCACACACCCACCTACACTTTAAAACCAACAACCTATCTGCCTTCTACGTAGGATAGTGTTTTAAAAGGATAGTTTAGGCACTAGCAGAGATGGCATATCGTTGGATGAATGCTGCCCAGGCCCTAAATCTGGTTCTGGAGTCCAGCTCTGAGGCAGGATCAGAGACTGAGACAGCAGATACTGAGACAGCATCTGAGGGAGAGGACAATGGAGCCGAATCTGGGAGTGACTTTTCAGTCGGCGCAGTTCCATCCGATGACTCATCGTCCAGCGATTCTGAAGGAGACGATGTCAGTCGTGCTGTCCCTTTGCCAGCACAGTCTGTGCAGCAGGACACCCGTAACAGGTTAGAGCAACCCAGAGTGCAGGCACGTGCGGCCGCAAGCACAGACGGAGTGCTGTCTTGGCAGCCTCCCAATTTAGTTCAGCCCCAAATTCCGCCTTTCACTGGTGACGCTGGATGTAAAGTAGATACGGCAAATTTTTTGCCAATTGACTACTTCCATCTCTTTTTTGGTGTTGACTTCCTAGACGAAATTGTGCAGCAAACAAATTTGCGTGCCGAACAATTTCTGAGGGAGCAAGGAGGCACTCTTGGGCCTCATTCTAGGGCGCGCAAGTGGACTCCCACTTCACTAGGGGAGTTGAAGATATTTTTGGGCCTCACACTTAAAATGGGGGTAGTGCATAAACCAACCTTGCTATCCTACTGGTCTACTCGCACGGTTTGGTTAACCCCCATCTTTGCACCATACATGAGCAGAGATCGTTTTTTGCTATTGCAGCGCATGCTGCATTTCAATGACAATTCTGCTGCATTGCCCCGGGACCATCCAGACTATGACAGGTTGTTCAAAATTCGGCCTGTCGTGGAACATTTGTCTGCCAGGTTTCCAGAGGTTTATACTCCTGGAAAGAATATAGCCATTGATGAGTCCTTGATCTTGTATAAAGGGCGGCTGCTGTTTAGGCAGTACATTCCGAGCAAACGCGCTCGCTATGGCATCAAGCTGTACATGCTGTGTGAGAGCTCGACTGGCTATGTGTACAGCTTGAGAGTGTATACAGGGAAGGACACAACTCTTAACCCTGTAGGTTGCCCTCCCATGCTAGGGGTCACAGGAAAGATCGTATGGGAGCTTGTCCAGCCACTTCTTCACAAAGGTTATAACCTTTATGTGGACAATTTCTATACAGGAGTAGAGCTGTTCAGTGAGCTCTACAAAGCTGGCACCGTGGCTTGCGGTACAATTCGTTGTCGCCGCAAAGGATTCCCGCAGGAGCTTGTTTGCAAGAAGCTCCAGAAATCCCAGAGCACTGCGTTGCGTTCCAACGAACTGCTCGCAGTTAAGTTCTCAGATAGGCGTGACGTGTACATGCTCACTACAATTCATGCTGAGAGCACTTCCCCTGTCACGGTTTGGGGTCAGATGGCCGAAGTCCACAAGCCCACCTGTATACTTGATTACAACAAGTACATGGGCGGAGTGGACAAGAACGACCAGGTTCTTCAGCCATACAATGCGAGTCGTAAAACTCGCACTTGGTATAAGAAACTGTTTACGCACCTGATCCAGATGGCAACATACAATGCGTATGTTGTTTATCGTGAGACCACCACAGGAAGACTCATGTCTTTCCTTGACTTTCAGTTGTCTGTGATTGAAAGTCTTACTGCTACAGAAGCAGAAGCCTCCACTTCATGTGTTCTGGAGGACGTGGCAAGGCTGCAGGAGCGACACTTTGCAGATAAAATTCCTGCAACACCCAAAAAGGAGCGACCATGTCGTCGTTGTAAAGTGTGCTCGATGCAGGGAAAGAGGCAGGAGACTCGTGTTTACTGTCCCCAGTGCCCAAGTAAGCCTGCCTTCTGTTTTCCTACTTGCTTTATGTTGTATCACACTAAAGCAAAATACTGGGAAATTGACTGAGGTGGAGCTGCCAATAGGATAACCTTTCAATTGGTGTGAATGGATACCTACTGTCTGTGGGCCACTCCTTCACTACGCAAGCAGCTGCAGGATATTTCTTCCTCTACTTCATGAAATCATGGACTTCTCAACACCTTTATCTGCTTTCAGAACGTGGTAGTTGTTCTGTTCGCCAATTGACAAGTGCATTATAGTCCCCACGCTGCACATACTGGTGGACAGAACATATGCCACGTTGTCATGGAGTACCCGTGTTTCACATTCAACCGTTATTCGTAGTTTATGATGTTCTCTTTAGGAAGTTTTTGAAAATTTCCAGCATGTTTGCCTTAGTTTCAAAGGTAGATATGCTTGCTCAGCTCGAGAAATGTTTTTGCGGCATACTCGGGCACCCCCAACTTGCATCCACAAACTGGAAGGAGTTGGATAGAGCATTGTGAGAGCATTGATAGCTCGTGACAGAAATGTTCACTCAAGCTTCAAGTAGCTAGAGATGAAAGGCATTAGTATAGGGTCTCTTAACAATTGGACAGGGTTAGTCAGGACTCTGAGGACAGACACACGAACGGGTTAGAACAGCTTACGGTAGGTACGCTTTCCGAGGAATATTGCAAAGGTAGAAGGCAGATAGTAAAGGTAGTATAGATACACGTCCTGACTTCTTCTTCACCCATGGATTCAAATCCATTGCTGCCACACTCACACTGAATTTACTGTAGTACTTATGGGTCAATGCTGCTTGCCATGTTCATCCTCCGTTAGAACTTAGTAGATGGTCAGTTTGCTGTATGATAAGTGCATTACAGTCACTGCACATAACGGTGGATTGGACATATGCTACGTTGTCACGGACTACCCTTGTTTCACATTCATCCGTTCATAGTTTATGATGTTATCTTTTGAAAATTTCCAGCATGTTTGCCTTAGTTTCAAAGGTAGATATGCTTGCTCAGCTCGAGAAATGTTTTTGCGGCATACTCGAGCACCCCCAACTTGCATCCACAAACTGGAAGGAGTTGGATTTAGCATAGTGAGTGCACTAAAGGTGCATGAAAGACATGTCTTCCTGAGCCTCATGTGGCTGTCATGGAAGTCATTAGTATAGGTTCACTGGGCATGAGTTCGGTAACGTTCTGGAAGAAGGAGGTGGAGACTTGACAGGTGGTAGAATATAGTCAAAGTCATTATGTCTTGTGGCATATGAATGTGATGGGCCCTTGCATGGCGGCAGTATGTTTGTGTGAGTGCAAGTGATATGGTTGTTTGGGCCCGTGGCTGGCGGTACGGAAGTCTTGTGTGTGGTGTGTGAATGGCGTGTGAATGGACCATAAAGTGGTTGGTGCCGTGATGTGGCTTTATGGCTCCCCTTCAGAAGGCTTGGCTTCAATATTTATATACTTTGATAAGTATTTGTGCTTTGAAGCCAGCGTTTCTGGAGGTGCTAAAACCAACCTGTGTAAGTGGTGGATTAGCTTTATCAAATGAGTGTTAGATTTATATTTGTGTCGGTTTAATGGCCTTTTGTAAGATATTTTTTTTTTCACAATGGGTAGCAGGGGACTTTCTGCCCTAGCTCAGTCGTCACCTAGGCAATCCTTTACATTTTTGAGTAGTAGACAAAGGGGGAAGTACAAGGGTGAATGACTTGCGTGGTTCTCACTGTTTTTTTTTACCCAACATGCCCTGCTAGCCTCATATTTTGTTGAAACAAATCACTATTTCCACACATTTTTGTGTGGGAAAGTTGTGGCACCGCCGGGCAGACATGCATTTCCTACCACCCAGTGTTCCCCAAGGTCTCCCGATAAAAATGGTACCTCACTCGTGTGGGAGGCCCAAGTACCCGCGACAGGCTAGGGCCCAAAACGTATTGAGGTGACATTAAAATTGCCTATCACAAAACAACCTGGTTTTGCAAGGGCGGTCACCTCGGTTTTTGGCCCCGTGCTCGGCGGCCAGCTAGGGAAACCTATCAAACCCACACATTTCTGAAAACTAGACACCCGGGGGGTTCCAGGGAGGTATGGCTTGCGTGGATCCCCCAAAGTTTTCTTACCCAGAATCCCCTGCAAACCTCGAATTTAGCTGAAAAAATCACTTTTTCCACAAATGTTTGTGTGGGAAAGTTGTGGCATCGCCAGGCAGACACGCATTTCCTACCACCCAGCGTTCCCCAAGGTCTCCCGATAAAAATGGTGCCTCACTCGTGTGGGAGGCCCAAGTACCCGCGACAGGCTAGGGCCCAAAAGGTATTGAGGCGACATTAAAATTGCCTATCACAAAACAACCTGGTTTTGTGAGGGGGTCACCTTGGTTTTTGGCCCCGTGCTCGGCGGCCAACTAGGGAAACCTACCAAACCCACACATTTCTGAAAACTAGACACCCGGGGGGTTCCAGGGAGGTATGGCTTGCGTGGATCCCCCAACGTTTTCCTACCCAGAATCCCCTGCAAACCTCGAATTTAGCTGAAACAATCACTTTTTCCACACATTTTTGTGTGGGAAAGTTGTGGCATCGCCGGGCAGACATGCATTTCCTACCACCCAGTGTTCCCCAAGGTCTCCCGCTAAAAATGGTACCTCACTCGTGTGGGAGGCCCAAGTACCCGCGACAGGCTAGGGCCCAAAACGTATTGAGGTGACATTAAAATTGCCTATCACAAAACAACCTGGTTTTGCAAGGGGTCACCTTGGTTTTGGCCCTGTGCTCGGCGGCCAGCTAGGAAACCTATCAAACCCACACATTTCTGAAAGCTAGACACCCGGGGGGTTCCAGGGAGGTATGGCTTGCGTGGATCCCCCAACGTTTTCTTACCCAGAATCCACTGCAAACCTCGAATTTAGCTGAAACAAATCACTTTTTCCACACATTTTTGTGTGGGAAAGTTGTGGCATCGCCAGGCAGACATGCATATCCTACCACCCAGTGTTCCCCAAGGTCTCCCGATAAAAATGGTACCTCACTCGTGTGGGAGGCCCAAGTACCCGCGACAGGCTAGGGCCCAAAACGTATTGAGGTGACATTAAAATTGCCTATCACAAAACAACCTGGTTTTGCAAGGGGGGTCACCTCGGTTTTTGGCCCCGTGCTCGGTGGCCAGCTAGGAAAACCTATCAAACCCACACATTTCTGAAAACTAGACACCCGGGGGGTTCCTGGGAGGTATGGCTTGTGTGGATCCCCCAACGTTTTCTTACCCAGAATCCACTGCAAACCTCGAATTTAGCTGAAAAAATCACTTTTTCCACACATTTTTGTGTGGGAAAGTTGTGGCATCGCCGGGCAGACATGCATTTCCTACCACCCAGTGTTCCCCAAGGTCTCCCGATAAAAATGGTACCTCACTCGTGTGGGAGGCCCAAGTACCCGCGACAGGCTAGGGCCCAAAATGTATTGAGGTGACATTAAAATTGCCTATCACAAAACAACCTGGTTTTGCAAGGGGTCACCTCGGTTTTGGCCCCGTGCTCGGCGGCCAGCTAGGGAAACCTATCAAACCCACACATTTCTGAAAACTAGACACCCGGGGGTTCCAGGGAGATATGGCTTGCGTGGATCCCCCAACGTTTTCTTACCCAGAATCCACTGCAAACCTCGAATTTAGCTGAAAAAAATCACTTTTTCCACACATTTTTGTGTGGGAAAGTTGTGGCATCGCCGGGCAGACATGCATTTCCTACCACCCAGAGTTCCCCAAGGTCTCCCGATAAAAATGGTACCTCACTCGTGTGGGAGGCCCAAGCACCCGCGACAGGCTAGGGCCCAAAACATTTTGTGATAGGCAATTTTGATGTTGCCTCAATACGTTTTTGGCCCTTGCCTGTCGCGGGTACTTGGGCCTCCCACACGAGTGAGGCACCATTTTTATCAGGAGACCTTGGGGAACACTGGGTGGTAGGAAATGCGTGTCTGCCCGGCGATGCCACAACTTTCCCACACAAAATGTGTGGAAAAAGTGATTTTTTCAGCTAAATTTGAGGTTTGCAGGGGATTCTGGGTAAGAAACGTTGGGGGATCCACGCAAGCCATACCTCCCTGGAACCACCCGGGTGTCTAGTTTTCAGAAATGTGTGGGTTTGATAGGTTTCCCTAGCTGGCCGCCGAGCACGGGCCAAAACCGAGGTGACCCCTTGCAAAACCAAGTTGTTTTGTGATAGGCAATTTTAATGTCACCTCAATACGTTTTGGGCCCTTGTCTGTCGCGGGTACTTGGGCCTCCCACACGAGTGAGGCACCATTTTTATCGGGAGACCTTGGGGAACACTGGGTGGTAGGAAGAAATGCGTGTCTGCCCGGCGATGCCACAACTTTCCCACACAAAATTGTGTGGAAAAGTGATTTTTCAGCTAAATTTGAGGTTTGCAGGGGATTCTGGGTAAGAAAACGTTGGGGGATCCACGCAAGACATACCTCCCTGGAACCACCCGGGTGTCTAGTTTTCAGAAATGTGTGGGTTTGATCGGTTTCCTAGCTGGCCGCCGAGCACGGGGCCAAAACCAAGGTGACCCCTTGCAAAACCAGGTTGTTTTGTGATAGGCAATTTTAATGTCACCTCAATACGTTTTGGGCCCTTGCCTGTCGCGGGTACTTGGGCCTTCCACACGAGTGAGGCACCATTTTTATCGGGAGACCTTGGGGAACACTGGGTGGTAGGAAATGCGTGTCTGCCCGGCGATGCCACAACTTTCCCACACAAAAATGTGTGGGAAAAGTGATTTTTTTCAGCTAAATTTGAGGTTTGCAGGGGATTCTGGGTAAGAAAACGTTGGGGGATCCACGCAAGCCATACCTCCCTGGTACCATCGGGGTGTCTAGTTTTCAGAAATGTGTGGGTTTGATAGGTTTCCCTAGCTGGCCGTCGAGCACGGGGCCAAAAACCAAGGTGACCCCCCTTGCAAAACCAGGTTGTTTTGTGATAGGCAATTTTAATGTCACCTCAATACGTTTTGGGCCCTTGTCTGTCGCGGGTACTTGGGCCTTCCACACGAGTGAGGCACCATTTTTATCGGGAGACCTTGGGGAACACTGGGTGGTAGGAAATGCGTGTCTGCCCGGCGATGCCACAACTTTCCCACACAATAATGTGTGGGAAAAGTGATTTTTTTTCAGCTAAATTTGAGGTTTGCAGGGGATTCTGGGTAAGAAAACGTTGGGGGATCCATGCAAGCCATACCTCCCTGGAACCACCCGGGTGTCTAGTTTTCAGAAATGTGTGGGTTTGATAGGTTTCCCTAGCTGGCCGTCGAGCACGGGGCCAAAAACCGAGGTGACCCCCCTTGCAAAACCAGGTTGTTTTGTGATTGGCAATTTTAATGTCACCTCAATACGTTTTGGGCCCTTGTCTGTCGCGGGTACTTGGGCCTCCCACATGAGTGAGGCACCATTTTTATCGGGAGACCTTAGGAAACACTGGGTGGTAGGAAATGCGTGTCTGCCCGGCGATGCCACAACTTTCCCACACAAAAATGTGTGGGAAAAGTGATTTTTTTCTGCATAATTTGAGGTTTGCAGGGGATTCTGGGTAAGAAAACGTTGGGGGATCCACGCAAGCCATACCTCCCTGGAACCACCCGGGTGTCTAGTTTTCAGAAATGTGTGGGTTTGATAGGTTACCCTAGCTGGCCGCCGAGCACGGGGCCAAAAACCGAGGTGACCCCCCTTGCAAAACCAGGTTGTTTTGTGATAGGCAATTTTAATGTCACCTCAATACGTTTTGGGCCCTTGTCTGTCGCGGGTACTTGGGCCTCCCACACGAGTGAGGCACCATTTTTATCGGGAGACCTTGGGGAACACTGGGTGGTAGGAAATGCGTGTCTGCCCGGCGATGCCACAACTTTCCCACACAAAAATGTGTGGGAAAAGTGATTTTTTTCTGCATAATTTGAGGTTTGCAGGGGATTCTGGGTAAGAAAACGTTGGGGGATCCACGCAAGCCATACCTCCCTGGAACCACCCGGGTGTCTAGTTTTCAGAAATGTGTGGGTTTGATAGGTTTCCCTAGCTGGCCGCTGAGCACGGGGCCAAAAACCGAGGTGACCCCCCCTTGCAAAACCAGGTTGTTTTGTGATAGGCAATTTTAATGTCACCTCAATACGTTTTGGGCCCTAGCCTGACGCGGGTACTTGGGCCTCCCACACGAGTGAGGCACCATTTTTATCGGGAGACCTTGGGAAACACTGGGTGTTGGGAAATGCGTGTCTGCCCGGCGATGCCACAACTTTCCCACACAAAAATGTGTGGGAAAAGTGATTTTTTCTGCATAATTTGAGGTTTGCAGGGGATTCTGGGTAAGAAAACGTTGGGGGATCCACGCAAGCCATACCTCCCTGGAACCACCCGGGTGTCTAGTTTTCAGAAATGTGTGGGTTTGATAGGTTTCCCTAGCTGGCCGCCGAGCACGGGGCTAAAAACCGAGGTGACCCCCCTTGCAAAACCAGTTTGTTTTGTGATAGGCAATTTTAATGTCACCTCAATACGTTTTGGGCCCTTGTCTGTCGCGGGTACTTGGGCCTCCCACACGAGTGAGGCACCATTTTTATCGGGAGACCTTGGGGAACACTGGGTGGTAGAAAATGCGTGTCTGCCCGGCGATGCCACAACTTTCCCACACAAAAATGTGTGGGAAAAGTGATTTGTTCTGCATAATTTGAGGTTTGCAGGGGATTCTGCGTAAGAAAACGTTGGGGGATCCACGCAAGCCATACCTCCCTGGAACCACCCGGGTGTCTAGTTTTCAGAAATGTGTGGGTTTGATAGGTTTCCCTAGCTGGCCGCTGAGCACGGGGCCAAAAACCGAGGTGACCCCCCTTGCAAAACCAGGTTGTTTTGTGATAGGCAATTTTAATGTCACCTCAATATGTTTTGGGCCCTAGCCTGTCGCGGGTACTTAGGCCTCCCACACAAGTGAGGTACCATTTTGATCGGAAGACTTTGGGGAACGCGGGGTGGGTTGAATTTTGTGGATCCACGCAGATTCCAGAACTTTCCACCACAGAAATGTGAGGAAAATGTGGTTTTTTTTACAATATTTTAGGTTTGCAAGGGATTCTGCGTAGCAGAACCTGGTGAGAGCCAGCCAAGTCACCCCATCCTGGAGTCCCCTGGGTGTCTAGTTTTCAAAAATGTATAGGTTTCCTAGGTTTCCCTAGGTGCCGGCAGAGCTATGGTTCAAAATCTACAGCTAGGCACTTTGTTGAAAAAGGGTCCGTTTTCACTGTGAAAATGTGGTGTGTCCACGTTGCGTTTTGGGCCATTTCCTGTCGCGGGTACTTGGGCCTCCCACACAAGTGAGGTACCATTTTTATCGGAAGACTTTGGGGAACGCGGGGTGGGTGGAAATTTGTGGATCCACGCAGATTCCAGAACTTTCCACCACAGAAATGTGAGGAAAATGTGGTTTTTTTGACAATATTTTAGGTTTGCAAGGGATTCTGGGTAACAGAACCTGGTGAGAGCCAGTCAAGTCACCCCATCCTGGAGTCCCCTGGGTGTCTACTTTTCAAAAATGTATAGGTTTGAAAGGTTTCCCTAGGTGCCGGCAGAGCTAGGGTTCAAAATCTACAGCTAGCCACTTCGTTGAAAAAGGTTCCGTTTTCACTGCGAAAAGTGGTGTGTCCACGTTGCGTTTTGGGTCGTTTCCTGTCGCGGGTACTTGGGCCTCCTACACAAGTGAGGTACCATTTTTATCGGAAGACTTTGGGGAACGCGGGGTGGGTGGAATTTTGTGGATCCACGCAGATTCCAGAACTTTCCACCACAGAAATGTGAGGAAAATTTGTTTTTTTGGACAATTGTTTAGGTTTGCAAGTGATTCTGGGTAACAGAACCTGGTGAGAGGCAGTCAAGTCACCCCATCCTGGATTCCCCTGGGTGTCTAGTTTTCAAAAATGTATAGGTTTGCTAGGTTTCCCTAGGTTCAGGCAGAGCTAGGGTTAAAAAACTACAGCTAGGCACTTTGCCAAATAAGGGTCATTTTTCACAGTGAAATTGAGGTGTATCCACGTTGCGTTTTGCGCCGTTTCCTGACGCGGACACTAGGCCTACCCACACAAGTGAGGTACCATTTTTCTCGGAAGACTTTGGGAAATGCGGGGTGGGTAGAAATTTGTGGATACACGCAGATTTCAGGACTTTCCACCACAGAAATGTGAGGAAAATGTGTTTTTTTTTACAAGTTTTTAGGTTTGCAAGGGATTCTGGGTAACAGAACCTGGTGAGAGGCAGTAAAGTCACCCCATCCTGGATTCCCCTGGGTGTCTAGTTTTCAAAAATATATAGGTTTGCTAGGTCTCCCTAGATGCAGGCAGAGCTAGGGTTCAAAAACTACAGCTAGGCACTTTGCCAAATAAGGGTCATTTTTCACAGTGAAATTGAGGTGTGTCCACGTTGCGTTTTGCGCCGATTTCCTGACGCGGACACTAGGCCTACCCACACAAGTGAGGTACCATTTTTCTCGGAACACTTTGGGGAACGCGGGGTGGGTAGAAATTTGTGGATCCACGCAGATTCCAGGACTTTCCACCACAGAAATGTGAGGAAAATGTGTTTTTTTGTACAATTCTTTAGGTTTGCAAGGGATTCTGGGTAACAGAACCTGGTGAGAGGCAGTAAAGTCACCCCATCCTGGATTCCCCTGGGTGTCTAGTTTTCAAAAATATATAGGTTTGCTAGGTTTCCCTAGATGCAGGCAGAGCTAGGATTCAAAAACTACAGCTAGGCACTTTGCCAAAAAAGGGTCATTTTTCACTGTGAAATTGGGGTGTGTCCACGTTGCATTTTGCGCGATTTCCTGTCACGGGCTCTAGGCCTACCCACACAAGTGAGGTACCATTTTTCTCGGAAGACTTTGGGGAACGCGGGGTGGGTAGAAATTTGTGGATCCACGCAGATTCCAGGACTTTCCACCACAGAAATGTGAGAAAAATTTGTTTTTTTTGACAATTTTTTAGGTTTGCAAGGGATTCTGGGTAACAGAACCTGGTGAGAGGCAGGAAAGTCACCCCATCCTGGATTCCCCTGGGTGTCTAGTTTTCAAAAATGTATAGGTTTGCTAGGTTTCCCTAGATGCAGGCAGAGCTAGGATTCAAAAACTACAGCAAGGCACTCTGCCAAAAAAGGGTCATTTTTCACTGTGAAATTGGGGTGTGTCCACGTTGCGTTTTGTGCCATTTCCTGTCGCAGGCTCTAGGCCTACCCACACAAGTGAGGTACCATTTTTCTCGGAAGGGTTCAAAAACTACAGCTAGGCACTTTGCCAAAAAAGGGTCATTTTTCACTGTGAAATTGGGGTGTGTCCACGTTGCGTTTTGTGCCGTTTCCTGTCGCGGGCACTAGGCCTACCCACACAAGTGAGGTACCATTTTACTCGGAAGACTTTGGGGAACGCGGGGTGGGTGGAAATTTGTGGATCCATGCAGATTCCAGAACTTTCCACCACAGAAATGTGAGGAAAATATGTTTTTTTTTACAATTGTTTAGGTTTGCAAGGGATTCTGGGTAACAGAACCTGGTGAAAGCTAGTCAAGTCACCCCATCCTGGATTCCCCTGGGGGTCTAGTTTTCAAAAATGTATAGGTTTGCTAGGTTTCCCTGGGTGCCGGCAGAGCAAGGGTTCAAAAACTACAGCTAGGCACTTTGCAAAAAAAGGGTAACTTTTCATTGTGAAAATGTGGTGTGTTCACGTTGCGTTTTGAGCCGTTTCCTGTCGTGGGCACTATGCCTACCCACACAAGTGAGGTACCATTTTTATCAGGACACTTACGGTAATTCAGATTTGTAAAGCAACTGTTATTACCTATTGACTTTCGATGCATTTCTGCCTTCCAAATGAAAGACAATGTGTAAAAAATAAGTTATTTTGAAAAATGACCTATAATTCTCATGCTAGTATGAGTATTACCAATTTCAGAAATGTGCAAATATCTACTGTTTCTAAACTCTATATTGTGTTCCCATTTCAGAAATACATAGGAGTCTTTCATACCGAATATTCCATGTACACATTTTCCCAGAATAATTGCTATATACCCGGTACATAATAAAAAACCATTGCAAGACGCTGCTCAGTTTTTGGCTCTGGGTTCGTCGGGTTCTTGGTGAACCTACAAGTCCTATATATCCCCACAACCAGTAAGGTCCAGTGGATGTAACGGTATATTGCTTTCAAGAGCAGTCATAATTAGAAGAAGTTACAGGTGAAAATGTTGACACAAAAGGCTGTTTTTTCAACTAATTTTCCATTTTTCCTATATTTAACTGTTAGTTTCTATAAAGAAACCTTGATGGATTTACACAAATGACCCCTTGCTGAATTCAGCATTTTGTCTACTTTTCTAAAATGTATAGATTTCCAGGATCCATTATTGCTTTCATACCCATTTCTACCATTAACTGGAAAGAGGTTGAAAGCACAAAAATAGCAAAAATAGGCTATGTCCCAGAAAAATACCAAAACTGTGTAAAATTTTTTGGTTTTCTGACAAAAGTCTGTCATTCCCTAAAAGCTGGGAAAATGGAGATTTCAGCCCCACAAACCCTTTTTTGATACCATTTTCAGGGAAAAACCCAGACGCTTTCATATGCGGGACTTTTTTCCCATTTTTCCCCAAAAAACCAAAATTTAGCTGTATTTTGGCTAAAATCTGGGACCCCTCCAGGGGAATCCACAAACCCTGGGTACCTTTAGAATCCCCATGATGTTGGAAGAAAAGGACGCAAATTTGGCGTGGATACCTTCTGTGGTCAAAAAGTTACAGAGGCCTAATCGCGAACTACTACAAATAGCCAAAAAAGGGCTCAGCACCGGGGGGGGAAAAGGCCCAGCAGTTAAGGGGTTAAAAGCAGGAACTTTCAAAGACATATTAAAGAAGGTACACATATACGCTCACTACCTAAGACCAACAACATGGACCGCCAAGACCCCAAAAGCTACAGCCCACTTTCCAATGATCGTTTCCTTAACACACCTATAGAAAAAGCAGCTTTTCACTAGATCGCAGAATCCATAGAAGAAAACAAACTTCTCTCAGACTGGTGCATAGGATTCTGCCCAGGGAGAGGGACTAAATCTGCCCTAATCACAATTTGGGATGATCTCAAAAACATAGTCGACAAAAATGGTGGTGCTGCATTACTACTCCTGGACCTATTTAGCATTTTCTGATACCGCACACCGTGATTCATTATTGAAAGAAGTTGGTGTAGAAGGCAATACCCTCAAATCGATTTCACCTTACATAAACAACAGATCATGCCAGATTCACACACCGCCTTTTGCTCTAGATTCTTCCTGTGTAAAAACACAAGTTCTACAAGGATCTATTATCTCACATCAACTTTTTAACATATGGCATGAAAAAACCACTAAATCTCGTCAACAGTTTCGATCTCATTTTCTACAACTGTGCAGATGGCACACAGATAATTCTCAAACTGGAAAACCCTGAGGACCTAGATACATAAAAATTTAACATGTGCATCAAAGCCATAGAACAATGGATGACGTGAAATCACCTCAAACGGAATGCTTCAAAAATTGAAGTACTGACCTGCAGTGATTGGAGAAACTATGACCCTAGATCTTTCTGGCCAGATGAATTGGGACACCTCTCAAAAATAGCAGCAAAAATAAAAAATCTTGGAATTTTCTTTGACTCCACACTTTTCATGAATACTCAAGTGGACAGGCTGTACAAATCTATCTTCTACACAACAAAAACACTGGGATGCACCTTTCCAAATCGTGGAATTCCTCAAAAGGTAGGACCAACAACATCACTCATCTCTTCACAATTTGACTATGCTAACAGCAGATACCACAGTACTCTACACTCAACTATCAGAAGATTACAAAAATCCAAAACTCAGTAGCCAGACTACTTCTAAATGTAAATATACAACCCCACATTTGTTTGGTCCTGAAGGTTGTAGACTGCCTCCCAAACCCCTCTTTTAAACTATTGTGCGTCAATCAAAGAACTATTAATGGCAACGGACCAAAATTAATTCAAGTAAAAATCACAGAATATTCCCAACGCAGGCTCTTACATTCCAGACTGGCACCTTGTTTAATAATTTTTGCTTATTGGATGAAAACCATTGTGGGTACTACTTTCTATGTGCAAGTGGCAAAACGTTGGAGTTCACTAGCAGCAAAGATCAAAGCCACTCAGAATCTCTTAAACTAACTTAAATTTCAGAAAGATGGTTAAGACCTAGTTATTCCAAATGTGATCCAACAAAGAACCACATATTCTCACTACCTGCCCACAGACAGATACCCTCCAGAACCCTCTGAGATCAAGCAAGAAAGTGCTACATTAGCAGAATTCCTTAACAAGCATCCTCTAATGTCAGGGAAGCCGTAACCCCCTAGAAACTCAACAGGGGTGCTTATTTCTCAAACAAACAAATAACAATGTTATCAATGCAAACCCCATTGATTGTCAACTCCTAAATATCTCAAAAGACATCATCAAAACATGCCCATTTAAAAAAAAAAAGCAAGTACAGTCTGACAGCTTCAGTGATGTTCACTACCTATGTAGGAGAGAACAACCTGTGTTGGCACCATTGGTGTCAGGTGGAGGCAGGACAACTTGTATCACCTGCCCACAGGTAATCAACTTTTAGCCTTTCTTTCTACTCTTTCTACTTCCTTAGATTGCATCCTGCCTCAATATTTCAAAAACACTGTGAGAAAATAATTTGATTGATAGCTAGAGATTATAGCTAGGGATTATTCTCTCCCCTCTTCCTGTTTGAATGACACTCTCCTTACACTCCATTCTCTGCATGCCTTAATGCCTCTGAGTTTACTCTATCCTTGTACATGCCTGCACCCTAACTTTCTGCTACATTTTAGTAAAATAACCATACCCCTCCTTACCAAAGCATAAAATTTCCTTCGTAGTAACAGTTCCTGCAACATCGAAACCTATCTACTCATCCCTGTCCCAGAAACCACGTCTCATTCTGTTTAATCTAACCTTGCTGTCTTCCAATAATTAACTTCCTCATCTCTCTTTTTTCACTTACATTAACTCACTCTAATAATTAATCATGACCTCTATTAACATGATACATCACCACCTAAAAATGGAGGCAAATCTTCAGTTTCCAACCCAATAACCAAAACATCAATGACAATCATTAATTACCACTGACATAATCAATAACTTTGGTCTACTGAGTAGCGTGCTACCCGCCATGAAGTGCTTCAGTGCCTTGTCAGCTGTAGTGAGCATTATGTGTAAATACAATCACAATACAATACAATATACACAAGGTCAGTATGGTGACCCTAATGTGCGGAGAACTGAAAGATCCTCTTGAAGCAAATCAACCATTCATTCTTCCCCATTCAAGTGTGTCACCTAGCCTGATTAGTGTCTTAGTGTGAAAGGGAGAACTTTCAGTCCATCTTTCTGAAACCAGGGTTAGAAGTGCAGAATGCCCATGAATTGTTGAAGCAGATTTTAGATAGGAAAGGACACCTCTGTTTCCAGTACACTTGGAAAGTTACCATTGTGCGTAATGCTATGCACATTCTGCACAATCACCAGATATACTTCTAGAAGTATAATCATGTCATCTACCAGACTCACAAGTCCCACACAACCAGCAATCAAATCCAGACCCCCTACATCACCACTCTTAAGCAACTTGGTGTTCTTTTCTCTCCCCTTTTCTACTGTCTTCTCTATCCCGTTCTCAGGGATTTGCTCTCGCTGCCACCTGCTACCTCTCTTTAGTCTCCAGAATCCCCTGTTTTTCCAAATTGGTTCCCCTTGTGCACTGTTTGCCATTCTCTCCCCCCCGAATTTGAATATCATTCCCACATTTCCTTTTGCATCTTCTGTACCCCTTGTTCATTTCACTTCCCTCCTCTCTTTGATTTCTACCCTCCCTCATAGCATTGTTCCACCACTCAAACTCATTTTTATGTCTATTCCCACTTTAATCGTTCTTGTGTATCTTCCATTGACCTCCTTTCCCCTATAATCTTTACATTGCTCTCCTTAGACTTTTCCTCCGACTAGACCCTGTTCTCTTATTACTGTCCAAGTCATAGTAGATAGAAAATGCTGACTACCATGGCCCCTTTCTAAAAAGAAATTAGAGCAAAAACCTGCAATAATCCATTATTATTTCAATTTCTGTTATAGGAACTGTAAGAAATGTTCATATTTTTATTTTTAGCTAACGTAGAAAGTGAGCAGTTGAGCTGATATCTAAAATTGGCCTTCAGCAGAATGGTATTTCTGCAGAAACGTTTCTTAAAATCTGTATTTTTTATACCACATTTTTTATCAGGAGAATGCCCTCTCTATGCCCTGAATAACAAACAAATGCATAGCTGTCAAAATATTCTTTATAGTAAAAATTGATGATATGAGATAACAAATTGAAATCACAATGGCGCTTATCTTAGGATGCAATATGCCCAAGCTGTTCACCTTTAATATACTCCCAGTTACATACTCTACAACATCCTCATATTGCCTACTACTCAAGCAATCCTCTACAGAGAAAATACCTCACTCTTGACTATCTTGGAATCTGTCACCTAATAGACATTCATACCCTTCTCAACATACTCAATGCTTTCTTGCTATTAAACGCCTCTGACAACATCCTCAAAACTTTGCAGATTTATTCAGTCGTAGGAAAGCCAATCTAGACATCAATTTATTTAAGAGTTTTGTATAGCGCTGGCCAGACCCGAAGGTATTGGAGCGCTTTACAACATTAGCAGCGGAGAGGTTACATAGTATGGCAGTAGTATAAGCATTGATTTGTGACGAATCGAAAGTATCGGCGCGCTTTACAAAAGTTAGTAGCATAGAAATCACAACAATATAACGATGGTATATACATTGACTCGTGAACGACATCCGTTCGGGGAAGGGGGAGAAGTCCAGGGAACGAGACGGGGTGGGCGAGGTAGGAGACTTACATTTAAAGTGGCGGCGAGCCGTAGTGGTCAAGATTCTGAGCTTGGGCGACAGCTATCCATTTGGGAGAGATCGGTTGAGGAAGAAGTCTTTGAGCTGCCTTTTGAATTTTAAGAAGGAGGGGGTAGTCCTGATAGGGACTGGGAAGGAGTTCCATATTCTGGGCGCATTTCCTGAGAAGGATCGAGATAGGGTTTTTTGTTTGCGAGTGATGTAGTCACTCAACTACCACCCTATCACATTCTCTTGGGGAAAGTTCTAAAAGACAGTAGATGACACTCAACTTCTAAGCAGATTGATTCAAACCACCTTCTGCATGACTATCAATACAGTTTTAGACCATGCTGCAGAACTGCAACACCTACCATCCATGTTGTAAATTATGTCTTCCTCACTGCAGACCATGGCAAGCTCTGCCTTTCAATTCTATTTTACCCTTATTACCATTTGGCACAACCATCAAGTACTCATCCACATCCTATCACCACCATTTAGATTTACTGACATTGACTTTGCTTATTTTCACAATAGATCTCCAATCAGCACTAGCCTAACAACATAGATTCCAACCAACATATCACCTGTCAGTTCTGACAACGGGGCATCCTCTGCCTTGTGATTGTCAACCTGTAAATAGAACTACTTGGACTCTTATTCACACATTGGAATCAAAGGTCACCAAGAGGTAGATGGCACCCAGCTGTACCAAGAAGCTTGCTCAATTACTGGCATCAAACTACTCAATTATGGTTTCCCTGTAAAGTTGAATGTAGTTTAAATTGAATTTTTCATTTAGTCTAGATACAAGCATAATGCCATAATATACATTGAGTTAATTCATTTTTCTTCATTAAACAATTAATTCAGAGTTCACGTAAAAAGGAGAAAATGCATGCACACTGTTTCTCTGTCATCCAAGAATATATGTGGTAGACAGCTACTGCAAGCTGAACCTAACTTAGAATTAATCTTCATTACCATGTTTCTAAAATATTCTAGCTAGCACCAATATAAAACTTGAATACACTGTTATTGCAATTTATTGTCCTGCACTCTTCACCTTCATGCACCTAGTCATCCACCTCAATATTCATTCCTGGGCAATACATTGCTACCTCTTCCTTTGTAGCTACTTTTTCATGGTCATTCTCAAAAAACCTTCATGGGTAAACCCACCTAAATCCTTCCGTAACCCCTTCGATGCGCGTGACGAGCTCAGCTCGTCATGCTGCGCGGTAGCGCTGTGCGCATGACGAGCTGAGCTCGTCACGACCGCACCCGCGATCGGAATGTCCAGCACACGAGCGGAATTCCGATCGCGGTCAAGGGGTTAATATCAATAGAGCCACAATAACTACTTTTTTGTAAGAACTTCAACTCTACTAATAACTCATTCATCATCTTCCAGTACTCCTACAAACCACCGCCAAAATGTATCTGTGTTTGCAAACTCATTACAACCATCTCACTCACCTGCTTTAGAAATCTTCTTGGCCTCCTAGGAATCCCTCCTTTGACCCAAACCCCATCATGTCCTATAAAGTATCATGATGGTTGACAGCACCTACCTCAAAGTGTACTTGCTCACAGTCCTCATTGCTCTTCCCAGTGGTAACTGACACAATCATTCTGCCAAGCAATTATTTTATTCTAGATTATAATCCATCCTGCACTGCTACTCTTCTAGCTTGGGTGCCAACCTAGCTAAATGTGCCCAAAACCATACTCACTCCATCAGGCCAGAGAAAATTCAAAAGACGCTTATGATGGGAAATGCATTCATTCAATAATAGGTTCTAAAATAATTAAACGCTGGGTGCGTGGCCAAGATGGCGGTCGCGTGAGAAGCACTTTCTGGTCTCTCCGACTCCGCCCTGACATAGCTGCTGTCAGCGCCATCCTGCCCCCTTCCAATATAAGGGAGCAGCACCGGAGAGTGGGTAGTGGGGAGAGTCCTCGCCCCCCCAGTGGCGCGTGTCCAGACGAGCCTGGGGTCGCCCTGCGGCGGGTCTCAGGGCTGGGGGCTGCCGACCACGTGTCTGTGCTGCAGCCATATGGGGGAGGACCGGCGGCCGCCTGTGGCGAGGACAGAGAGGAACCCGCTGACCAGTTTCATCTGGCCTTGGGGTTCATCTGGGGGAGGGGACACTGTGACCGGCGTGCGGGGCCCCCCCGCCATCAGAGGCCTACTCAGCTGTCTGCGAGTCGATACTGCTGCCATCCTCGGAGAGAGGGTACCTGACAGGAGCGCTTCCCTTCGGGCCAGAGGTGAGACCGCGGGGCGGCATGTGGGAGACTGGCAGGGGTGGAGAGCTGCGGCGGCACGCTGCACCATGTACAGAAAAGAGATCCCCCTGCCCGTATCTGTGAGGCCCGTGGGGGCAAAGAGGAGGCCGGTTGCTGAGCCCCCACTAGTGCCCTCCATAGAGAAGTGGAGCACGGCGCATGGCCCGCCGCTGTGGGAGAGGCGCTCCTTGCAGTGGCCTGCACCGACCGGGCGAGAGGGTTTGCGGGCCCTGGGGGCAGTGAATGGCGTTGGGGCCCGGGCCGCGCCCGGTTTTGGCAGCGCGCCTCTACATTGGCGGCATTACATTGAAGAGACACAGGATAGCTATATTAGCGGGGGTGCATAGCTGCTGAACTGGCAGCAATTTACTGTCCCTGGACCTTCTCCGAGGGATTCTGCAAGAGCGGGCCGACCAGCAGCATTGGGGGAGTCACCTTGCCCCGTGGGCAGTGACTAGAGCACCATCCTGAAGTGAATAGTTGCATAGTGGCGGGCATGCGACTCTCAGGAAAGAATCACGACTGTGGACATCTATTGCAGAGGTGGGAGCCGCATGACATAATCGCCCCATGCCACTGTTCTGTGCATCTTTTGTTGCAGCCGCGGGCCCTGCCTGAGCCCCCCCTGAGCACCATCAGCCTGTCTGGGCCTGGCTCTGTTCTCTGTCCACCTTGTGGGGGTGGCGTGGGGGCGGGAGAGATGCAGCGGCCTGGTAGGGGGTGGTTCGGTACCCCGCTGAAGCTTTGAACACTACGTCACTCCCCCCCGGTGGCACCCCAGCCGTGGCTGCTGGGGCTGGCTGCTGGAACTCCTCCGCCGGTGTCCGCAGCGCCAGCACCCCACATGAAGAAGCGACAGCCAGCAGCGGCCTTTAGGCGGCAGGGGCCTACCATGGAGAGCTGACAGAGATGCCGCCCAAAACACCTGCAGGCCCCATGGAAGTCATTCTCGCAGAGTGGGATCCATGCACCCCTAGTGCTCTGGGCCTGGATGGCGGGCGGCAGCTGGGGATGTTAGAACTCTCCTTGCTGGGGTGCCTGTATGACTGAAGATATCCTGCTACAGGCGGCCCGTAGGGTGCCTATGTGCCTGATTGTTCTTGCGCTGGTTGGTTTTCCCGGGTCTCGGGGTTCGTCGGCTCTGACATCCCTGGGCCTGGAGAGCAGACTGGGGGAACTCTCATCATGTCAGCTGTCCAAGCTAAAAAAGACCGATCACTAAGAGAAATGCTGACCAAGTCAATGGCCGCTGGGGCCCCTTCTAAATCACCATCATTGAAACAGACCCCCATGTGGAGGCAGAGGAAATGGATGGACCAGCCACGAAAACTTTCATGGTGTCGCTCTTCTCGTCCCTCCATTAGGATCTACAAGCTATGAAAACTCAGCTCTCTGCGGACCTGAATGAGGTGCGTCGGTACCTAGAGGAGGTGGGAGACAGGGTGACCGCAATGGAGGAGTGTGAATACGGGAGGTATGAGGAGATGGAATTGATGCAGCAGGAGATTCCCTGGCTAAAAGAACAGCATGGCGAGCTTCAGGCCCACACGGAAGACCTAGAAAACCTGTACTACTGGAACAATATACGAATCTGGGGTATTCCGGCCCGGGCTGAGGGAGAAGACCTGTGGGGCTACATCGGGGATCTGTACCACCATATCCTGGGGTCCCCTGAAGGAATGGACATTCAGATAGACCGGGTCCACAGAGTTGGTTTGCCCAGATCTGGAAGCCCCCCTCCTGCATACATCCTCATGTGCGTGCAAAACTTTCAACTCAAGGAGTCGATCCTTTGCCTGGCCAGGGAGGCACATCCGGTCCAGTTCGATGGCCATTTACCAGTGTTGTACCAGGACTTGTCCGCGATCACCCTGCAAAAGCGCAGAGAATTTCATCCTGTCATGACGCATCTCAGAGAAAAAGGAATATCGTACTCCTGGGGACACCCCTTTCGCCTCATCTTCATCTATGAGGGCAAACTGCAGCAAATAAGATCCCTCAGGGAGGCTCTCGAGGTTGTCAGTCTCAGGGAGGAGACGGTTGTGGAGGGGAGGTCCTACTCTCCAGGTGGCAAAGGCCGCAAACAGCACAGGTGGCACAGGAAGAAAGGATCCTCAGGGAAGCACAAGCCGGACACGGTCACCATGGCCAAAGAAAGGCAGGCGGTTCTCCCCACCTTGGCTCTCTCACCAGATTTACCATAGGTTCCCTGAAATCGCTGCAGAGGGCTGGGCAGGAGGTTCCGGGCTTGCGGAGTCAGAGGGGCACACCAGCCTTACAGACACTTCCTCTCCTTCCTTCTCATTTGGGTGTTGCGATTCCGGAGGGAGAGTCTGGATCAGCTGCCTATGCCCCGACTGGTCCCGTATATGTTCTCCAGCCATGACGGACTGATGTCACCACATTATTTTTGTTACTCCTCCACACCAGAGGCCCGCAGTGTGTTCCCGCGGATGCACCTTAGTAGCCCCCAGCTACGCAGGCGGCTTGTGTTTCCTCTTTCACCTTAGCCTGAGGCGTGCCATGCGATCCCCTTGCCCGGTGACCCTGGCCTAGGGAATTAAAGATAATCAGCCTTACTGTGCAGGGACTGAATAATCCTGTGAAGCGCACAGCAGTGCTGTCCCACTTGGAGCTGGTGGGAGGGGACATATGCTTACTCCAGGAGACCCACCTGCTCTCCAAAAACACCGCCCACATGCGCTCCCGTTAGTTTCCCCGTCAGATCTTGTCCTCAGGCCCCTCAAAAAAGAACGGGATAGCTATCCTCTTTTCCCAAAAATTTCACGGCAAGCTTATATCCACGATTGCCGAAACAAAGGGACACCTTTTAGTAATACGCATGCAATGGGGCTCCCTGCATTTCACCCTGGCCAATATCTGCACCCCAAATGAGAGACAGGAACCGTTCATTCTTAATGTTCTGGTGAAGACCCTTGCAAGCCCGGACCCAGCAGTATTGATAGGGGGGATTTCAACTTAGTAATAGATCCCTCTATGGACTGCTCCAACCAGTGCTCCTCGCAAACCGGGGCCTTCACGCCTGACGGCCTTCGCTGGCTAGAGGATGGAGAGGTCGGTGAAGTTTGGCGCCTCCTACACCCCGCCGCGAGGGACTACACTTTCTATTCGCCAGCACATAAATCTTATGCTCGCATTGACCACGTCTTCACGTTCCCCACACTCACAGTCGTTGTTGGAGAAGCGAGAATAGAGCCCAGATCCTTATTCAACCACACCATGATTTCCTTGACCTTACAGTCAGGAGATTCCAGCCCCCGCGCTTCCCGGTGGCGACTTTGGAACGCGTTCCCCTTCCACGACTGTCGCAATGCGTAAGATCCTGGTGGACTATCTCCGCACCAATGATGTCGAGGGTGCAACCTAGTCGTCAGTGTGGGAAGCATTGAAACTTCTAGTAAGGGCCGATTTTATCGCCATCTTTGAGACGGAGAACCGGGCTCGATGGGAAAAGCGCCTGCACTTGGAGCATGCGGTTTCCGAGCTGGAATTGATTCACAAGCGTACAGGTGATCCCAGGGTCTGGAACGTAAGAGGCTGATGCTGAAGCGGCTGGACCTAGATAGGGCAGAGTATTCCCTCCTCCGGCTCTGACATAAATTCTATTTGAGCAGTGACTGCTGCGGACACATGCTCACTGATAGGCTCCGCAGCAAGACCTTGTCTGGTTCGGTGAACTCAATCCAGACGGCTCAGGGGGAGGAGGTGGACATGGACGAGGAAATCGCGGAAACTTATAAAGAGTTCTACAGTGCCCTGTACGCTGCCTCTGATGGCCCACGGGGTGACCCGAGTCTACCTGCGGGGGATTCCCCTGACCCAATTACCATCAGCGCTCACGTCTCAGCTGGATCAGCCGATATGGGTCGTGGAAATGATCGTGGCAATTGCACACCTCAAGTCTGCCAAAGCACCGGGGCCGGACGGGGTTACGGCCAAATTCTACAAGACCTTTTTCAGGAGTTAGAGCCCCTTCTAACTCAACTCTTTAACTCATTCTGCGACTCGGGCATGCTGATGGATTCAATGATGGAGGCGTCCATATCCGTGATACTTAAGCCATCGGAGGACCCTGGGGACTGGGGTCATACAGACCTATTTCCCTCCTCAACATAGATCCCAGACTTTTCGCGGGTATCCTGGCTGCCCGGCTGAACCTAGTTATGCAGGGTTGGTCGACCCCCACCAAGCCAGCTTTATCCCCAGGCAATGCGGGGACAATACTAAAAGGCTCCTGCATCTCATGGACAAATTTCGGAGGTCACGAAAAGAGGTGCTCTTCCTATCGATGCGGAAAAAGCGTTTGACTGCGTCCATTGACCATATTTGCTAGAAACACTCTGCCACTTTGGCTTTGGAGACACATTTATCAAATGGGTCTGCTATATCTATAACGCCCCCGGAGCTTCTGTCTGGGTCAATGATTTGTCTTCTGCCATGTTCCCCATAGCGCGTGGCATCCGTCATTAGTGCCCTCTCTCGCCACTCCTCTTCATGCTCTACATGGAGCCGATGGCGCAGAGTTCCGGATAACAGGCAGATCTCCAGCATCCTCTTTGGTGCTGACACTAACACCATCAGCTTGTACGCTAATGAGGTTATTCTCTCGGTAACTGACGCCTTCACTTCCCTGCCGTCTCTGCTTGATGAGCTCCAGCTGGTTGGAGAGGTCTGGGATTCAAAGTCAATCTTACAAAGCCCCAGATCCTAAACCTGTCGGTATCTCTTCCACATGAAGCCGCCCTTCGCACCTAGTTACCTTTGGCCTGGACGATGGAGGCCATACCGTATCTGACATTCAGCTCGCTCCCACTTTATTGAAGATGCTGGCGGCGAACTATGGGTCCCTCCTCCAACAGACGAGTAAGTCTGCGGCTGGCCTGGTCGGGCTACATTGTGGCAGTCAAAATGACTGTACTCCAGCGTATTCTGTACCTCTTTCAGACCCTGCCGTTGAGGCCCTCACCCTCGGTGCTGCGTTCTTTGCAACTTGCCATCAACAAATTTGTCTGGTGTAGTAAAAGACCGCATCGCCACTGCAAGCAACTCTCACGGTCTAAGGTGGATGGAGGTCTAGGGCTCCCCCTGATCACTCGTTATTTCCAAGCCTCACAGCTTCGATATATCGTAGAGTGCAATAGGACACTCTCCGAAAAGCACTGGTCCTTTATAGATCAGACAGTAGCCAGTGTGAATATATGGTGGGAGGCGTGGCTGCCCCGAAAACATAGGGCCTGGGGATTGTACTCTTCGCCGGTGACAGCCTCGACTATGAAGGTTTGGGATTGTGTTGCTCTGGCTGGGCCTGATGACGTTCCTCTCCCTGATGTCACTGATTGTCGATAACCCCAACTTCCCCCCTGGATGTGGTTCGGAGGTATTCAGTCATTGGCACGAACAGGGATGGAAGCGGGTTGACTCCCTCTTCGACCCTGCAAGGATTATCCCCTTTAACCAACTTCAACGGTACTACTCTCTCCCCGCATCTGACGTGTTCCACTATCTACAGCTGCGGCACTGAGTGTCTTCCCTAGGCTACAAACGGGCGGCCTCCTGTCCACTTACCGTTTGCGAGAAATGGCTGGTCCCTAAGGAGGGTGATAAGCGCCTTATCTCTGAACTCTATGCATTGCTTTCTGACAGCGGTTCTACACTTGAATCTAAAGGCCAGTTTTACTGGAAGGAGGAATTGGGGCGCTCTTTCTCCTCAACAGAATGGAATGACACCTACTATAGAGCACATCACACTTCACACAACATAGCTGGTACGGAGGCGGCTTACAAAATAACCTTCTACTGGTATCTCACGCCTGCACGTATGCACAGATGGAACAAGGGCGTTCGGAGAAATGCTGGGGGGGCTGTAGGTAGATGTGCTCTCTTGTACATCTTCTATGGATTTGCCCCAAACTGACCAGATTCTTGGAGCAGGTCTTAGATGACATTGATGCTGCATTTGATATCACCCTTCCGTGCCTCCTAGTGTACGCTCTGCTTGGGCTGCCAAACCCCTTGACTTTCCCTTTGCACGCACTCCAGGGGCAGCAGATGGCTTTGGCACTAAAAGCTGGCCACCAAGTGATCCTCGCGCGCTGGGGAACGGATAGCCTTCCAGACCATGTTTCCTGGTTACACAAGCTATTGTTTTCCTTAGCAATGGAACGTATGTCCCTCACTGTTGAGAACAGAGCAGTCACCTACCCTGATTTATGGGCCCCTTTTATCCCTATCCTTTCCACAGAATTTAGAGAAGTGACCTGCCCCAAATACCTGCAGATCTTGCGTTTGCTCCCTCTTCCAGACGCTAATATAGCATGAACCCTCCTCATAGCATGGGATACTTCGTAGGGGTCAGCCGCGGTCCATGCAGGTAACAGTGGTGTGGCCGGGTGGGGGGGTATTTCAAGGGACGATGCAGAGGGAAAATTAAATAAATAATTAATTTTCCCTCGGCATCGTCCCTCGAAGTACCCCCCCACCCGGCCCTACCGCCCCACCGCTGTTACCTGCACGGACCGTGGCTGGTAGGGGTCCCCAGGGGATATAGAGTAGTCGGGCATGAAACTGGTACGTGAGTTAGGTGCAGAGGAGTGGGGGGCGGGGGGAGGGGTTTCTTTGACTTATTGTTTCTTTTTCTGTGGTTTGCCCTTGTTTGATGGTTCATCTTGGCTTCTTTATTTGTTTCTGATAAATTGCTCCATGCATCGCTGCCGGCCTCTGGGTTGTAGGCATATAGCTGTGTAACGCTGGCCCCCTGTGGTATACGCTGCTGGCTGATGGTTGTAGGCAGAGAAGCTGTGTTACGTACACTGTGGACCTCAAAAAAACAGAACTGTTCCATTAAATAATCAAACACCCAGAAAGATGCTAAAATATATCACTCAATAACTGAGTATGTGTAGGAAAGTGATTCATTTTGCCCTGATCACCCCATTTTCTTGATTGATACTGGTGGTTACTGACTGAATGTGGCCTGGGCCCAGGGCAAGTGGTCTGTTTAAAAGGTATATGGTAATTGGTGTAATTACAATTGGTCCAGACAACCTACCTGTAAGTCCCTAGTATTTTGTAGGACATGTAGGTTTAGAGACCCCAGTAGACTTAGTGCACTTCAGTGTGCACTGCTGTTGTGTCTGGTGACATTTTAATGCCAGCCTGCAAGGCAGGCTGGTTTTCAAATAAAACTGTGTCCAAATTCTACTTTGGAATTAAAAGTACTTCCAAAATCTAAAACAACCTTTTTATTACATATAAGTCTATCCTAGGTGCCCCAAGGGTAGGCTGTCTTGCTATAAAAAAGCAGGGACATTATAAAAGATGCTTCATATGCTCTGGCGAGGGACAAACAGCCAAAGACGTGTTTTTCGCCCATTGTATTGCTGCTAGTTCCATAGGCTAACATGGGAAGGCTTTATAAAACTTCAATAAAATCTAACTTTGACAAGCATGAGCTACCAATTTAATTCAAAGTATCAAAATAATAGTTACAATAAATGCAATAACTTGCCTTGGTCGGATTTATTATAACTAATGCAAGAAGGAAGTTTTAGAACTTGCTTTCCTAAAGTGACCTAAAACAGCAGTGTAACAGCCTTTTCTGATTGGCCAGCATTTGAAAGCCTGAGCCAAGCTGATCCCTGATTTGGTGTGAAGAGGCCTGCGGCTGAAAAATGCAGCCATCTGGTGGGAGGAGATCTGCTGCCTACAGATGTCAGGACAAGAATGGTCTGGGGAGATAATCTGGTCTTCAAAGGGAAAAGCCCAGATAGCACAAGAGCCAGGCCACCCCTGCTTCCTTGATCCCCAGTCAGATGGGAGCCCCTCTAATTAGATTAGGAGAGGGGCTGGAAGGGGAGCATAGGGAAAAGTTAGCCACACCTGTGGGTGGGTTAGCCAGATCTGAACTCCAAGGAGAGATTTTTACCATTTTGATCTTTGCTGTGCTTTCTGGGACAGAAATATGCCACACTTCCCAGGAAGTTGACATGACAGAGGATGGCAACTTGAACCCCATTGGTTGGGGGTGCCCCCCCTCTTGCCAGCCCAGATTGAGGAATAAATATGGGAGAGCTGTAAGAGCACCTCAGATTCCTAGCTGAAAATATCTGGGAAGAAAGGACTTCCCTGATGGACCCTTGGACTGCACAAGAGAGGACTGCTGTCAGAAGGACTGCACCTACTGTACTCTCAAGGCTTCACAACAAGAGGACTTTGTCTGTCTTAAAAGATAAAGGAGTGGACTCACTGATCAGCAGCAGGTAGAAAAGTGCTGGAATAAACTACCTGCAACATCCACAATAAGGACAACTCCAGCTGAGCCTGGATTTTACCTGGATTGACCAGTGCATTGTGAAAGTTGGAGACCCAGACCCCAAGATGAAAAGCAGAGCATCTGAACCCTTTGGTGGTGCTGTGGACCCCTTTCTTACCCTCAAGGAAAGCTTTCAGATGAAGATCTGAAAGTTTGGGAACTTTTTGCCAACTTTTGACAAAAAGCTCCATGAGAAGGCCGGCATATATGACGAGAGTCAAGCTAGTGACGTCGGCCTGACTGCTTAGGTTTGCCCCACTGAAAGCTCTGGAGCTCCTCGCCATCAACGATGAAGACAAAGACCTCCAGGACTCACTGAGGCATCGTGCTGCTGCAAGCCGGCGTCATAAAATCGAAATCTGGATCCGAGGTCCTGATCGCTCGACGTCAGAAGAAAAAGAAGTGAATAAGTCAGAAAGTAAAAACTTGACTGAGCTTAACCACTCATTGTATCCGACCCGCTCCATCGTGGTCGGCCTGAAACTTTGAATTTGTCCTGGCGCAACACGAACAGATAGCCGTAGTTGGCACTTTTCACTTTTAGGTGCTTAAAAGCACCTTTTTGTATTTATACTTAAAAAATTAATATCCGGTTCCCTACATTGGATTTTTGTTGTTTTAATTTCATTTTAAAGATAGAAATATTCCTGAAACCACAACGCACCTTGAATGTCAAATTGCTCAGATTTATCATTGGCATCAACCTTGCATTCAAATTCATTCTTACAAAGAAACCAGACAGCATGATATCAACTATCACCCCTTCCCCGAATCAGCACATGCATCGATGAAAGGAACTTTAGAACTAAGTACCAGTTCCTCCGCTTTCCCAACCCCATCCTTGGACTGCTGAAGTACATCTGGCACCACACCACACATGAATGGAGTAATCTGCTCACATCTCTCCCTCCCTGGTGGATCTATGCCAGCAGCCCTTCTAAACCCATGTCTTCTTAAGACTCGTATCATCACATTTAGAGCAGAGACAAACAGGTTTCTACCCAACTTGGGGAAAACAATCAAAACCTTGAGGGGCTGAAGCAACATAATAAGTCTGGGCAATTCCAGACCAGAAGCGTTGAGATGCAAAATGAAACAACTCCGAAGTGTCTCTTCTCCAACTGTAGGCCTACAATCTAAACAACATCCCCCTATACCTAAGGCAGCCCCTGAAAGACCTTAACAGTAAGTTAGTTTCTGAGCCAGGAATCATTCATCCAGGACAGGTGCTGGGTACTGCTTGTGGGACAGACTAGCACCAGAAAGCATGGCTGCTAAGAATTGAATAGAGGCAGAAGAATGCCAGTTCCACCTATTGAATTAATTATTTATCCATACTGATCTAACAGGGCTACATACACAATGTATACCACTAAAGCAGCTGTATGTTGTATGAGGTTATTTATTCCAAAGGGTTTTGTTCTTTCCTCAAATCTGCCACGTATAATTGTCAAGCTATTTGAAGAAAAGAAATCATGTATGATATATTTATTTACTATCATTTTTGACAGAGACTGTACGAAATGCACCTCAATGGAGACTATTCCATAGCTTATTTGTTTGCAATTTAATAAAATGTTCCTGTGACAGTAAGTTCTTCTACCATAGTTAGAGAATGGCCTTGTGATATCTCTATTGTTCTGTGACTGAACAATTTGTCTTCCAGATTTTATTAAAAAAAAACAAATGTAGACAAGACTAAAATGTGGTACAATCTGTCATAGAGCAAACTACAAAATACACTCCCATAAAATAAAATGTGGGGGCAATACAAATGCTATCACAATTCAAAGGGTGTTTCAGTGCTTTCTCATAAGAAACCGGCTGTCATAAGTGAAAGGCTGTTGTTTT
Source organism: Calotriton arnoldi (assembly GCA_963921515.1). Classification (NCBI taxonomy): domain Eukaryota; kingdom Metazoa; phylum Chordata; class Amphibia; order Caudata; family Salamandridae; genus Calotriton; species Calotriton arnoldi. The sequence goes on from CAWUFW010005661.1 coordinate 499,633, forward strand.
GAAAGATAATGGCATCTGCTTGTAAACATTCTTGAACGATATTTTCAAATTCATGTTTTTCATGGAATCTATGGTAACTTACAAGCGCCTGGGCCTTGGCCAAGGTAAAGTGGTGCAGCCACAGCCAAAAAAAAGAAGCAGGAAGGAAAATAATCTCTTATTGGAAAAACACCAACAAGTGACAGATTTCAGATTGCCTTGAGACCAATTTGCAATGCATCTCCTCTCAATGTAAGACTCCTTGTTGGACTGCTATGGGAGAGCTAAGAGAACATACAGAAGATGAAACTAATTCTCATCAATATATAAATTAACCCATTGGTTCAAAACCATCGCAGCCTAAACAAAGATGTTGTCCTGGCTTGACTTCAATGAAACTAGCATTGACAGAGCCAATAGGTTTAGATTTTGATAAAGTATTAGCATGTAGACATAAAGACGCACATTCACGCACACATGCAAATATAAAGACAATGGGAAACCCACATGTAGACACATCCATGTTCTTCTCTCATTGTCACTCATTTGCTCTGCTCTTTCTCACATAGTCTCTCTTTTCCTTCAATATCACTGTTCTTCTCCCTCTTTCACTATCTTTTCTGTCTCATGTTATTTCACTGCAGTAGGGTGATGCTGAATTTCGCTTTTTACAGGATGGGCTTGGACTCATCCCGCTGATTAGGACCACAAGGCATTGCTGGGTCCACTCCCTAAAAGGGCTAGACACAAACTGCATATGTGCCAAATCTGTCTTAATGGTACCTCCCAGAATTTAGCAAGACAAGATGCAGAATAAACATTAAATGTGGGATCCATATGTAGCTAATACACTATGAGCATTTGAGAAAAGAGGAGAGAAGTAGGGACTTCAAGGTGGCCAGCTTTTTGTCCTTCACAAGTAACAGCTCCACAATTGTCTCCTTATTGGGAACCATGTACTCCATTGTAGCACTTGACTCTCTCATTGTAGTGAAGTAGAGCGTCCAAGCCCTACTAAAGGGAGGTAGTGTGGGCTAGCAATTCCAATTCACTGGCATGCAACAACACTGACACTATTTTTCAGCCACTGCTTTTTCTTTGAAAAAAAGTAAACTACATTTATTACACATGCACTACTAGCAACTTTGGTGACACTCATTTATCACATTTGCCCCCTAGTGGGTATGGTTCCCATACTCACCATATCACCATATCCCCCACTTATACCAGATGCAATATCGCAGTTTAAGGGCGTGTCATTAACCCCTTCGCTGCTAGGCCTTTTCTACTCCTGTGCTAAGCCTTTTTTTGGCTATTTGGGGTAGTTCGCGCTTAGGCCCCTGTAACTTTTTGACCACATAACGTATCCACGCCAAATTTGCGTCCTTTTTTTTCCAACATCATGGGGATTCTAAAGGCACCCAGGGTTTGTGGATTCCCCTGAGGGGACCCAGAAATTAGCCAAAATACAGCTAAATTTTGGTTTTTTGGGGAAAAATGCGAAAAAAGGGCTACAGATGAAAGCGTCTGGTTTTTTCCCTGCAAATGGCATCAAAAAAGGGGTTGTGGTGCTGAAATCACCATCTTCCCAGCTTTCAGGGACAAGCAGACTTTTGTCAGAAAACCAACATTTTTTACACAGTTTTGGCATTTTTCTGGGACATAGTCTATTTTTGCTATTTTTTGTGCTTTCAACCTCCTTCCAGTTAATGGTAGAAATGGGTAAGAAAGCAATAATGGATCCTGGAAAGCCATACATTTCTGAAAAGTAGACAACATTTTGAATCTAGCAAGGGGTCATTTGTGTAGATCCTTCAAGTTTTCTTTATAGAAACAAACAGTTAAATATAGGAAAAATTGAAAATTAGTTGAAAAAATCAGCCATTTGTGTCAACGTTTTCACCTGTAAGTTCTTCTAATTATGACAGATATTTGAAAGCAATATACCGTTACATCCGCTGGACCTTTCTGGTTGTGGCGATATATAGGACTTGTAGGTTCACCAAGAACCCGACGAACCCAGAGCCAATAACTGAGCAGCATCTTGCAATGGTTTTTTATTATGTACCGGGTATATAGCAATTATTCTGGGAAAATTTATACATGGAAAAATCGGTATGAAAGACACCTATGTATTTCTGAAATGGGAACAAAATATAGAGTTTAGAAATAGTAGATATTTGCACATTTCCGAAATTGGGAGTACCCATACTAGCATGAGAATTATAGGACATTTTTCAAAATGACTTCTTTTTTACACATTGTCTTTCATTTGGAAGGCAGAAATGCATCAAAAGTCAATAGATAATAACAGTTCCTCTACAATTTTGTGTTACCCTAAGTCTCCCGATAAAAATGGTACCTCACTTGTGTGGGTAGGCCTAGTGCCTGCGACAGGAAACGGCCCAAAACGCAACGTGGACACACCACATTTTCACAGTGAAAAATGACCCTTTTTTTGCAAAGTGCCTAGCTGTAGTTTTTGAACCCTAGCTCTGCCGGCACCTAGGGAAACCTAGCAAACCTATACATTTTTGAAAACTAGACACCCAGGGGAATCCAGGATGGGGTGACTTGACTGGCTCTCACCTGGTTCTGTTACCCAGAATCCCTTGCAAGCCTAAAATATTGTCAGAAAAAACAAATTTTCCTCACTTTTCTGTGGTGGAAAGTTCTGGAATCTGCATGGATCCACAAAATTCCACCCACCCCGCGTTCCCTAAAGTCTTTTGAGAAAAATTGTACCTCACTTGTGTGGGTAGGCCTAGTGCCCGCAACAGGAAACGGCCCAAAACGCAACGTGGACACACTACATTTTCCCAGTGAAAAATTACCCCTTTTTTGCAAAGTGCCTTGCTGTAGTTTTTGAACCCTAGCTCTGCCGGCTCCTAGGGAAACCTAGCAAACCTATACATTTTTTAAATCTAGACACCCAGGGGAATCCAGGATGGGGTGACTTGACTGGCTCTCACCTGGTTCTGTTACCCAGAATCCCTTGCAAGCCTAAAATATTGTCAGAAAAAACAAATTTTCCTCACTTTTCTGTGGTGGAAAGTTCTGGAATCTGCATGGATCCACAAAATTCCACCCACCCCGCGTTCCCTAAAGTCATTCGAGAAAAATGGTACTTCACTTGTGTGGGTAGGCCTAGTGCCCGCGACAGGAAACGGCCCAAAACGCAACGTGGACACACTACATTTTCCCAGTGAAAAATTACCCCTTTTTTGCAAAGTGCCTAGCTGTAGATTTTGAACCCTAGCTCTGCCGGCTCCTAGGGAAACCTAGCAAACCTATACATTTTTTAAATCTAGACACCCAGGGGAATCCAGGATGGGGTGACTTGACTGGCTCTCACTAGGTTCTGTTACCCAGAATCCCTTGCAAACCTAAACAATTGTAAAAAAAAACACATTTTCCTCACTTTTCTGTGGTGGAAAGTTCTGGAATCTGCATGGATCCACAAAATTCCACCCACCCCGCATTCCCCAAAGTCTTCCGAGAAAAATGGTACCTCACTTGTGTGGGAAGGCCTAGTGCCCGCGACAGGAAACAGCGCAAAACACAACGTGGACACACCACATTTTCACAGTGAAAAATGACCCTTTTTTTAAAAGTGCTTAGCTGTAGTTTTTGAACCCTAGCTCTGCCGGCACCTAGGGAAACCTAGCAAACCTATACATTTTTTAAATCTAGACACCCAGGGGAATCCAGGATGGGGTGACTTGACTGGCTCTCACTAGGTTCTGTTACCCAGAATCCCTTGCAAACCTAAACAATTGTCAAAAAAACCACATTTTCCTCACTTTTCTGTGGTGGAAAGTTCTGGAATCTGCGTGGATCCACAAAATTCCACCAACCCCGCATTCCCCAAAGTCTTCCGAGAAAAATGGTACCTCACTTGTGTGGGTAGGCCTAGTGCCCGCGACAGGAAACAGCGCAAAACACAATGTGGACACACCACATTTTCACAGTGAAAAATGACCCTTTTTTTGAAAAGTGCTTAGCTGTAGTTTTTGAACCCTAGCTCTGCCGGGACCTAGGGAAACCTAGCAAACCTATACATTTTTGAAAACTAGACACCCAGGGGAATCCAGGATGGGGTGACTTGACTGGCTCTCACCAGGTTCTGTTACCCAGAACCCCTTGCAAACCTAAAAAAGTGTAAAAAAAACACATTTTCCTCACTTTTCTGTGGTGGAAAGTTCTGGAATCTGCATGGATCCACAAAATTCCACCCACCCCGCGTTCCCCAAAGTCTTCTGAGAAAAATGGCACCTCACTTGTGTGGGTAGGACTAGTGCCCGCGACAGGAAACGACGCAAAACGCAACGTGGACACACCCCAATTTCACTGTGAAAAATGACCCTTTTTTGGCAAAGTGCCTAGCTGTAGTTTTGAACCCTAGCTCTGCCGGCACCTAGGGAAACCTACCAAACCCACACATTTCTGAAGAAGTAGACACATGGGAGATTCCAGGGAGGTATGGCTTGCGTGGATCCCCCAATGTTTTCTTACCCAGAATCCCCCAGAAACCTGAAATTTTGCTGAAAAAAATCACTTTTTCACACATTTTTGTGTGGGAAAGTTGTGGCATCACCGGGCTGACACAAATTTCCTACCACCCAGCATTGCCCCAGGTCTCCCGATAAAAATGGTGCCTCACTCGGGTGGGAGGCCCAAGTACCCGCGACAGGCAAGGGCCCAAAACGTATTGAGGCGACATCAAAAATGCCTATCACAAAACGACCTGGTTTTGCAAGGAGGGTCCCATGACTTTTTGGCCCGGGGCTCGGCGGCCACCTAGGGAAACCTAGCAAACCCAAACATTTCTGAAAAGTAGACACACGGGGGATTCCAGGGAGGTATGGCTTGCGTGGATCCACCAACGTTTTCTTACCCAGAATCCCCTGCAAACCTGAAATTTTGCTGGAAAAAATCACTTTTTTCACACATTTTTGTGTGGGAAAGTTGTGGCATCACCGGGCTGACACAAATTTCCTACCACCCAGCATTCCCCCAGGTCTCCCGATAAAAATGGTGCCTCACTCGGGTGGGAGGCCCAAGTACGCGCGACAGGCAAGGGCCCAAAACGTATTGAGGCGACATCAAAATTGCCTATCAGAAGACGACCTGGTTTTGCAAGGGGGGTCCCATGACTTTTTGGCCCGGGGCTCGGCGGCCACCTATGGAAACCTAGCAAACCCACACATTTCTGAAAAGTAGACACCCGGGGGATTCCAGGGAGGTATGGCTTGCGTGGATCCACCAACGCTTTCTTACCCAAAATCCCCTGCAAACCTGAAATTTTGCTGAAAAAATCCACTTTTTTCACACATTTTTGTGTGGGAAAGTTGTGGCATCACCAGGCTGACACACATTTCCTACCACCCAGCGTTCCCCCAGGTCTCCCGATAAAAGTGGTGCCTCACTCGGGTGGGAGGCCCAAGTACGCGCGACAGGCAAGGGCCCAAAACGTATTGAGGCGACATCAAAAATGCCTATCACAAAACGACCTGGTTTTGGAAGGGGGGTCCCATGACTTTTTGGCCTGGGGCTCGGCGCCCACCTAGGGAAACCTAGCAAACCCACACATTTCTGAAAAGTAGACACCCGGGGGATTCCAGGGAGGTATGGCTTGCGTGGATCCACCAACGTTTTCTTACCCAGAATCCCCTGCAAACCTGTAATTTTTCTGAAAAAATCACTTTTTTCACACATTTTTGTGTGGGAAAGTTGTGGCATCACCGGGATGACACAAATTTCCTACCACCCAGCGTTCCCCGAGGTCTCCCGATAATAATGGTGCCTCACTCGGGTGGGAGGCCGAAGTATGCGCGACAGGCAAGGGCCCAAAACTTATTGAGGCGACATCAAAATTGCCTATCAGAAAACGACCTGGTTTTGCAAGGGGGGTCCCATGACTTTTTGGCCCGGGGCTCGGCGGCCACCTAGGGAAACCTAGCAAACCCACACATTTCTGAAAAGTAGACACCCGGGGGATTCCAGGGAGGTATGGCTTGCGTGGATCCACCAAAGTTTTCTTACCCAGAATCACCTGCAAACCTGAAATTTTGCTGAAAAAAATCACTTTTTTCACACATTTTTGTGTGGGAAAGTTGTGGCATCACCGGGATGACACAAATTTCCTACCACCCAGCGTTCCCCCAGGTCTCCCGATAAAAATGGTGCCTCACTCGGGTGGGAGGCCCAAGTACGCGCGACAGGCAAGGGCCCAAAACGTATTGAGGCAACATCAAAATTGCCTATCAGAAAACGACCTGGTTTTGCAAGGGGGGTCCCATGACTTTTTGGCCCGGGGCTCGGCGGCCACCTAGGGAAACCTACCAAACCCACACATTTCTGAAAAGTAGACACCCGGGGAATTCCAGGGAGGTATGGCTTGCGTGGATCCCCCAACGTGTTCTTACCCAGAATCCCCTGCAAACCTGAAATTTTGCTGAAAAAATCACTTTTTTCACACATTTGTGTGTGGGAAAGTTGTGGCATCACCGGGCTGACACAAATTTCCTACCACCCAGCGTTCCCCCAGGTCTCCCGATAAAAATGGTGCCTCACTCGGGTGGGAGGCCCAAGTACGCGAGACAGGCAAGGGCCCAAAACGTATTGAGGCGACATCAAAATTGCCTATCAGAAGACGACCTGGTTTTGCAAGGGGGTCCCATGACTTTTTGGCCCGGGGCTCGGCGGCCAGCTATGGAAACCTAGCAAACCCACACATTTCTGAAAAGTAGACACCCGGGGGATTCCAGGGAGGTATGGCTTGCGTGGATCCACCAACGCTTTCTTACCCAAAATCCCCTGCAAACCTGAAATTTTGCTGAAAAAAATCACTTTTTTCACACATTTTTCTGTGGGAACGTTGTGGCATCACCAGGCTGACACACATTTCCTACCACCCAGCGTTCCCCCAGGTCTCCCGATAAAAATGGTGCCTCACTCGGGTGGGAGGCCCAAGTACGCGCGACAGGCAAGGGCCCAAAACTTATTGAGGCGACATCAAAATTGCCTATCAGAAAACGACCTGGTTTTGCAAGGGGGGTCCCATGACTTTTTGGCCCGGGGCTCGGCGGCCACCTAGGGAAACCTACCAAACCCACACATTTCTGAAAAGTAGACACCCGGGGAATTCCAGGGAGGTATGGCTTGCGTGGATCCCCCAACGTTTTCTTACCCAGAATCCCCTGCAAACCTGAAATTTTGCTGAAAAAATCACTTTTTTCACACATTTGTGTGTGGGAAAGTTGTGGCATCACCGGGCTGACACAAATTTCCTACCACCCAGCGTTCCCCCAGGTCTCCCGATAAAAATGGTGCCTCACTCGGGTGGGAGGCCCAAGTACGCGCGACAGGCAAGGGCCCAAAACGTATTGAGGCGACATCAAAATTGCCTATCAGAAGACGACCTGGTTTTGCAAGGGGGTCCCATGACTTTTGGCCCGGGGCTCGGCGGCCACCTAGGGAAACCTACCAAACCCACACATTTCTGAAAAGTAGACACCCGGGGATTCCAGGGAGGTATGGCTTGCGTGGATCCACCAACGCTTTCTTACCCAAAATCCCCTGCAAACCTGAAATTTTGCTGAAAAAAATCACTTTTTTCACACATTTTTGTGTGGGAAAGTTGTGGCATCACCAGGCTGACACACATATCCTACCACCCAGCGTTCCCCCAGGTCTCCCGATACAAATGGTGCCTCACTCGGGTGGGAGGCCCAAATACGCGCGACAGGCAAGGGCCCAAAACGTATTGAGGCGACATCAAAAATGCCTATCACAAAACGACCTGGTTTTGCAAGGGGGTCCCATGACTTTTTGGCCTGGGGCTCGGCGGCCACCTAGGGAAACCTAGCAAACCCACACATTTCTGAAAAGTAGACACCCGGGGGATTCCAGGGAGGTATGGCTTGCGTGGATCCACCAACGTTTTCTTACCCAGAATCCCCTGCAAACCTGTAATTTTTCTGAAAAAATCACTTTTTTCACACATTTTTGTGTGGGAAAGTTGTGGCATCACCGGGATGACACAAATTTCCTACCACCCAGCGTTCCCCAAGGTCTCCCGATAATAATGGTGCCTCACTCGGGTGGGAGGCCAAAGTATGCGCGACAGGCAAGGGCCCAAAACTTATTGAGGCGACATCAAAATTGCCTATCAGAAAACGACCTGGTTTTGCAGGGGGTCCCATGACTTTTTGGCCCGGGGCTCGGCGGCCACCTAGGGAAACCTAGCAAACCCACACATTTCTGAAAAGTAGACACCCGGGGATTCCAGGGAGGTTTGGCTTGCGTGGATCCACCAACATTTTCTTACCCAGAATCCCCTGCAAACCTGAAATTTTGCTGAAAAAAATCACTTTTTCACACATTTTTGTGTGGGAAAGTTGTGGCATCACCGGGATGACACAAATTTCCTACCACCCAGCGTTCCCAGGTCTCCCGATAAAAATGGTGCCTCACTCGGGTGGGAGGCCCAAGTACTGCGCGACAGGCAAGGGCCCAAAACTTATTGAGGTGACATCAAAATTGCCTATCAGAAAACGACCTGGTTTTGCAAGGGGGTCCCATGACTTTTTGGCCCGGGGCTCGGCGGCCACCTAGGAAAACCTACCAAACCCATACATTTCTGAAAAGTAGACACCCGGGGAATTCCAGGGAGGTATGGCTTGCGTGGATCCCCCAACGTTTTCTTACCCAGAATCCCCTGCAAACCTGAAATTTTGCTGAAAAAATCACTTTTTTCACACATTTGTGTGTGGGAAAGTTGTGGCATCACAGAGCTGACACAAATTTCCTACCACCCAGCGTTCCCCCAGGTCTCCCGATAAAAATGGTGCCTCACTCGGATGGGAGGCCCAAGTACCCGCGACAGGCAAGGGCCCAAAACATTTTGTGATAGGCAATTTCAATGTTGCCTCAATACGTTTGGGCCCATGCCTGTCGCTGCAGTCTGGGCCTCCCACCCGAGTGAGGCACCATTTTATCGGGAGACCTGAGGAACGCTGGGTGGTAGGAAATTTGTGTCAGCCTGGTGATGCCACAACTTCCCACACAAAATGTGTGAACAAAGTGATTTTTTCAGCAAAATTTCAGGTTTGCAGGGGATTCTGGGTAGAAAACGTTGGTGGATCCACGCAAGCCATACCTCCCTGGAATCCCAGGTGTCTACTTTTCAGAAATGTGTGGGTTTGCTAGGTTTCCTAGGTGGCCGCCGAGCCCAGGCCAAAAGTCATGGGACCCCCTTGCAAAACCAGGTACGTCTTCTGATAGGCAATTTTGATAGTCGCCTCAATACGTTTTGGGCCCATGCCTGTTGCAGGTACTTGGGCCTCCCACCCGAGTGAGCACCATTTGATCGGGAGACCTGGGGAATGCTGGAGTGGTAGGAAATTTGTGTCAGCCCAGTGATGCCACAACTTCCTACACAAAAATGTGTGAATAAAGTGACTTTTTCTCAAAATTTAAGGTTTCTGGGGATTCTGGGTAGGAAGCGTTGGGGGATCCACGCAAGCCATACCTCCCTGGAATCCCCGGGTGTCTACTTTTCAGAAATGTGAGGATTGGTAGGTTTCCCTAGGTAGCTGCCGAGCACCGGGCCAAAAGTCATGGAAACCCCTTGCAAAACCAGGTCGATTTTGTGATAGGCTATTTTGATGTCACCTCAATACATTTTGGGCCCTTGTCTGTCGCGGGACTCTGGGCCTCCCACCGAGTGAGGCACCATTCTAATCGGGAGACCTGGAGCAATGCTGGGTGGTAGGAAATTTGTGTCAGCCCAGTGATGCCACAACTTCCCACACAAAATGTGTGAAAAAAGTGATTTTTACTGTAAAATTTCAGGTTTCTGGGAGATTCTGGAAGAAAGCGTTGGTGGATCCACGCAAGCCATACCTCCCTGGAATCCCCGGGTGTCTAGTTTTCAGAAATGTGTGGGTTTGGTAGGTTTCCTAGGTTGTCCGCCGAGCCAGGGCCAAAATGTCATGGGCCCCACTTGCAAAACCAGGTCGTCTTCTGATAGGCAATTTTGATGTAGCCTCAATACGTTTTGGGCCCTTGCCTGTCACGGGTACTTGGGCCTCCCACCCGAGTGATGCACCGTTTTTATCGGGAGATCTGAGGAACGCTGGGTGGTAGGAAATTTGTGTCAGCCCGGTGATGCTACAACTTTCCCACACAAAATGTGTGAAAAAAGTGATTTTTTACTGTAAAATTTCAGGTTTCTGGGGATTCTGGGTAGAAAACGTTGGTGGATCCACGCAAGCCATACCTCCTGGAATCCCCGGGTGTCTAGTTTTCAGAAATGTGTGGGTTTGGTAGGTTTCCTAGCTGGCCGCCGAGCCCAGGGCCAAAAACTCATGGGACCCCCTTGAAACCAGGTTGTTTTGTGATAGGTAATTTTGATGTCGCCTCACTAGGTTTTGGGCCCTTACCTGTCGCGGATACTGCCCCACCCACGCGTGTGAAGTACCATTTTTATCGGGAGACCAGGGGGAGCAGAAAGGTTGTAATGGTGGCGGGGATGTGGGCATTGGCGTGCCCACTTCGGGCAGCCCCCACCCTAAAAACAAATGCGCAAAAAAAATCCCTGTCGTCAAGTGGGCTTTCTGCTGACCCGGGGGGGGCAGATTGGGGGCTACTGCCCCCATCTACCCCCCAAGGGGGGCAGAAAGACTGTTATGGTGGCAAGGGCATGGGGGCATTGGCGTGTCCATTTTGGGCAGCCCCCACCCTAAAAAAAATTGCACAAAAAAAAATCCCTGGTGTTTAGTGGGCTTTCTGCCCCCCCAGGGGGGCAGATTGGGGGCTACTGACCCCATCTGCCTCCCAGGGGGGGGCAGAAAGGCTGTAATGGTGGCGGCGGGGTGGGGGCATTGGCGTGCCCGTTTTGGGCAGCCCCCACCCTAAAAAATATTGCACAAAAAAATCCCTGGCGTTTAGTGGGCTTTCTGCCCCACCGGGGGGCAGATTGGGGGCTACTGCCCCCATCTGACTCCAAGGGGGGGCAGAAAGGCTGTAATGGTGGCGGGGGGTGGGGGCATTGGCGTGCCCATTTCGGGCAGCCCCCACCCTAAAAAGAAATGCGTCCAAAAAAATCCCTGGCATTTAGTGGGCTTTCGGCCCCCCGGGGGGGGCAGATTGGGGGCTACTGCCTCCCAGGGGGGGCAGAAAGGCTGTAATGGTGGTGGGGGGGTGGGGGCATTAGCATGCCCATTTCGGGCAGCCCCCACCCTAAAAAAAAATTACACAAAAAATAAATCCCTGGCGTTTAGTGGGCTTTCTGCCCCCCCGGGGCAGCAGATTGGGGGCTACTGCCTCCCAAGGGGGGCAGAAAGGCTGTAATGGTGGTGGGGGGGTGGGGGCATTAGCGTGCCCATTTCGGGCAGCCCCCACCCTAAAAAAAAATGCGTCCAAAAAAATCCCTGGTGTTTAGTGGGCTTTCTGCCCCCCCGGGGGGGCAGAAAGGCTGTAATGGTGGCGGGTGGGGTGGGGGCATTGGCGTGCCCATTTTGGGCAGCCCCCACCCTAAAAAAAATAGCACACAAAAAAATGCCTGGCATTAAGTGGGCTTTCTGCCCCCCCGTGGGGGCAGATTGGGGGCTACTGCCCCCATCTGCCTCCCAGGGGGGGCAGAAAGGCTGTAATGGTGGCTGGGGGGTGGGTGCATTGGCGTGCCCGTTTCGGGCAGCCCCCACCCTAAAAAAATGCACCAAATAAAAATCCCTGGTGTCTAGTGGGCTTTCTGCCCCCCGGGGGGCAGATTGGGGCTACTGCTCCCATCTGCCCTCAGGGGGCAGAAAGACTGAACATTGGCAATTTGTTTGGGGGGAGCAAAAGCCCTTGCCCAAGGGGCCGCTCCCCCCTCCCTGGTGCCTTAGTGGGTGGATCCCTGCTTGGGGATCGCCCTCCTGGGCTAATAACTTTAAGAAAAATAACAATATGAAAGTGTACTTTTTGCAGCCTGAAAGTAAGCCAACATAGGTCTAGTTTGCCTCTCAACTCTACTCCAGAAACCTCATAAAAATCCTTTGTTGGCTAGTAACAACCCTGCTCGTGGAGGACATTGGCTTAACAGCTGGGCCCAAGAAGTCAAGAGTGTTGTCAAATGCTACCATTCATTTCATGAGCCCTCCGTGATTTTCTGGCTCCAACCACAGCCTGGTGAAAAAACAATTCTAGCCCTGACAGAGGGAAGAACACCTCTTCTACACAGGGGAGTGGCTTGTGGAAGAACACTGGCTCTTTCAAGCAGAAGATGACGAGAGTCATCTTGTTAAAAGGTTCATGGGAAGGTTTGCAATAAACTAATAGAGGAAGTCGTGCAAAAGGAGGTGGAGATTTTGCAAGAAAATAGGATTGAGTGGAAAATTATTTATCTGGCTAGTGCACAACATTAGACTGCCACCTGTCCATTCCCTCTCCACTACCACCTCAGAATACTCCTGGATTAAAATGAAAGCATCTTGAAGAAAGAAGACTGCCTCTCAATCGATACCTTAGTGGCTAATCTTTTTGCCTTCTCCAAAAACACAAAAAGCAGAAAGTCTCCTGACTCCTAGAGGACAGAGCTGGTCACTGAGGCCTGGGCCCTGAAGAAGTCTGGCTGAGGAGAAACCTGGTGCCTAGAAGGTTGTCCTACGCACTTGAGGGCTGCAGGAGTGACTAGGAAAAAAGTTCCAAGTGGCTGCAGAAGAGTGGGACTTATTGTTCTTTTCCACCTGTAGATGACTAGGATAAGGTGCTGAGGCTTCCCCAAGCAGGCATACTCTCAGTGGCCTGAGAGTAAATGTATCCAATCTTGTGGAGGCCTGCCTGGTTACAGCTTCCAGCTTTGCCCAGCTGGTGGATTTGGAGAACCATAAAGCAAAAAAGTAACTAAGGAAAAAGCTTTGGACTGTGGCAATAAGGCAAATCTATCCCAATGGTGAAGATGTCCAGTTTTGTCCCCTCTGAGCTTTTGGTACCAAGCCCAACAGCGTCTTCAGGAACTTGACAATGATGTATAAAACTTCGAGGGACTCATACCCGCTTCAGCTTTGGACCATGGTCCTGTGAAAGAATTTGAGCTCCAAAAAGTAGAATAGGCACCAAAGGAAATCATTGACAGGTTCGGCCTGTTGGTGTAGCTGACCCCCAATCCATCATTTTGCCAAGGTCTCGGACAAGCTGGAACTGATACTTTAAAATGATGCTTTAAATTTTCTAGGCAATTTTTTGCATTCAAATATTTTAAAAAAAAGCATATTTTTGGTTCCCCATGGCTGATTTTGACCATTTTGAAGTCGTTTTGCTGATAAAATTGTTCTCTGTGGTTTAAAATGTGTTTGGGGAATGTTGTTACCCCTAGCATACCATCTGTGCTGGAAGCTATGAAGTCAGATATTTAAGATATAAATGTGAATGGTTGAGACAGAACATGTTCTCTCTGTTTATGCTTACAGACAGCCTGTTTCTAGTTTCTAATTTCCAGTCAAAGACTTTTAGATAAATTTTACTAATGGCTCTGGTGAAATGTTTTGCCTTATAGATACGTGAAGATTTGGAACATTTTATTTTGTTTAGTGGTTGATTGATTTATTAATTGGCTGATTGAATCCAGATAGTGCAGTGAATGTTTTTAGTCCTTCTCAAAGCAATGGAAAACGCTTGTGTGTTTGCATGGGAATATATCAAATGTATTTCTGTATAGTAGTCCCTTTAATTCCAATTTAATTTCCTCCTCTTATATTTAATCATTTATTGGCATTTTTCTCTCTGATTTAAGATGTTTCAATTAACAGGGAGCTACATAATTCAAGGCTGATATTAGAAAGTCAGAGACTTTTCTGAAAATATTTAGATAAAAAGGTGCCCACCTATTTTATGAAGGAAGGTATGCAGAAGTAGGCAGACATCATTACCTGTTGAGCATTGTGACAAAGAGAGGCTCTGTTCATTGTGGCTGTGTTTCCCAATCTGTGTTTGCAGTTATCCAATTGGGGAGGAAGAAAGTTGCATTTATTGTCTTACAGAATACTAAGACCTTTCAGTTGTCAAATACATATATTCTTTTTAAATCATATTATAAGACAAACTCTGCATTCCTTTTTTTAGCCTAAATCTTGATTCTTTCCTCATCAATTTCTTATTGCGCTCACCACTATGGGATTTTTTGGGAGATACCCTGCAATTAGAGGGCAAAATACCAATACAGGAGTTAAGGATTCCTTCAAGTACCACCCCATTACTGGGTTTCACACGTTTTTGGCCACAGAAAATGTGTCTGTGATTCAGAATTATCACATCATGTGGTTCAGACACGTTCCACCAGCTTTGAGCAGGTTGGAAACGTCTACAGAAACACATTTTGGTTTATTGGGTTTCAGTCGCGGCTCCTCGTTGGAGGGCTGCGGGGCGGTGGGGCGGGGTGGGGGGTAGTAAACTCCGGCATACGGCCAAACAAAGTTAAGTAAATAAATAAATAAGTAAAACGAATTACATTGCGCGCGCTGCAACGGCAAATGGCGATGCAGCGCGCGCAATGTGATTCGTCTGATTTATTTACTTAACTCCGTTCGGCCGTATGCCGGAGTTTACTACCCCCTACCCTGCCCCTCCCCCGCCCCGCCCCACCACCCCGTAGCACTCCCTCGAGGAGCCGCGACTGTTGGGTTTGTTCCTACTCCACCCATCGTGTAATGGGCCCTATGTCAAGACCTGACTATGTCCTTGGATCCTGGAGTACATTCTTGTTGAATAAGTGTTTAAGGTTGCACTCCTGTGTGGCATCGTCTGATGCCTGGTCTTGACCTCCTATGAAGCAGCTCAAGAACCCACCACCTGGGAGGCTATAGGTTGGAAGTACATCTGGCACAGGTGTATAGTAACATTCTGGTGGGTCAAGCTTGGGCAAGCATTATTGGCACATTATTATATTAGCCGCATGGTCCTTAATCAGGTTGCTGCTCTTTTTGGATGAATAAGTTAAGCACTTTAGATGACTTTTGCACTTTAGTGGAGCTCCATAAAGAAACTGCTGGTCGGATGTCCATAGGACCCAAGGTCATGGCAGTATTCCAGTTTGTTAAGCACTGATTAGCCCTATTGGCACTTCGGCATACCAGGCTGCAGTTTTTATTTTTTAAGTAGGTTGTGGGGTAGCTAAAAAATGCACTATAGCCGACATTTGCACTATTTGGATTTTAATGGGTTATTGGAAGGTGAATTGGTTGAACGGTTGTGTATATTGATTCATATGAAATTCTGGTAATTATATGCACTTCAGTGTGTTGTATAAAGCTGCATTCCCTGCTCAATAAAAACAAGCATTGGCATAGCCAATAGGTCTCGCCTTTGGGGCCTTATAAGTGTTTAGAGAGAGCTATTGGCTTGGTTAACGTTTTTAATATGTGTTGCAGAGCATTGTGAATGTTGTGCAGCATGTTTATAAGTTATAATTAAAAAAGTGTTATAACTATTTGTCACCTTATATATAACCTAGAAAACATTATATACAACTGAAGTATCCTAATAAAAACCAGAATTAACACCAAAAATGTGTTCTAGTTTTTTTGTTTATGCAAGGAAGGGGGCAGTGAGGGGAGGGGGGAGTGGAGGTGCAGGGGGGGAAGGGAGGTGCAGGGGGGAGGGGGGAGTGGAGGTGCAGGGAGGGGTGGGAGGAGGGGGAGTGGAGGTGCAGGGAGGGAGGGGGTGGGGCAGTGGAGGTGGAGGGAGGGGGTGAGTGAGTGAGGGAGGTGGAGGGAGTGAGGGGGAGTGAAGGTAGGAGAGTGGAGGTGGAGGGAGTGGAGGTGGAGGGAGGTGGGAGTGGAAGGTGGGAGGGAGGGGGAGAGGAGGTGCAGGGAGGGAGGAGGGGGTGGAGGTGGGAGTAAAGGTGCAGGGAGGGAGGGGAGAGTGGAGATGGTGGTGGGAGTGCAGGTGGAGAGGGGGAGTGGAGGTGGAGGGAAGGGAAGGCAAAGGGGAATGGAGCGGAGGTGGAGGGGGTAGAGGGAGGAGGGAGTGGAGGTGGGAGTGGAAGTGGAGTGAGGGGGGAGAGGAGGTGTAGGGAGGGAGGAGGGAGTGGAGGTGGAGGTGGGAGTAAAGGTGCAGGGAGGGAGGGGGAGTGAGGTGGTGGTGGGAGCGGAGGTGGGAGAGGGGGAGTGGAGGTGGAGGAAAGAGAAAGGGGAGTGGAGTTGGAGGGGGTAGAGGTGGAGGGTGGGAGCGGAGGGAGAGGGGAGTAGAGGTTTAGAGAGGCGGGACTAGAGGTGGAGGGAGGGGGGAGTGCAGGTGGAGGGAGGTGGGAATTACAGCATGCCAGAGACTCACTGCATAACTGCCAAATTTCTTCACCAGACTGGAATGAAGAAAAGCAAGGAGAAAAGAGATCAATGAGACCTAGACCCAGAGACTGAGAATAAAGAAATCATAAACACCAATGAATATGCAAGGGAAAGAATAAGCATCTGTTGAAGTAAAAAAAAAAATCTATGGAAGTTATGTAGCAGAAATCAAACAATTAAATAGGAAAAATAAACCTCCATAAAAGAATATGGTTAATGTCAGACATCAGTTTGCAATCCTCTAGGCAGCTTGCATCTATTAGCGATCACCTTAGATGCAGGTTAACGAGTGAAGTCAGGACTTGATCTTGTTCACTACATAAGCAGTCTTCTACACATTCTTTAAGTGTCTCACTTAATTTGGCAGTCATGACTGTGCCATAAAATATAATTGTGCCATAAAATATAACCTTTTTAAAAAAGATGTTTACTAGTTTAACAAAAAATATGTATACAAAAAAAACTGTTACCAGATGTCACCTCAAGGTCCGCAGAACATTTTCACCTTTACAAGGGCAGATGCAGGATTTGTACACCAACTCTTCAGACCTCATGCGCAAATTAAGGTTAGACTTTTACTCAGCTATCGCTGGAGGTGGCACGGCCTCCAAGTAGCAGACTACATCACATCTAGCCACCATTAGTGCAACATTACAGAAGAGTGTTGTGTATCTGTCCAGGGATTGTTCTCTCTCTAGATACGCATCATCACTAGGATCGGGGTGAGGCTCAAGGGGTTTTCGATAACCCTTGACACTGGGTTTCAAACTGGATAAAAGTATCCCGTAGTTTCGGGCAGCCCCACAGGGTGTGCAATAGTGTACCTTCTTGCCTGCCGCCCTGAAGGCATTGGTCATTCTCAACCTTACCCATTGCTAGCAGCTATGTTTTAGTGAAGTATGCCCTGTGTAATAACTTTAGTTGTACCAGCCTAAACCCCCCGCCCATATCGCCACTTCCCTGGGTAGCTACACACCTCTCCCTAAGAGTCATCCTCAAGCCTCCTTAGGTCCTATTCCCATTTATCCCGTAGTGCGTTAAGGAGGTGAGGGGTTGTTGTTAAGCAGTGTGACATAGATCGGTGATACTGCATGCTTGTGTAGGTGGTATCCAGGACTCGCCTCCAAAGGTGCTTCCGCTGAAATACCACACAATCTATCTGCGTAGCTTCTCATAATATGTTTCAGCTGAAGGTACCAGAGAAATGGACTCCCCACCATGTTGAACTGTGCCTGCAGCTCTGGGAATGGTGCCATCTCCCTGGCTCTTCAAATATCCAATTTTAGATATGCCTATGATGTCCCACTGCCCGTAGCGTTCTATAGTTCTCAGCTCCTTTAATGTCTCTGGTTTCCAGAGCAGTGTCTCTAGCATAAGCTGCAGCATTTGCTACTGCCTCCCCAGGGAGCCATAGGTCGAGTAGAGATATAATCTTAGTGACAGAGACATGGCTACCCTGTGCCTCCACCATACTATGGGAATTGCACTGAGGAGAGAGCGTGGACACCTACAGTGGCTCTTTAATTATATTTTATCTACACAGCACTCTTGTTGACCCACAGGGACACACAGTGCTGATAAAACGTAAGCTTTTGCGCATAAATCATCTGACAAACACTCCCAATTAAATAATTTATAAAAGCATTACCTATTAACATGTTCACATCTAAAATGTCTTCACATTTCTAAATACATTTTTGTTCAGTAGACTGTGGCTCAGTTTCTGTTATCTGCAAACAAAGTGGGGAATTGCTGGAGGGGGCTGGTAAACTGGGTTTAGGTGAGCCCTTACTTGTGAAGCAAAAGTAATTATAAATTAATGTTATGGAAGAGTTGACAATGTGCATGTTTGTAACAGTCCAAAAGGAAACCAATGCCTATCCTAAGGCATTTCTGGAAATTTCGAAGTACCTTTCAAGGCCTGAACCTGGTAGGTACAATGCAAGAACTGGCCAAAAATTGCAGACAAAGAAAATCGTCAAGTTATGGGTGTGTTTTATCTGAAGCTCATCAGGACACACATGCTTAATTAAGTGAATCCAGAGCACATTGGCACTGAATGTAGATGCTGCCCTCGCAAATTTGAAAATGTTTGGGGCCCCTGGAAACACATGGGAGATGACGGGGAGGAGAAGGGGCAGGAGTTGCAAGGTAGTGATGCCACCCACGTGGGGCTGTCGTGAGGAACACCGAGAAGTACACTGCACCCAGAGGGACACAGTGAGTGGTTGGAAGAGGCCAATTGTATTGTTATTGTATGTAGTTGAACATGCAGGTGAACTTGGTTGTTGAAATGTATTCAATATCAATTCCCTCCGAGCAAGAAACATTGGGGATCACTTTCCAAAATATGTTTGAATATTCTTATCACATCAGTGTGCACTTTGCAGACCTCGACTGCGTTTAACCCATGATTCCAGGACAAACATCCCTGACTATGACAACAGACACATTCGTATCTCTTGCTGCTCTACACTGTTCAAGTTCTCACATATATAGCCCTCTAGCACTAGGCCTGGTAGCTCTCTGTTCACAAATGGAGAAGTATAACAAGATGTTCACAATGGTCTTCTCACTTAGAACATCTTGCTCTACACTCTCAACTAGACCCCATTTCATTCTCACCCCAGCCTTATCACCTATAACCCTCCACACGAAGTCCCAAGATTCGCTCCTGTGGACTTCTCACTCCCTCGCACAGGAAAGAGCAAATGACCCCTAAGAAGCATGTTGTCTACCTGTGTGGTCCATCTGAAAGACTTAAATCATCCTACTTTCTTCATAAGTACCATCACCTCACAGTTGACCTCTGGAGCTCTTCCTACCTTTTGTGTATGTATTATGGTTATGCATGTATCCCTTCTCCTCATTCCTGCTACCGCCATGGTTTACATACCTATCAAACATCCAGCAGTACTAGGTCTTGTGGTCTGCCATACAGCATTTCAACTGGAGACGCTTGTAGAATCTAACTTGTAAGTTTATCCACTTATACTACTTTGAAAAGGTTTTATAATGATAGCATAAGTTGGACTTAGTGAAATAAATTGTGGGGAAAAAACGCAAACTCCGACATTAACCGCGACACATCTCTCCCTCCACATTTTCGGATACAAACCCACGCAAATAAATCTCTTACGTGAGCTGTAGTTTTATTGTCCAGGCACACACCGTACTTCTGTCGGTTGATAATTTATGTTTCTGGGGAAGGAGATGAAGGCAGAATATCGGGGAAGGATTTCTTTTAAAACAAGCATTGGCATAGCCAATAGGTCTCGCCTTTGGGACCTTATAAGTGTTTAGCCATGCAACAGTTGATGTTGTTGCACCAAGGATATTGCGCTGCATAACTAAATACTTATAAGGTCCCAAAGCCGAGACCTATTGGCTATGCCAATGCTTGTTGGTTCAGCTGCTGGGTTGAAAGTTTCGTGATGATCCTTCAAGCTGGGGCCGAGAAAAGAGGGGGGCCGTAAAATGCTTCCCCATGTTATATCTATGGGGATTTTGCATTTTTAGAACATGACTACAGCCCGAACTACTGAACAGAATTACACCAAATTTGGCAGAAAGCTAGATGTTGGTCCAGAAAGCCTGCTTTATGTGATTTAGTGTAAATCCGTTCAGTTTCAGAGATATTTAACTTTAAAAAATATAGCTATTTGGGGATGTGAGTCCTTGCAGTGGACTCTCGGATCCAACTGGAATTTAAGTGGCTCCCAACGCTGGCAGCCATCTTGGGACTCTGCTTGATAAAGTAAAATAAAGTAAATATTAAAGAAAAGGGGGCAGGGTAGGAATAACCCTGAACCCCAAGATATGTTGGGGATCTCCCACAGGGACCCTGTTGGGGATTAAAAGCAATTTTTGTCCCATCACTTTTTTTCAGCTCTCCTCCACTCAGTCCATGTCAGTCCTATCTGCAGAGTGAGCTTGGGAAGCAGTAGGGGCGGGTGTATGGTATTCTCTCTGCCCCACCCTCCTTATGTGTTCTTTCTCAGGTCACAACTGATACAAAATAAAGCGTTCTCCCTTGCTATACACTCCTCCAGGTAACACATGCTTCATTCAGTGGGTTCTGTTCCCCTCCTTCCTCTTTTGGCACGGTCACATCATCACGGTTTTGCCTCCAGAATGGGCTGCAGATGACATGCTGTCATCTCCTGCATTAAACCACGCACTCACCTCCTCTAGAGTTCACTGCATTGGCTTCACTGTGCTCACTCAATACAGATGGTCCCTGGCTGTCCCTCCACTTGTCCTCATCTCAAGGGAATCACTGCACCACCATGTGCTGCATCCTCTCTCCACTGGCTCTCACCTCCTGCAGCAGCTCTGACCCTCGCCTTTCCTCAAGTGCTACAAGGGTCCAGGCGCCTCCATTTTTCTCACCTCAAACATTGCAATTGGTCATTTACATATTTCACTCAGTTCACTTTAATTGGATCACCCTTTTAAAAACCTCTCCCTTGTTCCAAATGGTTGACATGTAAAAAGCCTTGATTTCAAGCCTTGATCTCAACACTGAAGGAAAACTGCTTCGTTTGCACCCACTTCCTGAATGGGTTCACTGCCCCCTTTATATCAGGTTCTACGGGAAATCCCTGACCCCCAATACCAATATTTGGTCCTGCTGCGAGAGATTCCAGACTGCTTCCCTACTGTAGGGCATCCATACCCTCGCTAAGAGCTTACATCGCACAATGGGCTTGGTGCCCAGGATTCACCTGGTGGCCCTTATCATCTCCCAGGGTCCCATCCCGTAATGGGATCACATTCTGCAAGGGGGTGTGGGGGGGGGGAGGTTGAGACCCCTTTCTACAGGTCCTCACCTCCTGTAGAGAGTCCCGGCTGTGGTTCCCGCAGCCCTTTTCTCTGGTTCCATTGTAGCCCACGTCCTCGCTCAGCCTCTCCCACAGGTACTGTGTGCAAAGAGGTCCCTGCAGGGCCACGGAGAACATAGCCAGGAAGAGCACCGGCTCCACCGACACCCGGGTCCGGGGACACTGGCGACCGACCACCTCTGGGGAGTCCGGGAGGGTGGGAGAGTCCGGACCCAGATCCAGGGTGGGTGAGTCTGCCATGCCGGAAACAGAGCGCAGGGATAGGTAAAGAGGGGCCGGTGGACACTGGGCTAGCGATAAGGGCTGAAGGGACAGAACTGCGGAGGGATCGCTCTATTGAGGGACAGACAAGTGGGACTGCTGAAGGGGCGTAGCACGGCACTGGAACAGTTTGCGGGGTCGCCCACCACTATAGAGAGCTCGAGGCGGGGCACATGGCTTAAATGACAGACATAACCCTACTGCAGCGAGGAGCAGACACTGGTCGCAGGGGCCGATTCTTGATGAATAAGGGAATAAGCGGTGCTGCAAGTGACTGTCATGGTACTGCAGAAGTGGAAGTCAGAGAGAGGAAAAAGACAGCGCCGGCATCTCCTGCGGGCGAAAGGAAAGCAAGTATCAGCTGAAGTGGGTGACTCCATCGAGTCATGTAATAGCGTGGGCAGCAGGGAGAGCCAGACTGCGCACTCGCAACGGCGGCGCCCATCTTGTAAGGCGAGAGGCAGCGCTATTCAAAACACAATAAACAAGCGCGCGCGCCTAAAAAAGTGTTGGCAAAGTGAAGCGTTTCCCTTGCGGGAGCGAGCCACGGGCACCATGTGTTTTGCAGGTCAATTACAAACATATGGTGTCAAGCTCGCTCCCGCAAGGGAATCGCCAAACGTGCACGCGTTGCCATTGAAGGCAATGCAACGCGTGCACGTTTTTGTGACAAAAACCGTAGCGATTGCTACAGGTCTTTTTACTATGCAGCGCATGCGCGCTGCGTAGGCGAGACCTAAAAATGTGATGCCATCAGCCACTCATTGCACCATCTAAAATAGAGAGAAAAAAGACTCTTCAAAGCTCTGATTAATCCTATAGCAGGTATGTATAGAAATGGAGCTGTCTTGAAAAACATATCACTGATTAGATGTGTCTTTGTTTTACAAGCTAATACGTCCTTTGACAAACAGCACCCCTACATTTCCTTGCCCTCTTTCCGACTTGTAAATAAAATTAAAGCACAACTGAGTGTAGTAATATTCAGGCATGTGTGGGTTGGTTTAGCTTTGCTCTGGTGAGATTAGGTTTATTATTGCCGAGATCCCATATAGCAGTGCACAGGGCACATGGAAAAATAATATTTTTTCAGATTGAGTTTTGTAGTTATAATAAAGGATCCATTTCTGTATCTTAGAATTTGGGGGTCCTAATTATAATCTATATTCTATGCCATGGAGAGCAGAAAATTAGGCTTCTAAATTACACACCAGCACGTGGGATGGTGATACTAAATAATGCACCACTGTCCACTATAGCAAGAGGTGAAGCAACTTGTCAGTCATTTTAAAAAGCAACATATATCTTAAAGTCAACTTTTATTTATTTATCTTACAGGGAGAGAGTATGCTATGGGTTGACAGCATGGTTTATCAACAAGCAGCCTTTGGCGCTAACACATTATATAAATATTTTAAAAAACGAATTTACGCCTATGGACCAGAGATTAAATATTGGAAGATATAAAGCAGCATTGTGATAAGCTGACCTGGTATATGATGTCCACTAATGTAAGTGGGCACCTTGCACCAGTCCAGACAACCCTTATGGTGATTTAACAGGTCTTAGACAACCTTAGAAAGCTCTCTAAGTGGTAGCTGTGGAGAGCAGCCTTCAGGCTTAGCCCAGAAGGAGTGTAAAGCAGCTTGTTTTACCAGAATGCAATCTTATAGTATAGATTAAGTGAAAAAGAACCACAAAAGGTATTTATAAAAATATGTATTTATTGTATAATACTCTCTAACATGTTTAGATATCTCCGACCTGGATATAATAAAAATGCACACAATAATTTGCAAAAGATCACAGTAAATAGCACAGAAAACACAGTGGACCCCAGGGGGGGACCAAACTATATACTAAGAAAGTGGTATAAGAACCACGACTAAGGTCAAGACAATGTCGAGATGATGTAGAAGTGCTGGGGACCCAAGGAACCACCCAAGATGAGTAGATAGGGGCCCCATGGAGAGCGTGTACAGTGTGGAAACACGTCTGCATGCTCCGTACAACTCTACTGGTATGTCGCGGTTGGATTTTTAAAGATTAATGACCCTTCTCAGTGGACCCTGAAGAAACCTTGTGGAAGGTTGGAGAGCCACCTCACCCTTGGATACCCTAGTACCCACATTACCTACACCAGGGAAGCCGGGTTCATAGGTGTGAATTCTTTTCGGAAACAGCCATCAAACCCAATGGAGGACTTCAGGAAAGTGCTGCTGCTGAAAAAGGAGAAAGTGTCTACTAGGGACTGATAAGGGTACCCCAGTATCCAATCTGGGATGTACCTAAGTACTGAACATAACAATTTAAGGGAGAAAGCAGATAGACTGGGGTCCTGATTAGCAGGATCCCAGTCAGACTAGTCAAAAGCAGCTGAGCACCCGCCGCCTCCGCACACGGCCGTGTGCGGGTGCGTATCTGGTAGGCAAAAAGAGGGGGAACAGGGTGCGTGCTCCCCCAGCTGAGCCGTCTCCGGGAGGATCTAAAACTGGCTGGGATGGGGGCCCTGGCCAGCCTCCGGGCGGTGGGCCTCTTCCTCACGCAAGGCTGGCGCTGTAGTGATGAGAGCGGCAGGGCACGTGTGGCCTCTACCCCCGCTCCAGCTTTGGCAGGATGATCTCAGTCTATGTGCGCACTACCAGGTTGTGCCAGGTGAGAGCTGTCACTCTCCACTTCTCGGGGCTTCCAGGGACTGGCCGCTCAACGCTGTAGGTAGTGCGGGCCCCCCGCGCCCCTCCACAAGGGCCGTCAAAACGATGGGGCCCGGGCGTCAGCAATGCCCAGTTTTAGCGGGCGCAGGTTGTTGCACCAATATCCCCTTGAGCCCCCGCTCCGGACAGGGCCCACGCACCCGCCCGCAGCGCGGTGCTCGCGTTAAGGGCAAAAGCGTTGGTAGCGGCGGAGGATGGGCGAAACCACAGGTGGTGCTCCGCGCCGCGATATTGGGCCAGCGGCTATCAGGAGCAGGTTCGCAGTGTTGCTGCAGTGGGCAGGGGAGACTCACTGCGGCCTCCGATGGCGGTGATTAGGTGCGCGTCCAGCGTCGCAAGGCCCCCACGCCTCGTGGGCGCCGGGGTGCTTGCGTCGCTGTCACGCCCAGCGAACTCTCCAGGTACTCCGGACTGCAACGGTGGGGAAACTTTACCGCTCCGCGGCAGCTGTCAGGAACGGTCCCCTCGCGTCAGACTTGCAGGGTCAGAGCACAGGTGGTTATACTTGCATCCCCTCTGGCATTTCACTTATTTGGGTCATCTGGGCAGGACCTCTGGACGGATTACAGCGCCGGGCTGCAGGAGCCTCACGACAGTGCGGCCATTCTGCTCGTGCGCCCCCTAGCGCCCAATTACAAACTTCTTCTAATTTGATTGACAGAATGATCAGTTAGGTCTGTTATCAAATAGTGTCTGGAGACGAACTCTGTATTTTAAGAATCACCGAGTGTTATTACCTCGGCGTGAGATACATATATACTCTTTCATTTCCATTTAAGCCCTGATGAAGTTCCAAAAACTGTTGTTTTTTGAGGAACAAAACGCGTTGGCTGTCTTTGTGCACCATTGTTGATTTTGAAATAAAAGACGAAAAGAAAGAAAATTATTTGGACTTTTTGTATTATGTTTAGTGCACCTCCATTTGTTTGAAACATTGTTAGAATCTGTAACTAGAGGCACCAAAGGTGACAGGTGCCGAAGTCCTGTGCACAACAATCCTGATAAGGCAGCAGTGAGAAAGTGAAGTGCTAATCGATTGGTCCGTCACCTTGTATCTACTTTCTGGTTTACCATTTTACATATTTAATTTACCTTTAAGTACTTAGTAAAGTGGTACTACCTGTACTCAGGCCCTGTAAATTAAATGCTACTAGTGGGCCTGCAGCACTGATTGTACCATCCACTTAAGCCCTTTAAACATGTCTCAGGCCTGTTATAGGACCTGTGTGTGGGTTTTTAAACTGCCCCTTTGAACTAGCAATATAAACCTTTTTGCCAGGCCCAAACCTTACTTTTTAATACATAAAACTCACCCTTGAAGGAAATTGGGTTGTTGGTTGACTGGGGTGTGAGCCCTGGTCAAACAGCAACCATAATCCTTGTCAGCGTGAGACACAAGCCAACCCTAAATTAACCTGTGCTCAATCCTCTGGTAGCTTGGCACAGAGGAGTCAGGTTTAACCTAGAGGCAAGATGTGAAGTATTTGTGTAACACTTCAAGCAGTAATAAAGTCAAAAACGATGCACAAAAAGGATCCCATACCAAATTAGAAAACTGAATGCCTTTTAATAAATAAAATAAGACCAAAGCACAAAAATTCAAATTAGTAGACCTGGAGATAAGCAATTTTAAAGGTTTCAGTGAAAATAGGGCATAAAAGCACAAAGTCCCAACTGTGGATATCTGGTTGCACTGAACCAGGACAAAGTCACCAGTTAGGCCTGCTGAATAAAGTACCTTAAATCCTGGTTGGCTCCGCGTACAAGATGCATTGCACAGCCGAATCGATGCATTGATTCCAAGATGCAGTGAGGCTACAATGCGAAGTCACACGTCATCATTGAGGATCCTGTCGATGAAGGTTTGCGATGTGAAGTCCAGCATCGAGGATGCATCGCTCAGTTGAGGTAATATGTCAGTTCCGAGGAGCTGCGAGGCTGTGATGCAGAGTTCGGCGTAGTCGTCGAGGTTGCCATTGACGCAGGATGCAGGGGCCTGTGCCAAGGATGCGTCACGCAGCGGCAGTTCTGATGAGGAAGCGGGCTGCAATCTGATGCAGATCTTTGCAATGGAGGAGTCCCACACAGCGGCGGTGATGTCTTGGTTCTGCTCTAGGTTGCGCCCTGCAGCTGTGGAGATGCGTCGGTTCAGATGGATCCACAGAGACTGGCACATCTCCTTAGACCCACTTCCATGGGCCCAGGACTGGGGTGGCAACACTTGGCAAGGTAGGTTTACAGATGGCAGAGTCCAGGTGCTGGGTTCAAGGTTGTTGGAGCCTGCTGTCCCTGAGGCTCAAGTCAGGAGGCCAGCCAGCTAGCCCTTGGAGCCACTCTGAAGTCCTGGGTTCAACAGATGCTGGTCCAGTCTTGCTCACCCAGGCAAGAGGGCAGCAGACAGCAGTCCTTTCAGCAGCATAGAAGTCCTTCTACGTGGCAAAGTTTACACAGGTCCAGAAGTGTACAGAAGGGCCTCACCTTGACAAGGAGTGTGGTTGCTGCTTGACGAGGCCTCACACCCCAGTCAACCAACAACCCTATTTCTTAGATTGGTGATCAGCGGTGAGGATTTGGACTTGTGTTTGTGCATTGCCGTACAGTAATTTTGTATTACACTATCCTCCCATATAAATAATTTAAGACCATTTCAAATTTTAAATTCTCCCTGATTGTCTTCTTTTTTTTTTCAAATTTACCCTTACTCTAGCTGACTGTTGGTGTCTGTGGCTTCACTTGGAAGGATGGAATTTGAGCTCCTCAATCTGGGCAGCTACTCTGTGGCTTAGCAAGGAGAAGGGGCTGCCCACCAAAAGGAGCGCCATGAAGGCAGAGCTCCAGAAGGCTTTCAGAGCATGGGCAGAGACCCATCCGTTGCCAGACACCACAGAGGAACAGGATGGGGAGGATGATGTGGAGGGTCTGGATACCAGCCCTGAGATGCAGCAGTAAGCTGCGGGGGATGACTTGACTACTGAGTTGGACCTCCCTGACAGAGCAGTGTGTCTTCTTGAGGCCTGTCCCCAGAAGAGCTATCAGACAGGAAGGCAGAAAGAGAGTTTAGGCTGCAGATGGCCCAGTTGAAAATGGAGGAAAAGAAACTGGCCATGGAGGCAGAACAAAAGAAGGCTGGGGCAGAGAGAGCCTTGGAGGAGAACAATATTGCTGGCTCATGAACTGAATCTGAAGGAGCTGGACAGCAAGGTCCAGCAGTGATGGTGGCAGCATACCAACAGTGCGCTTTGGAGACAAGAGGGTCCATATTCCTAAAGGGTTTGTGCCTGGCATTTTAATGGGGGACGACATTGACAAGTGGTTTGAAACTTATGAGGTAGCTTTGCAGATGCATACGATGTCTGAGGAGGATTGGGGGGACAGGGAGGTTGCCCCTGGAAGCGCATTCCTAGAAAGGGGAGGGACGCCCTACTGGCCAAGATTAAGGGGGACAGGATGAGGTATTCCCCAATAAAGGACACCCTTGTCAGAAAGTATGGTCTCACCCCTGAGAAGTGTAGGCAGATGTTTAGGGAAAGCCGCAATCTGAACCAGCAGTCCTGGGTGGATTATGTCAACTCTTTTTGCAAGGCACTGGATGTTTGAGTGAAAGGCAGTGAAGTGAAGGATTATCAGGGGATGTACAATTTGAAAGAGCACATATTCAGTCGTTGTTTTGCAGATCCCCACCAACACCTTATTGATAGCAAGCTCACTGACCCCAGGGAGCTTCCCAAAGAAGTGTCCACTGGCTGAGCACCAGGGTCCATAAGAAGGTATCTGGGAGGATCACCATAGGGGTGTGCAGGGTCCCCACCAGAAGAAATAGGGGGGCGACGAACATAAAAACAGGCAGTTCTCTAAAGGTCTCCAAGCTAGCTGTAAGGGTCTGCACTCCCAATCCCTGCCTGAACATAAGGGGAAATTGCTCCTTGATAGTAAGTCTTCAGAGAAGGCACCCCCTAAGTGCTATGAGTGTCAACAGGTTGGGCACTACAAGGGGAATGCCAAGTGTCCCAAGCGAGCACAGCCCCCCACTGGTGGGCAGACACCAGCGTTGTTCAGTGCAGCATTTGGAGAGGAGATTACCCCAGATAGTGTGTGGAATAGCGTAGAGGTTACGCTAGTATCCCTGGGTGACAGAGAGATGGTGCTGAGAATTCACTAGGAAACACAGGCTTTTGACACCCTGAAGGAGGCCATGTGCACAGCACCCATGCTCAAGGCATCCGACTTATCCAAAGAATTCATTGTGCAGACAGACATCTCAAAGGATGGCATAGGGGCTGACCTCTCACAGCTGAATGAAGAGGGTCTGGGTCAACCTGTAGACTTCATCAGTAGGAGGTTACTTCCCTGGGAACAGAGGTGGAGTGCAATATAAAGGGAAGCCTTTGCACTGGTCTGGGCACTGAAGAAGCTGAGGTCCTGTTTGGTGCTTATGTCCGGGTTCAGACAGACCACAGACCCCTCAGATGGCTGATGCAGATGAAGGGTTATAATCCCAAACTGTTGAGGTGGTTCATCTCCCTACAGGGAATGGACTTTAAGGTGGAACACTGTTCTGGAGCAGACCACGCCAATGCTGATGCTCTCCTCAAGTTTTTTTCACCTTAGTGAAGAGTACTGCAAAGGAGTTGAGTTGTTCTCCCCAGGAGAAGTGGTGTCTAAGCGTATGGCCCTCAGCTGTGGGGTGCCTCAGGGATCTTCCCTGAGCCCCACCCTATTCAATATATACATGAGGTCGCTGGCCGACATAGTACAACCATTTGGCATAAAATTTGTCACATACGCTGATGACACACAACTTGTCGTGGCCTTAAACCGTCCTGAAAATACATCCGCAAGTTTAGGCCCTTGCCTAGAGAAGGTCGCACAATGGATAGAGCTCTCCTGCTTAAAATTGAATGGAGACAAGACCGAGCTTATGCTCTTAGGCAACTCTCCAATCTCCAGCATAGGACTACTGTGGCCAAACTGCTTTGGTCCTGCCCCACCTGGAAAAAATCAGATAAAAAGTCGGGGTATGTGGTTGGACCGCTCATTGACTTTTGGATACCAAACAGCCAATCTGTCAGCAACATGCTATGGCATCATGAGGATGCTTCGTAAAGTGCTTCCCCTCCTTCCGTTCCTGGCAAGAAGGATAATGGTCCAGGCCCTCATTCTTTCGCGAATGGACTATGGAAAGGCACTTTATCTGGGAGCCCCTAAGGCCAGGATAACCAGACTACAGATCACTCAGAATTGTGCAGCTCGTCTGCTTCTGGGTCTTCCCTATAGGCAATCGTCCAAACCTGCATTGAAGACTTTACACTGGCTGCCAATATCAGAAAGGATTAAATTCAAGGCGCTCTGTATTGCCCATAAGTCCTTCCAGGGGAAGGGACCAGTAATCAATGAATCCATGACCACCCGCTACCACCCGAACAGAAGCCTCAGCTCAATGAACATGCTGCTTGCAACAGTTCCAAAAATAAAGAGGGCAAGAAGCGGCGGCCGTTCCTTTGCTTATAATGTGGCCAAACTATGGAACGCCCTCCCCCTTTACATACGACAGGAAACCAATCATTTGTCTTTCAGGAAACTACTTAAAACCTGGCTATTCTAACTTACTACTCAGCAGAGGTGATATCTAGGTCCACGTCCGCAAATAGCGCTGGGATGCCTTAGGGTAGCTATGCGCTCTATAAATGCTTATTTCATTTCATTCATTCATTTCATTTCAGTTTCTGCTGGGGGGACATATTCTAGACCTGGCAGACTTGGCGTGGTTTTCCCCCTAACTTTTTGTCTTCAACCCTTCTCTTTTGATGACATTGTTTATGCTGGCTGTAGGACTCTGCACACTTTACCACTGCTAACCAGTGCTGAAGTGCTTGTGCTCTCTCCTTAAAACGTGGTAACATTGGCTAATACCCAATTGGCATATTTTCTTTACTTGTAAGTCCCTAGTAAAGTGGCACTACCTATGCCCAGGGCCTGTAAATTAAATGCTACTAGTGGGCCTGCAGCACTGATTGTGCCACCCAGTTAAGTAGCACTTTTAACCTGCCTAAGGCATGCCTTTGCAATTTTAAGATGCCAATTCAACCTGGCAAAATAATCCTTTTGCCAGGCCCAAACCTTTCTTTTTAATTGATATAAGTCACCCCTAGCAAAAAGCCCTGGACAGCCCAGAAGGCAGGGTGCTATGTATTTAAAAAGTATGACATGTACCATTAAGTCCTACATGTCCTGGTAGTGAAAAACATCTTACATTCAGTTTTTCACGCCTGCAAGGCCTACCTCTCCCACAGAATAACATTGGAGTTACCTAATTATATTTAATAAGCTGTAACCTCCAAAAGGGAATAGACAACTCATTCATGTTTGGTGTCCAGAACTGTGATGAAAAATCCTAACTTATGGTGAAGTCAGATTTTAAATTACAATTTTGAAAATGCCACTTTAAGAAAGTTGGCATCTTCCTACCTTAGCCATTTGGTGCCTGCAGCCTGTCTCTGTGTCACATGACTGGGTGTAGTTGACAGTTGGGCTTTGTTTATTCCTCCTAGACAGTCACACAAAATAAGAAGCTTATGTGTGCCATCACTAGCAGGATGTGAGGGAGAAGCTGGGCACAGCCCTACTTACACTTGAACAGGCTGTGTCCTGCCTCTACACAAAGGTCTGCATACCCCCTGTAGTTAGTCAGGAGCCAGGGCCAGGAAAGTAGGGCACCTGTGCACTTCAAAGGCATGCCTCTATTAGCTTCTACCACTTCAAAGGCAGAACTGGGTATAAATATTGGACCTCAGACACCAAGTCTTCAGTACACTTCTGGACCTGTGGACTCTGCCAGGAAGAAGGACTGCTGTGCTGCTGAAAGGACTGCCACTCTGCTGGATTGCTCCTCTGAAAGACTGCTGCACTGACCTGATGCCTGCTGCCCTCTTGCCTGGGTGGTATGGGCTGGACCTTCATGTGTTGAACCCAGGACCCCAGATTGGTTCCAAGGGCGAGTTGGCTGGCCTCCTGACTTGAGCCTCAGAGACAGAAGGCTCTAACAACCTCAGCCCCAGCACCTGGACTCTGCCATTTGTGCATCTACCCTACCAAGTGGTGCCACCCCAGTGCTGGACCCTTGGAAGTGGGCCTAAGGTGCACTGCCAGCCCATCTGTGGATCCAGCAGAACTGACGCATCTCCTCTGTAGTGCGGCGCAACCCCGAACAAAACTGTTGCATCGCCTCTGCTGCGTGGACTTTCCGATGCAAGGACCTTGCATCTCAGCCCACAGCCCCATCTGAATCACTGCTGCGCGACGCATCCCTGACACAGGCCTTCACATTGCAAGCCTCTCGTTGACAGCAGCCACGATGACCACAGTGCGTGACCCCTCATCGCAAGTCCCTTAGCTTCTTCAGAACCAGCCAGTGTGCAATGCATCCTTGACGCAGGACTTCGCATCGCAAGCCCCCACATCAATGGCCTGGTCTACGATGATGCCGGACCTCACATCGCAGCCTTGAGCTCCTCAGTACCGACACTGCACAGCGCCTCTCCGACCAAAACCCAGCATCACCTCGGCTGCACGGCGCAACCTCCACACCGGGCTCCACAACTCTTCGCAACCAGGATTTAAGGTACTCTAGTTCAGTGGGCCAAGCTGAGTCTCTGTAGCCGGTTCACGCTCCATTGCGGTCAACCTGAACTTGGGACTTTGTCCCAGTCTAGCGCGACCAGATATCCACAGGTGGCACTTTGTGCTTTTAGGCACTATATCCACTAAAAAATTTAAATTGCATATCTATTTTCCTACTGATTGGATTTTTGTTGTTTTGGTCTTGCTTTATTTATTCATATTTGCTCTATTTTTTCTAAATTGGTGTGGGATTTTTCTTGAATTGTGTTTTTACTTTATTACTGTTTGAAGTGCCGCATAAATACTTTACACATTGCCTCTAAGTTAAGCCTGACTGCTCTGTGCCAAGCTACTAGACGGTTGAGCACAGGTTAATGTGGGGTTTGCTTGTGCTTCACCCTGACAAGGATTGTGGTTCCTGCTTGAGTAGGGTTTCACCCCCTCAACCAGTAACCCAATTTCTTACAGCCTGCAATTAAGGGTGGCCAATGCAAAATATCACAATCCGTCCTTTTACTCCACAGTGAAGCAGATCAGGGAAAAAAGAGATTCCTTTTATGAAACAATAAAAAAGGCTACTTTTTGCACAGCCCATGCCACCCCAAATTGCACAACAGCATAGGAATGCATGTGCTTTGCATTGGTTTTGAAAATAGGATGCCAAAAGCCAATCTGAAAAGTCTAACCAAAAAGACCTTTTATGATTGATTGATATTAGTCAACCAGCGTTGTCAGGGGACCCTACCTTCAGGCTTTTTAAGCAATTGTAATTGATAGCCATAAGACAACCAGAATGGGTCTCCAATTGTATGTCTTCATTCGTTATTTCGCACCAGGTTGGTAACTGGTGGTCTCTAGCAGCACTTTTCACTGGACACTCACCCATCTCTTGAATTACCGCTAGCCAGTATAAAAATGGATATTCCAAGATGTTGGCTAAGGAGGAATGCCTAAAAGGATCACAAAAGCAGCCTTTCCTTTATCTCTCATCCAACATCTCTAGCAGGCTCCCAGGAATGTGTCTCTGGACAGCTATGTCAGGCCTAAATTGTGATTGTAAGCATCCAAAATCGTACGTTCTTCGTGAAAACATTGAAACCAAATAGTTGATGCTTTAACCGGGGATTTAGTCTTAATTCAGTGTTTTGGATAGAGTGAGACTTGACTATTGCAATTTTAAGGTGAGGCACCACTAGTGTGATGTGCAGGGTGACCCATGGCCAGGGGCATGGGTCACAATGCCCAAGTTTTGAAGGATGGTACACAGGGTCTGTTGTAAAGTCAAAAGTTTCTGTGTGTCAGAATGGATTAACCTGATTTCCGGATTCAGCTGGAGCAATTATTTGTTCCACACTTCTCTGTAACCACAACTAACCATGCACAATACGAATTTGATGACTATCAATAGACCCAGGGAGAGGGAAATAGGGTAAGAGAGAAAACATAGATACTGGATATAGAATCAGCAAACATGTGCTTTAACAAATGATATACGTCCTGAAAATGTCTATGGCTCAGATCTTCTGGGGTATGGGTGGAACTCAAACATTCCTGAAACTGGAATAAAATAGTATTGTGTAGGGAATTGGCTATTCAAAAACCAGTAGGAGAGTGTAAGAGGGTTCCTTTCACAATTTTTCTTGCATATTGCAGTGATAAATGAAGGGGTGAAAATAATATCTCGGTCCTTTCTTCGGTCCTTTTTCCTTATTTACGGGTACTCCTGGACGTCTCCTTTTTGGTCTTCCTCCCAGCGGGACGTGTGCCTCAAAAGGAATGGAGACGTGGATAAGTATATAGTCTTGTTAATCAGACTTTTAAAGGAATAGGGATGTGAGGGGGGACAGCACCTCAGGCTTCTTTGCCCTCCTCCCTACCAACTCCCGCAACCGAAGACGTACCTGGGTAAGCCACGCTCCTCCAGGAATGTGGCTGGACACTTCGCCTTCCCGCCGGCGTGCTTCAGTTCCTTCCTTCAGTGGGTCAGGTTTTCTCGAGGTAGCACGAGTTCTGTTCCTCTCCTTCCAGCTGTCCCAGCGTTTGATCGGCGTTTTCCCAAAAACCTTCTCCTATTTTTCCGGGGTTTCGTAGCTCCTGTGGGGAAGGAACAAACCTTATTGGTTGTGCATCGTTGATAACATGACAAGGGGAGAGAGGGCAGTATTCCGGGAAGTACGATACCTTAAAGGGATCGCTTTCCCACTTATGTTCCTTGTCCTGACGGCACAGCAGTCCTAGTTGGTTAGGCTGTGAAAGAAACAGAGGTGTGGTGTTAGGGGGGAATTGGTCAGCTTCATTTTCTAGTTCAGATATCTCACGTAGTGGACTCGACACATCGTGACTCATTGATATAAATTATATTACTTAGTTTGCATAAAGTCACCTTCTTTGACTACAACAACTATGTTCTGTTTGGTGAGTACACATTCTATGGGACTCATATATACTCAAGGTTGTTTTGTAAACTGTAATACAAGCAACCGTCCATAAGGATTATATGTTTCACATTGATAGCGATTGATAGCCTTCTTAAGCACATATCAATACCCGAAATTCAAATACATGCATTGTGAAAAATATCACCAGTCTTTAGTTAATGAGGATCATTTCTGTTCCTCACAAAGCTTGGAATCCAATACGTGCAACAAAAAGTGTAATTTTAAAGTCCAACCAGTTAATCTCTAAAATAGTACTTTAAACTATTCAAGTTTGTTTCCAAAATATTACTTCATTATTTGGCTTTCAAATGAAAACAAAAAGTCTACGTGGTTTTCACAATGTCTTAACACACTCCTGGCTGCTCCAGCAAAGTATCTTGATTGCCTATCAAGGGTTCTCTGGTCCACACAAAAATGTACACAGTGCCTCCAAAATGACCAACAACATTTCCAAACATCATCAGAGTTCTGCACTGTCATGAGAAATGAGGTTTCTAAAGTTGTGTTCAGCTGCCTAGGCATTGCACATCCTCCAGTGATACAGGGCCCTTCGCCAAGCAGCACTGATATTCCAGATACACTGCAAAACTCAATAATTGGACCCTGGGTTTAGTTATCTAACGGAGTGCTGGAATGTCCCTTTCTTAGGACGGTTCCCCTCACTCACCCACATGGGTGGCATGCTTCATCATCGGGCAACCTCCTTGCACTACGAACCTAGTCGTAGTGCGGGCTACAACCCCCCCTCTGAGAGGGAGGAGCTCTGGGATATTTTATTGATGGAAAGGAGGTATCTTAAACCTCTTGATGAGCAGAGTGTGGTAAGAGGTAAGAAAGAAAAAAGTGGAAGTGAGCTAAAACTAACTCTATGGTATGCCAGATAATTTTAATGGGGCATCTAGAGGTCAGGATTAAAAGGTATGGCTATGACAGAGGAGAATTCGATCTGTCAAACAATCTAAAGGTCGACATTTTTCAGCCAATCACTCCCCGTAGGTATGTAGCGGCTTTCTTCAGGACCAAAATGTGAAAAAGTGAAATATCCACTCATTCCAACTTGAATTAGTGGAAAAAGTATACAACCAGTAGGTGGAGTGAGTGACCACTCAAGCGTTATTTGTACTGGTCAGCATGCACCCTGGAGAGAGACAAAATGTGCATTATAAAAACCAAAGTAGATTATTTTGCACGCACTCACAAAATGTAAGGCTCAAGTTGGAGTCCAAACAGTTAGTTCAATCAACAGAACATAGTGGTAATGACCTACCCGAATTGTCGGGTGAGCAAAAGATACCTGAAACCTCGGCATGAATCACTCGTGGTGGCATCCAATACCTGCGTAAAAACAGAGGTGGTGATAAAATATGACTGTAAAGACATAGTCATAAACAACACAGAGTATACAGTTGACTGCGCATCAGAAATGGAGTAGCTAAAGTGTGCTTGTTGGCTCATATAACAGTGCTCCGATGACCCAGCTGATGTCATTAGGGTCAAAATATTAATTCACTAGCAATTCACTGTAAATACCATGTTATGCTGTACAGAGCACGCCCGGTAATAGCCATCTCCAGAGTGGCGATTCTCAAGAAATGTATATCTAGCAACAATGGTAGCATTGCTCGAAAGCTTTAATGTTCACTAGGAAGACTCGTAAACGAACAAAAGTTCATGATTAGTGGGCACGTTATAAAATATTAGCACAAGCCAAGAAAGAAGAAACGTGCTTGTGAAATGCGTAGCACACGTGTAAAAAAACACAACAACAACAAAGGCATAATTCTCTCATAGAGGTTCACGGGCGTGATTCTCCCTCTCTGGAATGAACCGGAACCTCGACGGAGACAAAGGAACAGTTACAGATAGTCTGCAAAAAGCATAAAGCAGAGCTCCTTCGCACATACCTTCACGGAGGGTATCCCAGCGGCCCAAATCATGCCCCAGAACCGGTACACGCTGTGAAAGGCGTACTGCCTTTATGCTTCTTGTATGGGCGTGAGCACCGCCCCCCAGCTAGTGACGCGGGCCGAGTCCCGTCAGCGAAAACGGACTCCCTGTCATCATGAAGAGATTGTGGTGGAGCAGATAGTCCGTGTGTAATCGGGCACTGTCCACACGAGCGGTGTTACGGCTACATAAACAGACTGCCAAGCGACTACTATGCCATTATAGGAGATGTAGTAAAGAAGGTTAGAAATTCCCTCAATTCCCACATTGTCCGAGGGGAACAACATTCAACCAGTGTCCACTCACTCCCAGGGGCAGACAAAGCAACAAAGTCAAATGACATCATAATACACACGGGAACCCTTTCTCCATGGTAAACACATAATGCCATGAGTACAAACAATTCAAAACAGATCAACGCGTGTCAAATGCACAAATAGATCAATATCTATAAAGAAACTGAGCAGTATAGGATGTCAGAATCCATTATGTCATAAAGGTAAACCGATATCTATAAGGAGACTGAGCATTATAGAATGTCAGAGTTTACTGTGTTAAAAAGGTAGTGTGTCAAGATAACATAGAAGGAATGCCCTATTTTTGTGAATTACTCTAGTAGGTGTGAGATAGAGAAAACCAAGGAATCTCATCATTGAGG
Organism: Calotriton arnoldi; assembly: GCA_963921515.1. Lineage (NCBI taxonomy): Eukaryota > Metazoa > Chordata > Amphibia > Caudata > Salamandridae > Calotriton > Calotriton arnoldi. Next base: position 536,422 of record CAWUFW010005661.1, read on the forward strand.
CCTGCACTGTCACTCTGTAATCTGTACACCCAGCGTTGCTCCTTTGTAAACAGAAATTGTGACATATTCGCAATTGGTTGGGAGATGATTGGTTCATCTAGAACTGTCCATGTGAAATCATTCACTACATGTCCCATTTCGTTAAAATGTGTGGTCAGTTTGGTGACCGTTTTATTGCAACGAATTGTACTCTTATGTTCCAAAATGCGAGGTTTGATCTTCCTAGTGGTCATACCCACGTACCTAAGGGCGCAGGGACATGTGATCAGGTAAATCAAGCTTTCGAAATTACTATTCGTGTGTTGTTGTAGCTCCCATGGTCGATCTGTACCTATATCAATGTGGGTTGTATGTGCAGTTTAAGCACAGACACTACATGCACCACAGGGGAAATGTCCTCTGACCGGCTGGAGGTCCCAGAGAGTAATTTGAAGTGCAGTTGGTTTGATCCAGGGTCTCGTATGTACCAGTTTGTCTCTTAGATTGGTGCTCAGTTTAAAGGCGAACATCGGTTCGGGCAAAGAGCACAATCCGTTGTTCAAAATCTTCCAGTTCGTAATGATGGATTTCTGGATCAAACTGGACCTGCTACTGAATGTGCTCACGCATATCAACCGGTCTGATGATTCTTTTTGGGGACGGGCTTCTAATAGAGCTTCCCATTATTCCTAGCTCTTTTAGCAGATTTCTTGATCAACGTCCATTGATATTGGCGGTCCAGCAGTTGGCATTCCAAACTCTTGGAGTGGCTTTTAAATTTTTTCACATCTGTGCAGTTACGTCTCATGGGTAAAAACTGCCCAAATGGTAAATTATCTCTCAGAGATTTAGGATGGTAACTAGAGTAAGATAACAAGGAGTTTTTGACCATAGGTTTCTTGTATAGCTCAGTTAGTAATCCTCCCAGTGAGGTATAGATCAAAAGGTCTAGAAAAGGTAGACTGTCTCTAGTGTATTCACAGGTGAACTTCAGATAGTCATTGCAAGTGTTGAGCCATAGGTGAAAACTGGTTAGTTCTTCTGTCGTTCCGCACCAGATCACCAGAATATCTTCGATGTAGCGCCTCCAGAACCGAATGTTGTACCAAAGCGGATTCACAGAGGTCAGTATCATCTTTGTCTCAATGAAATGGACATAGAGGTTCGCAGGACTGGGGGCAAATGTACTGCCCATCGATGTACCCGATATCTGGAGGAAGAGGTTGTCTTCAAATTAAAATAAATGTTCTTTCATGGCGAGGTTTGCACAGTGCATAATAAATGAAACAGGTGTTATTGTATCCAGTTCCTTTGACCTTAGAAGAGCTTCAATTGTGGTTAGAGTTTGGTCTTGGGGAATGCAGGTGAACGAAGACTCCTCATCAAAAGATACGAACAAATCGGTATCTTTGTCAAATTCCACATACTGAAGAGCACATAAGACAGCTATGTGTCCTGCAGATACGTAGGCATTTCCTGAACCAGAGGTCTTAAGAAAAAATCAACAAATTGAGAAAGGGCCTCAAGGAGGGATCCTATACCAGATATGATCGGTCGACCAGGGGGAGGTCTCTGACTCTTATGAATTTTGGGGAGCACGTAAAAATAGGGAGTCATTGGCTCTGTATTGATCAAAAACTCAGCTTCCTTATTGGTGATCCACCCCTGCTCTCTAGCATCTTCGACTGCTGTGATGATGGTACTAAGAAGTTTTTTAGTGGGGTTGGATTTCAAAGGACGATACACACTGCTCACTGAAAGTTGTCTAAGACATTTATCTCTATAAGAGGAAGTGTCCATAATAACAATAGCCCCGCCTTTATCTGCGGGCTTTATCGTGATAGACATATACATACTCAAATTAGGAAGCGCCTCTTGTTTAGCCGTAAGGCCAAGATTGAGATCTTTCATAACAGCCTTCTCAAAGGTAATCACCTCTGATGGTATAGAGTGTAGAGGAGGCATAAATGTGGATTTTTTACACAGGCTGGTATTGGTCGATTGATCTGGTATTGTTGTTGTCTCTTCATCAGAAAAGAAAAAATTAAGGCGAATTTTCCTAAAAAATTGTGAAGGTATGTGCGAAGGAGCTCTGTCTTTATGCTTTTTGCAGGCTATCTGTAACTGTTCCTTTGTCTCCGTCGAAGTTCCGGTTCATTCCAGGGCGGGAGAATCACGCCCGTGAACCTCTATGAGTCTTCATAGTGAACATTAAAGCTTTCGAGCAATGCTACCATTGTTGCTAGATACACATTTCTTGACAATCGCCACTCTGGAGATGGCTATTACCGGGCGTGCTCTGTACAGCATAACATGGTATTTACAGTGAATTGCTAGTGAATTAATATGTTGACCCTAATGTCATCAGCTGGGTCATCGGAGCACTGTTATACGCGCCAACAAGCACACTTTAGCTACTCCATTTTTGATGCGCAGTCAACTGTATACTCTGTGTTGTTTATGACTATGTCTTTACAGTCATATTTTATCACCACCTCTGTTTTTACGCAGGTATTGGATGCCACCCTGAGTGATTCATGCCGAGGTTTCAGGTATCTTTTGCTCACCCGACAATTCGGGTAGGTCATTACCACTATTTTCTGTTGATTGAACTAACTGTTTGGACTCCAACTTGAGCCTTACATTTTGTGAGTGCGTGCTAATAATCTACTTTGATTTTTATAATGCACATTTTGTCTCTTTCCAGGGAGCATGCTGACCAGTACAAACAACGCTTGAGTGGTCACTCACTCCACCTACTAGGTGTAGACTTTTTCCACTAATTCAAGTTGGTATGAGTGGATATTTTGGTCCTGAAGAAAGCTGCTACATCCCTTCGGGGATTGATTGGCTGAAACATGTTGACCTTTAGATTGCTTTGACAGATCGAATTCTCCTCTGTTATAGCCATACCTTTTTCATCCTGACCCCTGGATGTCCCATTAAAATTATCTGGCATACCATAGAGTTAGTTTTAGCTCACTTACACTTTTTTCTTTCTTATGTCTTACCACACCCTGCTCATCAAGAGGTTTAGGATACCTCTTTTCCATCAATAAAACATCCCTGAGCTCCTCCCTCTCAGAGAGGGGGTTGTAGCCCGCACTACGACTAGGTTCGTAGTGCGAGGAGGTTGCCCGATGATGATGTATGCCACCCACGGGTAGGTGAGGGGAACCGTCCTAAGAAAGGGACATTCCAGCACTCCGTTAGATAACTAGACCCAGGGGCCAAGTATTGTGTTTTGCAGTTGTGAGAGTGGGGAATCGGCCTCTGCTGGTCTTTAAATTTCCTCCGGTCCTCCTTTGTGTAGTAAATTCCAGATACACTGCCAAACTTTCCTTTCAAGGAAAGAGCGAAACACTAATGAGTTTTGAGTATTGTGCTCAGCAGGAGAGTGGAAAGATTAATCAATGTCACAGATCATGTCTCAGTGAAACATGGGATTTCTTGCAGGATCTTACTCTGGTCCAGCTGAACTTGCGTACCATTTGGGAGTTCTCTGATCCCAACCAACTACTGCGAGATTTGGGGTTTTCGCAGGCGATTGCTGTGGTCCTGTGAAAGAATTTATCTTGGAACGACCCTCCTGCCCTTCCACCCAGTGGTGACCAGAGGAAATGGTGGGAAGTGCAAGAAAAAGTGTTGAAGCTCTCTTTGGTCAGGTCTCTGTGGGTTGGAGCTGGTGCCTGGTTGATAAATGTGGAGCATGGACAGTGACTGTTCAGAGTGCACAATCATGGAATTTTCCTCTTGATCGTGTTGCATGCAGGAATGCTTTTCTATCTACAATCCCGCTTGGCCACTTTGATCTGAATTATTTTTGGATTTATTTGTTCCTTGGATTAAATGCTTAAATGCAGGTGGTAACTCTTTCTTCTGATTCATATCTATTTCATCACAATCTTAATTTTAGAAAAATAGTAAAGGCCTTTTTGCTGTATTGAGTTTAGTGCATTTTATGTTTTGATTCTTTAGGTCTTCTTTTAGTAATCCCTTGCAGTGTTATCTGCCTTACTAGCGCCAAGAGGCCCACTCGGGTAAATACAAAAATATCAAATCAAATCTAATCTCAATTGAGGTTTGGTGTTTAAGAATAAGAGGGATTGGGAGAAAGCACTCGTATTTTTCTTGAAGTAGATTTACGAATTTGATTTTTGATGCACAGCAGCCCACTTTCAGTGTGATCTGATTTCCAAAACAGTGTAAGTGAGCCTAGCACCTGAAGAGGGGTGTGAAGAAGCGATCTGGGTTGGCCAATCTGTTCTGGTAGCCCACTGTGCTCTCCTTATTGTTGGTTCCTCCAACAGAGAGTAACAGCTGTGTGACTCTCTACCTGGATCTTCGTCTGGTACCCAGTGTCTGGCTGCACCTTGGTAGGATATAACACATCTTGGCTGATTAGTCTGGACTAGTGTATAAACTGCAGCTTGTGTTGCTCATGTGAGGGATAGGCAGCCCCTCATATGCTCACTTAGCACCATTCTGTGGTAGCTGCAACACTGTAAGGGGTGTCAGGGGATTGTTGCTTACATGAAGAGTGAGAGGTCTCTAATTCTCGCTCATCCTAGATGTTCGAGGGTTTAACACATTCTCTTGCTACAGCAAGGTTGCAGCACATCCTGGGCACATGAACCTTGAATGGCATCTGGCGTTACAGGCTACCAGAGAAAAATGAGAACAAATATGGGGCAGATAGAAAGACATAGTGTTGTGAGTGCAGGTCACCAAAGTAAACCACTAACCACTAAACAATAGCTCAAAAATAATTAGGATAGGGGATTTTAACTGCACTAAACTTTCTTAAACCTCATTTCTCTTTACCTTGGGTATAATTAACCAATGGGGTCCTACACATCTATCATCCTGTTCCACTTATCAACCAGTTATCAATACTATTTCTACTTGAGTTGCCTGCCCTGCTAACTAACGGAAGTGCATTAATATCCTCATTTGTAGTGGTTTGCGGAACGCATGTCTGGCCTCTGGGTGTCTCCTTGTACTAATGCCTAGAGTGCTAGAGACCACCTGATTACTCTGTGCCTCTACCTGGTATTACCTAGTCCAGGATCCTGGCATGTAGCTCAAAATAAAGTGCCATGCTTGGGTCTTGCAAAAAAGCATCAGGAAAGGACACAACAGCCACCCACATAGACATGTCACATAAGCAGGTTACTTACATTCACTGAAAAAATTAGTTTCACAATCACACCGAGCCCTCAGTCGATCTTAATTGGGGTCGCTCCTCTGTCCGTTTGCCAGATGGTTCTAGCTCCACTCTCCCAACCTAATGTTAGTAGGTCTATACACAATCTCAACTCAATTGGGGAGAGGAGTTGGCCTAACGGCTAGGGCGGTCGACCTCGAAGCTGGGGAACCGGGTTCGAGACTCAGCAACAACGCTTAACATCCTGTGATTCTGGGCAAATCACTTAATCTCCCCATGCCTAACAAAAATGAATGTGTCCTCAAGTAACGCAACTGGTGCTCATGTAAAGCGCTCTGATACCCGATACCCTTGGGTCAAGTTCGCGCAATATAAAACTCTGTAAAAAAAAACTCGCTGGGTGTATTCCAGTGGGTTTACTTACCTGGTTAGGGTGCACACAGCAAGGTGCCTGTACTCAGGCCAGTCCCATTGCACTTAAGACAGACAAGCAGTATGAAGCCAACGGTCCAGCTTTCGATACTGTGCTGTCCCCACCCGCAGTGAGATAATCTTGTTTTTCATGACACAGCACAAGCCTCGGTCGATGTCAGTCACCCACGATGAGGGTTAATTTTGTGGCGAAAATGCCCTTATAGAATGAACACATTCAAATACAAGCTATGTTTAGGGCATAAGTAACCCAAACAAAACCCTTTGTTTCATCCAAGATATTTATGAATTTATGCCTGTGTAGGATTGCTTCCTAACTGGAGCTCGCCAACATTTGCTGATTACTACACTGTGCATTGTACCCAAATGGGCTGACTATGGTTTGAGTACCAACACTTCCTGCTTAGACTCTAGAAACAAAATGTAAGTAGCCTATACAGGTAACAAGAAATAGAATATCGCAAAGAAAGGGGACTGGGGCGCGCGCTTGTAGGTCCAGCATACATACCCCTCAAAAATATAAGTTATCTCAAAACAAGTATGCAGTTCCTCTAAAAAAAATAGGAAAGAAGGAAGAAATTGAGTGGTCAGTCAATGTCAAAGTCGACGGACAAGGGGTCCGTTCCTTTTGGAACTGAAGCCCTCACACATCCGAATGAGTGTCATGCCTCATCATAGGGCATTGCTCCACGTCGGGCCAGCTCAGCAATGCCCGACGGGCACCCGCAAAGGGGCAGTTTGTCAGAGATCTTTTTGTTCCAAAGCTGCATGTGAAGTGAAGTGTAAGGCTAGCAGGTGTAGATTGGTGGTGTAGTGAGTGTATAATCAAACAGTGATGTGAAATAGACTAACTAGGTCTCTAACACAAATTTTAATAAGTGAGTCTACTTGTCTACTTTGAAAATTGAGGCCAGCAGTAAATACAATGATATCTGATAGCTCAAAAAACCGAGGTCTACCTGTTTCTTGCCGTGTTAGTCAGAAATGATCAAGTAGCAATTCATCAGGACCAGAAAGAATTTCATCTACACGGTGGATGGAATCCAATTCTTGTCCAGGATAATACAAACACAGTAAACGTAACTGTGGTGTACCTTAATGCAGTCATTTGTAAAATTACCGACCTAGAATAAAGATAAAACATAAATAAGCAGAATTCCAAGGACATACCAACAAAGACAAAATGTCTTTGTAGTGCAGCATGCGAAGGATCCACAACTGCTGCTATGGTGATAGTGCGACCAGCACAGTGAAGTACACAAACACACAGCAAACATGTGACACACTGAAAGCTGAAGACAGGCAATGGGATTTCACAAACTATGCATGGAAGACATATTAGGGTGGCTCGTTAGCCTCCTCGAGTGGGGACAGAGTAAACTCGAAATTAAGCGTGCAAGAAGCACAAAGGAACAGACAAGTAATACTCAAGGGAAATGCCCAAGAACATAAGTCAAAGTTAAAACAATAATTCTTCGCTTGTTAGATACTGCCAGCGTCGTGGTCACAATAGTACAGAACAACCTACCCATACTCTGCCGGCTCGGGAGAACTGGAAGCCAAGTCCCTGTAGAATATATACGTTTACTAAATGGTTCACAGGTGATTGTGATACACGCCTATTCACCCGAACAGTCTGTGGGTAATGGCCACCATATTGGTAGTACTTCACAGGATGTAAATCACCACCTGTAACCCCCGGTTCGATAGTAAGGCTAGAGGGGGTAGTCAAGTCATCATGAGTTATACTGGATCAGATCCCCCAGGGCCCAGCAGAGTCGGATGCAAACGGCAACACCGCCAGTGCAGTGCAAAGTCAGCCACACATGCGCACTCCGATGGCCGTGTAGTCGGCGGCCCATAGACAAATGCGCATATGTGCATGGAAGCCCTTCAAGTTGAAGGCTCGCGCCTTATAGGAGCATGGCGAGGGCCAATTTATTACAGTGGGAGGCATCATGTGAGAGGTTGACAAAAAAATGGGGACCCCTGCACAATTGTGGGATGCTAGCGGATAAAGTCAGCACAGCAGCCCGCAATGCTGGGCCAAAATCTAAAAATATTTTGAAGCACTAAAACCCCACTAGACACCAGTGCACTACCCATGTGCCCGGTTGGGGGTGAAGGGGAGAGGCAACTATCCTCAAAGCAAACTAAGCAACCATGCTTACAGGAAGCACGTTGTAATGCATGGTCAGGAGCCATGGGTAAACAAAGGCTCAGTGAAGGGCCATAGTGGCTACGGTAGTGAGTGTAACAAATTGTCAGCTGGATGTGGCACTGTAGGAAAATGCCCCTTTTTGCATGGTTACCCCCCACTTTTTGCCTGATATCTGATGCACTTTCACTGAGTGTGCACTGGGTCCCTGTCAATGGGGTTACCAGTGCCTGTGTTCTTTCCCAAAACTGTACCTTTGTTTTCATAATTTGCACACCTCTGGCTCACATGTAAGTCCTTTGTTAAAGGTACCAGTGGTACCAAGGGCCTTGTGATCAGAGAGGGTCTATAAGGGCTGCAGCATGTATTGTGCCACCCTCAGAGGCCCCTCACCAAACACATACACACTGCCAGTGCAGGCTGTGTTTTGGTGCAGACAAAACTTCAGTCGACATGGCACACATCCCTGTGTGCCATGCCCACCAACCACTGCCTGTGGCAGAGGTAAGTCACCCCTCTGGAAGGCCTCACAGCCCTAAGGCAGGGTGCACTATACCACAGGTGAGGGCACAGTGCATGAGCAATGTGCCCCTGCAATGTCTGTGCCATTCACGGACATTGTAAGTGCAGTGAAGCCATAATGAGTACATGGGCTGGGAGTTTGTCATTACGAACTCCACAGCTCCATGATGGCTTTACTGAATGCTAAGGAGTTTGGTATCAAACTCCTAAGCATAACAATCCCACACTGACGCCAGTGTTGTATTTATTGCAAAATGCACTCAGAGGGTATCTTAGAGATGTCCCCTGAAAAACAACCAACTCCTTCGTGTCCAGCTGACTGGTCTGCACCAGCCTGCCACACACAGTCACGTTTCTGAACCTCTAAGGTGGGAGCCCTTGTGCTCTCGTGGATCAGCGACAAAGGCTACTTGGGGTGGAGGTGCTTCACACCTACCCCCAAGCAGGAAGAGTACCTGTAACTCCCCTAAATTCAGTATTTAGGAGCACCCCTGAACCTTGATCCTCAGATTCCTGTGACTCAAGAAGAAGACGCTGTGCAGCCGAGCCTGGAAGACGACTTTGGATTTGCCCCCAGCCCTATCAGCCTGTCTTCTGATCAAAGACTCTGCGAAGAAGACGACGTCTGTCCCGTGGCCAGCAACTTCCAAGAACCCCAAGAAGACTCCCACTCTTCAGCCAAGACCAGATCTCCCAAGGACAGCAGCCCTGTTCAAAAGAAACTACACCAAGGATTTTGGATCCAGGCAGGTCCGTGACCCCTGCCCACTCTGCACCCAAAGCTCACGGATCAAGTTTAAGTGGCTCACCTGTCCTGTGAAGTTTTCCCAGCAATCCTGACCTCGTCTACATTGGTGGCTGACCTCTCCTGGACCCCACAAAGTTGTCTAAAGCCTCTACACGGAGGATCCCCCTGACCATGACCGGCTCTGACCCAGAAGATCCGACACGAAAGGGTACCCCTGCATCCTCAGCCCTCCGGCCTTGGGGAGCCCAACCAACGGTGCCTCGACATCCCCCAGCACTCCAACTTACCTGCCCAGCTGGTGGTCACCTTCAGCCAGCCTCCTGGTCCGACCCTGCAGTCTCTTTGTGCGACTGAGATTCCTCATTGAAATGCATTGGGCGCCCAATGCTGATTTTGCACCCTGCACCCGGCCAACCCTGTGCCGCTGATGGTGTAGCTATGGTGCTGCCTTGTGGCCCCCCATGTGCTGATCTTAAGCCCCAGGGCCTGTGCCCTAAAATCACGGGTACTTACCTGCTAACTGTGCCTATCGTGTTGCCCCCAGTCTCCATTGATTTACATTGGGCCCAGTGACCTCTACACCCGGCCGCACCAGTGTCGCTGGTGGTGCAGTACCTACGTGAAACTGAACCTTGCCCAGTGTTGGTCAAAACCCCTGAATACTGGGATTGTAGGTCGAGTATTTACCTGCTAATGCATAACACTGCATTCCTCCCTCAGGATTACATTGTGCTTTACCTATTGCATTTGACTGTCTATCTTTCACATTGCTAAGTGCTACTGTTTCTGATTGACAAATACAAAAGCATTTCTAAAACTGTAAAGCACTTCTTCTGCCTTACAAAAAACTTCATACTGCATTTTTTAAAGTATTACTGCTTTGAAAACTGTTACCTGCAACTGAGTATTTCTTGGTTCTAGAAATAAAATAACCAAATAATAACTTTTTATACAACACAATTGGGCTGGATTCAGTCTTTGAGTTTGTGCAATCATTTTTTTCCTGAGTGTGTACAATAAATGCTTAACACTACCCTCTGATAAGCCTAACTGCTCGACCACACTTCCACAAATAAAGCTTTTAGTATTGTCTACTTGAGCCTCAGTAAGCCTCTGGGGATTCAATGGACTCTGTGCACAGTATTCCTTACTTTGGTATAGTATATACAGAGCCAGCTACCTACATTGGTGGATCAGCGGTGGGATCTATGACTTTGCATTTTTTGGACTACTTGGTCAACACCTGATCGCACTACTACAATCCAAAATTGCCTTTAGGTTGAACTAATTTTTGAATTGACAATTTTTCAAAGTTTTGTAAAGTCTTGCTAGGGCCTTGGGTAAGTCCCTTTAGTATTTTTAAAAAGTTTAATAGCTTACTTTAGTTAGGGGTAAAAGTACTTAGAAGTTTTTTAGGCCTCTTAAAAAGATCCCAGCTATTAGTAAAATAATGGATGCAGAGAATATTGTTGCGGAGCTCGACCTGACCCCTTACCTCCATCTCAAGATGGGAGAGCTAAGGACTCTCTGTAAACTCAAAAAGATAAAAACAGGTTCCAATCCTACCTAGGTCCAGCTCCAGGAGCTCTTGGTAGAACATGCAAAGAACCACCCTTCTGAGGAGGATGACCCCCAGCAGAAGAGGAAAGTAGTAATGGGGAGGTCAATTCCCAACCCCCTCACCTACATAGAGAGGATGTGGCCTCTTGGCCCATCTTCCTAAAAGTAGTGATTAGGGGATCTAGGTCCCTTCACAGGTGGGACAGGCCCCTTAAATAGCATTGAGGACAGCCTCAATGAAGGGGACATCCTTTTCGAAAGGTTGGCCAAAAGACTAGCCCTGGAGGATAGAATCCTGGCTCTAGAAAAAGAGAGAGCAGAATTGGGTCTAGCACACATAAATGGTGACAGCAACAGAATACATAGGGACAAAGAACATTCTTATGACCCTAAAATCCCCGAAGGGATTGTCCCCAAATTTGAGGAGGGTGATGATATCACAAAATGCTTCACAGCCTTTGAGAGGGCATGCAGAATGATAAAAATGAAGAAGTCACACTGGGGAGCATTGCTTTAGGAACTGTTCACTGGTAACTGCAGGGACAGACTCCCGACCCTTACTGGGGCAGATGCTGAGTCCTGTGACTCATAAAGGGCACCCTGATTTAGGGCTTTGGACTCAAAACTGATGAATATAGAATTAGATTCAGGGGGCTCACAAAACCTTGAGTCAGTCCTGGATTGACTTCATAGACTACTCAGTAAAAACATTAGATGGTTGGTTAACTGGAAATGATGAGCATGACTATATTGGGCTTTATAATCTTTTTGTGAAAGAACACATGTTAAGTAATTGCACTAATGAAAAGTTGCATCAGTATCTGGTAGACTTAGGTCTAATTTCTCCCCAAGAATTGGGAAAGACGGCAGACCACTGGGTCAAGACTAGGGTGACCAAAACTACCACTGGGGATGACCAAAAGAAAGGGGTTACAAAACTTCCCTAGGGGAAGGGGCTGATCCCCCTAAAGATGCCTCACCATGGCCTCAAAACGTTTTTGTAACAAGGGAGTATGTGAAGAATTACAAGTAGATCCTGTGAGTTATGTTAGGAAAGTTCTCTTATGGCTCTGTGATAGTCACATGTCCTTCCTTTATACACGTTAGAAGCATGTTTGATAACCCTTTTTGGTGACCAGTGACATTTAACCATGGATGACAACCAAGGTTTAGGTTTTGGGAACGATTTGATCACAGAGATCCTCAAAACCCCATCTATACTGGGGGCAGATGGGACTGTTCCATCAGGAAGTCACTTTGATGACTGGAACTCACTCAAAGCCATGAAGAGGCAATGAGTAAAAATCACTTTACCTGCTGCGATTTTGAGTATCTGAGGGGTAATATCTCACCCAATGGATTAGTGGTGACGAATGTGAAACAAATCTTCTTGGAAGATGCCATTTTAAAAAAAGAATGGTCTCCTGTAGCATGGAAGTGCACCAGAGAATGGATAATTTTGATTATTATTACTGCAAAGCGCCTGGCGGAAGCCCTGCTGGTCAAGATCCAGATAGCGGAAGGGGCTTTAAAAGTAGGCTCACTGATATCAGCCTACAAAACCGAATTAGCCGAGACCAACAACGAAATCACTGAGAATAGAGAGTACCTATTGAAACAAAAAATTGTTAAACTTCGTGAGGAAATTAAGAAGTTTGAGAAGGAGAAAATCTATCCCTATCTCAAACAGGATTATGTACTTACTAAAGGGGATCCCTCGTCAAATGAGAGTCAATCCTCGTATAGGAGAAACTCTTCAAACAGCTCCTGAAGCAAAGACAGCTTGGGTAGTAATGGAGGCAATGAGGGTAGGAGAGGTCCCTATTATTTGTGGCTAAGGTATGGCATCCTTTCAGGGGCCACCATGTTGGCAGTACCCCATATTTCCACAGGGCCCACAGCAGTTCATCCCTCAGCCATTTAACCTCTCTTTTTTAGACTAAGGTTGGGATAGAGGAAGAGGACGCAGAAGAGGAAATCAGAAACAGGTTCAGTGGCAAGAATCATCCCAACAGCTGATGCAAACCCGAACCCAAATGAGGAAGAAAAATTGATAGTAAACCTTTCACATAGGACACTTACAGAAACAGAGAGGAAAGTGTTAAAAAAGGTCTTGGTTTTGTCCCTACCCCCAAGGTCAACATGTTTCAGAGGAATTGTGAACTTCACAACTTCTTTCGGAAAATACATCTAAAGGTTTTTTTTGCAAGATGAGCCTAGTCCAGAAATAACGGACTCAGGTTTACATAATCCATCCAAGTTCACTTCCACAGCTGGGATGACACCTAATAAAATTCTGATGTTCGAACAAGTGGTCTTTAAAAAGTGGCTAAAGGTACTCATGGTTCCATATTCCATAATATGGCTAATCAAGAATCAGCAGCAGTAAAGTCAAAGTCTGATGACACACAGATCACTATTCAGCAGGCAGATAAAGGGAGCACAACAGCAGTCATGTCCCCTACTGATTATGAAGCACAATGCACCTGTCAACTGGCCAATAGGACCTACTACACTCCTATCTCTACTGATCCTACAGGATGCACGAGCGCTAAAATTACCTCAATAGTCTCCACAGCTGAGACACAAGACTGGGTCATCAAGAATGAGGCTGAGTTTTTGGTTAATAAACACCACAGGATAGCCTACTTCTACATTCTCCCAAAGATTCACAAGGGACTCCACCCTCCACTGGGATGACCCATTGTGTCAGGGATCAACTCCTCGTAGAGCCCTTGTCACAATTTCATGACTATTTTTTACATCCTTTGGTTCATAAAATGCCTTCATTCCTACAGGACACCAGAGATGTCCTTTATCTCATTCAGGACACCAATGACACTAACCAAGTTGACCTATTGGTCACACTCGACGTAGAGGCACTCTACACTAACATTCCCCAAGCAGCTACATTAGAAGTGGATGAGAATGCCCTATTTTCTGAAGAGTGGACATCAGCAACCCCAATAAGCTTCATCATAGAGTGTGCCACTTTGGCATTAACAGAAAATTATATCCAATTTGGCAAGCAACTGTACCATCAGACTCAGGGGACATCGATGGGTAGTACCTTCGCCTCGAGATTGGCATGCCTCTACATGGCGGCCTTTGAGAGTGACATAAATTTTTCATGAATTCAATCCCTACAATGTCAATATATATCTCAGGTATAGGTACATTGACGATATCTTCATTTTCTGGAGAGGAGATAGGGTCACATGCAATGCTTTTTGTGACTGGCTCAATACTCTGAACCCTTATCTACACTTTTCCATTAATATTTCTGAGGATAAGCTCCCCTTCTTGGGCCTCATGGACCACCTGACGGGTGGTAGATTGACAACAACTACATACCGACCAACTGCAACAGTTTACTTATATATGGCAGTCACCACCCAAAAGAGCTCAGAGATAATCTGCCTTTTAGACAGATTTTACGATTGCATCTCAATTGCAGTACTCTCCATGACTACAACACACAGGCAACTCAGTTAGCTGGCAATCTCATGAACTGAGACTACCCTTCACATTGTGTCAAGACTACCAAAAAACGTGCAAGAAATAATAAAAGGGATGCACTCTTGGAACTTCACACAAGGTCACTAGATGACATACTAACGTGTGTAATTACCTATACACTCGATTCTAACAAAGTACGTAAAATCATTAAAAAGCCCTGGGGAAACCTCCAAATAGGTGACTTGACCATGCCTGAACCATGTTTCGCCTTTAAACGTACATCTAATCTGAAGGTCATGTTGGTACACACTAAGCCACTCGTGCCCTTAAGAACAAATCAAAGATCCCTTTGGGATTTACCTCCCGTACTGGGCCATTTCCCTTGTGGACCATGCACAGTCTGTGCTCTAGCTACCACCACCAGAGAGGTGAAGTTGACACCTACATTCACCTAGACACAGACAAAACACACACATTGCAACACTAGTAATTGCAGGTATACACTGACATGTCCCTGTAACAAGAGATACATAGGGATGACCACTAGGCCATTCAAAATACGCATGATGGAACATCGTAGCAACATTGGCTGCCAGAAAATAAGTACTAGGATGTGCACACACTTTGCTACTCATGGACACTCTGCCGATGATGTACGGTGAACGGTTCTTGTGGCACACTCTAGAATTAGTAAGCGTGGACTTTTTAGGAAGGAACAAAATTTGATCTTTCATCTGTCAACTCATGTGAATGGATTGAACGAAGACATCGGGTGTAGCGAATTAAATCGCTAAAACTTTCCTGACATACCTCACAGGATATACTTGTAATTCTTCACATACTCCCTTGTTGCTAAAATAAATTATAATTTGAGGCCATGGTGAGGTAGTGCTTCTAGGAAACTGGCTGGCTCTGTATATACTATACCAAAGTAAGGTCTAGTGTGCAGAGTCCAGTGAATCCCCAGAGGCTTACAGAGGCTCAAATAGATAATACTGAAAGCTCTATTTGTGGTAGAGTGGTCGAGCAGTTAGGCTTATCGGAGGGTAGTGTTAAGCATTTATTGTACGCACTCAGGCGAGAAATGATTGCACACAATCAAATACTGAATCCAGTCCAATTGTTTTGTATGAAAATTATTATTTGGTTGTTTTTGTTTCTAGAACCAAGAAATACTCAGTTGCAGGTAAGTAACAGTTTTCAAAGCAGTAATACTTTCAAAAATGCAGTATAAAGTATTTTGCAAGGCAGAAGAAATGCTTTACAGTTTTAGAAATGCTTTTGGGTTTCTCAATCAGAAATAGTAGCACTTAGCAATGTGAAAGATGTACAGTTGTATGCAATAGGTAAAGCACAATGCAATCCTATGGAAGGAAAACAGTCTTATGCATTAGCAGGTAAGTACTCGACTTACAATCCCAGTCTTTGGGGGTTTTGACCAACACTGGGCAAGGATCAGTTTAAGGAACTTATTGAACCACCAGCCGCACTGGGGAGGCCAGTTGCAGAGGTCACTTGTTCCAATGTAAATCAATGGAGACTGGGGGCACCTCGAAGAGGTACGGTTTGCAGGTAAGTACCCGTGGTTTAGGGCACAGGCCCTGGGGGTTAAGATCAGCACAGTGGGGAGCCACGTGGCAGCACCAAAGCTACACCACCAGCGGCACAGGGGGGGGCAGGTGCAGGGTGCAAAATCAGCATCAGGCCCAATGCATTTCAATGAGGAATCTCGCACAAAGAGACTGCAAGCTCGGACCAGGAGGCTGGCTAAAGGTAAACACCGGGTGGGCAAGTAAGCTGGAGGGCTGAGGGAGGTCGATGCACCATTGGTTGGGCTCCCCAAGGCCAGTGGGCTGAGGATGCAGGGGTACCTTTGGTGTCGGATCTTCTGGGTCGTAGCTGGTCACGGTCAGGGGGACCCTTCATGTAGATGCTGCAGATGACTTTGTGGGGTCCATGAGAAGTCAGCCACTGATATAGATGAGGTCAGGATTGCTGGGGAGACTTCACAGGACAGGTGAGCCACTTGAACTTGGGCCGTGGGCTTTGGGTGCAGAATGGGCAGTCGTAGCAGATCCGCCTGGATCCAGAATCCTAGGTGTAGTTTCTTTTGGACAGAACCGCTGTCCTCGGGAGACCTGGTCTTGGGTGAAGAGTGGCAGTCTTCTTGGGGATCTTGAAAGTCGCTGGCCACGGGACAAGCGTCATCTTCTTCTCGGGGTCTTTGAGCAGGAGACAGGCCCTAGGGCTGGGGCAAAATCAGTAGTCGTCATCCAGGCTCGGCTACACGTCATCTTCTTCGTCCATTTCTTCTTGGGTCACAGGAATCTGAGGATCAATGTTCAGGGGTGCCCCTAAATACTGAATTTAGGGGCATTACAGGTACTGGCAGATGGTAGCCAATGGGTTACTTGCCTTTAGGGAGACTACACCCTTAAAATGTACCCTCCCTCCAAGGCACCTTAGGGATAGTCCTCGCACACCTCTACTGACTAATAATTTTCTCACCAACCTTGCCGGCAAAATCAGGGCCTGGCCATGGGGGCAGACATCTCCACTATCTGCAGCGGCTCTGGCTAGCATAACAAAGGGCAGCAAGCCTTTGAGGCAGGCTCGCTGCCTGCCCTGAATGCTGTTCCTTCTTGGGGGTAGGTGTGAAGCACCTCCACCCCAAGCAGCCTTTGTCCCTGACCCATGAGAGCACAAGGGCTCCCACCTTAGGAGGTCGGAAACGTGTCTGTGTGTGGCAGACTGGTGCAGACCAGTCAGCTGGACACGAGGGAGTTGGTTGTTTTTCAGGGGGCATCTCTAAGATAATCAATAAAGAAGAAGTACGTGGTTCCTCGGTGAATACAGAGTATTTATTGCAGGTCGTGAAAGGAAGGGGATTCTTCCTTTCGGAACTGGTGCCCTCACACACCCAGCAAGCTAGGTGTCATGCTTCATCATCTGGGCCTGCTCCTCGTCGGGTCGGCGCTGCAATACCCGACGGGCACCCAAAAAGGGGCTCTTTATCGGAGATCTTTTATTCCTTGCCGGTGGGTGCTGTGGGTGTAAGGGCCCTTTTGATTGTGTGGATGCAGTAGTATGTGATCCCGGATCCAGCGGAGAGGGGTAGGTCAACCACACGGCTTTCATTGAAAGCAGACACATAACTTATATGTGTCCACGGCCCGCTGGATACTGACGAGGCACGATTCAATTAGTGATTGGGTCGTCCATAGAAACAACGGGCGCACAACCCGCTTATCCAAGAGTGGTAGGTAGTTCACCACACCACTGGGTGTAGATAGACTCACTTTACGGTCCTGAAGAATCGCCTTTGATCCTTAAGACAACAATGGCGAGAAACATGTTGACCCACTAGGAATAGAGCGCCCTGATCTTGACCCATTATAGTCAGATAGACGCCTCTCCTTTTTCTATTTTAAATCAGGCAGGGGGCCTACCAAGAATAAAATATGTTCCATAAGGCACCCTGACTTGTTTTAACTCACTTCACATACTACTTCATCCACACAATCAAAAGGGCCCTTACACCCACGGCACCCACCGGCAAGGAACAAAAGATCTCCGATAAAGAGCCCCTTTTTGGGTGCCCGTCGGGTATTGCAGCGCCGACCCGACGAGGAGCACGCCCAAATGATGAAGCATGACACCTAGCTTGCTGGGTGTGTGAGGGCACCAGTTCCGAAAGGAAGAATCCCCTTCCTTTCACGACCTGCAATAAATACTCTGTATTCACCGAGGAACCACGTACTTCTTCTTTATTGATTATCTAGGGCATGTACGTTGGACCTTTCCAAAAGCCCATTGTCCCCATCCTTTTGTAAAAAAGGCATCTCTAAGATGCCATCTGAGTGCATTTTGCAATAGCTACAACACTGGCATCAGTGTGGGTTTATTATGCTGAGGAGTTTGATACCAAACTCCTTAGCATTCAGTAAAGCTATTATGGGGCTGTGGAGTTCGTAATGACAAACTCCCAGCCCATGTACTCAATATGGCTCCACTGCACTTACAATGTCTGTGTGTGGCACAGACACCGTAGGGGCACATTGCTCATGCAGCTATGCCCTCACCTGTGGTATAGTGCACCCTGCCTTAGGGCTGTGAGGCCTGCTAGAGGGGTGACTTACCTATGCCACAGTCAGTAGTTGGTAGGCATGGCACACACGGATGTGTCCCATGTCGACTCTGAGGTTTTGCCTGCACCAAAACACACAGCCTGCAATGGCAGTGTGTATGTGTTTGGTGAGGGGCCTCTTAGGGTGGCACAATACATGCTGAAGCCCTTAGAGACCCTCTCTGGTCACAAGGCCCTTGGTACCACTGGCACCTTTTACAAGGGACTTACATGTGTCCCAGAAGTGTGCCATTTATGAAAACAAAGGTACAGTTTTGGGAAAGAACACAGGCACCGGTAACTCCATTGGCAGGGAGCCAGTGCACACTCAGTGAAAGTGCATCAGATATCAGGCAAAAAGTGGGGGGTAACCATGCAAAAAGGGGCACTTTCCTATAGTGCCACATCCAGGTGACACTTTGTTACACTCAATACCTTAGCCACTATGGCCGTTCACTGAGCCTTTGTTTACCCATGGTTCCATGTCTGACCTCTGGCCATGCATTACAACATGCTTCTTGTAAGCATGGTCTCTTAGTTTACATTGAGGATAGTTACTTCTCCCTGGCCTCTCCCCTCCACCTCCCTACCAGGTACATAAAATAGGGCACATGTGTCATGGGGTTTTAGTGCTTCACAATATTTTTACATTTTGGCCCAACACTGAAGGCTGCTGTGCTGACTTTATCCGCCAGCATCCCACCATTGTGCAGGGGTCCCCATTTCTTTGTCGCCCCTTACAGCTTGCCTCACACTGTAACACATTGACCAATGCAATGCTCCAATATGGCGCAGGCCTTCAACTTGAAGGGCTTCCGTGTACGCATGCGCATTTGTCTATGGGCTGCCGACTACACGGTCATCGGAGTGCACATGTGTGACTGACTTTGCACCGCACTGGCGGTGTTGCCATTTGCATCAGGCTCTGCTGGGCCCTGGGGAATCTGATCCAGTATACCTCATGACGACTTGGCTCCCTCCTCTTGCCTTACTATCCGACCGGGGGGTTTCCATCCCATGAAGTACTACCAATATGGCGGCCATTACTCACAGGCCATTCGGGTGATTTGACCCTTATCACAATCACCTGTGAACCATTTAGTAAACTTATATATTCTACAGGGACTCGGCTACAAGCTCTACCTAGCCGGCAGAGTATAGGTAGGTTGTCCTGTACTGTTGTGACTATGACCCTTGGAGTATCTAACAAACAAAGAATTCTTGTTTTAACGTTGACTTATGTTCTTGGGCATTAACCTTGAGTATTATATTTGTCTGTTCCTGTGTGCTTCCAGCATGCTTAATTAAGTGTTTACTCTGTTCCCACTCGAGGAGACTAACGAGCCACCCTAATTGGGTGAGTTATATGTCCTCCATGCAGTGTGTGTGAAATCCCATTGCCTCTCTTCTCCTTTAAATGTATCACATGTTTGCTGTGTGTCTGTGTACTTCACTGTGCTATCTGCACTATCATCCTACTAACTAGATTAAGAAATGCTGGTATCAAAAAGCTTGCCTTTCAATGGCTGTCAAACTTCCTAACACATCGTACCCAAACTGTCAATCTCGGCACTTTCCACTCCCCAACCTCAGAGTTGACTAAAGGTGAGCCCCAGGGTTCCTGCCTTAGTCCCACGCTGTTTAACATTTACGTGGCTCCCCTTGCAGATCTCCTTAGGAATCTGGACTTCATCCCCATTTCATACGCTGATGACACCCAGCTCCTAATGGCATTTGACAAAAATTCTATCAATGCTCAGTCTGCCTTCTCTGAAGGTATGACAGCCATCTCGGACTGGATGAGGAACAACTTCCTCCAGCTTAATGCTAGTAAAACCGAAATTATGCTCTTCGGAGAAGCACCCCTACTCTGGTCGCCAGAGTGGTGGCCAACTAACCTAGGTCCTGTACCGATCGCTAAAGCTGTGGTGAAAAACTTAGGAGTACACTTAGACCAGAAACTCACGATGAAAGAGCAAGTTACCACCACCGTGAGCTCCTGTTTCCACACATTAAGGGGCCGATTCCGATCTTGGCCGGTGGTGCTCCGAATCGGATTCGGATTTACCGGATCCGATTCGGAGCCCTGTTTCCCGACCGAATCGTACGCAGGTCCGGCCGAGCGAGTACGATGCAGGCACCCGCGAAATCTCCGACCGACTCGAACGCGGCTTCAACACGCTCCGACCGACTCGCATGGACACAACTCGCACCGCGCTATGGGAGACGTTTCCCGGCCGGGTAGTACGATGCGCGCCGCGATCAGTCCGATCGACTCGCGCCGTCCGGCTCGAAAAAGCTGTCGGAGCCGGACTTTGGGGGTCCGCGTCGGACCCCTGTACGCGTAGGCACGCGAGTCGCACACAGGGGGACCCATGGGTCCCCCTACCTGTGCATGTACGCCGCGATGCGCATGGACGCGTATATGCTGTAGGGGGCGCCCTTGTCCGCCTCGCACCTATTGAGTCAATGGGAGCCCGCGTACGCGTCGTACGACAGGCTCCCATTGACTTCAATGGGAGTCCGACCGACTCGAGTCCGATTGCATGCGTGCCCATCGTACTCGTTCGGTCGGACTGCTAGGGTCCGATTCGGTCGGAATTCTCTCCGGGTCCGGCTCGGTCGGAGAGAATTCCGGCCCGAATCGGAATCGGCCCCTAAGTCTTTTGAGGAAGGTTTTTCCCTTCCTCCCTATGACCGTCCGGAAAACTCTACTTCAGGCACTTGTAATGAGTCGCCTTGAGTATTGCAATGCCCTCCTGATCTCAGCTAACGAATCTTCTCTTAACAGACTCCAAGTGGTCCAAAACACAGCGGCCTGACTAGCCTCTAATTCCCCTGCCAGGACCGCTTCCTTGCCTCTACTCCTGGGACTACACTGGTTACCCATTCGCAAGCGGATTCGTTTTAAAATCTGCTGCATAGTACACAAGGCACTACATGGCAACGCCCCAAGCTATTTTGCCGACAGACTCATACGATACCAGCCTACCAGAACCCTCCGATCCGGATCTAAATCGCTCCTCTCAGTTCCCCGTGTAAAGAAATCCCGCATAGGGGGGAAAGCCTTTTACCATTTGGCGCCCTCCTTCTGGAATCAACTCCCTTTACACCTCCGTGAATGCACCAACTATTTGCAGTTCCGTAGGCTTCTTAAAACCGAGCTCTTCTGAATCCCTTCGCTGACTCTGTAGCACGTTCCGTAGCGCGGAGATACCCCTTCGGGGGTGATTCGGGCGCTTAACAAACAAATAAATAAAAATGAATAAATAAAATAGAAGCATGCTGTGGATCCTTCGCATGCTGAACTACAAAGAATTTGTCTTTGTTGGCATGTCCTTGCAATTCTGCCTGTTTATGTTTTTATCTTTATTCTAGGTCGATTCTTTTGAAAATCACTGCATTAAGGTACACCACAATTAGGTTTACTGTGTTTGGATTATCCTGGACAAAAATTGGATTCTATCGACTGTGTAGATTAGATTCTTTCTGGTCCTGATTAATTGCCACTTGATCTTTTCTGACTAGCACGGCAACAAATATGTAGACCTCGGTTTTTGAGCTATCAGAGATCATTGTATTTACTGCTGGCCACAATTTAAAAAAACAAAAAAACAAGTAGACTTACTTTTTAAAATATGCGTCAGAGTCCTACTTAGTGTATTTTAACCTCACTATTTCATTATACACTCACTAAACCACCAATCTATACGTGCTAGCCCTACACTTCACTTCACATACGGCATCAGAACAAAAGATCTCCGACAAAGAGCCTCTTTGTGGGTGCCAGTTTGGCATTTCAGTGCCGGCTCGATGAGGAGCAATGCCCTATGATGAAGCATGACAGCCATTCGGAGGTTTGAGGGCTTCAGTTCCAAAAGGAACAGGCCCCTTGTCTGTTGACTTGGATATAGACCCACTCGCTTTTCTTCCTTCTTCCTATTTTTCTAAAGGAACTGCATACTTGTTTTTAGATAACAAGAAATAGAAAAAAGAACTTCACATTTATCTGAGATTATGAGATGAAATATAACAGACGCATCTTGTCAATTAAAGATAAACATATTTTTGATGTGGTCATCAAGTCCATTTTTATTTCGAATAAATACAGGGTAAGTAAGGAACATCCACAAATTAGACCATTTATTTTTCAAGCAAAAGGACAAAATATCCTTTCATTCAGAAAACTTAATGTTTGACCACCGCAATGTTAATAAGTGAGCTCTTGAAAGGAGAATAATAATTTCCTTTCCCCTTTCATAGTGCATTTTCCATGTACCTGGAACATTTGTAATTATATTTAGCTAAGAAGCATCCTTGCAGCCGGACAATTTCCTGGAGATTTTGAAAGAGTTGAAGAATACTTGTATTTACTTGCTGATGCAGCGTAGGGGGCTTGAGTGGTTTCAACAAAGGGCAACATACTCTCCCTGATGCAGCCTTTCAGAGATGTTCCTTCCTTTTTTTTCTAAGAAATATTCCCTTTTACATTTTGTTGTTTTTATAAAGCAATCTGAAAGCAAGTTCAATAGCCCATCTGTCGGTGGTTTATATAATTATTAATACCAGCCTCTGGGTTTTTTTGTGAGTCAGTCAGTAGTGGGTGGGCAAATGAGTGAGGGTCTGACTGACTGAGCCAGTCAATCATAATCACTCTTGAATGTAGAGTTTACATTATATAGGGGAATTGATTTGGCAGCCATTTAGCCGCATTAGGATGGGCATAGCCATGTATGTCAATACACCAAAATGCCTGTGATAGCAGAAGTGATCACACACAGTTTGACCTCAAATGTCATCACATAGTTGACCTTTGTTCTCCTTAGAGCCTCTCAACATTCTTTTATTTGCTGCTGAAGGGACTAGAGAAAGACAATGTGTGAAGACTGCAGAAGGCAACTAGGGCTCAATGAGGTTTGTCTCCATTGGGGTAATTCATTGTTAGACCTGTCAGCCTTAGGGTTGTCTTCCCCTAAACGTTTTGCATTTACCCTCCACTTTTTGCTGAAATTCGTTTTTGTTGGCTCTAGGACTCAATGCACTCTACCACAGCTAACCACTGCTAAAGTGCTTGTGCTCTCTCCTCTAAACATGGTACAATTGGCTTACACCAGATTGGCATATTTAATTTACTTGTAAGTCCCTTTTAGAGTGGTATACCATAAACCGAGGGCCTGTAAATTAAATGCTACTTGTGGGCCTGCAGCACTTATTGTACCTCACAATTAAGTAGCCTCTTAAAACATGTCCCAGGTCTAAAATTGCAGCCTGAATGTAGTTTTAAATTGCCAATTCGACTTGGCAATATAACCCCCTTGCCAAGCCTTAAACTTCTCTTTAATGATGTTAAAGAATTTATTGAGCGCACATACACCAAACGGTTTCATGGCGCTGAGGTCTAGGGGGAGGCTGTCGCAGTGAGAGGATTAACTTAGTCGTACGCCTGGGAGAACAGCCAGGTCTTAAGCTGTTTCCTAAATTGTGCCTATGAGGTCACAGACCTCAACTCCACAGGGAGAGAGTTCCAAAATTGCGGGGCCAAGACCGCAAATCTTAATCCCCCATGTTTCTTACGTTTAAAGGACGGAGTAGCCAGCAGATTCAGATGGGAGGACCGCAGATCCCGAGAAGGAGTATAGCGCTGGATCCTAGAGGAGATAAATGCTGGACTGTTACCGGAGAGGGCTTTGAAGATGGCGCATCCCAGCTTGAAAGCACAGCGTTTGGCCACAGGAAGCCAGTGTAGGCTTTTCATTAGCGGTCTGACGTGGTGCCATTTGGGCTGGTGGAAAATCAACCTGGCCGCATGGTTCTGCACCAGCTGTAAGCGATGTAATTGATTAGCTGGGATACCTATATACAGTGAATTGGCGTAATCAACATGGGAGATTACCGGAGCTAGGATGACTAAAATCAGGGCTTCCGTGATCAGAAATCTACTGATCTTCCTAATTCTTCACAATTGGAAGAAGCAGGAGGAGACCGCTGAGCCAATCTGAGCTTTCATGGACAGATCATTGCTGATCACAATACCCAAACTTGTGGTAGAACTTACTGGGAGTGGGAATTTCCCAATAATGGAGGCCAAAAGTTGGAGTTCCACGGGTTGGCTGGCCCACCCGTAAGGATCAGCTCAGTTTTGTCAGGGTTCAGTTTTAGTTGGTTACTATTCATCCATTCGCTGATAAAAATCAGGGTAGATTGGAAGTTGGACACGGAAGATGCCGATTGGTTGATATCAAATACCAATTGAAGGTCGTCAGTGTAGTTAAAGGTTCCAACCTTTCTTTCTCTCAAGGAGCGGATCAGGGGTAGTTAAGTACAAATTGAAGAAAAGCGGTGAAAGGGAGGAGCCCTGGGGAACCCCGCAGGTCAGTTTCATTTTGTTGGAGGAAAATTGGCGAGGCGAACCGCTTGAAGCCGGTTGCTGAGAAAAGAAGAGACATTTCAGTACCAGACCCTGGATCCTGGCATTACTGACATGGTAAACCAGGAGATCATGATCGACCGTGTCGAATGCCGCTGACAAATCAAGAAGTACCAGGGCCTGGGTAATGCCCTTGTCTGCCCCCCCTCTGAGCTCATCCATAACCGTAAGAATAACTGACTCCGTTGAGTGTGCAGGTCTAAAACCTGCCTGATGAGAATCAAGAAAATGGGAGTGTTCAACGAAGGAGCTGAAGCAATTTGCCACATGAGCCTCTAACATTTTACCTAAGTAGGGCAACAAGGAGATGGGACGATAATTGCTGAGGACCAGAGGGTCAGAACTAGGTTTCTTTCAGATTGGTACAATTTCCGCACTTTTAAATATATTTGGGACTATACCCAGCTTGAGAGAATTGTTCAGGAGTGAAAGAGGGGTGTCCGGGCAGGTAAGAAAGGCTTCCCGTAATATGTGGGGGGGACAGCCGTCCGTAGGAGAACCAGAACCAACCTTCTTGAGCAAACCTCCCTGGAGATCAAAGGGATTTGATCAAGCAGAAATGGATTTTTGCATTTAAGCGAAGAGTATGTGGGGGAGGTATAGGTAGGGATGCTAGACTTAATAGTGGCAATTTTGCAGAGCTCTGCTCATTCTGGCAGTAGAACCTCCAATGCAAGATTTACCTCTAAGGCCGACTGAGGCCCTGTGATACCCTTAGTGTTTCCAGAGTAACTGCCTGGAACACCGACTTGATTGATGGATCACTTTTTCGAGTTCTAAGCAAGAGGTCTCGTTGGAGCTAGGCTACACTGCACCCATTATACCTTTGGTGTGCGAAATTGTTCAATATATCTTTTACTTCACCAGAAGGACACACGCCCATTGAGCCCTGACGAAGTTCTCCTCATGAGAACGAAACGTGTTGGCTGACCGTTAAATCTCCAATTTTGAGAGAACTAACTGATTGCAAATAAAGGCTTACCTGAAAACTAAAAAACTAAATATTGACTTTTTGGACTTCATCACTTGGCGCACGCCCAATCCCTCCACTACTTAGGATCTGATTTACAGAGGCATCAATTGACGGCTGGTGCCAGGGCTTGTTGCGCAAGGACATCTGATATAATTGAAACTAGTGTGAGGTGCAGAATCAGCAGTCCGCCGTCAAAGTATCTTTGTTAATTTTGGTTTGGAAAGCTCATCTACTATAGAGAAAATATCCTTGGGCTTGTTTGCCGAGTTTAGGATTTTCTTAGAAAAATAATCCGCTTTAGTTTGAAGAATAGCATTTTTATATTCTTTAAGCTGGGTTAGAAATATATCCTTCTTATCTGGGGAGTAGTGGCGTCTCCAGCTACGTTCTGCATGTCTTAGAGCAAGGTTCTTTGCTTTTAAGTCGTCGGAGAACCAACGTTGTGCGTCATGAGGTCTCATGAGCTTGGTTTTCTTAAGAGGAGCAACACTGTCACTAGCAGATTCAAGCCAAGTCTTAATGCTTTCTGCCTGAATGTGGAGAGACTCCTGTACTGACGGGGCCGTGGCAGTTAATAGCGAGCAGAAATCACCTATGTTTGCGCGTCTCCAGTTTCTAGCCATATGGTTCTCTAATCGTTGGGGTTTGGATGAGTGAACACTGGGGAGAGTGAATGTAATAAAATGGTGGTCCGACCAAGTACAAGGAGAGATCAGTAACTTAGAGATCTCCAGGTTAGATGTCCAGACTTGGTCTAAAATGTGCCCTTTTATGTGAGTAGCTGCGCTCGAATGCTGAGTACAATTCATCCCAAAGAGTAGATCTGCCAGTTCAACAGAGCTAGCACTCTCCCGTACATCATTGGGCCAATAGTTAAAATCTCTGATTATGAGGATTCTGGCGTGATTAAGGACTAGATGGGAGATCATTTCGCCCGGTAACTGGGGGAATGTGGGCATGTGATAAGGAGGTCTATAAAATAAAGCGCAAATAAAAGAAGACTGAGGACATTCAAATTTCAAAACTAGGCTGTCAACTGAGGGTAAGCCCACTGGCTTACACTCAGTTGACAGCCTAGTTTTGAAACCCCTAGTGAGGTGAACTGAAGTTTCTGGTGAATGATAGCTGCAACCCCTCCCCCTGCTTTGCCTGAGGTCCTGTTTGCCTGAAGGATATATTCGCTATCAGGTACTGCTGCTAGAATATCAGGGGCAGACTCTTCAGTAAGCCACGTTTCAGTGAGAAGGAGTATATCCGGTTTGTCTGAATCTAAGAGCTGAAAAATTTTGAGCTGGTGTTTCACCAGCGAGCGAGTGTTCAAATAGCTAACTGTAAGTCCCCTTAACTCCTTATGCTGGGGGGTGGCAGAATCTGGCGAGATCATTTGTTTGAGATGAACCTCCAGGCGGGAGGGTTTTGGATAGATTTCTGGGTAGGTATCTCTATGTATTAGAATCCCCACCTTGTCCAATTTAGCCCGGGTGTTAGTGTCAATTGGCGTGTTACCTTGCAGTAGTTTTAGCTCCTTAGCGGAGTAACGGAATAAATGGGCATGGAGTGTAGCCCCTAGCCCTGGTCGGCCGTGGACGGGCGCAGACGGGCTTGCCTTAGGCGCGCCTTCGGCCTGCCGGCGGCGCGCCCGCGCTGCGGCCGTTATTTAAGGCCAAGTGTGGAGATAGACTCCTCCCCCGCCCAACCTGATAGGCTCCAGGGGTGAAACCGGAAAATACGGTCCGAAAGCAAGGGAACAGGAAAAGTGCGATTAAGGCCGGAACAAGGTACAACAATTCAAATTCAATACATTCAATGTTAAAAAGATTTATCAGCGTGAAGTTAAAATACATTAATTGCATATAGTTCATCCCTAAAGTAGGATCTAGGTAGTCCATAGGGCAGGGTGCATTGTAATTAAAAGGTTGAACATTTTTTTAAAGTTTACATGTCCTGGTGGTGAAAAAACCCTAAATTTGTTTTTCACTACTGTGAGGCCTCCCTCACCTGGAGGGTACCATTGGGTTGCCTTATTACATTTATTGAGTGCTAACATTTGATTGGGAACAGTTAAAGATTTCATGTTTCGTGTCTGAGAAATTGCAATAAAGAATTCTCTTTACTGGTAAAGTCTAATTTCAAGTTCCAATTTTGAAAATGCCTTTTTAGAAAGTTGGTATTTTCCTGCCCTAACCATTTGGTGCCTGTAGCCTGGGTCACGTGACTGGGTAGAGTTGGCAGTTGGGCTTTGTTTATTTCTCACAGACAGCAACACAGTAGAGAGTAGTGCCTGGATGGTCCATCAAGTGGCAGGATGGGGGGGGGCAGAGCTGGGCACAGCCCCACTTAAAACTGAATAGACTGTGCTCCACCTTCACACAAAGGACTTATTACCCTTGCATTGTTCATGTAGCCAGCTTGGAGCCAGGGCAGAGAAGTCAGGAAGCTTTAAGCACTTCAAAGGGAATTCTCTAGAAACTTATACTACTTCATAGGAGGCACCAGGTATAAAAATAGGCCCCTCAGACCCACTCTTCAGTTCACTTTCTGGACCTGCAGAACTGCCTGCTGCTGTGACCTGCTGTGTACTCACTCCACAAGACTGCTTTGCTGCACCTGGAAGGACTGCTTTGCTGCCTGGAGCACCCCGTGAACTCTCAAAGTCCAGTCCTGCTGTTTGAGCCTTGGTTCTGTTGTTGCACCCACGACTACCAGAGTGACTCAAGTGGCTAGTTGGCTGGTCTCCTGATCAGAGCCTCAGAGACAGAAAAGGCTCCAACCATCTTGAACCCACACCTAGACCCAGCCGGAGTGAGTCCTAACTCTCCAAGTGGTTCCCCTCCAGTCCTGGATCCTAAGGTGCCCAAATAGCCAAAATCCAAAACTTGGTACTTTGAACACTTTTGGCTAAAAACTATTGTGAGAACTGAGAGAAGCCCAAGACCAACCTGTTCGTCTATCCGCTCAAAGTGCATCGGCGGTCAGCCTGACTTTGCAGCAGCTCCCGCTACGTTCTTCTCCGCAACAGCAAATCCTATTCAGTGGTCCTTCACCAAAGGGGTATTCGGCCTTGTGGAACACTCGTCGGCTACAGTCTCATACTTCTGGCAATTTTTTGACTTCCAAAAAAGAGAATTAGAACCTGATTTAGATCTTGGCAGATGGGTTACTCCGTCGCAACAGTGACGGCTATCCCTTCCGCTGAAATATAAATCCCATTATATCCTATGGGATTTATATTTCAACGGACGGGATATCCTTCACCGTTGTGACAGAGTAACCCATCTGCCAAGATTTAAATCAGGCCTTAAGTATGAATGTAGAACTCTTCTCCCCGACGATGACGCTCCTTCCTTGTTTACCGCCTGCAATCTTGCCCCGCTGAACTTTACCTTCTCAGAACATTTTCTTCAAAATTCTCAGTCTAAAAGTAAGTGCAACCCGGGCCCAATCACTCTTTGTATTCAACCCATGCTCCATCGCGGTCGGTCATATTTTTCAGCTTTGACCCGGTCTCACACGAATAGATGTCCGGGATTGGTGCTTTGACTTTTTAGGCGCTAGTTTTTACCTTAAACTTTAAAAATTCATAACTCCAGTTCTACTGATTGGATTATTGTTATTTTGGTGGCAAATGATTTATTAAATTTAATTTTACTCTATTTTCTAAATTGGTCTGGGATTTTTCTTGTGTTGAGATTTCACTTTATTGCTGTTTGTGTGCTGCATAATTACTTTACACATTGCGTCTAAGTTAAGCCTGACTGCTTTGTGCCAAGATACCAGAGGGTTAAGCACAGGTTAGTTTAGTGATTTTTGTGCTTCACCATGATAAGGATTGTGGCTGTTACTTGAACAGGGTTAACACCCCTTTCTACCAACAACCCAATTTCTCGCATTCACAAAACAATTTTGGAATATGTAAAGTAGTCTTGCTTTCCATACATCAAAATGCCTTTCACAAATTTCCAGTAAGAGATGTCTGCCTTCACCTGGTCTATCTTTTCTATATAGTGCACTAACACATATAAGTAAACGATTTTGTAGTAAATGTGGACGGGACAAGGGGAGTGGTTGGAAAATAGAAATTCCTTACTCAAAAATGGGAAATTGGAGGAGGGGCTTAGGGATGCTAATACAAAACAAACACCCACATAAGACAATTACAATTTGCAAAATACACATTTAAATCCACTGCAGTAGTTCTACTGACAAAATAATCTTAAATTTAATCCAGCCCAGTTTTAGAATAAATCAAGCATGACGTGTTGCTGGTACTGCATTACACTCATGTAGAAATCAATGGAGGCAGGCAATAGCACTAAAATGTAGAAAACATATAAAATACATTAAATAAAAGAATTGTAAATTTAACTTTGATGTATTTTTAAATTTATAATTATTTGTTTTGTATATTTTTATGTCTGTTTTTAAATATACATAATACAATTTAATAACATATGTTGTAAATGATAACATCTTTTTAAAAGAAATTAAAAAAGAAATAGTAACTTGCATCCAAGATTGTGAGACATTCAACACAAATGATACCGTAAGAGTTGATGGAAATTGACATTTAATTTAATTTAGTTTAAGTAAAAAATTATTAAAACAAATTAAGTTACGTTAAAAAGAATTAATTTGTTAAATTGTAGTGCAGTTTCTGTTGTCGTAGTCCTAGGTGAACAGGAGTTAGGGAAATGTGTGTTAATATATATATATTTTTTTTACTTTATTTATTCAGTCAGTCACACAGCTTTATTCGATCTTTTTAAAACTGATCATAAAAGCACAAATTATCTAAAATTCCAACACAATATATACATATATATACACATTTAAAATAAGAATTAAACAGTTGCCGTGAACCACATAAATTCATATAAAAACATTTAGGAAGAAAAAAAAAAGAAGCAGTTCTGAATTAAAATGAGTCAATTAATTGTTACAGCTAAAATCTCGTCCCGCCTTTTACCTCTTCCTAAAACAAGCCCACAAAAATGAGGCAACAGAGCAGCATACAAATGGGTCCCGTAGAGTTTTTAAAAGTACATAGCCACCGGCACTGCCTAAAATTGTGGTACCTCAGGATGGGGAGTATAAATGTTTTCCTTTCCTCTGTGTAGGTCTTACAAAATAATACAATGTGCAGATCTGACTGTACTGCGTGATTATTACAAGGACAGGGTGAGAGATCTGCTAATTTATATTTATTTTGGGGGTATCCCAGGAGTAGCGGGATCATGTTCATGCGAAAACGCAAAAGAATAAATCTGTGCTGCGCATTATTTATTCGTGATAAATACTGAAAACCTTCCCCCAATCTTGGTGGTACCAAATCATAAAGAATGGAGGAATGGTAGGTGCGTTTCTTTTCTCTTCGGGCATACTTTGATCTATTAATAAATAGATCAGTTATTCTTTCCTTTGAAACCCTTTTACAGGACTCAGGGTCCTGAAATAATTCTCCCATCCCTAACGCTTTCAGATGGATCTCTACATAATTTAACCATCCAATTTTTTTTATAATAATCTAAATTACAAAAGTCCTTAATAATGGTTTGAGTCAAATCCACTGTAGACCTCCGCCATATTGATAGCCACAACAAGACTGGATCCAGTCTTACGTTGTCGCTCAAATAGGGAAGCCCCAATTCACAGTGTAAAATATAATTTGGGGCTGATTGCGGTAAGGACACACGATTTTAAAAAAAAGAATCTTCTATTTGTTGTAGCGGTGCAACGTTAACCATACCCCACACACCTGCCCCATATATTGCAGCGGACTTTGTTTTAGCCGAATATATGTTCTTAATTGCATCCAGTGGGCTGCCTCCCAACTTCTTAGCAAATTTTTTAACAGCGTTAACACTCCTTTGCATTCCCTGAGCTCTTGCTGCCACTAAATTAGACCATGAATGGTCTTTATCAAAAAGCACTCCAAGGTATGAAAAGGAGTAAACTACCTCAATTTTCTTGCCTGACAACTGGAAGTGGGGATGTCTTTCACCTCTTACGGCTCCAGACACAATTATAAATGATTTCGATTCATTGACCTTTAGGTCAAGGGAGGCCATAAAGGCGGAGTAGGCTGTTATTAGCGTTTGCAAGGCTAAGCCCGATCTGGCCATCAATACCGCGTCGTCAGCGTACGCCAGAATCGGAAGGGGGATACGATCAAATTTAGGCACATCTACCGGTAGAGCAGACAGGGAGGACTCTACCCCGTTAGTGTAGATTAAAAAAAGAAACGGGGCGAGAACACAACCCTGTCTTACTCCCTTTTCGATTTTAAAGAGGCGAGTGCACTCCCCCTTCCTGCTATACCTCACACAGGCAGTGGCATTGGCGTACAACTGACGTATGAAACCAATTATTGGTGGATCAATACCCATGCTCTCCATCATGGACCACAACCTCGGGTATGACACACAGTCAAAAGCCGAGGTTAGGTCCATGAAAGCCATGTACAATTTGCCAGCCTTTGCCTTAGTGTATTTCCCTATAGTTAGGGAAAGATTTAAACACTGATCGACCGTCCCCATTCCTCTACGAAACCCATATTGTGCCTTCATAAAAATATTATGCGATTCGGCCCAGTCCTCCAATCTGGCCAAGAGGACCCGTCCCATAAGTTTGGCAGTAGTGTCGAGGAGGGATATGGGGCGATAATTCTTAGGGGATCCCCTGTCACCTTTTATAAATGGGCACAATTAAACTCTGGTTCCAAGAAAGAGGCGGGCCTACTATCTGAATACTATTAAAAATGTTTGTAAGTAAAGGCACCCACATATTATAATCCTGCTGAAAGAGATCAATTGGAACTCCATCTGGCCCAGGCGCTTTACCAGGGGTGCAGGCTTCCAGCACCTTTCGTATCTCTAATACAGAGAAAATTAACCCTCCCTGTGATAAAATCTCTGGGGAGGATAGTAGTGGAGTTGGGGGGATTGCTAAGCCAAATATTCCTTCGAAGTGGCTCACCCATGCCTCTTCCTCTACATGCACATCTAATGTAGGATCCTGGATGTCTTTAAAATGTGGGGCATTCACGATTTTCCAGAAATCTTTACTACTGCCTGACATAGCTGCTTCTTCAAGATCTACCCATGCCTGTGCCCTAAGATCTTTCTCCCTAGTCCTCCTCACTAGTTTATAATCTTTATGTAACGCACACACTACAGAACAGTCTCTGGGATGCGTATTTAGAGCTTTCACAAGGGCTTTTTTTGCTGTTGTACAGGCTATATCAAACCACCCCACTTTGACGGTAGCATTAGCTGACTTAACCCGTGTGAGTGCTAATTTTACTTTTTCCAGAAGAGCAATAAACTGGGTAACCAAGAATAGAGGTGATGAATTCTCTTCCAGACAGGCTAATATTTCCTCCTTTATTTGAGCTATAATTTCAGGGCTTAAATTTAGGGGCATATTAGCAAGACCGGCGATAAAATCATCGCCGTTTTAGCGGCAGGAAACTGCCGCTAAAGCGGCGATAATGAGCTTGCTAATATGCGTTATAGAAATTCAATAGAAACCCAGGTTAGATGTCCTGCACATCTAACCTGGGCTTCTATTGAGATTCTATAACGCATATTAGCAAGCCCATTATCGCCGCTTTAGCGGCAGTTTCCTGCCGCTAAAACGGCGATAATTTTATCGCCGGTCTTGCTAATATGCCCCACAATCTTTGTACTTGTGACCACTTCAACTGGTAACCATTTTTTCTGGACAAATTCACAACTTCTACAACTTTATTGTGCTCTTTAGGATCAGATAAAATACTTAGATAAATAGATAACATAGCGTGATCACTATAAGAACAAAATCGAGTACTCGTGTGGACCACTTTCCCATGTAAATGTGCCGAAGCTAAAATATAGTCTATAGTAGACTCTTGGATACCCCTTCTAAAAGTGGACTCTTGCCCTCCCTCTTCTGGTACATTTATTAAGGACAAGTTCCACTTATATAACAGACTGTTCAAAACATCACCGTACTCATTATGTGCGAAGTGTGAAAAGAGGTTATTGTAGGAGTCCTCTACTCCACATACCCTAGTGCCATTGAACTTACAGAGATGAGCATTAAAATCCCCCACCCATACAAGATTTACACTACCCCCATTTTTCCCATTATACAATTTCTCAATCTCTAATGCTAGTGCATCTACCACTTGCCTCGAGTTCCTCCCAAACTCATTATTGTAAAAATTAACGATTGTCCAAATGCCCTGTTTCCTACTACCCATCTCAAAAATCTGAAAATGAGTATGTCTAGGACCAACTTCTTTGATTTGAAGGGGTATAGTATTTGAGAATAGAGTAAGTAAACCTCCCTTCGCCCTTCCAGAGAGTGATGGAACAGCTGGGGAATAGAAGGTGCGAAAGCCTGAAAAGAAAATTGGATCTATGGCCCAGGTCTCTTGAAAGAATACTACCTCCATACATTGCCACTTATTTATCCATTCAGGATTGGCTATTTTGGAAGCTAGACCTGCCACGTTCCACGTTAACATATTGGGCCCAGTTCCCTCAATATCAGTCATACAGGTTGGCAAGGGGTACTCAAATTCCTGTACCCCCCTAGGTGCTAAATTTGCAACTATGGTGGCCTCCTCGGAGGATCGTGTACGCAGTGGAATCCCCAAGGGGCTAACCTCTGCAAGGGCCACAATAGTTGCCCTGCTTAATATTTTAGGGGGTGATACAGGTAGTCAATCGCATTCCTCCAGGTTCGACAGGGGTGCAAATCTATTATATAAACTAATTCCAGAATTTAAAAGGGGTCCCTCGTTCATACCATAAGGCGTTTTCAATTGTGTACCCCTGTATTCCCCTCTCATGGTCACACCCTGGCCATTGTAGAAGAATTCCAGGGGTAAAGGTATTATCTGGGAGTTCCTTTGAGAAAAGCCATGGGAGTTGGCTAGAAGAGAAGCACTTGTGTGCACATTGTTAAAATTAATTACCACACAGTCGCCACCAAACGCTTTTCTTAAACCCCCCACCCATCCCACTCTCCTGGCCATAATAACTTCATTGGCCAATTGCCTTCTCCCCCCCTCGGTCATATGGACATTACTTGTTAACCAATGAAGACATTTGTCCATTAATTGTCTTGTAGTTTCACTTTGATCTTCTCGATGGAGTGGGACATTTGCCAAAACCAGGACCAGTGGTGCAGCGGCAGGGGGGAGATGAAGAGTTTGTTGTGGCTGGTGCTTAAGTATTCCAGCAAAGTTCTCAGGTGACCCTGCCTGGTGCATATCTCTTCTATCTTCCCTCCTTGGTAGTAGTGGCTGGCGAACTAGGTCCCCGTCATTTAGTCCTTGGCCGGGCTGAATAGCCCTTGTTACATTCATATTAGGGAGGGGGTTTAAGGGCTGTGATACAGCGTTGGAGGATCCTCCAGGGGGTATAGACGATGTCAATGTCATTATTGAGGATGGAGGTGGCCCTCGTGCCTCCATCGATGGTGCTGATTCAGTATTCCTAGGTGCTATCATAGAAGCAACATTCTGCGGGGGCATACGGGCAAGTAGTAAACAATTCTGCGTTTCTAATTCCCCCAGCTGTGTTTCAATTAGAGACAATTTAGTCAAAATGGGAGCCATTATATCTTTTAGCCTTGTAGAAACTTCTGTCCAAAAAGAGTCCGGTTGCAGTGCCTGAAACGATGGTGTGTTAAGGGACACTGACGCTACCTGTTTTTTGGAATTCGTAATCTGCACTTTTGTTTGGACAGTTTTAGTTTTGGGCACACGAGTAGTTTTAGGTTGTTTAGCTTTTATTCCACTAACGGGCCCTCCTGCTCTGGTTCGCTTAGCCGGAGGAATAGGTGAAGAATCCAGTAATGAGCCATTCAAGGGGGAGTGCTCTTTACCTGTACTTGGTAAGCTCCCTGTATACAAATTGGAGAGCAATGGCCCATGTTGGTCTTGTATAAGGACTAAAGTATTTTGGGGCAATGGCGATTGCATTGGTTGTATTGGTTGCGTAACTGGGAGGATATCATTTACAAGGCCTGAGGACACACCCTGTGATAAAAGGAGCAGCTCCATAGAGAGACGCCTTTCCGTCAGCTCAATCTCATGCGAGAGGACGCTGGCTGCTCTTACTAGGAAAGAGTCCAAAGTAGTTCCGACTCCCCCTCCCATCTTTGCTCTCGTTCCCTTGACTTTCGCCATCTGTGGTGTAAAACAATAGGTAAAATCGTCCGTACCTCAAGCGGCTGCAGATGTAAAGAGGGTGGGCCCAGCCCAGCCTTCTCCGGGCTCCGACGGGCGCGGCCCGTGCGTGTCCCACGCGCCGCGGGGCGCGCCTTGCCTTTTGTAGTGCGTCCGCGCGCTAAGATTCCTGGACGCTGTGGTCCGCTGTGGTCCGCTGTGGTCCGTGGGGGCAGGAGACAGGAGAACAAACAGTCCCGGTGACTACAAGCGCCGCGGGGCGCGCCTTGCCTTTTGTAGCGCGTCCGTGCGCTAGGATTCCTGGACGCTGTGGTCTGCTGTGGTCCGTGGGGGCAGGATACAGGAGAACAAACAGTCCCGGTGACTACAAGCGCCGCGGGGCGCGCCTTGCCTTTTGTAGCGCGTCCGCGCGCTAGGATTCCTGGACGCTGTGGTCCGCTATGGTCCGTGGGGGCAGGAGACAGGAGAACAAACAGTCCCGGTGACTACTTTATTTATTCAATTTTTCACACCATAAACTGAGCGGTCATAAACAGAGCTTTCAATGATATTGTCTTTCAACTTATTTCCATTATACATCTGAGTCCCGTACATGTTTCACAATAAATTATACATTTATGGCACAGCAGTATACCCAGCGTCAAACATGGCTAGGGTGTTGCCCAAGCACCAACTTTTACATGTTACTACTGCTATCAGACCCATTGTCCTGCTCACTTCTAGTTCCCGGTGGATTTAACAATCCCCTGCATAGCTCTCTCCAGATTACAGTGTCCTCCTCTAGCTTATCATCCTTACGACAGGCCTTCATATGCAGTTCTTCCGCAAAGGACCACTCTCCCACATCCCTTATCCAGCTTTCGAACGTTGGAGTCCGTTCACCCATCCAGCATATTGCCACCCTCCATTTGGCCAACACCAATGCTATCTGTGTTAACTTATTGGCCATTTTTCGTTTCTTGCGTTGCGGGACCAGCCCCAGGAGACACTGTTCTGGCGTAGCCCCTAACAAGATTCCCACCCCTTCACGCATTCTTACTACTACATTAATCCAGTACTGTTGTACTTCTGGGCATTCCCACGCCAGATGCAAAAACCTCTGAATGGGCCCTGTGACATCTAGGGCATTCATGCGACCACCTGGCATCTATACGGTGGAGCCTCACAGGGGTCATATACACCTGTTGTACAAAATTATAGTGCAGTAGCTTCAGTTGGGGATTACAAGATACCTTGCACGTTAGTGTGCATTCCCTCACCCAGCTTTTCTCCGGCAATGGTGCCTGCAGATCTTCATTCCAAGCGTCCCATGCCTTAAGGGCTAGGGACCCAGAGTCCACCCTCATAGCTTTATACAATAACGACACCAGCCTACGCCCACCCCCACATGTTAGCAGTATATCTAGGGTCTCAGTGGTCTGGGGCAGGTCTGGGTAAGTATGCCATGTGACTTTAGCCAGTTCCACCAGGCCTGCATATTGGAGATATTGCCCCTGCCCCAAGTCAAATCCTTCGCACGCCTGCTCAAAGGTAATAAAGGTGTCATTCACATTCACGTCCGCCAGATCCATGCAGCCACCCTCCCTCCAAGCCTGGAAGGACATGCTCTCTATCATCCTCCGCACTGGAACTGGCTGCCAGATGGGCAACTCTGGGTGAAATGGAGCCCGCCCCAACACTCATTCCACAAATTTCTGCCACAAGAAGGCCATTTGCCGGGCCACATATGGTAGGTCTACACTAACCCCTGCACCCTCCATCAAATTAACAGGTAGGCTCTCTGGTTGCACCCGGCTGCTAAGTAAACGCTTTTCCCAGTTGTCACCCTCATCCAACCATTGTGCAGCATGTTAAAGGTGCGCCGCATGATAATATAGGTCAAACCTAGGCACCCCCAACCCTCCTCCTCATATCGCTTCGAAAGGACCGGCAGCGCTACTCTGCAGCGTTTCCTCGCCCAGAACAGGGATATTAATCGTGAGTTCAGTTCCCGAAACACCTTCGCAGGGATCGCGCACAGTGCATTCTGCAAGACGTACAGACATCTAGGTAGCATCACCATCTTTGCCACAGCTATTCTACCCATTAGAGACAGCGGCAGCGTGTTCCAAAAGTCAACTGGACGCCTCAGGGACTCAACTACCCTAGTTATGTTCAGCTGAAGTAATTTTGCATCCCCGTGCTCCACCTGCACCCCCAGGTATCTGAAGTGGTCCGTCTCCCATCTCACTCCCAGACTAGACAGCTCCTCCGCCCTGCACTCTCTTAATCTTGCCAGGGGGAACGCCACGGACTTGCACCTATTGATGCGCAATCCCGAGTATGTTGTGAATTGGTCCAACAACTGCAGCAGTTTCGGGATTGCCTCTCGGGTGGACGTGACGTAAAACAGCGCGTCATCCGCATATAACGAAATAAGGTGGGTACCATTCTCTATTTGTATGCCCCAACGACCTAGATCTTGTCTAGCCCATATCGCCATAGGCTCTATAGCCAGAGCAAACAGCAGTGTCGACAGGGGCATCCCTGCCGCGTACCTCGCCCCAGCAACCACTGCACTGACCTGGTTAGACCCAGCCGCACCCTAACCGATGGGTTCATATATAATATTCTTACCCATCTGCAGAACCGTGGCCCAACCCCCAACACTCTGAGAATTTCCAACAGATAGCCCCAGTCCAACGTGTCGAACGCTTTTTCAAGGTCAATGGAGACCAATGCCATCTCCTCGGGGGCTGCGTGCATCTCGTGCAGTATATGCGTTAAGCGTTGTATATTCATGGATGTGCTATGGCCTGGCATAAAACCGCACTGGTCCTCCTGAACTAGGTAGGCCATGTGCGGCCCCAGCCTTTTGGCCAGCACTTTGCATAAGATTTTAACGTCTGTGTTAATCATTGTCAATGGTCGGTATGCTGCCGGGTCCTAACTGTCCTCACCCAGCTTCGGGATTATACAAATTTCACCCTCGCGCATCGTTAGAGGTAATATTCCGCTATCAACTTCGCTGAATATGCCTGGTAATACTCAATTGGCAGCCCGTCGCCCCCGGAGCCTTAGCCTTGGGTATGTCCGCTATTGCCTCCGCTATCTCCTCTTCGGTAATCTGCGCATCCATCTCTGCCCTAGTTTCTTCGGACAGCCTCCTCAGCTGAAGCCTCTCCAAGAATGGGATATAGAGTTCAGCTCTGACCAAGGGGTCGGCCATATACACTTTCTCCAGGTGTTGCCGAAATAGTTCCAGCCGAGTTGGCGATGCAGCGAGCGCAAGGTAAATAGGTTTATTTATTTATTTACTTACTTTACTCCTGCCCGTCGTATGTCCGACTCCACTACCCCCCCACCCAGCCCCTCCCCCGCCTCACCGCCCCGCAGCACTCCCTCTGCGAGCCGCCACTGTTCCCTGCGCAATATCCACACCAGTAGTCGGCCGGACTTGTCTCCCTCTGCGTGCAGTCTTCGTCGGTATTTAGTAAGCGTATATTTGTCCAGCCTATCCCACGTGTCTGCGACCTGCTCACGCAGTGCACGTTCTCGCTCCTGGGTATCATCTTGCCCTTGCGGCCTTGACTGGAGCTCTGCCAGATTGCCCTCCCTGTCCCGCAGTTCAGATTGCATTTGTTTCCGAACGCTATACATTAATCCCATTGCTGCCCCCCCCGAACCACCGCCTTCATTGCGTCCCACTCATTGGCTCTATTGCCTGCCGTGCCCCAATTAAGAGATAGGTACTCTGCCAGCGCGTTTGAAATTGCTTCTCTACCAACTTGATCTTCCAGTATATCAGCAGGTAATCGCCAGCTACAGGGACCCTGCTCTCCGGCAAACCCACTGAACCGAGCAGCACACTGGTGCATGATCTGACAAAAATTGTGCCAAGTGAGTGATCTCTGCTGCAATAAATGCGGGGTACTCCGTTGCCAATACCCTATCTCACCGGCCAGGCGTATTGTGGGTGGGTGTGTAACATGTATATATTTTCCGAGTTGGGTGGTGATCTCTCCAAACATCCCTAAGGCCCAGGTCCTGCATCACCTTCTGTAACTGCTTCGTCATTCACGGCTTGGTACCCATCCTGGGTGGACATCTGTCCAGCTCAGGGTCCAGCACACAGTTAAAATGTCATTACCACAGCATTGGGGTATCCAGGTCTGCAGTGATTAAATCCTGCAGTGTCAAAAAAAAGTGGGCTCAGATGTTTAATATTCTTAATTA
The DNA here is from genome assembly GCA_963921515.1 of Calotriton arnoldi. NCBI lineage: Eukaryota > Metazoa > Chordata > Amphibia > Caudata > Salamandridae > Calotriton > Calotriton arnoldi. The sequence goes on from CAWUFW010005661.1 coordinate 576,368, forward strand.
AAAATAAAGATTTTCAAATTAAAAATTGAAATTCTTTTTCTTAAAACCCCCTATTACTTTCGATACAGAGATGTCACTGTGGTGATGCAGAACTCTACAAACAGCAGGAAAGTTACCAAAAAGAACCTTTATGGTAGTATAATCCGTTGTAGGAGTTTTCACTCTCTCATTTGAGGTGGTGAAGACTAGTCAGTCCATATCTAGACCAGTGGCCTTGTAAGCCCCCGCTTTTGGAGCTTAAGTGGTGGTTCACACTGGCTCCTATGGTCCAATCAGCTAGGCCGCACCAAAATATTTATTTGTTTAACTGGACTCTTAAGTCTGTAGGTACGTGACAAAGCCTCATAAAATGCTTCAAGGGACTGCCAGGAAAGTGCTGAAGTGTGCAAGGTAAAGACTGTTGAGTGAACCAGTAGGCAAAAATGGAAATTATAAAAAATATTGAAAAAGGGCGGAGAGCAGCAAACAGAGTGAGCACAATGGAGAAAAGAAGGAAAAGAAACATGGTAGATGGAAGCTGCAAAGGAAAAGTGGAGAAAGAAAGGTGGAAGAAATGGTGAAAAGGTGGAAGAAAACATGGAAGAAAGGAAGGGTGGAAGAAAGGCAGATTGAAAAGAGCAAATGAAGGAAGTGTTCATGGATGAAGGAAGAAAGGATGGGGAGAGGAGTTGGCCTAACGGCTAGGGCGTTCGACCTCGGACCTGGGGAACTGGGTTCGAGTCTCGGTAATGACGCTGAACATCCTGTGATTCTGGGCAAATCACTTAATCTCCCCGTGCCTAACAAAAATGAATGCGTGTCCTCATGTAACGTAACTGGTGCTATGTAAAGCGCTCTGATACCCGATTCGGTTGCGGGTCAAGTTCGCGCTATATAAAACTCTGCAAAAAAAAAAAAAAGGATGATTGGACGGAAGGGTCCAAGGATGCTTAAAAGGATTGATAGATGGGTGAAAGGTTGAATGGATGAAAGAGTGAAAGAATGAAAGATTAGATATGGGTAGATGAATGGATTACTGTGTGAACAGAATGGTCACTGGATGGATGGAATGGTGAAAGAATGGATGGATGGAATAACAAATCATGGAAGGATGGGAAAGAAATGTTGGTTGGCTGGGTAAAAGGATGAATGTGTGAACTGATGGATAAACGGAATGATGAAGCAATGGACTGAAGGATGAAAAAGTGTAAATATGGATGGGTGGAAGAAAGGTTGGGAGGATGATTGGATAGATAGATTAACGATCTTATGGTGAACAAACCTATTCAAGGGAGGGTCGGACTTACTTCTTTCACCCACTCATGTCTTTAGAGATTTGAATCAAAGTGGGGGGCATTTTAATTTCCTGGCTACGCCTTTGATTTAGACGGAAATCATCACAAGAAAGTGGTGAATTAAAAATTTGCAAACATTCGTGACAAGAATTTTCAATTCTATTAAGGACATGGAGGCGAGGATTATGCTTCTCATTTCTTTACTAGAAACTCAGCAGCCAATGAAAACACAGTAACAAAAGTCACATGACCAACCATAGAGTACTATGATATATAAGGTCCGGGCACAACCATAGTGTCCTCTTTCTTTGTAACCATAGCAGTTAAGTCCATTCACGACCTGCTCTTGAAGAACAACCGGCGGACGAGAACTTCTCCAAACCAGTAAACTGAAGGCCCAACGGGGCTACACTTCCGAACAGGGACACGGCCCAGGAACTCCAACATCGTGGTAACACGAAGAACTGTACAATACTCAGCAGCAGCTGCACGATTATTCAGGCTTTACTTAGTATCCGCACCTGGAATAATAAAAGAGTACCCCTTAATAGCAATCCATCATCAAAAGGCGAAAACATCGACAAAGCAGAAGAAAGGGTGGGAGAAAAAAAACAGACATGTGCATTATAAAATAGCATGATTGAACAGACAATGTCATACAATGCATCATAATTTTGGGTGGGATAATCCTCGCCTCCGTGTCCTTAATAGAATTGAAAATTCTTGTCACGAATGTTCGCAACTTTTTAATTCTATGTCAGGACCGGAGGCTCCGATTATGCTTGTTCAAAGCTTAGCCACCACAACAGAAGCAACATCAACAATCGGTTTATAATAAAAAGCTTTAAATGTACTCTCTGTAGACCAGTCAACTGCGTTCATAATGTCTGACAAACTGACACCAGCTGAAAAGGCCTTGGACGCCATCGCTTCACGAGCTGAATGGGCCCCAAATTTTGAAACGTCGATACCCGCTTCGCCCATGAGCCAACGCATCCATCGTGACAATGTGGCTGGAGTCACGGGGCGAAAGGGTTTCTGAAGAGCAATCAATAATTGACCCTGCATATCTGATCGGAATTCGGCAGTACTTACTTCATAATCCTTGACGCACTGTACAACACACAATTTCGGATTAATAGGAAATGCTGGGTAGGAGACTGAGGAAGTATTACACTTAGTCCTCCGCGAGTTATTGAATGATACCCCTTCTGGGGGAAAACGGCGCCCTGCTAAATCCAGGCCTCTAACATCTGAAACTCTCTTGCAAGAGACAAGGCAAAGCAACATAGTGAGCTTAGCAGATAACTGTTTCCGAGAAAGATATTTGTTAGAAGGCCAAGATTCCAGAAACTTCAGGACAACCGAAGCGTCCCATAAGTGAGAGTACTTTGGACACGGGGGTTTAACCATTTGAACGCCTCTGAGCAGTTTACACACCAACGGATGCTCACCAATTGGTTTGCCATCCACGGGTACATGCCCTGCAGAGATGGCCGAACGGAAGTTGTTCACCGTCCTGTATGCTAGGCCCGAGGATGCCATTGAACCCAGAAAATTTGCTGCTAGAGAGACATGTGCTGTAGCGGGATCCACGTCCCGTTGAGAGCACCAATCACACCACCGTCTCCAAGAGGAAGCATATCATTTGTGAGTGTTGGCCGACCAGGCCTCGTTGATGAATTTATCAGCTTCCATTGAAAGGCCCGGGACTTTCCATCTGTCCCTGAAACCCGCCAAGCTACCAGAGGAAGTTGGCCTGATTCTACTAACGGATGAGGGTTCTGTAGAGGGTCCCGCAACAGGTTCCGTAATCGCGGAAGAAGAATTGGAACCGCACAGAGCATTTCCAGAGTCACTGGGAACCACGCCTGTGCCCCCCATAGTGGAGTGATAAGAATCAATTCCTCTCGATGAACGGAGGGAAGGCATAACACAGGGATGACGGCCACTCTTGAAGGAACGCATCCGTGGCCAGGGCCTCCGGGTCCGGACGCCAGCTGTAAAACCTGGGCACTTGCCTGTTGAGGCGGGACGCAAACAAGTCTATGTGGCAGGGACCCCAAAGGTCGATCAGATTCTGGAACACCCGAGGGTGTAGCATCCAGTCGCTGAAATCTTGCAAGTGACGGGAGTGCCAAACTGCCACCTCGTTGCTGTAGCCCGGAAGATATTCCGCCACTACCAAAATTCTGTTCTGGAGGCAAAAGTGCCAGAAGTCCTTGGCAATTTCTGCCAGCATTCGGGACTTCGTGCCGCCCAACTTGTTCACATATCGTACCGCCGAAATGTTGTCCATCCGAAGGAGGATACAACAGTCTGTTTCCTGAGGTGACAGACAATGAATCGCAAATGAACCAGCCAAGAGTTCCAGGCAGTTGATATGCAATGAAAGTTCTTCCGGCAACCAACGGCCACCCGTGGACAACTGGCCGCATCGGGCTCCCCAACCCCACCGGCTGGCATCGGATTCGATCACTATATCCGGAGTCGATCCGAACAGGGCTCGGCCGTTCCAAGCCTCCATGTGGTGTAACCACCATAACATCTCGAGCCTCGCCTCCTCTGAGAGGGGAATCATTTCCGAGTAACTGAGGTCTTTTTGAAGATGTCGTATTTTCAGCCGTTGAAGGGCCCGGTAGTGAAGGGGACCCGGGAAGATTGCCTGAATTGAGGAAGCTAGTAAGTCCACTATCCGGGCTACGGATCTCAAAGACACCATTTCCTTGTGAAGTGTCGACCTCAATTCCCTCTTGATTGACCTGATCTTTTGCATCGGTAAAAGGAGCTGACAAGTCAGGGAGTTGACAAGGAAACCCAGAAACTCGATCGATTGAGACGGGATCAACATCGACTTCTGTTGATTCACAATGAACCCGAGACTCTGTAAGAGATTGATAGTCCATTCGAGGTGCAAGATGACTAGTTGGGGGCAGTTCGCCATCAACATGATGTCGTCCAGGTAGACGATCAAACGAACTCCTCGTGCCCTCAGAGATTCTACCACCGGACGGAGGAGTTTCGTGAAGCACCACGGTGCTGACCAAAGGCCGAACGGGAGAACCCTGTACTCGTAACAAATCCCCTGCCAGAGAAACTGCAGAAACCGCCGATGAGGGGCGAAGATAGGGATGGATAAATACGCATCCTTCAGGTCCAGACGGACCATCCAGTCCCCCTCGCGGAGGAGATCGTGCAAAATATGGATGCCCTCCATCTTGAAGTGACGGTAGATTATCCAGGAATTGAAATCTTTTAAATTTAAGACCAGTCGGGATCCCCCTCCTTTCTTCTCCACTAGGAAAACATTGCTGCGAAAACCGTGAGGGTGGAGAGTCGAAACCACTATGGCCCCTTTCTGAATTAGCAAGTCTATTTCTGCGGAGATAAAGGTCTGATCGTCTTGGGAAAAAAACATCTGTAGAGGGGGTCTGTTCTGGGAAGGATGGTCGTACAGTTCTAATTTGTACCCCTGCACGGTTTCCAAGACCCATGCATCTTGAGAGATTGTGCGCCAGTTGTCTAGGAAAAACTTCACTCTGCCCCCCAAGATTACCTCTGAACAGGGAATCAGTCTCACCTGTAGATCCGGAATCTTGTTGTCCGCCTGAATTGCCTCCAAATCTGCCTCTGCGGAATCTATTCCTGGAGCGTCGCGTTGGATAGAAGGAGGAGTTGTTACTGGAGTTGGGGTCCTGATAACCTCCTCATTGCTGGCCGCGCGGGGCGCCTTGGTTATAACCCCGGCCGAACGAGCGCCCTCGAAATCGTCCGGCCCTGCCGAAAACCGGGCAGAACGCCCGTCTGAGGGACCCTTGGGCTTTGTCAAGACCGCTGAACGTGGCAACAAACTTGGTCAATTCCTTGAGGAACGGCTGCCCGAAAAGCAAGCCCTGGGCCAGTGGGCCCGATTCAGACGTTGAGAGTTCTGCCAATTTGGGGTCTAGTTTCAACAAAATAGAACGACGACGTTCTGCAGACAGTGCACAGTTGGCATTGCCGAGCTGGCATACTGCACTCTGGGCCCAACCGATGAGCTCCTCTGGATCAATCCCAAGTCCGGACTCTTTGGCCCTAAAGCCTAACTCAAGGATCTTTGTTAGAGGGCCGGTCACGGCCAACAATTTATCCTGACATGACCGCCAAGATCTATCAAGACCTTTCCTTGGGATCCTTCGAATACTTCTTGAGGTAGGTAAGCATGGAGGGATCAACCTCGGGAGTTTCCGCCACCTTGCCTGCCAAATCGGGTCTAGGGCATTCCGAGCGAAGACACGCCCGTACATCTTTATCAAAGGATTGACGCAGATGAGACTGGACATAATCAGCCACTTCTTGGGGTGGCAGCCAGGCAGAGGAATTGGGGTGAACAATTTCGGTGGGCTCAAAATTGAGCACCTTGGGAGCCGACGGCCCGGTCATGTGCCTCTCTTTCCTTGCCTTTTTGGCAGGTCTAGGAGCTTCCTCCTGATCGGTTGAGGGGTCGGAGGAGGTATCCTGGTCATCCTCTTGGGTGATCTCTGTAATAGTCGCCTTACCGGAGGGGGCGGAGCACTCCTGCTCTTCCATAGACTTTGCGAGTCTGGCGAAATCCGCGGAGTGAGGGTTCTTTACACCCGAACCACCAGCTCTGGGACGAGTACCTGCAGTAGGCAGCCAGCCTTGTTGTTTGGCGTAAGTACATAGGTGACGCTTGAGGGGTTCTATGGCCTTCACCAAAGCTCTATTCACAGAGTGTTGGATTCCGGCATCTAAAGCCTCTACGAAGTCTTGTTCCATGGACCCAGTGGGTTCCTCGTCATAATAGTAGTAATCCTCCTCATAGTATTCAGCCATTATACCACACCGAAATGTGACTCTTCCCCAGGAGGATAGTCTGCAGATACAAGGGTAGTAACCCAAGCAAAGTAGTCAGAACCAGTATATTCAACTAAATATAGTAATCAGGGGGAGTGGTAGACCCCAGGCAAGCCAAGCGTAATCCTTGAAAGGACTAAGTATATTTTTAGGACGTGGAGGGAGGGCTTGCCAACCACTCTAGGCAAAGCCTATGCAAATTCTACAGCCCCAATCGGTAGAATTAAGGTTTGGGACGTAATGGGAGCATTAGCGCTGTAATTAAAGTGCAAAAACACACACAACCCCGGGTCAAAGGAGCTAAAAAAGCAGCTCCGGCGTTCCTTGAAGCCCCAGACAGAAATGACAAGGCAAAATGGCCGCCGCGCATGCGCGGTAACAGCCGCACGCTAGTAATGAAAAGAGGACTGCGCGTCACCGGAGACGCGCGTCCTCGCTCCCTGAAAACCTCCCGCTCCACTTGCTTAAAACAGACGGCACAAGCGGGCTGCGAGAGCCCAATCGGAACTGAACGCGGTACGCCGGGAAGGGAAACAGCTGGAAACAAAGTAATGCGAGCGTTGAAAGTCGGAGCAAAGCTCCACATACACTTCAATAGCGGCAATATGAAATCCTGAATATCAACAACCACAGCAGTGAATTAAGCATAAAAGACATGCAAATTGCATTCAATGACATACAAATCGATAATAGTAGCATATAGTTCAATAACCCTTACACTAAGCAACAAAGCACAAGGAAGGGGAAAAGCACTTAACTGGCTGCGGAGCAGCAAAGAAAGAGGACACTATGGTTGTGCTGGGACCTTATATACCATAGTACTCTATGGTTGGTCATGTGACTTTTGTTACTGTGTTTTCATTGGCTGCTGAGTTTCTAGTAAAGAAATGAGAAGCATAATCGGAGCCTCCGGTCCTGACATAGAATTCCATCAATGAGGAAATCCACATAAGATCTGCATATGTAACCTTACCTTTGTGAATAGGCCCCTTTCTCTTTAAACTGCTACCTACATACCCTGTAAGGCCAAAGGTAGGTAAGGGAGTGCCAGTGGACTCATCTACCAAGAGTATTAGAGTGTTTTGACTGCCAATGTAACAAACAGAATGGAATTTTACAGTTGTTCGTGACCAGTTCACTAACCTTCTTGCTTTCTCAAATTTACTTGCAAATGCACCATTTCCCCACACTTTTTTCAAAAATGTCTTTGGGGGAGTGAACCCCACCCCACCCGAACCTCCACTACAGACCTTCAGAAGCATTATTCATCTGCTCTTCCTAGGAAGGTTTCCCCTTTAATAAAACTGTAATCATTTCGCTGTTGATAGTGTTACTGCATTGAATAAGTAATGGTGGCAACATACCTTAGCTCCGCTTCCTGTCTTCACGAGTACCCTGTCTTGTTTATTACTTTTGGGTTTGAATAATCAATTACATCTCTCGACAAATCATCCTTGAAATTTTATCTTAAATGTATTTTGGGATTCCACTGGGTTGCTTCATTTTGTTTTGTCTTTTGTGATACCATCCATGTGGTAGAGGGTCACAATACTATGGCTGAAATATTGATCTGCAACATTATTGGCTCCACAATATTGACAAGGTAAGTAGATGTGGAGTTAAGACTCCTAATTGTCTACTGTGTTACATACACATATGACAGGATATAGTGATAATCCATTTTGTGGAGTGGATATTGTTTCAGGTCAATATTTTTTGCATCGATATTATGCCCTTGTCTTTTGTAGTTTCAAGTTTTGTTTTCATTGCCTACATCCTAAAAAGAAACCATGTATATATTAAGAAAATATTTAAACAATAACAGACTATAAGAAATATATTGGCGTAAATCGGCGTAGCACAAGCTCCCATAAAGAAATGGGAGTTTCTGTTAATCCCTGCACCGTGTGGCAGGCACCTCATGGTGCCTGCCACATGGAGCAGGGATTAATAGCGGGGCACCATAGGTGCCCCCTCAGCCCGCAACCGGAGGCCGCAGGGAGAAGGGGGCCCTGCTATGGGCCCCCAAAGTCACTTTCCGACAGGCTTTCCATGTCGGAAAGCCCGGCATGGAAATCCTGTTGGAAACCGACATCACACTCCTGATGGCGGAAACGCCATCCTTATGGGTTTACGGTTATGCCTCCGATTGGCCGACGGGATCCTTGAGCTCGTCGGAATCCAGTCGAAATGACATTCCGGTTTCATTTTCGACCGCCTGCATCGTAATGCGGCGGTCGACACTGAACCCAACAATGTGACTCGGAACGCCTCCGACCCAGGGTCGGAGGCTTTCCGAGTCACATCATAAGAGGCCCTTAGTGTAAAATTAATTCATTATAATGTTATGTTGCAAGAAAGAGAAGGAATAATAAATGAGGTTACAGCACTGTTTATGATAGCTTATAAGATGCAAATGATTGACGTGTTCAATTGTTATTTAAATCAAACTAAATGTATTTTTGCAATTTAAAAGTCGCTGTTTAGAATGCGCCAAAAACAAAGACTTTGAGATCTTACAGTGCACGCAAGCTCCTGCGTTAGAGTTGACCTCGCATTGTTCAAAGGAATTGGCCTACGGTTAGCCAAAGGCCAGGCTATCATGAGCCACGCAGGCCCGCTGGCCTGCCATGGCAAGCTTCCTTCATTCCATGGAGAGCAGCAGAAGGAGTAGCTCCAGACACCTCAGGCACAAGCTTCTCAAGTAAAATGTCCGCCACTCCAGGAGGGATGCTGGCACACTGTGGTCTGTCTTTCTAATCACCCAACAATAGCGCAGTTGGACGGGCACCAGCTGTTCATACATTACCATTTTTAAATGCTTTAAGCATCTACTCCGTGTTTTCTTGGCAGCATTTTCTGTGAAAGAGCCACTTCCATTCAGACATTAGGAATCACTGGATGCCAGGTCTGGCAGAGAAAAACCATTGTTTGTACAGCTCTCCTCAACAAGTTTTACACGCACATGGCACACGCATTTTGATGCCAATCCGTATGGGAAATCATGCTCTGTCCACTCGAATTCACGGATAACTTTATTATGTCTTCAGTAAATAGGGAGTCAAAATGAGAGACGGGATAAAGGAAACTGGAAGGGCTAAACGAGGAAAGGAAGGACAGAAGGAGTAAAGCAATGAAGGGAGGAGGCAAGGGAGGAAGGTAAGAGAAAAAGAAAGAAAGAAAATGGAAATAGAGAAAGAAAGAAAATGGAAATAGAGATAGAAAGAAAGAAAGAAAGAAAGAAAGAAAGAAAGAAAGAAAGAAAGAAAGAAAGAAAGAAAGAAAGAAAGAAACTGTAGATGGTGGTATGAAAGAGATGCATGAGAGGAAGAGTAAGTAATGTGAGGGAAAACGAAATGAAGGCAGATCGGAGGGCAAGAAAGTCAAAAGGAAGAGATGCTAGATGGATGAATGGAGGGGAGGAACAAAGAAAAGAAGGGTGCAAGGAAGGAGAGAAAAGATTAGATGGAGTGGCAGGGGAGATTGGAGAGAAGACAAGTGCTATTGGAAGGAAGGGCGAAGTGAAGGAAGGGAAGTAGAATAAGGAGAGGGAAGGGGAAGTAAGGAAGGCGCTGCTGAAAGAGGAAGGAAGGAGGGAGAAGGAGAGGATGCAATGAGGAGACTGAGAATAGGAAATAGGGTCATGATAATGGATACGCCTTTAAAATCGAATCTGATTTTGCTGCAAAATAGACCATGAGTATAGCTGGGTGCACTTGTCTTCCAAGTTCTGACACATTCAAAGACCCCGTTCTTACGGCGGAGTGTACCCTAACGCGGCCGTGGGTTCCAGGGGGCTGTGTGACCGAGAAGCCACATTGCTCCCAGACATCACTCGGAGCCTCGCGCGGCTGGAGCCTCTAGGACTGGATGTGAGCACTTCTAGGGCTGCAGCTGCGAGTACAATAGGATTAATTTCCCATCTTCCAACTCAATTTCCCTTCTGTCTCATCCTCTTTCCCCACCAGAGGCAGTGCTGACAGCATCTGTTACACTGCCATGATTACACAGCCGCGTTACACTGCGCAAACTGAACTACACCCCACAATGTTTGCTAAGCACCACGTCCAATCACAAACACAAAATACAATGCCAGCTATAAGTTCGATCAATTATTGAACAAACAGCAGAAATGAGGAGACGCGCAGTAACAGCGCAGTTTAAAACTTCTGCAAACACTCTAAGCACACAAACACAGAAGGCCAGCACACAGAGAGGTTCCACCGCCGAGGCAGCCTCCAGTCAGTCCTAGGAGGGGCGTCCAGCCGCCCGCACCTCCGCACTGCGAGGCAACCATCCAACGGGCAGCTTGTACCATTGTCCTCCAAACCTTCTTGCCACCAACAGCCTGCTACAAGCACACAAAATGAAAAGTGTATATACCGAAAGCTCTGCTTAAACAACCCGCAGTGGTTCGTATTTGCATGAGGTTTAAGAGAGCAGATGTAGGGTTGGCAGGGGCCACGAGCTGGCTGTATTGTTTCAGCGAATTTAGAGCCAAGACTGCAGAAAAAAACCACTGAAAAGCTTCTTTTTCTCTCGTTTGCTTTTTTTTTCTGCCATCCCCTAGTACGGGGGCTTCTTCGATGCGCATTGGCCAACACAGGACGGGTTGGTCATTGTCCAAAAGAAATATGGCTTGCCTCAGCTGCTCCATGAAAGTCCCTCCATCGCGCCGCAAAGCTGGTGGCAGCGCGAGGAGACACGCTGTTCGCCGACGTCCGCGGCATCGGTCACCGGAAGAGGGGCACGCATAAAGCGAGCCGCGCGCGCACGCAGCCAACTGCAGTAAAGAAACATTGCAGCTGGCAGGCTATAACTTAGACACTTACAGCTGCCGTCACCTAGCCCATGCTAGCTTTTTAATATCTTTTGGCAGCAGAAGGAGTCACAGAAAAGGAGGAAAGTTGGCGCTGCCCAGCACACTTTGTGCAACATTACGGCAGCCAGTGCCCAGCTGATACCTTCCTTAGTGGATTGGCGTTATCGAATGTATATTTCGGCAGACAGACCTTGGTTTTGTGTTCTTTTTTTTGGTCACCATACTGTAGACTGCTAGCCAGAGAATACTTTACTGAGGGCAGGTGGAGCTCGCGGCGAAGTGTACCTTACAGACAAGAACGGTGTGCCAAATGAAGGGCAAACAACATGGTCTGAGAAAAAGTCAAACACGAATGTGTTAATTTGTCAAAATTACCTCACTCACAACCAGGAACAACATTAAATTGATACAAACTTTCTTTTTGTTTATCAGAGATGCATAAAGGTACAACTGGCGCAGCACGTAGCACGTCAAATCAGACACATGTACACTTTGCTGTTCTGCCCATATGAGTGCTGGCAGAGATGAAAACCAAACACTCAACAAATCAAACCTCCCCCAGCTGTGCGAGTATTCATGGGCCCTCCCGCCGTTCCTTCTTACCCATCAATTAGGTACACCCAAGACCTTTTGTGGTCAGGGCCTTACTGGGAACCGAAGCCCGCCCTGGCAAACAGCTCGGCCGGCCCTGGGGAGGGGGAGCTAATTGTAAGCACCACTCCTGTCTCACCACTCCCGCTTTTGTTACAGGGGGCCAATATGCAAAACCGGGCCCCAGTAACAAAAATGGCCCCCAGGGCTCCAAAACAGGCTCCCACCCTGGTGGCCCACTGGGGAAACGCCCGGTGCCCGCTACGGCCAGTCTGGCCCTGTTTGTGGTGCTAGAACGGCCACGGCCGCAGTTTATTAACATCATAACTTGGTACACACTTGTCATGATGGCATTGGTCATCAACATTCTCAATTCTGGCTTATCTTGTACTACAATGCAAGGCATTTTCATAACAGGTTATACAGTGTACATTCTATACTTTATTGCACATTAACCATAACTTGTCTAATGCTGCCATGGATCATCCTTCCAGTCATGGTGTCTCTTCAAGGTTGTCAAAAATCACCTTCAAACTGTTGCGACAGCTCTACTTCTGTCACTTGCTTAGTACAGCGGGTCGCGGCTTTGAGGCTTCAACTTGCTACCGAATGACTGGTGTTCGTGGCTCCATGGCCATGCCTGGGCTGCAAGTGCCCTGTCCGCCCAGTGCTGACCACTTCTTACCCTTTTATTTGCCCTCAAGTATCCCTGCGGTAGGGCATCCCAAGGACCTTGTCCGGGCACTTGTCTCAAGAGTCCCTGCAGTATGGCATCCCAAGGACCTTGTTTGTGCAATTGCCCTTTTTACGACCTTAAGTGAAGATATTTTTTTGTTAAACCTCACAACTCCCTGCTCCTTCATCACATTGCGGCTGCGACTCCCGCATTCTGTGGTGTGGATGGGTGGGATCCATCTCCTCCAGCAACAAAGCTGGTAACTGCTTGACCCAGTCGCCGTTTAGGCCGTGCTTGCGACCATGCCCCTCCTTCCTGATTGGGCCCTTTGAACCCAAACTCCCTGGTCACTCGCTGGCCTTTCCCTTGGCGCGTTCTCACGCCCTGCTGCTGCCATGCCCTTTGTCTGCCGCCTGAAGGGGGGGATTAGCCGCCCTCCTTCTAGGATCAGCTGCACCTCCCGGTCGATGGTAACATCCATCATTCTACACAGTTGTCCATGGAGCGATGATGTCTTCTGCATTTCTAGTTTAGAAGCCTGTGCTTAGTTGCTCTCCCTATATTTAAGGTTTGTACCCAAAATTCCACCCAGCTCCTTCCACATTTCATGTGAGTGGCTGCGCACCAAGGCAAGTCAGGCAGCAAGTAAGGAAAGTTAGACTAGGTTGGAAAATTTGCTTTGTTCCCAGGACCCTCTCTGATTTCTTTTGGAAGGGCAAAAGTCCAGACAACCAGTGCAGCTGTTCAATTACTGCCATTTTACATTATGCACTAAAAGCCCCTCTGTTTTTCAGGTCGGGACTTTGAGAGAGTTTTAGCTATCTCATCAGAGCCATGTTGTTTTAAACAGAATTCCTAAATAATTAGCAAAAACATATGTATATATGCGCACATACAGAAAAACATATTAGAGTGTTGAGTCATTAGTCTTCATTGATTGGTCTGTTATATTGTCATTCACATGTTTCTTCCACCCACCATAGTTCATAGCTCACTTCAGTCAATGGCTCTCCTAGCTGCGAGCAAGGGAGTAGCCAGAAAATTAAAATACCCCCTACTTTGACCCAAAGTTCTGGTGGAACAAAGAAAGCAAAGCAAGTGAGCACGACCCTCCCTGTAAGAGCTCCCTTGTCTCTTCAATTCAAACATCTATCCATGTATCAACCATTTCACCTTCACATCCTGTCATTCATTCTTTCATCCATCATTTAGTCTTTCACCATTCTATCCAGCCACTCTTTCACCCATCCTTTCATCCATCTGTCCTCTTGCCCCTCCTGTCACCCATCCATCCTTTCACCCATTCACTCACCCACGCATCCATTCATCCACCCACGCATCTTTTCACCCATCCACCCTTCCCCCACCCTTTCACCCATGCATCCTTTCACCCATCAACCCTTTCACCCATCCTTTCACTCACCCACACATCCCTTAACCCATCCACCCTTTTACCAATCCTTTCACCCATCCACCCATCTTTTCACCCATCTACCCTTTTATCCATCCTTTCACCCATCCACCCTTTCACCTACTCTTTCACAGACCTACCCTTTCACCCAACCTTTCATTCACCCATGCATTCTTTCACTCAACCATGCATCCTTTCACCCATGTACCCTTTCACCCATCCTTTCACCTACATACACATTCTTTCACCCATCCTTTCTCCCATTCACACATAATTTCACCCATCCACACTTTCACTCATCCTTTCACCCACCCACACATCCTTTCATCCACCCACCCTTTCACCCACCCATCCATCCTTTCACTCCCCCATGCAACCTTTCACCCATCCACTCTTTCACCCATGCTTTCACCCACACATGTATCTTTTCACCCATTCTTTGTCTCACCCACATATCCATTCACCCATCCACCCTTTCACCCATCCTTTCACTCACCCATGCATCCTTTCATCCACGCACCATTTCACCCACCCGTGCAGCCTTTCACTCATTCTTCATTTAAACCTTCCATCCTTCTTTTCCTTTTCTATCAAACCATCTTTCTTTGGTTAATTAGGAGCTTTTGTCTGACGAAATGCCGACAGGAGATGCCCATAAAAACAACCTACCCACACTGTAGCTGGTAAAGCGGGGGATCTCATGATGCCCCTGTGTGTGTGTGTCTATCTGTGTGTGCAAGTCTCTTGCCCTCCTGCTACCCATCCACTCTTTCACCCATGCTTTCACCCACACATGTATCTTTTCACCCATTCTTTGTCTCACCCACATATCCTTTCACCCATCCACCCTTTCACCCATCCTTTCACTCACCCGTGCATCCTTTCATCCACGCACCATTTCACCCACCCGTGCAGCCTTTCACTCATTCTTCATTTAAACCTTCCATCCTTCTTTTCCTTTTCTATCAAACCATCTTTCTTTGGTTAATTAGGAGCTTTTGTCTGACGAAATGCCGACAGGAGAGGCCCATAAAAACAACCTACCCACACCGTAGCTGGTAAAGCGGGGGATCTCATGATGCCCCTGTGTGTGTGTGTGTGTCTATCTGTGTGTGCAAGTCTCTTGCCCTCCTGCTACCACTCTGGTACTTGGTTTCTGTGTGTGTGAAGGAAGCATGTACTTCTCATAACTACGTGGAACGTGATGTGTGCAAGGGAGCTTGCGCTACTGTTGCACTTCTGGTACCTTTTCTGTGTGCAAGGGAAACATGCGGTCCTTATACACATGTGGCACCTGTTCTGTGTTTGAATGAAACCTGCAAGGCAAATGCTCATGTAGACCCCATTCTCTCTGTGTGCAAAGGAAGCTGGACCTTCTTATATCTGTGTGATATATATTAAATGTGTGTGAGGGAAGCTAGCACTCCTAAGCCCCATATATTTCACTTGTCCTGCATGCAAGGAAAGCCTCCGCCGCTGCTGATGGTCACGTTTCCTGTTAGGTGTGTGATGCAAGTTGTCACTGCTAATATTCATGTGGTTTCTGCTCTCTATGTGAAAAATATTTGCACAGCTGATGCACATGCATCTGTTCTGTGTGCAGTTGAAGCTTGCACTGCTGAAACCCATGAGGTATTTGTTAGCTGCTCATGCAAGCGAAGACTTCTTCCATACTCTTCCTTATGTGGCCCATTCTTTTGATTGTCAGAGGAAATGCTTACTGCTGTAACCCTTATGTTATTTGCTATGAGTGGGTAGCAGCATGCACTGCAGCTGCCTGTGCTTTGTACTCGTCAGCAGCAGCAGCAGACTGGCCTACGGCAGCACATTCTACGCAGTTTCCGCAAAAAAGCTTCTAAAGAAACTATAGAACATCCAGAACGCCTCTGCTAGACTCATCTGAATATCCCCCGTCGGCGCCAAATCACCGTTCACCTGAGAGACATCCACTGACTCCCGATCAACAAACAAATTATCTTCACGCTCCTCACACATGCCTACTAAACCCTCCACAACGCCAGACCTTCATACCTCAACCGCTGCCTCTCTTTCCACACACCCACCAGACATCGCTCCACCCAACTGGCCTTGGCCACCATCCCACAGATCCGCAAGACTATGGCTGGAGGAAGTTCCTTCTCCTACCTCGCTGAGAAGACCTGGAACTCCCTGCCTCTATATCTCAGGCAGTCACGTCTCTGCCTCAATCCAGGAAGGACCTCAAGGCCTCGCTCTGCGACTGAACCACAGATCCACCACCTCCCCTTCAATGTCTTTAGACCCTAACGGGTGAGTAGTCACACTTTACAAGAACCCTAATTGATTGTATTTTTTTGTGCTAGGGACATTGCACTTTTTCACCTCCAGTTGCCCCCTTGTATCCAGCATTCCCCGGCCTTGCACAACAACCTCCCTCCATTCACTCTGTGCTCCCCTACCTTGCACCTGGTGCTTCTTCTATCTTGCATCCTGTGACACAACCACAATTCTTCCTGTGATCGCCCCTTGCATCCTCCGTCCCACTTGTTCTAAATAGTGCCAATGGGTTTGGCCTTTGTATAACAGAAAGCTGCTTCTCCAGCTCCATTGACATACAACACAGGTATGCACACCTGCACAGCAGTGCTTGCTTCTCTACTGCAAACAAGCAAAGATTACAGGTGGCAGCAGTGCATGCTTCCTCACTTACATATAACAGGTACATGTGCAACAGACGTACATTTTCTGTGTCCTGGAAATGAGCATGCGCTATTTTACCAAAGAGCTTAGGTACGCACCAAAGAATATCTTTACGAGGATGCAAGAAATTGAAATTTGTTTACCATGTGTGCTACTAAAAGATAATTATTTAAGAAGGGTTTTAAGAAAATTAGTCCAAGGTGGACAAATATCCCGGCAAAGTGCTGCATCCTGTTTTCTCTTGTGTGACTTTGGCAGCATTGTAAAGTGCATGCATACAGCCACACAACATGCTCAAATTTATTAGCAGTTTACATTTTTCTACATCACCCATGTCATAAATATTCCCTTTGCTCCTGAATATGAGTACTGTTAGCAATGGGATTCCTGGTTGGCTGATGTATGCACCCAGGCCAGACACGAACCACCACTCTAGTCAGGGTATGCTAGATACACACTAAAAGAGAACCTATGCTTACCCTCTGGTAGCTTGCCACAGAGCAGTCAGGCTTATCTAAAGAGACAATGTGTACAGTATTTGTGCAACACTCACACACACACACAGTAACAAAATGAATACACCACAAAAAGACTCCACACAGGTTTATAAAACTATATAAATATATTATAAACAAAACAAGACCAAAAACAACTAAAATCCAATGTATAGAAGTTGAGATATTGAATTTTAAAAGAATAAATGCAATAAAGCGCTTAGAAGCAAGTAGCGCTAAACAGTTACTTTAGGTAGCGCTGGACTAACGCAAAGCCAAAGGTTGGGCCAGCCTCGTGGAAGTGCAGGCCGGCTATAGGACAGGGCCTGGTGAACAAAGTACCTTTCCTGCTCTCAAACAATAAGATGTGTCGATCTTCTCCACGCAGCGAAGGCAATGCGTCAGTTCTGAAGACAGGCACCGTAGTCAAGAGGCATTGAGCAATGCGCTAGATTCTGCCACACGGTCGAGGGAATGTGTCGATTTCACCAAGCTGCAGCGGCAGCGATACGCTGTCTTATGCATCGATCTTTGGAGGCAAAGAGATGGTTCCAATGCAATGTGCCGATTTTACTCCTGTAATGGGGTCAATGTGCCTGTTCTGTTACACACAGACAGGAGATGCATCGAAATCCATGTCACAAGTATCTCGGCCACTTCCAGGGAGCCAGGCACAGGAGCAGGGGTAGAGACTTTGCTATTCCCGAGTCTCAAGCAACAGAAGGCAAGTCAAAAAGCCCTTGGAGATCACTTGGAGTGAAGGCAGAGTCCAGCTCTCCTTCAGCTGAGTCAGAGAGCAGCAGGCGGCAGGGCAACACAAGAGAAAAGCAGGCCTTCCAAGTCTGCAGTCCGAAGATGAGTCCTTTAAGCAGCACAGCAGTCCATCTGAAAGAGGTTCAGTCCTAGATTCAGAAGTGTCTGGGAGTCATTACCCAAAATTGCCTTTGATGTGGGGGTAACTTCAAAGCAGCTCTCTGAAGTGTGCAGGTTCCCCTTTCAGCCTAGTCCTGTCTGACAGGCAATCTATAGCGTGAGACCATTCTTTTTTTTTTTATTTAAACAAACTCCTGCTTTGTGAGTTTGTTTTTGAAAAAGAAACTTTTTTACAAAGTTTGCTAGCCGGCCATCATGCCTGACTGTACTGTCCTTCAAATGTTTCGTACATAGACAGGAACCGCCATGACAGCAGTTCCTGCCAATGTAGAGAGCTGTCCACAGGGCAAGTAGGCAATTCTAAATTTGGCGGGCAGGGGTCCCTCAGTATGTCGGAGTTATTTTCCGCCACCATCCTAATGGAGTAAACTCCAGCCTAGAAACTCTGACTCAGGCCCATAGGTTTTTCTTATTTTTGTTAGGAGATTGGAAATAAGCCTCTCAATTATACTGTGTTGGTCACAAAAGGGACCCTATGCAATTGTTTCTATTTTGATAAAATCACCCTAAATATTAGATGGCTTTATGCAATTGGGTTGCAACATTTCCATTTCTGGTTTTTGCTTTTACAAATCATTATTTTCAGAATTAATAATTCCAGAATGCACTGATGTGCTGCAAAACAAGAGGTGCTCTCATAACATGGAGCCTTTTGGTAATCTTGTATCTGGCCCTTGTAAATTCCCATGGCTTTGTGAGTAAGATCGAGTGTAATACTTTAGAAGACTAAACAGCTTTAACTAGTCTTACAAAGGTTCTAATCTTCTTTATCATTAGTCACATCTGCAGCTAAATGTAAAGGGTGGGAGCATTTGTGGCGCACGAGACAGCACCATAAAGGGTCTCCCAAGTCGCTATGTCTTGGCCCATGATGTAATGGAGTGGCATTCTGTGCCATTTCTGTCAACATAACTTGGAAATATTCAAACATTTGGGACTTTTATACCTATAAGTTAGTGCCTGCATCTAAGTCAGTTTTAGTACTAAGGGTCTCATCTTCCAAAATCACAAGGTTTGTAACCACAAAAGTACTTATCATTATGTAGAAAACTCTTTATATGAGTTTGAATTTGTTTGGACTAGTAAAAGGTCTTTTGCCATCATTTCTGAATTGTAAATAAGAGTGTTCATGAAAGGAGTTTCCTCCCTCCCCATTCCAATTCGGAAAGGCATTTATTGATAGTTTGTGACTGCAGTTGCTGTTGCAAACCATGGATAGGGTAATGCCTCCCGAGTTGGGGTGGTAACTAATTTGCAAAGGGAACGGGGTCCCTTTAGGATAGGATGTTGGCAGCCTCGGGGGTGGGGGGTGGGAAGATTTCCAAAAACTGCCAGCCAAACAGTGCCGAATCTCTACTATTTAGATATCGACTGGGTAAATAGTGATGTTTTTCTGCTATTTGCACAGCTGCTGGAAAACAGCGCAGGATCTCTACTGTTTAGCCAGTGGCCGGGTAAATAGTGACGTTTTTCTGCTAGTTACATGTGTGCCAGCCAAACAGCGCAGAATCTCTACTACTCAGCCAGCAGCTCGTTCAATATTTAAGTTTTCCTGCTATTAGCACAGCTCCCAGACAAAAAGTGCAGAATCTCGACTACTTAACCAGCGGCTGAGCAAATAGTAGGTTTTTCTGCTATTTGCATGGCCACAAGCTGCACATTGCAGACTCTCTAATGTTTATCAAGTGGCTGAGTAAATAGTGAAGATTTTTTACTTTTTGCATGACTGCCAGTCGAGCAGTTCAAAATCTGTACTGTTTAGCCAGAGGCCGGGTAAAAAGTGATGTTTTCTGCTATTTGTACAGCCTCTGGCCAAACAGTGTAGAATCTCTACTATTTACCCAGCGGCTGGGTAAATAATGAAGTTTTTATGCTATTTGCACAGCTGCCAGCTGATCAGTGCAAAATCTCTATTACTTAGCCAGCGGCCGGGTAAATAGTGAGGTTTTTCTGCTATTTTCAAGGCCACTGGCCCAATAGTTAATAAAGTCAACTATTAAGTCAGCAGGCAAGTAAACAGCAAAAAAAAAATCAATATTTCCTGGCCGCCAGGTAAATAGCTGCTACCTTTATTAATGTATCTGAAAAGGTTTTCAAAGAGCTGGCTGTATGAATTATGCGCTACCCATAAACACATAGGAAAAGATCTGCATTTTGCATTGCGCTGATCTTAATTTCAATCTTTGGGACTGCTCTGGGGAAAGTATGATTTAGCCATTAGTAGTCCCTTTATGTAGTTTTTGTTATACAAACTACATCTCACGTTATTCCATAGTGTTTTATTTCATGCATTGTGCTTTTTTAGGCCCTCATATGCTTTTTAGCATCCTTTTCAATCCCAGAAGGCTGGTTACAGCAGAATATGTGATGCGAACCGTAAAGCTGATGTGTACTCCAGCCTTAAGACATTTTCTGCGTGATTCAGTCTCTTGCTGTTTCTCGTGTTTTTGTGTTAGATGAGCCCTTGCGTACATTTTTTACGGAAGTGACTGACAAAGTGTATTTTGTGTAATACATGTCAGTTTCCTAAAAAATTGCATGTACAACGCTAGGAAACATATTGCAGTTTCACTACCCCCTGCATTAACTGCCAGGAGACTGAAAAAAACGGACTTTAGAGCACTGAGTTGTCTATGTCGACAGGTGAAAGCTGCAGGATGTTTTATGAGTTTCACTATATTTTCAGAAAGTGAATAGTCAAGAGCATTCAAACGCAGGCCCCTTCAACCCCTGCCGCGCACGTGGGGCCTCACCCTTAGAAGGCCCCCAATCAATGTAAATCTGATGGATATCTGTGAGATATAGGAGTCTGAGGGACCACTCATCACATTCTGGGGGGGGGGGTGATGCGCGGGAAGGGGGGAGGGGCATCTTTGTCCGTTATGCCACTGTAAATAGTTAGATATAGCGCATTACATGGAAGTGATCAGAGATTAAAATGATAGTTACTTTTTAGGTGGCAAATGTCACTGTCAAATTGTAGAGGACAGATAGTGAATGCCAGCTCTCATTGGTGCCATCGAGCCATTTAATCATCGAGAACCCACCAATGGGGCATCACAAAGTGACACAGTCTGATGCATTGCAGAGAAGGGCTCCTAGGGGCGAGCCACGCTGACATACCTGCTCCCTTGATCACTGACGTGTCTTCGTATTATGGATTAAAAACAGCGTGGGTATCATTCCGCGCATCGGACCTCACGCACAAAGGGGCGCTTGCGTGCCTCTTTCTTCTCTCCGCATTAGTTTAGCCCATGCATTAAGCTCTTTTTCTTCCAGGTTGGGATGATGCTGAGACCTCAGAAGGTACCAGTGTGTGCCAGCCCTGGACGACGAGCAGAGGCTGTGGATGCCTAATGAAGCCACGGAAGAGACCCGCGCAGAGCAGAACAACACGTGCCCAGCTGACCAAGGACACAGTTTGATGACATCAAACTCTCTTTAAACATGTGTCAGCGCTAATTCAATAGGACGGGGTTTCATGCGGATGTGTCAGGTCTCCATGCGGATGAAGGGGATGGCTGTGCAATTACTATCAAAGTGGGACTTAAAAGTGGGTTCTCACAAAGCCTTCCCGCCATAATCGACATCTTTTCCCCAACCCTCGCGTCGGTCTGTTTGGTGGGTCGAGCGGAACGGAGGGGGCACAGGTAAGTCCCTAACAGGGTCACAAGCAACAATGACACATTCCCTATCATTTTGGCTTCACTTTGTCTATCGAACAAAATATCCACATATTTGGATGCACAAACGTGAGCCTTACTGCCCCCTCGTTCCTCCAAAGACAGTCACTTCAGTTCAGTATCACTAATTGAGGATGAACCTGTATGTTAACAATTCCAGGGGTTGTTTTACAGAAGTGTGTTGGAGGCACAGTAGGCATTTGCTTCCGGCTTCTGCACCCCTGGTATTACAGAAGGAACCCTAGATCCATGCAGAGCATCTTCTGTAATACCCATTGATCTCACCCAGGTATTATCACGGGGTGGTCTCTTTTCTGCATGGGGCTTGGCCTTCAGCACATGAGGTCCATGAGCCCGCACCATATTATTGATGCAGGTGCATAGTTAAAGGGCCTTTTATGACTTTGGCGGTCCTCCCGCGGAGCTCCATGACAGCGCTCCGCGGGAGGACCACCAAACCCATGCACACACCGCCCGCCGGATTACGATTGTAAAGCTTGGTGGGTGGGCATGCTGTGGCGGTATCACAGCAGTGCCTTTCAAAGGCTTATTGGAGAGCCTTAGAAAGGCACCGCCTTGGGACCGCCACAGTACGTTCTTGGTTGGCATTGAATGCACCATGTCATGCAGTCCATGTCGTGCAGGAACTTGGGGCTGCAAACATACAGGGGGGCACAACATGTGCCCCCATGCATGCATTCCAAGGCCCAGAAGCAACAGGGAGCTCAGTAAGGGCCCCCTGAGTTGCCTCACCACCACCCTTTCCATGGCAGGCTCACCGCCATGAAAAGGATGGCAGTAAAGCAACTCGTAATATGCTTGGCGGTGCCACAGCAGCACTGCCAGCATATTGCAGCCTCTGACCGCAGCGCAACTGTTGCAGGATCACGGATCCCCGTCGGCCGCAGTGGTCCTGTGGCGGTCCAACCGCCAAAGTCAGAATACAGCAGGTGGACCTCCAGTCAGGTGGTCCACAGACCACCACCTCGACTACGGCGGTCCAATGGACCGCCGTAGTCATAATAAGGCCCAAAGTCTTTCTCGACCACTGAGTGTGTACCACCTAAGAACTGGCCCACAATCCTATAATTTTGGAAGGGGTTTGAAAAGTCCCATAGTGCCCTGCAGGGGACATTTCTGACCTCTGCCCTCCTCAAAGGCAAATGCAAAAACAACAATTAATGGACAGAATGCAGAACAATGTCATACATTCACCCCAGTACAAAGATCTGGGCCTAAATCCATCGTTTTTTTGCTCACCATGCCATTCCAGTTTGGACCCAGCCATATGCAAATCAGTCTTGACCCTGCGCCCAATGGGAACAGTCCAGCCCGAACTGCCAGGCCAGGTCCTCCCTGGACTGGAAACAAGTGTCTTTTGCTTCCTCGCCATAAGTGTGCCGGGTATGCCCAGACGAGGGTCCCGGGCTCACTGTGCCACTGGAATCAAGCTATCCTGGCTGATGAGGGGTGAAACCCCGAAACCGGTCCTAGGATGCTTGTTTCCGGTCCATGGAGGATCTGGCTTGGCAGGTCGGGCTGAACTGTTCCCATGAGGCACAGGGTCAAGACTGATTTGCATATGGCCAGGTCTAAACTGGGGTGGCATTGTGAGCAAAAGAATGATGGATTTAACCCAGATCTCTTGACTGGGGGTGAATGTTTTGATTTGTTCTGCATTCCGTCCATCAATTGTGTGTCTTTTGCCTCCTCAAAGGCAGACCAGTCTGCCAGCAGTGAAAGATGGATCAGCCATTTGGAGCTGCCATGCCATCTTACACCATTGAGCTCTTCCCACTGAGAAGAGGGTATTTTGTATTATTGGGCATATGGTGTAGTCTATGACAGGTACGCTTAATAAGGGTACGCACCGTTGTAGACAGGCACCGTGCTCCCTATTTGTAATAAGGCACCAATATGTAATACTTGAAATAGCAAAAAAAGTCTGCAAAGGAGGTGTACCAGGCTGATAGCTCTATTTAAACTGGATGACTGATTTACAAAAACCTATTAAAATATCGCAAGTCCATTCTTCTGCAGCTTTAAACCTCTCCACACACTTCTTGGGAAATACTTAATGAAACTTAAGACAACCACAGATGTCCACGAGGACTCATATTCAGCACTCATGTAGGTCATCCACAAGGCAGATCATCCGCATGAGAAACTAAAGTGGAAGTATGTATAATGATGTGTGATTTACTTTTTCTCCCACAGACTAAATATGTTTCCTGGAGGAGAAATAGCTTCCTTTTCCCCCCTTTTCATCCCCTTTCCCTTCCCGAACATGGAAGACACACCAAGCAAAGCCTTTTTAAACAGCTTCCTAAAAGCTTTTAGCGCAGTGATGGTTGCATTATTTTTGATTTTTTTTGCCTTATATGCTCCAATCTTCTCACTTTACTCTGCATTATTTTAAGTTCCCCTGAAAACCAAAGATGACATTTACTTGACCGACTACTCAATATTAATGGTGCAAATTTGCCAACAAAATCAATGAGCATTTTACTGAACCAGCCTGCCAAGTCTTGGGTATTTGCTGATTTGAATTAACTAATTCATTCATTAACTGGATTTATAAATTCTGGACTCCAGCTCCATATGTTTGGTTCGACCAACAGTGCACACCTTGGAAGAACTGACAGAGCCTTTTCTAAGACATTTTTAATCTCTGAAGAACTGCACTAAGGTGCCCAGTTACACCAAAAAGACACAACACGCTTGGGTATATTGCATCAGTTGGTCCTACTGCAAGCTATTGAGTTTGAAGTTTAAGGATTCTGCAAGGCCACACAAAAAAAAGTACCTTGCCTCAAATTCATAAAAAGGTTGCCTGATTACTGACTCCAAAAGAGTAAAATTACTCAAGCAACTTATTCATATTAGATCAGGAGGTTCCAGCCAGGAGAGCTTTAACATAGTCTATTTTGGATCCAACAGCAGCTCTGGCGATGCTTGCTATTTCTTCCTGAGACAAGATATGGCAATATTTACGAAGGAGCATGAGATGGTGTGAGAGGCTGGCTTGGTATATGATGTACACTTATGTAAGTTGACACCTTGCACCAATCCAGACAACCCTTATGGTGATTTTAGTGGTCTTAGACAACCTTAGAAAGCTCTCTAAGTGGTAGATGTGGAGAGCAGCCTTCAGGCTTAGTCCAGAAGGAGTGTAAAGAAGCTTATTTTACCACACCGTAATCTTATAGGTATCGATTAAATGAAAAAGAACCACACAAAGTATTTGTAAAAATATGTATTTATTATAAGACACTCACTAATACATAAAGATATCTCCTACCCGGAGATATAGACAATGCACACAATACTTTGCAATAGAAACACGTAAGTAGCACAGAATACACAGTGGTCCCCATGGGGGGACCAAACCATATACTAAAATAGTGGTATGCGAACCACTACTCGAGTCAAGGTTATACCCAGATGGCGTAGAAGTGTCAGGGATCCAAGGAACCACCCAAGGTGAGTATCTAGGAGCCCCACGGAGGTCGTGTGCAGTGTGGGAACACAACTGCGTTCTCCGTACAAATCACTGTGTAAGTCGGGGTTGCAGTTTTAGAGAAAGAGGACCCTTCCCAGTGGACCCTGGAGAAACCCCATGGAAGACAGAAGGTTGGAGAGCCACCTCACACGTGGATGCCCTAGTACCCACGTTACCTACACCAGGGAAGCCGGGTACATAGGTGTGAAGTGGCGTCGGAAACCGCCATCGAACTCAATGGAGGACTTCAAGAAGATGCCGCTGCTGGGGAAGGTGAAAGTGTCTGGTGGAATCCAAAGGTGGATTAAAGGTGAAGAGTACCTACAAGCAGAGGGGACAGAGTCTATGTTACTCAGGAGTGACCAGGAGGCCTGGAAGACGAATGCCCATCGATGTCAGATGTTGCAGGAAGTTGACGGTGACCTTGGAGCTGCAGTTGTGAGGACCAGGCGACACTGTGGAAGACCAGGAGCCGTTCACGAGCTGTTCCACATCGGATGTCGAGAGTTATGGGGTTGATGTCTGTTGGGAGCACCAACAAGCCTTGGCAACTGCAAACAACGTGGAAAGCGAAGAAGGTGCAGTGTCGGGACCAGCAAGGTCCAGGTGACTCACCACAAGCAGGGGAGTCAGGGAAGGCCCCAAGCAATCAGGGGAGCCCAAAGAATTCAAAGGTTACCTCAACAGAACTCACAGGCTGGAGGCACTGGAGGCACAAGAGGACCTCAAGCAGCTCACCAAAAGATGCAGGCCACTGTGCAAGCGATGCAGTGTGGTTGAAGATTCTAGTCACTGGAGATGCTGGAGTTTGGGGCTACTTGGAGCCCGAAGATCTTGATGAAAGGAAGCTAACAAGCCTTTGCAAAGGCAAGTCGACATGGTGCACAGGGGTTCAGTTCCTGTGGCTCCGACAAGGGATACTGGCCTTAACTTGGTGAGAGGACAGGGCAGGCCTCAAGGGATGTGGAGAACCACCACGTGTGTTGCTGAGCTTCTCGGAGTCCGTGGGAGCCCAGGATCAGCAGACCGGTCAGCTTAATTGCGGTGCCTGCAGATGCAGGGAAGTGACTCCTTCACTTCAAGGGAGATTCCTTCAGGTGTCTTGGATGCCCACAGGCCTTGGAAGGTTTCCTGTATGGAGCACAGGCACGGACGTTGCAGCATACGAGCAGGGAGAAGAGATCAGGAGTAGCAGGAGTCTTCCCGGTTGCAGCCTTGATGCCCACAGCAAAGTCCAGCGAAGTCCAGAGTGCCCAGATGGTCGAACTTGAAGTGGTGTCTGAAATGAATCGTGTCCCATGACAAATCTAGGGACCCACCCTCAGGTAAGCCCTTAAGTACCCTATGGAAAGGATTGGGACGATTTATGGTTACCTCCCAGGGGAAGGGTCGGACAGTGGGGAGGATACTCCCATGTCCTTTGTCCAGTTTCACGCCAGAGCGAGAGCCAATGGCTCCCTGAGCTGGTTTGAACTGGACTATGCAAGGAGGGCACCAAATGTGCCCCTCAAGCAGACTGAGTGGCGCTGGCAAGCCCTCCCACCCGACCCCAATACACTAAACCCTCTCTGGGAAGTGGTCACATCTCCCTGTGACAGGATACCTATTGTTCTGCCTTCCCATGCTCGAGATTGGCTCAACAGCAGGAGGGCAGAATAGTGTCTCTGGTCGGCAGCAGCCATGTTGTGCTGTCCGGGTCTAGAAGACTGGTACCGGCAGCACTGAGGACCTAACGGAGGGCCTTTACAGTGCTTGGAATCATACTCCTCACAGTTTATGGTGTGGGGTTATGATTCCAACATGTTTGATACCAAACATGACAGGGTTCGTTACAGCCAGTTTCGAGATGGTCATCGCGTAATGACGGGGTGCCCCTCTATATGTTATATGGCTGTCTCACTTGCAACCCGGGAGATTGGACTCCGAAGGCTGTAGGGGTGTCCTGCTCATGCAGGGGCACCCTCACACTTAGAACCGAGCACCCTGCCTTCAGGATTGAAAAGGCCTTCTGTAGGGGTGACTTATAGGTTTTAAGTGCAGTGACCCTAGATATAGGTAACCTATATCTTTCGTAAGTGGTGTTAGCACCAGCTTACACAGGCTGCAATGGCAGGCCTGTACTGACAGTTTGAATGGTCTCCCATGGGTGGCATACTACATGCTTCAGCCCATGGGGGACCCCTGGGGTACCTATGCCCTGGGTACCTTAGTACCATATACTATGGACTTATAAGGGTATCCCAGTATCCAATCTGGGATGTACCTAAGTACCTACCATAACAATTTAGAGGAGAAAGCAGAGAGACTGGGGTCCTAATTTGCAGGATCCGAGTCAGACTAGTTAGAAACAGCATAGCACCAGGCAAAAAGTGGGGTTAACCATAAAATCATATCCTACTTTCCTACACCCCCCCCTAACCTTGCCCAGTTGAGTCTTCATTTTCTAAGTGGAAATATCTGGAGAGTCCATCTGTATTGGCATGGTTAATCCCAGGTCTATGTTCCAATGTATAGTCCATCCCCTGTAGGGAAATGGACCACCTCAAAAGTTTGGGGTTTTCACCCCTCATCTGTTTAAGCCATAAGAGGGGCTTGTGGTCTGTCTGAACAATGAAGTGAGTGCCAAACAAGTATGGCCTCAGCTTCTTCAAGACCCAGACCACAGCAAAGGCCTCCCTCTCAATGGCTGACCAACGTTTCTCCCTGGGGGTCAACCTTCTGCTGATAAAAGCTACTGGTTGATCCTGGCCCTCTGCATTGATTGTGATTACACAGCCCCTACCCCTATCTCAGATGCATCTGTCTGGACAATAAAAGTTTTAGAGTAGTCAGGACACTGCAGGATGGGAGCAGTGCACATGGCCTGCTTCAGGTCATCAAATGCCTTTTGACAGCTTACTGTCCACTGAACTTTCTTAGGCATTCTTTTTGATGTGAGATCATTCAGGGGATTCACAATGGACCCATATCCCTTCACTAATCTTCTGTAGTACCCAGTCAGGCCCAATAAAGCTCTGACCTGATTCTGGGTAGTGGGAGCAACCCAGGCAACAATGGTCTGGATTTTGCTCTCCAATGGTTGAACCTGTCCTTCACCTACCAGGTGGCCCAAGTACACAACCTTACTCTGCCCTATCTGGCACTTAGTGGCCTTGATGGTGAGGCCTGCCTTTTGCAGGGCCTCCAGAACATTTCTGAGGTGGACCAAGTGATCCTCCCAGGTGGAGCTAAAGACAGCTATATCATCTAGATCTAGATATGCTGCATTATAGGCTTCCAGACCTGTTAAGACTTTGTTCACCAGCCTCTGAAATGTGGCAGGTGCATTCTTCAGACCAAAGGGCATCACAATAAATTGACAATGCCCTCTATCAGTTGAGAATGCTGTTTTTGGCTTGGCATCCTCAGCTAGTCTGATTTGCCAGTAGCTAGCTGTCAGGTCAAATGTAAGGGCGGGCGGAGCTGGCGTAGTTCCTCTACGCGGAGCTCCATGGAGTTTGAAAAAAACTCAGTGGAACTCTGCTCCGCTCCCTCCCCCCTCCCAAATTAATTAAAATTTTAAAAAGAAGGCACTTACCTGCGTGGCTGCCTCCTCCTCTGCCTGGCCGCTCTCCTTCCTGCTCCTCGCCGTCCTTCTTCTATGAAAAAACTCCTACGTTGTACGTCTTGCGCATGCCCATGCGCACGAGCAAGACATACAACGTAGGGTTTTTTCATTGAAGGACGGCCCGGAGCAGGAAGAAGACCGGCCAGGCAGAGGAGGAGGCAGCCCCTCTGTGGCAACTGAAACAGCGTTCCAGAAGCGGTACCCAGAGGCTTGTGAAGTCTTTGTAGTCCCTGAGACTTCTTAACAGGAGGCCAGCTCGGTTCCTGGCCCTTGGAGATACTCAGCACAAGTTCGTAGAAAGTTCAGTCCAGTCCTTTCACTGCCCAAGACAGAAGCAGCAACTGCAGGCCAACCCAACAAAGCAACAACACAGCAAAGGGGCAGTACTCCTCCTGGCAGCTCTTCCAGCTCTTCGTCTTGGCAGGTTCCTTGATTCCAGCGAGATCTAAATTCATGGGGTCAGGGCCCCAATATTTATATCCCAAATTCCTTTGTTCTCTGAAGGCAGAGAGGCCTTCGCCTAGTCCAAACCAGTTCTGGAGCACTTTGTTGACAAGTCTCCGTCCCTTCTTTCAGTGAGTAGGCCAGGGACATCAGACGCACCACAGGAAGTGGAGCCAGCATTGTGGAGGGAAGGCACTGTCCTATTCAGGGCCCAGGTGCGACCCCTCCCACCCATCTACAGGTCGATCTGGCTATTCAGCCCTGCGCTGACTCACCCTGTCTCCTGGCATCCCCCAGCCCCTGTCACTCACATTCCAGACACGGAATACACAATCTCGCAGAGGCAGGCTTGGATGGTTAGACAAGAAAATGCCTACTTTCTAAAAGTGGTATTTTCAAACACAGAATGTTAAAACCAACCTTACTAAAAGCTGCATTTTATCATTCTGAGTCCAGGCATACTAAACTCGAATTTCTACCAGGTTCCCGGGGTCAGTTAGGATTAGAAGCTGTAATAATCAAAACTGCCCGTTCTGGCCTAGGGGGAACAGGTAGCCTTGCAATAGTGAAAACGAACTAGGCTGTAATTCACTATCAGGACATGCCGCACACACCCGGGCATGTCCTACCTTTCGCGTACAACGCACCCTGCCCACAGGGGTACCTTGGGCCTACCTTAGGGGTGACTAACATGTAGCAAAGGGAAGGTTTAGGGACTTGCAAGTGTGTGCACTTGCCAAGTCGACATGGCAGCCTCAGGCTGCGCACAGGCTCTGCGGTGGCAGGCCCGAGTTACACTTTACGGGTTGTTTGCGTGGGTGGCACAATCCAGTGCTGCAGCCCACCAACAGCATTTGGTCTATAGGCCCTGGCACTCGCAGTGCACTTTACAAGGGACTGACACATAAACCAAATAGGCCAATCATGGAAACACCAATCCATAACACATTTTATACAGGAGCACTTGCACTTTCCTACTGGACCGCAGTGAGGAGAGTGCGCAGAATCATTACACCAGCAAAAACAGAGTCAAAACCGGGAGGTCAGAAAGCAAAAAGTCAGGGGAAACACGCCAAAAGATGCCAAGTCTAACACATGTCCCCTCCAGCTGAAAGTAGGGAGAACTACCCAACCCCATTGGAGTTCTCTTCACTAAGGCGGAAGAACCTGGACAGACCATCTGCGTTGGCGTGTTCTGTACCAGGACGGTGTTCCACCGTAAAGTCCATTCCCTGTAGGGAGATGGACCACCTCAGCAGTTTTGGATTCTCGCCCTCATTTGCATCAACCATCTGAGGGGCCTGTGGTCTGTCTGAACCCGGAAGTGAGTCCCAAACAGGTATGGTCTCAACTTCTTCAGCGCCCAGACCACAGCAAAAGCTTCCCTTTCTATGGCACTCCACCTCTGTTCCCTGGGAAGTAGTCTCCTGCTAAGGAAGACTACAGGCTGATCCAGGCCCTCTTCGTTCAGTTGTGAGAGCACCGCTCCCACACCATGCTCTGAAGCGTCAGTCTGCACGACGAATTCCTTGGAGAAGTCAGGTGCCTTGAGCACGGGCGCCGTGCACATGGCTGCCTTCAGGGCATCAAAAGCTTTCTGGCAGGACTCAGTCCAGATCACTTTCCTGGGCTGCCTCTTAGAGGTCAGCTCTGTTAAGGGGGCAACGATGGTGCCATAGCCCTTAACAAATCTCCTATAATAACCGGTGAGACCTAAGAAGGCTCTCACCTCTGTCTGGGTCTTGGGGGTTCCCAAGCCAGAATGGTGTCAATCTTGGGTTGTAGGGGCGCCACCTGGCCGCTTCCTACCTGGTGTCCCAAGTACACCACAGAACCCTGCCCGATCTGGCACTTACTGGCCTTGATCGTGAGGCCTGCACCTTGCAGAGCCCTCAACACTTTCTCAAGGTGCTGTAAATGTTCTTCCCAGCTGGAACTGAACACAGCAATGTCATCCAGGTAGGCGGCACTGAAATCCTCCAGCCCAGCCAACACCTGATTGACCAACCTCTGAAAGGTGGCAGGGGCATTCTTCAACCCAAAGGGCATCACCCGGAATTGGTAATGACCTTCTGGGGTTGAGAATGCGGATCTCTCCTTGGCCCCATCGGTTAAGGCAATCTGCCAGTACCCAGACGTCAAATCAAACGTGCTGAGGAACCGGGCAGCTCCCAACCGATCAATGAGCTCATCAGCTCTGGGGATGGGGTGCGCGTCAGTCCTGGTGACGGCATTGAGCCCACGGTAGTCCACACAAAACCGGAGTTCTGGAGTGGCACCGGGCGCCGCAGCCTTTGGGACCAAGACCACTGGGCTGGCCCAAGGACTGTGGGAGGGCTCAATCACCCCTAACGCCAACATCTTAGAGACCTCCTCCTTGATGCTGGCTCTGACCCGGTCAGTCAACCTGTAAATCTTGTGCTTCACCGGATGGCTGTCACCAGTGTCCACGTCATGGGTACACCAGTGAGTAACACCGGGGGTCAGAGAGAACAGTGGGGCGAACTGTCCCAACAACTGGCGACAGTCCCCTGCTGCTCCTGAGTCAGAGTAGGGGAGAGGATCACACCCTCTACTGACCCATCATGCTCCTTGGTAGACAGGAGGTCAGGGAGAGGCTCGCTCTCCTCTTCCACCCCATCATCTGTCGTTGTCGGTGACCAGGAGCAGGATTCGGGCTGGTACATGATGTCTGTCAAGTGCTGAGGTGTCGGCGACCGGATTGGACCCAACAAGCCTTGGCAACGGCAAGTCTTGATGAAGATGAAGATCGTCGATGGTGCAGACCAGCAAGGTCTGGGGAACTCACCCAGCAAGTGTAAGTGAGGGCAGGCCTGGAGCAACCAGGATGCCCAAGAAGAAAAAGATTGGCCTTCGTGAAGGGCTACTAGCCAACGGGCTAGCGACCGCGAAGGAGCCTCGAGACATCGCACGTAGATCTGGCTCACAGGACACTCGTGGAGTGGAGGCCAGTGATCTTTGGTGCAGTTGGTGCTGGAGGCTAGGGCTACTCGGAGCCCAAAGCACGACTTCGTGGGAGACCCAAAAGAGGATGCACTTGCAAATGTGCTCGGTGTCCAGGGGTCACGGTCTCACGTTACCCACGATAGCTACGGGCCTCAGCTTTGCTGGGGACTCAGGGTAGCCTCGGGGAAGTCTGAGAATCCACCTCTGGTGATGCGAAGACTTCGGCGTCCGAGGGGAGCTTCAGAAATGCAGACTGGACAGATGCGTCTTTGGTGCCTGCCAAGCAGGGGAGTCACTCCTTGACCCCAAGGGAGATTCTTCTGTCCTCTAGTCTTGAGTAGAGCGTCGAAGGTCCAGGATTCTGTTTCAGAGTTTCGTCCAGGGATAATCTAAAGTCCTAAGGACTGGGTTCCTATACTTATACTAAGTTTAGGGGTTGGACTACTCTGTGGCCCCACCTATGGGTGGGTCAGGGCAGAGGGTGGCTACACCCCTTTCCCTTTGTCCAGTTCGCGCTAAAGCAGGGGCTGCAAGCCCCTGATCCGGTTTGAACTGGGGTATGCACAGGGACACCAAGTGTGCCCCAGTGCAGGACTTCAAAGCACCCGAAAGTGCTCCCGCCCAGCCCCAATACACACTATCCTGTCTGGGAGGTGGTCACACCTCCCTGGGACAGGAAACCTATTGTCCAGGCCTCCCTGCCGGAGTTTCGTCCAGCAGCAGGAGGCCAGACTTGTGTCTGTGGCAGCAGCATCCATTTTGTGATGCCAGGGCTTTAGAAAGAAGTTACCGGACAAGCCAGGGTTAACATGTCTCTCCCTCTAGAAGGGTGGAATGCTACCCCCGCTGCCAGAATTGGCGGGGGGTAGTATTCCAAGATGTTTGACACCAAACACGACATGTTTTGGTGCAGCCATTCCAAAGTTAGCATTTAACGCGAGGTTATAATGCGCTTAAGAGTATATGGTCAGGTTGCACTACAAACAGCATCAGAGAAGGGTCTCCGAACGCTGCAGAGGGGCCCTGCTCATGCAGGGGCACCCTCTCACATAGGAACCACGCACTCTGCCTTCAGGATTGATAAGGCCTGCCATAGGAGTGACTTATAGGTTTATATGTGTGTATGTATTTAGTGATATAGGTAACCTATATCACAGTAAGGGGTGCATGCACCACCTTACCCAGGCTGCAGTAGCAGACCTGTGGTGTCAGTTTGGATGGCCTTCCAGGGGTGGCATAATACATGCTGCAGCCCCTGGTAGGCCTCTGAGGTACCTATGCCCTTGGTACATAGTATACCATATACTAGGGACTTATAAGGGCACTCCAGATTCCAATCAGAGATGTGCCTAAGGCACATGGAAACCTTTTTACAGAGAAAGCAGATAGACTGGGGCCCTGAATAGCAGGATCCCAGTCCAACTAAGTCATAAACCAGCAAAACACCATAAAAAAAGTGGGGGCAACCATATAGTCAGATTCCACCTTCCTACATACTGATCCATCATCAGGGTTCTGAGAGAGAAGAACAGGTAGAGGGTCACTCTCTTCCTCCTGTCCCCCATCAGTTGCCATGAGCAAGCCCATGTCAGCCCTGTCTACAAAAGGTTTTAGGCAGTTCACATGAAGTACCCTATGGGGACTTCTTGGAGTACCTAGGTCCACCAAGTAGGTGGCCTCATCTTTTTGTTAAAGTATGGTGTGGGGTCCACTCCACTTATCTTGGAGAGCTGCTGGGGCCACAGGCTCCAACACCCACACTTTATGGCCTGGCTGGTAAACAATCAGGACAGCCTTTTGGTCATGCCAAGCTTTCTGAAGTTCTTGGCTGGCCTCCAGGTTTTTGCTGGCCTTCTTCATGTACTCAGCCATGCGTGAACGCAGGCCAAGGACATAGTCCAGAATGTCCTGTTTAGGAGGTTTGAGAGGTTTCTCCCAGCCCTCCTTCACTAGACGCAGTGGACCCCTAACTGGATGTCCAAACAGAAGCTCAAATGGGCTGTAGCCAACCACCTTCTGTGGAACCTCTCTGTAGGCAAGGAGAAGGCAGGGTAGTAAGACATCCCATTTTCGCCTAAGCTTGTCTAAGGGGAATAGCTTCTGGGTACCTAGTGGCATGGTCCATCACCACTAGTATGTAACTGTGCCCAGAGGCAGTTGGAGGGTTTAAGGGGCCAACCATGTAAATCCCTACCCTTTCAAAGGGGACCCCAACCACTGGAAGTGGAATTAAGGGGGCCTTTGTGGTGCCACCTGACTTACCACTGGCTTGGCAAGTGGCACAGGAGCGACAAAACTCCTTTGTGTCTTCAGACATATGGGGCCAGTGAAAGTGAGGGACAAGCCTGTCCTAAGTCTTGCTTTGCCCTAAGTGTCCTGCAAGAGGAATATCATGCGCTAGGGAGAGTAGGAAACCTTTGAACTTCTGGGGTATTACCAACCTCCTGGTGGCAGCAGGCTTGGGGTCTCTATCCTCAGAGTATAGAAGTCCATCCTCCCAATAGATCCTATGGGACCCACTGATATTCCCCGCTTCCTCAGCAGCAGCTTGCTGTCTGAGGGGTTCAAGAGAGGGGCAGGTCTGCTGCTCCAAACTCAGGTCTGCCCTGGAAGGGCCCCCTGCCCCAAGAACTCTGCCTGGTCAGGCCCAAGGTCCTCTGGGACAGTTCCTTCTCAGGGGCTGAGATAACCTCCCTCAGGAGGCTGATCTTCACTGAGAGTTTGTGAGGAGGGCAATTGCTTACCCTTCCTGCTCCGTCTCTTGGGAAACACTTGGTCCTTTGTTTCAGGATCGAGTGCTTTGTCAGTGGAGAGCTGTTTGGCCAGAGCCAACACACTGGCAGAGATGCCCATCATCTCTGCATGAGTCCTAAACTCTACTTCAGCCCAGGTTGAAGTTTCCAGATCATTGCACAACAGACAATCTACAGGTAGGTAGCTATAGGTCTGGAGATACCACAACCCTCTTAAGTCAAGTTACCCCTCCCCAGCTGAGGTTCACAACTGCCAAGGAATGGTCAGTCCTGGCATTGATAGCGTTGGTGACTTGGTACACTTGTCCAAGTATGACCTGTTCAGGGGATACAAGTTTCTCTGTCACCATAGTGACACTCGCCCCTATATCCCTATAAGCCATTGCTTCTTTTCCATTGATTAAAGGCTGTTGCCTGTACTTACCCAAGTTAGTGGGACTTATCAGTAAGGTGGCAAGATCCATGCCACCATCACAGACTAAAACAGCCTGAGCTGGAGTTCTGACTAAGTCAGAACCCATCTCAGTACCCAAGGTTAACCCCATTAATCCCTTGTTTGCTGTACTACCACTTGTACTTGTGCTAGAGGGAGCAGGTGCCTTAGGGGCAGTGGTAGTAGGTGTAGTTTCCTTGGCTTTTGGACAATCAGCATCTTTTGTCCAATGGGTCTGCACCTTACAGAAGTAACACCAAGGTTTCTTTTTTGCCTTTCTTGGAATTTTGGGACTCACCCCCAGATGCAGGTTTTTGGGGCCCTTGAGAAGACTCTTTCTTATCTTTAGCCTTGTCCCCACCCTTATCCTGAGATTTAGAAGAATCTTGCTTCTTCTGTTTAACCCTGGGGCAAACCCATTTGTCTGCCTTCTTTCCCAATTCTTGGGGAGAGGTCAGATCAGAGTCCACCAGGTACTGGTGCAAAAGCTGGTTCTGACAATTATTAAGGATCTGCTCCCTCATAATCAAATTGTACAATCCTTGGTAGTCCTGTACCTTGCTTCCATCAAGCCAGCCTTCCAGAACCTTAATAGCACTGTCCATAAAATCTACCCAGTCCTGGGTGTTTGCCTTCTGGGTGTCTCTGAACTGAATCCTATACTGTTCAGTGGTTAAGCCAAACCCATCTATGAGAGCACTCTTCAGTACTGAGTAATTGTCAACATCCTCTTCTCTAACAGTGAGGAGCTTCTCTCTACCTTTGTTAGCCAAGGAGAGCCTCAAGATAGCTGCCCACTGCTCTTGAGGGTCCCTCTGAACTTTACAAGCCCTCTCCAAAGCAGTGATCTATTTATGGATGTCATCCCCCTGTCACGACCCACTGATGCAATGCTGATACTTTCATGAACACTGCCAGGATAGGCAGACTGGTAGTGAAGATAATGTATGGAAAACAAACAATCCCCTAAGTAACCAGGACCATTCAGAACTACAAGTCCCAGGAGCAGACGTCAAAGAAAGGGGAGGTGGTGTGCCCTCACGCTAGTGTGAGGTCAAACCGCCTTCAAAGACACGTCCGCAGCTGCGGACGATAATTTTGATGATTTCCAGGAGCGCATAGCGAGGAATAGACTCTTCAGTTTGGTAAGGGTGCTTCATGCACCATCTGTGTTTGTTGTAACCTTGTCCACGTACCGCTTCTAACACTCCCTGCAGGTTTCGCCGCCCGTGTCAGAAAGTTGGTTTTCGAGCACACAATGGCGCTCCCACCAAAGGGATTCCACAGTTGGCGAGAAACTCTTACGGGTGCCTCTTCCGGTTGGAATCGTTGGTGGGAACAATTGCCTAGCTAATTCCTCCTGTTGGCGAGACCCTAAAATGTTCCATGCGGGGGGAATAAAGGAACCTAGACGTTTTTAGTGACAGACCCTGGAACGAATTCCGGAACAGACTATTCATGCACTTTGGAATACATACTTGCAATGTTTTTGGACGAGGACACCAGTCATTTGCCCTATACACAGAACCATGGATAATTGGTAACAGTATATCAAAGAGTGATTGCGGATTTACATAGAGGATTTGGATTTAATTGTGCTATGATATTTAAAATGCACTGACAACTGATTATTTCGTTCACTGCTTTGTTTGTTTTGCCTTTCTAACAGGGGTGACATTAGTTCCTGCATCTTTGGTATCTTCTCCCCTGTGATTCAAGGCAGCATAACATAGAGGGTAGGTGGATGTGCACATAATGTTACCCCTGTTATGGTTTATATATTCTATGGAAATAAGTTGTTCCTGATATTAGCTGGTACTGTTTTTCTTTTCTCTTTTTCCCCTTACAGCACCGAACCATCATGACTAGATGCTTATGGTTATTGTTAAGGAGTCTCTTCTTATTATTTACAGGTATTTATTGAGACTCAATAGAAATACCCAAAGTCTGTGTCCATAAGTTCCAGATAGTAATTCTATTCTTTGAAACCTACAGGTCTCCCTCCCTGCTGTTGCCTTTCTTTCCTTCCCTCGCTTGACCCCTTCAACAGTCTGTGCTATCATAGCATTCAGACTTTGGAGTTGTCAGGAGGTGGACCATTCAGAGCATCAATCCGATCC
The DNA here is from genome assembly GCA_963921515.1 of Calotriton arnoldi. Taxonomy (NCBI): domain Eukaryota; kingdom Metazoa; phylum Chordata; class Amphibia; order Caudata; family Salamandridae; genus Calotriton; species Calotriton arnoldi. The sequence continues at coordinate 613,614 of CAWUFW010005661.1, forward strand.
TGAGGATAGCCAACCCTGACAAAATTATCGGCCCAAAGATACTTATCCTCCTGATCGGTCTAGGCAGAATGGCTACCCTAGATGATGTCCTGGCTACTTTGGGTGTTTTGCAGGCCGAGGTAACGGCAGCACATGCTGAAACTGCAGCTTTGCAAAACAGACTGGAGAGGATGCAAAGAAACCCCTTCGATGTAGGGATCCCCACACATCCCTCAGTGAGCCCTGTACTGGTGGAATTCCCGGCTCCAATTTCGTTGGCAGCTCCAGAAAGATTCCATGGGAATGCTAGCAAGGTTCAAGTATTTCTCACTCAAATCCTTTTACATTTTTCATGTAGAACGAAGGCCTTCGCTACTAATCAAGCCAGAGCCTTTCTGGTGTCTTATTTGGCAGTGGATGCGGCTCAGTGGGCTGTTCCATTGGTAAGAAGAGACGATCCTCTTCTATATGATTGGGAAGGTCTTAGAGTTGAGTTTGAAAAGGTCTTCAATAGAAGGGCGGGTACGTTTTCAGCAGATAGAGAATTACTGGAATTAAAATGAGGGAGACGAGTGGAAGACGGCGTTTAAGACGAGATTCGGATTGTATGAATACCTAGTGATGCTGTTTGGGTTATGCAACGCACCAGCGGCGTTTCAGTTCTTCCTCACTGATGTGTTGTAGGAATACCTAGATCGATATGTTGTAGTTTACATCGGCGACATTCTCATATACTCCGTTGACGAGCAGTCACACATACAACATGTAAGAACGGTACTAAAGACCTTACAAGAAAACCTGCTGTTTTGCAAACTCAGCAAGTGCGAATTTCACGTCACTAGCGTGGAATTCCTAGGGGTAATGCTAACCCCTTCAGGACAAGAAATGGCAGAAAGGAAGGTCCTGGCCGTAAAAGAGTGGCCCAGCCCATAGAACATCAGAGACGTGACATGCTTTTATGGGTTTGCCAACTTCTATCGGAGGTTTATCCACCACTTTTCGAAAACAGTAACTCCTATTACTAAGCTGCTGAGAAAGAACACCCCCTTCCACTGGACAGAAGATACTCAACAAGCTTTTGAAACCTTGAAACAGGCGCTTGTTTCGGCTCCTATCGTACAACAACCGAATCCCGATAAACCGTACTTAGCAGAAGCAGATGCCTCAGACGTTGCCTTCGGAGCTGTGTTATCACGACGGCATGATACTACGGGTCAACTGCATCCCATCGTCTACATGTCAAGAAAACTGAACAAGGCTGAAACCAACTACACCATAGCCGAAAAGGAATTGTTGGCGATAAAAGACGCCTTCAAGGAATGGTGGCATTGGCTTTTGGGTGCAATACATGTAGTCACGGTGTTTACTGATCACAGGAATCTGCAATTTATGAAGGCTGCTCGACATTTAACACCCCGACAATTGAGGTGGATGTTATTCTTTGAAGAATACAATTTCGTGGTGATGTACAGACCTGGGAATGAGAATAGGAAGGCAGATGCTTTGACACGCCAGGAATCACAGCGAGAACCTGAGGCCATAGTAAAAAGAGCAATAATAGATCCATCCAAGGTGATTTGTGTGTTACAATCTGACACTTTCTTGGAGAAAGTGGCACAAGGAGTACAGTCCTTTGAATGGAGGGATTGGCTGAAAAGGCATGGAGAATGGCAAGTAAAGAAAGGGATATCGGTTAATGGAAAACAAATACTAATTCCGACCAGAAATCTCAGAAAACAAGTGTTTCACTGGTGTCACAAGATCCCTAATGCTGGGCATAACGGAGGAAGGAAAACCGTGGAACGAGTATTACGTCTGTTTTGGTGGCTATCGGTACAACAAGATATCGTTACATGGGTAAAGGAGTGTGATGTTTATAGTCAGATAAAAACTGATAAAACAACAAGGATTACTACAACCTCTCCCCGTGCCAGAGAAACCTTGGGAAAAGATATCATTAGAGTTTGTGGTAGGTTTACCTAATGATCATGGTTATACAGTGATCTTAGTGGTAGTAGACTACCTGACCAAGATGGGGCATTTCATAGCCTGCAAAAACATGCCCACAGCAGGACAATTGGCACAACTCTTGTTAATTCACATGGTGAGGTTACATGGGCTACCAAAAACTATAGTGTCTGATTGGGAAACACAATTCACCGCGCAATTCTGGAAGGTGTGGTGTTCATCGTTGCAGATCTCTACGGCCCTTTCTACAAGTTTTCATACCCAAACTGATGGACAAACGGAGCGCCTAAACCAGACCTTGAAACAATATTTAAGGTGTTATGTACAATTGAGACACAGAGACATGAGTGGAGAGCTTATGGCTGGCCGAAATAGGATATAACAGTGCTTCACATAGTTCTACTCGTTTTTCACCATACTATAGTACGTATGGATTTCACCCACGTTTCATCCCATTATTAAATCCGATTGAGACACAGAAACTCCCCGAGGTATTGGATAGAGTCACTCAAATCAAAACCACATTGAGGGCTACAAAAGAATACCTAACTCAAGCTAAGGCTAGATATAAAACATATGCCAATAAACACAGAAGGCCAAGCCCCCTATATAAAACAGGAGACAGGGTGTGGTTGTCCACAAAAAGCATCCGTTTCAAGAAATACAGCATTTTCAACCCAAAATATATAGGCCCCTACAAGGTTCTACGATGTGTAAATCCTGTTACAGTAAAGCTAGCCTTACCCTCTAATTTACGTATTCACTCTGTTTTCCATGTCTCACTACTCAAACCTGCATGCTCACCTGTCAAAAATGGACCTATGCCTTTATGGGTGAATAATGAAAAGGAGTATGAGGTGAAAGGTATTCTGGATTCTAAATGTGGAGGGTGGAAACTCTGGTATCTGGTAGCTTGGAAAGGGTTCGGGTCTAAAGAGAACTCGTGGGAGCCATGCGCTGAGACTAGTCGCATCTTTCCACAAACTTTTTCTTGGACAGCCCTGTCCCTGTCAGTGTTCTCCTGGGAAGGGACGTACTGTCACGACTTACTGATGCAATGCCGATACTTTCATGAACACTTACCAGGATAGGCAGACTGGTAGTTACGATAATGTATGCAAAACTAACAATCCCCTAGGTAACTGGGACTATTCAGAACTACAAGTCCCAGGAGCAGATGCCAAAGAAAGGGGAGGTGGCGCGCACACACGCTAGTGTGAGGTCAAACTGCCTTCAAAGGCACGTCTGCAGCTGTGGACGTGGCCGATAATTTTGATGATTTCCAGGCGCGAGGAATAGATGCTTTGGTCCCGTAAGGGTGCTTCATGCACCATCTGTGTTTGTTGTAATTTTGTCCATGTACTGCTTCTGACACTCCCTGCGGGTTCCGCGCCCCATGTCAGAAAGTTGGTTTTCGAGCCGCAACGGCGCTGCCACCAAAGGGATTCCACCATTGGCGAGACACTCTTACGGGTGCCTCTTGCGGTTGGAATCGTTGGTGGGAACAATTCCCTAGCTAATTCCTCCCATTGGCGAGACCCTTGAATGTTTCATGTGGGGGGAATAAAAGAACCTAGACTTTTTCAGTAACAGACTCTAGAACAAATTCCGGAACAGACTATTCATGCACTTTGGAATACATACTTGCAATGTTTTTGCATGAGGACACCAGTCATTGACCTATACACAGAACCCTGGGTAATTGGTAACAGGATGTCAAAGAGTGATTGCAGATTTAAATAGAAGATTTGGATTTAATTGTGCTATGATATTTAATATGCACTGACAACTGATTATTTTGTTCGCAGCTTTGTTTGCTTTGCCTTTTTAACAGGGGTGACATTAGTTCCTGCATCTTTGGTATCTTCTCCCCTGTGATTCAGGGCAGCATAACATAGAGGGTATGTGGAACGTGCACATAACGTTACCCCTGTTATGGTTTATATATACTATGGAGATAAGTGGTTCCTGATATTAGCTGGTTCTGTTTTTCTTTTCTTTTTCCCCCCTACAGCACAGAACCATCATGACTAGATGGTTATGGTTATTGTAAAGGAGTCTGAAGGTGCCTGGTTAAGGTCTCTCTGCTTATTGTTTACAGGTATTTATTGAGACTCAATAGAAATACCCAAATTATCTGTCCATAAGTTCCAGATAGTAATTCTATTCTTTGAAACATACAGGTCTCACTCCCTGCTGTTCCCTTCCTTTCCGTCCCTCGCTTGACCCCTTCAACAGTCTGTGCTATCATAGCATTCAGACTTTGGAGGTGTCAAGAGGTGAACCATTCAGAGCATCGATCCGATCCTGAGGATAACCAGCCCTGACACCCGCTCCTGGTAAGAAGGGACTATCTTGTTCAGGTTCCTATGGTCAAAAGAAGTTTTTCTGATTCTAGGGACACTGTTGCTGCCACCATGGGACTCTAGTCCCAATTACTTCCTAGCTTTCTGGATTTCTAGGGATTTTTTGTCAAGGGCCAACTGATCTTGCCTGAGCATAAGCCTTACTTTCTCAAGTTCAAGCAGCTGGTACTTCGATAGATGACAAATTAATCAAGATGTCATCACTGACATTCAATACTCCTTGCAGGCCAGATAGGGTCACTCGAATCGCATCTTCCAAAACATCTACTGCTGCCGAAATTCCAAAGTTCAGCCGTTTGTACAGGCGTAGTCCTAGATGCGTCGAGAATGTTGTTATAAAACGGCTTTCCTCTGCTAGCATCAGTTGGTGATACCCAGCAATCTGATCCAACTTCGAGAACCATCTTGAGCCGTTGAGGTCGGCTATTATGTCGTCCATCTTTGGGCATTATGTGTCTCTCTCTTTTAATCGCTTGGTTGGGGAGGCGCTTGTCTATGCACAGCTGTATTTTGCCGGGTTATTTTGGCTTTTCAGCAATCACCATGGGTGAAACCCACAGCGTCGGACTAGTGACTTTCTCTATTACCCCTTGTTGTTCAAGTCTGTGTATCTCTTGTTCGACCAGGGGCCTCAGATGAAATGGTATTCATCTGTGCTGGAGGGCTACTGGTTTGATAGATTTGTCGATATGCAGCTTGACTGGGGGCGCCTTCAAACACCCGAGTCCTGTGAAAAGGTGAGGAAATAGGTCTAGTATCTCATCCGTCTCGAAGGTTTTTACGGCATATGCGAAGGTGGCTAGACCTAGGTCTTCTGCAGTGTGGCTCCCCACCAGGGTGTCTGCTTCTCTGTCAACCATGTGGATGGTGGTTGTGATTTCTTGGTCTTCCGCTCTTAGTTGGACAGTCATTTTGACTTTTAAATGTAGCGGTATCTGGCTTCCATGCTTAAATATCTTGATGTTAGTTGGGGATAGCAGAGGGCGCGGGTGGAGTTGCCGGTATTGCTGGATCCCCATTAGATTGACAGAGGCGCCTGCGTCAATCAGGGCTTTGATGCTAGATCCTGCTACTTCAACCATGCATGTTAGTTGTGGGCGCCTGCGTCGCTTGAAGTCACCTGCAAACAAGATGAGGAATATTTCTTCTTCGTCATAGGGGGATGAGTCTTCTAGGCGGTAGCGATGACGTTGTGACATTTTTAGTGCTCCCTGGGGTTCTGGGTCTTCTAGAGACAGCTGTCACACAGACTTCGAAGTTGGTCGTTTGCCTCGTGCACTCCTGTTTCTTGGGCCCCCTCTGCATGCGGTGGCGAAGTGGTTGATTGAACCGCACTTGGAGCATGTTCATCCTTGGGCTGGGCATTCCTCAAGCGGGTGCTCTTCTCTCCTACAGTATCCGCATCAGGATCCGGGTGGGGGATTTGTTGTTTGTCCTGGTCTGTTCTCTCTTCCATGTCAGCACGTTCAATCTTTACTGTTGTCTGTCTTTCCGTTTGCTGTGTGATGGCAATGTCCATTTCTGTCTCTCTGGGGTTGGGCAGGTCATGTGACCGCGCCAGTATAAGAATATCTTCCAAGGGGATGTCAGGTTGGTGTAGGATAAGGCCTCTCAGTGTTTTGTTCCTGCAGCCCTGTATGACTTGCGCTCTCACTTCTATGGGCTGGTCGTCAGCTGTACACATGCTGACTAGTTCTCGCAAGTGTGCATAGAAGGTGTCCATGGACTCCCCTTCCCGTTGGCGGGCTTGGTGGAGTTTGAAACGCTCATAGTCCCGGTTGAGCTGTGGGTCAAAGTAAGCATTGAGTGCTCCGATGGCTGCATCATCGTCATTTGCCGCTCCTGTGTTGGGTAGGTGTGTGAAACGTTTGTAGATATCTTCTCCAGCGTAATGGAGCAGCAAGGATCTCTTTACCATGCCGTCTGTCTCTCAGGTCACAACAAAATAGTTGTCCAGTTGCCCAATCCATGTTTTCCAGTGAGGAGATGCGGTGGCTGGGTCCGCAAGTTCACTGAATGATGGCAGCGCGATGACCTGTGTGTGCTGGGTGGTAGGTGGGGCGGGAGGCTGTGCCTGCTGAGGAGCGGCATTGACTGTTTCATCCACCATGGCTGTCAGAAGGTGCGGTTGCCGAGAGCAAGGTGGAGTGGTGCACTCACCCGGTTGACGCAGAGGATTTGTTGCAGTCCCTGCTTGATGAGGGTCTCAACAGTTGTTCCTTGTAGCAGCTTGTGCTTTTTTTTGTATCTTTAGGGGTACCTGGGTTCCAGTATCGCGATTGTGGAGAGGGTGTGGTGTTCCAGGCTGCTGTCTAGCAGGTAGACAGGCGAGTTTTAATGTCTATGTGTTTATAAACTAGAACTTCTTTTCCTGTAATTGTAGAAAATGTCCTTTTCTTTTTTTTTTCTTGTACCTGTTGGTGTTGGCCTCAGTGTCTATTCTGCGGGGCTCACCTTTGTTGGCAGCAGCTGGGGTTCTGGCGTGCAGCAGGCAGCAGGCTCCGGGGGCCTCCGGCGGAGGTTTGTCTATTTACGCTTGTCGGAGTGTAACAGAGGATTCAACTGGGGGAGAGGCCGTAACCACACACGGATTCCTCGGCTGGCTAGCTGGCCTTGTGCCCATGTCACTCTGGACTGGAGCCACGTCAGGAGGAGCAGCAGAACTCCAGCGGGTGGAGGGTGATGCCGTGCAGCAAGGACTGTGCAGAGGAGGCAGCCGATCACTGTGGGCCTACCGCGCAACGGCACCTGCACCGAAGGTAGGCACGTACCGGCGGTTCATGCCGGGTTGTTGAGTCAGCGCTTGGTTTTTGCTTTGTAGGCATGTGGGGTAACCACCCTCATTGCCAGTGTGAGGATCCTACGTCTTTGCTATGCCGGCCGCTGCACAAGTGCGTTGCAGCCCCAACACAAATGATACACACACACCAGTATCGCATTCTGGGTGGATGACCCTGAGCGGTCCTCGCCCCTTTATTTTATAACCATTGGTCACGCCTGGCCAGAGGGTGTTACAGGGTGCGGCTTCCAGGTCACCACAGCACCACTCTTGTGGTGCTGAGTAAGCCTGGGCGGTAAATTCCGCTCCGCTCGCGGAATTTGCAGAATTTTGGCAATTCCGCGTTCCGCGGAGAACGTGGAATTGCCGAAAATTCCGCGATCCGCGGCGTAGTGGAATTTTTTCCATGTTTGCGCTTTAAAAATGCGTTTTTGCACGCGCGGTAGCGACTTAATGGGATCCCTGCGTTCGCCGATGAGTTTTCCTATCCGTTCGCGTGCACCACGAGATTTTGGTAGCCGGCCCCGCGATCCTGCGAGAGTGTGCGATCACGAACACGTAATTCGGACGCGCCATCGGACACCGCGAGAGTGTGCGATCGCGAACACGTAATTTCGGACGCGCCATCTGACACCGCGAGAGTGTGCGATCGCGAACACGTCATTTCAGACGCGCCATCGGACACCGCGAGAGTTTGCGAACGCGAACACGTCATTCGGACGCGCCATCGGACATCCGGCAGAAGTTTGGTGAAGCTCGCGATGCCGAACACGCAAAATTTGCAATCTGGAGAAGAATAATATCTGGAACAGCATAAAACCTTCTCGAAAATATTGATTAGGATGAAAAAAATTCCTCAGATTGACATTTGGCTGTACTTTTTGGTGCAAGGAGTCCTTTTTTTTTTTTTACTTTTTTTTGGGAGAGGAAGGAAGTGCCCCAGAGTCTCCAACTTCCTGTTCCTGTCCAGCAGGCTCCTCCCAGTGCTTTGTCCATGTCCTGTTTACTTTCATTTGGATTTGGAGCTGGAAGTATCACTCTTTGTGTCTGCTACATCATATATCATTGGATTTGAGGACTTTTGGATTTGAGGACTTTTGGATTTGAGGACTTTTGGATTTGAGGACTTTTGGATTTGAGATTTTACAAGTAAGTTGGTGTTGTTTGTTTGATAGGGGCATTGCAGTTGCTGCAACTAAATTTTGGTACTTTTCATCATTTAAAAAAAAATGTATTGTGGGTAGCCAGTAGGCCCAGAGCTAGTCATGGGTGCATGATGAAACAACTGTTCCTTTGGTGTGTGTTAAATTTATTTTAAACATCATTTAGGGCATGGATGGCATTGGATTGAATTGCAAAATGTGTATTTTTTGGGGTATTTCAGTTTTTGGGTGTGTGTTAAATAAATGCCTTTGTTGTGTGTGTGGGTGTGGTTGTTGTGTAACTTGCACACCTTGTTTAGCCCTGTGGATTTTCGTTTTTGCATTTTTGCATTAAAGCTGTGTTGTTTAGCATGCCTCCTTTGCCTGGCTATTATAGGCCTTTTTCAGTTCATTGTTTTCCAGGCCTCCTGCTTGTTGCTTGTGAGTGTGAGTGTCCATGTGGCTGGTGGCCATTTCTGGTGGTAGTTATAAGTGTGCTGCTTTTGCCATATAGGCCTGCATGTGTTTCCTTTGTTCCTTTTTGGCCTAGGCTTGTTGTTGTTGTGGGCCTGGCCATGTGGCTGGTGGCCATTTTGAAGCCAGGCAGTGTGCTTTTGCCATAGGCCTGCACTGTCTGTCTTCCCTTTCTTGTTGTTGTGGGCCTGGCCATGTGGCTGGTGGCCATTTTGAAGCCAGGCAGTGTGCTTTTGCCATAGGCCTGCAAGCTTGTGGCCTAGTCTGCCAATAGGCCTTTTATCCAGTAGGCTCAGAGGTAGTCATGGGTGCATGAAACAACTGTTTCTGTGTGTTCTGTTGAATTTAAACCTCATTTAGGGCATGGATGGTATTGGATTGAATTGCAAAATGTGTTTTTTTGGGGGTATTTCACTTTTTTGGTGTGTGTTAAATAAATGCCTTTGTTGTGTGTGTGTGTGTGGTGTGGTTGTTGTGTAACTTGCACACCTTGTTTAGCCCTGTGGATTTTCGTTTTTGCATTTTATTGCATTAAAGCTGTGTTGTTTAGCATGCCTCCTTTGCCTGGCTATTATAGGCCTGTTTCAGTTCATTGTTTTCCAGGCCTCCTGCTTGTTGCTTGTGACTGTGAGTGTCCATGTGGCTGGTGGCCATTTCTGGTGGTAGTTATAAGTGTGCTGCTGTTGCCATGTAGGCCTGCATGTGTTTCCTTTGTTCCTTTTTGGCCTAGGCTTCTTGTTGTTGTGGGCCTGGCCATGTGGCTGGCGGCCATTTTGAAGCCAGGCAGTGTGCTTTTGCCATAGACCTGCATTGTCTGTCTTCCCTTTCTTGTTGTTGTGGGCCTGGCCATGTGGATGGTGGCCATTTTGAAGCCAGGCAGTGTGCTTTTGCCATAGGCCTGCAAGCTTGTGGCCTAGTCTGCCAATAGGCCTTTCATCCAGTAGGCTCAGAGGTGGTCATGGGTGCATGAAACAACTGTTTCTGTGTGTTCTGTTGAATTTAAACCTCATTTAGGGCATGGATGGCATTGGATTGAATTGCAAAATGTGTTTTTTGGGGGTATTTCACTTTTTTGGTGTGTGTTAAATAAATGCCTTTGTTGGTTGTGTGTGTGTGTGTGGTGTGGTTGTTGTGTAACTTGCACACCTTGTTTAGCCCTGTGGATTTTCGTTTTTGCATTTTATTGCATTATAGCTGTGTTTAGCATGCCTCCTTTGCCTGGCTATTATAGGCCTGTTTCAGTTCATTCTTTTCCAGGCCTCCTGCTTGTTGCTTGTGACTGTGAGTGTCCATGTGGCTGGTGGCCATTTCTGGTGGTAGTTATAAGTGTGCTGCTGTTGCCATGTAGGCCTGCATGTGTTTCCTTTGTTCCTTTTTGGCCTAGGCTTCTTGTTGTTGTGGGCCTGGCCATGTGGCTGGTGGCCATTTTGAAGCCAGGCAGTGTGCTTGTGGCATAGGCCTGCATTGTCTGTCTTCCCTTTCTTGTTGTTGTGGGCCTGGCCATGTGGATGGTGGCCATTTTGAAGCCAGGCAGTGTGCTTTTGCCATAGGCCTGCAAGCTTGTGGCCTAGTCTGCCAATAGGCCTTTCATCCAGTAGGCTCAGAGGTAGTCATGGGTGCATGAAACAACTGTTTCTGTGTGTTCTGTTGAATTTAAACCTCATTTAGGGCATGGATGGCATTGGATTGAATTGCAAAATGTGTTTTTTTGGGGGTATATCACTCTTTTGGTGTGTGTTAAATAAATGCCTTTGTTGGTTGTGTGTGTGTGGTGTGGTTGTTGTGTAACTTGCACACCTTGTTTAGCCCTGTGGATTTTCGTTTTTGCATTTTTGCATTAAAGCTGTGTTGTTTAGCATGCCTCCTTTGTCTGGCCATATAGGCCTGCTTGAGTTCATTGTTTTCCAGGCCTCCTGCTTGTTGTGACTGTGAATGACCATGTGGCTGGTGGCCATTTTGTGGTGGTAGTTTAGTAGTGTGCTGCTTTTGCCATATATGCCTGCATGTCTTTCCTATGTTCCTCTTGGCTTACTGCTTCCATCCCCTTTGCCAGCTGCAGCTCCCTGAATGACGTGATGAGCAAATTAATGCCAAACAGGTTCCACTTCCATTACATTTGTATTTTTGTTTTTGTTCTTCTTCTTTCCTATCCTTCCTGAGTGTACACAGTATACCATGAAAGCCCTTCTTGTCAAAGTCTCACAAATGGCTACACTGTTATGTTTTTTTTTATAACTTAAACTGAGTTAATAAAAGTTAATAATATAACACTAACAAGTGTGACCACCACACACTAAGTTATATATTATATTTGTTTGTTTGTACTAGTAGTAATTGATTATTGAACCACAACAACAAATGCAACATTTCACTGATGTTCTTCTCCTGACTTCTTTGCTTTTAGGTGCACAAAAAGACAGAGGAGGAGGTATCATCATCACCCGTTGTACTGCCAGACAGAAGTCCTGCTGCGCACCGTGTCATGTCCACGTGTGACCACAGACATCTCTGCAACTTGTGCTCCTGCGTCCTGCTGACATCAGAAGGAAGAAGATGGCCCCATAGAAAGGTACCCGGTCCTCCAGTACCAAGAAAGTTGCCAGTGAGAAGAAGGAACAGAAGAAGGAAGTGGCACTTACCAAGACTGGTGTGCCGCTCACGATGTTTTTTGGGAAACCAAAAATTATGCCTGCAGCAGCGGTGTCCAGGGACCAAGCTGGGAGCAGCACCTCCGCATCAGCAGGCCCACCACACCAACCTAGGCCAAAGCCCATGTGTGTTGCAGAGGTAGCCAGTCTACTTGCGCAAACGCCAATGAGCAGTGATGTTGAAATGACATTATCGCAAAGTAGTACCCAATCAACGCAGGCGGAAACTCAGCAGATAAGTGGGCAACAACGGCCAGAACAACAACTGCTGGAACAACAACAGCCGGAACAACAACAGCCGGAACAACAAAAGCCGCAACAACAGCCGCAACAACAGCCCACAATAGTAGTTGTTCCTCCCGAAGTAGGGGCAGTTCAGGAAATCGAACATCCTGCAGACGAAGAAGAGCAAGCCACTCTTTCAGAAGATCCATTGTCTTCCAGATCCCCAGCAAGGAAAAGGAGGGTTAGTCCATCAACTTCTTCTTCAAGCCCCCCTTCTAATGATCTAGATACCACTTGGAACCCACCAGCTCAGCCTGAAAGTGAGGCACGCCACGCGACAAGGCTAAGGAAAAGGAAGGTTCCAGAAAGCCTTAGAGTTATGGAGGAAGATGTAGAAGAGGAGGATGATGACGAGCCAGTCATCATGAACATCACTCCCGCCCCAGTGGAGATGGAGACCGACATTATTATTACCCCATCCCAAATTGCTGTGAGGGATGTGGCACGGATACCACCAACACAGGTAACACCAACACGACCTCCAGCTTCCATATTTGCATTTGCTAAGGCCCGGCAGGGACCTACATCCAGCTCAACCACCACCTCAGTAGGGAGTGGTACTGTAAGTGCACAGAGTCAAATTCCACGCCCACCCTCCGGTTCATCTGGCATTGAAAGTGGCACCTCCGGCAGCGCCAGAAAGTTCACCTCCCCAGTTTGGGACTTCTTTCCGGTTAGCAGTAAGGAGGAGAACGTTGCTATATGCTCAATTTGTCGACACGCTGTTAGTCGGGGTAAGCTAGGTACAAACTATGGTACCGGAGGCCAAACAAGTCATCTCAAAAAACACCACATGATCCAGTGGGAGGCTCACCTACTTCGCATACAAAAAAGTAAAACTGCACCCATTGCTGTTAGTGGGGATGAAGAAGTAGAAGAAGATATGATCGCGGTGGAAGGTGAACAAGAGGGAGACATTTCTAGCCCTGTCCCCAGCAGTGTAGTGGTACCGCCCACATCCTCAGCAACATCTCAGTGGCACCGTAGTAAGAGTCAGACTGAGACACCAAGGCAACAGAGTACTGCAATGAAAAAAAGTGCATAGATGAGCCTAACTGGGTTAAAGAAGTCACCTGCACCACAAAGGAAAATAATCCAGCCTACCATTGACAGCATGCTTAGGTCGGAGGGGCAGTACGAACGCAACCACCCAACGGCATATTTGTACAATGCTAAGCTGGCTAAAATGTTAGCGCTGGACCTTCTCCCTTTTTCTTTTGTGGAAGGGGTGGGTTTCCTTGAATTTGTGTCAGCCGTCTGCCCTAAATGGAAGGTTCCCAGCCGGTCCTATTTCGCCAGAGTTGCTGTTCCGGCACTACATCACGATGTGCTGGAATTGCTTGGACAAGCTTTGCAGCAGAGTGCTGTTCACAATATCCACCTGACAACAGACATGTGGACCAGTTCCCAAGCCACTGATTACATGTACATCACTGCACACTGGATCGCTTTTGTGGGGGTTAGAGAAAAGATATCTGAAGCAGGTGTTGTTGACACTGCTGAGATTTTTAATGCTACTCGGAAACATGCAGCTGTAGCCATGTTCGCCATGGAGAAATCTCATACTGCTGCAAATATTTTGGAAGAGTTTAACAGCAAGGTCCTTGAATGGCTGCACCCAAGAGGGCTTAACATTGGTTTTGTTGCCACGGATAATGGCAGTAATGTACTTAAGGCCAAGGAGGATGGTGCCTATTTCAGGGTCCCGTGTTTGGCACACTGCATTAACATTATTGTTCAAGACTTTCTGAAAAAAGAAGCCATAGTCAGCAACTTAATGACCACCTGCAGAAGAATATGCACACATTTCAGCCATTCTTTTAAAGCCTGGAAGCAGCTGAGGATCATTCAACGTGAGTATAGAATGCCAGTCAAAGCACTCGTCCAGGAGGTGGCAACACATTGGAACTCAACTTATTACATGCTTGACCGTCTGTTTGAGCAGTACAGACCAATCAATGAATATGTCATGCAAAGAGGGGATGCTACTGTGAAAGGCGCATGACCCTTCAGATGGACCAATGGTGCCTAGTTAAATGCCTGACAGAGATGCTTCTTCCTTTCGAGGTCTTCACACGTGAAGTCAGCAGGAAGGACTGTACTATGGGCCAAGCTATCTTGAAGGAGGTGTCTGAAGCGTACATAGGTGTGGAGGAAGAAAATGAAGCATATGAGTTGGTGGAGAGCTTATCCTGTCGCTTAGCTGAAAATACAAGTGTGCAAACTAAAATTGTGTCAGAAAAACATTACATTTGTGCCACAATTCTGGATCCACAGTACAAATCGGCACTGAACAGTAAGACATGAATTCCTTTTTCAGAACTGGAGGTTGCCCGGTACAAAACTTGGATAGCTGAGGCAGCCAGTGACTTTGAAAATGAACGGCTGGTAATTAAAGGCCCGCTACTCAAACCCACAACAAGTACTGCAGCAGGGCATCCGGCGTCAAGTTCCACTTCAGAGCCTGAGGGCAGTGCGTTTGGCTCAGAGCGGTCACCAACACTATCGACAACAGCAAGAACTGGATCATCAGCCACAGTAAAATCGGCACAGGATTGGTATTTACAGCAAAGGCTTGCTAGGTCCAGTGCTGATGCAAAGACAAAAGAGGCCAAGCAAAGTGTAGCACCCCTGAACATTGAGCGGATGGTCCAGGCCTATATGGATGACCCAACAGAGGTCTACATTGATCAAAACCCATTGCGGTATTAGTATGGGAAAAGGGGCCAATGGCCAGTGCTCAGCAGGCTGGCGATAAACTATCTGGCTTGCCCTGTCACAAGTGTCTCTTCTGAACGTGTTTTCAGTGCTGCTGGTGCCATTGTAACAGTGAAAAGGACCAGTCTCTCGCCCAAAAACGTGGAGAGGTTAACCATGATCAAAATGAATCAGCACTTTATACCACCGAATTACACAATACAAGAATCAACGCAGGAAGATGAGGACAGCGCCTTAGGTGACGGAAGTAGTGTGTTAGATGATGATTACCTACTTCTGGTTGAACCCCCAGAGTTTGAGGACGAGCTATACTTCCCTGACAACTAGGCTTGAACTTCTTACTTTCTTCCTTCCTTATTTACTTTTATTTGTGTGTGTCTGTCTTTCTGGTTCAAAACTTCGAATCACAACAAATCCATCACCACCGTCTTCTAGTCTTTTTATTGCCATATTGGAGGTGCAGCTCTCTGCATTTAACTGAAGTCCACTACTCCGAGAGTCCTGCTCCTCCATCCTCCTGACTCGCCCTAAATCCATTTCCCTCAAGCCAGATGATGATTGGATGTAGAATAATAGAAGAAAAAAGAAAATGTTGCCTCGTTGAGTCCCTCCAAAAGAAGTGGAACATGATGACTACTATAGCTATCCTCCTTTCCGAGCCGAGAGAGACTGCCCCTTAACTTAAGATGAGAAGGAACAGGTAATGAATGATGGCATGCATTGGACGCTGACTGAGTGATTGGTGTTTGTGTTGTTGTTGTTTGTTGTGCATGAAGTGAATTCATTGAGTACTATTATTTAATCTACACACTAAAAGTAACTCAAGTCAATGTTTCCCTTCTTGTTTTTTAATAACAAAATTGTACTTCTACTGCAGGCCGATCCATTGCATTTTGAATATGGAATGTGGACTCACTCTGTACACTGCACACTGAGTTGGACAACACCATGATGATGATGACCACAGTGACATAATATCTTCGCAGTCACTCAGTAGGATCGGAGATGATTGATGGAATAAGTCAGGGCATTTCATGAGTGGCATAAAAGGTAAACAAGTCAACAACAACCACAGCAGACCTACATGTCTGTAGTCGAGTGTAGTGGTATGACTGACAGCGGTGCATTGATTTAGTCACTTAATTTGGAAAATGCTATGTTGCTGTTTATGTGCTTTGTCTGCCTCTGTCAAAATGTAAGCTAAATGGAGGATGGGTCACGGGTGCCGTGGGCCTGCTCTGTCCTGTTGTTGTTGTAGGTTAATGCTGGAAACAGAGTAGACATGATGTATCCATGCCGCCTCTGAAAGTGTTCTTGTTGCACTCCACCGTAATTTATGCATTTTTTTTCCCCTTGATTTTTTAATATCCCTTTTGTTTTTCCATCTACAATTACAGGCCGGCCCTTACCCTGTGCTATACTGGGAAAAACAACTCACACTTACCTTACCAATCCGCATCCGCCAGGCAGGCAGTGGCGGCACCCAATATTGATGGACGGAGCGTCCATGGAAGGGAAGACCAAGAGGAATGCCGAGATGCAACTCCCCAATTTGACCAGGATAACATACAGTAACAGTATCAACATTCATCATCTTTTAAATAATTTGATTCATTTTTTATCTTCAATCATTACGACTGTGTGTTGTTGTTATTGTGTTTGCTCTCTGCTTATAATTCATCCCTACAGCTATTTTTTAATTTTCTTTGCTATCTTTAAAAGTAAGCCCGGTACAACCGAACAGAAACTGTATGTAATTTGGGTCTCTCTGAGGGCAGACAGGCAAGGCAAATTGCATAATATACTGCTGCCCTGTACTGTCTAATTGTCTAGTAGTAGTTAGTAAGTACTACTTATCACTAACAATCAAGTTATCATCATCATGCATGCATTTCCTTTTTTTCCCTTAACAGATTTATGGATATGGTCGTTTGCCAAGATTGTGTTTTGTTGTTTGTCCATGCGTAGTGTTTTTCTTTGTCAAACCTTTCCCCAAACCCCCCTTCCCAACCATTCACCAAACCCTAACCCTCTTCCCCCGGGCTGTGTGATTTATTGAGGTGTGACTAAATTAAATGTACACCAATAATTGATCACACGCTTGCTGGGGCGGATGTGGTGAAAGCAACACTAATTTAATTTCAAGGCAGGGCGAGGATCTTCTTCTGCTTGCCCACCCATGATCAGTATATTTGCAAGGTAATTTTTTTTCCCAAAGGAACCTAATCCATCATCATTAATTGCCGGTATCGATTGGATTTGTCATCCTCCTACTGTCCTACACAGCACTAGAGGTTACGCTTGTGTCGAGTGTAGGCCTAGTCGAGTGACTCGACACAACTACAGTTTGTAACTTCTTGTACTAGGCTATCCCCGCCACCATTATGTTTCATTCTACTTTAGCAATCAGCATTATTATTATTGTTTGCCAGTCTTCTTGTGTACTGTACTGTACTTTGTTCTACTACTCCTCCCACAGTCTCTCTCAGGCGACTGACTGTCTCATTTTCTTTTTTTTCAAATGCTACTGCCACTGTCTACTACTACCACCACAACCATGGCATGTTGGGAAACCAAATCATCATGATCACCGACACCATGCAGCCATCGCTGTGCCTAAGTTAAACATCAAGCACAGGTAAGAGAAGAAGTCTGGGGGAGGCATAATTAATAATGGAAATTAATTCATTAATTCACACACCCCTTGAGTCCAGTTGCAGAATGCATAGACTAGGAGGAGAGACTGACAGTACTAGTAGGACAAGTCACTCAGTGAGGGGTACCGCATCTATCTGTTTGTGTCTGTGGCCCTGCAGCAGCAAGGAAACAGTGTGACGTAAAACAGTAACCCCCCCCACAAAACAAATTAACAACATCGTATGTAAAGTATAAATATAATTTAATCCCCTAACAAAAATAAACTATGTAAAAATCCCACAACAACACCTGACCCACCCCTCTCCCTAACCCCAACCAATGTCCGAAACAAAAAAGTCCAACCAATTGTCCATGTCCATAAACCCCAACGCCCAATTCCCACCCACCAAAAGAAGCAATAAAAAAGGGGCAATCCAACAGGGTCTCAAGTTCTCAACTCTCATCGGCGGGCTCGCTTCTCCAGGACATTAATACGCTCCTCTAGGTGGGCCACGCGGCGCTTCATTGCCCGACAATTGCATCCACAGGGGGGGGCATCAGTGCTGGATAAAGAAGTGCGGCGGCGGGCGGCTGCCAGATGGCGGCGCCGTAACACTGGAGGGGCCTGGGCCTGGCTGGGGCCCGGTGCATTGGAGGAGGCTGCAGCTGCTGCCGCCTCCTCCTGCTCCTCCTCCGCCAGAACCACCAGCCGCCGGTATTCAGTTTGTATGGCCTCCAGCTTCCGGCGCTGGGCCATGGCTGCCAACTTTTTCCTGTCTGTTTTCCCTTTGGAAGGAGTAGCTATATCAAGAAGAAAAAACAAGACTATTGTAACAATATACTCTTAGCAAAACAGTAAGACAAATTAATTCTACACATAGTGGCACAGTAGCACTAGCAAGCACAGTACATAACATTTGTGGTATGTATCTATCCTCCCACTTCCTCGGCCTCTAACATTTGTGGGAGTTTCAGGCATTCAACCACCCATGCATCTGATTCCTGTCAGCCACCTATGCATGCTTCCCACATAACCTTCTCTGCCAAGCATAAATATGAAATCTCGCCCGTCCTTCCTCCTTCCACCATTCTTTCCCTTTTCGTTCAACCCATCCATCAAGGTCATCTGATCTGACTTTTAGTCTTCTCCATAAAACTTTCACAGCTGAGTTGAAGTCAGACAGAAGAGGCCATTGGTTACTCAACACTCCAGCCGCTAATGCTATTGCTAATGCTAAGTAAAGGGTGTCTTCTTCAGCCGTTCACAACAACTTCTTACTTACTAAGTCTCAACAGTGTACACCCTTGCAGAGAGTGTAATGTCAATAAGTAAGGAATATAACTTACCACTGCCCGCCACTGCTGCTGGCTCACCCCCTGCAGCTCCTGCAACTGCCACATCTCCTGCTCCCTCAGTGGCCGCGTCGCCATCGCCGTTGGCCCTGGCACTGGTGGTCGGTAGTACGCCTAGAAAAAAAACATTACACATTTTTTAGATGCCATATACACCTCCCCCTATTTATTCTTTTTCACTAACAAGATTGAAAAAAAGTTAATACATACATATACAACATACATCACTAGTACAAATCGGGTACTAGAGTAAAGTAGACACTAGTAGTGTTATATGGTCCCTAGGGTCATTCTAGTCTTTGCTAAGTTAGCCTGAGCCATGCAACCATTTTAGCTTTGTGTCTTTTATTTTTGCGCACGTTACCTCGCAGCTTGTTGTGTAAGACGCCTTTGAGCCCACATGAGCTCATACTGCTACTGTCTGAGCATTGCGTGCAAGGTCGAAAAACAAGCCACTTAGTTATGGAGTTCTGGTGGTCAGTCCGTATTGCTTAGCCATAACATGCTACACTTTTTGGCACGACTGAGAAATGCTTGCAATATACTAACGCGCACCATTTTTCTCATAACAGACGGAAGACTCCCTTCTACGATGAGGGGTCCCCCAAAATTTGCTCAGAGATCTTCATTTATAATTTTATATAAACTATATTCCTACCAAGGCGAGGGTGGTTCTTCCACCACTGTTCAGTTATCATGATTTCCCCTTTTGTCTTCTATGGACTTGTAGTTGTAACAATGTTTATTGTTTTAATCTTATGCATTTTGCTGTTGGTGCTGGCTCGTATACTGCATTATAGAACAACGTACAGAGCTTGTTAGTTGAAAATAAACCTTTTGAACTTACATAGACTCTGTGGTATTTGGTGTGGACTTACACGAGTGAGTGAGCGAAAGGGTGTGCATTGCTTCCATGACTCTGAGAGGTCGGGAGTGTTATGTTCTGGGTTGTCTAATCATTGGGTATCTTCGGGGGTTTGGGGAGCTAATGAGACACTATAGCTAGTCGGTCAGGGGATTGTGGGTGAGGTGTGAGGAAGGTCCAACCTCCTATCACCAACGTCCTATTTTCTTGTGCAGAGTTCTGTATGTGCAGAATCCCTACAACAGTAGTAGTATGTCCCATCCTATCAAAAATAGTAAAATATCTGGTTGGGCATTTTGTTGGTGGGAATTGTCGAAAAGCCTCAAGATTAAGAAGACTAGAAGAGGACAACCCAAAGGACTGGTCTCAGTGGCTAGAGCTATTGGTGAATCTAATTTTTATTTAAAACCTTTTAAATAAAGAGTGGCCAACTGGGCAAGCTTAGCTACAGACAGACTAATAGTAGTAGTACAGAGAGTCATAGCAGAGGCAGTTAGAGGCAGGGATAACAAGAATTTAGAAACAGATAGTCTATATCGAAGAAGATTTTGTAAAAAATAGAATTAGGAAATCGAAATAAGGTGCAGTAAAAGTTAGGGAAGTATAATTATTAATATTAACAACAGGAGGACTTACTGGGGCCAGCAGCAGAGCCCTTGGTAGAGGAGCGGTCCTGGCCATCAGCTGCTCCCGCCGACTCCGACGTCCCCGTCTTCTTGCCCCTGGGTGCTGATCATGAAAGATGTAAGAAAGAAAGAGACAAACATGGATGATTGGTGTGAAACAAATACAATATTTTAAAGAACTTTCAAAAAAACATTTATGGAAACAAAAATTGCAATAAAATTGACCTATCTAATCTGGTCGACTAGTATGGCGGGATTCGCGGACCGTCTAGTTATTATTTATGAACACTAATCCAGTGTTCCATTCTGAGTCCAGAATACTAACTAAGCCTAAGTATCACCTGACCTAGCCCACCTATTCCAGACGGGCCAATTGTTCACTAAGTCTGCATTTCCATTTATTTTAGTCCTCAAAAATGCATAGATGGAGGACACATGCATAAATGTTTGCATACACCAAATTGTTGGTTGGTTGCTGCTGATGTTCTGCTAGTGATAAGCCTATTACCACTCACTAAACAAACTACAAAAGGTTCTACTAAGGACTGGGGTAAGCAGCACTCAGCAGCACGTGACGTGACAGAGGATGCGTCACGCAGACCACTAAAAAAATTACCAACTAATACTAATAAGTAACTAAACCTATCAATCCACCACTATCTCTTCTTAGTGGCAGGAGGACAAAGGAAGGACTAGAGTCTCTCTAGCATTACCTAACTTAAGGTCTCTAAAGTAAACTCTTACATAATCAGGCCAAGCAAGCGCAAAGTTGCAAACAAGTAAGATTAGTAGCGCCGAGCACCTGTGTCATAACAATCACAGAAGATTTTTAAACGTAATTTACCTGCAATGTAAGCAGCAGCATTCTTGCTGTTCGGAAAAAAAATATATTCGCAATATATAACACAGAGCAGAAGAACACAAAGTAGTAATATTAAATAGCTACTCACCAAGCCCCGGGACCTCCACTCCTAGCAGGTCCAGCAGGTCCTGCTCCCGGTCCAGGATATCAGACCACCGGTGCGTCAGCTGGGTATTGGTGCGCCGGACACCAGAGCAGCGAAACACTGCCCAGCGCACCTTTCCCCACCGCTGGCGACGCTCCCGGAGCCCGTACCCGGACCCAGGCCTGCCGCCTGCTGCTAGGGTTAAGGGGAGGTGGCGCTGCACAAAAAAAACAAGTGCGGCCACCTCCGCCTCGCTAAAGATGTCCCTAGCCTGCACCCCTCCTGGGTGCCACCTTCCGCAGGTAAGGCGGTCGCGGCTACGAGTAGTAGTAGTAGCCTTGCCCTTGCCCTTGTTGCCCTTGCTCTCTCCCTTGGCCATGGTTCTGGGACTCGGGGGGGGCGAAAAGAAAAGGGAGGAATTAGAAAAGTAAGTATCAAAATATAGAATCAGGAAAATAGAGAGCTAGATAATAAATAAAAAAGATAAAAAAGATTAAAAAAAAGTGTACAGAAACAAAGGATTGCAAAGATAGAGGGAGGATAGAAAAGCAGGCCCAGAACCATAGCAGAACCATAGCAGTAGAGTGAAAAACAAGATGACCGCACCCATTGCGACCGCATGGGCAAGTTTGCACGATATTTCCCCCCCGAGCATGCAAAAAGCGTTGCAAACATGTAATACGCGTTCCTGAACAGGAAATACTCATCGCGAACGGGTGGGAGCATGCAATACGCGACCGGGAACAGGAAATAAGCATCGCGAACGGGCGGGACAAGTGAAAAACAAGATGGCCGCGCCCATTAGCGACCGCATGGGCAAGTTAGCGAGATATTTCCCTGCGAGCACCCAAAAACACATCGCGAACGGGCGGGACAAGTAATTCCACGTGTTCGCGGAATTTCCGCGTGCTCGCAGAGATTTTTTACTGTTTCGCAGAACTTTGCGTAACGCGACTACGCAAATTCCGCCCACCCTTAGTGCTGAGCTCATTACAATGTTAATGCATGTACTGTTACTGTGTACAGTGTATGACCAAAGGCCACGCACTTTAGATTATGTGCATAGGTGTATTCTGCATATGGCATTGCCAGGCATAGGCCATTCCTTGATCACAATACTAGATAACTGGTATTTCACGTGTAAAAAATTGATCTCTGAATCCATTATGAGAAGGTTACTGCTAGACTCCCTACTATAATGACCCTCCTTCCCAGTGTGTGCCTTCCATTCACCATCCCCTTTTATTTATTTTGCTGCACAGCCCCAATTCTCTCTTGTGACTAGCAGACTCAGGTGGTCAAACAAAGGTGAGTTTCACGCTCATGGAAGTAGCCATGACCATGAAATGGACCTGCTATTGGTTTCTGCTTTTTTCTATGATGCGCCCTCCTTTTATTCACATGCCTTTATATTTTTTTCTATCTGCTTTTTAATACAAAATGATTTCCCAAGCAGCATCTTTATTTATATTTATAATGGGGGTGCCACCATGCCTCGCTTTGCATTTTTTGTCTAAATTGGTATGCCTACCCAGTCCATCGTATCACTTCTCCTAAAGCTTTTTTCAAGCAGTGGGATTGTGCTGACTACATCTGCACTATTGGTGGAAATAGGGCAGCAAAGTAGCCACATGCCATGAATACAGTTAGAAAGAAGACACACAGAAGAAAACAATAACTTTCTATATACAGTCATATTTGAGTTATAATCCGCCTTGTGCCTTACCAAAACGTTTGGAATCATAACTCAAACACAGTTAAGGGTGGAGATTGCTGTTGCTTTACATGTGCATTGTACATTTGCTGAGTCATTTGATGTGATCTTACGATTAAGATACAAATCATACAACCAACCTCAGGCAACGCCGCTGGCTCCCCATACAGAAGAGATGGCAATTCAAGCTGCTGACCCACGCACACAAGGCTCTACACAACCAAGTACCTGCATACATTAATCATCGCCTGAGCTGCACCAACCTTCGAGAAGACTACACTTTGCCTCCCTTTCACTTGCCCATACTGCCCCCATCTACCGAAACAGAAGTGGAAGATGCTCCCTCTCCCACATCGCAGCAAAGATTGAAACAACCTCCCCACGCACCTCCAGACCATCACCTCACTTTCGGAATTCTGAATGGCCCTCAAGACCTATATTTTATTATGCAGTAACATAGGTGTTTTTAGATGTATCATATTAGATGTATCTTATGTATTTTAATGTTTATTGGTCTGCATCTTGCAACATTGCTTTCCAACCCTGTCAGACCATCAGAAGTAACTAAATATGTGAAGCCTAAGTACACTGCTGTGGGACTGTGTGAGGAGGAGGGGCCACTGGTGACTCTGAGCCTGTGCCGCGTGCTTCATGAGCACCCACCACCTCCCGCGGCAAGGGACGGCTAAGGACATTGCCTCTGCAGGACTTGCTGTCCCAGCCTGCATCCCTGTGTGAGGAGGAGAGGCCACTGGTGATTCTGAGCCCGAACCATGTGCTTTATAAGTGCTCACCACCTCCCGCGGGATGCCTAAGGACATTGCCGCTGTGGGACTCGCTGTTCCTGTGTGTTTCGGAGCTTGGCTGGAGTTCTCAATCTATTTGGTGCCTCTATTAGTCCTTATTATTCTCCTAATTTTTGAGGATTTAATTTCATCTTCTTCGGGGGAGCTCACGGCTGTGTACAAGATTGTAAACTACCAAGTGATAAGTTTCCGTACACCGGTAGGAGGTACAGTTTATTATTTCTTTTTGTTTATCCCTGTTTAACTGGAGACACTTTGCTGTGAGTGGGACACTGTGATTGACACCAACCGACTCTAGGAGGTATATTAAAAATGTGTCTGGTATAATTAACTACAGTGGTCATGGGCAAGAAGAAAGTCGGCAGTTGTGGGCCTGTATCTACTCCTCCAGAAAAAAACACTTTCATTGATCATATGTTAGAGCTTGCGATAAATGTAATCAGCACAGAGATTGAATTTACGGAGTAGAGACTTTCCCTTAATATGTGTGGAGGCTGGGACTCCGAGCCTGAGTTCTTGCCCCCTTCCCCTTCGGATATATTTCCGATGTCAAGTGGAGTCAATTTAGATGTTGCACCCAACCATATTATAAAGTTTTGCTCAGTAATCAGATCATCAGCTAGACTCCATCGAAGCTAAAATGGCGCCATTACAACCTTGTGTGCAACAGCTTACACCAAGTGTCGGTGACCCAGTTGCTGAAACTGTAGAGTATGATCACTTGGCAACCAAAGGGCATGCTCCTATTGCTGAAATAAGCTCTTCTACCCATGCAACACTTGTATCCTCAGGGAGTATTGTTCCGTTGGAACAGCTTCATCAAGTCCCACAATCCAGAAACGCTCAGGGAGCTTCTCTACAAACTGCTGACCCCACAGATGGTTTTACATCAATGAGTCTGAGTGGAAATGAACCGTCATCGAACGCTACTACTACTCTAGCAGTCATTAACCTCGCCCCGGCTGCCTGTCCCTATGTAACTGGAATGGCTGGAGTTCAAACTCTCCGAAAAGCTCAACACAAATCTTATGAGGAATTATTTAATAAGACTCTAGACCGATTAGTGTGCCACAAATGCTCGTGATTTCATCATGTGAAAGACATTTTGTTTGTACGGATTGGGCCTAACCCTGTTGATATCACAGGGTACTCTATTGAGGAAAATTTTAGATCTCCTTGGTTGGTATGTAACTTGTTGTTTAATACCAATTGTCATATTTCGCTGATAAGCTCTATCACCTTGGTCCCATTAGGGCATTTTTATAAACCTCCCTCCCTTCAGAGGCAGATATACCCCTTCCCATCGGGTCCGGTGTTGGTTTCTTTAGCACCCGCCCTCACTATTCACAGGTGTTCCAGCATTCATCCTCATTACACCCAAACATGGCACGTTCAGTAAGAGCTTTAAATCGTGCATCCGCACATGGATTAACAGTCCCATTACCCAGCACTAGTAATCCTTCTCCCATTCCCACAGCTAATAGTTTTGATGTCCTTTTAGATCTGGACTGGCTCTCGGAAGTGGCCAATCCAGCCCCAATAATGAATAAGAATGATAATGGGTCTGAAGTTAAGATCACCCCTTTAGAACCAAGCCAAGGTCATTCCTTCTCCATGCTTAGCTGAAGCGTAGCACATCTTAAAGTGAAAATCGATAACCCTGACTGGTGGGCGTATATTTCCAAGCATGATATAATAGTTTTGCAGGAAACTTGGTTCCTTACTACAATGTCGATCGACGGGTACGCTTGTTACTCCAATTTAGCTACTTTCTCAGCCAGAGGCAGGGCTATGGGTGGTCTTACAACCTGGGTCAGCCTAAGTCTCCATGTAAATGTAACAATCATCAAATCCGAACCACCAGACTTTTTAGCTTTAAAAATTCGTGACAGTTTGACACATTTTTTGTTTAATTTCATTAATTTTTATAATAATGATTTTGATAACTCTGTTTGCATCCATTTTACTCATTAGTTCCATTTTTTGTCCAAATTACAAACCCTAGAAGGAAACCTATAAGCACAGTCTTAATACTTACTGTGTGGCGAGGTTAATGCTAAGCTGAAGGGGTGCGTTTGGGCACCAGGAGAGCCTATGGAAGCATGTGGAACCACACTCAACGTCAGGTGGGTAGAGTTGAATAGATATCTTGTGGTGCATAATTTAGTTGACTCAATTGAGATTATTGGAGGGGGCATAACACCATTACTCAACCCTCCCCAGATGGCCTAATGCTTATATGGCGCCTTAAAAATCCAATTGATACCCTGACATTGTTAGTAAAGTCGCATTAGGGACTGTTTCTTAGTTGTTTAGCTGACACTGGGAATAAGGAGACGGTAACTCATTATAATAGTTTAACACAATGTTTTAAAGAGGCATTGCTCAAGCCTACCTGCCCTGAAAAAGAGGCGCCACAATGGTCTGACGAGTATTGTTTAGCGGCCAACCGCAGATTGAGGAAGGCACTGACTGCCACCCCGAGGGTATGGCCCGAGGTTCGTCAGGCACGTCAAGAATATACATCTGCCCTCAAATCTAGGAAAGAGGAGTTACACAAAAGGGATTGGGCATTATTGGAAACTGCGGCAGTGGGGAAAGATAGTAAGTCATTTTGGGACTTAATAAAGAAAATTAGATCCAGGAATACCCGAGTAAATCCCCTCTTGTAGTGCAACATCCTAGGATCTGACTGGGTCACACATTTTAACGCCATTATCATATTGAGGAAGACCCGGGCATGAAGCTTGCTCTCTATAGTAGGTTGAAGCACTCCCCCCCCCATTTCTTATTTCTCTTCAGGAAGTAGAACTGGCCATATAGCAGAGTGGGGGTGGGAAAGCACCTAGCCCTGACAAGGTTCCAATTGACCATATAAAAAGTATGACCGATTTATGGGGACCCTTGATTACTAATGTTTTCAATAGTAATATTCCACATTCTTGAACCTCATCCTCTATTGTTCCCATATTTAAAAAGGGAGACAGCTCGTCTCCTAAATGCTACCAACCTATTTCACTTAACGATAACATGATTAAAATCATTGGGAGAGTGGTCTATGATCGTCTATTTATATGGGCTTGTGACAATGACGTTCTTTCGCCTTTTCAATTTGTGTTTCGTCCTAGCATGGCACGGCAGAGCAGTGCCTGAATTTGAGCTTGTTAGTAAGCAAATATATTCATGCCAGGTCCTCTCCATTCTGCCTGGCTGTTGTGGACCGTCAGCTGCTTTTGATTCAGTGATGAGGACCAATTTGTGGTTGATGATGTTGGACCTAGGGGTAGATCTCCCTTTAGTGAATTTCTTGCACTCCTTGCACGCAGATCTAGCAGCTAAAGTACATTTG
The DNA here is from genome assembly GCA_963921515.1 of Calotriton arnoldi. NCBI lineage: Eukaryota > Metazoa > Chordata > Amphibia > Caudata > Salamandridae > Calotriton > Calotriton arnoldi. The sequence continues at coordinate 640,270 of CAWUFW010005661.1, forward strand.
AGTGTTAATGGCGAAATGTCCCCCGAATTCTCATATTAATGGTCTATTCGCTCATCAATTTTCTAACCTGGTAGACATCCTGAGGATTGTAGGCACACAGGTGCCAGCATTACTCTACGCTGACAATGCAGTTCTTCTAGCCCGCACTCCCAATGCTTTGAGGCTGTTGGGGGACCGCTTTGCATCTTTCATGAGTAACCTTGATTTACTGACTAATTATGGAAAATCACATATCATGGCATGTGGGCCTGGCAACTCTAGGTTAACTTGACTTTCAATTAATGGTCAGCCACTTACCAGCATTACCGATTTCAGTTATTTGGGTGCAACATTTATTTCAATGGGGTCTTGGCATTCTCAGCTTAATAGTTCCTGTCTTAAACTTAGCAGATCAGCAGGTGCTGCATGCAATCTCATTAGACCTAGAAATAAAGGCACCATCTCCCCCGTATTGAAAGATTATAACACCCAGTGTGTAACTGCTGCTATTCACGGGGCGGGGATATGGGGCTTTCATAGCACTTCTTCTCTTCAAGTGGAGGAAATCGAATCCTTCATAGGTTACTGCGCCTACCACCGTCTACTTTAAGTTTTATCACCTACTCAGAGCTTAATCAGGGTTATATAACAGACAAGGTGCACTTGGCTCCCATGCTGTTGTGGGTTAGTGTATGGAATAATCCGGCGGTATCATCATGCAGGGACATAATTTCGGATTGTCTTCGCCTGGAGAAGAGTTCCTCTGTTCCATGGCTGAGCTACATCTGCCAAACACTGGACACCTTGGGGTTGTCCTCTTTGTTTACAGACCCCAGAAACATTAGTAAAACGGATAAGTTAAAGTTAAAGTTGCTTTTTTGGAGCACTGTGAGGAAGCAAGATTAAAAATCTGATTATCTAAACATACAGTATTGAGCTATTGTAGATCTTTAGCATCAGTGGAATCTGCTATTTATTCAACACTGGATCTTTCACACTGGAGAGATCACTTCTTTTCTGTTTCAGAGTGAGCACAATCTGTTGGCTTTTGTGTTTTAAAACTATGTCTGACTCGGAGGGGAATGCAGTATCATTCTGGCAATATAATAACAAATTTGAACAGTCACTATTGCACTTTACCTTTTTTTGTACAATTTCCCATATAAGCAATTTCTGAAGCCCATGTTAAAAAAGTTAGGGCATCATCAGTGTAGATAAGCTCTGTTCCACCTACAAGTATTGAGCTCTCCCGAAATATGTTTTAGTTCGAGTTCTTTTTTAAAATCTGCTACCAGAGCTAGAAAGACAATGAATGTGTGATTATGATAACCTTTTCTCTTATAGTCCCGCACTCACGATTACTAATGGAGGATAATTGTGATACGACATGTGAATTGTTTTAATCCAGTGTGGTTTTATCTAATTTTTAAAGAGTTTTTATGATGTGCTGTAATTCTCTCTCTTTTTAGTGTCCATCATGTTATTTGTGTATTTTTATGAATTGTTAATTTATTAGTCTTGTGTATTTATTTATTTTGTGTCTTCTTTTATGACCTAAATAGGTCAAATAAAGATTTGTTTGACTTTGACTTTGAACGAAAAATGAGTGGCTTTTCTGTCTAAAACCCTATAAAAGAAAATGTTTTTGGGAAATGTGTGAGTCTTTATTGGGTTTTTTTAGAGGCACACTCTATGTCAGTCCTTTTGCTTAACAATATTTGGTTCTGGCTGTTTACTTGCTTTGGAGGTAGACCTTATGTTGATGCTCTTGCATTATTGTAATGTACTATTGAGAAATGTATTGTTAATTTCTTAACTAACTACTTTTTGATTTCTGTAATGATCTTGACATTGAATAAACATTTATGGTTTTGACTTTGAATATGGTCTTGCGTAGGTTGATTTGATCTGGCTTGGACACAATCTTACAAAGAATTACAAGGTCCTATGAAGATTTAGATAGTCCAAGTCCTATGCCTCAACCCTCTTAATTAATTAATTAGAGTGTCAACAGATTCTTGTTAGAGAATGCAGGCATGAAGCCAATTAATCTAATTAACATAATTTGTACTAATTAGCTTAATTAATTAGTTAAACGTTTTGGTGGCGGAAAGTTGGTGCATCTTGGAGATCTTGAATTATTGCCAGAGAACAAGTATATGTGGTCTAATGAGTGGATTTGATGTGTATTAGTAGGGTTTTTGCATGGTGTGAGATGTCAGGTGATGTATGAGATGCTATATTAATTTGGTGATCATGTTCAAGTGTGACAAGTGAAGTTGTGATATACTGAAATGCATTGGGCGTCTTTGTAATGCATTACTGGTTCATGTTTGAGTGTAGCTACTGAAGACTTTATGTGATTTCTGTAAAGGTATCGGATTTATAGTGAACTCCAGTTATATTTGAATAAAGTGTTGCACCAGGTTAATTTTATAAGTTAAAGTTTATGAGGTCCTTAACAGTCTAGGTGTGAATGAGTACTAATTAGGAATTGTGGCATTTTGTTCTCTGCAGGATAAAATTCACAGATTCCAGATTGGGTTTGAAATGACAGTCAAGGAACCTAGCTTAGAGTGCATATTGCGTATTTTGTTTAAACTTTTGTTTTGAAATTGTATTGTGATTTGTTATGTGTGTTGTAAAGTTTGGTTGAGTCAACAACAGATGATCATATGGTAAAATCAAGAAATCGCAGTGGAGAAGTTCCGCCTTCAGTGGGAAGCGCTGAATGTGCAATAATGCTGAATCTTGACTTACATACATGTCTTACATGGCGTAAAAAATGGCATAATACTACTAAAGGTGACAAGAAGCTGTCATTTCCTGAGAATGGTACATTCAATGTAAAGAAAGTTGAGTATTTGAGACATGTCATGTTGGAGATGAAGACACAACCTAGAGCTGCACAGAGTTAGGCATTAAATGCATGGGATTATGTGACCAATGAAAACAGACATCAGAAAATGCTGACGGGTTAAGTTGGTATGGTCATGAATAATTAGTTGGAAGCAAGCTTGCATGTATGGAAAAAGGAGTGGTGCAAGAACATATTAGAAACTGTGGGTGTGTTTCCTGCAATAGCAGCTAACTCAAACAACGAAAACAAAACAAAGAAAAATAAAACTGAAAATAAATCACAGAGTGAGAATAAAAGTAATACTGAGGGAGACAATTATTACATGGATCAATTATTGATTGAAGTAAGACCATCTCTGTTTAATGAGAATCATCTGCAAGTGCCAGAATTGGTAGCAGGAGAGCCGAGTGTAAGGAGAGAGTAACCAGAGCCTGGTTCAGCTTCACAAACGGAGATAAAAACAATGGAGATTATTATTTTTAAACTTCAAGATGATTTGGATGAAATGGTGCAAACAGGAATTTATAGTGATAAAATTACAATGTATAATAAAGAGAATCTGTGTTTTTGGGTGCAGAAGCAGGAAGGCGTGCTCATCATACATATGAAAAACTTGAGATATTGGCTGAAGAATTGAAAGTGGATTTATCAAAAAAGAGAATTTGTGAAACCGTTAGAATGAGATTGACCCAATGTGAGTTGCAAAAACAAAAGGATACACTTTTGCGACACAATTTGAGAGAATTAAGTAATGTGATTAGAGACCGGTAAAAGGTAGGAAGCTACAGAGATGAATGGACAGAAGTTTCTGATAAGTCTGAAAAATCGAAAACGTATAAATCAAATGGAGTTATGAGTGTGAGCGATTCTAAACGCGAAGTGACAGTTGAAAAAGAGTTTCCACTGAGAGAAGTGCCCTGAGGAGCACATGTGCATATACCTTGGAGAAAGCAGGACTTCTGGACTGGAACCAGAAAAGTGGTATAAATACTTAGAAAGAATTGTGACTATTTTGAACGTGCTTTGGGAAAATCTACATGCATTATTTTCAATTTTTTTGCCTAAAGATTTGTGGAATGAGTGAAAGACAGTAGTACAGTGGCTCCATGAAGAACTGCAGACAGCGGGTCCGAGTTTTAAGCCTTCTTTGATTGTCATGCTGAAGTATACCCAGATTATTGAGGTGGTTCCACCGAAACAGGTTAACTGGTCAAAAATCATGAGAGCAAAACAAAGTGCAGATGAGTTGGTTCATGCATATTATGAGAGATTGATGCAGATTTATAAGCAGGATAGTGGAGTTAAATATACAGCAAAAGAAGGACGTCAAGATTTGTTTTTGCTATTGTGTTGGGTGTGCATGGGGGGATCAGTACACATCTTAAACAGAGTGTGATGTGTTGACAAGCCAAATCTTTGGGTGATATTTTGGCATATGCAAAGTATTGTAGTGATTTGTGTTATGGAAGAAATAAATTGACTAAACAAAGTTGATGGTGGCTCAGAAAAAGTTCTTTCAAAAGGAGGCGAAAGAGTTTTTTTTTTGTGAAAATTTTTATTGAATCATAGGCAGATTACAGAGACAGCATCAATGAACACATTGAGATGAGAAACAACATCAACAACCTGTGGCTATACTGCACATGTAAGGTCATAGAGATAAATATCTCAACATTACGACATAGTGAGGCATTTTGCACATAGAGACATAAGAAATCATGCTTAATGATCAGTATTATCGAGGGACTCATTCTGTTCAATGGAGTGGAGATATTTCAACAGGGGCTCCCAAATGTCGTTAGGCCTAGAAGAGGCAGGAAGTTCTTCCGCATATAGCACTAGATTTTCCCGGCAGTACACCAGATCTTTAAGCCACTGTGTAGTTGAAGGCCCAACTTTACTCTCCCACGACATTGCTACCCGTCTTTTTGCGAGGAGCAAAGCCACCCTCACCAGTTTGCCTGTGGCGCCCTTCAGAAAGGGCACCAAGCCCAACAAACAGACCTGCGGGAGCATTGCAAATCGATAGCAACCATCTTAGACAGTTTAGAAATCACAGCCATCCAAAAAGCCATCACACGCCCGCATGCCCAGGCTAGATGCCAGAAATCGGCCCCCATAGTTCCACATCGTATACATGCATCAGAGTCTCTGAGCCCGTATTTGAACAATTTATGCGGTGTGTGATAGGCCTGGTGGAGAAAATTGAAATGAATTATGCGCAGGTTGCCATTGGAGGTCAGGGCGCCGGTCAGTTGACAGCAGTGCTCCCATTCCTGCTGCACCAGTGGGGGGTCTAGATATTCATTCCACTTCTCCAAGCTCTTGTCATGTAGATAGACCTTGTCCTCTTTAGCAGCGCGATAGAGTCTGGTGACTAGTTTATATCGTGTGGGTCTGATAAGGAATGTGTGTAATGCCTGCAATGTCCGTGGTTCTTCAGGAAATGCGGGATAATGGGCCTGCATCGCTTTTTTTAATCTGTGAAACAGAAAGATAAACAGGGGCGTCTTGTTCTGTATGTAGCTGAGGTCGTCATCAGTCAAAAAAGTACAGTTGGGATATAAATCCTGCATTCTATTCATCCCTGCTAATTTCAGCGTGCACACTGCTCCCGCTTTGTATGTCACTGATATGCGGAGTGGAAAGCAAGTGGCAGCAGAGGGGAGTAAAGTGGCAGCCTCCCGGCTGCGCGGCCCAGCGCCTGCCAGGCTGCAATTGTTGAATTAATTGTGTTAATTTCATTGCGGGGCGTGCGCCTGCGAGCATGCGTTAGTATGGAGCTTTTCGGGAGAGGGTGCGCGTCCCAATGCTCCACTGCCACATGCGGTATAAAGTCGTGGGAGCCGAACCAGAAATGCGCATATTGTGCATGGGCGCAGAGGTAATACAGGTAGATGTCGGGCACACTGAAACCCCCGTGCTTATAATCTAACGTTAAAGTATCCCAACTCACGCGGGCCTGCTTGCCCCCCCAGACCAGTCGGAGAAGCTGAGAACATATTGTTTTAAAACATTGACGGGTGAGCGTGATTGGTATGTTGCTAAAAAGGTATAAAAATTTAGGCAGCACTACCATCTTAATAAGGGCAATACGATCGGCCAGGGACAACAGGAGCTTCACCCATCTATCCACCTGCTGTTCCAGAACCATAGAAGCAGTACCGTAGTTCTCGCGTATAACTGTGTCAGGATCACGGTGGACCCACACTCCCAGATATTTCACCGGCTCCGTCGACCACGTTAGCGGGAATTCGAGCTCATACGGTAGAGTGCTCTCAGTCAGCAGAACCACCACAGATTTGGAGCAATTAATAGTGAGCCCCGAAAACAGACCAAACCGAATGTATTCCCTTAGGACCTGCGCCATATAGGTACATGGTTCTCTTATAAAAAGCAGCATATCGTCCGCATAAAGGGAGATGCTGACTGGACGGTGTACAAAATTAAGGGTCGCAGCTCTGTGACGCTGCCTGATAATGCAGGCTAGTGGATCCAACGTTAGAGCGAAGAGGAGCGGCAAAAAAGGGCACCCCTGTCTGGTCCCTCTGGTAATCTGTATAGGATCGGAGGTGTGGCCCTCCACACGGACCCGTGCCGTGGGGGCAGCGTAGATTAGACGCACCCAGTTGACATAACTGGGGGAGAATCCCATTCTCTGTAGGATATAGAATAGATAGCCCCACTCGATAGAGTCAAAGGCCTTGGCCGCGTCGAGCATCACAGCCGCCGCCTTGAGGCCGGGGTCAATAGTGTGAAACATTGCAAAGAGCGTGCGCAGGTTATGAGAGGTGGATCTCATGGGGATGAAGCCGGATTGATCTGGCAACACCAGGTTCTGCATAAGAGGTTGTAGTCAGGTTGCCAGGATTTTCGCCAGGATTATCGCATCCGTGTTGATCAGCGATAGCGGCCGATATAAATCACAGCGAGAGGGCGGTTTATCTTTTTTGAGTAGAGTGATGATCAGTGCCTCACGAAGGGTCGGCGGTAATGCGCGCGTGTCGTAGGCTTCAGCATACATTTCTAATAAATGGGGAGTGAGTTCTTCCGCGTACGCTTTGTAGAACTCGCAGGGGAAGCCGCCAGGCCCTGGTGCCTTTTTATTAGGAAGAGCGCTAATCGCCGCACGAATATCCTCCGCCGTGATCGGCTGACTGAGGAATTCTCTCTGACCATCCGAGAGCCATGCAATGGCCACATCCGATAGATAAGCGTCCAGTTCAGCTGTGTCAATCATACCCTGCGAAGTATACAATTTCGCATAGGTGCTTTTAAACTGGGCAGGGATATCTTGAGTAAGCGTGGGCGGAGAGCTCCGCTCTGCCCACGGAGTGTGCGGAGTGTTGCCTACTCCGTGCTTCGCGAATAGGCGGAGTAGGCAGCACCCCACACAGTCCGCGGCGGAGCGGAGTTGACACCAGCCCCCGCCTCCCACCCGCCCTATTAACAATAGTTATAGAAGCTTAAAAAGCAATATAAAGTATTAAAAACGCCTTACCTGAGCTGCGGCGTCCCCGGGACGCCGCAGCTCAGGTAAGGCATTTTTAATACTTTATATTGTTTTTAAGCTTCTATAACTATTGTTAATAGAGCGGGTGGAGCGGGTGGCAGCGTAGCAGAGCTACGCGGAGTGTGCAGAGATTGTTTTAACCTCCGTGGCGCTCCGCGTAGCCTCGCTACGCCCACTACGCCCAGGGTTAATCTTGAGTACTATAATGGTCCTGGCCTGCCTCATCTGTGATCTTTGTAATAATGTGTCGGTCAATGCGAGTTTTAATCTTGTTGGCCAGGTGATGTCCCAGACGACCACCCTCCCCTTAGGCTCGGGCCACATAGCGCTTGGAGATGTACCTCGTCTCCCCCTCCGCCAGCTTGTTATATGTAAGTATGGATTCTTTAATGGATGCCAGTGTTCGTGCACAGGGCGAAACCTCATAGTCCCGCTCAAGCTGCTGTAAGGTAGATCCCACCTTGGCTAATTGGCCCTGCAGGTCTTTTAAGATACCAGCTGATGTACCTATGCAGGTGCCCCGGATAGTGGCCTTGAACCCTTCCCACAGTGTCATAGCACTGTCAACTGAGCCTTTGTTATGGTTAAAATATTGTACAATGGCTTCACGAACCATTTCAACATAAAGCGAGTCCAGCAGCGCCTCCGAGCGAAAACGCCACGTGAATGGCCTGTGTACAGTTTGCGGGATACGTAATGTGAGTTGGACAGGGTTATGATCAGACAGTGTATGTGGGAGTCTCTCTACCACAGATACCCAGCCCACCGCACACTCACTCATCAACCAGTAATCTAAACAAGACCAGCTACCATGTACAGTAAAAATATGTGTGCCCTCCAATTTCTCCGCATGACGCTGACGCTATACATCTAGCAATCCCAGTTCCGCCATCCCCTCATGAATGACACTAGCCGCCCCAGGTGATTGACCTCCTATGCCACTCGACTTATCTCTGCCTGGATCCAGATGAGTGTTGAGGTCACCCCCCCATATGATCACAGCTTCGGTCCAGTCCCGCAGAGTAGTGACGAGACGCTCATAGAAAGCAGGGTCATCCGTGTTAGGGCCATACGTGTTTACAATAGTGATGAGCACACCCGCTAATGTCCCATGTACTATGGCATACCGACCTGCAGCATCGACACAGGTCCTAATCATGGTGAAGGGAAGGTCTTTTTTGATGAGTATGAGCACCCCCCCCGGGCATAGGACGAGTAGGAGGAAGCTAATCTATAACCGGCCCACTGTGCCCCAACGTGTACCTCGGACTGTTTCATCAGATGTGTTTCTGGCAACAGGGCAAGCTTTATTTCGTGGCGGTCTAAGTGTGCTAAAACCTGTCTTATCTTTTTTGGTGAATTGAGCCCTCGTACATTCCATGCTAAACAGGAGATTATCACAGAGTCATGGTGCGTTGCTGTACCAGATTATGCATCGAGCATGATTTAACTTGAGCGCGACAAGCTCTTTTTGTACGCCTCCCCTTGCACAAAACATTGGTAGCCACATGAACCCACCCCTCAATCCCCACCCTCCCACCTTCATCCCCCACCCACTTTAGCACCCCCAACTTGCTAAAGCCATCCCGAACTTCCCAAACCAGATCCCAAGTGAAACACCCGGAAAGCAAACATTTACGGGGAGTACCCATGTGAGGAGCGCTGGAGCACACATACCCTCCTGGTGTAGAAGGAGGTGGCCGAGCAAAATGAAAACCAGTTCCCGCCCAGTCCCTGATTACCACCGTGAACGGTACAAAGGATAACAGACAATGAGGAATAATACGAGGCCACATAGTAAAGGGAATCTTATCTGAATAGTTTGAGTCTTTGCATCTGGTCTGTGTCGTATGTGTCCGCATCCCTCCACCACAAGTGAACATGCATCAATCCCCCCGAATCCAGAACCAGTTCAGGTGGGTGCCGCCGCCGAGGATTCTCGTGTGTTTATGAGTAGGATCAGTCAGCAGCCACCGCACTGGAGCCCCCATCTTCGTCGTCCACCGCATTGGAGGACTCTCGGCTACGCCGCTTAAGGGTCTTAACAAACTCCATCGCCGACTTAGGGGTAGTGAAGATTTTGGGCTTCCCGTTCATTTCGATTCGCAGTCGCGCTGGGTAAAGCATTGCATATGGTATCTGTTCGGCAATTAGAAGCTTTTTGACTGGCTGATATTCTCTCCGTGCTTCTTGCACCTCTGCCGTGAAGTCCGGATAGAAAGCGAGGGTGTTACCCTCGTGAGTGATGGTGCCCTTCGATCGAGCAATGCGGAGGACAGCGTCTCGATCCCTGTAATTCAACAGATGGGCTATTATAGGGCGCGGTGGGGCACCGGGGGGAGGTCGAGCTGCTAAGGAACGATGTGCCCGCTCAACTATGAGAACCTGAGATAGATGTTCTGCCCCAAAGATTGCTTGAAGGAGCTTTTCTACATACGTCTCCAGGCGGCCCCTATTCGCAGATTCTGGCAGTCCTGTAATGCGCACGTTGTTGCGCCTGGACCTGGGCTCTAAATCCTCGTTCTTGGCCTGTATGACAGCCAGCACTTTTTCCATTGAGAGTGCCTTGGATGTAAACTGCTGTAATCCATCTTCTGCAGTTGAGATGCGCGTTTCTGCCTCCCCCAGGCGCATTGCGTGTTTGTCCAACTTGGTGGACATATGGTCCATCCGCAGATTCAGGTGGTCTATTTTGCCGTCAATTGATTGTAGACTGGCTTGCACCGCAAGAAGCATTTTTTCAATGTTGACTAAGTTGTCACCTGGCGCATCCACCTCTGAGTCAGAGGCTGTCTGTTGACGGGCCTTACTCGCCCCACGGGGCTCAAACATAAGACGCGGCTGGCCCCGCTCTGTTCTCCCCATGTTCTTGCCTTGGAGACAGGACATGATGACGGGCGACCGCCCCGCAGGCTGAGATGTGCCCTCTTCCAATTTCAAGCAGCTCTGCAATGGGGCAGAGGTCCCACGTTAGTCTGTGGAGGAGTGAGGAGTGGACCCCACACAGACAGATCCTTATGCCGGCCCATTAGCCGATGATGGAGAGAGGCACGCAGCAGTTGTGGTAGGCAACTTGCTGTCTTTTCAGACAATTGCAGTCCTTTGCGTGGGGGATGCACACGTATGCCCACCAGCAAGGCCTATCAGCACGGGTTCTGTCCGGTAGGCCGCAAGCAGCCTGTGGCGCAAAGCAGCGCCGATAACCCAGGGGCCCGGAGTGACAATCCAGTCACTTGTAAGGTCACTCAGCCTCACAGGGCCATCTCATGAGGCAGGGAGAGGAGAAAGAGAAAGGGGGGCCCATGCGCTCCTGGAAATAATCAGCAGAGTGTTAATCAATGACCTCGAGACCCCCCTCATGGATTCGCCGTTCCCCGTGGTATGACAATCTTCGGGGTAGTCTCGATGCACACCTCGTGTTTGCTGGAGGATACTCGGAGACACCCGTTCCCCCCTCTGAGGCCTCTCCGCAACGATCCACGTAGGCCTCACTATGTCGGCAATGGGCGAGCCTGCCCGAGGACAGCTGTGGAGTGGGCCGTACTCAAGTCTTGCCGCACCGCAGCACTCACCCAGTCAATCCCGCTGTCCCGCGATGCCAGATCACAGCTGCGGCACCGCGGGCCAAACCAGCGGTCAGGGGCAGCGGTCAGGAATGCGTAGTGTCCAGCAGCCCACACCTGCGCTACGAGCGGGTCGGGGTTGAAGGCGGGCTTACTTCCCCAGTGACATCCTGCACAGTCCCGGGCCATCTGTCACCTCCGCTTTGACCTCCCAGCACCGCACAGGTGATGGGCAACGCAGCGCGATCCTCTCCCAGCACCCGCTGTACTCTGCAGGTGCCACTCGCCGCTCACAGCCGTTCCGCGCCCGAGACTCAGTTCAGGCCGCCATTTTGTGAGTGCCGGGCCGATGTTTCGCCGATCTCAAACGCCGTTATGTAACCATGCAGCAGCAAATTGAGAGTACTCGGGTCATCCGCGGCGTTCCGCTTCACTTTCACGTGCTTTTAGCTCTTGTCCTGGGCAGGATAACAAGGATATTAGGCGGATCGATGACTCGGCCGGCGGAGCAGCTCTACAGAGCGGCCATCTTGCCGTGCGCCCTCTAGTGCCCCCGAGGTGAAAGTGTTTTTCAAGCTCCTGAAGATGGTGTGCAATTTATGTTAGGTGGAAATAGTGGTTCGCGAAGTAGAGGTAAAGGCTTTACTAACAATATGGTAATATTGTTAATTGCTAATAATACCAATGGGCTGGATTCACAAAGGCAATCTGAGACAAAAATCTAACTTTACGACTTCTGGCATTCACAGAGGTCATTTACGATTCGTATCTTTATGTCCGCAGTCGGGCCAGAATCTCCTGCTTTGGCCGTACTCTCCACACCCGGGCCGTACTCTCCGGCTCGGGCCGTATGCAGTGTAATCAATGAGCAGGAATACAACTTTTATAAAAAGGAACATTAGGAATGTGTGATAAGTGGTAGAAGAGCTCATGACAATCAGTTTGGGCAGGAAAAAGGGTGTGGCCGGACACTACATCATATCCCAGAAAAGTTTGCTCCTTTGCATCATGGTACATGCAGTCCACAATTTGGTTGAATGTAGTGTTTACACTACAGTCAACACTGAGGGGAGCGCAAATTGTGGACTCGGTACCATGGGACATTATTGACTAGTACATGAACTCAGCACTTTACAAATAATCACCTGACAAGTATGAGCAAATTATTTTGGTGGCTGAGAACATTTCAATAAAAAGTTGTAATACCCTGACTCCTGCCACACTCTTGCCTTTGACAAAGAAAGAAGGTGAGGCAGATGATGATGGAATTGATCACTTTGAGCATGATTGTATTGCTATGACAGAATTGTGTACCAAACCAAGACCAAATATATAATATGTACTACTTGAGTTGGTTGTTTTGATCCTATTTGTGTATGGTTCCTGCACAAGAGACCATCGTGTAATTCTTTGAGCAGCATATGCAATTTATACATGTTATAGAAGTATAGTGCTTGTGTAATGTATTCTTAGCACAAGTATTAGAATTGAATGCCATTACAAGAGCATGCCATGTAGCCAATCAGTTGGGTGTTACAATCTATACATATAGTCAATATGGTTTTAGAGTGATCCACAATTTCAGGCAGTTTTGATCCTAGCAGTGTTTCATGACATCCTCGACCATCCCAATTGAGAATGACCAAAGTATTTTGGTCTGTTCAATGTATTGTAAAGAAAACTGCTGTTGTGAAAAGTGTTGCACATAGGAGTGGGCATGACTTGGTTACGTTGGGAAATAACTTTGCAGAAGAGGATGGAAAGTGCTGGGGTATCATGAGTACTACGTTGCCATTAAATGAGAATTCTGAAACAGAAGTTGAAAGTCTAAGTAGTTTCTTGTCAACGTCAGTTCAAACGCTTTACGAACTTGGACATTTTCAAAGTGAGACATTACTAGATGAAAAGAAACACTGAGAAAAATCAGAGTGTTCACAAGTTGAGAATTATATTTGAAGATGAACCGATGGGAGGTATGTGCTGCTAGATTAAATGCTACTGCAGAAGACAAGATACCTGCACAGACCTACACATATCGGATGTGATGGGATGGTGGACACATTCAAAAGGTTTTGGTTTAATCCTCATCTCTGAAAATGTATGTCAAAGATGTGTAATATGCCAGTAAGTAATGTAGGGAGGAGGACACCTTGTAAATAAGGATTTTATACAGATGCCACCCTTCAATGGCCTTAAGTACATTTTAGTGGTCATTTGTTTGTTTTCTAGGTGGTTAGAAGCCTATCCAAGTAGAAGGTGTGATTATTTGACTGTAGCCAAGCTATTATTGAGGGAGTTAATCCCAAGATTCAGTTTGCCAATGTATAGAATCAAATAAGGGAACTCATTTTAAAAATGGGATATTGAGGGTCCAATGCATAGCACTGAAGATTGAGCAAATGTTCCATTGTAGTTATCGTCATGAAGTATCCGGAGAAGTGGAAAGGGCTCCTGTTGATGTCAGGATTTATCGAACCAGCCGGGAGAGAAGGCGCGCTGGATTTGAACGCGCTACTAGTCAGAAAACTTCCTCATTAATGGGATGAATGGAACAGGAAATTCGGAGCAGATTATCAATACATAATTTGGAGCCCTGATGATGTCCAAGTGTGGACGAAAGTGGAAAGGGAAAATGGGACAATGAAAACAAAATTGGCTGAAGCGTGTTCTTCAACATCATTAAAATGTCCAGATGCTCTTCCTCTAGTTCTACTTATCATGAGAAGTGGAACAACATGATTATCACCACACAAGATCCTTATGGGCAGAGCCATGAGGATTCCTGGTATTCCATCAGCTGCACTTCTGAATATCACGGATGATCTGGTTCTGGATTACTGAATAGGTTTCATCCAACTCGATAGGCGGTGAGGGCTAGGAGGTGTGCGCACTGGTGTGTAATACAGGTTAGTCGATTAGGTAGTTCATCCACGCTCAACTTTCAATGGTCCCACAGCCACTGGGCCACTAATCAACAAGAATTCATAACCTATCCTGAAAGGAGCGCCTCGGTTCACAAAGTTCACTAATCTATTATTCAAGTAATGGTTTTGTGCAAAAAAAAGGTTCATAGGCAGTCTTTGATGAATTTCAAACTCTGTGGTTTATTTCAAAAACCTTTCAAATTTGGAGCCCTGATGATGTCCAAGTGTGGAGGAAACGCGTTGGCTGATTGATTTGTTACTATATTGTGTGGATCTAACAATTTGAAAGGTTTTTTAAATAAACCACAGAGTTTGATATTCATCAAAGACTGCCTATGAACCTTTTTTTTGCACGAAACCATTACTTGAATAATAGATTTGTGAACATTGTGAACCGAGGCGCTCCTTTCAGGATAGGTTATGAATTATTGCATAGTTTTGGCTGGTAAGGTACACTCTACCTGCGGTGAAGCTCGCTACCCTTCAGCAAGCAATGAACCCTGCCATGACCTAGAACCACAAAAGGAACCGAAATAAGTGTATCACACGTTAAGTCATGGCATTTGTGCTAGATGAAACACGTGTTGGCCTTGATTCTAAGGAATTCAAAAACAGCTATGATTCTGTGAAGTTGGGAACAGATGAAAATGAAGACTTTGTCTCAGTGGAGCTGAATGAAGGAACTGATTCCTGAGAATGCGTTATGGATTCTTTATGTGGTCTCTTATTCTGCTCACATAAACTTGTAATTTGGATTGACGTTTCACCTTGGACTGAAGGGCAAGGGTGTGGCTACTTTTCCCATTTGTTGTAGACCATCAGGAGCACAACTTTACTTAAAAGGGAATTGACATTGTGAGGTATAGTGTGACTGTTATTGCTTTGGCCCCCAAAGACAGCTTTCAAACCTGAGTCCTTCAGGTTGGCGCCTGTGCACCTCGGTAGGAACATTAACCACTGAGCTATCGTATCAGCTAATTTGCATGCCAGCTCTTATAATCTTATACTACATCCTGACTTTGTTAATTTTATTTTGTCCTTTGTATAGTTGTTTATCTGCCACATTTTCAGCTATAACAGACATCTTCGTGAATTTTTAAACACTCGCTTCAATCCAGGTGTTTTTTTTAAAGATTAAGGGGCCCCTTACGATGACAGACGGAAGCCCATCCGTGCTGGTGGCGGTGGCGGAAAACCGTTATGTTTTCCGCCCCAGGTGCGGTCATTGCGACCAACAAATCACAATGGACCCACAGAGGCCATTTACCGTCTGCTGCAGTCTGTCAGGCTCCGCACGTTTTTTGCGTGCGCAAGGGTGGCGGACGGAGCCAACAGGGCAGGACCGGCATGCGGAAACACATTCCATCTGCCAAGCAGATCACAATGTTGCAGACAGCCCTTCCCACCGCCGCCTAAAAATCACCACGTTGCGGATGGCGGAAATACAACTACAGAGAGGAAGAGCCGAAACAGAAGCCATCCAAACCACCGGAGCCGCCATGGATCCGGCGCAACAGGGCCTTCCCACTGCACCACCTGCTGCACCTGCGGCAGACAAGACGCTGCTGCGCCCAACAGCAGAGGTATGTACCAAACATCTCCACGCATGCAACCCCTGAACAACTACAACTCCCAGCAAGCATTGCAGCACCTCGATGAATGTGGCAACCTGCCAAATGCAAATTGCGAGGCCCACCCAATCCCCATGAGTGAGCCTCGGTGCCCCCGCAGGCAATTGGGGCCAATGACGAGCCTCACAGTTGCAGAGCGCGCACACCGCAACATCTAAACATGGACGCCGAAGGCACCCATTGGCTGATGGCTCATCCGCATAGTGTGTGCCACACCCTGGTGCCCGGAAGCTGCGACCGCAACCCTGCAACATTCAAGTGGGGCCAATGCGTGTTAACACTGCGAATGCCAGCTACCGCGCATGCGAACACATACTGCATTTGCAGTGGCGCCCGGCGAATTACATCACACATCACAACTCATTTGCCCAGAGTGATTGGTGCACCCCATGTGTGATGTTGTGGGGCACGAGGCCCCATGCATGTAAAGTAACCACACAGACACCGTACATGTATAGGCGAACCGGCCCAGGGCACATGCGTCCTGCTCCGTTTGTTGGCAGGGTCACATGTCCAGTGACGCCTGTGCTGGGTGGCTGTGGATGGGGGGTAGGCCAGCCCTCTGGGAGTGGCTGGTGCATCAGAACAACTAGAACAGTGACCAGCTGGTCACTACACTGTGAAGGGATGAGAGAGTGTGACCCATGAGCCAAGTCTTCACACACATGGAATGTCCAAGGAAACGAGAGTGAAATTACATACATAGACATGCCTCGTGGCCAGATGGACTTAAATGAGGGAAGGAGTCAAAAAGGACAAAGGTCTCCCGCACTGTACCAATGTTGTGTAATAAAACATCCAACCCGTGAACCCCGCTTGAATATCCCTTGACATCTGACTGGCGTCTCCTGGCCAGGGGTCGTCGTGTGAAGGGTCAGTGGCATAGGCAGACAATCAGAGGTGTCCATTGTCTGAAAATCAGACATACGTGTAATCCCTAGCACTTCCAACACAAGTACTGGTGTTGCGTGCAGTCTGCCTAGCTGCCACTGCCTGTAAATGTCCCCACACACGTCCTGAGTCAGTGCTTCTCCAGACCAAACGCCCTCAAAAATTCCTGCCCACTAGTATGTACGACATGTGATTACCACACCTTGCAATCCCCATTGGCTTTCGTGACATTCACTGTAGACTGATGTACTCACATACTTGCATGACTGATTGTCTCTGTACAATGTGTGCGTGATGTAAAGTGCTGTCACACCCTACACCCATATCAGTAGCGCCATACAACAAATGCAATGCACATGAGCGAGTGGCTATGAAGAGATGAGGGGCGCTGGACGAGGGTGGCAGAGAGGGAATCCGAGGAGGAGTGTAGTGTAGCTCCTATTTCCCTAATAGGCTCTGCGCATTGGAATAATATCCCCTATAGGTTTGACATAGGACTAAGGTCAGTATGTCCCTATCGAGTATATTAAACTTAATTACTTGTGCCAGCTAGCTCAGAGGCCACTAGAAACTCCTTGACAAACAAGAAGTGAGTAGTTTCTGGCAGCCGCAAAACATGACAACTTTGTTTCTCTTTAGAATCAGAACGTGTCCCAGAGTCGTGGAAACAATAGATAACTATTTCACTCAGCTCAATCGTGCATACTTAGTTTTCCTCAAAGTTACACAGAAAGAATAGACGGGCGTTTCAATAAAAGATTTATTGAACAGTCTTGTTTCTCGTGTAAGTTAAATGTGCTGTTACGATCACAAGACAGTATGCAAGATAAATAATGTACAGCGTAAGCAGTAGAAATAAATAGTACTGCGATAGCATTATCTTTAGCAGATATTCATTTACATAAATAACACAGACTAAAAATGCGAGTACTCATACGATGCGTTTCTAAGCTAGTTCTACCCCAATGTACCTAACCTAACCTAGGTGTAGGGAGAGGTATGAAGTAGGTGAAGTATTCCTTACTATGGTATACTAAGAGTATGTTAAGTCTAGTATGCCTAGTATGCCAAGAGTCCCTCTAGGTTCTAGTCAGCTCCATACCTTAAGAATGAGAGAGGTGGGACTCTCTTGCCAGACTCAAACTCCAACACCCCGCAAGGGAAGTCAGATCACTGGAAGCTGGATTCTCTGCGTGCAGGGATGACAGCGTCTTCTCAGTGCGTCAGGCCGGGAAACGGGCTCCTCTGAAGTCGAGGTCTCCTCTTGTTTACAAGGGCTAGGGAAGGTATATTTATACCTGAGAGGTACCTCAGAAAGTTAGCATTGACGTGAATCGGACAGCGGAAGACGTCATGAATGAACCCCTAAGGTATAATGGTTCATGCATAATAAATGAGTCCTTGAAGAAATCAATAGTCCTGTGCTAGGGAAACTCCCGAAGCCTAATGGCCTGTTCTTCAAGAACTCGTTGTGACGTTAGGGTGGACGGATGTTGGAGACCATGCCTGTATTTGGAGTGCACGGTTTAATGCCTAAATAAGGACTTGGATTTTATGCCTATATAAGGGCAGGGCGAATTGTGCCTATATAAGGACATGATACAGGAAAACCTATATACGGACACCCTAAGAGGAATACAACACCCACTCCACTTTCGTGTGTACGATAATACTAAAATGCTAAACATTTAAAAATGCTAAACATTAAATGGAGTACCGCATATCGCTAAAATATTTCTTAAAACCATTTAAAAGGCATTTAAAAAACCTATTAGAATGCAAAAGGTACTGTACATTTTAAGCATTGCTTTTCATTTCAGGCATATATTAAAAATAAAATGCAATTTGAATGAAATAAGCAGTAATATTTACATTTGACAAAAAAATTAAAAAAGATCGATAAGTTTTTCCAAAATCAAAGTCATTTCATGTCATGGAAATTAATGAACTTTTTTAGACAAACAAGATGACTAAGGGGCCGATTCCGATCTCGGTCGGAGGCGCACCCAATACCATTCGGTCGGGAAAAAAGCCATGCGAATGCCTGTTTCCCGACCGATCCGTACAACACACCGAACGAGTAAGTACGATGCGCACAACAGCACAGAATCCGGCCGAGTCGTACTCACCCAATCCAGGTCCTGTTCTCCGACCGAGGCGAATCCGGAAACGCCGAATCGAGTCGCACGGAAGGGAAAATGCAGCCCCGTCCGGCCGAACAAGTACCATGCGCTTTCCGTACGCGCCGAACCCATCGCTACACACGGCACGTCAAAGCATCCGGGAGAGGCGCACATAAGCTCCGATTCGCGCCACAACACGATCCACGGCTACAAGGCGAACACGCCAGCGACGAGGACGACGCGAAGCGACGAGAAAGAAGAACGACACGAACCAACCATGAATCCCTTCGTCCCGATCATACCAATATTCTACATTTACTACCGGAACAGGCACGGACGCGTACGGCGCAGAAGGTAAGTCAGACACCAACCACAAAACACATACAACACGTACACGACACATCACACACACACAGAGGGATGCAGAATTTACTTACACCAGCAACAGCAGCACCATAGGGGCGGGATGCCCATCACCAATGCCACATATGCACACAGGGGCCTGAATGCGCACCACCACCACTACCCAGGGGGGGCCGGATGCCTACCACCACTACCACCCTTAGCCAGGGGGGCTGGATGCCTACCACTACTACCATCCTTAGCCAGGGGGGCTGGATGCCTAACACTACTACCACCCTTAGCCAGGGGGGTGCCAGATGCCTACCACCCTTACCCAGGGGGGGCTGGATGCCTACCACTACTACCACCCTTAGCCATGGGGGTGCCAGATGCCTACCACTACTACCACCCTTGCCCAGGGGGCTGGATGCCTACCACTACTACCACCCTTAGCCAGGGGGGCTGGATGCCTACCACTACTACCACCCTTAGCCAGGGGGTGCCAGATGCCCACCACCACTACCACCCTTACCCAGGGGGCTGGATGCCTACCACTACTACCACCCTTACCCAGGGGGGCTGGATGCCTACCACTACTACCACCCTTAGCCAGGGGGTGCCAGATGCCCACCACCACTACCACCCTTACCCAGGGGGCTGGATGCCTACCACTACTACCACCCTTAGTCAGGGGGTGCCAGATGCCTACCACTACTACCACCCTTAGCCAGGGGCTGGATGCCTACCACTACTACCACCCTTAGCCAGGGGGTGCCAGATGCCTACCACTACTACCACCCTTAGCCAGGGGGCTGGATGCCTACCACTACTACCACCCTTAGCCAGGGGGTGCCAGATGCCTACCACTACTACCACCCTTAGCCAGGGGGTGCCAGATGCCTACCACTTCTACCACCCTTAGCCATGGGGGTGCCAGATGCCTACCACTACTACCACCCTTAGCCATGGGGGTGCCAGATGCCCACCACCACTACCACCCTTACCCAGGGGGGCTGGATGCCTACCACTACTACCACCCTTAGCCATGGGGGTGCCAGATGCCTACCACTACTACCACCCTTACCCAGGGGGGCTTGATGCCCACCACTACTACCACCCTTAGCCATGGGGGTGCCAGATGCCTACCACTACTACCAGCCTTACCCAGGGGGGGCTGGATGCCTACCACTACTACCACCCTTAGCCATGGGGGTGCCAGATGCCCACCACCACTACCACCCTTACCCAGGGGGGCTGGATGCCTACCACTACTACCACCCTTAGCCATGGGGGTGCCAGATGCCTACCACTACTACCACCCTTAGCCAGGGGGTGCCAGATGCCTACCACTACTACCACCCTTAGCCATGGGGGTGCCAGATGCCTACCACTACTACCACCCTTACCCAGGGGGTGCCAGATGCCTACCACTACTACCACCCTTACCCAGGGGGGCTGGATGCCTACCACCAACACCACCCCCACTCATAGGATGGACAATGCATGACACAACCAGCACACCACAACCTAGGGAATGCAAGAAAAAGACATCCCCCAACACCATGACAAGCGTGTGTAGACTGTGTCAAATGCCTACAACACTGAACATGACTTTGAACATACAATGTGACCCCCTATCACATGTGCCACACATATATGTGTGTGGCCCCACAATGCAAGCAGGCCATGACCATTGTGGCAATGGGGTCCAAACCCCCATCATCACAGTGATCAAAATGTAAGTGTGGTGGCCATAGCTGAAGCACATTTTGAACAGTGTGGCAATGGGGTCCAAACCCCCATCATCACAGTGACCAAAAGGTAAGTGTGGGGGCCATAGCTGAAGCACATTTTGAACATTGTGGCAATGGGGTCCAAACCCCCATCATCACAGTGACCAAAATGTAAGTGTGGGGTCCATAGCTGAAGCACATCTTGAACATTGTGGAAATGGGGTCCAAACCCCCATCATCACAGTGACCAAAATGTAAGTGTGGGGTCCATAGCTGAAGCACATTTTGAACATTGTGGCAATGGGGTCCAAACCCCCATCATCACAGTGATCAAAATGTAAGTGTGGGGGCCATAGCTGAAGCACATTTTGAACAGTGTGGCAATGGGGTCCAAACCCCCATCATCACAGTGACCAAAATGTAAGTGTGGGGTCCATAGCTGAAGCACATCTTGAACATTGTGGCAATGGGGTCTAAACCCCCATCATAACAGTGACCAAAATGTAAGTGTGGGGTCCATAGCTGAAGCACATTTTGAACATTGTGGCAATGTGGTCCAAACCCCCATCATCACAGTGATCAAAATGTAAGTGTGGGGGCCATAGCTGAAGCACATTTTGAACAGTGTGGCAATGGGGTCCAAACCCCCATCATCACAGTGACCAAAAGGTAAGTGTGGGGGCCATAGCTGAAGCACATTTTGAACAGTGTGGCAATGGGGTCCAACCCCCCATCATCACAGTGACCAAAATGTAAGTGTGGGGTCCATAGCTGAAGCACATTTTGAACATTGTGGCAATGGGGTCCAAACCCCGATCATCACAGTGACCAAAATGTAAGTGTGGGGTCCATAGCTGAAGCACATCTTGAACATTGTGGCAATGGGGTCTAAACCCCCATCATCACAGTGACCAAAATGTAAGTGTGGGGTCCATAGCTGAAGCACATTTTGAACATTGTGGCAATGGGGTCCAAACCCCCATCATCACAGTGACCAAAATGTAAGTGTGGGGTCCATAGCTGAAGCACATTTTGAACAGTGTGGCAATGGGGTCCAAACCCCCATCATCACAGTGACCAAAAGGTAAGTGTGGGGGCCATAGCTGAAGCACATTTTGAACAGTGTGGCAATGGGGTCCAAACCCCCATCATCACAGTGACCAAAATGTAAGTGTTGACAAAGAAAAAGCTGCAACTGCCAAACTGCATGGATGATTCCTGGTCACAGAACATAAAACACATCAGTGGCAAAGTAGTGCATGTGTCCCATTGCAACATAAATTGGGGGAGGCAAATACTGCAGTGCAAATAAGACATACCTTTGGCCATGTGCAGACAAACAACACCCATGGGGGCTGACACTGTCAACATTCATCAATGACACAATGACAGAAGTGACCATCAGAATGCAGACCCACATATTTGCACCAATGGGCACACAAATGCAGATACCCTGTGGAGACTGTAGATGTGAGGTGAACAGATACCATACCATGGCAGCAATGGGACACACAAACCATGATCATTGTGCTGACCGATGACCTAGGAGTCCCAGGGACAGCAGGGGAAACCCACCAAACTACATACAGCCAATGGCACACCCAAGATATGCCAATGCAGTGGTGCAGATGCACAAACACAAACAGGCAGACCCACACTGCACATCATACACAACAGGTGAGGGGGGTGCCAGTGTCCCCAGGCAAACACACAACACATGAGGAGATCTGAATACCAATCATACAGATGTGCATACAGTGCCACACAAAGGTAACTCATGGATCCAAATCCCCTATGTGGGCAAGCAGGCATTGTCAGATGAGAGGGAGCACAAATCACACATGTCACACAGGCACGTAGGAACAGCAACTGACACAGCAAGACACAGACACACCACAGCACTACCCCCAGGGCCCCCACAATGTGGTGACCCTGGGCTGCATTACAATCCCACTGTGATGACAAAGCTAAATGTCGTTCACACTGTGAACCACAGTCATGTGTCCTGAGCAACAAACTACCATCACACCTACACAAGCACAAATCAATCAGCACGGCCAGTAAGTCAAGGCCAACATGGAGGCAGGGGTCTAGTCGTGCAACAACTCTCATCTGCACACACTCAACACCACACACCTCGACCTCCAACAATGTGCAGCAGTGAAGCACACATGCACTGGTGACATTGCACATGCACCCATGACTATTCCAGGGTGGTGGGTGGGAACCAAGGTGCAGAAACACATCACACATGGCCACTCAACAAGACTCCTGAATGTCTGACACACTGCACACTACGCTGTACATGGACATGACGGCAATACCACACCAACCAATGGGATACCAGCCACAGTCACACACCAATGAAGAAGCCAAGGTCACCCACAAAGAACACACATAGACAACAACGAACATTGCAGCCCGGACCCTGAGGAGTGCCAGCAGTCACACACACAACGTGTCACAATCACTGAAAGATAACACAAACTGGAAATCACATGACAGGGGCAAACAACAAGTGCCAAGGGGAAACCTGACTGTGACCCATCTGCGTCTGCACACAAACTCAGCCCTGACAGAAAACACACCTATGGGTGACACCCTGATGACCAGTAATGTGCCATGCACCCACATCACAGAGAACCCAGGGAGAAGACTTTGGGGGAACATAGGTCAACTCAGCAAGCATCACAAACAGGTACAACACTAGGGATCACAGCATGCACAGCTAAACGGAAGTGAACACACAGACATGCTCATACAACACACACCTTGGGCGCAGGCAATGTCACAGGAGTACACACTGCCATGAGGGGACTCCACTCCTGTGTGAGGAAAGCTGTGCCATATGTTGCCTCAGTAGGGCCCCATCATGTCAGCTGAGCACTTGGTCACACAATCAACAATTAGCACCAAATGAAGGCTCCCGTCACATCAGCCTGGTCATGGAAGTGCCAACGAAATCATCAGCACAGATCCAACACACTTGTATAGCAATGTTGCACTGACAACACAGATGAGTCCTTCCCCATTGATGCCCAAACCTGCATGTCCAGTGGAGATGGCCACACGGTCAGGGAAGTAGACGAATTGAACAATGGCAGGCACAACAGATGTGCAGGGGTGGAAGCCACAGATGTGAAATTGCTAATGTAAGTAGGAAATCCCATTGCCAAATACTGAACACATGACACCCTCAGATGCTGCTATGGATGACATGGATACACCACAGGATAGGACACATTCCCCCTGGACCACATGGGTTCCTGCACAGTAACACTTCATTATCATGAGACCAAATATCACCATCACTGCAGCAAGGGCATGGTTAGCATCATCAACAACATGTACATCAGAAGCATAAGCACTAGAGAACAGAAAGTTGCTTTATTCAGCATATGTGTGTAATGATAACTGAAAGTCCAGAATAAACACAAAGGCCAATGGCCAGTCCATTGTCAAAGTCCAAACAGGGTGACAGTGGCAGATGTCACCCTACGCATGCCTGCACTGCACAAAACCAGGGACAATCCACTAGGAGGGGCAACCGGGGGGCAGGCCAGGCACCGCAGGGACAGGATCAGGGCTCACCAGGAGGAAGCAGGGAAGGGGTGGTGGGTGCTGGTGAGCCACTGACAACTGCAGTGGAGGTGTCTGACATGGTGTGTGCCGGCACAACTGGGGGCATGACTCAGATGTTGTGGGTGCCGGCACGACTGCAGTGGACCCTGCAGATGGAGTGGACAGGTCCGCCACTGCAGTGCCCAAGTCAGACAGGGTGGTAGTGGACTCCACTGCAGTGCCTACCACCAGGGGAGGAGAATGGGGAACAGGCAAGGTGGGCTGGACAGAGGGGAGGACACCCTCACCACATCAGTGGCACAGACAAGCGCAGCGGGGGTGTGGTGCCGGGAGAGCAAGTGGCAGGGGGAGAAGGCCGGATCCTCTTGGGGATGGTATATCTGTGGGTGGGGGAACCTGGGGCAGGGTGTGGTGGGGGCACCTGTAGAGTGGGGGACTGAGGGATGGAGGAAGGAGACCTGGTGCCTGAGCTGCAGAGCGGCGGCGGGGTCTTGCTCTTACGACTCCGGGGGGACTTGCGGGTGGGGGCCTCAGTCTGTCTGTGCCTGGGGGAGGGTGTCCGGGGGCGAGTGGCACTCTGCTCCATGTGGGTGGGCTTCCTCTTCCCCCTGAATGCTGTATCAGCTGGATCGGAGGGGAAGAGGCCGAGGTCACTGAGGAAGAGGCGCTGGGTCTTTGGGGTTGCAGGTGAGGCAAGGGAGGGTGCTTTGGAGGGAGAGGCAACTGAGGACTGCGCAGTGCTCGTGGATGCGTGTGTGTGTTCTAGGGCCCCATCCCCTGTGAGTCTGGTTTCAGTCCCCTGACTGTGCGTGCGTGTGCGTTTTGTTTGTGGCGTGTGTGTCTGTGTGCTGGACATGTGTGTGCGGGTGTGTGCATGTGCCGGTGTGTGTGTGCTTGGGACGGGTAAGGTGCTGGGGAGTGTGGATGGAGCAGAGGCAGGAGGGGTGAGGGACTGTCTGAGGAGGGACACTGCTGCCGTCAGGGAGGAGTCCATGGACCTATTGCCCCTCTGTAGGTCAGACATGCCCGATGAGATACCCTCCATGAATGACACCAGCTGAGTCAACAGAGCGGTGTGCGCATGGAGGACACTCAGCATGGCTGTCTGCCCTACATGGAGCTGGCGAAGGAGGTACACAGACTCCTCACTCAGGGCAGCAGGGGACACAGGGGCAGGGGTGCGGTGCCTGGCCCAAAGGAGACACGCTCCCGAACATGGGAGCCTCCACGGACCTGGGGAATGGGAGCCGATGGGAGGGCGGTGGTGGTGCTGGTGGTGGCGGGGACAGCAACACTAGCTGGGGTGTGGTGGCTGCTGACACCCGCCTCCATAAGGGAGTCATCCTCCGAGTTGCTCTGGTCCTCAGCTGAGGTGGATGGTGCTGAGGACTCCTCGTGTGGCTCCCCTCGCCCTCCGTGCCACTGGGTCCCTCCGACCACTCCTCGGCTGCTGACCCAGTCTGGCTCTCCGGCTCCTCCTGGCCCGTGGAGCTGTCCCCTTCCGTGGCCGTGGATGTATCTGCAAACAATGGGGAAACAGACAGACATCAGTCACCTGCACCAAACGCACACACCACTGTGAGCACAGCACATTACAGAGCAAGCCCTGGCATCATTAGTTGAACATTGCTAAAAGTGCCCTAACTGAACAGGAGAAGCCAATTGTCAGTCTGATGCCAACCATGGCACTCACATCCCACATGGCCTTGCACCCATCTGTCTGGTATCTGTTGGATAGCAACACCCCAGTGTGGACACATGCACCACCTACACAGTAGTTGGACAGTGCAGAGGACACGGTGTAGCATGTGGACATGCACACATCACAACTCTTGCCACTGAGTCAGTACAGGTTTCCGGATGAAAGGGACGCCCAGAGTCAAATAGGAAATGCATGTGATGCACACCAGCGACAGACACCATGATGCACCCATGTCCTGATAGCCATCGCCACAATGGTGTGCATGTAGCACATGTCACTCCCCTGCAGGATCACCAATAAGTAGAAACATGCCATGGAGGAGGCATGACTGCTAAGTCATACATCACTGTCTCAGTGATGTATGACTTGGCAGCCAGACAACAACACTCTGCACTGTGTCACAATAGTAGGTCATGGGGAATGCAAGTCCTGGAGCTGCACAAGTGCACATGTACATCCCCACACAACACATCATCTTAAACCTCATCTGTCCACGTCATACCGATTGGACATATGGGAGACCTGTGACACTACCCTCTGAACCTGAGCCCCTCACAATCTGCTGTGAATGGGGAACAGCTGCCTAAACTTCACATTCGCATACCCCAGTCTGCACGGGCAGCTGATCAAACACCTATGTGACACACAAGTATCGTCTCCTATGGTCACATCTCCAGTGGCATGCTGAGCCCCTACCGAGAAACACCCCAGCAGTCCTGGCAACAAATCCACAGCACACTGACACAGAGGCAGACACCTGAGGGGTCAAATCACTGCGCACAATGTGTCAGCTGATACACGGGAGTGGGAGTACAGAGTGCATTGCATGGCCTGGAGTAGGCATGACTGTCCTGCCCCACATGAATGAGGGATGAGCCCTGGACAGTGGATAGCTGGCTATGTATGTGTGACACACGTAATCTGCACACTCCTGGGGCCCACACATTGTTCCCACCCGCTGCATGGGTGTGTGCCACATACCCCAGGCACATGTGGTGGCTCAGCTCAGCAAGTGGACCGCATATCAAAGCAACACGCAGATTACATGTCCGAACACAGGCGTTGTGTGAACAATGGACCCACCCATGATGCCCACAACAGAGTTAGGGAAACAGATGCTGTCCCCCACCTTTAGTGAAGCAAACTGCAAGGACACAGTCCCAAGTGACACAATTCCCTGAATGTAAGGGCCACACCTGGGTATCAGATGAGGAGTGGGCAGTGCACAATAGAGGGACATGGCTCCTGGACAACATGACTGCTGTACTGTGGCAGTTTAACCAGGCCAGAGGAGGGCACATAGCATGTAATACAGAGTTCACAGTGCAGTCTTTGCCTCACCCCCTCCTTGCTGCTGTCTGGCCTTCAGCTGCCCATCCAGGTCTGGAAACACCACCGCCAGGATCTGGAGCATGTGGGGGGTCAGGGTCTGTGTTCCGCCCCTCCTGCGAGGAGGCGACAGCTTCAGCTGGACCCGTGCAATCCTCCGGGTCCAGCCCCGAAGGTCCTGCCACCTCTTCTGGCAGTTGCGGATCCGGCGCTTGTAGACCCCCACGGACCGGACAGCCCGGACGATGTCCTTCCAGATCTCCTGCTTCCGATGGGCATTAACCTGTCAGGATGACAAAGTGAAAAGGCCATTACTACACATGCAACATATCCGTGCATGACACAGTTGTATATACATGTCTCAATCACAGGGGCACATGATGTACACAGGCAGTGCAACGCTGCCCATGGACAGTTTGCCAGACGTCACTACATGGTATCATTGCATGGGAAGTAAAACCTTGTTCAAATGCACTGTCACTGCACCATACCTGTCCAGTGCATGTCACTACACACTATGGGGGGTGACAACTACTCAGTGAGCCTGCTAGCCAGTGGCGTGCAGACTTTCAGCCTTGCTAGTCAGACAAAATGCACATTCAGAAAGGCAGTGCACAGAACACTCACCTGCTCCCCTGGTGTCCCATACAGCTTGCTGTACTGTGGAAGTAGGCTGTCCAGCAGGGCCTGGTTCTCCTCAAGGCTGAAGGCTGGGGCTCTCTCCACAGTACGTGCCATTGCAGGGTCCAGAGGGGCAGAGACAGCAGCAGTGCAGTGGCAGATGTCGTCCTGGAGCATGTAGTGCAGGCAAGTGAGCTCTCAGGGGAACAGCCAGCAATATATATGTGCTGGAGAGGCAGATACTGTCCCTTGTGTCCAAAGTGATAGGTCCAAGTCGTTTGCATCTTCTGAATCTGGCCAATCCATGGAATAGCAGCACCAATACACGCCCACAGCATCCTTCAAATCTTCAACTTCATGACATACATGATTTTGCAACATTGTTGTGGGTGACCAACTGAATTTCCAGCAACCGACTCGTTCGAATTTCGAAAACGCGTCCGTTGCCAGGCTAGGCCATTGTCAATGGGTGCGCACCGATCGGTCCATTGCGGTACAACGCGTACAGGGGTACAACGCGTACCCGCACACATTGAATGCAATGGGCCGGCCGGGGGCACCGATCGGTCCATTGCGGTATCAACGCGTACAGGGGTACAACGCGTACCCGCACATTGAATGCAATGGGCCGGCCAGGGGCACTGATCGGTCCATTGCTGATCAACGCGTACAGGGGTACAACGCGTACCTGCACACATTGAATGCAATGGGCCGGCCGGGGGCACCGATCGGTCCATTGCTGATCAACGCGTACAGGGGTACAACGCGTACCCGCACACATTGAATGCAATGGGCCGGCCGGGGGCACTGATCGGTCCATTGCTGATCAACGCGTACAGGGGTACAACGCGTACCCGCACACATTGAATGCAATGGGCCGGCCGGGGGCACCGATCGGTCCATTGCTGATCAACGCGTACAGGGGTACAACGCGTACCCGCACACATTGAATGCAATGGGCCGGCCGGGGGCACCGATCAGTCCATTGCTGATCAACGCGTACAGGGGTACAACGCGTACCCGCACACATTGAATGCAATGGGCCGGCCGGGGGCACCGATCGGTCCATTGCTGATCAACGCGAACAGGGGTACAACGCGTACCCACACACAATGAATGCAATGGGACGGCCGGGGGCACCGATCGTTCCATTGCTGTTCAACGCATCCCTGTACAAGTGACTGGCATATGTCACCATGCCTGTCTCAGATGGACATATGCCAGCCACAGATAGCTCCCAGGGAGTGAGGGGCACACCTACAACATGACAGCCTGTCCAAACTGTATGATAAGGCATGTAAGGCTGCATTTCCTATTGTGTGTATGTTGGTGTACATGTTGTCCTGTGGGTGTCACCTGGGGGCAGCCACCCCCAGGCTGTGCACGTGTTCATGGGGACAGGATCCTGGGTGTTACGTGTACATGACCACTGTGATGTGGAACTGTTCATATCTGTGCGTGTGCCATGGTCACATTTCACGGTGGTGTATGTGTATGTCATGTCACATACCCCGTGAGTCCCATGTGGGACGGTATGTTTGAGCCAGGGTGTCCCAGTGGCACAATAGTGATGGTCCTCCACAGTCTGTGTGCATGTAGTGTTTACAATGTCTCTGATTTCATGTGCACAATGGGAGACAGTCTCCACATCCACGTTGTGTGTGCATGGACTTTGATGTTGTGCGTGTGTGTGTCACAGACGTCCATGTCTGTCCTGCAGTGGCAAGTGGGACCACTACCTGTGGGGGTCATAGTTGTTTTGCTGTGGTGTATACATGATACTCCATGTAATGCCAGTGTCCATGTGGCAATACAGGGTCCCTGGGAATGTACCTGTCATTGAGCTGTGATGCCTGGGGCACATCTGTCCTCACATGTCACTGTGGGGGTGATTGTGACACGGCAGCAGGAAGATGGGAACTGTGACACGGCCTCATGATATCCAATGGGCCAACCTGGGACTTATTGATGCCACTTGTTGAACCGTGATGACAGATGTTGGCCATGTATGTACCATACATGTCCTTACGGAACTGCACACTTCATGTAGTTGTGCCTCATAATGATGTATGTTGGGATATTGAGTGTGTTCAATGCCGCATATGTGGGCTGACTGACAATCTTGCTTTCTTCTCCTCTGCACTGCAGGGCTCCTGCTGTCCATCGACCATTCCCAGACCTGGCAACGATGGTGGAACGGGACAGCATCCGACGGTACCGCTTCACCAGGCAGCTGATTGAGGATTTGGCAGTGCAGTTGGCCCCACATTTGCAGCCTGGCCGGCTGTATCCTACAGCGCTGACCCCCAAGGTGAAGGTGATGGCAGCCCTACACTTCTTTGCCACCGGTACCTTCCAACATACTGTGGCGACTGCTGGTGGGATGTCACAGACCATGTTGAGCCGTGTGCTCCGCGATGTTTTGGTGGCAATGTTGCTATTCCTGAACCGGTACATCTATTTCCCTAGACTGCAATGACTCACTGACGTGAAGAGTGACTTCTATGCCCTGGGGAGGATGCCGCATGTCATTGGCTCCATTGATGGGACACATGCGGCTTTGGTACCACCACAGGCCCAGGAGCAGGCCTACCGTAACCGCAAGCACTACCACTCGGTCAATGCACTGGTGGTGTGTCTTGCAGATATGACCATCACACACGTGTGTGCCCGTTTCCCTGGTTCAGCACACGATGCCTTTGTGATGAGGAGTAGTCGCATCCCCAGGATGATGGCACAGATGCAGAACCAGCGTGCCTGGCTTGTCGGTGTGTACTGACTTTGTGCCATTGTGTGTGATCTGATCTGTAGTATTCCGCCCACTTTTCCAAGTCAGCTAATGTGCACTTGTCTGTCCGTAGGTGACTCGGGATACCCCAACATGCCGTGGTTGCTGACACCCCTCAGGAACCCTGTGACACCAGCCCAGATGCGCTACAATGAGGCACATGGTCGGACCAGGAGAGTGATTGAGCGGACATTTGGTCTCCTGAAGAGCCGCTTCCGCTGCCTGGACAAGACAGGAGGGTCCCTCCCATATGCCCCTGCGAAAGTGTGCAAGATTATCATCGTCTGCTGCATGCTCCACAACCTGGCAGTGCGGAAGGAGTTGCCTCTCATCCAGGATGACAATGACCAACATCCGCCACCTGTGGAGGATCCTGGCCTGGACCACGATGCCAGTGATGATGATGATGATGAGGGTGATGTCCGCACACAGCTCATCACCAACTTCTTTAGCTGAATGTGAGTATCCTGAGGTGTCATGTCAATGATGTGAGTTGGCATGATATGTGTAGGTGGTGCTCTGGTGCTGTTGGAGTGTGTCCATGGGCTACTTGACTGGATGTGTGTAGCGATGTGTGCTTACAGGCGGTCTGTACTCCCCAACAGTGTTGACATGCTAACTTGGTTCTGGGTGGGTATCCTGTAACATGTATTGTGCATGAGTTTTGCTGTTCTGTCCTGTTCTCCATTGCTTTTGACTGTGTGTCATTTCTGTCCTTCACAGGGTACTTTCAGATTCGTTTGGTCAACTGTGTCCACCGACGACGTGATTGTACTTCCAGGGTGGTAGCTGTTGTGTCCCTACAGGTGATGTGCGCCACACCCATGGACTTCCTTCCTTCTACAGTTGTTGACTGTGTGCCCGCTGCCAGGTGGGATTACCTTGCATCTGTAGTGGTTACGACATGTTGCAACTGTGTAATAAACCTGTGCTTCACTTTGTGATGTGCGTTGTCTGTGGTCACACATTTGACTGCCATTTGCTTACTGCACCTGTGGGCTACTTGACTACAACTGGGAATAGGTGTGGTGTCTGTGCATTGCACCGTCTTCCCTGGCAACATCAGTGTAGGCAATGAGTCAGATGGCCTAGGTGTGTATGTGTTGTGTGGCCCTGGTGGTGTGTCTCCCTCATATGTGTCACGTTGCCTTTACTCACATGCCTGTGTTGTACTTGCTGTTGCAGTTCGCATACACAGTGTAATTTTGCAGTTCATCATCCCCATAACAGCACCCACGTTGGAATCACAACAGAGGCAAGTATGGTGTATTAGTGTGTTTATTGTGATACATTTGTGTGAATAGTGCATAGGATGGGTAGTGCTGTACATATATCTTGCAATCAGAAGTTCCTAGGTGAATTGAAAGTCCTGGTAGACAAAATCCCCAGTATCGGGGCCACAGTTGTCTGAGACATTGGTCCAACTTGTACTCCCCATGCAATGTGTGGGAGTTGTGTTGCCGTCAACAGGGTGAACAGTCTGTGCACAAAGGTGAACATCCAGAACAGGTTCAGGCTTCCTGGGAGTTGCTCTTGGCCATCGGCCTCTCAATTGCCCCTCCTCGGACGACCCCTCTTCTTTGGGGGGGCCCCTCAAGTACAGGCTGCTGTGGTGCAGGGGACTCTCCGCCAGAGTCATCCTCCCTCCCTGTGGCAGTTGCAGTTTGTTCAGCACCAGATGTTGTTGGCACACAGGGAGGTGTGGACTGGTTGCTGTTCATCTGGCGGAGGCATTGTAAAATGTCCCTGTGCACCGCCGTCATCTCTTGCAGTGCGTCCCACTTGGACTCCACGCAGGACATGTGTGAGTCCAAGCGGGCATGATGGGCAGCCTGCTGCTGTTTCATGTCTCTGAGGAGCCCCACTACCTGGCTGAGATCTCCGGTGCTGGACTGGTACGCATCGGCTATGCGTACCAGTTGTGGGTCATCATGCACACCAGCAACCTCTGCAAGCAGCGACCTCTGTCTCCCACCCCTCCCACCACCCCTGCCGACATGTGCAGTGCGTGCAGTGGCACGCACAGATGACCCTGGTCCCCCTTGGGGTTGGTGGTGGTGGTGGTGTCCATGGCCCCACGTTGGTCCAGGGTCCCTGTGCTGGTGTTGCTCCTTGTTCTGTCCATGTCGGCAGGGATGGTATTTGTGGTGACAGTCGTTGGAGGGGTGGGTGCAGGGGGTGCAGCTGGTGGTCCTGCTGGTGCTGCATGTTGACTTGCACCGGATGTGCCAGGTTGGTCTTCTTCGTCCGAGGAGGGCAGAGGCTGTACGACACCAGTGAGCTCCGCATCCTCTTGAGCCTGGGACTGGGACTCCTCAGCGTCTGCTGCTGTGTCCCCATCATCACCTGTTTTTGGGAGACACACACAATGTATGTTATGTTTCTGCAGGCATCAATGGTTGACACACCTGACAGTTGTGACTGTGCCTCTGGGTGCGGGCCTGTACATTGCATTGTCCTAAGTCGTCACAGTCAGGGGTTGATATTGGTGTGGCACATTGTCCTGCATTATTTGGGCATTTCTATGTATTTGTTGGGGTGTGAACATGGTCTGCATTGGTTGTACTTGGTTGACAGCCGGCCCTCCTTCCCACCCAGCCAGTCAGTTATCCCACCATGGACTGTGCTTGCATTGCAGGGAGTGGATGTTGTCTCTCAGGATGTCAGTCAGTGGTGTTGTGCTGTTTGTTGGTGCACAGTTCCCAGCAGGGCCTTGTGCTCCCCACAGCAGTAGCCAGTGTCAGCCATCTTGTGAGTCCTTCTCCACTCCCTGTGATGTGAGCATGGTTCAGGGTGGTGTTGATGGGACAGTTGTGGGGGTGAGCTATGTCTGTGACTATGACTCCCATCATGCTATTGCCTCCACCCCACTTCCCAGCATTCCCATACTTACTTGCTTTTGTGGGGAGTTCAGTGTGTGTGGGTGTGAGAGCAATGGCAAGATGGCTGACAGTGGTGTCCTGCTGTTGGTTGGTGTGCAGTTCCCAGCATGCCCTTGTGCTCCCCACAGCAGTAGCCAGTGTCAGCCATCTTGTGAGTCCTTATCCACTCCCTGTGATGTGAGCATGGTTCAGGGTGGTGTTGATGGGCCAGTTGTGAGGCTGAGCAATATCTGTGCCTACTACTCCCATCATGCTATTGCCTCCACCCCCCTTCCCAGCATGCCCATGCTTCCTTCCTTTGACTCTGCTTCCCTGTGGGGTGGGCTGGCTGTGCTGACAGGATGGCTGGGAGTGTTGTCCTGGCAGTTGTTTGGCTAAAAGTCCCAAGAGTGTCCCTGTGCTTCACACAACATAACCCAGGGTGGTGGTTCTTTGTGGGATCTTGAGTTAGGATGTGAGGCATTGCATTCTCCCAGGTGGGTTCTGTGGAGTTTGTGTTGAGGGGGTGTGAGGGGAGGTGCTTGTGACTATGGTCAGTGCTGCAAGTCCTCCTTCCCACCCAGCCAGATATCCCACCATGGAACGTGCTTCCATTGCAGGGAGTGGAAGTTGTCTCTCAGGATGTCAGTCAGTGGTGTCCTGCTGTTTGTTGGTGCACAGTTCCTAGCAGGGCCTTGTGCTCCCCACAGCAGTAGCCAGTGTCAGCCATCTTGTGAGTCCTTCTCCACTCCCTGTGATGTGATCATGGTTCAGGGTGGTGTTGATGGGACAGTTGTGGGGGTGAGCTATGTCTGTGACTATGACTCCCATCATGCTATTGCCTCCACCCCACTTCCCAGCATTCCCATACTTACTTGCTTTTGTGGGGAGTTCAGTGTGTGTGGGTGTGAGAGCAATGGCAAGATGGCTGATAGTGGTGTCCTGCTGTTGGTTGGTGTGCAGTTCCCAGCATGCCCTTGTGCTCCCCACAGCAGTAGCCAGTGTCAGCCATCTTGTGAGTCCTTATCCACTCCCTGTGATGTGAGCATGGTTCAGGGTGGTGTTGATGGGCCAGTTGTGAGGCTGAGCAATATCTGTGCCTACTACTCCCATCATGCTATTGCCTCCACCCCCTTCCCAGCATGCCCATGCTTCCTTCCTTTTGACTCTGCTTCCCTGTGGGGTGGGCTGGCTGTGCTGACAGGATGGCTGGGAGTGTTGTCCTGGCAGTTGTTTGGCTAAAAGTCCCAAGAGTGTCCCTGTGCTTCACACAACATAACCCAGGGTGGTGGTTCTTTGTGGGATCTTGAGTTAGGATGTGTGGCATTGCATTCTCCCAGGTGGGTTATGTGGAGTATGTGTTGAGGGGGTGTGTGAGGGGAGGTGCTTGTGACTATGGTCAGTTCTGCGAGTCCTCCTTCCCACCCAGCCAGATATCTCACCATGGAACGTGCTTCCATTGCAGGGAGTGGAAGTTGTCTTTCAGGATGTCAGTCAGTGGTGTCCTGCTGTTTGTTGGTGCACAGTTCCCAGCAGGGCCTTGTGCTCCCCACAGCAGTAGCCAGTGTCAGCCATCTTGTCAGTCGTTTTCCACTCCCTGTGATGTGAGCATGGTTCAGGGTGGTGGTGATGGGACAGTTGTGGGGGTGAGCTATATCTGTGACTATGACTCCCATCATGCTATTGCCTCCACCCCACTTCCCAGCATTCCCATACTTACTTGCTTTTGTGGGGAGTTCAGTGTGTGTGGGTGTGAGAGCAATGGCAAGATGGCTGACAGTGGTGTCCTGCTGTTGGTTGGTGTGCAGTTCCCAGCATGCCCTTGTGATCCCCACGACACAGCAACAGTGTCAGACATCTTTGATGGGCCTTTCCACTCTCTGTGGGATGTGCATGCGTGAGTGTGAGCTTGCTGGGCCATGTGGTGGGGGTTGTAGAGCTGTGACTACGACTCCCATCATGCTATTGCCTCCACCCCCTTCCCAGCATGCCCATCCTTCCTTCCTTTTGACTCTGCTTCCCTGTGGGGTGGGCTGCCTGTGCTGACAGGATGGCTGGGAGTG
The DNA here is from genome assembly GCA_963921515.1 of Calotriton arnoldi. NCBI lineage: Eukaryota > Metazoa > Chordata > Amphibia > Caudata > Salamandridae > Calotriton > Calotriton arnoldi. Next base: position 675,775 of record CAWUFW010005661.1, read on the forward strand.
TTGTCCTGGCAGTTGTTTGGCTGAAAGTCCCAAGAGTGTCCCTGTGCTTCACACGACATAACCCAGGGTGGAGGTTCTTTGTGGGATCTTGAGTTAGGATGTGTGGCATTGCATTCTCCCAGGTGGGTTATGTGGAGTATGTGTTGAGGGTGTGTGTGAGGGGAGGTGCTTGTGACTATGGTCAGTGCTGCGAGTCCTCCTTCCCACCCAGCCAGATATCCCACCATGGAACGTGCTTCCATTGCAGGGAGTGGAAGTTGTCTCTCAGGATGTCAGTCAGTGGTGTCCTGCTGTTGGTTGTTGCACAGTTGCCAGCAGGGCCTTGTGCTCCCCACAGCAGTAGCCAGTGTCAGCCATCTTGTGAGTCCTTTTCCACTCCCTGTGATGTGCGCATGGTTCATGGTGGTGTTGATGGGACAGTTGTGGGGGGGCAATATGTGTGACTACGACTCCCATGATGCTATTGGCTACACTGACTTGCCCAGCATACACAGAATTCCTTTCTTTCAGTGGTCTTCACTGTGTGTTGGTGTTGGAGTGGTGGCTACATGCCTGGATGTGTTTGTTGGTTCTATTTGTGCCACTGCCTAGCTGTAGTTGTAGTTGTGTTTGTACATGTGATGACACGGTTAAATGTCAGTTTGAGATGGCATGTGTTGTGTTTATCTGAGTGACATACACATTTTGGGATGATTCTGTTCTGGTTGCTGTGTAATTGCTATGAGTTCATGATTTGACTTTCCCCTTGACAGTGATGTGTGTGTGTATTGTGGCAGAATATTGTGTACATTTGTTGTGTACTCACCAGGCTCTGGGATGTTCTCTAGTCCATATACGCTCACTGGCGGAAGGATGGCCCGCACCTTCTCCTCCCAGGGCCTGAGGTATACTGGCTTGGCAGGAGGGCCACTGCCGGTGTATTGGCTCAGGAGGTAGTCTTTCTTGAGCAGGTCCCGTACCCTCCTGCGCACGTCATACCACCTGTTCTGGATGTCGGTCTTTGTGCGCAGACATGGTGATTGTGCGTTCACCCTGTTGATGATCCTCTCCCACATCTTGGTTTTCTGGGAGATGGGGGTCTGTTGGACCAGTGTGCCAAACAGCTGTGGCTCTACCCTGAGGATCTCGTCTACCATGACTTCCAATTCACAATCTAGGAACTTGTGATTCTTCTTGGGGGCATGGTGATGGGTGGTGATGGTGAGTGATGTGTGTGTTGGTGTGCAGGTGAGGGTGTGTGAGTGTGTGTTTTGCTGGGTGTATGTGAGGTAGGTATTTGTTGGTGTGCTGATGGTGTGTGGCTTGTGTGAGGGATGAGCTGTGGGTGTGTGGTTGCTGTCTGTTGGGTGCTGGCAGTAGAATGGCATTTGCAAAGGATCATGGTTGGGATTTGTGTCCTTTATATGGGTGGAGTTGTGGGTGTGTCTTTGTTCTCTGTCCCCACCCCCCCAGTATTTATTGGCTTTGTAATTGCTTGTTTGGCCTTTTTTTGTGTAATTTTTCCTTTGTACTGTCTGTGCATGTTGGAAACGTTCTTGTGACCGAGTCGGACCCTGCAGTTGTCTCGTACGGTCTTCTTCGTTTCGTTCACGCTGTGTTTGTGCAGTTTTCTATGCTGCGTACGCGTCGGTCGCGGTGTTTTGTGTTACTTCGGCTCGGTTTTGTATACGTGTCAGTTGTACGGCTTGTCCTCCGTACGACTCGGTCGTGGTTTTCGCGCCTTGCATCGTACTTTGCGGTTTGGAGTTCGCGTGTACGTTTCGGTCGGATTTGTTCCGGGTGCGTGTCGGTCGGTTCGATTCGCGTGTTTTCCGGCCGGATTGCTGTTTTCCGTGCGGCTCGGTCGTTCGGCTTGGGTTCCGTACGTGTCGGTCGGATTTTGCACGCCTTGCATCGTACTTGGCGTGTCGGGCGCCACAGGTACGTGTCGGTCGGAATAAATTCCGGCTCCGAGTCGGTCGGTGCTTTTTCCGGCCCGAATCGGAATCGACCCCTAAGTGTCTGTGGAAGTACCGCGAAGTCTGTACTATAAGGCCAGTTCTACTTTAAGCAGATTGAAGTGCCATTTTAGTTCGAAAAATGGGGAAAAAAGTTCAATTTGGGAAGAGTTCCAAGTTTTTAAAATATGAAGGCCAAATTGTTACTGCATCTCTGGAACACTGTGGGCTGAATCAGAGTCAGTTTATGGGTCTGGTGTAAACATGAGATCATCTATTTCTGTAGACAAAATATCGTCCACCGAAGTTGGTGTCAGTTGGAACACCTCGTGTGGTAGATTAATTGCACAGAGATGTGAAGCATCGCTTTCAGCATAGGATGCCGCAGCAATGTTCGCGTCCGTTGTTACCTGTGTGCCTGTAGATCTTTCTCGTACCTCAGCAGCAGACGGAAGTGTCTGTGAGATCTCAATGAACACTGTCATCAGGATTGGTAGCCTCTGGGGACAACACAGAGCATGGGCCGTTATCGGGACCAGCAGAGTATCAACATCCGTTGGCGTAGCTGATGGAAATTGTAGACAGGTGTCCAACACGCATTCTTCACCGCATAGCAGGCATCGTAGAACAGGTAAGATGCAATCTTGCCAGATTGGTCTGAATGACAGGAACCACGTGGTATTAAGGTCCCGTAGACGAGTCATGCCCAAAATCTGTACTATTCGCTCACGGCACTTTCGTTCAAGGAGAGCTTTCTCCATTTCGCTCGGAGTGATGTCTGCGAATAGGCTGGCCATAGCGTAATAGCAGGAAGAGAAATAGAATTCCGGCAACAAGTGCTAGAATTAATGGTATGCCAGCAAACACCGAATATGCAAAGTTCGGGATGATTCCGAGTATTGCCTGGAAAGGTGCTAACAGACCGGAGCAGATGCTCTGAAATACATGTACAATTCCACTTGTATCTGACATGTTAAAGATACGTCCTATCATTTCCATGAAATGTATAGGGCAGTTTGTACGTATTAAAGTCTGTATCTCAGCCGAAGTCCTTGCTACTTGTAGATCATAGGTTTCTTTGGCCGAGGTCAAAGGCACTGTTTGCTGTAAAAGCATGGCTTTCATTCTGCTCAAAGTATCAAATCTTATAAAAGAGACGTTCAGCGAAGGCCACAAAGGCAACTCCCTGACTGTGTCTATTGGGGCAAACAATACTTGCATAAAGCAAGTGACCCTGGAGTTGACCGTTACTAGATATGGGATGCCTTGCAACATGCCGCAGCAACTTTGATCATTCAACATGAGGTAACTCCCATTAGAAAGTTGTCCAAACGTTGGATTAATCACAGCAGCTGGTGTACCCTGCTGATGGCAAGACAAATTTGCCACTGAACCATTGAAAGTCCCTTGTAAAGAAATGTCCTGACATATAAGTGAACCGCTCAGTGCACGTTTACAGTGTGTACCGCTCAAAAACACTTCACGATCCCCACTCCAACATCTATATGTATACGGTAAATCCCAAGATGTCTTAATGTATTCCTTACCCAACATTTCATATTTGCCTGCTTGCATTTGTCTGAGGCAACACTGAAACTGAAAAGTAGTCACAGGTAATGTGATTTTGCCATGAATGAGCCATTCTGTAGCTGGTTTTTCTGCCACTGTGAATGGCAATTTTTCCAGTTTTTCAATGCTCAGCACTGTATACTTTGCTCCTCTTTGTGACAGTTCGATCTGTTTATCAGTTAGATTGTATTCCGCAAACAGAGCTGACGTGTTGATAAAACGCCAAGGCACATAGCCCGCGCGCAAGGATTGCAGCGTCCAGCTTAATAACACAATAGAACGTAATTGAGATTGGCCTTGCTGTAACATCGCCAAATCTTGTTCCAGTATGTCGATAGCAGAGGATACAATGCCGTCCAATGAATATATTCTGGAGGACAAAGTTGTTAACCCATTGTCGACCACAGTGAGTGTTTTCTCTAAATTAATACGATCAAGTTCACGTATTCGTTCTGCGGCCTCCATCTGTGACACTTTCCATGCTTCATTATAGGCAGCGTAAATGCCGGCATAAATGAAACATTTTTGACGCGGTTTTCTTGGTCCAAGCAAGAATTCCCTAAGGTCTGCGTCTTCTTTAAGTAAGGATATGTGTTGTTTCACATCCTGTAGTGTAGATTTCTGAAGCCAATCGAGGCATAATTTTCCTACACTGTATGTTGTTACTACCCCCGGATGCTGTCTTTGGACGTATCTTGGGTCTGGCCTATGAATAGTAAAGCCCTGAGTTGTATTCAGGAATCTTTCCAGACAGTTGTTCGTGTCTGTCGGCCAGATCAACCATTTTTTCCAATCAGGATTAGATCTGTTGAGTTGTAGTATATTGTCAACTGTCACAGCTGCCTGTGTATTATTATCACTTGCAGGTGTTGGTACAGAAGGTGTTTTCATCTCTTTTATCTTGGCTAATCCAAGACAAGATGTTTGTTGGACAGTTTCATTCAAAAACATTATTTGTTCAGGGATGATACAGGCTCTAAATAAAGCTTCTATTCCCTGCACTTGCCAATCTTTAGTACCCCAGACAGTTTTTGTGTCTATTGTGTCTTTCCATAAGTCGAAACCCTGTCTAGACAGTTGGGCAATAAATGTTGCAGAGTAAATCTGTTTCGTATTTGTTAACATAATTTTCAGTCCTGTTTTGTTTACATTTTTATAGTAAAACGTTTCTGGATCAGATGTATTGTACCCTGAAAAATATGGAAACTTGTTAGCAAATGTTTTTGAACTACCGTGTGGTGGTGTAGGACAATGCTCCCATTGGTTAAACATAAACACATTTCTAGGGTATGCAGATTTATGCAAATAATGATGACCATAGTGGTTATAACAATACAGTTGTTCATAGTCTGATGAACCCTCTAAATATTCATTTTTAGAAAATGCAACAGATTTTTCTAGGTCAAACATTATGTCGTTAACAGTCTCAAAGTCCCAATCATCAGAATAGGTATTGTACGAAATGAGATCACTTAGTGAAATTTTAAACAAATGTGGAATGTTCAATTGTTCCGTTGGGCCAAAGATATAAAAATCTGTTTTGTCCCACACTATACCATCCTGTATAGGAACGGCTGTGATGTTCACTGCAGACAAGTCTCTTGCTTCACGATGGGAAGATTTATGAGGTTTCAAAAGTACGTTCACGTCTTTTCCTTCAGTATTCACATGGATGTATCTGCCACTTATAAGCACGCTCACAGTTGTAACCAAAGCTAGCCAGAGCAGGAAAACAAAAAGTCCAGATGTAACCCAGAGTTCAATCCATGGAGAAACCAAATAAGTCTTTTTCAGAAAGTAAAGAAAGTCTTGTACTTGCTGCTTGAATTTCATTGATGCTGGCGTCGTTTCAGGTTCACTCGGATCTTCTGAGAACGTATCAAAGTTAATGAAATAGCCAGAAGCAGTTCTGTCAATTGTTGGAATTGCATCAGGATTTGTAGAAATCGCTGGAACCAGTTGATCACTTGCTACATTGGTGTAGACAGGTGTATTTGGACGAACTGTTACTTGATTTTCAAGAGGGATGAGTTCCATTGCATTATTGCTTAGTCCTTCATCTGTTACTGCTGAAGTCCCAATTGTTATCAGTCTTTCAGTCTGAACCTCTTGGATAGTAGCGAGAGGAATGCGTCTGCTACTAGGTCAGAGTCCACAAGGCCTACTATTTAGTATTGGCCACATACTGTGGTTTGATGAGGTCGATGGACACAAATCTTTTCTCCTTTCTTCCAGCAAGGGGCGGCAGAAGTACTGTTCTTGTTCCTTGAACTGCTAGGACGGGTACTGGTTGTCTGTAAGAAGGTCCAAATTCCTTCTTGTCCGCAATCTTTTCTCTGACTAGATCCCCAACTTTTGGAATCCAGACAGGCCTTGCTGGGACCGCCGGTTTTTCCCCAGTGGTGGTTGGCTGTAGGAATACGTTGCTTTCTTTCGTTCTTAACTCATTCAGTTCCTGTAAAACAGCCAAACGATCTTTGATATCAAACGTTTTATTTTCTACCACTGTGCCTACGTCATCGAGATCTGGTACCCACATTCTTGTCCCAAATAGGACCTCATATGGAGTGACCCTCCCTAGAGAACTTCTTGGCAGATTGTTTAATGAGCGTTGGACCCCATAAAGATGTTTGACCCACCCGTCACCCGAACCTAATACCCTAGCTGTTATAGACTGCTTTATGTCCCGGTTTTTCCTTTCCACAACCGAATTTCCCTCAGGGTGGAATGGAGAGGAGTACCACAATGCAACGCCCAGACTGGCCATGGCTTCCTTGTAAGCCCGAGAGCTAAACGCAGGGCCCTGGTCAGAATGTAGCGCTGCCAATTGCGTATGTGCCGATAAAGACTCGCAAATCTTTTATAACAGTTCGAGCGTCAGCCGAGTGCTGAGGCCATATCCATAGGAACCTAGAGCATGAATCCACTGCAACCATGATATATTTATAGTTACCGTCCCTTTGCAAGGGACCGCAGTGGTCCAGGTAAACACAAGCTAATGGTTTGTCTGAAATTAACAGGGGTGTCTGCGCAGGGCGTTTCACTGTGGAGACTTTCATCTGTTGGCATATATCACATTCTAAAACATAGTTCTTTGTTTGTTTTCTAATGTCAGGCCACCAATATCTTTGCTTGAGTAAAGATACTGTTGCAGAAACACCTGCATGGGCAGAAGCTATCCCTTCGTGTGCTGCTAGGATTAGTCCTAATCTACGTTCCTTGTTTGGAATTACCCTATCCCCCACTCCAGGGATTCGAGCAAAAGGAACGTTGTTTGCATCAATTAAATAAGAGTACTTGAGTGGAAACTTTTTTGGTAACGCTGCACTGCTGCCCTTGCTTGAAGCAGTGACAGCCAACATTATCTCACCGTCTATTTTTGTTTTTGAACGAGTGATCGCAGCTACGGAAGCCGTCTGAACAGCCCCTTTCGCGGCTTCGTCAGCCAATGAATTCCCTGCAACGTGAACGCCATCACGTTGATGACTCAGTGTGTGAATCACGTGAGCCTTTGGTAGTTCGTTTTTCAACTGAACTACTTGTTCCCAAAGCATTTTATGCTTTATTGTGCCACCTTTCGCATCTTTGAAACCATTTTCAAGCCAGTTTTGTATATATTCATTATACGACTGAACACAGTAAAAGGAATCACACACTATCAGTGTGGGGATTTCTCGATCTGTACTTTCAAGTGCCAGTTTGAATGCTTGTAGCTCAGCTCGCTAAGCTGTACAATCTCCTAGAGATTGAGTTTTTGTGACCATAGGTCTGAAGATGCCATCTCGTATGCGACCTTTAACGATTGCACACGCTGCACTGTAAGCTTGCTTACCCCCTGTTGCGGGTTGTGCGGATCCGTCAGTGTAAATTATGAATTCGTACTGATCGAGAGGCAGAATTTCAGTGGGCAGAGGACATTCTTGTTCATATTGCAGGAATGCTTGTGTTTTTAAATCAGGATCAAAAACATATTCAACATCTGTTGCAGCAAGAGAATTAACCCACTGTATCCATCTTGGATGTAATGCTTTAGCATTTGGAATGCTTGCTTTTGTGACCGCTTCTAAAGCCGGTACTGGGGTTACGACAATAATGCGTTTCCCTTGGGCTAGGGCTCTTTCTTTTGCTACAGCGGTTTCAACTGCTGTCAGAATTTTTCAGTTGAAGTGAAGCGCATTTCCGCTTGTGTGTACAAATGAGATTTGTATGCGATTGGTATTTTCTCACCCTCATTGAAGGTTAAGTAGGTGAATCCGCATTGACCCGAAATTATTCGGATCACCAGGTTGCGTTGACTTACGCGTGTTTGTAAGTGATTTGTTGCTAACATGTTAGCCTGTAGTGAACGCAAGATTTCTGTGTGTTCTTGTGTCCAATTCTTTATTGAAAAATCAGGTTTGATTAATGCGTAGAGAGGTTTAACCCTTTCTGCGTAGTTTAGAATGTATGTTCTTCCAAAATTTAGGAAACCCAGGATGGATTGTAAGTTTTTAGCGTTTTTGGAGGTTGGAGCAGCGCACACTTTTCTAAAAAGTTAGCTGCCAAACTCTTGCCTTCACTTGAAAGCTCATATCCTAGAAATAGGACATTGAGATGGGCAATTCTGGACTTTTTAAAGTTGAATTTGTAGCCCTCAGAGGCGAAGCCCAGTATAATGGTGCTCACCCTGTTCAAGTGTTTGTCCAGGTCATCGTCTGTCAGATATATGTCATCGACATAGGACAATGCCTCATTGTCATAAATTTGTAGTAACTCCGTTACCCTCGCTGAGAATAAACCTGGGCTGTTCTTGAACCCTTGTGGGAGTCGACAAAAGTGACGCTGGGTCCCCATTATGGAGAATGCTGTTAAGTACCTGCTTTCAGGTGCTATGTTTTGACAAAAGAAACCATTTGAGATGTCTAATGTGGTTTTATATTTTTTACACACAATGTTATTCATTAATGCTGTGCTATGTGCATTTTGCACTGCAAATGTTTTTGAACAAGTGTTTAGGTGTCTGTAATCCAAAACTAGACGATATGTATTGTCTGGTTTGGAGACAGTCAACAAAGGATTGTTCATTAAGGAGGTGCATGTTTCAATCACCCCTTGGTATTCAAGTTGATCTAAGATATCCCTGACCTGTTTTTTAGCTTCTTGCTTTATTGGGTACTGCCTTTGTGCAGTCGGTTCATGTTTCAGATGTATTTTATGGTGAGGTGAGTCCTCATCCCATCCTACATGATTTTTATATAATGCTGGGGCCTGGGCTACTGCCCATTTCCTGGCATATGTGTATTTTAGGTGTATTGGAATATGGTTGGAGAAGTCAGGCATAATAATGTCCTCGCCGTGTGGGCACTCCCTGAAAAATTGTGGTGGCCAGTCTTTTTCTGCTAGAAGTATGTCATAGCCCCTCGATAGTCTTTCCCAAAAAAGTGCTTTCACCTGTCTAGGTTTGTCTCCCTCCATCCGGAGTGTTATTTCATATAACTTTTGTGGAGTACTAACCCTGGTGTCTACAGTCTCAACTGTAATGTACTCATTCAAGTCCACTATCTCCAGAAGTTCCTTCAGGTTCTGGTGAGCTATTGTAACTTCTGCTGCACTGTCCAGCATTGTCTGAGCCCATTCTCCGTTCTTGAGTTGTGTTCTCAGTATTCTCGGCATGTCTGATCTTTAGACCTGCTACTTTCTTTTTGGAGAATTGAGGTTTTGTTTTGCTTTTTGTAGCGTGTTTTTCTTCTTTGGATTTCACGCGTTCTTCTCTATGTTCTGATCGTCCTCTTCTTTCCGAAGTCTGTGATGAGATCTGAAAGGGACGAGAGGAACATGTATCAGTATCTTGATACCTGTCAGGTTTTCTCAAATTATCCCTATTCCTGAGGTTATACCTCCTTTCAGAGGGCTCCTTTTGAGGAGACCTACCTCGGGATTGAGAACGTTTTTCGTTTGGATGTTGTTTATTAGTCTCCCACTTCTTTTTAGAAGATGTAGGAGTTTGTTTAATAGAGTCCTTCTCAGGACTTTCAGATAGTTTCGGCTTCACTGGTCTTCCACCCGAACTATCTCTGCCTAATTCTGCATAAGATTGTTCTATAATTCTGGGTAGCTCTGTCTGATGTTCTGTAACATCGAATTCCCTTACTTTTTGGCGAATCGCCACTGCTGCTGCCTCCCCTTTAATATTAGATAATATTATTGTTGAGACCTGGTCGAAATTTTTCAGTAATTTCATACCTAAATTTAGAGCAGGCTCTGCCCCATATTCATTTTGAATTTGTTTCATGACATCTGGTATTCCGCAATTGACGGAATGCCATGTGTTTTATTATAGTTGGCAGCAAAGACTGAGCCCCAAGTGGTGCAGTCTTCCAGTTGTGGTGTGATCCCCATTGGTAAACTGATTGTTAGGATTCTGTGTTTCTCATACGGGCTAGTATTTGGAAATACTGCTTCGATGTGAGTAATTTTTTGAGCTATCCAGAATGGAATTTGCTCATGTTTTGTGGGCATTTTACCCATGACTGTGTATAGAGTCTTTGGTGTAATTTTTAGTGTATTCCCCTGTTGGGGAGTTTGATTTGGAAGTGTCAATGGTTGTTGGACTGTGAAAGTCCGCATGACATATTGAACCAATTGTCTGTAGATTTTTATTAACTCTTGTAGTTGAACAAGTAGTTCCTCGTCTGACATTTCTTCAATGTCAGGATGAGGTGTGTAGCCGGCTAGAATCGGCCATGTTGCTCCTGGTCTACCTAATGGACCGAGCCTGGTAATGTTTCTGTGATGTTTTAGGGCGCCTTTAAACCAGAGCTGATGCTCCTGGTATGTTAATGGAATTTCAATATCCTCGAAAGGAATATATTCCTCTGGTGGATCATCTTCTTTGTAGAAGTGAAACGTGTGTGTTACTGAATTTGATTCAGGAAATATTACCCATGAATAGAATACCTCTGTCTGAAAAGATTCGTGTGCCTCTATCACGAAAACTGCTCTACCGCCTCTTGGTGGTAGGCCGTGTTTTATGAGTTTTAGAGTGATGGCTCTTCTTAAGTTTTGAGGGATGTCTATAACACCCTCCTCGGTTTCAATAAAACCTGTGATGTTATAAGCTGTTGCAGCTGGCTGATCCGCAGCTCCACCGTTTCCGGTCTCAGTGTCGGAGTCAGGCATTTTGTTGTTTGAAAAATGTAGAACAAGTTTCAAGGAAACAAAGATAAGGTGCACAATATTTTGGAACACTGTATCCTTCAACGTTGAGCAAATCAAACAGCTAATATATAGGGTGTTTCCCTATGTAGCCGTGGCGGATACTTAACCCTGCCCACTCCAGACGTCTTTTGGAGTATATGGGTAGGGGTCTCTGAGAGAAAAAGCACGGCTGAGTTACTCAGTATCTAGCGTTAAATTACCGCCTTACCAAACGTTGGGCGCCTATTTCCCTAATAGGCTCTGCGCATTGGAATAATATCCCCTATAGGTTTGACATAGGACTAAGGTCAGTATGTCCCTATCGAGTATATTAAACTTAATTACTTATGCCAGATAGCTCAGAGGCCACTAGAAACTCCTTGACAAACAAGAAGGGAGTAGTTTCTGGCAGCCGCAAAACATGACAACTTTGTTTCTCTTTAGAATCAGAACGTGTCCCAGAGTCGTGGAAACAATAGATAACTATTTCACTCAGCTCAATCGTGCATACTTAGTTTTCCTCAAAGTTACACAGAAAGAATAGACGGGCGTTTCAATAAAAGATTTATTGAACATTCTTGTTTCTCGAGTAAGTTAAATGTGCTGTTACGATCACAAGACAGTATGCGAGATAAATAATGTACAGCGTAAGCAGTAGAAATAAATAGTACTGCGATAGCATTATCTTTAGCAGATATTCATTTACATAAATAACACCAACTAAAAATGCGAGTACTCATACGATGCGTTTCTAAGCTAGTTCTACCCCAATGTACCTAACCTAACCTAGGTGCAGGGAGAGGTATGAAGTAGGTGAAGTATTCCTTACTATGGTATACTAAGAGTATGTTAAGTCTAGTATGCCTAGTATGCCAAGAGTCCCTCTAGGTTCTAGTCAGCTCCATACCTTAAGAATGAGAGAGGTGGGAATCTCTTGCCAGACTCAAACTCCAACACCCCGCAAGGGAAGTCAGATCACTGGAAGCTGGATTCTCTGCGTGCAGGGATGACAGCGTCTTCTCAGTGCGTCAGGCCGGGAAACGGGCTCCTCTGAAGTCGAGGTCTCCTCTTGTTTACAAGGGCTAGGGAAGGTATATTTATACCTGAGAGGTACCTCAGAATGTTAGCATTGACGTGAATCGGACAGCGGAAGACGTCATGAATGAACCCCTAAGGTATAATGGTTCATGCATAATAGATGAGTCCTTGAAGAAATCAAAAGTCCTGTGCTAGGGAAACTCCCGAAGCATAAGGGTCTGTTCTTCAAGAACTCGGTGTGACGTTAGGGTGGACGGATGTTGGAGACCATGCCTGTATTTGGAGTGCACGGTTTAATGCCTAAATAAGGACTTGGATTTTATGCCTATATAAGGGCAGGGCGAATTGTGCCTATATAAGGACATGATACAGGAAAACTTATATACGGACACCCTAAGAGGAATACAACAGGAGGCCATGAGTGAGAGCATGAGAAGTGTCACTTGCCTGATACTCCCACCTCAGGGAACCTCCCCCTCCCATCAGGAGTACCTTTTAATGAAAAAAACACACTTCTTGAGAGTTGACAACATCTAGAAAGAGAATTTGGAAGGAAAGAATGCGTCTCCCTGGCCCTTGTAAAACTGAGGAGAGATAAAGGAGGGCCCTGAAGCAGGCCTGGCGAGTGACATAAGTGACTAATCGGGCATGCAGTGGCCCACCCGAATGCCTCGTTGGACCACACAAATAAAGATCCCGTGAGCCGGCCCTGCCTGGGAGGCATCCCAAATGTTGATGTCAGCCATTGATGGTACACACATTGGCCTCGTACCCCCATGGGCAAGTGAACCCATCTATAGGAACTGCAAACACTACCACCCCATCAACGTACAAGTGGTATGACAGGCGGAGCAGATCATCTCACACGTGTGTGCAGAGTATCCGGGCCCGGCACATGACTGCTACATCTGGCGGACCAGCAACATCTCCCCCGCTCCCAACCCACACATGCCCAGTGACGATGACAGTGGTGAGGAAGAGGGCCTTGACCAGCGTCAACAGCTCATCGTCAACTACTTCCGTTGAGTGTGATGCAACAATGAGCGACTATGACTGTGTCTGTGTGCCTTGCTGTTGTCTCACAGACTTTCACAAATGTTCCAGAGACTTCGTACACATACTGGACAATGCACCGGATTAGAAAACACATGCATGCAGGGACTGAGCACCCCGAAGCACCCCTGCGCACAGGACACCATTGCCATACTGCCTCACTTGCTCCCCTGCTCACTCTGAGGCATGCAAGCACCTGTACACAAGCAGACAAGTTGAAGGCAAGAAACTTTTCCAAAAGTGAAGTTTTTACTACAGTGTCAAAGCATGCAACATACGTGCGACAACAGGTTGAAAATGCAGGAGTACCTAACCAGTAACCACAGTGACATATCCATTTAACATGAAGTTGGACGTCGATCCACGTGCATATACCCCCACCACTTGTAGGAAGGAGTTGTATGGGATGTCCCTGGGCCATGGCCTTTGTCAGCAGTACCCATCCCTCTGCCTATGTATGGTGACATTTGCATCACATTTGCTGTGTCGCTCTCATCACTGGATGGATCACTCTCCAAGTGTGGGGCATCTAGCCCGCATTTCCATTTCATCCAAAGGGGATCCGTGTCCTCTTGCAGCTGTGAGACTTGGTTGGGTGGGGTGCCAGGGCCACACCAGAACAGAATGACAAGGAACAATGTCCTCCGACCATGGACAGAATGTACAGACAGTACTCTAGGACCGCGCAGAGGACAAGCTCTGCGGACACCTCTCATGTGACAGACATATACTAAGGTACTTGCAGGGCACAGGTCCCCAAAAAAGAAGTGGGGGGACTGACCAAGTAAGACAAAATGCAAATGACCTCACAACATTACGACGTAGCTCTAACAAAGAAGTTAAATTAGTGCGACTGAAATGATTTGTGCAAATACTGGGACAGACTAACCCATCTGACAGTCTTACAGTGTCTGCATTGATATACATGGACAGAACACAGGCAAAAGCATGCCTCCCTTAAGTACCTGTGAACAGAGGGCAAGCTGTGTGCCTATGTTTCCCTCTGTGGCATCCACATTCAAATGTAAGGTTCAAGGCGGCCCCTAGTCAGCATGTACAAACAATAGGAGGCCGGATGGGCCCTTTACTTCAGCCCGGCTGGAGGTGTAAAAAGGCCCACTCGCTGCCTGCAGGGAATGGAGAGCAGTCAACGTGCAGGTGCTGGTGAACGTGTCCCGGTAACTGGAGAGTACACCGGGACAAGTTATGCATATTCCTGAGGGTACCAACATCCTGGCAGGGGGGACGGCATCCACCCCGTGTAAAGAGGGGGAGGACGCCGTGTACCTGCGTGTACACCCGACTCGGGCCCTGGATACTTGCAAAACAACAACGCCATGTAATCTTCGTGTGCTACATCTGCATAATGGAAGCCGGGCTCATGCCAGACGACAATGTCCATGACGGTCAGATGACAGACTCCACTTGGTCCGGTCTGTGGTACCAAGCAAAACAGCCCGCAGAGCTCAGCATAGTCCAAGCCAATGTCGACAAGGCCAAAGTCGGAGAGCTGGATGACAATTCCCTTCAGGAGGCGTGAAGAAAGGGAAACGAAAATTGAATTAGTCACCAACAGTTCCTTTTGCTGTTACGTAGTTACGAATCCAAGAAGGCACAGGCAGCTTCGAAGGCAATCAATTCCAAAAGAATATCCAAAACATCCTCAGCAAAAAGGACCGCCATCCAATCCAGCAGTATGAAGGAACAGATGTGCTCCTCGCACCACGAGGTTGAAAGGAGCATCCCATCGCAACCTGGGAGAGGTTCGATGTGGGCATTGCGCAGGAGCCATTGCGCTAACGCACAGGCGCAGCTGTCCGCCTGCCTGACACATTGTAAGGCATCCCATAAACGTGTCTCACCAAAGCAGTCTTGCACGTGGACCAACAAAGAAGTCACCCACAGCTCATGATCCAGGTCAGCAAGGTATGTGTTTGAAAGGCAGACATCCATGGCCCACTCAAACAGACATCTCCTGCAGGAAAAGACAGGTCGCACGCAGGTGAAATACGCATAGCGGAACGTTAGCCCATAACTGATGCCCAGCACAGCCAATGGGACACATCCAAAGAGAAGCTGCATGCGGGCACGGTACAGTTGCAACTGACCGGCCTGGCCCACAGGATGGTCAGACATGGCGTGAGAGCAATCTCAGAACCAGCGCTCAACTGTACAGCAAAAGTAATGAACTGAGACCGCCAAATGCAGTTTGCAAATTGGAGCAATCACACCCGGTGGTACTCCAGGAAAAGCATGGAAGGAATGGACAAGGCCAGAGCCCACAAGTCCGATAAAAAGTGTGCAACGGCCTTCAGCATCAGACGCTATCAATAATTTGTGTGTCAGTTCAACGCAAAAATAGTGGGAGAGCCGTGTTCAGCAGTGACTGAATATCGTGGGACGGTCAAGACTCCTGCAATTCGAAGGTCTCCGGTCTGGTGTGGGAGCGATTACTTGTCTAAACAGAGGCCCATTGTGCAAGCACACTTATTGAAGTATGCTTTCGCTGTGTGAATGTGAGGCCACAAATGACTATCCACAATCACTCATGGGGTAGTTAGCTGAACATTGCCACAAAAAGGACACGTGCAACAGATCCTATATACGTGATGCCTGGCCTGTGCACGCAGCTGTTGTGCTCATGCAGGAACAGCGAAGTGCATTTTGAAACTAGATTTGGCGTGTGCATGTTGTCAGGGACTGGTATTCATGTGGTTGAACATGCATAAATCGCACGTGTATTCAGAAGATCCATGTGCAACAGTACTCGAGTGTGTTAATGCAACAATGTCCACATCGTCCACATGACAGGATGTGGTGTGATGCTGGCTCCTGTGGGCACACTGCTAAGGATTTCATTGGTCTGCGCTATGTGATCTGTGACAACTACCGTCATATCCATGTTGATGTTATTGGGGGATGGGAGCACACTGCTTCACCTCCCAGCACAGTTCATCCCTTAGCATTCTGGTAAATGCAGTTCATTCATGATGCTTACTTCTCATGGGACTGATGTGTTTCCCCTGAGTTGGGCAGGGAGAGGTACAGAGATCAGAGTGGTTTGTGGCAGCTTCCTCAGCAGACACCGATCACAATGTATCTTACCCCTACTGATGTGGGAGGTTAACGTCACACACGTGTCTAGAGAATCACAGCACTGACCTGCACCAACCTTGCTGACACACGACAACGGTGACACAACTAAGCATTTCAGCAGAACTGCATTTACCAGGATGCTAAGGGCCAAACGGTGTTGGGAGGTGCAGTCGTGTGCTCCAGTCCCCCTGCTGTCCATGTTGATGGTGTTGGCTGGTGTTCTATGGAAGGCATATTGTATAGTGTTGCCTAGTGGTGTGCTTCTGCGGTTATTCCATAATCTGTCAAGGCACTGTTATTTCCTTGTGTCTTTCCAGGTCCCTCCACTCTCTCAATGTATTTTCCCTTTTACATATTCGGATACATTGCAATGTGAGTTGACATGCTTCTTACTGTGATGAAAATGCTGTTGACACCAAGGCATACTGTTGTGAGTTGTGTTCCCTGGCCAATGTGTGGCAGGTGAGAGGTGAATTTTAAGGTGATGGTACACGGATCGTTAGTGTAGGACACACAATGGTAGAGTCCAACAGTAAAACATTACACTCCCATCCTTGTGGCAATGTTGGTTCTGATTTACAAAGAGTCAATGTGCAGTGTTACAGTGGTGACATCAGCAGTTGATCCGGGAACTGGTACGGCACGGTGCTGTTCCACGTGATCATCCAGGGGTCTTTTTGGGACGCCCACCCAGCCGTTAGCCAGGGGGGGAACCTGCTGCATGCTCAGAGGTGTCTGAGGATTCGCTCTGGTGTGACTCACCCCTCCCTGTGGCCGCTGCTGTGGTGGTGTGACTAACATCCGGCTGGCCACGGGGGGGTGGCCAGCTATTTGGGATGCATGCATGACCCTCAGGGCACCCACAAGCTGGCCCATGTACTCGGCACTTTGTCCCAAACGAGTGTCCATAGACCTCTGCTGCAGGCGAAGTTCATGCAGTTCTTTAAGGCCCTAGCCCATCTGTCCCTGGTTCTGCTGGTATGCACCAAGGACAGTTAGCACGGTGTCCAGGGCCTCTGTCTCATTGTCCTCCTGTGACTGTCCCCCAGCTGTCCTCCCACCTGCCCTGAAACCACGGACATGTGGCGTTGCCTGGCGCAGCCGCCGCACACCGTCCCCAGCATCCACGGTGTGCCTGGTGTTGTTCGCAACTGCTGGCAAAGGGACAGTGTTGGAGGCAGCGGTGGTGATGGTGGAGGTGGCTGCCACACAGGTCGTTGCTGCAGGGGTCAGCGTTGGCGGTGCAGCTGTTGTGGTAGTCGTGGTGGGGGTGGGGGCAGGGGGTGTCAGTGAGGACAGAGCATGGCATGCCCTGGGCACACCGGAGGGGCCATGGAGGTCCTCCCCACATGAACAGACCAGGGACTCTGCATCCGAGGGTTCACCTTCCGAGGGAGGGCCTGGGCTCGTCCATGGCACGGTCGCCATTGTCAGCATGTTCTGCACACAGTACAACTTTGATGTTCATGTTTGGCACATTTGATTTGAGATGACATGACTTCTACCTTGGCATTACTGGGCATTCATGTCAGTATGTCATCAGTCGCACATGATGTTGAGGTACATACAGGGCTTTAAGAGGGCCGGGTCGCAACGGTGCTGTGCAGCGTAAATTTTTGGAAGGGGGCCTCGGTACGGGTCTCTTTCGTGCTCTGCTTTGTGCCCTGCCACAGGCGGTCCGTTCTTTCTGCTGGAATGCATAGCCAGCAGGCACATTGATGTGCGCATGGTCACACTCCTCACTTCTCACTGGTGGAGTAGTTACGGCATGACGTCATGCCTGGTGAGTGTTGTGGGTAAGTGGAATCCTTTGTGGATTCATGTTGTCTCTGGAAATCACTCCTTTGGAGACTCATGTGCAGCAACATTGTTGTAGTGTCATCAGGGTTTAGAGTGGAAGATTTACCAATGTTAGATGCAAGCCATGGTTGCTGCTTCCTCATCTTATGCAACTGACAAACATTGCCAAGGCCAGTAGTCCGGAGTTGTAGTAGGTATCATGTTCCTTGTTGTCTCATATATCTGGGTGCAATGGCAGTGACAGGAAAATGCTAGTGGGGTGGCCCAATATGCTGATACCAGATTGATGTCTGAGGTTTTTGGGCCATGCCCTTACTTACATTGGACAGGCTCCTTTGAGGGACCACCCCAGTTTTTTCATCCCACTTAAATCCCTGGGTACCTACATTGCTCGTTAGCGATGTGACATGGCTAAAGAGCAAATTTCATATGTACCGATGTTGTATTTCCGAGGACATGTCCTCTGGTACTGACTTCTTGCTCATCCGATTCAGTTAATGCTTGGACATTAGTGTCTTTTCTATGTGTATCTGACTACTCTGCCGCCACTTCATGCTTTGTGTTGTGCTTTTTTGTGCTTGCCTCCTGTGGTTTTGTGTGGTTTGACAGAGTATCCATGCATGTGTTGTGTTGACCCGGGTTTTTCTGCTTTGAGGCAATGGGACTTGCACATTGGCTTTTTGTGGTCGTGTTCTTGTATTCTGCTTTTCAGTTGCATGTTCCTTCATCAATGACACTGTGAATCATGTGGCCTCTGGATGGATTTCTCTGTATGTGCACGGCCTAGAAACTTATGGGATTTCCAGAGTTGGCTACGGAGTGCGGGATGTGGGGCTCATTTGGCTCCATGCTGTTTGTGAGGAGAAACAGAGGGCCTTGTGGGAGTTGTGGTGTTGCTGTCAGGGATCGTCATCCCCCTCCCCAGTGAGATGGCTTGCTACCTGTTGGGAGGCAGAGTCGACGGTGTTAGCTGCCACATGGCTGTGGGGTGGGGAGGGTGAGCCATGCTGTTTGGGAGGGAGGCCAGGGTGCATGAGCTGACCACCTACCTGTGAGGTTGAACTTAATAAGTAAATGATGTCCTTGTGACTCATTCATATTGTAAGCGTGCATTCCACATGAGTTTGATGTGGGCAGGCGATTGGAGCTCACTTGTTGTGCACAACGGTGTATTGTAGTGTGATGTGATAAGTTTGTTGGTACTTACCAGCCTCCAGTACCCCCTCGATTCATGTGAGACTCTCTGGATGCATTTTGGCAGGCACCTTCTCCTCCCATTCGGTTAAGGTTAGTGGTGGAATGGAAGGGCCGCCACCAGTACTCTGGGCCGCCGCGTGGTTCCTCTGGGCCGGATGCTTGTCCCGGCCCTTGAGGTCGCCCCACCGCTTCCTGATGTCACGCACAGTGCGTAGGGTGGTCCCTACAGCATTGACTTTGCTGTGAATCCTTGCCCACATCTGATTGTTGCGCGCATTTGGGGTGTGTTGGACCAGGTGCCCGTACAAATGTGGTTCTGCCCTGATTGTCTCGTCTACCATCACTTTCAACTCTGAGTCGGTGAAGGTGGGCATTTTCTTGTGGGGCATGGTGCAGATGGATGAGGGGTGCAGGGTGCAAGGTAATGTTGGAGATATGTGTAGTGTGTGAGGTGTGTGGGTGAAAGTGGTGTTGTGTGGAGATAGGTGGGTGTGATGTTGTGCAGTGTGAGTCAATAGTGTCCTGTCTCTCTGTCTCGGCTTGTGGTGTGCAAAGGATGCTGGTCCAGGATGGGGTTGGTTTTATTCTGTGGTCTGTGGGTGTGTCCACATGGGTGATGGCCTCCAGATGTCTCTTCCATGCTGCGCATGGCTTTCCTTCCCAGGTGCAAGTTGGGGTGTATCATTGTGGCGTGTGTGTTGTGATTGTGGGCGTCAGGGGGTACAGGCACACTTTGGGCGTTGTTGTGAAGTTGGTTCCGTGCGCGGCGGTCAGACGCAGTGCTCTTCCGCCAGCTCCGCATTCTCATTGTATTTGGCCGTGCGATCATGCCGCGGCAGGGGTGGCCTTTTTAAGCCTTTGATCAGCTTTCCCCGTCCGACGCGTTCGGATTTGCAGCTTTTCCGACCGTGGTGGACGGTCTTTTGTGGCATCCTTCCGCCGCGGTCTGATTTTGCGTACATTGCATCGTAATTTGACCAACGGAAATGCCGCGGGTCATGCGGGGGATTTTTCCCGATTCCATGGTGGTCGGAGGCCATTTCCGTCAGTCATCATAATGGGCCCCTAAATGTTCACCTTCCACTTGGTTCATTCAAAGTCCTTGGGACTTGTGATCTTTGTGAAGCAGAGTTATCACTTTAGTCTTTCTATATTTCCACTAACCAAACCACGCCTTCCTTCAAACATCAACTTAAGCCTTTAAAGAGCCTTTGCTTTAACAGGACCTCTTCTGTGATGTACATTCAGTCAGGGACTTTCCTGTTTGTACAATGAATACTCAAAAGTTTCTTGTCTGGTTGGCTGGTGATTCTTGGATACAATGGCTTCAAAATGTTTGCCCATCTCGTGGTACAGAAGCTAATTTCTGATTTCCAAATGAAGGCATGACTTGGGTTGGAAACAGGGTTTTAAAGTGATGCGGATTCCTTGTCATGGCTTGGAAATGTGTGAGCGCCCACAGTACTGTTGATCCACTCTCGAGGGAGCAGCTTCAGTGTGTCTACTTCTCTGACATTGACATGTGATATGAAATTACATTGGCTATAGTCACGAAATTTTTGCCTAACGATATCGTTATTTTCTCAGATACTACTCCGAGGTAATAATGGTGTGCTCCTCACCATTCTCCACAGATGTCTAAAAGTGTTCCTCCAAACTTCAGTAAACCTCTAAAGCTCTTTTTAAAGCCATCCATGCTTTCAGTACCTGTTATAGTTTATATTCCTTATTATTTTTCTCATTCTCTACTCTCGATTTTCAGTGAATTCTGGAACGGAAAGTATCCCAAAACATGTTTTCCTAAACGCCTTGAGTGTTCCTTTCATCATTTTCCTCTTCGGGTTTTAAAAGTACTCAATTCTATTTTGTGTCTAAATTTTCTAAATCTGAAACATTAAGGAGCTCAACTTCACGTATATGCAAAAAGTCACACGATCAAGGTGTATCAAATAAATGTTTTTTTATCAACTGCCCTCCTCTTGAGATCCATCCTACAATTCTGCATTATATGTATATTTAATTTTCACAACGTTCCTGCCCAATTCAAACAAACATTTTGGTGAAACGTTTGATTTTCAAGTAGAAATGGCACTATTAAGTAATGTGTGGGTGCTCCACGTTCATATGGGTGACCATGTTTAAATGGGACATATAGCCGAGGGTTCACTGATAGAATATCGATGAAGAAAACATTGATGTAAAAAAATATCGAAAAAAATATATAGAACACAAAAATATCGACTCCCATACCTACACAGGTAAGTACAAAACTATCGAATCAAAAATATTGATGTGAAAAATATAGATGTTAAAAATATCGATTTTTAATATATATATAAAAAATAAAATAATATATATTAAATATATTAAATATTAATATTAATTTTAACAAAACAAATTAAATGTAATATACATTTTAACAAAATATAACAAATAAACTTAATTAAAAAAAGAAACACACAAACATAATATTTATACATATATATATATATATTTCCTTTAAAATAATTAATAAACTATTCCCGTTAATTTATTTTAAAACTTTAAAATTATATAAGTATATATATATATATATATATCAATAATTTAAAATATAAAAAAACATTCTACAATAATTTAAGATATTAAACTATTAAAAAATATTTAAACTTAAATTTCCCAATACAATCATTGCAACAGTAGGTAAAATGTTGGATAGCAAAATAATTAAATTTACTATTCCAACTCCAGTGAGTGCAACAGTAAGGAAAGTGTTGGATAGCGGAGGGGTAAAAATTACTATTCCCACTCCAGTTAGAGCAACAGAGGGGAAAGTGTTGGAAAGCAGAGGGGAAAAAAATACTATTCCCACTCCAAAGAATGCAACAGTAGGGAAAGTATTGGATAGCGGAGGAGTAAAAATTACTATTCCCACTCCAAAGAGTGCAATGGTAGGGAAAGTGTTGGATAGCGGAGGGGTAAAAATGACTATTCCCACTCCAAACAGTGCAACAGTAGGGAAAGTGTTGGATAGCGGAAGGTTAAAAATTAATATTCCCACTCCAAACTGTGCAACAGTAGGGAAAGTGTTGGATAGCGGAGGAGTAAAAATTACCATTCCCACTCCAGTGAGAGTAACAGTAGGGAAAGTGTTGGATAGCGGAGGGGAAAAAATTACTATTCTCACTCCCAGTAAATGCAACAGTAGGGAAAGTGTTGGATAGTGGAGAGGTAAAAATTACTATTCCCACTCCAGTGAGTGCAACAGTAGGGAAAGTGTTGGATAGCGGAGGGGTAAAAATTACTATTCCCACTCCAGTGAGAGCAACAGCAGGGAAAGTGTTGGATAGCCGAGGGAAAAAATTACTATTCCCACTCCAAAGAATGCAACAGTAGGGAAAGTATTGGATAGCAGAGGAGTAAAAATTACTATTCCTACTCCAGTGACTGCAACGGTAGGGAAAGTGTTAGATAGCGGAAGGTTAAAAATTACTATTCCCACTCCAAACAGTGCAACAGTAGGGAAAGTGTTGGATAGTGGAGGGGTAAAAATTACTACTCACACTCCAGTGAGAGTAACAGTAGGGAAAGTGTTGCACAGCGGAGGGGAAAAAATTACTATTCTCACTCCAGCACATGCAACAGTAGGGAAAGTGTTGGATAGCGGAGAGGTAAAAATTACTATTCCCACTCCAGTGAGTGCAACAGTAGGGAAAGTGTTGGATAGCAGAGGGGTAAAAATTACTATTCCCACTCCAGTGAGAGCAACAGTAGGAAAAGTGTTGGATAGCGGAGGGGAAAAATTACTATTCCTACTCCAAACAATGCAACAGTAGGGAAAGTGTTGGATAGCGGAGGGGTAAAAATTACTATTCCCACTCCAGTTAGAGCAACAGTAGGGAAAGTGTTGAATAGCAGAGGGGAAAGAATTACTATTCACACTCCAAAGAGTGCAACAGTAGGGAAAGTTTTGGATAGGGAAGAGACAAAAATTACTTTTCAAGCTCAAACAGGTAAAACAAAAACTAAAAAACATTAAAAATGATTAAAAAAATCCTAAAACAAAATAAACAATATTTAGAAATGAAAAATCTAATATACAAAATATATCAAATTTAAAAATATTATAATATTAATTACGTATAAAAAACCAACAAATTATATATAATATAAAATAATAAATACATGTATAAAATAAAATTCTTTTAAACTAGAAAATATTTACAAACAAATAAATTAATTTGTACATAAATGTATTTATTGTATTTCCCATCCTATAACACCACACCAATTACAAAACACTTCAACATTTCTAATAAAATTTTTTCCAAAATTAACATAATTAATAATAAATTTAAAAAATATTATTGATAAAAAAACGAATAAACATTAATTGACGACACACACTTTAACACTATAATATCCACAACACACACCTAAATTAAACTCTAAAATAATAAAACATAATTAAAACTTATTGATAAATTAAAAACTATTACTATTAACAACTAATAATAAAGTAATTAAAATGTATTTAAAACCCACGCTTTACCCCTTTAAAAGTAAAAACAACAGACAAAAATTAAACAATTACCCAAAATACATATCAAATAATTAACATTAATTAACAACTATATATTAATTAATTAAATACAAATTACTTCCCACCCTTTACTCCTATAAACACAAAAACAAACACATATTAATTACATAATTACCATAATTAATTACCAATTAATTAATTAAAGTTAATTTTCATCCAATTATTAATTCATCAATTAAAAATAAATAAATTACTTCTCACCCTTAACATCTATAAACACCACAACACACACCAAAAATTAATTACACAATTACTATAATTAATTATCAATTAATTAATTAAAATTAATTAACAGACAATTATTAATTCATCATTCAAAAATAAATTACTACTCACCCTAAACACCTATAAACACCACATCACACACCTAAAATTAATTACACAATTACCATAATGAGTAACCAATTAATTAATTAAAATTAATTAACACCCAATTATTAATTCATCAATTAAAAATAAATTGCTTCCCACCCTTAACACTTATAAACACCACAACACACACCTAAAATTAATTACACAATTACCATAAATAATTACCAATTAATTAATTCAAATTAATGAACAACCAATTATTAATTAATTAATAATAAATTACTTTACACATTTAACACTATAACATCTCAATTAAACAAATATTAATAAATAAAAATAATCAATAAATGTAATATATTTAAATTACTTCCCACCCTAAACCCACAACCCGCTACGGAACTAAAAACGCAAAATTCAAATAAAAAAATAATAATAACTACTAAAAATGTAACACATATATTAAAAATACAAACAATTCTTATACAAAAAAACATACAACACATACATATAAAATAAATACTAAAATACATAACATTAATAAATAATATTTTTAACAGCTGTATTTTTGCAAACGATATTAAACACTTCGATATTTTTACCATCAATATTACTTACCTAAAATCGATATTCTTGACCACGAGAATCTGTATGTCGATATTTCTGACCCACGATATTTGCAACTCGATATTTGTGCAAGTCGATATTTTTGCATCGATATTTTATCCCTGCACTGTAGCCAAGGGAGAACTACAGGCCCTGCTTCTTTGTTGTTTGTAATTGTTTAATAGTAATCACTCTGAATGATGTCCGTTTGTGTTACATGTGTAAATCAGTTTCCTTCAATTAACATGAAATTACAAATCACTTCCTGGTTCCATTCGTGACCGTGGGGTTGAACTCTTATGTAAAGCATAGGTCTGTTCTATCCAGTAGCCTATGTGCTTGATCGCTGCATCATGGAAAGTGCAAAGGGTGTTGTCCCTCTCTTCTACTGTCTGCCTAGCTCCCTCCTCCACAGCATTTTTAATTGGTTGCTGCAAGGGGAAAGATGCAAATTATCTCCTGCATCCCAGCCATTTGAGCCTGTCTCATTTCCTCCTTCAGAGGAGATCAGGCCTTGCCTGTTTACATTCTTGCAGCATTGTAACACCAACATTGGTGCTTTCTGGGCATAGTAAGACGTGTATTTCTGTGTGCATTGTGCTTAGATGTACTGTGTGCAGGTGAGTGGTTGCTCAACTAGGCATGAGTGATGAAATCCTTGAAACACAAGACCTGCAATGAAGTTTGTCCCTCCCTCTTATTCTTCCCCTTATTGCCTCCTGAGCTTCATTTGAATAATTGCTGCAAGGGAAAAGGTGCCTTTCACCTACCCTCCCAACCTGTCTCGTCTCCTACTCTTACAGACCCCCCCTCTCAATTTACACCCTCCCCCCCAGCACAACTAAACCTCTTCTCCCAGGGTGCCTAAGCCCAGGGTCTAAGAGAAGTGGTGAAAGGTTAAGGGCACCTTCCTGTGACATCTTACCTCATTTGGTCTCCTAGGGCCTGATAAGGGCCCTGGGCAAGAAACTCTGCTCATTTGTCCTCTTCTCTCCTTTGTCTCATCTTATCTTATCCCTAGCATCTTTAATTCATTCAATCGCCCCCTTACCTTCTATCATTTAGTTACTCAACAGATCCAGATTCTACATTTGAATGAAAACAAAGACCTACAGCCATGGTGTCTGTGATTTCCTGGAGTGCTACCACGCTACTTCTGCTAAGTGTACAAGCACTCCAATAGGGCGTACATGGGTCATAAGCAGTTACACCATCTCCGCTGACAGACCTTATGAAGCTATAGCAGAAGAATTTAGCACTCTCATTAGGTTGCAAAATCTTATTAGTGCCACTGAGAGGTCAAATGCAGGGGTTGGCCCGCATCGTTTGTGGGTGGATGCCACATACTATTTCACTGGTGTTTTGACGCCACCTCCATGGGTTGTGTTACACCGTATTACATCAACTCCGAGGGTTATGTTACCCCATATTACAGCACCTCCATTGATTGAGTTACACCATATTACAGCGCCTCATGGGTTGTGTTCCATCGTATTACAGCGCCTCAATGGGTTGTGTTACACCCTATTACAGAGCCTCCATGGGTTGTGTTCCACCATATTACACTGCCTCCATGTGTTGTGTTACACCGTATTACAGCACCTCCATGGGTTGTGTTACAACGTATTACATCGCCTGCATGGGTTGTGTTACACCATATTACAGCGCCTCCATGGGTTGTGTTACACCGTATTACAGCACCTCCATGGGTTGTGTTATACCGTATTACAGAGCCTCCATGGGTTGTGTTACACCGTATTACAGAGCCTCCATGGGTTGTGTTACACCGTATTGCAGCATCTCCATGGGTTGTGTTACACAGTATTACATCAACTCCAAGGGTTGTGTTACGTCACATTACAGCACCTCCATTGGTTGTGTTACATCGTATTACAGGGCCTCCATTGGTTGTGTTACACCGTATTACACCACCACCATGGGTTGTGTTACACCGTATTACAGCACCTCCATGTGTTGTGTTACACCATATTACAGCTCCTCCATGGGTTCTGTTACACCATATTACACTGCCTCCATGGGTTGTGTTACACCATATTAATGTGCCTCCAATGGGTTGTGTCACACCATATTACAGCGCCTCCATGGGTTGTGTTACACCGTATTACAGCACCTCCATGGGTTGTGTTACACTGTATTACAGCAACTCCATGGGTTGTGTCCCACCGTATTACAGTGCCTCCATGGGTTGTGTTACACCGTATTACAGATCCTCCATGGGTTGAGTTTCATCGTATTACAACACCTCCATGGGTTGTGTTACACCGTATTACAGAGCCTCCATGGGTTCTGTTCCACCATATTACAATGCCTCCATGGGAAGTGTTCCACTGTATTACAACGCCTCCATGGGTTGTGTTCAACCGTATTACAGAGCCTCCGTGGGTTGTGTTACATTGTATTACAGGGGGGTTGTGTTACACCGTATTACAGCGCCTCCATGTGTTGTGGTACACCCTATTACAGCACCTCCATGGGTTGTGTTACACCGTATTACAGTGCCTCCATGGGTTGTGTTACACCGTATTACAGCGCCTCCATGGGTTGTGTTACACCGTATTACAGCGCCTCCATGGGTTGTGTTACACCATATTACAGCGCCTCTATGGGTTGTGTTACACCATATTACAGCACCTCCATGGGTTGTGTTAGACCGTATTACAGCGCCTCCATGCGTTGTGTTACACCCTATTACAGCTCCTCCATGGGTTGTGATACACCGTATTACAGCGCCTCCATGGGTTGTGTCACACCGTATTACGGCACCTGCATGGATTGTGTTACACCGTATTACAGCGCTTCCATGGGTTGTGTTACACCGTATTACAGCGCCTCCATGGGTTGTATTGCACGGTACTACAGCACCTCCATGGGTTGTGTTACACCGTATTACAGAGCCTCCATGGGTTGTATTGCACGGTACTACAGCACCTCCATGGGTTGTGTTACATCGTATTACAGCGCCTCCATGGGTTGTGTTACACCGTATTACAGCACCTCCATGGGTTGTGTTACACCGTATTACAGTGCCTCCATGGGTTGTGTTACACAATATTACAACGCCTCCATGGGTTGTGTTACACCATATTACAGCACCGCCATGGGTTGTGTTACACCGTATTTCAGCACCTCCATGGGTTGTGTTACACCGTATTACAGCACCTACATGGGTTGTGTTACACCATATTACAGAGCCTCCATGGGTTATATTGCACGGTATTATAGCACCTCCGTGGGTTGTGTTACACCATATTACAACGCCTCCATGGGTTGTGTTACACCATATTACAATGCCTCCATGGGTTGTGTTACACCATATTACAGCACCTCCATGGGCTGTGTTACACCGTATTACAGAGCCTCCATGGGTTGTATTGCAAGGTATTACAGCACCTCCATGGGTTGTGTTACATCATATTACAGCACCTCCACAGGTTGTGTTGCAATGTATTACAGCACCTCCATGGGTTGTGTTACACCATATTACAGCGCCTCCATGGGTTGTGTTACACCATATTACAGAGCCTCCATGGGTTGTATTGCAAGGTATTACAACACCTCCATGGGTTATGTTACATCGTATTACAGAGCCTCCATGGGTTGTGTTACACCGTATTGCAGCATCTCCATGGGTTGTGTTACACCGTATTACATCAACTCCAAGGGTTGTGTTACATCACATTACAGCACCTCCATTGGTTGTGTTACATCATATTACAGGGCCTCCATTGGTTGTGTTACACCGTATTACAGCACCACCATGGGTTGTGTTACACCGTATTACAGCACCTCCATGTGTTGTGTTACACCGTATTACAGCTCCTCCATGGGTTGTGTTACACCATATTACACTGCCTCCATGGGTTGTCTTACACCATATTAAAGCGCCTCCATGGGTTGTGTCACACCATATTACAGCGCCTCCATGGGTTGTGTTACACCGTATTACAGCGCCTCCATGGGTTGTGTTACACCATATTACAGCAACTCATTGGGTTGTGTGCCACCGTATTACAGTGCCTCCATGGGTTGTGTTACACCGTATTACAGATCCTCCATGGGTTGAGTTCCACCATATTACAACGCCTCCATGGGTTGTGTTACACCGTATTACAGAGCCTCCATGGGTTGTGTTCCACCATATTACAACGCCTCCATGGGATGTGTTCCACTGTATTACAACGCCTCCATGGGTTGTGTTCCACCGTATTACAGAGCCTCTGTGGGTTGTGTTACATTGCATTACAGGGGGGTTGTGTTACACCGTATTACAGCGCCTCCATGTGTTGTGTTACACCCTATTACAGCGCCTCCATGGGTTGTGTTACACCGTATTACAGCACCTCCATGGGTTGTGTTGCACCGTATTACAGCGCCTCCATGGGTTGTGTTACACCGTATTACAGCGCCTCCATGGGTTGTGTTACACCATATTACAGCGCCTCCATGGGTTGTGTTACACCATATTACAGCGCCTCCATCTGTTGTGTTACACCATATTACAGCGCCTCCATGCTTTGTGTTACACCCTATTACAGCTCCTCCATGGGTTGTGTTATACCGTATTACAGCGCCTCCATGGGTTGTGTTACACCGTATTACGGCACCTCCATGGGTTGTGGTACACCATATTACAGCGCCTCCATGGATTGTGTGACACCGTATTACAGCACCTCCATGGGTTGTATTGCATGGTACTACAGCACCTCCATGGGTTGTGTTACACCGTATTACAGAGCCTCCATGGGTTGTATTGTACGGTACTACAGCACCTTCATGGGTTGTGTTACATCGTATTACAGCACCTCCATGGGTTGTGTTACACCGTATTACAGCACCTCCATGGGTTGTGTTACACCGGATTACAGTGCCTCCATGGGTTGTGTTAAACAATATTACAATGCCTCCATGGGTTGTGTTACACCATATTACAGCACCGTCATGGGTTGTGTTACACCGTATTACAGCACCTCCATGGGTTGTGTTACACCATATTACAACGCCTCCAAGGGTTGTGTTACACCATATTACAATGCCTCCATGGGTTGTGTTACACCATATTACAGCACCTCCATGGGCTGTGTTACACCGTATTACAGAGCCTCCATGGGTTGTATTGCAAGGTATTACAGCACCTCCATGGTTTGTGTTACATCGTATTACAGCACCTCCATGGGTTGTGTTACACTGTATTACAGCACCTCCATGGGTTGTGTTACACCATATTACAGCGCCTCCATGGGTTGTGTTAACCGTATTACAGAGCCTCCATGGGTTGTGTTACACCATATTACAGAGCCTCCATGGGTTGTATTGCACAGTATTACAGCACCTCCATGGGTTGTGTTACACCATATTACAGCGCCTCCATGGGTTGTGTTAAACCGTATTACAGAGCCTTCATGGGTTGTGTTACACCATATTACAATGCCTCCATGGGTTGTGTTACACCATATTACAGCACCTCCATGGGCTGTGTTACACCGTATTACAGAGCCTCCATGGGTTGTATTGCAAGGTATTACAGCACCTCCATGGGTTGTGTTACATCGTATTACAGCACCTCCATGGGTTGTGTTACACTGTATTACAGCACCTCCATGGGTTGTGTTACACCATATTACAGCACCTCCATGGGTTGTGTTAAACCGTATTACAGAGCCTCCATGGGTTGTGTTACACCATATTA
This sequence comes from Calotriton arnoldi, assembly GCA_963921515.1. NCBI lineage: Eukaryota > Metazoa > Chordata > Amphibia > Caudata > Salamandridae > Calotriton > Calotriton arnoldi. The sequence continues at coordinate 705,845 of CAWUFW010005661.1, forward strand.
CAAAGCCTCCATGGGTTGTATTGCACGGTATTACTGCACCTCCATGGGTTGTGTTACACCATACTACAGCGCCTCCATGGGTTGTGTTAAACCCTATTACAGAGCCTCCATGGGTTTTGTTACACCATATTACAGAGCCTCCATGGGTTGTATTGCACGGTATTACAGCGCCTCCATGGGTTGTGTTAAACCATATTACAGAGCCTCCATGGGTTGTGTTACACCATATTACAGAGCCTCCATGGGTTGTATTGCACGGTATTACAGCACCTCCATGGCTTGTGTTACACCATATTACAGCGCCTCCATGGGTTGTGTTAAACCATATTACAGAGCCTCCATGGGTTGTGTTACACCATATTACAGAGCCTCCATGGGTTGTATTGCACGGTATTACAGCACCTGCAGGGGTTGTATTGCACAGTAAATGGGTCCATTGAATAATTCTGGGCAGCATTTGTATTCACGTTTGCTTTGAGCAGTGCAGCTATATTCACTTAAGGGGTGTTTTCTTGAATGCTGTTTCATTTTAGCCCAAACTATGCTAGAGCACGACTAGATTCTCAGTGTAAAAAATAAGCGTTACTGGCTCTGAAATAAATACGGTTATCAAATGTTCTCTCAGAATTTTACTGTATTTTTATATCCATCATTTTCTGAACTGAAAGTGCATATTTCACATTCTTTCAGCATTTACTGGCTGAGTTAAAACCCTTAAAATGTCTCAAGCGAATGTTTACATGTGAGTTTAATGATCAATGCCGAAAATATATTAGTCACATCCTTAAACGATAAGACATTAAAAATGTGATTTCTGTCTCTCCCTAGGTCATTGTAAAGCATATTGACGTTCAAAAATCTCTTTTTTTTCTACCCGACTGATCCACATGTAAATCAATGACATCCCTGAATATATCTAAAAAAGGCCAATTTGAGATGAGCTGTTCCCATTTCCACCATCTTCTTGAAGTCGTTCGGGAAGCGTGCTGCCAAGCATTCTGCAGTGGTTGGCAGGTCCAGAACAAGTGTATTAAATTTCCTTCACAGCGTTGACATTTATAACAGTGAGGAGATAAATCTGATTTACATTTATGTAGTTAAACAGGTGTAGAGTACAGCCTAAAGGCCACCTTATAATGCAGCAGCTTCATTTTGAATTGATTGCTGTTCATTCTGTTGGCAGTAATGGCTCGCGCGCAGCTCTTCACTCGTTTACGGCAGTCTAGTGATCTCTTCTTCTGCCTGAGTTTGAAAGTACATTTTAATTTTCTGTTGAATACACTCACTGTTCCACAAATGTTAGTTTAAAAAATGTAAATTCACATCTAATTTGGCAGCTATGCATGTATTCACCCTCCCACAGCCCCAGCGCCTTGAGACCCCTACGGGTTAGTAGTGGTGCTTTATAAGAACATTGATTGATTGATTGATTGACACCTACCCACAATCCAGTCATTCATGGCTGCACATCTTGTGGTGTTTGCAGTCTAGTCGTTCAGCCACCACGTGACGGAGGTCGCGGAGGCTCATGGGACGACTGACGCATCGGGGCCATTGATGCTTACGAGGAAGCCGATGTCGGCGGATAAATGCTTGCTTCCCCAATAAATGTCCCACAAGCATGCCCTGGGTCCGTGCATGATTTCGGGGGCAGTTATAGCTACATTACAACTGGTTGACGGGCGGAACAGAACCACGCCGCACCAGCCGCGCGACACGCACTTCTGAGAGTGCAGTGCCCCCACCGCAGCAACGAGCAAGTGACGCCAAGGCGGCCCAGTGCACACGCGGATCGCCCCAGCTTGCAGCCTCTGGACCAGTATCTGCACCCTTGGGGGTTAAGTGGCACCACGCAAGCGCCCAGCCTCCAGCGCATGCCACGCCTGGCCGACAGGGCCTGCAGCCATACCAGGACTCAGCCTAAGGGGGAGGAATGCACCCCGCCTGCCGCTCTTAAGAGACAACCTGCACAGCACGTGAGTCGCCTGGCACTCTTAAGGTGCCCTACACGTTGCAACAAGGCCCCCCAGTAGCGCCGAGGGCAACCTCTCTGCGCAGCTCCAGCCTCGTCTCCACCGCAAATAGCTGCCCCTGATTCCGGCCAACATGCTGCCGGCCCACAGGACCACAGTCCACCCCAGGGAGGGCGCACACCAGCAACACTATGTGCGCACAAACCTTCTCCCTCACCAACCCGGTGCCCTTCCTTCCTAAACCCGGCGAGCCAGCCATGAAGTGGGCTGACTGGAAGGGCTGCTTCTTGAATTACCTTTCCGCGCTTGAAGACGAAGGAGAAGAAGACTTCTCGAGCAAACGCAGGAAGAAAATTCTGCTGCACAATCTCGGCCCTAAAGGTTTAAGGGTCTATGAGAACATGGTGAAAAAACCTAGGGCTTCGACAGACGAGGACGTCTTCCAGCATGCTTTAGAGGACTTGGACAACCACTACCAACCGCTAATCTGCACAGCCATAGACCGGTACAACTTCTTCCAACGGAAGCAGAGCGAAACCGAGACGGTGGAAGATTACGTAGCGGCGCTCAAGAAACTGGCCATCAACTGCAAATTTGGTGCCCTCCACGATGACCTGGTGCGCGACCAGATAATCATGCACACCACCAGCACGGCCGTCCAGGAAAAGCTATGGGTGAGCGGCGACACACCACTACATGAGATCATCGCTATAGTCAAAAAGGCCGAACTGTCCAGGCGATGCGCAGCAGCGGCGAAAAAAGACACGGACACCAAACCGGCAGTCTGCAAAGTGAGCGTCGCCCATGGAGCAGGGGACAAGCCAGCACCTCGAATGGGACACAGAAACAGCAGACGGCCCACGAAGACTACATCAGGCCCGTCGAGAAACCCACCAGAGAAGACAGGCTCCTGCTACCGATGTGGCAATACCACCCACATGGCCAACGACAAACGTTGCCCGGCCCTCCGCGTTAAATGTTCCTATTACGGGGTGGTGGGACACTTCGGCAAAGTATGCAGGCGCAAACCCAACCACTCCGCAATCAAATACGTTGCGTACGAATCGGATCCAGAACCAGGGGAGTGCGAGGAGGAAGAGGACGATGGCGTTCTATGCATCGACGACCACGTCTGGGGTGTCACCTGCACAGCCAGAGCAAAACCTTCATGCCTAATGACCATCGGGGGTGTCCAAATCTCCATGGTCGCAGATTCTGGGTCCCCGTTCACCATCATCCAAAGGGAAATCTGGGAAAGGGACTTTGCAAACACAGTAGGGGGCCACCTGTACCCCACGGACGTACACCCTGTCACCTACACAGGAGAAAAGATCCCCATGGTGGGCCTAAGACCACTGCAATTCATGTTCAAAGGGAGGACTACCACGGGAAAATAGTATGTGGCAGAAAAGGGCCCCTCAGTCCTGGGCTGGGTGGACCAAGGAGCTTTAGGCATCCAACTGAACCCCAACGGAGAGACACAAGTCCTTATGACGGACTCTCACCCCAAGCAGCTCAACACCAACCTACAACGGGACTTTCCCAACGTCTTCGGAGGGACCATTGGACAACTTACCAAATTCACACACAAGATAGTGCTCAAAGAGGGAGCAACCCCAGTCAGTCACAAAGTGAGGAACATCCCTTTTAACTGCCGAGACGCCGTACAGCAAGAGTTACAACGTCTAGAAGACGGCGGCATCATCGAGCCCATCGAGAGCGCCGAATGGCTCGCACCCTTAGTCGTGGCACGCAAACCGAACGGCAAGGTGCGCCTCTGCATTGATCTGCGCGAACTAAACAAAAACATACTAGTGGACAAATTCCCCTTGCCATGCATTAACGAACTATTGGCCCAAACTAAGGGAATAAAATGGTTCTCCACAATTGACCTCACAGCACCATACCACCAAATCCTGCACCACCCATCGTGCAGATAATTGACCTCGTTTATCACCCCATTCGGCTGCTACAGGTTTTGACGAGTCCCATTCGGACTCGCATCCGCAGCATCAGTCTTCCAAAAGCTGATGCACAAACTATTCAAGGACACCGCCAACGTCCTGTATTTCCAGGATGACATTCTTGTCATGGGCACCACGAAACAGGACCACGATGCCACGCTCTGTACCGTGTTACAGAAGCTGTCGGAGAACGGCCTCACGGCCGAACTGCAAAAGTGCAAATTCGGCCTCCGCAGCGTCACCTACCTAGGACATGAGATCGGGGTAGATGATATTTCCCCGAAGAAAGCCAACGTGGAAGCCATCAAAGCCGCACCCCGACCGCGCACCAAAGAAGAAGTTCGTTCATTCCTCGGGTTGGCGGAATTCTATAGCAAGTTCGTCCAGAACTTCGCAGCGAAAACCCATAGCTTACGCAAACTCCTCAAGGAACGAACCACCTTCGATTGGACACCGGAGGCCCATTAGGAATTTGAGACGTCAAAAGGGACATATGCGATGCCATCCCCCTACAGGGCTTCGACTGCGCCCTTCCCAGCGTACTGACGACGGATGCCAGTGAGAAAGGCTTGGGAGCCGTCCTCACGCAGTGCGCAGCTGACGGCACGGAAACTACCATTGGCTTCGCCTCACGATCACTAGCCCCCAACGAAGAAAAGTTCAGCGTCATAGAGAAAGAAATGCTGGCAGTTATCTGGGCCATGACCAAATTCAGACAGTACCTTTGGGGCTCTCGATTCACCCTCCGAACGGACCACAAGCCGCTCATCAAGGTCTTGACCTCCAGTGGCCATGCCACGGCCACTCCACGCATCGCCAAAATGTCGCTCAAACTCCTAGATTTCGTATACGATGTAGAATACCTGCCGGGCCAGAGGAACAAGGTGGGTGATTTTCTCAGCCGCTCAGCCGCCATGGAAGAGGCACCCCGCCACGGCGAAGGGGATGAGTATCAAGTCGCACTCATCGCGGAACACTTGCAGGCCATCAACGAACAAGACTGGATCTCCGCCTATGATGCCGACCAGACCGTATCCCAGGTGAAAACCTTCCTCACGCAAGGGTGGCCACCAAAAAAGTACATGTCCGAGGAACTCAGGAAATATTGGGAGGTACGGGACGAGCTCTCCCTAAGCGATGACACTGTATTTCAACTCAGGGGAGACAAGGTAGTCCCCCCCGAGCATTGATGGACCGCATCCTCGACATCTTGCATGAAGGCCACTTAGGCATAGTGAAATCCAAGAGGAAGTTGAAGCTATCATACTGGTGGCCGGCCATCGACATCTCCGTGGAGAAATACGTACGGTCCTCTCCGCACTGTGCCAACGCCGACAAATCGCACATACTGCTGAGGCCCCCAATGGGGGAATTCGCCACGCCCACCAGCCCCTGGGAAGAATTATCAGTGGACATACTGGGACCCATACTGGACTCCTGGGGGGTTCCCAAATACGTCATCGACCTGGTCGACAGGTACTCCTAGTGGCCGGAACTACAGATTTGTGAAAAGGCAGACACAGAAGCAGTACTCGCCTTCCTGGACAACACATTCTTGAGAGAAGGCATCCTGAAAGACAAAGGACCCCAGTTTACCTCAGAGAAATGGATGGCATTCATGAAGAGAAATGGGATCAAAACCAACCACACGCCAGTGTATCACCCTGCCGGTAACGGTTTAGCCGAAAGGTTCAACCGAGTCATCATGGGCTCCGTGCAAGCGGCCATTAGTGCGTGCAAAAACTGGGAAACAGAGCTCCAGCACACGCTCTGGGCACACCGCATCACACCCACGCTTACAGGATACAGCCCGTTCCTGATACTAAGGGGAAGGGAACCGTTCACGAAGGACAACCTCGCATGGAAGAACTTGAGAATCCAGAGCAAGTGGTCGCCGGCGGTGGTTCGCTGCAACATTGAGAAGGCCACCCAAATTTACAAGGACAATTACAATAAGAAGCATGGAGTAAGGGAGGTCGCATTAGCGGTGGGAGACTGGGTGCGAGTGAAGCTCGGACAACTACAGAAGAAAGGAGACAGCAAGTTCAGCAAGCCCCTTCAAGTCAAGCAACTGCACACCCGCTCCGCCCTACTCAGTGATGGCAAAGTTTGGTCCCACTGCCGCATGGCAAAATGCAACAAAGTCTTACACTGGCACAAAGTCGGCACGCCCCCGCAGACAAGCTACGACGGCGAAGAACCCGAAGCTAGCACTCTCCCATCACCCAGCGACTTCCAGGACGTCAACCCAACGGGGGAGACAGGGGGTGAAACGGATCTCACCAGACCAAGAGGCATGGACACACGTACACACCAGGTGCCCAGTCAAGAGCCCAGCGACAACCCCGACACTAGCCAGAGGGATCCGATGGCACAAGCAGAGAGTCAAGCTCAGAGCAACTGGCAAACCGCACCACTGATAGAAGAAACAAGGGGGAGCATACACCACACATACGCACCCGCACAGGCAGAGCAGTGGTGCGACCCCGAAGATACAATGACTTTGCCATGTGAACCCACTCTCCATCCTGAGCCCCTTGGCAGGACTCGTTCTCCATTTCATCTCTCTCTCTCTCTCTCTCTCTCTCTTTCTCTCTCTCTCTCTCTCTCTCTTTCTCTCTCGCTTTCTGCAGTTCTCTCCTGTCCCCTCTTCTTCTCACCTCCAACCTGGAAGCTGTGCCTTTGCAGCCAATGTTAAAGCACTGTTTGATATTGTTAAATGTTGTTGGGGGGGAGATGTGTGGTGTTTGCAGTCTAGTCGTTCAGCCACCACGTGACGGAGGTCGCGGAGGCTCACGGGAGGACTGACGCAGCGGGCCATTGATGCTTACGATGAAGCTGATGTCGGAGGATAAATGCTTGCTTCCCCAATAAATGTCCCACAAGCATGCCCTGGGTCCGTGCATGATTTCGGGGGCAGTTATAGCTACATTACACATCTCACCACAGACGTCAAGATACCCACAATCAAAAAGGTCCCTTCGAGATGAGATCAACTGCCCGTGTCCCACCCATGGACCGCTCAATGACATGCAAGCTCCCTGCATTCTGGTACTGCAAAGAAGCTGTTGATTTTCAATGCATAATCAGTCAGGAAAAACATAGAAGTGAACACTGATGCAAGAAACTCTGTCAACCTTGAAGGCTGCCCACAGTCGGCTCATCAGAGAACTTAGAGCTGGCTACCACAAGCAGAGCCATCAACAGGGTCTCCAACAAGTGTAGGATGCTCTTCAAGGCAATCAATGGCTGTGGAAACCCCAAACTAGAGTCATAATTCTCCATTTCCTAAGAGAAATGCAAAGAAAACAAATTCTTTAACAACAAAACTGGCCAAACCCAAAAGCATGTTGATAGCACATCCACACTGAACACGAGTACAGCAACTTCACCACGGAAAGTACCAATAAGGTAAACCTCCAATAACCTCTCCGTGCTCAATGTGGCAAATCTTTTCCAGTCTCTCACAGCCAAATTATATAAAGAAAATATCATCCCATCAAACGAAATTGGAGAAAATATTTGAAAGAACCCCCAGAGGCTGTAGCTAGCATTGTTATTAATCATGTCACACTCTTTCCCAGGTGACTGTCAAGGACTGGAGGCTGTGAAGGTCTGTTATGTTTCATTCTCTATTTCCCAAGTAAGGATGACTCCTCCCAGTAGATATAGTATCACCCTGCACTTAACAGTATGCATGAAGAGTGTCAAGTGTCTCCTTAAAAGGGTCCCAGTTAGAAAGAAAAAAGCCACAAGGGGCAGAAAAAATGCCTTGGCAATCTTGTAGACCTTAACCGAAGATGATGGTTTATTTAGAAGTAGATAGGCAAGGCACAGAACCCTCCTTGGCATAAGGGTAGTGAGAACAGCTGGGTAAAGCCTTTAGAAGGAATTCAAAATTAGTGTGGCTGCAGAGAGCAAAAAGTCAGAAACAAAAATAGTTGTGAGTTGGTAATGAACTTAATGACAAATAAGTGTACTAATGCACTGCAAATAATCCATCGCTCATCAAGGCTTCCTTATATATGGTTAACTCCATCTTGAAGTGGGAAGTTCATACAGTAATTGCTGGACAGACCACTATCTTCTTTGTTCCAACAAAATGGGAAGAGTCCCAAGTTTGACATCTCTCTGATGCAAGTCTTTGCGTTCCACCCATTGCCATTCTCCATGGGGTGACCACAACTGCAGAAACACTGGTGAGATCTAGGCAGTGGAAATGCCCAGCACAGGGTCAAGCACCAATTTCAGAGACGTGCTACTTGACTGCACAGTAAGCACATCATCTTCTTCCCAACATTTGGTTGATTGACACCTACCCACAATCCAGCCATTCATGGCTCAGGTAAACGCCCAGCATGGATGCACCAGTATGCCTCCCTCCTGTCACTTGGAGCTTATCAGGGTAGAGCTGGAAAAAATCAACCAATGAACAAAGGAGCATGAATGAAAGTATCTTCCCTAAGAATGCTCATGAGATGGATAACCATTCCAGGGAATCAAAAATTGAAGACAACCTCAGAAAATCCGAGAATCACAGACTTCTTAAACCTCATATTCAGGTTGCCCTTGTACAATGATTAGTGGAGAATTAGGGAGATATGGTTTCGATTGTGAAGAATGGAAAACCATAAGAGTTATCCAAGTTTGAGACAATTTCAAATGGTTTCAACTGTGAAGAATGGAAACCGTATGAATTAGCTAAGTTCGAGACAACTTAAAATGAAAGGATACATGATTAGTTTGATGACTAACAACTAATGAATAACGATTTTGTGGCCTAAACATTACTGGCAACCTCGGAACAGGAAGGAAATGAGAAGACAACAAAAGTTTAAATCCAGGAGCCGAAGTTGACCTTAATTTTTCAGCATGTTATTGCGTCTTCATTTTAGAATGGCATAAACTTTATTTAAACAATTGTGTTTCTGTAACTGACTCAAATAATGAGTAGCCATTGGAATCAAAGGGCCAATATGAGATTGCTGGAACTGACCATCTTTTGTGTGACAATCCCCTAGATTTTTTTGCCTTCACTATCCCATTTTTTGTGAACACATTTTTGTGGGCATTGGGACTCTGCACACTTTACTCCTGCAAATCAGTGGTAAAGTGCTTGTGCTCTCCCTTTTACAACATGGTAGAATTGGCATAAACCTAATTGGCACATTTAATTTACTTTTAAGTCCCTAGTATATGATACTATGTGTAACTAGGGTCTGTAAATTAAATGCTATAAGTGGGCTGCAGCACATACTGTGCCACCCACTAAAGTAGCACTGAAAATATGTTTCAGGCTAGCCACTGCAGCCTGTAGTGCAGTTTTGAAACTGCCTTCTCGACCTGACAAAAGACACTTTTTGCCAAGCCTAAAACATTCTTTTTAATGCTTATAAGTCACCCCTAGGGTTGGCCCTAAATGCCCATAGTGTTAGGTGCATTGTATTTACAAAGTATGACATGTGTGCCTAAGTTTTACATGTCCTGGCAATGAAAAACCTCCAAAGTAGATTTTCAGTGTTTCAAGGCTGACTCTCCCTATAAAAAAGCACAGAGTTACATTGCATAACTTTAGTTTGGGACTAGCTAGAATCTCAATTACTCAATTTAATAGTATTTCATAATACAATCTAATAGTCAAGTTGGATTTTAAATTACTACTTTGAAAATGGCACTTCAAGGAAGTTTACGAAAAAGTGATGGATGGAATGCTTGAAATAATCTCAACCACTGGTAATCACTCAGGCCGCATCCCAGTCCATCAGTATTTTGCACACCATGTCACCTCAGTTTGGACCCAACCATGTGCAAATGAGTCTTGACCCTGCTCCAATGAAAACAGTCCAGCCCAAACTGCCAGGCCAAGTCCTCCCTGAACCAGAACACAAGCAAACCAGGTCTGGTTTCACCCTAGTTAGGCTAATCAGCTAGATATAGTTTGTTTCCAGTGATACAATGTGCACTGGACCTACTTCTGTGCATACCCTTGTCACTTAGGGTAGTACAATAAACACACAAAAGGTGATGGGAGAAATGGTTGCAATAAATCTAACCACTGGTAATCACTCAGGATCCCATTCCAATCATCAGTTTGTTTCCATACTATTATTGTTCCTAATGCCTCACACAGAGCCTTCCAAAAAATGTGAAATATATTGAGTTCATCTGTCAGAAAGAATAATATAAGATAATCCATGAACACAAAAATGCCTGTCCAAAATATTAAGCCAAAGATATACAACTGTCTTAGAAAAGCTGTCTACTGTAACCATTTTAAAATCTGTTGAAACCTTATGCCAAGGTTTAGTAGCCACAAGTATCGGATGCAAATATAAAAAGGCTAAGAACATGATGTGGGCACAAATGGGACAAGCAAGAAAATATTCTTGAATATCAGAATGAATGGTAGGTCACCCAAAAGACCATAAAACCAGATCCACTGTAGTCTTAAATCCTCTATGACCAAAAATAGCAGTGTTGTGGCACATACACATCATATCAAGTTGTAGTTATTTGTTAGGAACAAAAAGAGCTTGTTCAATGAAATACTTTCATTTCATCATAAATTAGATTTCTCAAAATTAACAGCTCCAAATTACTTTGGATCCATTGTTATCTGTTCAAGAAAGACTGAACAATTTTAGCCACACAATGAAAACCAGTCAATGGTTGATCACAAGTAAGTGAAGACCCAAGATAGTGACAAGACAAGGCATCAGCTAAGAGATTGTTTGAACCAAGAACATAAGTGGTAGCGAAATCATTCTGACAAGAAAAGGCATCAGCTAAGATATTGTTTGAACCAAGAACATAAGTTGTAGCCAAATCCTTCTGTGCAAGCAAAAATGGCCATCTCACTTGTCATTGAAGATTAATTTTGTAGACACCGCAAATTCCAATGATCAGTTTGAATTTTAAAATGTTCTCTAGTGCTAATTAAGGTCTCTATTCTGTAGGAGCCATCTCCATGGCAAACAATAAAAGACAGGGATTTTTTTGTCCATCGTCTTCGTGTTTTTGTAGAATGGATTAGTGGGAGGAGTTGGTGTCCAGTGATGGCAAAAGGGTTGCCTTTTGGCTGTGTTCTGTATATGACTTTCCATTCTATGCAATGGGAATTTGGATGATTTAAAGAGATTAATATCTCTCCGGAATGAGAATCATCTGGGTAGTAGACTATTAATTAATTATACCCAAAAGAGTTTAGATTTTCTTGATATCAGAGTGGAAATAAGTGAGACAAATTAATGACATGCATATACAGAAAACAGACGGCAAGAAACAAGGTTCTCCAAGCCAATAGCTGTCATCCACAGCCCCTTAAATGGAGTATGCCACATGGGGAACTGATTTGGCTAAAGCGAAATTGCAGTTTCCTCAACAGTATGAAGAAACTAAAAATACATGTTGGAGAGGTTTAGGGTGAGAGGATATTCCTGTAGGGTCTTGCAGACAGCATTGGAACAAAAAATGTAGTAAATGTTTTGCAATGATTACTTTTGTTTTCTACTTTACAGTTTTTTTTAATGAAAGCCAGGTTATAATGATTGGTCCATTCAAGAGGATTACGTGAAGTGACAATGTGTTGCCCGCTAGGGTTAGATTTGAACATAGACTTACCAATTTTTTAGGCCATGAATTATAATTATTATGTATAAGTATGCCATTTGGTTGCATACATGTATTTGGTATTTCTATAGCGCAAACATAGCCAAATGGCAGGGAGCTGCTGTACATAGTCAAAGACAAATGTAAAGTCAATGAGTGATAGGCGAGCTAGCTGGTTTGTGGGCTGTTGTAATTTAGTGTTCTTTAGCAAGGTTTTCATCTGTTTCCTAAATTGGGGCAGTGCTGGTGCATGCATGGCATAGTGAATTATGTGACATATTCACAGTTCTTTCAAAATGGTGAACTGTGACAAAGAAAGATGGAAAAGGATGCTTTAGGCTGTTTTCACTTGCACTTTAATTCATTTTGTTTAGACATGCATGTAACGAAGATGGTGGCCACTATAACAAAACAAGTTTACAGTGCCAAAATGCATTGGGTACGCAAGGATAACTTTTACCAGAAATTCAATAGTTAACATGTTAAAGGGAAGATTTATTAAAGATGGTATTCGTGTTTATGAAGAATAAATCTGCACAACCAACACTGCACTTACCTTTAAATCTACAAAGTACAGGTGGTACGTTCCGCAAAGTAATGATTCCTAATGTAAGGACCCATGATATAATGACTGATATTCAATCTTGATGCTCTGCAAGAGAGTCTTAGAAAACACCAAAATATCATCTAGATAGAATAGTGCAAGGTGATTCACACCATTTAAAACAAAATGAATCCAAAAAAGAGTAGAGATGTGACAGGGGTATTGCACAACTCACTTGTCCTGAATCTGTCCATTGTGTGTTCCTGCATTTTCAAACATTCTTACAGTTTTTAACTAAAAAGTCAAGAAATTATATTATACAGGCTGCACATCACACATTTCTACTCATACATATTCACAAAGAATAGCTAATGTCCACTCTGTCATTCAAACACACAGGTTGGAACATGTCTATCGTTTGGTCCAATAGTATTCTCTTCTTGTTACATATGTGCAATGTGGCCTCCCCCTATATCCGATATCATATGTTTTTAACAGTAGCGGCCCGTGGTGGGAGTGCTGCCGGGCGGTGATGTGGGGCGGGGGAGGGGCAGGGTGGGGGGTAGTAAACTACGGAATACGGCTGAATAGAGGTAAGTAAACATATAAATAAATAAAACGAATTCCGTTTAGATAATATTTGAAAAAAAGATGTTGTTTATTTTAATCTTCTTGTTGAGTAGCGAGGAGAGTAGTAGGAAAGATATATGTATCCTCCACCAAATGGCTCAACTTTTGCTGGCTTCCCGGCGCTCTCAAGTGGTGCGTGACCCCGCGGCGGAGCCTGGCCAGTGCAAATCAACAATTCTCCAAAGAAAGAATAGGTCGCACTCACGGAAGGTTATAAGTAAGTTCTTATTTCATTTTGCTTATTTCATGACAAGTTGTCCAAACGAAAGCAGAATCGACGCGTTTCGGTCTCCCCTGAGACCTTGTTCACGATAACACTTGTGATGTTGTCTTAACCAATTATAAACATTGTCATTACAATTGGGCCACTTCCTGTTTTAACATCACAAAGTATTGTGGGAGATGTAGTTTCTTAATGCGAGATACACCTTTAAGACAATGTCAATGCTGACAAAAAGTGCTATTATGTGAAAAATAATATGCAAATTGAGTGAACAAGACAAATGCATTTGATAATCGCCCTCCTTATGCTCAACTCTTGGCACATGCCGCATTCGATTGTCAATTTATATGCATTTGGACTTTTAATATTTGATGGATAAGTCCATGCCTACTGTGATATAATTTATACCCTCCAGTGGGTTCACTCGTAGATTGACACCATCTGTCCTTAGGTGGAATGCTATCATTGTGATTACAATTGTGTGTAACCTTTCGCAGGTGGGCATTTACAGATGTGTTGAAACGTTTGTGCTCAAAATGTGGTTAAAGGTGCAAATTGTGAAATTAAAACCAGTTAGGGACACTAAAGTAGCAATTCACAAATGTACATAAAGTTCTTCACTCTGATTTAATCCATACGGGGTGAAAGTCCGTAGGTTTAGGATGTGTCGGGATTCTCTCTGGCGCAATTTTCTCTCCCTGTCGCCACCCCGGTCATGGCGTGCCACTGTCTCAATTGCATAGAATTGCAATAGTTTCCGGTTACCTCCATGATGTGACTCCATATGCTTTGCCACCGCATTGCTGCGGTCTTTGTTGATTGTTGCACGAACATGTTCCAGGATTCGTTTTTTTAGGTCGCAGATTGTACTCCCTACATATTTCAAAGAGCATGGGCATTCGATGACATAAACTGCATATTGGCTCTTGCATGTGATCAGTTCCTGAATTTTCCATGTCTTGTTATTTGCCAATTTTATTTCTGTTATGTTCTTTGCAATCTGGCAGACTTTGCAATTATGACATTTTACACATCCTTTCGTTTTGAGCCATTGAGTGGGTTTGTTAATCTTCTTTTGAAAATGGCTGTGGACTAACCGATCTTTTAAATTACTCGCTCTTCTGAAGGTTACATTGGGATGTTTGCCCATGATTTTGCCCACTGTGGGATCTAATTGAAGTATTTTCCAATTTTTTCTTAGGATTGCTTTGATTTTCCGGGATTCATTAGAGTAAGTGGTGATCAATCTGATAGTTTCAGAGTTTTTGCTGGTTATTGGTGTTTTGGTTTTAGGGATCTCCTCTCTTGCCTTTCGATTAGATTTTTCCCAACATTTCTTTATGGTGCCTTCATGATAACCTCTGTTTGAATCTTCCAGATGTTGCTTTACTGTGTTTGTGCCATTCCTCATTCTCTAAACAGATTCTGCGGATTCTTAAAAATTCACCGTATGGTATATTTTGGATTAGTGTTTGCTGGTGGAAGCTATCCGCATGGAGTGTGGCATTTGTTGCAGTTGACTTACGATGTAAAGTTGTGTGTATTTGGTTGTCCTGTATGTAGATTTCAGTATCGAAGAATGTCACTCTCTTTTTGCTGATGTTGTATGTGAACCTCAAGTTCGCTGTCATTGAGTTTAGAAATATTCCTGAAATTCTGCTTCTGATCCATCCCAAATAATGAGAAGATCGTCAATGAATCGTAGCCACATGATTGTTTTGTTCACAAAAATTTCATTTTCCGGGTGCCAAGCCAGTTTCTGTTCCCATCAGACCATGACAAGACAGGCGTAGCTGGGGCTAAAAGAAAACCCCATAGCTGTCCCTTTGGTCTGTTTGTAGATCTCATCACCAAAGAGAAAGATGTTTTGGGTCAAACACATTTCGGTCTCCCCTGAGACCTTGTTCACGATAACACTCGTGATGTTGTCTTAACCAATTATATACATTGTCATTACAATTGGGTCACTTTCTGTTTTAACATCACAAAGTATTCTGGGAGATGTAGTTTCTTAATGCGAGATACACCTTTAAGACAATGTCAATGCTGACAAAAAGTGCTATTATGTGAAAAATAATGTGCAAATTGAGTGAAAAAGACAAATGCATTTGATAATCGCCCTCCTTATGCTCAACTCTTGGCACATGCCGCATTCAACTTTTAACATCAGTTTTTGATCAAGAAGTTAGCAGCTTTAGCGCAACAGAACAGAAATCTCTCACACAAAAAATCGGATACAAAGAGCAAGTTGAAACTTTGGGAAAAGTTGTCTAAAAAGGAAATCAACAAATGGTGGGAACTAATTACTCTAAAGAAATATCTGGAGGTACAAAGGGTACCGAGAGGTTTGAGAATTTCCCATATGCCTAGCCACCAGGATTCCAGTAACGAATTACTACAAGAATGGGGGGAACACATCCTAAACTCCTCAATGGGTCTAATGGTCACACTAGTAAAGCATATAGAAATTGCACTTAACAAGATCAAGGAACAACCACAGGACTTGGAAAAGGAATTAGAAACACTGCAACTCAACCCAGAAATGACGAAATTCAAGGAAGACCGCGAACAACAGATTGAGCGACACGAGGAAACGGTACAATCACGCAAGCAAACCAAGTTCCATCGCGACAAAGAAGACTACGCGGAAGGAATAATTTTCACATATGCCAGGAAGTTCGATAACTTTAAACAACAGGATAAAATGAACAACGCAATGAGCATTTCAAGCAGTATCTTGTCACTTACCTCAACTGATGTGAGTGAGGGGGAAACAGAAACAACCATGGAAAAAGTGAAACGCACTTTTTTAGGGGACATGCGACTTGTGCTCCAACAACCACAGTGGGAACAGAATATAAGTACCCAACAACAGGCACACAGAGGAAGAGGAAGAGGACGCCGGCGGGAGCACAAAAACAAACCAGAAAAGGAAAAAGGAGCAAGTGGAATAACAGAAAAACTGGGTACAACTACGAAGAGCATGCGCCAGAAGAAAACATTCTAGACCATACAGAGGAAGTAACAATAATAAACCTATCCAATAGAAAAATGACGGAGTCAGAAAAAACACTGTTGAAATGCGGATTAAATTTCTGTCCGATAGGACAGATGGATATGGCACAGACCAGAATCGACCTTTACCAATATGTGAGGAAAATGAAACTGGCGAAAATCTTTGCTGAAAACAAGGAAATGAGGGACTCCCTTAAGACTATTGAAAGACCTATCTTTACTCTCGCAGTCAAAGAATCGAATGATCTATTGACCCTGATTAATCTGGATGAAACAGAGGAAAGCAACAACATCACTTTGGAGGCAGCGTGCCCCCAAATGGGGGCAGGGCTAAGCTGTAAAAAAACTAAATCACGGTTTTACAGCGGGCAATAAAACTGATTTCTTTCACGAGGCAGTTATCCAACATATATATATATATATATTTTTTACATTTTTTTTAAAGTTTTTCAAATACTTTATTCGGGAAGATCACACATTACAGGTTATGCATTTGGAAGACACAGGGGCCGATTCCGATTCGGGTCGGACAGCTCAAAAAGAGCCGTCCGGACGCTTACCTCCCGACCGACCCGTCCCGGGAGCCGGTCAGTCCTGCCGATCAAGTACGATGCGTGCATGTGCTGAAAACTCGACCGACACGAACTCGCCAAATAAATACTCAATTCACCCTACGACCCGGTCCCGTAAACGCAGAATCGACTCGCACGGGGGCTAGGTCAGAGCTGTTTCCGGCCGGACAAGTACGATGCGCACTGCCTATGCGCCGAGCGAGTCGACACGTACGGCACGTCACAGCATCCGGAAAAGCTGCATGAAAGGAACGATTCACGCCACAACACGATCCCCGGACACGAGACGTACAAGCCTGCAACTGGGACGAAACGAACCAACGACCAGTGCAGACGAGACGGTGTCGACATGAATCCCATCGCACAGGTCATACCGATCCTCTACATCCATGGACTGATCCGGAACAGACGCCAACGACGGAGACGGTAAGAGACACCCCCAAACAAACAGCCGACACGTACCAGTAAACCTGTGACAAACACCCAGGCCCCCTTTGCCCATCACCCCCACCCATAGGGGGCCTCTTGCCTGTCACCACTACCACCCCCACCCATAGGGGGCCCCTTGGCTGGGACTACTCTCACCCCCACCCATAGGGGCCTCTTGCCTGTCACCACTCACACCCCCACCCATAGGGGGCCTCTTGGCTGGGACTACTCACACCCCCACCCATAGGGGGCCTCTTGCCTGTCACCACTTCCACCCCCACCCATAGGGGGCCTCTTGGCTGGGACTACTCACACCCCCACCCATAGGGGGCCTCTTGCCTGTCACCACTTCCACCCCCACCCATAGGGGGCCTCTTGGCTGGGACTACTCACACCCCCACCCATAGGGGGCCTCTTGCCTGTCACCACTCACACCCCCACCCATAGGGGGCCTCTTGCCTGGGACTACTCACACCCCCACCCATAGGGGGCCTCTTGCCTGTCACCACTCCCCCCCACCCATAGTGGGCCTCTTGGCTGGGACTACTCACACCCCCACCCATAGGGGGCCTCTTGCCTGTCACCACTTCCACCCCCACCCATAGGGGGCCTCTTGCCTGGGACTACTCACACCCCCACCCATAGGGGGCCTCTTGCCTGTCACCACTCCCACCCCCACCCATAGTGGGCCTCTTGGCTGGGACTACTCACACCCCCACCCATAGGGGGCCTCTTGCCTGTCACCACCACCAATAGTGAACTGTGTGAGTACCACTACCAATGCCCACACACATAGGATGGGTGATGTGTAACACATACCCCATACCCCAACATAAGGACTACAAACCAAAGGATATCCACAACAACCTCATGACTTCAACATGTAGTCTGTGTACAATACCCACCACAGTGAACATGACCATGTACACACAATGTAACTCACAACACGTGTCTGCAATACCATAGTGTGGCTAACACAAGCCAAGCCTCACATGAGCACTGCAGTAATGTCCTCAACACCCATCACTTGAGTGTACAAAAGGTAACTGTGTGGTACTAAACAGCAGCATATGTAGAGCACTGTGCTAATGGGGTCTCAACCCCCATCAGCACAGTGACATGAAGGTGAGTGTGGGGATCACACATGCAGCATATGTAGAGCACTGTGCCAATGGGGTCTCAACCCCCATCAGCACAGTGACATGAAGGTGAGTGTGGGGATCACACCTGCAGCATATGTAGAGCACTGTGCCAATGGGGTCTCAACCCCCATCAGCACAGTGACATGAAGGTGAGTGTGGGGATCACACATGCAGCATATGTAGAGCACTGTGCCAATGGGGTCTCAACCCCCATCAGCACAGTGACATGAAGGTGAGTGTGGGGATCACACATGCAGCATATATAGAGCACTGTGCCAATGGGGTCTCAACCCCCATCAGCACAGTGACATGAAGGTGAGTGTGGGGATCACACATGCAGCATATGTAGAGCACTGTGCCAATGGGGTCTCAACCCCCATCAGCACAGTGACATGAAGGTGAGTGTGGGGATCACACATGCAGCATATGTAGAGCACTGTGCCAATGGGGTCTCAACCCCCATCAGCACAGTGACATGAAGGTGAGTGTGGGGATCACACATGCAGCATATGTAGAGCACTGTGCCAATGGGGTCTCAACCCCCATCAGCACAGTGACATGAAGGTAAGTGTGGGGATCACACATGCAGCATATGTAGAGCACTGTGCCAGTGGGGTCTCAACCCCCATCAGCACAGTGACATGAAGGTAAGTGTGGGGATCACACATGCAGCATATGTAGAGCACTGTGCCAATGGGGTCTCAACCCCCATCAGCACAGTGACATGAGGGGACTCCACTCCTGTGGAAGGAAAGCTGTGCCATATGTTGTCCATGCAGGCCACCAGCATGTCAGCAGTATACTTTGTCACACAGCTAACATATACCACACATTGGTGGCCCTGGTAACAGCAGCCTGGGCACGGGAGGGTCCCCTGAGTCAACTGCACAGAGTCAACACACATGTAGATGAAGTAGCACTGAGGACACAGATGAGTCCATCCACATAGATGCATACACTTGCATGTCCATTGGAGATGGCCACACAGTCAGTGAAATGGGCCAATTGAACCATGCTAAGGCCAACAGGTGTGCATGTGTGTAAGACACTGATGAGACATTGCTAACAAAAGATAGATAACACATTTCCAAAGACCATAATCATGACCCCGTCGGATTGCTGCAAAGGATGACATGGATACACACCCCAACAGGACATACCCCCCTGGGCCACATGGTCTCCAGCACAGTGACACTACATTTCCCAGCCATGGAATACACCATCACTGGAGCAAGGGCATGTCAAGTATCAACAACATCATGTACATCTGAAGCAAAACCACTAGTGAACAAAAAGGAGCTTTTATTCAGCCGAGTTATTTGTGAAATGGAAAATCAAGAAGAAAAACATGAAGGCCTATGGCCAGTCCATAAACAGACCCAACAGGGTCAAGTGTCCAAATGCCACATTTGGCATGCCTGCACTGCCAACGGAAGGGGACATACCCCTGGGAGGGGCATACATAGAGGCCAGCCAGGCACCGCAGGTACAGGATCATGGGTCTACAGAAACAGGCAGGGAAGGGCTGGTGGGTGCAGGAGCGGCAGCTGCAGCGGAGGAGTCTAACAGGGTGGGTGCCGGCACGACTTGGGGGCACAAGTCAGGATCAGTGGGTGCCGGCACAACTGGGGGGCACAAGTCAGGAGCAGTGGGTGCCGGCACAACTGGGGGGCACAAGTCAGGATCAGTGGGTGCCGGCACAACTGCAGTGGGCAGGTCAGAGGGAGTGGACACGGAACCCACTGCAGTGCCCAAGTCAGACCCGGGAGGGCAGAGACTCCACTGCAGTGCCCATCCCCAGGGGAGCAGGAAGTGGATCCGGTGATGTGGGCAGGACGGAGGGGGAGGGCACGCCCTCCACAGCAGTGCCACACACAGGCTGAGTGGGGTGTGGGGTGCTGGAAGTGCAAGAGGCAGGTGGGGAAGGCCTGAGCATCTTGGGGATGCGGTAGCGGTGGGTGGGTGAACCTGGGGCAGGGTGTGGTGGTGGGACCTGTGGAGTGGGAGCCTGGGGGATGGCGGGTGGAGACTGTCTGGTGGAGTGTTGGGCCGGTGGTGGGGTCTTGCTCTTCGGTGTGCGGGGGGACCTGCGGCGTGGTGTCTCAGCCTGCCTGCGCCTGGGGGAGGGTGTCTGGGGGCGAGGGACACCCCCCTCTGTGTGGCCGGACCCCCTCTTCCCCTTGTGTGCTGGTGTGGATGGATCAGTGGGGAAGAGTCCGAGGTCGACCAGGAAGAGCCTCTTTGCAGCTGGGGATGCAGTTGAGGCAGTGGAAGGGGCCGTGGAAGGGGCTGTGGAGGGTGAGGCATCGGAGGACTGCGGAGTGCCTGTGGATGCATGTGTGTGTGTGTCTGACCCATCCCCGGTGAGTGTATTTTCAGTCCCCTGAGTATGCGTGTGTGCATGTTTAGACTTTGGCTTGGGGGTGTGTGTAGTGCCTGGGTCTGTTGTGTGCAATGATGGTGCAGGTGTGTGTGTGAGTTGGACAGGTAGGGTGCTGGGAGTAGGGGATGGGGCAGGGGCAGGAGGGGGGAGGGACTGCTGGAGGAGGGACACTGCTGCCGTCAGTGAGGAGGCCATGCCCTGACTGGTCCTCTGTAGGGCAGACATGGATGATGACATGCCCTCCATGTACGACACCAGTTAGTTCAACAGACCCGTGTGCACATGGAAGACACGCAGCATGGATGACTGCCCCACATGGATCTGCCGCAGCAGGTCGACAGACTCCTCACTCAGGGCTGCAGGGGACACAGGGGTAGGGGGTGCGGTGCCTGACTGGAAGGAGACATGCCCATGAACACGGGCGCCTCCACGGACCTTAGATGTGGGAGCCATGGGGAGGGCAGTGATGGTGGGGGCGGGGACAACCTCAACAGGTGTTGGATGGTGGCTGCTGCCACCCGCCTCCACAAGGAAGTCCCCGTCACTGCTGCTGTGGTCCTCAGCTGTGGTGGTGTTTGCCGAGGAGCCCACAGACTCACTCCCCTCGCCCTCCGTGCCACTGGGTCCCTCCGACTCCTCAAATTCCGACCCAGTCTGGCTCTCTGGCTCCCCCTGGTCCGTGGAGCGGTCTCCCTCTGTGTCCGTGTCTGTATCTGCACAGGGAAAATAGAATGAAAACACATTAGTCATCTGCACTGACCACACACACCACAGAAAGTACAGCACATCAGTGGCCAAGTGCGGGCATCAATCAGTTGAACTTTGCTAGGAGTGCTCACACAGATTTGCATAGGCCAATGGTTAGTCTGAGAGTCGAGCATGGCATTCACATCCCTCCTGCCCTTGCACCCATCTGTCTTGCGCATGTAGGATCCCTACACCCCACTGCAGACACATGCACCACCTACCCATCACTTGACAAGACCTGAAAATACGTAGTGGTCTGTCAACATGCACACATCACATCTGCTGACAATGGACCTGTACATTTGCCTGGACGTAGGGATGGCCAGTGTTGCATCTGAGAGGCTGGGGCTGAGTACATGCACCAGACATCCTGATCCCCGCAAGTCCTGCATACCTTGGCACAATGGAGTGCATGTTGCACATGACACACTCCTGCTGGATCACCCCTAGGTAGTGTAGTCCCATGGCTCAGCCATGCCTGTGAGATCATACATCACAGTCTCCAGTCACAGGGGGCAGGGCAGCCCTACAACAACTGTCACCACTGTGTCACATTCCCAAGACATGGGGCCTGCAAACTCTGTAGCTGACAACTACACATGACCATCCACAGTAACAACAGCGTCTGGATTCTGATGTGCCCACCCCAGATCCATTGGACGCATGAGAGACATGGGACAGGGCACTCTGAAGCTGAGAAACTCGCACTCTGCTGTGAATGACACCCAGCTGCTGGAACTACCCGGTTGCAGGCACCATTGTGCACGGTCAAGTCATCACATCCATACATGTCACAGAGGTATTGTCTCACATGGGCACATCTCAGATTGCATGCTGACCCCAAACCCATGTACACACCAGTGGGCCTGACAACGGTGCCACAGCACAATGACACAGGGGCAGACACCTGAGGGAACTGTTCACCTGGCACAAAGTGCCAACCGATACACGGGAGTGGGAGTACAGACTGTAGCATGCCCTGGACTAGCCATGACTGTCCTGCTCCACGTGGAACAGGTGATAGCCATGGACAGTAGGCAGGTGGCTGTGCATATGTGACACACTTGAGGTCCATGCTCCAGAGGCCCCAACAGTTTACCCAACCAGCAGCATGGGTGTGTGCCGAATGCCCCAGGCACATGTGGTGAGCCCGAGCTGTCAATTGGCCAAATGACAGGAGTACATGCAGATAAATACCAGGACCCTGGCATGTACTGTACAATGGTCCCACCCTTGAAGCACAACACTGAGTCCCCTGAAGCAATGCTGGCCCACATCCCATGCACCTTCACATGTAAGGGCACAGTTCCCACGTGACACTATGCCCAGACAGAAACAGCAACACCTGGCAAACAGATGAGAAGGGGGCAAGTCACCAGAGAGGGACATGGGTCCTGGACTAACTGAACAATGTACTGTTGAGGTGTTACCAGGCCAGAGGGGGCACGTAGCATGTCAGACACAGCACACAGTGCAGTCATGTACTCACCCCCTCCTTGCTGCTGTCTGGCCTTCAGCTGCCCATCCAGGTCCGGGAAGACCACTGCCAGGATCCGGAGCATGTGGGGGGTCAGGGTCCGGTGTCCGCCCCTCCTGCGTGGAGGCGACAGCTTCAGCTGGACCCGTGCGATCCTCCGGGTCCAGCCCCGAAGGTTTTGCCACCTCTTCTGGCAGTTGCGGATCCTGCGCCTGTAGACCCCCACGGATCTCACCGCCCGGACGATGCTCCTCCAGATATCATGCTTCTTCTGGGCAGCAACCTGTGAGGATGACAAAGTGCAGAGGACATTACTACACTGGCAACATATTAGTGCAACACACAGGCAGTCACACATGTGGGCATCAGCAAGGCTAATGAGGTACACAGGTGGTGCAACTATGGTTGAGGGACCGGTGTCCAGCACTCACAGCTTTGAGACATGGCCTGGGAAGGGGACCTAGTGACAATACACCTTGCACTGCACTGCAACTGTGCAGTACATGTGGGTGCCCCATTTGTGGCAAGAGCAGTAGTCAGTGGGCAACCAAGCCACTGGTGTACACACTAATGCTGCTGCTGGTCAGACCAGTAGCACAATTAGCAAAGCAGTGGACAGCACACTCACCTGCTCCCCTGGTTTCCCATAGAGCTTGGTGTATGGCGGCAGGAGCCCGTCCAGCAGGGCCTGGTTCTCCTCCTCACTGAAGGCTGGGGCCCTCTCCACAGTACGTGCCATCATTGAAGCCAGAGGAAGCAGAGACAGCAGCAGTGATGATCTTGATGTGCTCCAGTAGCATGTGGTGCAGGCAAGTGGGTTCTCTGGGGGCCAGGCAGCCTTATATCTGTGCTGTGGAGGCATGTCTGCCCTGGGGTACAAAGGGATAGGTCCAAAAAGCTTGCATCCTATGAATTTGGCCAATCCATGGGATAGCACGACTCGTACACGCCTTCAGCATCATTTAAAACATCACCTCCATGACACACTGGCAATTGCAACAATGTTGTACGACTCCAACTGAATTTCCTGCACACGCCTCGTTCAAATTTCAGATCCGCGTCCATCACCATGACAGCTCATGGCCAATGAGGGTGCAGGGCCCGGCAAATGACTGTACTACGCAGATTTTGAATGGCAACACACACCCGTCTCCATCAGATTCAATGGGCAAGACGTGCGCGCGACTCGGGCATACACGACGGACGCGTCACACGCGTCCGTCGCCATTGTGATGTATGTCCCTGACATGCGCGCGGCTCGGTCATACACGACCGACGCGTCACACGCGTCCGTCGCCATTGTGATGTATGTCCCTGACATGCGCACGGCTCGGTCATACACGACCGACGCGTCACACGCGTCCGTCGCCATTGTGATGTATGTCCCTGACATGCGCACGGCTCGGTCATACACGACCGACGCGTCACACGCGTCCGTCGCCATTGTGATGTATGTCCCTGACATGCGCACGGCTCTGTCATACACGACCGACGCGTCACACGCGTCCGTCGCCATTGTGATGTATGTCCCTGACTTGCGCACGGCTCGGTCATACACGACCGACACGTCACACGCGTCCGTCGCCATTGTGATGTATGTCCCTGACATGCGCACGGCTCGGTCATACACGACTGACGCGTCACACGCGTCCGTCGCCATTGTGATGTATGTCCCTGACATGCGCGCGGCTCGGTCATACACGACCGACGCGTCACACGCGTCCGTCGCCATTGTGATGTATGTCCCTGACATGCGCACGGCTCGGTCATACACGACCGACGCGTCACACGCGTCCGTCGCCATTGTGATGTATGTCCCTGACATGCGCACGGCTCGGTCTGAACAAGTTATTTGGGTTTTGGGGACATTGAACGTGTCGGTCAGCCTTGCTGTCAATTCCTGACAGATGCCATCCTCTGTCACTAGCTAGGGACTATGGGGCACACCAATGGCACCACTGCCTGTGCCACAGTGTGTCCCCAGTCATGTATGGCTGCCTCTTATGTGTGTGTCTGGGGGCACAGGATGTGTTTGGTCGTGTGCCACTTGTTGACAAGCACTCCCAGGCTGGACCCGGATGTGGGTGGACACATACATGTGTGGTGTGCCCATTGCCACAGGGGGTGCAGCAATGCAGTACAGGACATTGGCAATGGACACAGTCCCAGCCAGGATGTGCGTGTGTGTCGTGTCACATGTACCCTGTCTCATCAGTGTTAGTAGCTTCAACGCAGGGTGAACCAGTGTCGACATTGTGATGTCCATACACTATCTGTGTGCATGTGGTGTGATCTGTCAGTGATCCAATGTGAGCTGATCCACACATCACATTGGTTTGTACATGCACAGTGTTGTTGTGTGGGGGTGGCACAGACACCTACATATGTCCACTTGTGGCGACAGGGCACATGGACTGTGGCTAACATGCTTGTTGTGTGTAATGTCAACGATACGTCACATCATGCCTGTGTAACTGTCAGTCAGGGAGCTGTGATGTGGAGAAAATATCTGTCCTCACTAGTCACTGTGGGCTTTGTGTGGTAGGTGGCAACAGGGCAAATGTACTGTGCTAGGGCCCATTGCTTTGTCATGGCACAACAGGGGCCCTGTCATGTGCACATCTTGGGCTTCAATGTGCGTTGATGCCATGTATGGGACATTAGTGTCTGTAACCTGTGGCAACCACCTCAGCTCATTGTGTTATGTGTTTGTTTATGATGGGCTGTGTTGCTGTGGCTTTGTGACATTGCTGGAGGGTGTGCCTTCATCCTTTGTTTCTGTCTGTACTGCAGGGCCCCAAATGTACCTAGGCCATTCCCGGACCTGGCAACGATGGTGGAACGTGAGTCCATCAGAAAGTACCGTTTCACCAGGGCAGTGATTGAGGAGTTGGCAGGGCAGTTGGGCCCACACCTGCAACCTGGCCGGCCATACCCGACGGCACTGACACCCAAGGTGAAGGTGATGGCAGCCCTTCATTTCTTTGCGACGGGTACCTTCCAGTACACTGTGTCTTCTGGTGGAGGGATGTCGCAGACAATGTTCAGTCGGGTGCTTCGGGATGTGTTGGAGGCCATGTTACATTTCCTGGACCTGTACATCTATTTCCCCACACCCCAACGACTTGCAGACATAAAGGGTGACTTCTATGCCCTGGGGAGGATGCCAAATGTCATAGGCTCCATTGACGGGACACATGTGGCTTTGGTGCCACCATAGGCACATGAGCTGCCATACAGGAACCGCAAGCATTTCCACTCCATCAATGCTCTGGTGGTTTGTTTGGCGGACATGACAATCTCCCATGTGTGTGCCCGTTTCCCTGGGTCTGCGCATGATGCCTATGTGATGAGGAGTAGTCGTGTCCCTAGACTGATGTCACGGATGCAGAATCTACGTGCCTGGCTTGTTGGTGTGTACTGACTTTTCCTCATTGTGTGTACCTGCCAATTGTGTGCTACCTGTTTTTCTCCAACTCCTCTAATGTGCATGTGTCTGTATGTAGGTGACTCTGGATATCCCAACATGCCATGGTTGCTGACACCCCTGAGGAACCCTGTGACACCAGCCGAGATGCGCTACAACCAGGCACATGGTCGTACCAGGAGGGTGATAGAGCGGACATTTGGACTCCTGAAGAGCCGCTTCAGGTGTTTAGACAAGACAGGAGGTGCCCTCCCGTATGCCCCTGCTAAGGTGTGCCTGATCATCATCGTAGCATGCATGCTGCACAATCTGGCAGTGCGAAGGGAGTTGCCCCTCATCCAGGATGACAATGACCAACACCCGCCACCTATGGAGGATCCTGGCCTGGGACAGGATGCCAGTAGCGATGATGAGGCTGCGGAGGATGTCCGCACACAGCTCATCAACAACTTCTTCTCCTGAATGTGAGTATACAGTGATGTGTTGTAAATGTGTTGTGTGTGCATGTTTTGTGTGTGTGGTGCACCTTGCGTGTGGCTGTGTGCTACTTGTGTGGATGCCTGCAGTGATGTGTCCATCCAGTTTACCTGTACTCCCCACCAGTTGTGTGATGATTAGTATTTTGGGGTGGTGTAGTCTGTGATTTGTGTTTGCCATGTGTGTTGCAGTTGTATGGCGTCATGCAGTGTTAACAATTGTGTTTCTGTCTGTCCTTCACAGGGTACTGTGGCTGTTGTTTGGTGTACAGAGACCCCTGATGCCCATGCTCCACTGCCAGGATGGAGTCGTTAGTGTCCCGACGAGTGATGTGCCAGGCACCCCAGGACTTCCGTAGTTATCCACTTGGTGACCGTGTGCCCACTGTCAGGTGTTGCTAGCTTGCATGTGTGTAATAAGGGACATGTGGCAATTGCCTGACAATGAACTGTGCTGCACCTTCTGATGTGTGTTGCTTGTGCCTACACATCAGACTGACATTGACGTACTGCACTTGTGGGCCTGTCACCACTGACTCAGGTTGGCTGTGTAGTTTGTGCATACCACAGGCTTGCTTGTCAACATTGATGTTGGCAATGAATTGGTTGGACGTGGTGGGCATGTGTAAAGTAGACCTGGTGGTGTGTCTCCCACATATGTGGCACATTGGCCTGACTGACATGACAGTGTACTCATCACAGTACAGGTTTGCATGCACAGTGTTCTTCAGCACATCCAGATCTACATGCCACTGGCAACCTCTCAATCACCACAGAGTCACGTCTTGTGTTTAGGTGAATTTATTAGCACATAAGTGGGGATGGTGCTCAGGATTGGGAGTGTTGTCCGTTGGCTTTAGAATCCAAAGTTCACAGATAACAAGTTAGGAGTGTTGGTAGATGAAATGTCTAGAGTACAGTCCACAGTCATTAAGCACATTGTTCCAACTCAGACCCTCCATGTCATGTGGGGGAGTACGATGTCGTACAACAAGGTGAACGGTTTGCACACAAAGGTCACTGTCCAGAACAGGTGTTGGTTTCCTGGGGGATGTGCATGGGCATCTTCGTCTCACTTGTTCCTCACCGGACGACCCCTCTTCTTCTTCTCAGGGGGAGCCTCACCTGCAGGCTGCTGCCGTGCACGGGGGCTTCCACCAGACCCCCCCTCACTCCCTGTGGCAGTGGCAGATGTTGTTGCCCGAGATGTAGTTGTCGCACAGGGAGGTGGGCTCAAGTTGGTGCTGATCTGGCGGAGGCAGGTCAACATTTCCCGGTGCACCACTGCTATATCTTCCATGGTATCCCACTTGGACTCCATATTTGACAGGTGTGTTTCAACACGGGACATGTGGGAGTCCAAGCGGGCATGGTGGGCAGCCTGCTGTTCTTTGATGTCCGTGAGGATCCCCACTACCTGGCTGAACCCTCCGGTGCTCTCCTGGTACGCATCCATGATGCGTTCCAGGTGGGTGTCATCCTGCAGACCCGCACCCTCAGTGGAGCCTCTGCTCGGCCTCCCACCCCTCCCACCACCCCTCGCCACACGGCCAGCACCTGTGGTGTTCCGCACAGGTGTCACAGGGGGACCTTGGATGTTGTTGCTGTTGTCAGGTGCCCTGGTGCCCTGTGACTCTGTGCCGTCTGATGGTTCGGTGGGTCTGTCCGTGTTGGCAGGGGTGGCTTGCGGTGTATCAGCAGTTGCAGGGGTGGTTTCAAGGGGGGCAGGTGAATGTTGCCGAGGGGCTGCATGAGGGCCGAGACCGGAGGGGCCAGCTTGGGTGTCGTCCGACGAGGTGTGAGACTGTGCGCCACCGGAGCCAGGTGGGTCCACCGGAGCCTGGGACTGGGACTCTTCCTCGTCTGTGGTTGAGTCCACATCTGCCCCTGTGTTTTGGAAGGAAGACACAATGTTAGTGATGTATTCATGGACATCAATGGTTCATACACATGACATTGGCCACTGTGGTTGGTGTTGCATGCCTGTCCATTGCATCATCCTACTTTGTCACTGCAGGAGATTTCCATTAGTGTGGTGCATTCACCTGACACCCTGAGGCACTTTGGTTGTCAAGTCTAGCTGTCTGCCTGCCTGGCATCTTAATTGCACGCTGGATTGTACTGTGCCATTCCTGCACTGGTGCTGACACATGCCTGACACAGGTGTTTCATCCCTGTCAACATTTGTGCTTTGACGCTGGCATCCTTGCAAAGGCACCTAGTTTGGGATCTCTGTTTGGGGCATGTGTGATGCCAGTTTGTGTCAGTCAATGTGCATCACATTAGTGTGTCTGCACAACCTGGTCACAGTCCAGCATGCCCGGGTTGTCCTGATGTTCTCTTCTGTGTTGTCTGTGTCCCCAGTCCACATCCCATTTCACACAGGTGATGGTGTCACTGTTGCTAATGGAGTTGTGTGTGAGTTTTGTGTTTGCACACATGCTTTGTGATGTCAATGTCCTCCATGGTGGTATGGACTGTTCGCTGCGGCTGTCTTTCTTTACTAGAGTCGTGACCAGAGGTGTGTGTTCGGTTGCTTCGGCTGTGACTTGCATGCCTGCTCCAGTGCAGCCCATGTTAGTTCTTGTGTCCCCAGTGTCCATGTCAGTGAGTGCTGTGTGGTGTGGATGATGCCTACAATACTGGACAATGTCTGCGTTTCATGTGGCTGACAACGGGTGTTTGAGTGTATGTCAGCATGCTACAGTGTGATGGATGTTGGTAGGTCCATTGTAGTCAGTCAGGTGTCCCCTGTCACTGCTGTGTATGTGAGTTGCTGTGTGTTTGGATCTCTGTGGTAGGTCTGCATTTCTGCACTTGTCAACTACAATCCGCGCCTACCTGTCCAGGCCAGAGGGGGTCCCTGGGACACTGCATCCCCGGAAGTTGAGTGCAAAGGTACATTTGCAATAGCTGGCAGTGTGACTGTGATTGAGTTGGTCGATGCGTGTGTGTGACTAGCAGCCTACTCATACATTGTATCCATGTGTCAGCCATCTTGCCCTGCTCTTTGGTTTGGCAGTGTGTGTTCCCAGGGCTGCTGTTAGTTTTTGCTGGATAGATGTGATTTGCAGCTGCCTCAATGGTTTTCAGTGTCATTGCAGTACCTCCTCCTCCCCCAGGGGCCAGGCAATTCACACAGAGACATGCTTCAATGTCGGTGAGTGTGGGTTGATGTTGAGGTTGTGAGTCAGTGGTGTAGTGGTGGTTGTACACAAGTGGCAACAGTCCCTGTACGTCACACAGCAGTAGCCAGTATGGTGGGTCTTGGGTGTTGTTTGCATTAAGTGTGGGTAAATGCCTTCTCCCAGGTGAGTTGTGTGGAGTTTGTGTTGAGGGGTGTGTGACAGCACATGGTGGTGGGCATGGTCAGAGCTGGCAGTGCTTCTCCCTCCATGGCCAGATGGGCCACTATTGTGTATGCTTCCCTTGCAGGGAGTGGCAGTTGACTTTCAGGATGTCAGGCATCAGGGTCCTGCATTTGGTATGTGCACATAGCCCATCAGGGCCTTGTGCTCCCCACAGCAGGACCCAGTGTCAGCCATCTTGAGGGTACATTTCCACTGCCTGTGAGGTGCGCATGGTTAGAAGTGGTGTTGTTGGTCCATTTGTGAGGGGGGCTATTGGCTGTGACTACAACTCCCATCATGCTTTTGGCTACACTGACTTCCCCAACATCCCCGAGCTTCCTTCCTGTGGGTCAGGTTCCCTGTGAGGTGGTGTGACAGTGGTGGCAGACTGTGTGGCAGTGTCTGTTGGGGTTTTGTGGCACTGAGTTGCTCTGATTTTTGCTAGGTTTGTACACGTGATGACATAGTTCAATGTTGGTATGAGATAGCAGGTGTTGTGTTGCTGTGCCAGGCATATGGCTGTAGGGATGACTTTGTTTGTGTTACTGTGGCTTTGTTGACGGAAGTTGTTTTGCCTGTCCCCTTGACGGTGACATGTGTACATGGCCCCACAATCTTGAGTCTCTTATTTGTGTACTCACCAGGCTCTGGGATGTCAGTCAGACCATGTATGCTCTCCGGTGGTAAGATGGCCTGCACCTTCTCCTCCCAGGACCGGAAGTAAACGGGTTTGGCAGGGGGCCGCTGCCGGTGTGCTTGCTGAGCTTATGGTCCTTCTCCAGCAGCTTCTTGACCCTCCTGCGCACGTCATACCACCTGTTCTGGCAGTCGTCCTTTGTGCGCAAACAAGGTGCTTGTGCGTTCACCTTGTTGACGATTCTCTCCCACATCTTGGCCTTCTGGGACATGGGGGTCTTCTGTACCAATGTGCCAAACAAATGTGGCTCTACTCTGATGATTTCATCTACCAACACTGTCAACTCACTATCTGTGAACTTTGGATTCTTCTTGGGGGGCATGGTGGTGGTGGTGGTGGTGTCGAGGGTGGTGGGTTGGTGGTGGTGGTGGTGGTTGTGGTGAGGGGGTGGATGTGGGAGTTGGGGTAGTGGTGTTGGGGTGGGGGTGGTGGGGGTGGTAGTGGTGAGGGGGTGGATGGGGGAGTTGTGGTAGTGGTGTTGGGGGGTGGGGTGGTGGTGGTGGTGGTGGTGGTAGTAGTGGTGAGTGGGGTGGATAGGGGGGTTGGGGTACTGGTGTTGGGGGTGGTGGTGGTGGTGGTGGTAGTGGTGAGGGGGGGTGGATGGGGGAGTTGTGGTTGTGGTGTTGGGGGGCGGGGTGGGTTGGTGATGGTGAGGGGTGAGTGGATGGGGGGTTTGGGGTAGTGGGGGGTGGTGTTGGTGGTGAGGGTGGGGTGGATGGGGGGGTTTGGGGTCGTGGTGGGGTGGTGGTGGTGGTGATTGGTGTGTGTGTGTGTGAGGGTGCAAGTGAGGTTTGTGTGTGTGTGAATGCTGTTGGTGAGATGGCAATGGTGTGTGTCAGCAGAGTTGTGTGTGTGGAGGTTCTCAGGAAATGGCAATGGCTCATGGGAGTGATTGGTGGCCTTTAAATATGTTGAGTTGTGGGTGTGTCTCTCAATTGATTTTTTTTTTTTATATATTTTCGTTGTCAGTGCTTGTTTGGTCCTTTTTTTGTGTTTGGTCAGCTGTTGTTTGTGTGTGTGTACGAGATGTTCTTCTGACCATGCCGGACGCTGCTGGTGAGTCGTACAGGCTTCTCCGAGCCTTTCACGCTGTTGTTATGCTGTGTTGTGTATGTCGTGTGCGACTCGGTCAATGGGCGTTCGACTCGGTCGTGGGCGTTCGTTTCGCTCGTGGGAGTTCGAGTCGGTCGCGGGCGGAGTCCGTTGGTTTGAGTGTTTGTATCGTGTGCGTGTCGGTCGTGCGGCTTGTGCTCCATGCGAGTCGTTCTTGTTTCCCACGTATGGCATCGTACTTTGCAACTCGTACGTCACGGGTACGTGTCGCTCGGCTCCGTTCCGGGAACGTGTCGGACGGTACTGCTCGAGGGCTTTTTCCGGCTGGAGGCTATTTTTCCGTACGGCTCCGTCGTCCGGTTCATATTCGGGAGAGTCGGTTGGAATTCACAGGCTTTCCATCGTACTGCGCGGGTCGTACGGCGGCGAGACGTGTCGGTCGGTACTTTATCCCGGGACGTGTCGGTCGGTTCACTTTACAAACTGAATCGGAATCGACCCCACAGTAGTACATAATATCTAACAGCATGAATTTATGAACATTGTCACGAAACGATAGCCAGAGAGGCTGCATTGTACATCTTTAAGTTTGCAGAACAATCCGAACTTTAGTGCATGCAACATCACTGCGTCATGTCAGTGTAGGGGTCCGCGTCCTCACTGCGGACCATAGCCCTTGGGGGCATAGCCAGGTCCACTCTTGCATGGTCTGGAGAGGGAGGGCTACTGTCCGATCTCTGTAGGTACGTTATCAGGGGGGCCCATATATCATGTGGTCGGCTGGCTAGGGGCATAAGGTTCCAGTATTCAGTTAACTGAGTCTGACAGTGTGCGGCGCCTGCCAGCCAGGCCTTAGGAGTTGGTGCCGGTTTCCGACCCCAATGGATCGCCACCCGGCGCCGAGCAAGTTTAGCAGCATGGCGGTCAAACATCTACTGGCGTCTGGAATATCTTTGACGTAGCCCAACAGGCAGGTCACGGGGTCTGGAGCTAGGGTGATCGAGGTGATG
Source organism: Calotriton arnoldi (assembly GCA_963921515.1). NCBI lineage: Eukaryota > Metazoa > Chordata > Amphibia > Caudata > Salamandridae > Calotriton > Calotriton arnoldi. The sequence goes on from CAWUFW010005661.1 coordinate 738,565, forward strand.
TCACTCATGATGCGGCATACGTCATGCCAGAAGGCCGCAACCCTAGAGCACGTCCCGGCTAAGTGTATAAATGAGGCGTCAGGAGCAGCACATCTCAAGCAATTGGAGTCAGCACACAGTCCCATTTTATGAAGCATAGCGGGCGTGCGGTATAATTCAAGATATATATAAACTCAAAAAGACGAGATACTCTGACAACCTCACCAAACAAGAGAGAGAAGCCTTGTTCAATCTAACCCAAGACAAACAAATTGAAATCAAAATGGCTGATAAAGGCGGCAACATCGTCATTTCGGATAAAAATGATTATGTAAAGGAGGCACATCATCCACTGAGTAATACTAGTTATTACCAAAAATTGGAAACCAACCCAACATCGGAATTGAAATTGGAATTAGACAAGAAAATTACAGAGTGGCTATCATCAAACCTCATTGATGAGGACGAACGAAAGTATTTAACAACAGACTTCCCCGTAACAGCTGCAATATACTTTTTACCAAAGATTCACAAAGACCCAATAAAACCACTGGGCAGACTGATCATATCCGCAAAAGGATCACTCCTGGATCCCATTGCCAATTACATTGACTACTCTTTGATGCCTTTCGTTCTAAGCCTGCATTCGTATATCAAGGATACCAGTGATTTATTGAGACATTTACAAGGAACACCGTGTCAGGAAACGTACAAACTAATGACAATGGATGTGGTGTCGTTATACACCAACATAGAGAATGATATCGGGACTAAAGAATGTGAATTCTTCCTCAATGAAAGGAATATCCATTATGCCCAGCATAACCAAATGCTACTGGAAATGATAAAAATGTGTTTGACCCAGAACATCTTTCTCTTTGGTGATGAGATCTACAAACAGACCAAAGGGACAGCTTTGGGGTTTTCTTTTAGCCTCAGCTACGCCTGTCTTATCATGGGCTGGTGGGAACAGAAACTGGCTTGGCACCCGGAAATGACATTTTTGTGAACAAAACGATCATGTGGCTACGATTCATTGACGATCTTCTCATTATTCGGGATGGATCAGAAGCAGAATTTCAGGAATATTTCAACATCCTAAACTCAACGACAGCGAACTTGAGGTTCACAAACAACATCAGCAAAAAGAGAGTGACATTCTTGGATACAGAAATCTACATACAGGACAACCAAATACACACAACTTTACATCGTAAGTCAACAGCAACAAATGCCACACCCCATGCGTATAGCTTCCACCAGCAAACACTAATCCAAAATATACCATACGGTGAATTTTTAAGAATCCGCAGACTCTGTTCAGAGAATGAGGAATGGCACAAACACAGTAAAGCAACACCTCGAAGATTCAAACAGAGAGGTTATCATGAAGGCACCATAAAGAAATGTTGGGAAAAATCTAATCGAAAGGCAAGAGAGGAGATCCCTAAAACCAAAACACCAATAACCAGCAAAAACTCTGAAACTATCAGATTGATCACCACTTACTCTAATGAATCCCCCAAAAAATCAAAGCAATCCTAAGAAAAAATTGGAAAATACTTCTATTAGATCCCACAGTGGGCAAAATCATGGGCAAACTTCCCAATGTTACCTTCAGAAGAACGAGTAATTTAAAAGTTCGATTAGTCCACAGCCATTTTCAAACGAAGATTAACAAACCCACTTGATGGCTCAAAACGAAAGGATTTGTAAAATATCATAATTGCAAAGTCTACCATATTGCAAAGAACACAACAGAAATAAAATTGGCAAATAACAAGACATGGAAAATTCAGGAGCTGATCACATGCAAGAGCCAATATGCAGTTTATGTCATCGAATGCCCATGCTCTTTGAAGTATGTAGGGAGTACAATCTGCGACCTAAAAAAACGAATCCTGGAACATGTTCGTGCAACAATCAACAAAGACCGCAGCAATGCGGTGGCAAAGCATATGGAGTCACATCATGGAGGTAACCGGAATTTATTGCAATTCTATGCAATTGAGACACTGGCACACCATGACGGGGGTGGCGACAGGGAGAGAAAAATGCGCCAGAGAGAATCCCAACACATCCTAAACCTACGGACTTTCACCCTGTATGAATTAAATCAGAGTGAAGAACTTTATGTACATTCATGAATTGCTACTTTAGCGCCCCTAACTGGTTTTAATTTCACAATTTGCACCTATAACCACATTTTAAGCACAGACTTTTCAACACGTCTGTAATTGCCCACCTACGAAAGGTTACACACAATTGTAATCACAATGATATCATTCCACCTAAGGACAGATGGTGTCAATCTACGAGTGAACCCACTGGAGGGTATAAATTATATCACAGTAGGCATGGACTTATCCATCAAATATTAAATGTCAAAATGCATATAAATTGACAATCGAATGCCGCATGTGCCAAGAGTTGAGCATAAGGAGGGCAATTATCAAATGCATTTGTCTTTTTCACTCAATTTGCACATTATTTTTCACATAATAGCACTTTTTGTCAGCATTGACATTGTCTTAAATGTGTATCTCGCATTAAGAAACTATATCTCCCAGAATACTTTGTGATGTTAAAACAGGAAGTGACCCAATAGTAATGACAATGTATATAATTGTTTAAGACAACGTCACGAGAGTTATCGTGAACAAGGTCTCATGGGAGACCGAAACGCGTCGATACTGCTTTCGTTTGGACAACTTGTCATGAAATAAGCAAAATGAAATAAGAACTTACTTATAACCTTCCGTGAGTGCGACTCATTCTTTCTTTGGAGAATTGTTGATATATATATATATATATATATATATATATATTTATTTTTTATACATTATGTTGCATTTGTAAATTGAAACTGGCTAATTAGAGTAATCATTTTGTAAATTATTTAATTATTACATTATGTTATTGTATATTATTAAAATTATTTATTTTAATTGGTTAATCATATTAATAGTTATGTACATTTTTAATTCATTATTTATTTATTAATTAATTGCTATATTCCATTTTAATTGGATAATTATCTTATTAAATATGGAAATTATTTAATTGATTGAATTAATGGTTGTGTTATGGTTTTGCTTTTTAAAGATATATTTTTTTTATAATTTTACGTCTTAATTCATTTCTTTGGTTAATTTCACTCTTTTTGTAGGTTGCTAGAATTGTAGGGGAGTAGGGTGGGTAGTGTTTTATTGTAAATTACTTTAGTGAACCAGCATGAAAGAGCTGCATGCAAACTATAAGGAAAACCCAAAAACCTGCCTTCAAATCATAATTTCCAACTATCCCAGCAAGCAGCTAATCATCCAGCAGCATCGCAGGTGACATCCTGCAACATTGTTTCACTAGTGGATTAATCTCTTTTTACTTCCATAAAATAAATTGGTGATTAGATATGGCAAATAGATATTCACTAAAGCCAATTTACAGGGCTTCTTCCTTTTAATCTTTCAGTTAAAGCTCCTTTCTATGTTGGAGAGTTTATTAATTTAGGATTACGTTCAGCCTATAACTTGCACCTATTTGTTATAAACATGTGCCTTATTTACATTATGCCCGAGAAGGACAGCCTATAAGCTTATGCCTTATTTACAGTATGCCCAAAAAGGACAGCGTATCTCCTGAGAACCCAGAAGAAAAAGTTAATGAGGAGCTCTTTAAGTAATTTTATGTCAAGATGTTGGTCTATTTCAGAGGGAGTCTCTGATCGTGGGGATAAAGTAGGTATGAAAGAACGAAGACCAATCATATTGAGAAAGGGTCTATACCCTTAAAAATGAGGCCCAAGCACCTCAAAAGGAAATGGTGTCCTATACGACACGAAAAAGCGACATGTCCAATGTTTCCAATGTGGCACAATGGAGGAATGGTGTCCTATGCGGCATGAAAAGGAGGGGTGTCTGATGTGGCACAATGGAGGAATGGTGTCCTATGTGGCATGAAAAAGAGAGGCGCCCGATGCAGCACAATGAAGATGGGTGTCCTGAGCGACACGTAAGACAAGGATACAATGGTGATGGGTGTCCTGAGCGAAACACAAGACATGGACACTTAAGAAATTGAGTATGGGGAGGAGGAGCTCCATGATGAGCTTTATGAGGAGTTTGTACTTGACCTCCAAGGGGATGTTAATGGAGATGACTTCTTCAGTGAGGATCAAGATCAAGTTCCTTCTACCTCCAAAGATGACTTCAGGAATTCGTTAGGAGAGACTATGTTCTGACCCCTCTGTATTAAACATCCCAGAAGCACTTAAATATGCCGGTTGAACACGTGGGCAAATTCATTGAGAGGTGGATTGGATTTTCCTCTAGAGAAAGAAGGGAGGAATGTCCTCAAGGCCAAATGTTCTAGGCCAGTTATCCATGACAAGTGCGCCTAACACCCAAATGACAGGGAGCCCAAGATGGGTCTTGACAGATTCCTCAACAAATGTCAAGATTGCCTCCTTGATAGACAAAGAAATTCAATTAACCCCCAAGTTGGGTCTCCTGAACATACGGGATGACACTGACCTCACTAGCATAGAGCAGCAATGGGTCACGTTAGGATTCACACTAATCAAACGTAATATCGCCATGAGGTGGGGTACACACGAATTACCAACAGTGAGGGGCTGGGCATAAAAAATGGATAAAAGCATGATCGCAGAGAAGGAAGTCTTTAAAAGTAGAGGCTGCCCCAAAAAATGAGATAAGAAATGGGGGATATGGAACTCTTACAGAGGGGGGCTTTGTATCTCCCCAGCTATCGAACTGGCAAGAGACACCAGAGACATGCACCAACCGAGACATGGAGATATACCACTTTAATACCTCGGTTGAAAATGCCTGTACAAGTGATTGTGTTGGAAGTCTAAGTCATATATATTTCAATACTGTGACCTTCAATGTTTTATACTTTGAAATGTTAATAAAAAGAATACAAAAAAAAAAAAAGATTGCCTCCTTGACGTTGTTGGCCCTCCAACAAGAATCATTGATATGCCAGAACAGGCATATTTTAGGGGCTTCCATTAGACTTGGAGGCTGAAGACTGGCGCCTGCACACTATGGTTCTCCTGGGGAATGCAAACGCAGGACTAAAGGCTGAAAGCACAAGGCGGCCCTAAAGAAAATCAACCCCAAGTTGGGAGATTTCGCGGAGAAAGACCACAGAGAGCACTAAGGGTGCTCGTTTTCGGTGAAGACATGGTGAAAACCCTGGGCAAGGGGCCAAAGTTACACCGGATACCAGGGTGAGTACTTTGGGGCATATTAGCAAGACCGGCGATAAAATTATCGCCGTTTTAGGGGCAGGAAACTGCCGCTAAAACGGCGATAATGGGCTTGATAATATGCGTTATAGAATTCCAATAGAAGCCCAGGTTAGATGTGGTTCTGCTTCAGGGTACAACTCTAAGAGAGCTTGCAAGGTTACTAGATCTATTATCCTTTATAATTCAGGCAATATTTCATGGCCCATTACAGTATCGTGCTTTGCAAAAGGATAAGGAAGGGGCCCTTCAGAGAGGTTTATGGTGTAGAGATGAGATATCTCTAGATCAGGAGGCAAAGGAGGAACTAGTTTAGTGGTTAGAGAATTTAGATGCCTGGTATAGCCAGGCAATCTTTGGATGTTTGCCAGACTTCTTTCTGGAATTGGATGCAAATTTAACTGGTTGTGGTGCACGGGATGGTTGTATGGAAAACTGGTGGATTATGGTCAAACTCAGAAAGATAGCATCATTTAAACTATGTGGAATTGACAGCAGGTCTTTATCCTCTCTAGAGTTGTAGACATTGTTTACAAGGCAGAGCAGTATTATTGCGAATGGTCTATGTGGTGTAGTGGCTTATATAAATCGCTTAGGAGGCTCATAATCTTTGGATCTTTCAGATTTAGCAGAGAAACCTTGGATTTCTTGGCTTAGAACTTAAAATAAGTTTGTGGGAAGAGTAATTGCCTGGAAAGGCGAATGTATCTGAAGACTGGAACTCAAGAATTTTGAGGGATTACAGTGAGTGAAGACTGAACAAGGTTTATTTCAGGGCATTAGCTTGGTTTTGGGGTCCTCGGACGGAAGACCCTTTTTACCAGCAGACTTACATTTCAACTGAACAAGTATTATGATTGGATGCCAGATCCAGGAGCCCTAGTTGTGAATGCATTCATTCAGAGTAGCTGGAAGGGAACGAACGGTTACGCATTTCCACCCTTCGCAATAACTCAGAGAGTCCTTCAGAAAGTGAGACAAGAGAGATGCTCCTTTATACTGGTAACCCCATTTTGGACTTCTCAAGTGTGGTTTCTAGTGATTTTGGAACTCGCTTGTGACGTTCCACTTTTCTTCTTCCTGCAATGGAGGGTCTCTTGAAAGACATAGATGGAGAGGAACGTCCTCTGGTGCAATCAGGGACTTTGAACTATTTTGCATGGAAAGTATCAGGAGATCTTCCCAGATGTCAGGGTCCTGGAACCAGTTACTGGTATATAAGAATTTGAAGAATTTGGTTACCTTGGTGCATGAAAAGGAATGTGGATCCCGTGGAAGGTCCTATAGTTGTAGTAGATATCTTCCTGGTAGATCAGTTTGTAAGCAGCCTTAGTCATAGAGCTTTTCTATACTACAGATCAGCAGTCTCTGCCGGTCACAATCTGATTAATGGCTAGAGTGTGGGGTATTATGTTTTGGTTTGCAGAGTCCATAAGAGCATCAGATTAACAAGACCTCCTAGACCAAGATATGAAACCCTGTGGGATGTCAATTTGGTTCTTGGCCTTATTTACTAGATGGGCAGGTAGAAGATATTACATTAGAAAAAATGTACTATGAAATGAGCCCCTTGTTTACATCTAACCTCTTGTTGTAGAGCTTCAGATATTTAGGCATTGGAGGTAAGTAACAGGTGCTATGACCCCTTTGGAATAACTTTATCGAAAAGTTGATTTGTGCAAGAAATTGTATGTAGTGGATTGCATGAGAGAACATGATTCTCAAATGAGTGAGTTTTGACCTTATGGTGTTGACCAATTTTTGTTTTCATTTCTGAACCCTTTTTAAGTAGTTACCACAGTTTCTATCTCAAGAAGGGTGAAATGTTCCATGCAGCAGACTTGTGTTAATTTGCAAAAGGTTCACACTCATTCTCTTCTGCTACTCAAACCTTCTGGAGAGGTGGAAGTCTGGAAGATATTATGAGAACAGATTGGTCTAATGCCAATTGAACACGTCTGATGTGGTATTAGAGGGCTACCAACATGTATGATGATAGCTTCTGGTCTTGTAATGAAATTGCGATTCCCCAAATATAATGCCAAGAGAAATAGAATTTCATTAAAGACACAGAGGCTAACATTCTACCGCTGTTAGAAATGGGGTTTCTGGTTGGCTAGGGTATGCACCCCTGCTCACCCCCTTGGTATCTTGGCAGACCAGTCAGGCTTATCCCAGAGGCAATGTGTAAAGCGTTTGTGCAACACAAACACACACTAGTGACTCCCTAGGCACACCACAAAAAGAGACTCCACACGTGGTAATAGTAAAATATCCTTTGTATTGCACATAAAACACATTAGACCATAATCACATCAATCACTGAGCCACTAGGCGCTTGTCATAAATTCACATAGATCATACATCACTTTGCCAATCAGGCAATTGTCACAACAACACAAGGTAGTGCAATCTAGTAATTCCTTGGAGATTGCACACATCACAATAGCATTCTCACGGTGCACTTGTTACCAAAACACCATCACTGAACACATAGATGCCACTTCCTGACAATTGCAAGATATAAGCAACAACATCACATCAAGGAGGACACAAGGCCATTATTGTGAGGCATAATGCACAGGAATTACCAGCATAACAAGAAACACCACCCATAGGGGCACCTGCGCTCTTCTTATGGGTTATGCTGTAACTTAGTTCCCTTCCTGGTAGGCTTCTGGGCCACCTGCCCGCCTACACCAGAGAACGCGGTCTTTTCTGGGAATTCCTCCACACTCGGGAATCAGGGGCCTTCGTCAAGGTCTCACCCCGTCCCTATGCCCAGAGCCAGCACCCCCCAAGTACGAGTATGCAAGGTGGGGGCACCCTCACTTCAGGAGAATGGCCGAAAGGCAGCTTCAGCAACGTTGCAGCTTGTCAGTTAGGGGAAGCGCCTCTCACTCCGTCGCACCAAAAACAATGTTCCTCAAAAGTCCACAATGGGACCGCAGCCTGCAGACATAGGCTCAACTGTTGACACAGCGGCGGGGGAGAGGGGGAGGCCGTGCCCACCTCTGTAGGCCGTCACTCACCTGGACCTCTTTGCAGCCGTCTCCTCAGGACCATTCGCAGCCCCGCCCTGGTCTCCTCGAAGACATCTCCTCTTGCCCTTTCTAGGCGGGAGGCCATGGCTGGGAGCCCACAAGGCTCCGGTTTCTTCCGGGTGGGGCTGGTGGGATCCCGCGAGACTCCGGTTTCCTCTCGCAGTTGGGCCCCGCCCCCTTTGGATGTTAGCGTTGCCCCAGCGACACAGAGGAATGGCCGGGCCGTGTTTCCTCGCTGCTTGTGGGCTGGTTGGCAGCCCGGGGCCACAAACCAGAGCCCCAGCCACTGATAAGCCAGCAAAACGATGCAGGAGTGCGACAGGGAGAGGGAGAGCGCGTCTTCTGCTGGAGCTCTCCCCTCCTGTTGTTTAAAAAGCACAAGGGACGTGCAGCATCACCAGAGTTGCAGGGCCTCCAGCCTTCCAAGGTGCTCACCACGAGCTTAGTTGTTTGCAGAGCAATAGCGCTCACCACGCGCTACGTTTTCTGAGTACCTCAGGGCAGGATACCAAGCCCTGGGAGATCACTGGGGCAAAGCGGCAGGGAGCAGGCAACAGGCCAGCACACAGGGTCCTTGCAGGGGAACAAGAAGCAGTACTTCCTGCAAGTCAATGCAGCACGGCAAAGTTCCAGTGGCGTTTTTTTCCTGGCAGCATAAAGCTTCTCCTCTGGCCAGATGCAGTCTGTAGAGCCAGCAGTGTCCAGTTACAAGTCCACGCAGTGTCTCAAATCATGGGGTCACAGCCCCTGTACTTATAGTTCAAAAATCTTTGTTCTGGGGGGCACTTAAAACACTGTTTAGAAGTGCACAACACCCCCATTCAAATCCCAAGCCCTGGCCCCAGACACACTACAGGGGGGCGGAGACAGCATTGTACAAGGCAGGCACAGCCCTATTCAGGTGCAGGTGCAACTCCTCCCACCACTCTAAATGCAGACCAGGCCTATTCAGGTGCAAGGGAAACTCCTCCCACTTCTCTAATTGCAGACCAAGGTTTATTCAGTCTAATGCTGAGTCACCCAGGAAAGGCAGGACACACCTCAACCACCCTTGTGACTGTCTAGAGTGAATGCACATCCCCTCTCTCCTGTCAGTCTAAACCAGATGGTGAATACACATCCAGGCAGGGCACAACATCTCATAAGCACACAGAAATGCCCACTTCTAAAAGTGGCATTTCTAAAATAGTAATGACAAATCTGCTTTCACCAATAAGCAGGATTTATCACTACTATTCCAAACATACCAAGCATGATCATGCTACCCCTTTCATATTAGAAATTACCACTGAAACATATATCAGGGACTCCCCAATGCAAACCTATGAGAAGGCAGCTCACAGCAGTGAGAAACCAAACAGGCTGTTTGTCACTACCAGGACATGCCACACAGTTAAGGCACATGTCCTACCTGTCAGAAAAACTAAGAAAAGATATCAGATGGTACACTCAAGAGAAAGCGTACCCGTACCTCAATTCCCAATACTACCAAGAATGGAATCAGGGCACAAATTATCAAAATTATACAAGAAACAACAGAAGGAAGGTTATCAACTTCTCGGATACATACTCGTCAGATTCTGATGTAGACAATTCCTATGAGATGTAAGGGGCCCAACACAATTATAGATCCAACAGAGGTAGACAGACTAATCAACAGCACTTTTCAGGTTCATCTCCTTTTTTACCAAGAGGCCAATACAGAGGGAGGAACAGACGCTGGGCACAAGACAGAGGGGAGCCACAGCAGATGGCCCCACAACATCAACAACCATATTTGAAGACTCGCAATCAACAATATTGGAGAACTTAGAAAGGGCCAGTGATTGCAGTCCTAATACCCAAGACATTCTGCCCATATTTAATCTCTCGTCTGTGGATCTCATAGATGAAGAAAAGGCAATATTAGGATGAGGTCTATCTTTTGTCCCCAGCACTGGTCTCAATTCTTTTAAACTACATGAAGATATGTTTTCCTTCTTCAGGAAGGTAAGGCTTAAGAAATTTTTCATGAATAGACCTTTGGAAAACAATGAAGACAACGTATCCAAATGTAAACCCCCCTCCACGTTCACACCGACTTTAGACATGGTAGGTCCAGAAGTAAATATTTTTGAAAAAACAGTCCTGAAAGAGATCTCACGTGTCATCCACCACCCCCCCAAGAGACGATACAACTTATCACAAAAAGAGAACTTGGCCCTCAGTAACATTAAAAGTAATAAACAGTTGATAATTAAACCCTGTGATAAAGGTGGGGGAATTGTTGTTATGGATGAAATCAATTATAACAACAAAATCCTTGATATGTTATCAGTCCAGGAACATTACAGAAGATCACACCCTAGGGAGTTGGGTAAATTGAACACTCAGATTCAAAGTATCACTGAAAGAGCCTTAGAACAGGGGGCCATATGCCAAGAAGAATACACATTCCTAAACAAACCCTGCCCGGTAGTCCCAGCTCTGTATGGGGTCCCAAAGACGCACAAAAACATGGAGGACCCTCCTCTACGTCCTATTATATCTACCATAGAATCCAGTACAGAGCCCCTTTCAAAGTATGTTGACACATACTTATGCCCACTCACCAAGAACTATGCTTCCTACATTCGTGACACAGGAGACATTATTAATAAAATTGAAGGTATGCCATTGAACATCACGCAGGACATCTTAGTGACGCTTGACATTGAGGCGCTGTACACCAATATCCCTCAATGTCAAGCGTTACAAGCAGTAGCAGCCTTACTACAAAGATCTCCTGGTAACAGGCCAGATGCCTTCATACTAGAGTGCCTTGAAATAGTATTGCTGAACAACTTTTTCGAATTTAATGGACTTACATATCAACAAGTCAAAGGCACCAGTATGGGAGCTTCCTGTGCGCCAAGCATAGCAAACATCTACATGGGTGAGTGGGAATTGAAGAATGTCTTCAATGAAGCAGCTCCGTTCTTTGAGAACGTGTCCTGCTGGAGACGCTTCATTGACGACATTTTCTTCATTTGGACTGGAAAAACTGAGATGTTGCAGGAATATATCTCTTGGTTAAATGCGAGTGATACAAATTTGAGGTTCACAGCAAAATTTAGCACGGTACAGGTGGAATTTCTGGACATAGTCATCTCCGGCCGGAATGACATGTTACAAGTCAGCTTCTTTAGAAAACCAACGGCTAGGAACACCATCCTCCAACATCAAAGCTTCCATCCCTCCTGTCAGAAAGACTCTATCCCCTTTGGGGAGTTTTTGCGTATACGTCGCAATTGTACGACTATGAAAGATTACCACACACATGGTGATGAGTTGAAAAAACGCCTTTTGGCCCGTGGGTATCCACGTCGATTGGTAAGAAATGCCTTCAAAAGGGCAAAGTACTACAATCGTGATGCACTATTACAAAACACCCCTCGTGCACCTGTAGATCAAGTGGTTTGTGTCATCAACCACTCTCAACTCAACTATAAGATCAAGAATATCATTAATAAGAACTGGAAGATCCTTAATGCCAATGAGGATGAACAGCAATTGAAACCTCCTCTAGTGGCATATAGGAGAAACAGAAATCTTCGTGATACTCTAGTACATACGCAACAAGCAACAGCAACAACACTTAATCAGACCACTCTCACGGGACTTCCCCCAGTTCTGGGCAATCACAAGTGTGGCTCATGCCACTCATGTGACACGGCCATAGTGACTGATTCCCTAACATACAAAGGGAAGAATGTTAGACTCAAAGACTTAACCAACTGCAGGAGCCATAACATTATATATATGCTATTGTGCCCATGTGGACTGGCATATATAGGAGAAACGGGTCGAGAATTTAGAACTAGATATAGTGAGCATAAATCTGCTATGCATACCCAAAAATTATCAGCACCGGTCGTTCAACATTGCCTAGAAAGGAATCATACAGAAAAAGATTTGAGATGGTGTATCCTAGAAAAGGTGAAATCACAGGCAGGATTGCCTGTAGAACTCACTCGGAAGAGGAGAGACACCTTCTGGATTTTTTCTTTTAACAGCGTTAAAAAAGACTTAACGAGGAAATTTCTTGGAATGTGACTAACTGTTTATAAAAAATGGCTAATATTGCTATATTAGTTACACAACTGTATTTTCATTGTTAATATTTGTAAATTTTGTATATATAAAAAAAAAATTTGACCGACATATTGTTGGTCACTGCATGTTTTTAATTTAAAAAAATATTTTTTTTAAAGTTTAGGTCTATATATATATTGATTGTGAAATCAGTATCATAGTATCTGGCCAGTCTCATATGGGAATCTACCCTTTATCGATCACCATCTTTTTATTATTGATCCATATGCGCCTGCGGTCATATTTTGGGGCCCGGTATACTCATATTCTCAGTACATCAGGAGAATGCACTTATCATGCACGCCGCATCAATATATGCAATAGATCAGGTCTTTATCGGTTCCAGTGTGGCCGTATATTTTAAATATTCTAAGATGGCGCCACTTCTGTCGCTTTTCAGCATTACAATGGACTTTCTACCTTACGGGACGCCCCCCGCGTGACGATATGTCGGTCACGTGGGTTTACGACAGTACGCAATCGCCTCTACAAAATGGCGTCCTCAGGCGAGAGTTTACAGTACGTCGGGAAAATCTAATGAGAGACACGGAGGCTGGTTGATCTTTGCCGTGGTAAGTGAAATACTCCACGTTAGCCGACCTATACCTAGTCTTTGTTAATGTTTGGGAGGTATAAAGGGGCCGGGAAAGATAAAAAGATAAAATAATGTGTCAGCTAAGGTGTATTGACCCCTTAGTAAATGCTGACCCCTATTGAAAGATGGCGTGTTTGCTACAGCGGTAATTCGAACACGCACAGTAGGGCCCTATGGGGATCTACGCAGTATGGCGATGGTGGCGGTTTTTGGGTCCATCACTTAGTTAACCACACACGTTACGAATTTTAAATGGACTTAAAATTCAAAGTTGAACATCAAGATAAGCGTTTTTCACTCCTACTTCAGGGTATGCGGTGCAGCATGGGGCTATATAACATTACCGCTTACGCCTATTAGAAAGCCATGCGTTATGCGGCTGGTAATTTAAATACAAATGTTCATTTATCAATCAATCAATCAATCACAGAATTTGTAGAGCGCACTACTTGCCCGCGAGGGTCTCAAGGCGCTGGGGAGAAAAAAAGGGGGGGGGGTGTGCTGCTACTGGTCGAACAACCTACTATTTACAACTAATTCTCGTACTACAGGGATTCCCTGAGTGGGACTGCGTGAAATAAATACTGTCTACTCCCCGGAACATCTTTGTATTCACGAAATATAAATACTGCGAAGAAACTCATCCACGGAGTGGACATCTTTTAGGTGTGTAAAAAAAAACATATAAAATTGGCTGTAATTTCGTTTAGCCAGATACTCTGTCAGACACTTATAGATATTAATTTTATTATAGGAACCCACTTATGTTCATTGAATTCAGATGTATGGAGCCTCTACCATGAATACATAAGAATGAAAAATTAGAAGTGATTAGGTAAGGCCTTTGATTTTGCAACTATAGCTTCTCCCATATACAACCCACGACCTCAAAAGTACTAAAACATCTTATTACCTTGTTGTAGTACCATTGCATAGTGGTTGAATCCAACAGTACAGGCACTTCCCAGATTCCAGGTGTATGAATACACCCTCTGTGAGTATAAGTGCCCTGAGTAGATACCACACTGGGCAGGAGAGGTCACATTAGGAGATCCTTTTTTGCTTATCTATATGGCACATCACTATCATATTGCATGAGTTTTCCTTCTCTTTTTTCTTTTGCTGTTTAATAATCCTTTCTTACATTCTGATTCACCGTTATGATTAATTGTCAATGAGTGAGGCCAGACTTATAGGTTAAAAGCTTTCTCACCCGCACAAGTCTTTCCTGACGCTCCCCCATGTAAGTAGGGGAAACCTCAGGTAATGTTTGCACGTGGCACATTTAATGTTGGATTTCATCTTGGTGGAGGTTGTATGATAAATAATCAAAGAATTGTTTTACTCTAGTCCAATCAACATTTGTATAAATTTCATAGTGTATGGGCTTACACAATTACAATTCATTGTTTGTATTCTCCCTGTTTGGTTGTTACGAACCATTCTATTTGGCATGGTCCTGAGGAAGGTGGTCTGTCATCTGTTTCTATCCCACCGAAACGCGCGTCGACCTTCTGGCCAAACCCTGTTGTACCAGTTTATACGACAGGGCTGTGGAGACCAATTAGTTCTAAGTCTCCCCATGATCCAAATATGAATATTGGTTGTTTTTGGGTGATGTATGAATGTGTTTGGTTGTGATTGAGTGAGTTTGTGAATCGACATAAAGGAAAACTGTTTTGTATTATTTTTCCAGAGGTCCGGAGCCACATGGTATATTTTGTCTACCATGGGTTGTGAGTGTGTAATTATGTATAAAAAATACTACATATAAATGAAAATGTATGTTTTTATGGTCTTATATCAAAAAAATGAATGGAAAAAAAATTACATGTATCTTGAGATAACTATTTTTGAACAATAAAACTATGACAAATAAATTATATTGTCAAAGTGTTGAATTGTGTAAATAATAATGTGTAGCCCATACTAGATGTTATTCTAAAAAGTTAAAGAAATAGAGGTCGTGAGGGAGTTTGTCATATATTTTACATGTCCTACCTTTTACTTACACAGCACCCTACCCATAGGGCTAGCTAGGGCCTACCTTAGGGGTGACTTATATGTAGTAAAAGGGGAGTTTCAGATGTGGCAACCACCTTAAATGCCATGTCACTGCGGCAGTAAACTGTA
The DNA here is from genome assembly GCA_963921515.1 of Calotriton arnoldi. Taxonomy (NCBI): domain Eukaryota; kingdom Metazoa; phylum Chordata; class Amphibia; order Caudata; family Salamandridae; genus Calotriton; species Calotriton arnoldi. Next base: position 753,701 of record CAWUFW010005661.1, read on the forward strand.
CGCGCCTGCTCTGCAGTTGCAGAGGCCTGAGACGGTTTGAAAGGCTACTTCGGTGGGTGGCGTAAGCACCCCTGCAGGCCCACTAGTAGCATTTAATTTACAGGCCCTGGGTATATGGGATACCACTGTACAAGGGACTTACAGGTAAATTAAATATGCCAAACAGGTGTAGACCAATCTTACCAAGTTTACAGGAGAGAGCACATGCACCTTAGCACTGATCAGCAGTGGTAAAGTGCCCAGAGTCATAAAACCAACAAAAACAGGTCAGAAAAAATACAGGAGGAAAGCAAAACGTTCTGAGATGACCCTTCAAAAAGGGCCAGTTCCAACACCCGCCCTCCCACCCCAATCTGGTGGCATCTTTTTTCTTGATTATATATAAAAATATATTTTAAAAAACCATAAATTGGTAAATAAAGTATTTAGAAATTGATATATTTATTTGCGTGTGTAAGTGATTATCTTTGTATTTGAAAGCTTTTATTGAAAGCTTTGTTTAGATTGAGACTTTCACAGTTCCTAATCTTTTCAGATAATACTCAATGGCACACAGTTCCCGTAAAAAGTTGCACAGCTGCTGTAAGAAGTTACATCATTGCTGTTTACTCAATCCTCGTTTAACAACAAAGGAGGGAACAAGTTTTGCATTTTAAACAGGAAGATTGTTCAGCGCATGGACTACTCATACTGTGTGGATGTTCTATTCTAGATTGCTTTTGTTCTGTGATGTAAAGTTCTTTCAAGTGCTGCGTGGAGTGGCATTAAAGGAATAATGCATAATGTTAGCCTCCATGTTTTTAATGAAATTCACAATCTCTTGGCATTTTATTTGGAGAACCGCTATTTCTGGTCGAGAGGGATCCAGTGTATTTCCTACAGGATTGGGGTGACATGGACATTCTTTAGCATTTTGCTGATCTGTTGCCGAACATACGATGCCTTGCAAATGGGCCAGGGTGATGTTGGAAAAACATATTAGGGGGATATCAAAATAGCTGGTACTACCTGCTATAAACCAGAAAGATGTTGGTGATGGATCACTGACAGAATATCGACGACAGGAATATCGACCTACACAAATATCGTGTTCAAAATATCGATGTCAAGAATATCGACACCCTATCTTTACAATGGTAAGTACAAAAATATCGAAACAAAAATATCGTTGTTAAAAATATCGTTGTTCAAAATATCGTTTTTTAAAAATTTCTAATAAATAATTTTAAATATATTAAATAATACATATAATTATTAAAAACTTTGGGGCCTATTAGGATGGCGGGCGGACTTTCGTCCGCCCGACACCCTAGCAGTGCTGGGACCGGCCGCCAGTGGTGCAGTGGTCCCGCACCGGCAATTAGGATGCCACCGTCACGGTGGTGGTGGCATGCCCCATCCAAAACATTGTGGCGGGCGGCGCTGTGAGCACCGCCCGCCACAATGCCATAACTGCACCTTGTGCACTTGCATGCACAACTTGGCAGGCACCGCGCGGAGCCTGCCACGTTGCGCATGCCAATGCAGGGGGGTACCATAGGTACCCCCCATGTGCACCCCCCACACCCCAAAACCCTGGGGGCCCGCAAAGTGCCCCCAAATGCAGGGAAAGGCTGCTCTCAGCCTGTATGCTAATATGGATGGCGGTGTCTTCCAGACACCGCCACCATATCCAGCCCCTTTTCCGCCCGGTCGACTGGTCGACCGGCGGAAAACCGGCGGACGGTCTTTCCGTCCGCCGGGGTCCCCCCGCCATAGTAATATGGCGGGGAGGAAATGGGTGGCGGGCGGTGTATAATGGCGGGCGGATCGCCTACCGCCATACGGGCGGTGGCGATCCGCCCGTCATCGTAATGACCCCCATAGTTAGAATTATTAAAAATTTTTAAAAATTATAAATAATAAATGTAATGTAAAAATAAATTAAACATACATATGTAAAAATTATTATATATATATTTACTTAATAATATTAATAAATAATGTTTATAATAAATTATAAAATGTTAGAAACATAATACAAATTATAAATAAATATATATATACATACACCTGTAACATAAACATAAAAATAAAATATATATATAATAAATTAAAATATTAAAATAATTTTTAAATTTTAAAACAACATTTTACACTACATTAACTGAAACAGTAGTGAAAATGTTGGATAGCGTAGGGGATAAAATTACTATTCCCACTCCAGTAAATGCAAGAGTAGGGAAAGTGTTGGATAGCGGAGGGAATAAAATTACTATTCCCACTCCAGATAGTGCAACAGTAGGGAAAGTGTTGGATAGCGGAGGGGATAAAATTGCTATTCCCACTCCAGCGAGTGCAACAGTAGGGAAAGTGTTGGATAGCGGAGGGGTTAAAATTACTATTCCCACTCCAGCAAGTGCAACAGTAGGAAAGTGTTGGATAGCGGAGGGGAATAATTTACTATTCCCACTCCAGCAAGTGCAACAGTAGGGAAAGTGTTGGATAGTGGAGGGGAATAATTTACAATTCCCACTCCAGGGAGTGCAACAGTAGGGAAAGTGTTGGATAGCGGAGGGGATAAAATTACTATTCCCACACCAGCAAGTGCAAGAGTAGGGAAAGTGTTGGATAGCGGAGGGGAATAATTTACTATTCCCACTCCAGCAAAGTAATGAACATTAATTAACAAATAATTAAAAATAATTTACCTCCCACCATATTTCCCTATAAATAACCCCACCAATGTTGTAAAAGATAACACAATTAACATAATAAATTAACAATTAATTAATTAACTAATAACAATTAACAAGCAAATTAAAAACAATCAGTAATAAATTAATTATCAGAATTAACACTATTAAATAAAATTAAATAAATAATATATAAAAAATATTAAAAATAATATTAAAATGTAATTACTTCCCACCCTACTCCCCTATCATCCCACAACATGCTCTTTAAAAAAAGACACAAATAACATAATTAATAATTATTAATTACCAATTTATAACTAATTAATAACAAATTAATAACCACATTTAACAATATAAAATATTAAATACATAAATATCAATTAATAAAAATTATTAATTAATTAATTATAATTGAATTACTTCCCACCCTACTCTCCTATAAACCCACAACCCACTCCTAAAAAAATAACACAATTAACATATTTACCAATTAATTATTAATAATTAATAACCAAGTAATAACTAATTAATAACAAATTAATTATCACAATTAACAATATAAAATATTAAATACATAAATATGAATTAATTACACATATTAATTAATTAATTATAATTAATTTACTTTCCACCCTATTCCCCTATAAACCCACAACCCGCTCCTAAAAATGACACAATTAACATATTAACCAATTAAGTATTAATAATTAATAACCAATTAATAACTAATTAATAACAATTACATTATCACAATGAACAATATAAAATATTAATTACATAAATATTGATTAATAAAAATATTAATTAATTCATTATAATTAAATTACTTCCCACCCTATTCCCTTATAAACCTACAACCCGCTACGGAACTAAAACGCAAAATGTAATTTTTTAAAAATTAATAACTTCTAAAAAAAAATTATAAATGTATTCTAATTAAATTACTTCCCACCCTATTCCCCTATAAACCCACAACCCGCTACGGAACTAAAATACACAGAAATTAATTAACATAAAATTAATTACTTCTAAAAATTTCACACATACATTACAAAAATAGGCTATACTTATACAAAATAATTACATCACATACTTTAAACACACATAGTAAAATACAAAACACTAAAATGAATGTCGATATTATTAACAACGATATTTTTACTAACGATATTACTAACTTCGATATTAAAAAAAACAATATTTCTTACCTTCATGTCGATATTCTGGTCAACGATATTCTTGCATGTCGATGTTGTGCCACCTCGATATTAAAAACTCGATATTCTGTCACATCCAGTGGCGGTGCGTCCATTGGGGGCGTTGCCCCACTAATGCCACAGCCCCATCGTTCTACTACTGACGCTAATTGCAGCAATCTTGCAATTAGCATCAGAAGTAGAACACGGACGCTGAAGGGGGTGGGGCTGCATCAGCACTCTCCGGGTTGAGTGACAGCGGACAGCGCAATAGTGCGCATGTTCGTTTTTGGGCTGATCATTTTTAAGATCAGCCCGAACATGCGCACTAGCCTTCCCCTTAAGAGACCGAGGGTTGCTTCATGCGCAGCCCCCGGTCTCCTAACGGGCAGGGAGTATCCCTGCCCTCAGCCAATCCTGGCTGGAGCAGCGTCTGGATTGGCTGAGAGCCAGGGGTTGCCAGCCACTCACGCAAGACGTTGAGAAGGCGCCATTCCAACGCACCGGACCCCGGCCCAGGAGCAGACAGCAGAGGCGTCGCGGACCCGCCCGGTCAGGTAAGTTTAAGTTTTTTTTTTTACTTTATTTTTAAACCCCCCCTCCGGCCCCCCCCCCGCAACCCCACCCGCGACCATTGCGAGCCGCGACTGTCGGTGGTATGTGGTGCCGTGCCGAAGGGTCACTGACATATCCCAGGGTCTGTGTTAGGTCCATGCAGGTCTCTGTGTTCTGCAAATCGTATTTCCCTATGTTTGGATGTTTGGGGCAATTCAGGTAATAATGGGTAGTAGGGGCCAAGCCAGGCCCGCTCGATAGTGGGGGCAAGGTTTCTAGGGAAGTCCCCACCCCCCAACATGAGGCAGACAGGGGCTTTTGACCACTCCAACCAGAGATTCGGGAGTCTTCACAGCCCCCTGGCCATGTCTGCGACAGGCCCTCACGGCTCTCAATATCCGGCAGGCGCACCTCTCCTGAGTTGGGTGAATTCAACAGAGGGAGGCGGGAGCTCGGGACAAGCCACGGCCACTCACTAGTGACCCCCCCCCCAAGTTCCATCACCTTTATGGAGTATGAGTATCACACCCTGGAGCACTCGTTTCGGTTTAAGTATCACACCTAGGAACACAGTCATATTTCTTGGGTATGAGTATTCCATTCAGGAAAATAGTCTCACGCAATTTGGTTTAGTCTGTAGCGCAGTCTTGTCTGCTTATGAGTCTCGGGTCACTTGATTGCTTCAGAAATCCCCTCTGTTTAGTGATCTAGCGGTGCCTTGAAGGGAACAGCTGTAACGTGCCTTATTATCTTAAGCAGAATTACATCGTTATTCACTTATGAAAAGAGGTTTGTCCGATTGCGCACTTTGTATTAGGATATGATGTGGCATTATGCGCATATTGTTCAAAGAATTTCACATTTTCATCTGCGTAGTCTGAGGTAATTTTCGAAAAAAATGCTTGTCTTTTTCTTCTGCAGGCCATGATGGTAAATTACAACGTATGCATTACTTCCCCATATCGGAATGTGTGCATGTGAAAGGCAGTAATCAGCAATGTTGTCACTCTGTAAACAGCCCATGCTATAGCTATTGTAGTTCACACTTTGAGACAATACCAGCTTTCTATTTTCAATAATTTAAGTAGATTGTCCACCGTGGTGGCAATTTCCATGATCAGTCCACAATGTTGCATCTACTTGTTTTGGTCTCCTTGTCTATGGTGACACTCACAGCCCTACAGTGGATAACGCAGCCTTGTTGTTAACTACTTATGTGCACTTCTATATGTGTAGATTTCTGTGTGTATCACTATATATTTCTTTTACTGTAGCCTTCCCATTCTAGGTACCCTAGATTCAGTAGATTGTATATAGACCCTTCACTAATGTATATCATTTTAGTTGATAAAGGATTTCTTGATTGTGCACAACTTCAGCACAAATACTCTTTTTGGTCTGTGAGCAAGAGTACCAGCCTTACCTCATTTCACGGGAACTTAAGCAGCACACATTGCTGACTGGGAAGGCCAGGGCACAGACTATTTTTATGGCGAGAGTGCTGAACATGTAAGCAGATGTTAGAAAAATGTAAACAGAACCACGGCAAGCAAAGATAGAAGGTTTCAGTTTTATTTTTACCTATTTCCCATTCGAGTTAAACATTAGTTTACGCAGAAAAGGCTTCTGTAACAGGTTTTGGGTTAACGTACTATCTGTTTTAATGTTTTGTGCTTTTCACCTATTCGTTGATGCTTGCAGATAAAATGAGCGCCACCAAGTGGGGTGATAGCAAAATGTGTGAGGCAAATTTGTGCTTTATTAAAACATCTGGTGTCGTTAGTCAAACAGTGCTTTATCCATAAAATGAAGTAAGTGAAGTGGCCAGTAGAAGCGACATGTTCCACTTGCTGATATTTTGTTCCTACTGCTATGGTCTTAGCACTAGAAGTCAAGGGTAAAAAATATTTTACGAACTTCTGGTATACTGACTATGACTTGGACAATGCTTCTTTCGCTTGGATACTAGTATATGCCAGGTTCCTTTGTTGTCACTTACTCCATATCTTTAGAACTGAAACAGAATTTAAATAGATGCTGAACAACTGGAGACAGGACTGCACAGTCAGGGAGTTTCCTTCCTAAGAGCTGTCACATCACCGGTGTCTGGTGGTTCTGCTGTTGTTTGCTGCAGTTATCTTTTAATCATTGATAGGTCGATTAGTTATGAAGTGTTATTGCTGTGGCCAGCGCTCTTGTCGAAGCATTTGGCTGGTGTTCTGGTTTCTTGCCTTCCCATTTCCTGGCATGTTGTGAGTACATTAACTCTCCATCAGCACAAAACATTTTTGCTCCCTCTGTCGCTTTGTCATGTTCTTCATTATGTTGAGTCTCAAGATGTCAAAGAGCAAGAGGCGCGCGTGCCTGTGTATGTCTGTATGTGTGTGTTTTGGTATGTGTGTCTGTATGTGCGCCTGTGTGTGTGTATTTGTGCTTTTTTGTACATGATGCTTTTTTTTTGTTTTTACAATGCGCTTAATGCATGTGTGGATGGTCTATGAATGTTCCTAATTTTGTCTGAAAATGTAATGAAGAAACAGGATGGGGAACTCATTTTCTGGGGATCACTCTCTTTGTTAAGTGGGGAAACTGAGATTAGAATGTTAATGCATTTTAGTTTCAGCAGGACTTCACCTATGAACATACCCTCTGCAGCGGGCTCTATGTGTGTTTGCAGCTCTAGTCTCTGTGCTTCTCAAATTTGCTTGAAAATGCACCCTTTACCCACTCTTTTTTCAAAATTTTCTCGGGGGGAAAACCCCCCCGAACCCACCTTAAAACGTTCGGGCGCGCTCGCTACGCTCGCGCGCCACGGTGCACTCCGACAGAAACTTTACGCCTCACCACTTTCAAATGTCACCAGCCACCACTGGTCACATTGATATTCCAACATCGATATTCTGTCTGTGCACCACAGCTGGTGTGTTTGCAAAATCCATTTCCACAGAGGCAAACGTCTGACAATATTGTACTAGCTTTTAATTTTTATGTCCTGCCATAGGGCCACACGCTAAAAGAAAATCTTTGTACGTGAGCGTCAAAAAATAAGGGTTGGCTGGGAGTCCAATAAAATGCGTCCCTGCACCATATGAAAACTGAACATAATGTAAAATGCTTATGCAAAGGTTTTAGGCTAAAAATTAGTATTTTAATCGCAGGCACATCGCATGTCCCGGGCAGAGATGAAAAAATTGGATTTATACTTGCACATACAGGGGCAGGGAAGTGTCTCTGTGACAAATAATTGAGACAAGTTCTTTTTTCACCAGTTTGTACAAGTTCAATTTTTGCCACATTGCAGCAAGTGTCACGAACAACTTGGGTAAACAGAAGCAAATCATTTTCTTATGTGTTGTGAATTAGCATATCTCTGCTGCATATTCTCATTTATAGGTTCAAACCCTATTTCCACTTCCATTTTACATATGAAAATCGGGGGATTTTGCAGTTCCAAATCTTTCCCTGCCCACCTTTTGCTCCCTATGGCCAACTTGCCTTTGGCATGTTGTTAAACACAGAATAAGGTGTAGACGGGCAGAGTGAGTTACACCAAGGGCCTCTCGTACATTTTTGTTTTTTTTGTTTTTTGTGGGTGCAAGTCCATCAGCATCCAAATAAAATTTTGCAAATTACTTTCTTGAACCCTAGACTTTGAAATAAACAATAGAGTGTATGACCTGTCGTTTGGAAGTGAATAGATCACAGTTTGTCAGCACTAGAAAGGGGTTCCAGATAGAAAATGCTCTACGCTCCCATAATAAGGTAAGAAAGCGCTATGCAAATACCAATAACATAACATTAAGAAAATTAGAAGCTCTCCATTTAAAATATTGCTAGTAAAAGCCATATTGTATTTAGGGTGCAGAAGATTCAACTGCACCAATGACTGTAGGAACAACACCTTTTGGTCATCTTAGAGCAAAATAGGCTTCACTAACGTCCTTGTACTTCCATAAGGCTCAGAGATTGGGTTGCAAATATGCCTTTTTATAATTGAAGTGCCCCTGGCATCTAATAATTCTAACAGTTTAATTAAAATATTAAAGATTTGTCAGTCTTAATAATATAAGAATTAACTCAAGCATAATCAAAGTGTACGACATAGGGGTCGATTCCGATTCGGGCCGGAAATTTCTCCGACCGAGCCGGACCCGGAGAGATTTCCGACCGAATCGGACCCGTGCAGTCCGACCGAACGAGTACGATGCGTCCGTATGTTATCGGACTCGAGTCGGTCGGACTCCCATTGATGTCAATGGGAGCCGGTCGCACAACGCGTACGCGGGCTCCCATTGACTCAATGGGTGCGAGTCGGACAAGGGCGCCCCCTACAGCGGGTACGCGGCGAAGCGATTCGTGCCGTACACGCACAGGTAGGGGGACCCATGGGTCCCCCTGTGTGCGACTCGCGCGGCTACGCGCGACAGGGGGTCCGACACGGACCCCCGAGTACTGCTCCGACTGCTCTTACGAGCCGGAGTGCGCGGCTCGGTCGGACTGCTCGCGGCGTGCATCGTACTTACCCGGCCGGGAAACGTCTCCATTGCGCGGTGCGAGTCGAGTCCGAGCGAGTCGGTCGGAGCGGTTCGAGCCGGGAGCGAGTCGGTCGGAGCGGTCGGGACGCCCGGACGAGTCGGTCGGCGATTTCGCATCGTACTCGCTCGGCCGGACCCGCGTACGGTTCGGTCGGGAAACAGGGCTCCGAATCGGATCCGGTAAAGCCGAATCCGATTCGGAGCCCTACCGGCCGAGATCGGAATCGGCCCCATAATGTTATGTCTAATTCATTTCTATATTATGGCCCATTGTGTCAGATTTTAATACAAGCCTAATGTTGTCCCTTGTAATATTGCAAGGGTTCAGATGGTCGTGTAGGTTCAACGTGCCAGCATTAAATACTGCCCTGCATTCTTTTAGTTTTCTTATGCAAATATATGCAATTCTCCGTGAGATTCATACAGTAGAGAATATATAGGTTTTTGAAGTGTAAGTTTGCTAAACATACAAATAGCCCTTTTTACTGAGTGCAAAAACATTTTTCAAATTCATATAACTTGGCTTTGAACGTCCAAAACGATTTACTTTCACAAAGATTGTTGTGTGAGTAAATCTACACATAAGGTTTGGGAGTGGAGGTTGTAGGCCTGGAATGCCCTCTGAGTTTGTGCGCACCCACAGACTTGCAGATTCCTCTCTGACCTCCTCCCTTTTTTCAAAAGTTCTGATATTTGCTCTTGAAAAAGGCAGGAGTATCGTTTCCAGGAGAGAGAGGGCTTTTCCAAGATTTCCATCCAGGACTTCACCTTGGCTCATGAGTTGGAGGTCACAAGGTACTCTCATCCTTCAAAAAAGCATCTGTAACATGTGACTCATCAATCTGTGGGGGATATGTACAATGAAGTGGTGGAGCGTGTCGTTAGCCTCCTGGGCTTAACGACACGCTCCGCCACTTCGGAAACGCAAGGCTGCACCATATTTACAAGAATGTGGTGCAGCCTTGCATTTCCCCCTGCGATGGCGCTAAGTTTAACAACTTTGCGCCAACGCAGGCACCCTTGCACCAGAGTGCAAGGGTGTCTGTGTGCAGGGGAGGATTGGTTATGTGTAGGAAGGTGTCCCTTCCTGCACATAAACAATCCTAAAATGCCATTTTGTAACTTTCATCTGTGCTGCTTCATGCAGCACATATGAAAGTTACAAAATGGCATTTTTTAAAAAGGTTTGTTTATGTACAGGAAGGGGCACCTCCCTGTACATAAACAAACAATGGCATTTTGCTTTTTCCATGTGTGCTGCACAAGGCAGCACACATGGAAAAAGCAAAAATGAGGAGAAATAATGCATTTCTCCTCGTTTCGCTAACTTAAGACCAGGATTTTCCTGGTCTTAATTTTGGCGCTGCCTCCTATGTACGCCACCCTTGTACATAGGGGCAGCATCAAATACAATGGGTGCTGCTGTGGAATGCCCACCGCAACACCCACTGCACGCCCCTTTCACGCTAAACATAGCGTGAAAGGGTGCCTTATGTACAAGGCAGCGTTAAGCCACGTTAAGTAGCTTAACGCTGCCTTGTACATAAGGCAAGGCCCCTATCGCCACGGGAACGTCACTTTGCCCCTATCGCCACGGGAACGTCACAAAAAGTGACATTCCCGTGGCGATAGGGGCTTGTACATATGCCCCTAAGAGTCCTGACCTGCTAGGGGAATGGATGAATCAGTGGTTGCTGCTCCTTCCGGTCCTGGATCAGCTGCACCTTATTGCCATTCAGACGTGATCACCCAGAACATCATTTAGATGGACGTTTGCTGTAAATAGGGTGATAAGACACAGAAACAACACATGCCTGGAGAGCTCTGGTGTAATGGCAGTTTAAGTCATAAGGAAAGCAATGTTTTGTTCAGAAGAGGCATTTGGATGATTTTCATCCAATGACATTGTCAACTGTAAAGTGGATGCAACTGTGAAGAATTGCCAGACGAGTAGTCACAAAGGAGAGCTCCAGATATCTCACTGGAACATGTTATTACCCCAAACAAAACTCTCTTCTGCATTTACTGATTAATACCGTACTTGCAGTTTTAGATAAACCACTGGAAGATGCAGGGGTCACAGAGTGGACAAAGCCACTTTGTGACGTAAACAAACAGCCTTAAATGAGCAAATTGCAAACAGAAGGCAGACAGTATTAACCCCCTCCTTGCCTTAGGAACGGTGTAGGACATAATGCCACAAACATAGGGAGCTTTCAACAAATTAAGTAATGTGTAATGAATATCATTTAGGGTATATATTGTTTTCAAATTCAAATAAACTTTATTCAGTTACAGAAGCAACCATAAAAGCAAACATAAAAAGATACAGTAAAATATTTACAGATGTTCATTTCACAATCTGCTACTCAAAAAGTGACAAAGTGCATAAATATTAAAAATCGAGAAAAAAAAATACTAGCATGATTCAAGACCAAACTATCCAGTCAATGAAATTCTTTTGAACCTATAGTACATGTAACATACATGAAATAACGATAAAATCAATCGATTAAAATAACATTGTGTTACGTGAGCGAACAGCTGCATGAAGGAAAGAACTTACACAAAAACATGTATATTCATCTAGCAGCTGGAGGAGGAAATGATAGGCTGGAATACACTGTCTATAATTTCTTGATTTCATTAGATAAACTAAAAATCGTTTTGTGCACAATTTATAAAAACCACAGAAAAATAAAAATAAAACATATATTGTATTCATTCTAATCATATCATAACTGCTAAGTTATCCATTACAATGATTAAATCTGTATACATAGTATATAATTTACACTGGCACATAACAAACACTACTTATTATAAAGCACAAAAGTGTGTGTACTGATTGGTGGTCCATAGTGTGGCTCCTCATTTACACCCTGCAAGAAATTCTCTGACAGGCCTGTTTTTATTTTTAACATCCTCAACAGTCCTGTGGTGAGTGGATGTGAAGTGTCTGTCTGTTGTACTTTTCTTCTTAGAGGCCAAGGCTTCTTCTCTGCCCTTGTTGTGATAGGATATCTTCCTGGTTGTGGGCCCTAAAAAAGAGGAGGTTCACAACATCTCCTTGGACAACATATAAAGTCAAATAAGGTCTGTGCTGTGTTGGCTTGCCTGTCTTCAACATGTCTACGAGAAATTCAATATGTTTGGTTTTGCTTTTGCTTTTAGGAGATTTAGTGAAGTTTTCTCTATGATAAGGTCTCAGCTTACCGATCTTGTTAAAATAACTGTTTGTTTCACTGAAAGAATCCAAAAAGACATTCTTTTTTTTTATTATTATATCTCTTTTTATTAACACAGCTCATGAGACCATACAACATGTATTTGCAGCAACAGTTCATTATTACACCGAATACATATATCCACAGGGGGTAGAAGCATGGGAGCCCCGCTCTGGGGAGTACCAATGACATTTCCTCTCACTCATCTCCGGTTGCCCCAGGATTTCTATATCGCTTCCAGGGCGCCCAGACCTTTCCCCATTTTTTGGCACACCCCCTGCTTTTGTACACAACTGCTTCGGCCCTTTGGCACCAGTCTAGGTCTCGCTTCCAGTCTTCTAATTGCGGGGGTGCCTGCTTCCCCCAGCATCGGGCAATGTTACGTTTTGCCACCCCCGCCGCCAGGACCAGCCAGATTTCTGCGTACCGGGGCCAGGCTTCTTCGCCCTTGATCATTAAAAGCAGCCACTTCGGGTCGATTGGGACCACTTTCCCCATCACTCTGGACAGAGTGTCTGTAACCCCAGCCCAGAATGATGCTATCTCAGGGCATTCCCACAGGATATGGAAGAAGGATCCTTCTTGGTGGCACCCCCTCAGGCAGAGCCCCGATTGAGTTCTACCCCATTTGTGAAGGAGTGTGCGGGGATAGTATGTGCGATGCAGGATTTTCAACTGTACCAGTCGGAATCTGGCTCGTATTGCTACCTCTCTGGGGCTTTGTAGCGCCTCTTGCCAACTTTCGTCAGTGATACTGCCCAGGTCAATAGACCACGCTGTTCTTAGAGAGATCAATGGGTCTGGGCTGTTGTTGAGCAACTTCCGGTAAATCGTGGATGTGGGCTTTCCCTCACTAGGATCAAGCAGTAACCGGTCCTCCAATGGGGAGTACTCCGGTATGGATGCGCCCCTCTGCACGTGTACCCTGAGGGCGTGAACTAATCTGATGTATTGGTATCGTTGTGACTGGTGCATATCATATTCTTTCTGCATGTATTCGAACGAGCGGGGGGAATCACCCTTCCAGATGTCTCCCAAATACTCGATGCCTATTAACCGCCACCCCCCGAAACCCGTCAGAGCGGTCACCTCTCGGAGCTGGGCCCCCAACCAAAGCGGGGTCCTACCGGTCAGCTTACTTTCCCACCCAAGGAATCTATTGGCATCCTTCCAGCATTGCACCACCACCCTAGTGTGCTCTGGCCAACCCAGCAATGGCTTCCTGGCGTAGAGAAGGGACTCACAGTTGCTGCCGGTCATGACCATCCTGTCCACCCGGTATGCCGGCTCGTTACAGTCGGCGTATACCCAGTCGTTTACAACCTGTAGTTGCGACGCCCAGTAGTACAACTTTACGTCCGGGATTGCCAGGCCACCATCAAACACCCCCCTTTGCAGTTTGTGAAGCGCAATCCGCGGGGACCCTCCATCCCACAGCAGTGTGCGGACTGCCTGTGCGATCCGTTTAAAAGAGTGCGGGGGACCGGAAATGGCGTGTTTTGTCAAATGTAAAGCAGTCTCGGCAGAGTTAGCATTTTGAATAGAGCCGCGCGGCCCATAAGCGTAAGCGGGAGGGATCGCCAGTGGCTCACATCTGTGTCCAGGCGAGACAGTTGGGGCTCGAGGTTCTTAGTCAGGAATTCGGTCTTATTTCGGGTAACATGGATCCCCAAGTATTTAAACCCGTCAGTTACTACCGGAGCCGAACAGCAAGATGGGAGTCGCGGGGGAGGGCCAGAGAGTGGAAAGACCACCGACTTCGCCCAGTTTATGGTGTAGCCGGAGTAGCTGCCGAACAATTCGAAGATATGCAGTACAAGGGCCAACGAGTGGTACGGCCGAGCCAGGTACATTACAATATCATCCGCGTATAGAGACACGCGCTCTTCCCAGCCCCCCGGTGTAACAATGCCCCATATCATGGGGTCTCTCCTTATCCAGTGTGCTAGCGGTTCCAGAGCTAGGGCAAACAGGAGAGGGGACAGGGGGCAACCCTGTCTGGTGCCCCTCCTCAGGGGAAAGGATCTAGACACCGCCCCATTGACTCTTACTCTGGCCACTGGTAGTACATATAACAATTTCACCCAGCTACAAAAGATCGGCCCGCATCCCAGCCGCTGTAGAACCATGAATAGGTAGGGCCATTCAATACTGTCGAAGGCCATAGAGGCGTCCAAGGCCACCGCCGCCGCCTGGGTGAACCCGACTCCTTCTGTCAAGTGGAGTACCCCGTACAGCCTCCGTAAGTTATGGCGGGTGCTCCTCCGGGGCATGAACCCGGATTGATCTATGTGCACTAGGTCCGTTATAACTGACACCAACCGCTCTGCCAGGACTTTGGCTAGGACCTTAGCCTCCGCGTTTATTAGTGAGATCGGACGGTATGAGTCACACCGGTCTGGGGGCTTCCTGCTTTATGGATTGTCACTATCATGGCTTCCCTCTGGTCCGGGGGAGCCGCCCACTTCGCGTGCCTCAGTGAACATCCGCAGCAGGGGAGCTCGTATCACCGCCGCCTGGCGTTGGTAAATCTCGATCGGGAGCCCATTGGGCCCGGCCGCTTTACCGGACTGTAGAGCGCTCAGAGCTATTCCTAGTTCCTCCTCTGTGATATCGGCCTCGAGCCTCTCTCTTGCCTCCGAGGACAGCATGGGCAGCGCGAAGTCGCGCAGGAATTCCTCGCAGTCCGATTCGGTCCTCGTGCAGACCGGCGAGTAAACCCTCTCGAAGTGGGCCGCGAACGCTTCGGCCATCTCCCCACTAGTGGAACACAAGGTCCCTGATTCATCTCGCACCCCGGATACCCAGGAGCGCTCTCTGTCTCGGCGCTCCAGCCACGCTAGTAGCTTCAGCCCCTTATCCCCAACGTCGTACAACCGATGTTGTGTGGCCAGTGCATATGCTCGCGCCTCTCCCTCCGCCAGTGCCTTAAGGTCCCTTTGCTTCAGAGCCAAGTTGTGTCTCAGCTCCGCCGACCCCGTCAATGCGGGATCACGGGTTAGTGTCTCTACCTCCAGCTCAAGCCGTCGAATCTGTAGGGATTCCTCTTTTTTCTGCCCCCCAATTAATGCTTGCGCCTGTCCCCGCAGAACTGCCTTGTATGCCTCCCACATGGTGACCTGGGAGTCCACAGAGCCCCGATTCTCCTCAAAGTATAACTGGGACCCCTCGCGAAGCTTGTCACTTATGACCGGATCTCGGAGGCGCCAGGGGTCTATTCTCGGATATGCAGCCCTATTCACCTCTGGGCCTCGGAGGGTAACGCATACTGGTGAGTGGTCTGAGATCCCACGCGCCATGTGCTTGGTATCCGTGAAGTCCCCCATATGTGTGAGTCGGGTAAAAAAATGGTCAATTCTGGAAAAGGACCCTTGTCTAGCCGAGTAAAACGTGTATTCCCTGAGCTGAGGGTGGTGTGCCCGCCATATGTCGCACATGCCGAGGGCCTCGATGAAGCCCGCCAGGCCTCGCTCATCCCGTGCACCCATTGGAGAGTTAGATCTAGGGATGGGTTCATTGCAGCGTTTGTGTCCCCTCCCAGGAGGAGAGTACGCGAAGGGAGATCAGCTAGAAAGGCACCCAGCTTCGGTAGAAAAGTGGAATGTAGGCCTGGTGGGAGGTAGCAGGAACAGAGTACCACCGAGCGCCCTTCCCAGGCACCCACTGCTGCCACTAGACATCCAGTGTCATCCGCCCACGTGTCAGTTATCACCAGGGGTAGGGTGCTGCGCACTAGGATACCCACTCCTCGGGCCCCGGAAGTGTACCCTGCGTGTGCAATCATTTTATAACCAAAGCGATCCAGGGCCTTACACCTATTCCCCCGCAAATGCGACTCTTGGATCAGGACTACGTCTGGGGCGTGCCTCTTTAGGTGTTGTAGCACCAGTGTGCGCTTTATTTTGTTGCCCAACCCATTGACATTCCAGGTCCATACCCGCAGGCTAACTGGGCCCCCCATTTTCCTGGAGTAGTATCAGTCGCATTTCTCCCCTCCTACCCCGTCTTGTCGCCAGCCATGAACTTCCTCTGTGGATTGCTATTGTGGTCTCGAGCTAACGATCCCCCTACCCCCAAGGAAAAAAACAAACCCCCTCCCCCCCACACCCCCATTCCCTGCATCCCTGCTAGGTGAGTCCCCAACCACCCACCCTTGAAACTGGCAGAGTGCCTGTCGCCCCATAGAATCAAACACAAACGAAGAAACAGGGCTGCGCGCCTGCAGCCAGCATGAAGATGTACTTATCAAATAACTACAACAAGTGCCCATTGTTTAGAGCTCAGCAGGACCCCCGATATCCAAGGCCCCTCTGTCCGCCCGGGCTGCGCCCCTGGAGTGTCCCAGTCGGGATGAGTCTGGCTTGGTATATCCAACTATTTACAAGGGGCACCAACCCGCTCACCTCTACTAATATGGAGCTACCTCATCCCCCATTTCCCCGCAGTGTGTCCAGTGAAGCTCCTCTCCTGCAGAGGCCAGTTCCCAGTCTGCGATTTGCCCCTTCCCATAGTCACTTATCTGGCCGCTGATCCGGTCTCAGGCCGTTAGGTCGCCTCCAGTCCTCAGATTCAGCCTCGGTAGGCTGCTGATGCGGGTCAGGACGTTGCTGTCTGCCTCTCCGACCCACTGCTCGCCAGCCCTCGAGCCAGTCACCTGCCTCTTCCGGCGTGTCGAAGAAGTATGCTTTTCCGTCGTCTAGGATCTTGAACCTGGCAGGGAACAGCATCATATACTTTACCCCCTGTTCTCGGAGGGCCCTCTTCACTCCATCGAAGGAGCGCCTCTGGCGCTGGACCCGAAGGGTGAAGTCCGGGAAAAAGCGAATGGTGGCATTCTCGATGTGCAGGTCCCCGGTTGTGCGTGCAGCCTGCAGGATGGCATCTCTGTCCCGGAAATTTAGGATGTGGGCGATGATGGTGCGCGGGGGGGCTCCCGGTCTTGGTTTTCCACCCAGCGCCCGGTGTGCCCTCTCCACGGAGAAGAAGTTTGACAGTCTTTTGGGCTTCAGGTGCTTGAGCACCAGATCTTCGATGAACCAGTCCGCCGACTGTCCTTCCATTCCCTCCGGGACCCCCACGACGCGTATGTTATTGCGCCGGGCCCTACCTTCCTGGTCTTCAAGGCGGGCATAGATGGTTTCCTGGTTTTTAGTGAGGGAGGCCACTTGCTCCTCCAGTCGCTTAGTTTTGGCCTGGAGGCTCCCAATGCCCGTTTCCGCCACTGAAACCTTCTCCGACATATTCCTGAAGTCGGCTCGTAGGAGGTTCACCTCCTCTGTCACGGAGTCCAATTTTGGCTTGAGGGTGCCTCTAAAGTCTCTGATGGCCCGCATTATATCCTTGAGGGAGGGGTCCGGGTCGCTGTCTATCTCGCGTGGGTCTCCTCCCACCGCTTCGTCTTCGCGACCCATGGCGACCGTATACTTATCGATCTGGTTCGCCTGGCCTGGGCCCGATGATTTGGTGCGGCCCATGTCTGCGCACTCAGGTCTCGTCTACTGGTGTCCGGTCGGAGAGCTGAACCACTGCCTGTCGCTTTCTACTGCTGCGCCCCCGGCTGCATGGTTATGAGGTCTGAGAGCATCCGGTCCCCAGCCGCCACTGCCCACACCACTCGTGTGTAGTCTTCTACTCCGAGGCCCGCCTTCCCCGGGGCGACCGGAAGGTCCAAGCGGCCCCTGTCTGAGACCTCGCTGGCTGCCCCCGACTTCCAGGAAACAGAGCAGCCCCCCGGGCGAGAAACTTTAACGGCCCTGTCTCCCTCCGGTGGCCAGGGGGTTCAGGTATCACGGTGTTTCGCTGTTGCTCGGGCTTGCACTACGCTTGCGTGCCCCTTGCTGCCGGTCTTGCGGTGGATCAAGCAGTCCGCTTAATATCACGCCCCTCCTCAATTATCGGACGGCCTGGTGTCACCCGCAGCGTCTCTCGGCCCACGGGGTCCGCAGCACTCTCACCCGCTGTGCCCCCACACTCCGTCTTCAGTTCACCGCTAGGGCGCTGGGGACGGTCCGGCGTACTCGGGCTCTCGCCGTACTCACGCACTTCAGGCGAGCCTCACGGTGTCAGCTGTGGACCGGATCCGCCGTGCTGTGCGGCTCCACTGTGATCTGGCGCACCTCTGCGGTGCTCGTTGCTGCTCCGCTTCCCGTGCTCTAGGCGCTGCCTGTAGCGTCGCTCTGCTGTCTGAGCCCGCGGTGCGTGCGTTTACCGCTGCTCCTCGCTGTGCATCCGTCCCACTGCCTGAGCGCCGGAGGGAGTTCGAGGGGTCTAGTGATTACACAGTGCCGGCCGCCATCTTAGGGTCAGCTTCGCCGCCGTCGGTCACCGGGCCCCCCTGCCGTTAGACAGTGCTGCTTCGGCCTCTGAACCCCTCTGGGTGTAGCGCCACTATTCCGGTGCACGATGCGGTCGTCTGGAGCCCTGCCAATTGCCGGATTCTGCCGGATGTCTGGGCTAAATCGCCGATCGCAAGCGCAGCGCGATCAACCTGCGGCCATCTTCTGCGGCAGCAAGCCACGCCCCCCCAAAAAAGACATTCTTAACATCGAACATATTGTTTATTGAGCAAAAGACACACAATTGATGGACGGAATGCAGAACAAATCAAAACATTCACCCCCAGTCAAGAGATCTGGGTTAAATCCATCATTCTTTTGCTCACCATGCCACCCCAGCCTAGACCTGGCCATATGCAAATCAGTCTTGACCCTATGCCTCATGGGAACAGTCCAGCCCGAACTGCCAAGCCAGGTCCTCCCTGGACCGGAAACAAGCATCCTAGGACCGGTTTCGGGGTTTCACCCCTCTTCAGCCAGGAACGGCATGGTGAGCAAAAAAACGATGGATTTAGGCCCAGATCTCTGTACTGGGGTGAATGTATGACATTGTTCTGCATTCTGTCCATCAATTGTTATTTTTGCATTTGTCACCCCGAGTGGGACGGGTATGCCCAGACGTGGGTCCCGTGCTCTCCATGCCACTGGAATCAAGCTATCCTGGCTGAAGAGGGGTGAAACCCTGAAACCGGTCCTAGGATGCTTGTTTCCAGTCCAGGGAGGACCTGGCCTGGCAGTTCGGGCTGGACTGTTCCCATTGGGCACAGGGTCAAGACTGATTTGCTTATGGCTGGGTTCAAACTGGAACGGCATGGTGAGCAAAAAAACGATGGATTTAGGCCCAGATCTCTGTACTGGGGTGAATGTATGACATTGTTCTGCATTCTGTCCATCAATTGTTGTTTTTGCATTTGTCACCCCGAGTGGGACGGGTATGCCCAGACGTGGGTCCCGTGCTCTCCATGCCACTGGAATCAAGCTATCCTGGCAGAAGAGGAGTGAAACCCCGAAACCGGTCCTAGGATGCTTGTTTCCAGTCCAGGGAGGACCTGGCCTGGCAGTTCGGGCTGGACTGTTCCCATTGGGCACAGGGTCAAGACTGATTTGCATATGGCTGGGTTCAAACTGGAACGGCATGGTGAGCAAAAAAACGATGGATTTAGGCCCAGATTTCTGCACTGGGGTGAATGTATGACATTGTTCTGCATTCTGTCCATCAATTGTTGTTTTTGCATTTGTCACCCCGAGTGGGACGGGTATGCCCAGACGTGGGTCCCGTGCTCTCCATGCCACTGGAATCAAGCTATCCTGGCTGAAGAGGGGTGAAACCCCGAAACCGGTCCTAGGATGCTTGTTTCCAGTCCAGGGAGGACCTGGCCTGGCAGTTCGGGCTGGACTGTTCCCATTGGGCACAGGGTCAAGACTGATTTGCATATGGCTGGGTTCAAACTGGAACGGCATGGTGAGCAAAAACGATGGATTTAGGCCCAGATCTCTGTACTGGGGTGAATGTATGACATTGTTCTGCATTCTGTCCATCAATTGTTGTTTTTGCATTTGTCACCCCGAGTGGGACGGGTATGCCCAGACGTGGGTCCCGTGCTCTCCATGCCACTGGAATCAAGCTATCCTGGCTGAAGAGGGGTGAAACCCCGAAACTGGTCCTAGGATGCTTGTTTCCAGTCCAGGGAGGACCTGGCCTGGCAGTTCGGGCTGGACTGTTCCCATTGGGCACAGGGTCAAGACTGATTTGCATATGGCTGGGTTCAAACTGGAACGGAATGGTGAGCAAAAAAACGATGGATTTAGGCCCAGATCTCTGTACTGGGGTGAATGTATGACATTGTTCTGCATTCTGTCCATCAATTGTTGTATTTGCATTTGTCACCCCGAGTGGGACGGGTATGCCCAGACGTGGGTCCCGTGCTCTCCATGCCACTGGAATCAAGCTATCCTGGCTGAAGAGGGGTGAAACCCCGAAACCGGTCCTAGGATTCTTGTTTCCAGTCCAGGGAGGACCTGGCCTGGCAGTTCGGGCTGGACTGTTCCCATTGGGCACAGGGTCAAGACTGATTTGCATATGGCTGGGTTCAAACTGGAACGGCATGGTGAGCAAAAAAATGATGGATTTAGGCCCAGAGCTCTGTACTGGGGTGAATGTATGACATTGTTCTGCATTCTGTCCATCAATTGTTGTTTTTGCATATTGTTTATTGAAGCATGCACCATCCTAAAATAAGGAAATGTTCCATTGGTGAAGATGTTGCTTTGAGTTTAGCAGTGTGAGACACCTCATCCCAGCACCATAAAAACACTGGCCTCATATTTCCAGTGGTTTTGTTTTCATGGAAATTGAATGCTGCCTATGCAAATTGTGGAGGAAAAAAGTAGATCCTCCTTGAAATATTCAGGAACCAGGAAAGACTATGTACAAGAAAAAGGAGTTCAATCAAGAGAATGCTTTCTTGCAAATTTCAAAGAGAGAATCAGTCGTAAACCGTCCTCCCACAGACCTAATACTGTTCCTTCTCTTAATACTTCCTTGAGCAATCATACTGCATTCGTTATGCTTGTATAGCAAACCGTGCATGTGTCTTCACGTCTAACACACCACAGTTGCTGCAACTTCTTAATATCCAAAATATTTCATGGTGTAGTATGAACACATCTACATTATACAAGTGGCTTTTGCCTTCAGTAAATTATCAGATGTTAAATTATTTGGAACTAACTGAGGAAGTTGGAGCCAATCTGGGGTGAATCCCTGAGGAACCATCACACTTTTTGAGGTCAGTAATCTATATAGATGTAAGTGTTCAATATTTAAGAGCAACTGTGGCTAAGTAGAACTCAGATAACTGAAGATACAGTATGTGTGTATGTGTGTGTGTGCTTGTGCACTTCTGTGTATGAGTGAACGTGCATTTGGGTGCATGTGTGAAGCTCAAGTGCCAGCTCTCGCCTAGAAACACACACACACACACACACCCCGACATGTGAGCTAGCTAGAAACAGATGGAAATGGAGAAACTGCTGGGCTTTGTTAACAAGGTAACTTGTAAAATCCTATCACTTGCACTCTCAACAGGTGACTCTCCAGAGAGTCAAAAATGCTTAAGCTACTATCACAGAGCAACCCCGGTAACCTCCGCAGATCCTCTTGGAGTCTCACAATCTGTTCTGCATAATTTGTTGACACCCCAGCAATTCTGCATGAGGCCCATAATTGTTTCGGGAAAACATGAAACTTTTAATTCATTAGGTTCAGATAACTGTTTAGACAATCCAGAAAATTTGAGAGAGGTCCAAGAAGACTCATGGACTCTCAAAGAGAACCACACATTATACAGAAATATTTGCATTTCTGCAGGCCCAGAAGTGGTGGCTTAACACCACTCCACTCATAGAGAAGTGCTTCTCTGTCCATCCTTATCCTGCTGTGGTGGTCTGAAATGAACTACTTCATTGTAAAGTGTTTACTTTTGCACAATTTACCATATCTAAACCAGTTGCCTGTTCACAGCTCACCATCCATAAGTGGTGTGCTGTTTTCTGTTTGTTCCATGTCCTCTACCGCTTTCTCAAAGCTTCCGTCTTTCACCTGCTCTAAAAACTCAAATGGATGCATTAACACTCTCCTTCATCACTAAGCATCTGCCTCCAATTCCAAAGGTTAGTGCAATTAGCCACGACAATGTGTTAGCATATGCCCCCTGCCCAGGGCAGAGTAGTTGCTTTTTCACCCCCTGCTTCCACCAAAAATATTTCCAATTTGGTGCTCTTGAGTTAGATGTGTCCTTTTTAGCTCAGTAGGCTGTCTAGGTTTGCTGAAAAAGGAACTAGAGTGTATACTGCAAGAACAACAAAATGAATGAATGAACACTTGAATCAATCCACTGGGAATCGGCCGGGGCAGCATTCCCAGACACTCGTTTTTCACCCACTATGCCTCTTTAGAGAGTGACCAGCCAAATGCAAATAAGTCTTGGTCCTTTTCCAATCAGTACAGTTCAGCCAAAACTATCATGCCAGGTCTCTATAAGTGGCAACTCACGCAAATACAAAACAGACTCGAATTTTGGGGATTTAGTATACTTTGCCTTGTTTTCATGGCTTGCCCTTCCATAGGATGGATGACAAAACCAAAGGTACATGTTCCCTTCACATGCAAAACAGCAACAGCCCACTGTTGCAGAAGAGTGATGAGGTTCATTTTGCCTGGTGACTTGGTCGCTGATATCCCCAAAAAAGGAGTGTGTGTTTCTGCTTCTTTTGATGGAAATTAAGAATTGAAGTAGAATACTTTTATAGATCAGCAGACACTCAAAGGTTGCACTTAGCTCAATGTTGCTGGTATGTATCATTCCACACTCAAAAAGGCAAGATTGAGTGATCTGGGCTTGTATTTAGTAGCATAACACAGTCTGCGTAGCAAGCAATGCAACTATTAGTCACAATAGGGCTCTGGTCTCTCATCACACACCACGTGTTGTCTGTATTGAATGGTAAGGGACTCCACACGTCTAGTACTTGTGACATGTGGTACATGTATGTTGAAAGATCATGAAGCCACTAAAAGACTATCTCTGAAACAATTGCTATTGTTTTACACAATAATTCAACTGGCATCTTGATGCCCTCCGATAATCCTCCGCTTGTGTCTCTGGGAGTTTTTGGAACTGTTGGTGGCTAAACATAGTGGGCTACTGTTCAAACATTTTGAGGAATCTGGTGATGTGTTTTAATAATAATAATAATAATACTGGAGCTTGTATAGCGCAAACAGCTACCTCAAACAGAGGTGTCCCGGCGCTCTAGCAGTAGGCATTACGCACATAGAGGTCCAGGCAATTGGTCCAAGCCTAGTCGAGCCTAAAGAGCCAAGTCTTAAGCGATTTTCTGAAACCAGTTTCTGAATCAACTTGGCGGAGGTTCCCAGGCAGGGCGATTCCACATTTTGGCCGTCCTTACTGAGAACGCTCTTCCACCCAGACGGGCTTTCGCAAAGCGAGGGGTACAGAGCAAATTTTGTGAATTTGACCTCAGAGATCGATTTTGCTTATAGCAGCACAGTCTTTGTTTAAGATATCCGGGGCAATTACCCTTTAGAGCCCGGTAGGCCAGAGTCATGGCCTTGAATTCAATTCTTTTGGCTACTGGAAGCCAATGAAGCTCGTATAAGTGCGGAGAGACATGATGCCGAAAAGGTATGCATCTGATCAGTCTCGCAGCCGCGTTCTGAACCATCTGGAGACGTCTAATTGAATATTTAGGAAGGCCGAGGTATAAGCCATTTGCGTAATCTAGCCTAGATGTCACTGTGGCGTGGACTACGGATTTGCGGCAATCTTCTGGCAGGAGATGTAAAAATTTCCGGAGGTTTCGCAATTTACTAAAGCAGGTAGCCGAGACCTGTTGAATTTGTGCCGAAAAGGAAAGATCAGCCTCCCACCTCACGCCTAAATTTTTAATATTAGTGGAGGGGGTGGGAGGTGGGCCCATTTCTGACGGCCACCATAGATCTGGAGCAGGCGCTGGGCCCTTTCCGAACAACAGCACCTCTGTTTTACCCGCATTAAGTTTTAACTTGTTTTTATTCATCCATAATGCTATGTCTCTCAGACAACCTTTAAAATTCTTGAAAGCATCTTCCGTCCGCTCTTGAAAAGGGAAGACCAACTGCGTATCGTCAGCGTAGGAGATCGCCTTCACCCCCCAGTTGGCAATCAGAGAGAAAAGCGGAGCTAGGTACAGATTGAAGAGCAGAGGGCTCAGCGCTGAGCCCTGAGGAACACCACACCAGAGGTGTTTAGGTTTTGATTCAAATGGTTGTAGGGCGACTCTCTGAGTGCGACCGCTCAGATATGATTTCAGCCAGGCCAGCACCTTCCCCCCGAAGCCCATATCTTGTAGTCTCTGAACCAGCATAGCATGATCGACTGAGTCGAATGCTGCAGACAGATCCAGGAGCACCAGCAACGCTGAAGCCCCTGAATCAAGCGACCCTCTCACTGAATCAGCCACTTCGAGGAGAGCGGTCTCCGTGCTGAAACCCGCCCGGAAACCAGATTGTGTGTCATGTAGAGAGCCGTGGCTCTCGATAAAGTGAGTCAGTTGGCGCTGGACCAACTTCTCTAACATTTTCCCTGGCGCGGGCAGCAATGAAATTGGCCTGAGATTGTTGAGATCTCCTGGGTCACCATTTGTTTTTTTCCTCAAAGGGAGAAGAGTAGCGTGTTTCCACTTGTCTGGGAAAACGCCAGATTCAAGGGAAGAGTTCCAAATATGAGATAGCGCACCAATGAGAGAATGAGACAACATTTTCCAAAGTTTAGGAGGACATGGATCGTCTGGAGCTCCAGATCTACATTTTTGAATTACTGCCAGAGTATCTTGATGCGAGATTGATACAAAATTTGTGAACGAAGGAACCTCTGCAACTCACAGTGGCATATCTGATTTCACCGTTGCCTCTGGTATCGAAAAAGAGTCATAAACCCTCGAAATTTTATTATCAAAAAAATTTGCCATTTTTTCGCACAGAGCTGAGGACGGTAGCACTTCGACTTCTAATGCTTTAGGCTTAAAAATGGACTGAACCACCTTAAAAACCTCTTTACTGGAGTGATCTGCCTTGTGGATACTAGAGACAATGTAATTTCTCCTGGCTACTTTTAGTGACTTATGTAGTTCTTTCAATGCATTTTAGGACCACAAATGAGAGCAGCCCACAGAGTGCATCACACTGGCTGATTTCCATGACACAAAGTGTAAAAATACCAAGGTTCCTGTTGCCTAATGGGCCAAACATTGATTTTATTGCACACTGGGGAGGACCATTAACACCGCAGTCTATGTATGGTTGGGCCTTTGGGGGGGGGGGGTGGGACACCCTGTATATTGCATATGCAGCAGTCTTTTCATTGGGACAAGCAGATTTTTGTACATGTTGCCTTATCATTTTCTATTCCTAGTCGGTCTTCTGATGTGGTGATGTAGCTCCTTTGTGTATGAGTGCCCCTCCCTCTTGGCACAGATCCAGCTGTGTGCCATAGTTTTATGCTTCCCATACACTTAAACATCAACACATAGAAAAGCCAGCCACGCTGCTTTTAGCCTGGCTTTTGAGTCAGACTGCCCCACCCCTTTCCATAAATGACTCAACGGTGGCATTGCTATTGCTCCCTGTACATTTCAATAACTGGATGTTTTAGTCTGCCAGTATTGTAGGTGGCACTGTCGATGCCCGTTAATGTGATTGAAATAATACCTAATTTGGGTTGGCGCCTTTTGCGTGGGGACCATTGTGCTCTAGAAACACAGAGGTATGCACTATTTCCAGGTAATACAGAGTAGGACATCTGCAGATCCCATATGTGCAGTGCTTGTGTGGAAGGCCTTTAATTGGTAATCGTCCTGCATAGAAAGAGAATAAAGACTTGGGAGTTACTTTTATTACTTGGTGGTCTCTTTGCCCACTGTCTCCCAAAGCCACAATTTCACAACAGTTTAAATATTTTTCATAAACTTGTTTTACACAGCCTTAACTCTGTGGTACACATCTTTCTTTGTCTTTCTTTCTTTAATCAATAGTCATTCATATCATTTTGGTATGTGCTCTTCGGCTTCATTTCCTTGTTTAATCATCCATGAAATCTAAGTAATATTTTTGCCAACTGAGGCTTTTTTGGACTTGACCCTTTCAGCAGGGTCATCTCCAGACTTTTTGCCTTCACTTCTCTATTTTTGCTAAATTCGTTTTTGTTGGCCTTAGGACTCAGTACACTCTACCACTGCTAACCAGTAAAAAAGGGCTTGTGCTCTATGCTTAAAACATGTTAGAATTGGCTTATTTCCAATTGTAATATTTAATTTGCTAGTCCCTTGTAAAGTGTCACTACATGTGTCCAGGGCCCGTAACTTAATTGCTACTAGTGGGCCTGCAGCACTGATTGTGCCACCCACTTAAGTAGCCCCTTAAACATGTCTCAGGCCTGTTATTGCAGAGCCTGTGTGTGCTGTTTTAAACTGTAATTTCGACCTGGCAAAGTAAACCTTTTGCCAGGCCCAAACCTTCCTTTTAATACATGTTAGAAATGGGGTCTCTATTTGGCAGTGGTTTGCACCCTGTCCAAGTAGGGACCCTCACTCTAGTCAGAGTAAGGGAGTCACATAGCTAAGATAACCCCGCTCTCCCACTTGGTAGCTTGGCACGAGCAGTCAGGCTTATTTTAGAGGCACTGTGTAAAGCATGTGTACCCACACACACAGTAACACAGTAAAAACACTATAGAAGGAGTCCACACCAGTTTCGAAAAATAGCCAATATTTATCTGAATAAAACAAGACCAGAACGACAAACGTCCAACATACACAAGTCAAGATATCACTTTTAAAAGATTAAGCAAGTTTAGTCCATAGATATCAATGGATGCATTTGTTTTAGCACAAGGTACCTTAGATGCGTCAAATATCAAAGACGGTGCAAGGCGCAGGGGAGGTGAGGTGCTGGAAAAGCAAAATGATGCGTCAGTTCCTTACTACGCAGGGGAGGTGAGGCGTTGGTTACTTACTGGCAGGGAAAGTAATGTGTACGATCCTTACTGCTAGGTAGGGGAGGTGATGCGTTGGTTCCTTACTGTCAGGGGAGGTGATGCATCAGTTCCTTACTGGCAGGGGAGGTGATGTGTTGGTTTCGGACACGAGGCCTCAATCCTTATTGTGGCGTGGTGTTGATGAAGAATCAGCGTCAAGGGACGATGCATCGAAAATCCAGACGCGCTGCACCAATGCGACGGCGGCGCTGCAGGCACTTCGACAATTCTTCAGCCATGCACAAGTGCTGCATCGGAGTCGGAGCAGGTGCCATGGACATTGTGACACGGTATTTGGGACTCACGCTGTGGTGATTCTTCTGACATGCTTAGACGGCGAGCTGGTGCCTGTGGTGAAAGCCGTGGTCGATGCTTCAAGCAGGAACCACATTTTGGTGCAGGCAGCGGTGATGTGTCGATCTTTTGCAGCGATGTGCCAAGAAAACAGGCGCTGGGAGTCAATGCGTGGATTTTCTCCTTAAGATCACCAGCTTACATTTCAAAGGGCCCAGGAACTGGATTTGCAAAAAAAAACAATTGATGGACAGAATGCAGAACAATGTCATACATTCACCCCAGGACAGAGATCTGGGCCTAAATCCATCAATTTTTTGCTCACCATGCCATGTCCAGCATTCCGTCCATCAATTGTTTCTTTTGCATATGTCGCCCTAAGTGGGAAGGGTATGCCCGGACGTGGGTCCCGTGCTCACTACAGCACTGGATTCAAGCTAGCCTGGCTGATCAAGGGAGTTGCCCTGAAGCTGGTCCCAGGATGCTTGTTTCCGGTCCAGAGAGGGCCTGGCTTGGCAGTTCGGGCTGGACTGTTCCCACAAGGAACAGGGTCGAGACTGATTTGCATATGGCTGGGTCCAAACTGGGGTGGTGTGGTGAGCAAATGAATGATGGATTTAACCCAGATCTTTGTGACTGGGGGTGAATGTTTGCATTGTCGCCCTAAGTGTCCATCAATTGTTTCTTTTGCATATGTCGCCCTAAGTGGGAAGGGTAAGCCCCGACGTGGGTCCCGTGCTCACTACACCACTGGATTCAAGCTAGCCTGGCTGATGAAGGGTGATGCCCTGAAACCGGTCCCAGGATGCTTGTTTCTGGTCCATGGAGGGCCTAGCTTGGCCGTTCGGGCTGGACTGTTTCCATAAGGAACAGGGTCAAGACTGATTTGCATATGGCTGGATCCAAACTGGGGTGGTGTGGTGAGCAAATGAATGATTGATTTAACCCAGATCTTTGTGACTGGGGGTGAAGGTGTGCATTGTCCAGCATTCCGTCCATCAATTGTTTCTTTTGCATATGTCGCCCTAAGTGGGAAGGGTATGCCCCGACGTGGGTCCCGAGCTCACTACACCACTGGATTCAAGCTAGCCTGGCTGATGAAGGGTGATGCCCTGAAACCGGTCCCATGATGCTTGTTTCCGGTCCAGGGAGGGCCTGGCTTGGCAGTTCGGGCTGGACTGCTCCCACAAGGAACAAGGTCAAGACTGATTTGCATATGGCTGGGTCCAAACTGAAGTGGTGTGGTGAGCAAAAGAATGATGGATTTAACCCAAATCTTTGTGACTGGGGGTGAATGTTTGCATTGTCCAGCATTCCGTCCATCAATTGTTTCTTTTGCAGGAACTGGATTTGGCACGACTTGGCAAGTCAGGACTCTCAGCAAAAGAGCCCAGGCACTGGCAGATAAAGTCTGTGATGGCCCTGAGACTTCTTAACAGGAGGGAGCACACACATGCCCTTGGGAAACCTTGGAAGCAGGATGTAGAAAGCAACCTCCAGTCCTTTCACTCCCATGACAGAAGCAGCAAGCAGCAGGGCAGCAAAACAAAGCAACAGGCAGAGTGACATGTCCTTCCTACAACATCCAGCTCTTCTTCTTGGCAGAATGTCCTCAGTCCAGAAATGTTCTGATTTTGGGGTGTCAGTGGTCCAATACTTATACCCCTTTCTGCCTTTGAAGTAGTCAAACTTCAAAGGAAAATATTTGTAGTGCACAAGACCCTGCCTTTTCCTGACGTGGTTCCAGACACATTACAGGTGGGGTGGAGACAGCTTTGTGTTAGGACAGCCGCAGCCCTATTCAGGTGTCACTGACAAGTCCACCCACCACTTTAGCTCAGGAAGGCCCATCAGCCTAGTGATGACCCCTCAGGATATGCAAGGCACACCTCAGCTCCCTTTGTATGACTGTCTAGAATGAATGCACAAGAACTCAACTGTCAGCCAACCCAGATGTGTATTCTACAGACAAGCAGAGGCACAGAATGGTTAAGCAAGAAAATGGCTACTTTCTAAAAGTGGCATTTTCAACACACAGTTTAAAAACCAACTTCACCAAAAGATGTATTTTTAAATTGTGAGTTCAGAGACCCCAAACTCGAAATCTCGATCCGCTCCCAATGGGAAATTACACTTAAAATATATTTCAAGGCAACCCCCACGTTACCCTATGGGAGAGTACTGAAAAACGAAATTAGCAGTATTTCACTATTAGGACTTGTAAAACACACCAGTACATTTTCTACCTTTTAAATACACTGCACCCTGCCCATGGGGCTGCCTTGGGCTACCTTAGGGGTGGCTTACATGTAGTAAAAGAGAAGGTTTAGGCCTGGCAAGTGGGTGCACTTATCAGGTCGACATGGCAGTTTAAAACTGTACATGCAGACAATGCAGTGGCAGGTCTGAGATATGTTTGCAGGGCTACTCATGTGGGTGGCACAATCTGCGCTGCAGGCCCACTAGTAGCATTTGATTTACAGGCCCTGGGCACACCTGGTGCACTCTACTAGGGACTGACTAGTAAATCAAATATGCCAATCATGGATAACCAATCCCCTATACATTTTACATAGGGAGCACTTGCACTTTAGCACTGGTCAGTAGTGGTAAAGTGCCCGAAGTCCTAAAACCAGCAAAAACGAAATATAACACACAGTAAAAAACAGGAGGTCAGAAACAAAAAGAAAGCAGAAATCATACCAAAAGATGTCAGGTCCAACATTACATATAAGTCACCCCCTAGGATAGGCCCTGGACAGTCCAGAGGGCAGGGTGCAATGTATTTATGTTTTACATATCCTGGTAGTGAAATACTCTTCAATTCGTTTTTTATTACTGTCAGTGCTTTCTCTCCCGTAGGATAACATTGGAGTTGCTTTATTACATTGTATAAGTGCAATTTCCAATTAGAAAGGGATAACCAGTTCCTGTTTGGTGTCTCTAAAATCACAATTCAAAATACTAATATGTGGTCAAGTCAGATTTTAAATTGTATTTCTGTAAATGCCACTTTTAGAAAGTTTGTAACAATGAGGGGTTGGGCCCTTAACTACAGCCACCTTGGACCTCTCATAAAGTGCAAAAAATGAAATAGGAGGTGGCTGCGTTGATTCAAGTCACTTTACTCAAGGACAAGTTACTCAATAAACTGGCCTTGTGTATTAATTTCACAATTCTTAAACCTGATTATTGCATTTTTAACAAGTCATAAAAAGGGAAAACACTCTTCTTTAACATAAAATGTACCACACAAAAAGGGAAAAAGATGACATTACATTCTTACACTAAATGTTTAACTTTGGTGCAAACAACATAGTGCAAAACGTGCTTTGGGCTAAACAAAGTAAGTGTTAACAAATAATGGTGTATTTATAGACACACATTGGAAATCAATTGTTTTAACCAGTCCAATACTTTTTGACCAGAGTGTTATATCATTACTACTCTAAGATATCATGACCCTCTTGGTATTTTCATTGGGGTTCCAAGAACCAGGAGGAGACCGGACCAACCTGCTCGTCTATCCACTGGAGTAGCATCGGCGGTTAATTTTTTGCGGCGTCTCCTGCTATATTCTTCTCCGCAGCAGCAAATCCGTTTCAGCGGATCTTTGCAAAAGGAGTGTCTTACCTCGTGGATCTGTCATCGGCTACAGCCCTCTACTTTATCCCACTGGAGTTTTTCTACTGCCATTTCAGCGCATGAGTCTGAACATAGAAATCTTCTCTACGGCTTCGACCCAAGACCATCTGATGACGACACTCCCTACTTGGGCACCTCCCGCAGAACTTTTTCTTCTCAGACATTTTTCGTCAAGAACTTTTCTAAGTCTGAAGGTAAGCGCTGACAGAGCCCAATCCACTTCTTGTATCCAAATAGCACTCCATCACTGTCGGTCTTAACTTTCGACTTTGACCCGGTCTTACGTGAGTAGATGCCCACAGTTGGTGCTTTGATCTTTTAGGTGCTATTTGACACTTTGCTCTTTAAAAATTCATAACTCCGGTTCTATTAATTGGATTTTTGTTGTTTTGGTTTTGTTTTGTTTATTAAATTCAGCTCGATTTTTCTAACCTAGCATGGGATCCTTTTTTGTGGAGTTTTCACTTTATTTCTGTTTGAACACTTGCACAAATACTTTACACATTGCCTCTAAGTTAAGCCTGACTGCTCTGCGCTAAGCTACCAGGGGATTGAGCACAGGTTAATTTGGGGTTTACTTGTGACACACCCTGACAAAGATTGTGGTTGCTGATTAACCAGGGCTCACACCAATGTCAACCAACAACCAAATATCTCACAGACTTGAAGTCCACTCATTTTTTATTTTTCACGTACGCATCTTTGGAATGTGTTGTACTTGACTAGCTGCTTTATAATGTGCTTCTCAGTCTGTTTGTGAATCTGGACAGTTTTGCACTTGTAAAGATACACTGCACAGGTCTTTTGCAAGGTATGGAAGACTGCATGGATTTGTGATTGCTGCAGGCAATGTTTGCTTTAATATTAGGGAAATCAACAGTAAAAATCATCCCACCTGACCATAAAACAGTCCCACAAACAACCAAGAAACTGGCGCACACACTGACCTGTCAGACCAGCCCATCGGACACTGCCCAATTCCTCTATAGGCCAGTCCGACACTGCCTACTTAGATATATGCAGGTCGGACTGGCCTTTAAGGGCTATCAGGCAGTGCCCGATGGGCTGGTCTCACATGTCAGTGTGTGGGCCTGTGTTATGGCCAGGTAGGCTTTTTTTTTGTTTATTTCACTGTTATTACCACAAGCATTGCCAGCAGCAAACACAAAAGTATTTAGTCTCTCATGCCTTGCAAAATGCACATACTGCAGGCCTTTACAAGTTCGAAACTGGCCTGATTTGCAAATGTGGGCCACTTTTTCAGTTACCTTTTTCGCTAATTGTCCACTTTTATTTTGGTGCCCTGGCTTATAATTTGTTCCAGTCCAAATCAAGATTAGTTTGGGATTTATTTAAAAATATCCCTCCCTATCAAAGCCCCAAATCCATTTGTGTTATATGGCACAATTTGTCTTTTGATTATCAAAAATCTTGTAGTCTTTTTAGCAATGTTTCTCAATTATTGTCATTAAGATGATTCCTATTGTAAATTCTATAGTTGAAACCTTCAACCAAAATGTGTTACACTCCCTCAGGGCTACTAAGGAGTTGAAAGTTTAAAAGACACACAATCGTAATCATAATCTTCCAAAACGTCTTATCCAATACATTGTTCTGTTTACAATTAATTTCTCAGTAGAATGCAAAAGCTCATCTTATTATATTCCTTCATTATCCAAATGTGTCCTTGTGATCAAAATGTCAGTTGTTAAATGGCTCTCTGCTGAGATGTTCATCGTTAAGAGAACAATCAAATTTTGAAGCCACCCCTTCCTAACTATGCCAGCCTTTGCATTTTTCGGAAGCTGCCCCTTACTAGCTATGCAGGCATTTCCATTTTTCTAAAGACACCTCTTACTAACTATGCAAGCCTTTCTGTCTTTCTGAAGCCGCCCCTTACTAACTCTGTAAGTCTTTCTATTTTTTCAGAAGCCACTCCTCACTAACTATGCAAGCCTTTGTATTTTTCTAAAGCCACCCTTACTAACTATGCAAGACTTTCTGTTTTTCTGAAGTCGCCCCTTACTAACACTGCAAGCCTTTCTGTTTTTCTGAAGCCGCTCCTTACTAACTATACAAGACTTTCAATTATTCTCTTGCCATTGACCGCTCCTCTTTTGCTTTTCTTGATCACTTCTCCTCCCTATGTGCAGATCCTTTTTTTTTTTATACTATGGACTAATCTGCCCGTGTTCTTTGCCTAAACTGAGGCTAAATGAGACATGCTCCACATCCCTAGCTCAGAATCCATGTATTGCAGCGACAATTGCTTAACTTGTAGATAAGTTAAACCTAAATGTAAATTTAATCTAGAACATATATTTGGGTAATGTACTGTCTTTTTCTAGGGATGTGTGAAATTCTCAAAACGTTATTTCACATAATAGGTAGAACTTTCCTGAAATTGACGCAAATTTGTGTATGTAACAGAAATACTTTAGCCGATATTCCAAACCCCACATGCAGTTTTCACATCAGACCCAGTCATGAGACTGGTTGAGGAACAAAATGTATAATTAGTGACAGGACATTTTCTATCTGAGGTTGGCACCTGTGGGCTATAATCACATGAAATTTACATTATACAAAAGGCAAAAATTCACAAATTTCATGTAAACAAAATTCTCCACTTAATGGAAATTGTGCATGAGCCTAATTATAACCCAGTTTTCAAAATTGATCAAAAGAGAGCCTGAAATTTGCTTCCGGCAGCATATTTTAATTTCTGACCTTTTAGTCACTCACAAGGATTCCCAGAACTACTCCTGGAGTTCTGTAACTGTTGCTCATTTCTGTATACAGAGGTATAACAGGTATAGATTTAGGCGCACAGAAATATGACGCAAATGTTCATTCACGTTTTTCCATTCTTCCACAAAGAAAAAACTTTGGAAGGATTCCTTCCCTTATACCGCTTCCCCAGTGACGTAACAAACGTTGAGGGGGGGGGGGGGGCTGCAAGTACACGGAGAGGCCCCGCTCCGGATTTACTCCGGAGTTCTCAGGCCTGAGTACTGTGCTGATGGGGCCCCCTGCAGCCCAGCCCCCCCCGCACCGCGGGGGCTGCGGGGGCCTGTGTTACGCTCCTGCACTCCCCAAAAAATGGTTGTCAGACCCCATTTGGGGAGGGGGGCAGCATGGGGCAAGCACGGGCTACTGGGCCTGAGCTGTGGGGACTGGAGTTGTTTGCCTTTGATGCACTGGGGTCAGTCCAACTATGGCTCTGTGGACTGTGTAGTGTAGAGCACTTAGTGGTGTGACTCGCAGCGTTCCCGCGCTTGTGTACTCACAGGTCCAAGTCACACAGCAGCATGTTTACGTTCCTTAATGTTGGCATTTAAAATTGCATTGTAATGATATGGCCTGTGCTGGCAGGGAGCAGTAGGCAAAGTTTCCAGCTGACTTCCTGGGATCTGAGCCGACCGGTCACTGCCCATCGTGGGTGACGGTGTATATGGAATAAAGCCTTGTTATCTACCTTTCCAGCTCCTGCAACTTTTATTACGTTTGGCGCCGATCTACCTTCACCTACCGATGCCCCTCTGCATTTGGGATTTATTCTTTTTATGGCATTTAAATATTCCTATGGCGAGCAATGTAAGCTCTCTGTGTGTGCGTCATTCCGGTTCCTCAGATTGAGGCACGCCTGCGCTTTCCCTTTGCACCCCAGCAGCCCCTTCGGCATATTTTGGAGAAGCTTTTGGGTTGCTTGGCAATGGCCCCAGCACGCACACTCAGCAAGCTATGCGGTGACATCACACACAGTGGCTGTCTTGGATCGGGTCATTTTGTGTGTTTACACTGCATTACATTCCGTTCTGGCTTTTTCATTGATCTTTAATGACGTTTGGTGTTTTGAGGATCCTAATTTGCCGCTGGTGCTACGGAGAGTCCTGGCAGTTTGGTAACATTTATTTCAAGTTCCTTTGGCTACCACAGGTACTGTGCATTTGTGCTGAGTTGTACATTTTTATTTTGTTTTCTTCCATATTTGAACTGAGGGGATCTTTATAGTTTCCTTGGAAATTTCTTGCTGCATATTGTGTTGGCACAACAAATTACACAGCCTTCTCCCTTCTCGGCTCAGCCAGGCAAACCTACTATAAGGTGGGCACATTGGTTTCAAATGTTTGAGCATCACTTTGTGGTTCTCAACGCCGGCAGTTACCATCCTGAATGCAAATTCGCACTACTGTATGGTAGTTTGGGTCTGACAGCGCAGCACATTTTTGACAATTAACCACCTGTAGCGAGGTCCCATGGCCAATCTGAGGATGATACATGGAATGTATATTTAGAGGCAGTTCAAGGGTTGCATAAACAATTTGCTGAGGAACCCAGTATCCTTTTGGAAAGGCATAACTTAGTTAAATGCAAACAACTTCTTGAGGAAGGGGTTGAGGAGTACATGGCTGCTCTGATGATTTTGGCAGCCACATGTGAGTTTGGTTCCCAAGTGGATACATACATTTGTGACCAGTTCATTTTCAGTTGCGCATCCAGGAAAATCCAGGAATGGTTACTTAGTTGCCACAACCCCACCTTTAATGAAGTTTTAGACCTGGCCAAAAGCATAGACAGATCTAGATCTCCTCAAAAGTCTTAAATCCTGCATCTACAGTGAATTTGGGTTCAAGCTCTATTCCTAAAGAAGAAGGCGCTACTTTGTGTGCAGTAGTCAGTAGAGGAAAGTCTTTTGCACAGAAAGGAAATACCAAGAAATCTGCGACTTAGTGATACCAATGTGGATCTGATTTTCTGGCTGTCCCGCTGTGGGCAAACGTTGCAGGTCTTTCAAAAAATTAGGCCATTTCCTAGTGATGTGCAGGAGTGGTAAAGCACCTGTGCGCATCAGTAATGTTGATGCTGATGTTGACTCGTGGATTGATTCCATTAACAATGTGGTTTTAACCATTGAATGTAATACTGTTTGCACATCTGTGAAAGGTCCAACTTGTGATGCCTTAATTGATGACTTTTCTTTACAAGTCATGGCGGACTCAGGCTCGACGATTACTATTGTTTGTGACACTACATCTTATGACAAATGGGGAAGAGAGAAAGTTCTTTCTTTACCTGATATTAATCCTAAAGCATTTGATGAGAAGCCCATTGATATGTTAGTTTTCTTTACAGTGAAAATACAATGTCTTGGTAGAGAAACCTTTACTAAAGTGTATGTTGCCATCAAAGCTAAAAACATTAGTGTGTGGGAGGACCTAGCCAAGATGGGTTTAAACCTTGTTTCTGGTTCAGATACTCCAGTAGTCACAGGTAACATGTCTGACAAATTGATATGTAGCCAGGAGGAACCGGTTGAGACAATTCTGGATAAGTACAAAGAGTTGTTCAAAACAGGTTAGGACTCTCCATGGTTTTGTGCACCATATCAAGATCAAACTCAGTGGTAAATCATTTGTTCACATTGTGGGACAGATTTCTTTGTCCGTCAGGAAAGAACTTAAACAAATGCTAAAGGATCTATGTGCTCAAGGCATTATAGTACCTGTAGAGTCATCTCAGTGAGTGGCTCCGGTCGTAGTTGCATGAAAAAAGACAGGCAAGATCAGGCTCTGTGCAGACTTGCAAATCTTAAACGCTAAAATTTAGCATTTTGGTGCCTACAAATATTTATGGCTACCTTTTGGGGTCGCATCAACCACCAGTGTTTTTCAAAAGCTCATCGTTGTCTTATTTGCTGACATAAAAGGAGTCCAGGCTTACCAGGACGGCATACTGGTTTTTGCAGATTCCTTGAAAGAACACAATATCATTCTTGACAAAGTGTTGTCCGTTTTAGTGCATATGGGCATGACAGTCAGGAGAGACAAGGGTAGGTTTGCCACTAAAGAGTTGGAATATTTGGGGCACACCATATCTGAATCTGGCATCAAACCCACATTTTCCTTGGTGAAGGCCATTAAGGAGGCAAGTACACCCACAGATTATGATGCGCTTCTCTCTTTTTTAGGTCTTGCTGAGTACTACACACAATTTGTTTCAGGCTATGCTATGGAAGTGGAACCCCTAAG
Organism: Calotriton arnoldi; assembly: GCA_963921515.1. Lineage (NCBI taxonomy): Eukaryota > Metazoa > Chordata > Amphibia > Caudata > Salamandridae > Calotriton > Calotriton arnoldi. Next base: position 790,792 of record CAWUFW010005661.1, read on the forward strand.
GTTTTTGTTAAGGATAGGTCAGAAATTCATTTGGTCTGAGAAAGTTCAAATTGCTTTTAAAAAGTTAAAGGACTTAATTGCGGAGGCACCACCGTTATCTGCTTTCAGAGAACACTGCACTTCAATAATCACCGTGGATGCCAGTCTTCAGGGGTTGGGTGTTGTTTTAAGCCAGTAAATTGGAAGTAAAGAACACAACATCGTGTTTGCCTCCAGATCACTCAGGACATTTGAGAAAAAGTTCTGTACCATTGAACGTGAGGCACTGGCATGCACCTGGGCAGTTCAAAAATGTAAGATGTATGTCTGGAGCAGGTGGTTTGAACTTCATACGGATCATAAACCCTTTGTTTTTATCTTCACAGGGGACATTCAGAACAAAGTGTCAGCCAGATTAACGAGGCTGTGTCTAAATTACAAGAGTACACTTTCACTATTAGTCATGTGTCTGGCGGTAAGAACTTCGGAGCTGATTGTCTTTCCCGGATGCCTTTGCCAGACTTTGATGATGAAAATGGCAATGATGACATTGAATTTGTTGCTTCCATTGATGCTACCTATGCTTTGCAAGATGGTGATTTCACATTTACTGCTGATGAGTAGTTGAAAGCATGTCAGAAGGATGTTGTGCTGGAACAAGTGGGTACATGCATTGTTAAAGGGTGGCCTGTTATTAGATGTTTACAGGGTGTTACAGGGTGATTTAAAAACATATGCACAAGTAGCGAGCGAGCTTTCACTTGTCAATGGATTGATGTTAAGAGGTGATTTGCATGTTCCTCCCACTAAAATGCACCCTTCCATCATTTCTAAAGCACATCAAGGGCATCTAGGTACTACTAAGACATGCATGCGCATCAAGGAACATTACTGGTGGCCTGCCTTAGATATCCAAGTGAGGCTCACTTTGGGCAAGTGCCCTGAGTGCTTACTTTCTGATAAGCGCTGGAAGTTAAATATAGCACCTTTACATCCTGTTCCATTTCCTAACTCACCTTGGGACAAAGTAGGTTTTGATTTTTCAGGATCATATTTTTTCTTGCCAGGGAATATGAGATTTGCCAATTTTTTGGTTGATTATTTTTCAAAGTGGCCATATTTTTCGTTTGGAAGTTCTTCCTCTACCAATACAGCAATTCATTTCTTGGAACAGGTATTTGCTATAGAGGGATCACTCAGATCTCTTTTTACAGTCAGTGGATCACATTTCGTGTCAGGGCAAATGCTTGATTTTTTGGGCAAACATGATGTCAAACACTTTTGCGTTGCCCTCTACTCACCAATTGTTTGGTGGAGAGAGGGAACAAGGTGATAAAGGAAGGTGTGCAAATGGCCATTGCAGCCAAGTTGGATGTGAAACAGTTTCTTAAGCAGAAAGTCTGGAAGTATAACATAATACCACATTGCACCACAGGAGTCACTCCATTCATGTTGTTGAGAGGGAGAGAAGTTCACTCTGGTTTGTATCCAACATGGTTGAAGGATCACCTTGTCATCAAAGAAACTGATGTTGGTTTGATGGTTAATGAGAAGGTTATTCCACGTGTTAAGGAGAAAAAGGCCAAAATGGCACAGGTTGGGAGCCACACTCTCACCCAGGACATTTATCTCAAGGTTGAGGATTATATTCTGATTTAAAAAACCATCATGGTGAGGAAAGGGGAGTCAATTGTGTCTTCCTCAACTAAAGTGTCCAGAGTTAGCAAGGGTTTAGTTTTGTTGGAAGACAAAGGCTGATGGAACGTTCAGAATCTTGTGAGGCTGTCTCATCAGCAAGCCAAAATCATTTATCACAAGAAAGGTTCTGGCTCAGATTTAGATTGGATACAATGGGTACAACCTGCAAGGGGTTGTGAGCTGTCTACTCCATGTCGAAATTTAATCACCTGAGTAAATTGGAGTACACATATCCATACTGGTGGGACCCCCACAATAGCTTGCACTAGGTCTCGTGAGATTAAGAAACCTGGCAAATTCAAGGACTATGTGATGTATTAATGTTATTTCTTCCTTTTTGCTTTGTGTCATTCCCCTTTTTTTGTCATTGTTTTTTATTTTTGAGGGGGAAAGTGTTGTGTAGAGTGCTTAGCGGTGTGGCACACGGTGTGTCCCGCGCCTGTGTACTTGCAGGTCCGAGTCACACAGCGGCATCTTTACGTTGATTAATGTTGTAATTTAAAATTGCATTGTAACGATATGGCCCGTGCTGGCAGGAAGCGGTAGGCAAAGATTCCAGCTGACTTGTCAGTTACCTCTGGGATCTGAGATGACCGGTCGCAGCCCGTCATGGGTGCAGTTATATATGGAATAAAGCCTTGTTATCTACCTTTCCAGCTCCTGCAACTTTTATTACAGACTGGGCCAAGCACAAGCCTTTCAGCACCTGGCTCTCAGTGGTAGCAATTGAGAACAGTCACAGGCTTCTCAAGGAGGCAGTGTGGGGATGCTTTACGCTCAGAAATCAACAATCAACCAGCTGTAAAATAATGGATTGGCCAACCCAGTGCTTGTCTTTGCTAAAAGTAATTACTTTAATACACAGAGAAAATTCAGTACTTGACACTACAGGCCATAGACGTGGATCCTTTTCTGACGGGGGTGGAGGGTAGCTATACTTGGGGCTGATAATCCCTCCTTTCCTCCTCCCCTCACTCTCTCTCTCTCCTCTCCTGGCTTTGAGTTTGGGCAGGTATCGGGCAGAGGTGCAGTGCTACCCCAGCCCCCTATTGGGTTTGTGCATTCAGTTACTCTTTTTAGTACCAATTGCCCTTTTTTCACCATTGCTGATTTTGATCTGCTCTTCAGCATTGGCATTGACTCACAGCATGCGTCTGGTTTTCTCTTCTTCTTCCAAGAGAAGACATTCTGGCTATCAGCACTCTGTAACTCAGGTCAGGTTTACAGACAACACCAGAGGAGGCCACCACCCACAGTCTATGCAGGAGTGCTGACTCCTGTATTGTCGCACGTCTCTGGGTGGTCTCAATCCTGCTTCTGGGCTTCAGATGATTTGGGGTGGAGGGCTGTTGAGTCAAGAGTCACAAGGCCGTCTTGGGACACTCTTCTTCAAGCAGCACGACCCGCCACAGCTCATGTTACTGGGTTAGCAGCACAGTCTGCTCCTGTGCAGTTTAATGTGACAGTGTCCTCCTCCACTCAAGCACAGCTTAATGATGTCACAATGGCACAGTCTGCTCAACCTCATTTTCACAATGTCGCAGCAACATGGTCCACTAGGGAACAACTTCTCGGGGTGGGAATTCTTTGGTGTAGACCGTTTGCTGCACACAGATCAATGTCCTTCTTCCTCGGTGGACAGACCCTTAAGCTTCAGGTCAGCTACTTCCGGCTGCTTCTGGCTCAGCCTAGAAAATCAAACCTCCAGCAGGGTAGGCACTCTCTTTCCCTCTCTCATGAGATGCTTCAGGGCTGAGAAACAGCTTCTTCCTTCAAGGTCAGACTCGGGTGATGTCCCCTCACCTCTGTTAAGCTGGCTGTCGGCAGACAGCAGCTATGGTAGCACAGCAGTCCTCTGAGTGTTCTGAGGAGCACTACCTCGCTTGGTCAAACAGAACTAGCAACTTGAACAACTAGTGGGTCAGTGACTTCCAAGTTTAGACAATCACAGCAGAAAGAGGTTGTGGATTCTATGTCTGTACTTCTATAACAGGTTTGGATTGGTTCTTCTTTCATCTAGCCTCTGCAGGCTGTTCTACAGGCACAACCTTTGCACTAAAATGATGCCCTTACTAGCAGGACAGTCTCCAGCCTGGGGTAACCACAACAGAGGCACAAAGAGGTGTGAGCTTTCTGTACCTCAATATTACAGCCACATTGAACAGTGATCAAGAAAGAGACAAAAGGCTGGCCTTAACTACGGGACACTTTGTACTTAGAATAACAGGGACTCACCCTTCACCCCACCATCTAGCAAATGGCAGTGATCCAGAAGACTAATCAGCAGCCCATCTAAGCAGAAGGACCTAATAGAATTTCTAAAGGTAGCTGTATCCTCGTTTTCCACAATTCCGTGTTTAGGCCTCTTCCCACCAACTTCAGGAACGTCATTAATACACTTCCACTGTGTGCTCACCTCGATTGTGTGCACAAGAACAGCCAGGTGCTTCCAAAAGGGAATCCGGAGGCCTTCATTACTTTGGTTCCCTCATACACACAAAGCATGTACCCCCACACATGCCACATACACACACTTACATAACATACACTTAGATTTTTAGCACTAGAACCCAGGTTAGCGCATAGCACTGGGACTTAACATGATTGGGCCAGCAAGTTTCAACTCCAGTGACACAGATAAAAAGGTCAGGTCTCAACTACGGAGTCACAAAACACACTATGCTACAACCACCACTCTCTATGCTAAACCCATGAGAGGGACTATAGTCCACTGCTATTTAAATGAGGGCATCATTGGTGAGACCCTCCAGGCCAAGGACAGGTCCAGGGCCTCACTTATATCAATGGACAGGCCAAGGCCTTCATGCACACATGAGATTAGTGTGAGACTGGTGGCAAAATCAGAAACTAGAATTCCAGAAACTCTCAGTCGGGCACTCAGAGCAGGGTGACACAACTGTACATCATGCAGGGGACATTGGTGTCCCAGCAGTAGTATTCCTATTTATACCCACTACGAAAATTAAGTTATTTTAAACCCTCACAGTACTAAATCTATTGCCATTTCTGGTGCGGGAAACCACATACACATTTTTGAATACCCAGTTTTTTCTGGTGTAGATTTGCCCACATTGAAATTCCACCAAACTGACAGAATTGTTGTGGCAATGTATTGTGTCAAAATGCTATCGTTCATGATTCTGTGGTTTAGAATTGCTAATTTGCACTCAAAGGTGTTTTTTTGTTTACCTAATTTGTACTTCAAAGCGGAAAAACTATTTCAAATCTGGCTTTATCGGGTTATGATGCCATTAAGTGGTTTTCGTGATTCATGCAAACGAGGACAAAACTGAAAAAGTTTGTATATTGCACCATACAACCGCAGGAAAAGGTTGAGTGATTTTTAAATCACATATCATAAGGTGTAGGGATCATATACATAGGCCACTAGGTTTTAAAGTTTTATATTATTTTAAGTGAACAACCCTGCTAAAGTGTGTACATTTGGTAAATGTGCAGTTTTACATGATAAATTGTTTATTTTCTTTTCCAACCAGTTATTTTTTTCTTTCCACCAAGCCCCGAATGTGACATGTGTCTTTACAAATTAGGATCATGTCAGTTACAATTGAATGTGTAACTGTAGCAGACAGATAGCCATTTGTTCTTTCAACATTTTGCCCGCAGTGTGTCATATTTCGCTAGTCCATTTTCAAGAGAAATTGAAATAATATTGCAAAACAAATATTCGTCCTGGTATTGTTCCCTTCTACAAAGCATTTTTAAGTCTTCTTTTATGCACCACATCTACTTTCATGCGCCATTTTCCAATATGAAAAATGCGCTTCTTTTCACAAAAAGTAGCCCACTGTGAGAAAAGTGTGTGCATCCTGAATTGCAAAGCTGTGAGAGGGGCAAGTGGCGTTAAGGGCCCTGTGCTTCCAGGGTCTCAACTATCAACCTTTAAAAAATAATGAAGACTCAAAGCCCACCAAATTGTTCAAGGAACTGTGTGCAGGCGCGCGAACAATATGCACACACTGTCCCACTCGTTTCAGTGACGTCCTGAAGCGGGCCTTGAACAATTAAGCGGGATTGAAACCTTTATATCATTGAAAGGTTTGTTACCTGGAACATTCAAAAATGAAAACTCCAATTCGGAATACAATGGTTCCCTTGATCAGAGGGACATTAAATCACTGCCAGTCTGTGCTGGTAACTCTTTTTGTGGCAGTGACGGGGGGATTCTGGCTCAGTCTGCACAGATGATCTAATGAGTCTGAATCGTATATCCCCGGGTGTCTTAAGAAAATGACCGCTTTAAGGACCAAAGGGCTATCTGGTGGCATTTGCTTGTCTGCTCCCGCCGGAAGCTCCTCTGAACCCCTCTGAAATGCTTCCAAGGCGTGAGTGTTCTCAGAGCTGTTTGATGGCTGGCAGCACAATAAGCAGTGTGCTTCCTACACCCTCTACGGATACTCCAATGTCATGGATGTGAAAGGGATATCTGTGTCCCCTGTAGGCAGGCAGCGTGGCTGGATAATGTGCGCTAGCAGCCCTGCGAAGGCACAGGCACTAATGGGGACAGCGGGCACCACCGTCTGGGACTTTTGTCATCCTAATGGCTTCTGACTGCTAAATTGGTCAATATTATTACCTTTGGGCAGCCTATTTTCAACCGCAGAAAGAACAGGCGACCAGAAATCTTCATGTTTATTGTTTATGGATGGCTGCCATGAACGTGGTGTGTGTTTAGCAGTACAAAACAAGAGTTGTTGTCCTTTAAAAGATAGCAGAAAGCCCTACGGCCTGGTTGCCTGCAAAGGTCTTAACATTGGAAGCTTTCCAATGCTCTCGTCACTAGTCTTCCACAGGGGTACCAGAGACATTGACAAGTTATTCACATTGTGGAACTGGAATTCGGCGCTAAAATGCTTAGGGATGTTGCAGGACTGTGTGAAACTTTTTAGAATGGGGAGTCCTGAAACCCCTCTACCTCAGCAATGTAGATGTAACAAGCTAGTCTTATCAAGGACAGATGTCTTTATGAAACTTCAATGATTACCGCCTTTTTGAGTGTTTTTTCATGAGCCTCTGCTTACCTGCCTCCTGGTCATTTCATCATTGCCTCTGTCCATATTGCCAATTACCTGAGCTGTTGATTAATGAGCGATAAAGTCAGAAATGCAGTTTTTCGAACTGTATCGCCGAGCTAATGGGGTACTGCACAAGTGACCCGGCTGAAATTGTGCTGCCCATGTTAACTAATGTGCGACAAACAAAACATGGACGCTTCTTTCCTTGGTAGTATTTATAAGAAAGAGCGGCATAATAGTTATGCTAAATCCGCTTTTTGTTGGCAGCTAGATACCCACTGGAGGGTGGGGGAGACTTACTAATTCATAGCAATCAATCAATCAATCAATCAATCAATCAGGAGTTTGTTGAAGCGCGACTACTCACCCGTAAGGGTCTCAAGGCACTAGGGGTGGGGGGGGGTGCAGGTTCCATTCCATCAAGGAGGGGGTCTGTCGAAGAGCCAGGTTTTGAGGTTTCTTGCGAAGATGGGGAGCGATGTTGTCTGTCTGAGGTGGAGCGGAAGGGCGTTCCATGCTTTGGCCACGAGGAAGGAGAAGGAGTGGCCTCCCGATCTGGTCTTTCTGGTGCCGGGGACCACAGTGTAGGAGAGCTGGGCTGATCGTAGGGTCCTTTGGGGTGCGTGGAATTTGAGTCGGCTGTTCAGGTATGCTGGTCCGGTGCCGTGGAGGGCCTTGTGTGCGTGGGTGAGTATCTTGAAAGTGATTCTCGCCTCGACGGGGAGCCAGTGGAGTGTGCGCAGGTGCTGGGAGATGTGGCAGTGTTTTGGCAGGTTGAGGACTAGTCTTGCGGCGGCGTTCTGGATGTTCTGTAGCTTGCTGGTGAGGTGTTTCCGTGGATTGTTCCAGGTCTTGGTTGAGAGATATGAGAAGGAGCATCCTCCGCTATTTGTCTTTTTGATGCAAGGAGGTATGATCTTCCCTGGGCCGTAGATCGAAGGTGTCTGGTGGGTTGGTAGAAGTTGAAGCAGTGGTTGAGGTAAGCTGGACCAGTGTTGTGGAGAGCTTTTGTAGGCGTTGGTGAGTAGCTTGAATTTACATCTTTCCTGGACTGGGAGCCAGTGAAGATTGTTGAGGTGTGGAGAGATGTGGCCATTTTTCGGGATGTTCAGGATGAGTCTGGCGGCAGCGTTCTTGGTGGTTTGGAGTCGGCGTAGGACAAGGGCCGAGATTCAGATGTAGAGGGTGTTTCGGTAATCAAGTCTTCTTGTGATAAGAGCCTGGGTGACCATTCGTCTTGTGTTCAGTGGGATCCACTTGAAAATATTGCGAAGCCTTCGCAGGATGTGGAAGCATGGTGAGAAGACGGCGTTGATCTGTCTGCTCATAGAGAGGTTGGTGTCCAGGATGATCCCGAGGTTCTAGGCAAGGTCTGGAGGGGTGGTTGAGGGGGCCAGGTTTGTGAACCACCTAGAGGCGTCCCGGGAGAGTGGTTGTTGCCGAAGATTAGGACTTCAGTTTTGTCTCTGTTGAGCTGGAAGCAGTAATAGTAACATATGATATTTGCAGCACAAACAGCAAAAATGTAATTGGAAACTACATATAAAAATAAAATCAATTAAAATGTTCAACCTCCATTACAAAATATCTTTGCACTGCTGTATTAATCCACTCTGTTACTCACTCCTGACTGCCTAACATGGAACACTGCCTGCATCCCAACTACCCGACTTTACCCACTTCCCCACACTTGCAAACAGCTAATTCACTCCAATGGGCAGATAACTGACCTACATCCTTCTGGTGCTGAGCAGCCCTCAGTGGTCCACATCCTCCAATAGTCCATGCCCTCAATTGACTTATCTTGCCCAATGCCTTTTATTAATGGCTATCCAGCTTCTTCTATGCCTCAATTGTCTCACTAACTCTTCGACACTCCATCAGTGCCACACAGCCACAACAATGCTGTTCATCCACCTCCTACACACCTGATTGCCCCCACTACCACAGTGCAGTCAGTGCATTCACTGTAACATTCTTGTACCTAATCAACAACATATGGCGCAATATGCCTCAGGGGCCAATTCATGACTCACCTCATCTGCCACATGATGCATCTTAAACTCTTGTTTATCTCATTATTTAGTATGATAGGTTCATTTCCTGCATAGTTTCATCACAGAATGTAGCTGACCACATCCAGGCCCAGTACCAAAGGAACCTCCAAAATCATTCTTGGATTTTATAACACTGAAATTATTTGCTGACCATAGTAAGTTTGGCATAGGGCATAATGTCAACAACATCCAGTGGCATGCTAGTGCAAAGAACCATTTTCTGTCCTGCGCCAAAAATTGGAAATTAATAAAGGTACATTCATGATGACTGTTTATACCCTATTTTTAAAGTAAAGCATTATGCCATTTGTTACTCATGGTAATATCAGTATCATAACTAGATCAGAGAGAAAGAGTTCTAATTTGTTGACTTGTGTATTTTTTGGAATGATGAGAACAGAAATCATTGTAAGCCATGCTGTGTCCTGGATCAGTAGGCAGAGTAAAACAATAAAAGGACTTGCAGTGCCTTATGGAGTGAAGGTGGTGAGTAGAAAGCTAGGGTGAAATGGGAAGAGGTAAGTGGGTTTGTGGTGTAATGAAGTGTAAAAGACTGTAAGGAAGGGTAGGAAGATAGGGTTACTCCTGAGTGAGCATGCAAAGAGTGCTGAACTGAGAAACAATAGAGATGAAGGTTGAAATGTGTGGCATGCTTGCAGGAGGTTTGGTGGGAAAGTAGGATGAGATAAGAAGACAGAATATTGACAAAGAGTAGTATACAAAAGAGAGCAAAGGCTGAAGAGATTAGCAGGGTTCAGAGAGAAGTGACAAGAGAGTGAAGGGAGGATAATGGGAGACATACCGTCACTACTAAGTGAAATATTCCATTCCTTGCAAGTACTGTCCAATGATCAGCTGCACAAAGTAAAGTTTGTACACAGGCACTCTCCTATTTGCCTATTGTTAGGAAGCACAGGGCTGTAGACATTGCACTATGTAGCACTGTCAAGCTTCCTTACTTTAAAATTTTAGAAAATCAAAACATTTGGTTGAGTTGCTGGTTTAGACCCTCGTCCTTTAAGAAATGTTTGAGACCGCAGCAGAGTTTAGCGGACACACAATCATTTTAATCATTTCAGTAAATGGTTAGTTTCACCAAAGCAACACAAATGTTCACATTAAGGAATTTGTGATTTCTGCACATTGTGCAGTTTGCTCAATGTTAGCATGAGATTGGTAATACAGAAGGGACACACTACAACTTCTGAAATCCCTCAATGCAAAATTGAAATATTGAAAGGTAAGTATAAACGTTCTATACCTAACTCCACATCTACATACATTGAAGATATACTGCTATATATTTATTTAGATTTATATATAGCTTCAAGATATGTAGATGTGGATTTAGGAATAGTAAATCCATGCTTTCTCTATACGCACTTACCTTTAGATATTTTGGTCTTTGATATTTTGTCCACAATTTTCTTATATGACAATATTTCTATGTTCTATATTCAGTAGTTCAATCCTCCTAAATGGCACCAGAATTGAGCAATGAAAGTTGAACTTCATAAAATAGTGGATCACTTTCCCTCTGTCTATGATTGGCTGAGTGTCATAGGCAAAATGGTCACTCCCCTTGCTGTCAGTAGCTATATCAAGGATGCATGTGTACTTATGCTATTTTTAAGATCTTATTTTGCCTGTATGGTGGACTCCTATACAAGTATTCCCAGTGCAGAGTGCATAGAGAGGTGCTGAAGCTCTGTTATGCTGAAGGTGATTTGGGGATACCTGACTTTGAAAGTTAGCATCTAGAGGCTGTAAATGGTGGACTTAATGAAAGGGGTGCTATTTTATTTATTTAGTTAGGTTTTTTGTTGCTATTTGGGGTATTATAAAACGTTTCTAGTTACCTTATGGTGGACCTGGAGCACTATTGGGTAGGGATACATATAGGAGCACCAGGGTACAGTATGGTATTAGAACTGACAAGGTACTGCTGGAGGGGTAATTGATAATACACTTCTTGAAGGAATGTTTTATAATTGTACAGTAAAAAGTTAAGATCCCATACATAATTTACTTAGCACCGCACAAATGAAAGAGAGTAAACACCAAAGATGTGGTTCAACACAATTTATGGAATGAGCATCGCTGGGATTTTGCTACACTTCTGGTGGACATCCCATAACATCACATGGATATGTTATAATGACCACAAAGTAGATATTTGTGGCAAAAACAGTACCAGAGTCTGTAAGGTATGGCCTACGACGACTGAGGATCGTTTCCAGAGAGACAAATTGAGAGTGAAATGCAGAAAAGCATGATAGGATTGACACTGGGTGGAAAATATATATCCACGTTCTAAAGTACTCAGGGCAGATGTGGTTAATCCAGCACTAAGGGCTAAGGTTATATGACAAACTAGCTGTGTGGAGGAAATCAGTACTGACAGTGGAACTAGATATGCACTCAGGTGAAGAAAGTATCCTCAAATGGCAGATTCAGATTGTTACAGGTTAGGATCTCAAATAGGACATGGATGAGAGCCTTCTTGCTGAAGAGGTTTGATGAAAATAGGAAGTATAAATGCCCTAAATTAAATTCTAGTCATGCAGACTTCTTACATGGAAATGCCCTTTAGTTGTGACTTACTCAGAGAGCGTGTTTCCTAGGATTTCAGACAGCACATGTCTAAACGTTTCTTGGATCCCAGAGGCATGTCCACCGGGACTGGTCATTAAATCATTAAACAATCAATTAATATATGAACTCATATCATTAATGCTGCTGCTGACATAAAGGTGTATTGCCATCACATGGATGGGTCGGGAGACCACAGTGATTGAGAGATGATTGTCTAGAGGAATGGTCAGAGAATGAAGCAGTGCAAATGTGCAAAATGAGGAAAAATTGACAAATTGCACGATGATCTAACAGATTGCGTTTGCATGCCCAATTGTTCCCACCTGATAAAAGACTGTCCTGAATGTAATGCTCAATTAGGCCTGATGGTTCTTTAATAGGGTTATGGGCTGGAAAAGTGTGTTTCTGCAAGAAATAGTACTAAATGCTGCACTTGTGAAGTGTCATTGTTTGTTGTTTCTGTTGTAAAGTGAAAAAAAACAATTAAAGATTATTAAAAAAATAAATATTCTTTAAACCACGTGTTGCATTCTGGTTAGTTGACTGTTGCTAGTTTACTGTAATATGCTTATAATTGGACATTTTCACTATGTTCTACTTTAAAGCCTGTGTGCCTAAAACAACTATCACTACTGCAAATGCATTCCGAAGAAAGCATCATATGTGTATTGCTTAAAGTCAGCTTTATGTGCCTTGTGAATAAAGGTCTTCATCCCTTGTGTTCCTTTGTCTCCCTTTATGCACTTCTTCATAGGTCTGTAACCATTTCTCGTTCCCCAGGCCTATCCTATCTACCACTTGCCCAATATTCCAAGGACTGATAATTCTTTCCATCATCTCACTTTGCTGTATCATGATCTTGCTTCACTACATCATTTAGGAAAATAACATCACGTTCAATAAACTAATTCACCCAATTTCCTCTCTTTCCCCCCCACCACTGCCATTCCCAGTAGTTAAAAAACATCATGTTAACAACCTCATCCCGCCCCTCTACATGTGCACGCCATCTAATTTTTATTCTACCCACTAAATCCTGTTACTTTATATGTTTCACCATGCATCAGTTATGGCATTGCTTACTCATTTGATTTATTCCATCCCTGACCCTTTCACATCTCCCTTTGTATCTATACCACCATTCTAGTGTTTCAACATAAATAGATCAGAATTATTTGAATAATTAAACAACTAGATCAAAAGCAAAATAATAACTAAAATATATTCAATATGTTTAAGAGTTAGCTTGAAAATAAATGAGAAATTCATTCTCTGATTTACTGAATGGAATTGTGTTTGGGATTTAGAAAACTTTGGTCCTCTATAAAAGCTGTGCACCACATAGCCACCTACATTATTTTAAAAATGATATTTTACCTAAGAATTGATTTCAAGGCAGATTTTGTGGGTATGCAACTTATCACTCTGATTTATATTGCCCGCATCATGGCAATTACATTTTCTGAGGAAACTGAGGGGCTATTCACAAAGGTAGATTCACATATGATTAAATCTACAGGTGTAGATTTACTCTTCAGTTTTATAGTAAATTTACTTTTGGCTATTGACCATTAACAATAGTAAACATGTACACTTACATATCTGAATTCAGGTGGAGAAGCCAAATTTACATGCGTAATGTTACGACTAGTAAATTTTTGCATACAGGATCTCCACAGTCAAGGTGGAGTTCTCCCTATGTTACATCATACTAAAAGGTAAAGAAAATTATTAAAATTTTCACAAAAGTAGAAAAAATGTAAATGTTGTATATTATGTATTTTATGTTATGTAAATGAATTATATATTATTTTCAAAATATATAGAACAAAATAAAAAATGCTATAGTTTTATTAACTTAATTTTGAAATAGATATTTGATTCATTAAAGTATATTGAATTTTAAAAAATGTGGAAGATTTATTAAAAAACACCCAACTAAACTAAAATTTGTATAAATATTTATTATTTTTTAATAGTTACTAAAAGTTATGTATAGAACTAATTCACAATAAATGAGTTTAAAAAAACTAAAGTAACAGTTATTTTTAAATTTAAAAAGGCGATTAAAATATTTAAAAATAAAATTATTTATTTCATTTATATATAATTTCTTCAACATTAAATTCAATGTATATACATATGGAAAGCAATCCATGCAATCTTAGTTGCTTCACCCAAGCAGGATCGGTGCGAGGAGAGAGTGCAAGTCTGGCTTTTAAATCTAAAGGGCTGTGTGTCTTCACAATCAGGACACAGATAACTTTCACTCCAGGGGTAAGTTTCCAAAAATAAAAGATTTATTTAGCGGCTACACGTTTCGACCTTGTGATCTTCCTCACGACCCTACTCAAAAGTGTGTATCATCATTATTAAAAAGAGTTTGGGAAACATTTCAGCAGACTGACAAGTTATAAAACATTGTACACGCTTCAAATGAAACATCGATAAAAAGTATATATAGGTGCAGTGTAACAATTCATTTCCGCATATACCCAGTCATAATGTATTTCAATTTCATAACTGATTAAAATGGGAAACGACTGACACATTGCAAATAACCACGTCGTTTCTGAACAAGTGGCCTCAAGCCATGTTGTGTTTGCATGCCGCAACTAAAACAGGTCTCCCTAAGACATGCACTGGATTCCGGCCAAATGGCCTTCTGCCAGGAGACATGCTAGATTCAGGCCAAGTGCCTTACAAAAGGGGCCATATAAAACAAATGAATGAAAAATGTGTCATATATAGTAAATGAACAACTGCGTTCCACTTAATGTGAAAAAGACAAAATGTTAGCCACAATGCATACATAATGACCAATTGTTGAAAACAAGTTAATGACTTAACTCCAAACAATAATAAAATAGATACTGCTAGTTCTTAACCCAAACTCCCTAACATCTATGTGCTATATAAAGAAAAACCTTATTTTCTATCTTCGAACTGCATTTCATCATATGTTCAATGAGTGATATTGCAAAAACAGTAAAAACATTGCAGGGTAACATTTAGAAATTGAAAGCCAAACAGGGATAAATCAAGGATAACATAAAGCAAAATGAAAAATAAGTAAAAATTGAAATATTAATAAAATTAGTTTTAAATTAAGCAAAAGAGATCTCAGAAGACAAAAAGTCATGGTCAGAGTAAACAAAAGGTGTGCTCATTCAGTATAAACATAAAGTTCCTCATCCTTGTTTAACCCTGTCCGAGACTTGGAGTTGAGGAGAATAATGTTCACTGACTCCAGGTTTCTAAGTTGCTTCTCCCTGTCGCCTCCTCGGGGAGTCGTGACAATCCTGTCAATCCCAAAAAAGGATAAAGAGTCAGAATTCTGCTAATGATCAATGTCTGGCTATGGGATAGTTTGTATCACAATTCTTTATTACCCTGAGGTGCTTCAAAATCCATCTTTACAGGGAAAATGGTACTGCAAACCTATTGATGACTACAAGGGCAAACCAAAACATACACACAGAAATCACTGCTGCATGTGATGAATTTGTTAATGTTAACAATTCTCCCAGTCGACAGCCTGTATGTTTTGAAGTGATTACTGTGTGTATGTTTTGATTTGCCCTTTTGCTTTCCCCATGATTTCACTCTGTTTTGTAGTTGCGAGAACTTCTCAGCCAGAGCAGATGTGGTAACCTTAGACTCTGCCAGTTCTTGCTGCACCTGCAGCAAAGCTTTCGTAATGTTATTCAGGGTGGACATTCTAAAATTGAGCAAGCCGGGGGAAACAGTATTCAATGGGCTCATTATTCTTTCGATGATTTAGAAGTGTCCACCTCCAGGCACCACTAAGTCTGTATGCCATTATGGCTCAGACTATTAGAGTGGCCAGGCGAGGGAAAGGGTGTGTTGGGAAGGAACTGCAGGGAGGGTGACCTGTAAGAGAAACAACAAGGATTCATGATTAAACACCCCCTTTCTCCCTTGTGACTAAATCATTTTGTAACAATCACCTTGCAATCACTGCCTGAGGTTCCCTGAGTTGATGATGTGCAATCTAGTTGTGCTTAAAACAAAAGGTCACAACATGTAAGCAAATTTCGTGCTTTCAAAATATCACATTATAATGTGTATGACTGCATTGTAATGTACAGTGTCATTAGGCAACTATACCTACCACAACACAGCTTTGTACATGCTGTAAGGTTATTCTTCCATTCTGTAAGTCTGCAAAAAATGTTTGAGCAGCACCTGTCATGTTTATTTATCATTTGTTCTATATTCGTTCTAGAGGATGCCAAAGCACCCGTTGTGAGCGAATAGCCATACTTAGTTCAAGGCAATGTCTTTAATAGGCAAATTCTTTCTGCGATCCATATATCCTTTCCCCAAACAGTTCCAATGAAAAGATTCTCTGTGCAGAACCTGCCTTGCATGTCACAACAATAAACAGTCAAAATACAATAACTCAATTTGTGCACATGCCTCTATGTCGAATTACATGCTTAGTTCAAATGTGCTCTTACAAACTGAGATTCGACCAATCTCTAGTTTATGCAAGCAATGGCTCGGCTTACAGGAATCCACATCTTCAGCATCAGCAGAATGTTGCATTCACTGAAGTCCTCTGCAGTTCGGAGCCGTTGGGCGCCAGACCCCTGGAAAGTGCAGCAGACAGGGAACTCTCCGAACGGAGACCACACACGGGCAAGGCTTGTGGAATAGCAAGCTCATGGCCTAGGACCGGACTCTGTTTATACTGGAGCCCCTCCCAAGATGGCGACCGCTCTCAGGAGAATGGGACATGTAGTCCCCAAGATCAAATTGCAGATCCCGCTTGCAAGATAGGTAGAAGCAAACAAAGTCAAAGGCTCCATCATACAAAATATACAGTACGCTCAGAACACGATACAGGCAACAGTATACACTGCGACAGCGCTTACTTAGAGACCATAGCGCTGCATCTTACATTAGGGCATGACCGCAGATGACAATGTAGCCAGAACTTATGTCTGGAAAATGTGGCATGAATCTTGCCACAAAGGATTACACCAGTGATACGTGGCAACAATGGGTCCAGATCCCTGAAGCCACCGGTAACAATCATGGCAGTACTCCCCCCTTTTAAGTGGTCTCTAGGGGCAGGCTTGTGGGGTTGCAAAGCATGGAACTGAGTCACACAAGACGTGGCACATGAACGTTCATGGCAGGCTCCCATGAGTAATTCTCAGGACCATAACCCTTCCTGGAGATAAGGTACCACAATTGGGCACCAAGATGCAGAGTGTCCAAAATGCAGTGTACTTCATATTCCTCCTGACCATGGACCAATTGAGGAGGAGGTTTTGCCTTACAGTTCTGGTTTGCAGGTTTTAAAAGAGATGTACGGACCACAGGGTGTATCCTGAGTTATACAGGTAAGTCCAACTGAAAGGCAACTGATTGACCTGGAGGACCACCGTGTAAGGACCAATGAACTTTGAATGGAAGCCTTTCATCCTACGGAGGACTATATTCTTGGTCGACAACCAAACTTTGTCTCCTACTGCATAAGTCGGCCCAGAATTCAACTTTTTTTCTGCAGCAGCCTTATAGATCTGTTTTGCTTTCTCTAAATGCTTGGCTACGTGAGACTGTGTATTTATGATTTGGTTGATCTTAGCTGTTACATCTGGAATTATTTCTTGATTTGTTGGGCGTTGATCTGGAAGATAATTGGGTTGAAACCCGTATGTACAGCAAAGCGAGAATGTTTGGATCGATGAGTGGTGAGCTGAATTTTTATGCTACCTCTGCCAACCAGAGCATATTAACCCAAGAATCATCTGCAGTGGTGACATACCATCCGAGGTATTGTTTCAATGCCTGGTTCAATCATTCAGTTTGCCCATCTGACTTTGGGTGATGGCTTGTAGATAATGCTAGGGCTATTTGTGGGGCTTTACACCAACTGGTCCAAAATCTAGCCGTAAACTGTGTGCCCCTGTCTGGGATTATCTTTTTTGGATATCATCTAATCGATCGATGTTATGTAAGAGAAGTTGTGCTGATTGACCTGAAGTGGGGAATTTCTTACAGGCTATAAAATGGCCCAGTTTGGTGAAATAGTCCACCACCACAAAAATGGTGGTTTATCCTTGATAGTCTGACAAATCTGTAATACAGTCTAGAGAAAATACTCCCAAGGCACTGTTGTTGTGGGTAATGGAAGTAATAGCCCTGTTGTCGTTCCATAATCACATTTTACTCTAGTACAGATTTCACATTCTATTGTCCATTTAAGGACTTCTTTGTTCAAAGTGGGCCACCAAAACATATGCTGGATGGCATGTTTTGTTTGTTGTATTACTGGATGGTACACACAAGGATGTTCATGATTCCATTGAAAAAACAATTTGCGCAGGCTTTATGTAGGTATGTACAATTTGGAGTCATGAATTGGTAAGTCTTGTATATTTTGTCTCTCAGGCATTTGTTGTAGCCATGTTTGCCAGTCCTGTATCTTGAAATTAGCTTTTACTTCACCCAAAAAATCCTCAGTGGAAAGTAAGTTCAGGACCTTCATGGGATCTATAATGGATTGCAGAGACTCAGTTGTGGGAAATGTAGTAGTGTCTTGCCGGGTCAATGCATCAGCTTTCTGAGTCTCTGTATCTGGACGAACTGTGAGTATAAAGTCAAACTCAGCAAAAAACAACATCCATCTCAGTTGGCAAGGAGTGAGAACTCTTGCAGTTTTCATAAATTGTAAGTTTGGATGGTCCGTAAACACAGTGACTGCATGTTTTGCACCAAGGAAGTAGTGCCTCTATTCTTTAAAAGCCTCGTGGATAGCCAAGAGTTCTTTTTTGGCTATAGTATAATGTATTTCAGCTGAAGTTAGTTTCTTTGACATACAGGCCCTTGGATGTACCTGTCCAGTGGTGTCATGCCTTTGAGGTAAGATTGCACCAAACACCACCTCTCAAGCATCAGCTTCCACGATATATGATAAGAGTGGATTCGGATGCACTAGAAAGGATGCAGAACTAAATGTAGTTTTCAATTGTTCAAAAGCCTTTTGGGCATTAGAATTCCATTCAAAGATAATATTTTTTCCTAGTATATTAGTTATTGGTGCTACAACCTGAGAAACATGGTCTATAAATTGTCTGTAAATGTTAGCAAACCCAAAGAAACACTGGACATCTCTGACATTTCTGGGTTTTGGCCAATGAAGAACAGCCTGTATTTTTTGTTCTGCCATTTGTAATCCTCCTAGAGATAAGACCACTCTTAAAAATTCCACTTCTGTCACGTGGAAGTCACATTTGCTCAGTTTGCTATATAATCTGTGTTTTTGTAATAGTGTAAGTATTGTAGTTACATGATTTACATGGTCTTGCTCAGAATCTGAATAAATCAAGATATCAGTGATGTAAACTATGACAAATCAGTCCAGGTACTCTATGAGCACAGCATTCAAGAAGAATTGAAAGTCCGCTGGAACATTGCATTGACCAAACGGCATCACCATGTACTCAAAAAGGCCATATTGGGTTTTAAAGGTGGTTTTCCATTCATCACCATGACGCATCCTTACCAAATGATATGCCCAATTTAGTTCTAATTTGGTGTAAATAACAGCCGACTTGACCTGATCTATAGCACTGGAATAAGGGGAAGTGGATGTATATTCTTGATGGTTATTTTATTCAGCAATATATAATCTATACAAGGATGGAGTTCGCCTTTGGGCACAAAAAACAGAGGAGATGCTACAGAAATTTGTCAGGTACTTGCCCAGATATTCTCAGAGATGGACAATCTCTTTTTCTGATAAGGCATAAATATGGCAATTTGAGATCACCCCCCTGGTACGATGTGGATATGACAATCATACGGACAGTGAGATGGTACTTCTTCCACCTGTGTTTCATTAAAAACCTGTTGAAACTGTGAGTATTGTTTCGGCGCTTCCTTTTCTGGAGCAGTTAGAACCGAATGCCCCATCCCTAATTGCTTTCATGTTAGAGACTATCCCTTGCAGTATGAAGACAAGGCAGTAATTGATTAAGTAGTCCAGTATATGCTGGGTTTGTGCAGCATCAGCCATGGCATGCCTAAAATAAATCCATATTGGGGGTGCTAATGAGGTTGAAATGGATTACTTCTGAATGTTATAAATCTGCCAACTGGTATTCCAAAGTAATTTTGGAAGTTTGCATGGTGATTGGCCCTGAGGTTAAGACACGCCCATTCACAGTTTGGACAACTTCCATTTTTTTCTTACATACACAAGGTAAGTGCAATGTTTTTGCTAAGTCTAAATTGCTAGTGGCTCCTGAGTCTAATAAGACTACAATAGAGTTACGTTGCTCGGGTTTGGATTGTAAATCCATTTTTAGAGTGAAATGTGACAAATTATCACTCACTTGTAAACTTAGGGGCCTATTAGGATGGCGGGCGGACCTGGGTCCGCCTGCCATCCTAGCGGGAATGGGACCGGCCGCCTGCCATGCGGCGGTCCCGCACCCCTGATTAGGATGCGACCGCCACCCTGGCGGTCGCATTCCGCAGTTTAACATTGCGGCGGGTTCTGCTTACAGCAGCACCCGCCGCAATGACAATTTGCCATGTTGTGCATTTCCATGTACAACGTGGCAGGCACCGCGCAGTGCCTGCCACCTTGTACATGGAAATGGAGGGAGGCACCATGGGTACCCCCCAAGTGCACCCCCCATCGCCCCGGGGGGCCCCCAAAGCAAATCGCCGCCAGCCTTTCCTTGGCGGCATCGCCGCCATGGAAAGGCCTTACACCACACGCATCCTAATATGGATGGCAGTGCCTGCTAGGCACCGCCACCATATTAGTGGCCCAAGTCTGCCCGGCCGGCAATCGGAACGATTGCTGACCAGAGGAAAAGCGGCAGACGCACTTTGCGTCCGCCGCGATACCCCCGCCATTATAATATGGCGGGGTATTACTCGTTACGATGGCATAACGGTCGCCACCGCCGACTCGGCGGTGGCAATCGTTACGCCATCGTAATGACCCCCTTAGTGAGGGGATTCTTCATTTGCTCAAAAGATTCCCTCTTTTGTCCCTTGAGCTATCTAGTTTTCCGCTGGAGATTCTATGGTGTTTACTGTTTTTGTAGTGGGTGTTCTTGTAGGCTTGCTTTCGGGTTTCGTGGGACATTCCTTCACAAAGGCCCCTTTTTGCAAACATATAAACATTGCCCTTTTTTACGTCTGAGCTCTTTCTCTTCTTTAGTCAGGGCTGGGCGAACTGACCCTATCTTCAGGTGTTCACTAGAATTGTCATGACTGGAACTGCTGCTCACTGTTTTGGCGCATTCAAATCTAGGCCCTAAACGGTCACTGTATCGTCGATCTCTTTTACGCTCCACTAATCGATGAGTGAGTCTCAAAGTGAGGTTAATGAGTTCCGCACAAGTCTGGGGTTGCAGATCTATCTGTGCTAGGATATCTTTTGAATCCTCTCTAAATTATACACCGCAGACCTCTTTTCCTCAGGCCAAACTGTTTCAGCAATCAATTGATTAAACAGTGTCAAATAAGTGATTACATTCTGGTTGCCTTGCCTCAGTTCTAAAAGCTCTCTATCTGCTGTTATAGTGGCTGCCCTTCTATCAAAAACTTTCTCAAACTCTTTTACAAAGGCTTTGCAATTGCAAAATTCGGGATTGTCACTCCTGACTAAGGGTACCGCCCACAAGGCAGCGTCTCCTGCCACATAGGAGATCAACAAGGCAATTCTGGATTGGGCATCCAGAAACGGAGCTGGTCAACAAGTAAAGTGCAACTCTATCTGAGTAAGAAACACCTGAACTTTCCCTGAGTCTTCTGTGAACCTTTATGAGGCAGCTAGAGGTATCTGCTGTGGGACTGTAACTGAAATATTAGTGGGGACTCCCATCCCCCATTGATGTAGCCAGTCCTTCAGCCTGTGGGGCCGATTCCGATTCGGGCCGGAAATCTCTCCGACCGAGCCGGACCCGGAGAGATTTCCGACCGAATCGGACTCGGGCAGTCCGACCGATCGAGTACAATGCGCACGCATGCCATCGGACTCGAGTCGGTCGGACTCCCATTGAAGTCAATGGGAGCCTGTCGTACAACGCGTACGCAGGCTCCCATTGACTCAATGGGTGCGAGGCGGACAAGGGCGCCCCCTACAGCGTGTACGCGGCGAAGCGATTCGCGCCGTACACGCACAGGTAGGGGGACCCATGGGTCCCCCTGTGTGCGACTCGCGCGCCTACGCGTACAGGGGGTCCGACGCGGACCCCCAAAGTCCGGCTCCGACAGCTTTTTCGAGCCGGACGGCGCGAGTCGATCGGACTGCTCGCGGCGCGCATCGTACTTACCCGGCCGGGAAACGTCTCCATAGCGCGGTGCGAGTCGTGTCCCTGCGAGTCGGTTGGAGCGTGTTGAAGCCGCGTTCGAGTCGGTCGGAGTTTTCGCGGGTGCCTGCATCGTACTCGCTCGGCCGGACTCGCGTACGATTCGGTCGGGAAACAGGGCTCCGAATCGGATCCGGTAAATCCGAATCCGATTCGGAGCCCTACCGGCCGAGATCGGAATCGGCCCCTGAGTGTTTATTACACTAGGGTCGTTTCCGAAAGGGATGTCAAACACATTTCTATCTGCTACACCCCGCAATTCCACCCTGTGTTTTAGTCAAGTCAAATTAACTTTATTCGGCTTCAAAGACCATAAAAGTTTGAACAAACAAACATACATTACAATCTAAAAATTTCTACAGAACACACTTGAACAGTACCAAGGGTAAAATCAATACAATCATTTCCAAGGATTCCAACAGTTAAAAAAGGGATATAAATTTTCTTAATATCAGATACTCGATCCAACAAGGAACAACATAAATCCTAAAACTTCATTAAAACTTAGATAAAATTTAAGAGGTTGTATCATTCACAGTCATCTCAAGATAAAATTTAAGAGGTTGTATCATTCACAGTCATGTATTGTAATTCATAACGTTTTCTAATGATCATTGCAACTTTAATAAAATTAGTCACAGCAGTGCAAATATCAAGTGTAGCCAAGGAGTGCAAAACATTGAAACCTTCTATATAGGTACATCGTCGATTTACCCTCAAGAGTGGGGCCAAAACTTTTCTTCTCGGCTCTGCATAAAGGGGGCAGAACAACTTAAAGTGCAGGGTGCTCTGAGCTGCCATATTATCACACGGGCAAGGCGTGAGTTTGTCGACCCATCCTGACTGTTTTGGGAATGCCACTAGAAAGTGCAAGGTGTGTAAGCGAAATCTAGTTAGGAGAAATTGAGTCCGGGCGTTGGTAGCAAAAGTGAGATAAAATTGCTGTTGGACAACATACAAACGCATAGGTCCTGACAGCTCCCCATGTGAGCGAAGCTCGCTTGCCTTAGAATAGTACGCCTTTTTTTATCATTATTTTTGCATTTGAATTAATGCTTGCAGGGTTGTTGTAGTAGTGCCCCAAGCCTATCTCATGGAGTCTATCTCTTACAAAACGCAGCCAGGGGATCGACAAAGCACTGTCTCGGTGAGTACAATCCTTGATAATGTCCCTTGTAAATGTTAGATCCTCTGACAGCCAAATTTTGACCCATAAAAAAAGAGGGGCAGTATCTATTCAATCCTGTAAAAATTCCAGTCCCAACTCAAGATGACAAAAGAGTGAGGGGGCACTATTCGGGGTCATCAATAGTCTTTTAACAAATTTATTTTCCATGACCTGTAGTTGGCGACTTTTGTGGTGACCCCAAACCCCTGCACCATAGGATGCGACAGATAAACATTTAGCTGTATATAAAGTAACCAGCTCTGTCACCGGTTTGTGACCTAGTTTGCAGGCAAAACGGAAAATCCCCTCCACAACCCTGCTGATATGTTGCGCCCTGGCAGTGACCAGGGGACCCCAATTCATAGTATTATTAAAATTATTCCCCAGGTATGTAAAATTAGTCAGCTTATCGATAGTCTTACCTCTTACAGTAAACTTTCTTGTTTTAGTAGATTTGGGGACGCACACCATTATATAAGATTTGATAAAATTGACTTTTAAGTCAAGAGCCGACATGAAATCAGTAAAAGCATTGAGTGACTTTTGAAGGCTATTTGCTGTCAAAGCCGTTAGCACAGAATTATCCGCGTATGATAATAGCGGGACAGGGTTGCCACCTATTCGGGGAAAGTCAAAATCCTTGTCTATTAAAAATGCCTTGAGACCATTAGTATAAATTAAAAAAAGAAACAGAGCTAAAATGCAGTCCTGCCGTACACCTTCAGTAGAAACGATGGGCCTAGTCTTTTCCCCCTGGGAGCCATACCTTATGGCGACAGTAGTGGAGGCATGAAGCCTGCGTAGAAGGGAAATGAGAGCCTCCTCAACACCCATTGTCCCCATTAGGGCCCACAGCTTCTCCCTGTTAACAGTATCAAAAGCACTGGACAAGTCCATGAAGGCCAGGTGGATAGAACACCCCCTGGCCCTCATGTGCTTGCCTATAATCAGGGACAGGTTAAGGCACTGCTCTGTGGTGCCCATCCCCCTCCTGAAGCCATATTGTGTCCTTGACATGGTCCCTGAGTCTGTCCCCCAGGTTTCGAGTCGTGCGAGAATGACCCTCCCCAAAACCTTAGCCATAGCATCAATGAGGGAAATTGGCCTATTACAGGCTGGATCACTACTATTACCTTTTTTGAATACAGGAACACAATGGCCTTCTTCCATGACACTGGGATGGGGCCAATCACCACTGATTTAAAAACATCAGTCAGCAGGGGTGCCCAGAGGTTGGGATTACTTTTAAACAGGTCTAGAGGGACCTCATCGGGGCCTGGGGCTTTCATGCAGATTCTTTTTGCTAGAGCCTCCTCAACCTCGGCAACAGTGAGGGATGCACTTAGTTGGACAGCCTTGGGTAGGTCTGGGCATGGATTCTCCCTGTCCTCCTCTGATTGACCACAATCAGGATTAAATATAGCGGAAAAGTGGGATTCCCACACGTCCCCCATAATCAGAGAGTCCATCTGCCCAACCTCCTCCGTTAAAAAAGGACGATTAATGATATTCCAAAAGCTTTTAGAATCTTTAAGGGCACTGGCTCTCTCCAAAAATTCCCAGGCTAGTTTCCTCAGTTCCTCCTTCCTTAAATTAATAACACTTTTATATGCCTGTCTTGCGTTTTTAATTTGGGTTCTATCACGAGGATTTTCACAAAGGGCCATTTTAAGTTTCTTTTGGGCTCTGGAACACTCTGTGTTAAACCACCGCCTCTCTCGGGATTCCCTCATCTGTGTGGGTCTAGTAAGTCTTTTAGCTACGTCTGCACAGACAAGTTCAAAGTCACGAATTACCTCATCTGAGGGAGCGTCATGTTGGAGGCATCTCATGATAGAGTCCACATTCGCTGACACAATTTTTCCCTCAAATTCTATAGGGTTTATTTTGACCCAGTTTAATCTTACCCCTTTGTTGCGATCATATTGAATGAGGCGACCATCACCTTTCCCTGCCAGAGCTGTTATGCTCAGGGAAATAGTTAGAGGATTATGATCACTGGCATTGTTTGGTTCTACCTCAAAAACGCCAACAAGCGGCAAGCACCTCCTTGATATGAACATACAATTTATAAAACTCCCATTGCCTCCTCCAATATAACCGGGGCACTGTGCTAAAAGGCTAGAGGTCAAATCATTGATGAGGCCCAGGTCATTGTCAATAATAATAGAATTTAGGGCCTCACCCTGTGGTGTATGAATAAAACACCAGCTTTACAAACTCATTTGGTACTATGCGTGCAGGTAGTACAATTGAAATCCCCCACCCAGAGGATACATAGATGCTGCCACTTCCCTGAAATAACATTGATTTCTGACTGAAGGGCTTCAATAACATGGCAACTATTACGGTCAAAGATGCTGTAATACCAATTTACCAACAATAGCTTGACCCGAATCAAGTTAGAAATCAAGATTAGTTGGTACCAGGGTGAGGAGTTAATGACAGAGACTTGTACAGACCCATATTTTACGGAAATTAGCAACACCAGCCATCCTTTAGCCCTCCCTGCCAGTGAGGGTGTTGCGTGGATGGTAAAAGAACAATAACCATCCATCACAATGTCGTCCTTATGCCATGTTTCCTTGAGGCAGACGATGTCAAAGCCCCTAATGTACTCAAGCCACTCCTCATTTGCTAACTTTGTACGAATTCTTACAACATTCCAGGAGATAATTTTAAATAGGTGAGTAGTGTATTCTTGGTCCCCCGTGCTCCCCAATGTGGGATTAATAATGGGCATGGCAACAATAGTTGCCTGGTCAGACCCCTCACCTCCAAGGTTATCATCAGGAATAGAGGTGGGAGACTGAGAGCACTTTCCAAATTGAGCTCTATGCTCAGTAGGGCTAATAAGGTTGGACGAAGTGATACCAGTTGGCTCAACAGGCGGATTTCTACCAATATCAACATCTTCTGAGGCTCTCTCCAGATTGATGCGTTGTAAGCTAAATCTTCTCGTTTCGGCTGTACTGCCCGCGCATACGAACAGTCAGTCGATTTCACTCAAACCAGAGAGAGCGTCAATAAGGTTGGAGTGGATAAATGACGTGAACTTGGGGACTGGGAATCTATTCTGTGGTCTCAATATGGGCTGTTGGCTCTTATAAGTCCCCTGGTTGGGGGGGTAGAAGAAGCCAAGTGGACGGACCTTAATCATTTCATTAGATGAATTTCTAAGATGTGTCAGGGCGAAATGCGCGAACCCAGCTTTACTAAAGTTAAGCACAACACAATCCCCATTGACACATTTAGCCATATTGCCCAACCAGCTCACCCTCCTTGCCATAATAATATGTTCGGGCCAGTTTGTTTGTGAGAAGTTTCCTTGAGAACCAATAGGCAGATTTATTGATTAGGCTCTGGCAACTTTCTTGATGCCCCGGGGGGAGCTGGGGGACCCCTGTCAAAATCAATATATATGTTGTACAATCTGGGGTAGATCTAAGATATCGATTGCACCCCGCCCACCCTGAGTGACATGCGGTGGTCCATTTATATTTGTGGAGCTTTGTGGGTGTCTCTCCCCAGTCAGAGGGCCAGAGTTCTCTCGATTAATAACCCCATATCCCTGCTTTTGGTTGTCCCCAGCGGAAGCCCTTTCCCGTCCCACAACACCAGATGGCAAAGGCATTGAACTATTGTTGACATTAGTGGGGACAAGCTCTTGGGGGGAATATTGGTTATTTGTAATGAGTAAATCACTTATAGGGGCCGTCCCTCTCAGATTGGCACTAACAGTAACATCATTAACATCATTTAACCTCTTATTAGTGCAGCTTGGTCGAGTGACCATGTCATCATGTTTTTCTGTTATCGTTAGTTTCCCTGCACTATTCGATAGAGAGGCAAGATGCTCTTCTATGCAAAGAAGACGTGCTAAAATGGGTGCCAAGGCCGCCTGTACTACTTTACTGAGTCTATCAATGGACATGTCCGTTTCATTCTGTGTGATGATTCTTCCTCCTCCAACACGAGATTTACATGGGAGGGCTTGTTTAGATCTCTTTACCCTTGGAGAATGGCCCTCCAGTCTTTGGTCAGCCCCTGCACCTGCCCCTGCAAATTCAGTATGTTTCCTTTTTCCTCCTGTTGCGAACTGGGACCCAGTCTCTACTACGGCTGGGAGGGAGATAGGCTCAGCTCCATTTTCTGTGGTTTATGATTCTCTCTGGCCAGAATTACAACATTTGGCGAAAGTAGGACTTGTAACCTCTGACCAACATCAGCATCAGCCACTGCTATATGTGAGTCAGAGAGGGCTGGAGCTGGTAGGGCAGGAGGTGGGGCTGATGATAGTCTAGGCTCCGCCAGTTCTATTTCCTTATTGATAGCCCCAACCGCCTTTTGGAGGAAACCGTCTAAAGTTGTGTCAGTATGTTTTACAGCTGGCGTAGGTTTCCTTTTCCCCATACTGGAGATAGCCTTAAAGTTATGAAAGCTTAGATCTTTTTTACCTTAACACAGCTTCAACCAGTTGTATCCTGTCGTCTTTATCCCAGGATCCAGACAGGAAAACCAAGAGGGTAGGCCCAGCTCAGCCTCCTCCGGGCTCCAATGGGCGTGGACGGGCCTGCCCTTGGCTGGGCGCGTATGCGCGCGTCCTGCGCTGCGGAAGCCCCGAGCTGTCTTTAAGCACCTCCGGGCATGGGAAGATCACATTGGCACATCCTGGCGCTTGAGGGCTGCTGGGGAATGGAGTCCCCGGTCAAAGGTGTGGGGTGCGTGCGGCTAGGAAGGGCTCCCGCGCTGCGGGAGCCCTGAGCTGTCTTTAAGCGCCTCCGGGCATGGGAAGATCACGTTGGCGCCTCCTGGCGCTTGAGGGCTGCTGGGGAATGGAGTCCCCGGTCAAAGGTGCGGCGTGCATGCAGCTAGGAAGGGCTCCTGTGTTGTAGTTGCAAGACCTTCTCAGCTAGAGCAGATGTGGTAACCTTAGACTCTGCTGTTTTTGCTGCACCTGCTGCAAAGCTTTCATAATGTCATCCAGGGTGGCCATTCTAAAATCGAGCAAGCTGGGAGGAAAAGTATTCCATGGACTCGCTATTCTGTCAAAGCACGTTCGATTCCTCGGGGCATGTTCGATGATTTAGAAGTGTCCACCTCCAGGCACCACCAAGTCCGCATGCCGTTATGGCACAGACTATTGGAGGGGCCAGGCAAGGGAAAGGGTGTGTGGGGAAGGAACTGTGGGGAGGGAGACCTGTAAGAGAAACAAGAAGGATTTGTGACTGATGTCTATAATCCCCCTTGCTCCCTTTTGACTAAATGACTTTGCAACAATCACCAACTATCACTGCCTGTGTTTCCCTGAGCTGCTGATGTGCTTAATAATGTAGTTGTGCTTAAAACAAAAGATCACAACATATAAACAAACATCGTACTTTCGAAACATCACATTATAAAGTGTACGATTGCATTGTAATGTACAGTGTCGTTAGGCAACTATACCTACCACATCACAGTTCTGTACATGCTGTAAGGTTATTCTTCTATTTTGTGAGTCTGCAAAAAGTTGGAGCAGCACCTGCTATGTCCATTTATCATTTGATCTAGATTCCTTCTAGATGATGCCAAAGAGCACATCATGAGCGCACAACCAGACTTAGTTCAGGGCAATGTCTTTAATAGGCACATTCTTTCTGCGATCTATACATACTTTCCCCAAATAGTTCCAGTGACAAGATCCTTGATGCAGGACCTGCCTCACATGTCACAGCAATAAACATTCAAAATACAATAACTCAATTTGCACTGCTGTGCTCTATTCCTTTTGTTATGTGCCAAATTACTTGGCGAGAACAAATGTGCTCTTAGCAATTGAGATATGACCAATCTCTTCTTTATGCAAACAATGGCTCGGCTTACAGGAATTCACATCTTCAGCATCCACCGAACCTTGCAGTTACTGACATCCTCTGCAGCTCAGAGCTGTCAGGAGCCACACCTCTGGACAGTGTTGAAGACAGGGAACTCTCCCTACGGAGACGGCACCCGGGCAAGTCTTGTGGAATAGCAAGCGCACGGCCTTGGGTGGGGCGTTATTTATACTGTAGCCCCTCCCAAGATGGCCACCACTCTCAGGAGGATGTGACATGTAGTCCCCAAGATCAAAACCGCAAATGCAGCCGCCAAGATAGGTAGGAGCAAGCAAAGTCAAAGGCTCCATCATTCAAAATGTACCGTTACTCTCAGAACACGATACAGGCAACAGTATACACTGCGACAGCGCTTACTTAGAGACCATAGCACTGCATCATACATTAGGGCATGACCACAGATGACAATGTAGCCAGAACTTACCACTGGCAAATGTACCATGAATCTTGCCACAAAGGACTACATCAGTGATATGTGACAAAAATGGGTTCAGGCCAAAGAGCTGTCGGTCGCAACCATGACAGTTGTAATGTTCAAGACAGTAACTGCTATATATTACAACCCCTATAGAAAGACTGCATGGGTTTAAATCAAAATTTATTCTCCGGGCAGTACTTGGGATTCTGCCCCTCGATAACATGGTCACCCCCGTAAAGACTCCCAATGGCCCTAAAGATTGACAAACACCATATTAAGGATATAGATGTGTTGATATCAAGAGACTCTGACACCTTCTTTACAACTAATTTGGACACTTTCCTCAACAGACTGGGGGCAGACATTTCACACTAGATAAATCTCCCTCTCTCTCATTGTTAGGGCATGCGGCACTATTTAAAATGATCATCCTTCTACAATTCCTATACATACTGCTAAATTCCTTTTTCGCTATCCCAACTGATTTAAAAAAAATCTAATTTACTTGCTGAGATCACTACTTTAGAGGGGCCCAAATGTCATTAATAGTTTACAACTAAATGGCCGCTTTGCCCTGCACACTGCTCCAACCCTTTAGAGCCCGTAACCCTTCTGGCTCTCAAAATAACTAGGCATCATTTGCAAAGAAACTACAGCACATTAATCACAGTATATTTTTAGCTCACAATAACTAGAAGTTGAGATTAACAAAAAGAAAAACCACAGAAAAGAACGTTCTTGATATAGAGGCAAGAAAAAACATGTATCTGTAAGTTATCTTTTTTCAAAATGTAACCACTCAATATCCGGAAATCTCTCACCATCACAATTCCCTTTAGAGTATTAACATTTGAAAATGTATTAAAAATTAATTCTATTTCCTTCACATTTTAAAAATTCAAAAGACTTTTTCCAAAATTATGCATTCCATAAAAGTTACAATCCAATAGTGAGATGAAACATCTTATTTCCTATGAAAAGTCTCGGACCCAGAGTGTTCCAATTTAAGATGCATTCTCAAAGGTCTGGAACCAAGGATTTAAAACACGCAATGAGGTCCTATGCCATTTTCCAAGGCTCCACTATATGTGACACAATCAATACAACATATTAAAATCTTAAATGGTGAGCTTTATAAACTTTCTCAATCAATCAGTCCCCATAGTTATAATGACAATGTCCACATGACCACCAAACAATTTTATTGGATTACAAACCTTCAAATACTTCAATTGGAGTCATAAGGCCTATAGCTTTTATCAAAAAACGAATACATATAAATCTAGATGAAATCATCCTAACTCAAACTCAAAAGTTAAACTTCATTGAATAAAGCAATTCACCCATACCAAGATCCAAATGATTCTACTTTTACATCATCTTCGCCCCACCAAACACTTAAATAATTAATCTCCAGGTTTTAGCAACACAAAGAAGATTTAACCTAAGTAGAGTCTCTACGGAGTCTCGAACTTGCACAATTCAGGATACAGGGAGAATAGACATCATCTAGTTGTGCCACACCCAAGTCACTACTGAACCTTGCAACCATATCCAAGTTTAAGTTGTATGCCTTTTCTACAGGGAAACTTTAATCATTCAATGTTCCAATTATGACCGTTCTAAAAAGGATAAGGAGTACCAGTCAATATTAGGAAATACATACTTTTCAATTTATACATATAAATGTATAAGAGGTTCTAATCACAGTTTAAACTTCCAAGAAATCCGTCCTTGTTTCACAAAGGGCAATAACCTATACATGTAGGCAAAAGACTAGCATAGTTGGCAAAAACTTATTACAGTTTTATCCAAATTCTTTATAGTCGTATGTAATACATCTTCTAAATTAAGCCCTGCATTCAAGGTTTTCATAATGTCAATCCATTTCTTTTTGTTCATCACTTCTTCTTGCTATTGTGAATGAAAAATGTATTGGGATGAAGGTGCTCCCCTATTCTTTGTAATTGATCCCTACCTTGAAAGGTAGGTACCCCTTGGATTCCACTGTGAACATTGTAGAGGAATACTAATGAGAACGGCACAGCCCTATCAAATGTGAGTCGATACTATGAAGTGATCCATCTGACCATAATGAACAAATGAACATTTGCCCACCTGGGGAAACCTGTAGTTTAATTAGACCAACTTGCCCTAGATCCCAAAGACTATCTACAAGTGCTACGCTATTGCAAGTCTGCAGGCAAATTGGCACCGTTTACTGATGTTGTGTTAAAATGTGGAAAGTGTACCACAGATGTGGGATGGAAGCGGTGGTTGAAATGCTACTATGGGTTGCGTCCTGAATAGTAGGTCTGAACAACCTTACAGGTTTTAAGGGCTAGGACAGCATTGGCATTGCTCTGCTGGGTAAGGTGTTAAGTACAAATGTTGTAAAGTCAATCACCCAGCTGCATACAGAATACTCATTAGGGCACTCTGAAACATTGTTGTATATTCAACATAAGTCTGCTGATATGGTTCAATTTTCTTGTAAGCCGAATCAGATCCATGATATTTGACTGTGACCCCAAACAGCCTTTGTCATGCTAGTTCATTACATAACTCAAGATATTCACTTTCTGTCTTTCGAAAGAATTGTATTTTTTTTTTCACAAAACAGTGTATTGGGGGAGTTTAGAATCACTGTGAAAATTTGAGAATTTGGGGTTTTCCACTGTAACATTTACTTCTCTTCAACTAAAGTTTTTTACAGGGCAAGGGTGTTCTTGAAATAAATAAAAATAAAAAAGCAGAGAATGCCTAAAGTGATGTTAATGTGGAATGCAGTTAGTTTGCCATGACGCGCTTTAGCTACTCAAATGTATTGCTATGCTACTAGTGAGGATTCGCTATTAAAGTTACATAATTGTACTTAATGAGCACACTGTTTTACAGCTGCTTGAAAAATATTATTACCACGTTTAATCATGTTTAAATGATGCAGTGATTTATGATTACCACTGGCAAAAGATGACACGAGCCTTTGGCTTACATAACTAAGGGCCTCATTACGATGTCGGGCAGAAAGTGTCCACCGACACCGTATCGAATTCGGGAGCCGCCCGACTCGCGGTAGGCGGTTCCGCCCGACCAATTACGATGCGAACGAACACTGTTCGGTCGGAGTTCCATTGACTTCTATCGGAGCCCATGTTCCACCCGACAACACAGGCTCCTATGGGGAAATGGGGGGTGTGTGTAAAACCCTGTACCCTGTCGCGGGCACCCCATGGTGCCTGCCACACAGTGCAGGGTTTTACAGGGGGGTCCCCTCGGCCCCCAACCGAATGCCGCAGGATGAAGGGAGCCCTGCTAGGGGCACCCCAAAGTCACTTCTGACAGCCTTTTCGTGTTGGACATCCCGACTCGGAAAGGCTGTTGGAAATCGACATCGTAATTGGTGGGTCGGAAACGCTGTCCGTAGAGCTGTACGATGCGGTTCCGACCGGCACGAATTCTCTGAGAGCCAGTCTGAACTGATTCGGAAAGACAGTTTGGGTTACAATCCGACCGCGAACATCGTAATCAATCAGGCGGATTGTAAACCGACCGAGTCAGTCGGAAGCGTTCCGACTGTCAGGAGGAGGCGTTCCGCCCAACATCGTAATGAGGCCCAAAATGTTTTACGCATCCAAATGTTGATACAGACCTGCACTGCTAGATGTTAAAAAAACAGAGCATTATCATGGTCTAGCACTATCCACATGATTTATCTAGCATTACTTAAATCTTCATTGTGACGTTTTTACATCGTGTTAATGATTGCTGAAATGGAACTGCCTGATAGATTCAGTCTGGATCTCAGTCATGCCGCTGCAGCTTCTGCTAACTAACAGCATGCACTTATGCTGTCCAGCATCAAAATTTATGAAGGGGTCAGATCCTACATCCTGCCCAAGCTGGGAAGGCTGTAGTTTTCCAAGCAACCCATGGCTTATTAGGTCTGTCAATCAAACAGAGCTGGACCCTGTCACGGTGTGTCTCTGACACATTTAAATACTTCTAATTATCAGTCATTAATCAAGTCTTAATTTACTTGGTATTCAAGAAGGCCTGGCTGTGTTCAAGAACAGCTGATGCAAGCCAAAAACTTGCATTTGATTAGTGAACACAGTTACAAGAATATTTGCAAGAATATGATTCATCAATCGGCACTTGTTGATGTGACTATATATTTAAGAGCTAATGTAGATTATAAAATCTAAATATTGTAAACAATGTTTTTTTGTAAAATCGGTTTTAGTCCTTTTGTACAATAGAGACATTTATTCTTGCTATGCACATCACCTTTCTGATGTTTAAGCCAACATATCACATTATTATGAGCAAGCACAACCTTCTGAAAGTCGAACCGAACAAATTTCAGAATTCATAATTTGTTAGAAATCTGTTTTTTCAGATCACAAATATAATGAAAATGAGTAGTAAAGGATTATCTGATTCTTACTTTTAAGGAGAGGAAGGAGCACATACAAAGGCAAATATCAACACATTAATCAGCATTCTCCCATGATGTCAAACAGAAAACATCAAGAAAGAACCTAAAAAATGAGCAGCCACACTCTGTATTGATACATGGCCAAAAATGCAAGTGGTGCAGAAAGTATGATTATCAAAGTACATCAAAAGGAATGATGGGTGTCCCTAAATTGTAGGTACAGGCTACCTACGATCAGGGGAATGGATGCAAACTAGAGACAGCATATAATGCACACTTAATCAAGAGAAAGGCTCACATTCATTCAATCCTTTATTAATGTAAAGTTCCCCAGAAAGTCAGACATGATCTCAGTTGGGTACATTAAAATACAACAATTCATACATCTAAACAGGCAAAGACGTTTTAAATAGTTTGCAGCAAACATTGACCACTTCAGAGGTATACAAAAATTGTATTGCAACAGAAATAGAATCTATTTGCTTGCTCAAAAACAGGAATCTTGGATACTTTAACCACATAGCTACAAGAGCAGGGCAAATGCAATAATACGTCTTTGTAAGAAGAAAATGCACTGTCTCACTCTTCCTCTATTCGCCACCGTTATTTCAATGTTGTATTTTCTAGAAACTATTTTATTTTTATCTACAATGCTGTCACGGACCCTCAATGTGGCGGTGGTCGGACCGCCACCATGAGTACAGCGGTCCTGTTTGAGTCCATGCCAGCAAAAATATTAGGTTGGTGCTGTGTAAGAATACAGAGCATTCCAATAAGACATTTATTTTTAAAAGAAAGTCAGTTTGATGGACATGGGGACTGGTTGTACAATATGGACTGACCAGCAATAAGTGCCAACTCCACAATTTACCCATGTCGATTAACAAGCAAGCCAATTACCTGCTACATTGTCCAGGGATTCTACAAAGTTGAAGAAACCCAATGATTAAATCCCTCAGTGTAACCACCACTGCACACTGCTTTTGTAAAATTAAGCATGTGCATGAAATGTGTAATTCCTACTTTAAAAAGAAAACAAAAACCAAAGAGAGATTGAGGGAAGATCAGTAGGTTCCACATTGCGTCTGAAAAATAAAACTCATCTCCCTCTAAACCAGACAAAACTAACTCCATTTGCAACTTACACATCTGGAAAAACCCCAAACTTTGGGTAGTTCAATGTCAAGCCAATAGGAATTAAAGCATCAACTTAGTGTAACAAAAAACACAGCTACCTAAACAAAAATAAAGGCACACCTATATTTTTTTCACTACTTGCTTTGGTATATCCAAATAGGGAATGTTGGGGGGGCGTGGCCGAATCGCTGCAAGATGGCTGCTGGTCGCTAAAGCTCCGCACGGCGTCGGAGGCTTTTTCTTTCCTGAAGCGGCGGCGCCTGCTCAAAATGTACACAACCTGAAGGATAAGGTGAGCGGACGTGGGGAGATGAGGCAAATTTCATTTTACGGTATTTTTTAAGGACTGCTCACCTCGTTCCTTCCCCCGCGTTGTGCACCTCAGAGCTGGCGGTCGCGGCCGCCATTTTGTCTTAGCGGAGTGCAGTGGAGCCGGTTTTACTGCCAGTTGAAGCTGAACTTCATGTGACATTTCCAGGCAGAGGAGGCAGAGGAAAGCCCTGGAAATATGACTTTAATGATCTCCTGCTGCCTACAATTTGTCAGCTAAATGTTAACTGACGTTCCAGGTACCAGATACTTCAGTGGCATTAATAATTGATTCATGTGAGGAAATATACTCAGCAAGCCTTGAGCATTGTGTTTTGTGCAATTTTTTTGTACATCTTTAGCAGTGCTCTGAAGGAATTTAAGCAGACATGCCTGGCACCTAGTTCATGTTACTTATAACTACTATTGCATCCTTACCAATAGTTTCTCTGATACTTCCTTTCATGTCGACTTGTCTCCACTGAATTTATCTCTTTGTACAACAGAAAAGGTTGTCTTACTTAGTTCTTCCTGATGCAATTCATGTAATATTCTATTTGGTTAATCTTCAGTTTTTTGGGCATTATTGACACTTTTGAATTGAGCACACATTTTGGATATCGCTTATTGTGTGGTGCAAACCTATGGAGCCCTCTCCCGCTTCTACTTTGAAGGCTACTTTGAAGGCTGTTACCACATCTACTGCTATGCTCCCACTATAAGACAGAAAAAGGATTCTGGTTCCCCTACAAAGTCTCCTCTGCCTCTGACTTTGGAAGATCTTATGTAAGAAATCAAGCACTTGAAACCTTTTGTAATGGAGACTAATGTCATACTTCAACGTATTGAGGAAAAGTGGTCTACGCTGGAGTCCAGGGTATCTGAGGTTGAACAACGGCTCAGTGATGTACAGGATCTGCCACCAAAATTGATAATATGTCCAAAGAGATAACGCTCCTGAAGCAGCAGACTGAGGACTTGGGAAACCGAAACAGGCGTAATAATGTTCAAATTTATGGTATTCCGGAGGGAGTAGAGGGACTGGACATGCGTGCCTTTCTTAAGGTCCATATTCCCAAACTGGTGGGTCTTAAAGAGGGGACACATCTTAATCTACATCGTGCTCACCATATTGGTTCTAAACCTTCAGATGTGTCAAGTTCTGGCCGTCCTAGAGGAATAATCATTCTTTTCTTAGAATATACAGAGCTTCTGACGGTGTTATCGGCAGCTAAGCAAAGGAAACAAATATTATGGTCTGGCCAAAGGGTATATATATCTCAAGATGTGTCACGAGCATCTGCTGCCCGTCGGAAGAAATTTCTGTCCTTTCGGCCAACTCTATGATCTATGAATGCAAGATATGGCTTGTGCACCCATGCTTCTTCAAAGTCACTTATAAGGACCAAACTTTTTCCTTCGATTGCCCAGATGACCTGAGAAAATTTATTTTCTAGCACAAGGGTGAAGTAATGGACCTTGGAAAATGAGCTCCCTGTATTTATCTAGGATGTTTCTTCTGCTCTGGGTTTCGATCTTCTTCCTCTAGCTCTAAGTTTTAATCAATATATATTTTATTTCTATTACTAAGATATGTTGTACTAATGGTAATTTATTCAATGTCATCGTTGTGTTTCATGGTTGTTCTCTTCAGTTAATTGAACCAGTTTTTTTATAATAAAATATATTACTCCTTTTTGCAGTTATTTGTTGCCTACCGTGGACTTCTTTCCTTGATTTGATGTGTTGCCCTCCGTATACCTCCTCCCCTACACCTATTGTTTCCTATTTTCCTAGTATCTGGTAAGTTGTTCTCATTGTTTATTCATGTATAATATATTTTTATTGTTGTCTATGTATTGTGTTGTTTTATTGTTCGTCACACGAATGACTGAAAAGTGTTTATTTTTCTCTATACGCTCTCCGTTTTCTTTTTTCACAGTAATGATTGTCTCCGATGCTGTTTTTCTTTATTTTTAATGAATGTTTGCCTGCTGTCCATTCAGTTTTGCGCTTCTCCACCTCCTCACTTTTTTTTTTCACGATACATGTGTTTTCACTCTCCTCATGACTAAAGCTTTTTTGCTTTTTGTCATCTTCATTATTTCTATCAAGGTTCTTGTTTATTTCTTATTTACCTTTCTTTTCTCTTTTACTTCTTTCTTTTTTGTATTTTTCTTTTTATCTCTTTCTAAGTTTCTTTACGTGTCACAATCTTTCATCGATTTTCATACTTAGATCGTTTATAGGTAATATATTTTTAGAGAGTTTGATGCTGGTTTTAGCTATTCTTTGGCTGTTTTGGTTCAGTACATCTGTTAAGATAATATAATGGTGAATTCCCTTAAGGTTGTTTCCTGGAATGTTAAGGGCTTAAGTAATCCTATTAAAAAGCAAAGAGTCTTGACCCATCTAGCTCGCCTCAAATGTAATATTGCTTTATTACAAAAAACACACTTGCTTGACAAAGATTTGAATTAATTGCGCAAACATTGGGTTGGTCAAGTCTTTGGTTCTCCAGCCCGTAACCACAAAAATGGGGTTAATATTTTCGTTCATAAATCCCTCCCCTTGGTGATTGAGAAGGTGGAAAGTGATGAGGGCGGCCGTTGGGTTCTATTACATGCTACCCTACACCATATGCCTGTTTCTATATTAAATATTTATGGACCCACAGGTATAGACGTACACTTTTGGAAGCAAATGTCAGATGTTTTGCGATCCTGTTCTCATGCAAACTTGATTGTTGGTGGAGATCTTAATCAAATTGTAGACCCTTTCTTGGATAGGAAATCTCAAGTTAAATATGTTCCTAATAAAATGCAGAAAACATTTACAAGTTTTATACACTCTAGGGGATTAGTTGATGCTTGGAGAATATACTCCCCGGACACATTTGAATACACCTTTTTCTCACCATCACACAATTCCCAGTCCAGGATTCATTACATATTCCTTTCACCACCTCTAGTTGCCTCACTTACACATGCTGAAATTGGGTCAATTTTAATATCAGACCATGCACCAGCAATAATAGATTTAGATTTATTGCCTGAAACCTCTAAGCCTAACAGATGGCATTTTAATAACAATTTATTGAAAGATAAAGAGTTTTTACAGAATTCTGAATGTTTTATAAAATAAATTTTCCTGTATAATATTACACCAGGTATTCCATTCCACGTTGTTTGGGATGCCTTTAAGGCTTCTGCCCGGGGTCACATAATTAATTTGTTTCAGTTAAAAAGAAGAAAGCTAGTAAAGGATCCTCAACTTTACTTCAGTCTATTAAAGAGCTAGAACACAATTTTTTCACAATCAAAACTGATACTGCGTTGCAGAGATTAAAGAGTGCTAAATTTGAGTTTAATAAAAGGTCAGCTGAGGAGGCTGCTGGTACACTACTAAAAATCAATTCCAAGTTTTTTGGGGCGCAATAAGGCTGGCAAATTACTCGCCAACTATTTGAAAGTTAAATCTCAAAAGTCTAAAATAGTTAAGATTTTGGATGAAAGTGGGAACCCTTTTTTAAAAAACAAAGACATTTTAAAATGCTTTACTGGTTTTTATATAAATCTTTATACTCCAGATCATTTTCCCACAGATGAGACACTAGACTCATATTTTCACTCCCTTCCTCCAAGATCACAACAGGTACAGGATCTTTCCTCTCTAGAAGAGCCAATCGATCTCTGAACTAAAGTCTGCCCTTAAGGCTTTACCTAAAGATAAGGCTCCGGGTCTGGACGGCTTTACTGCTGAATTCTATTCCTGTTTTTTGTATCTCTTGCTTCCCTACCTCCTTACTTTATCTCAGGCTTTCCTTTCGCAAGACAAGGCTAAAGGAACCTTCCTAGAGGCTATGATCTGTTTGTTCCCTAAAAAGGATAAAGACCCCTCCTTATGTGCTAATTATAGGCCCATATCCCTTATCAATTTGGATTGTAAGCTTTTTGCCAAGATTCCATCAATTAGAATTTCTCCTTTCATTCCTGATATGGTTGGACTTGAGCAGACCAGATTTGTCAAGGGTAGACACTTGACTGACAACTCCAGACTGTTTCTTGATATTTTGCATATGGCCTCTTCTACCAATAGTCCTATGGCTCCCGTTTCTTTGGATGTCGAAAAGGCTTTTGACCGTGTCAATTGGAAGTTTATGATGTGGGCTCTACAATGGCATGGCTTTAGTCCAACTTTCCTTAAGTACATAAGTGTACTATATTCTTCACCGATGACGTCTGTCTTTCTTAATGGTTCCCAATCCTCATATTTTTCCCTTTTGCTTTCTATTTTATCCCTAGAACCTTTTCTACATACATTACGTAATTCATCATTGTTTCATGGTTTTCAACATAAAGATAATGAGATTAAGTTCTCAGTCTATGCTGATGATGTGATCCTTCATGTCTCCGAACCGGAAACATCATTCCCTGCCTTTACTAATCTTTTATCATTATATTCTAGTTTATCTGGATATAAATGTAATTTTTCTAAATCTGAAGTACTCCCCCTTAATAAATATTGTTTGAAGAGTATGTTCGACAACACCAGATTTAAATGGTCTTTGCATAACATTAAGTGCTTGGGAATTAAATATTCTACCTGCATGGCAAAGACAATTCAGATCAACTTAGAAGATGTTCATAATAAGATTCTTCAAATGACAGAGAAATGGTCTCCGTTATATCTGTCTTGGTGGGGAAGGTTGGCCACTATCAAGATGATGTTTCTACCTGTCATTAATTTTTACCTGTCCATGTTACCTATTAAATTACCGCTAAAATGTTTTAAGTCATTAAATAAATCAATTACTGCGTTTTTATGGAATGGTAAAAAAGTGCGTGTCTCTTTAATATCTCTTTGCAAACCCAAGGAGCTGGGAGGTGTAAATTTCCCAAAATTTCAGCAATATCATAATGCCTTTGTTTTAAAACAGGTACTACCTTATATGGTAGGCAATGACTCTTTGCCTAATAATAGGCGCAGATTGGAGGACTCGCTTGTGTCTCCATTTCCTTTTTATTTGCTACCATTTTTCTCGAAACCTCCTCGAACCTTTTCCTCTCCACCTATTAAGTATTCTAGTCAGGTGTCTTCTCTTATCCTCACAAGACCCTTATCCCTGATACAACAATTTCTAGAATCCTCTATATGGCATAACAAAGCTCTCAAAATTTCGAATCAAACTATTTTTGGGAAAAATTGGGTTCTGAAGGGTATAATTCAAATAAAACAGCCGATGCGTGACATGACTCCTCTTACTTTTTCTGAGGTTCAAAACAAATTTACTATTCCTTCTTCATATGCCAGTAAATATGATATTCTCAGAGGTGCCCTCAGGCAAGCCATTTCCACTCTCACTCAGTCCCAATCTCATATAAGCTCCTCGCTTCCTGTTCCACCTGTACTATTATAGTCGTCTCCTAAAGCTTCATATATATATAAATATCTGCATTACACTATTCCTTCCCGCCGTAAGTCCAAAATTGAGACATTATGGGAATCTGACCTTCAACATTCTTTATCTTTAAGGGGCTGGGGTTCCATTTGGAATAAAATACATCACACATCCTCTAATGCTAGCACCACACAAACCCTTTATTATTTTTATAACAGGCTATATATTACTCCACTTTCCTTGCAAAAATATAATCCAACATTCTCAAACATGTGCTGGTCTTGTAAAACCCTTCTTGGTAAATATCTACATATGTTTTTTCATTGTCCACCAACCACTGTTTTTTGGATACAGGTTTGCAAGACTATTTCCACTATTTCGTAAGGAGGAGGAAGGTGCACCAGAAACAAAGTCAATGAGCTTCAAATGTATCCAAATAATTGTTATCCTTTATTGTAGTTGTTGTTAAAATTGGACATCAGCCAACGCGTTTCGTTCCAAATGGAACTTCGTCAGGGCTGGTCTGTAACAGCTGTTTTGCACTTTGTCTTTCAGCCTTTGAAAAAGAACTTTATTAGTTCGAATGCGTCAGGCAGATGAAATTGGATTACAAAAGTTCACATCATGAGATCTCGACCCTGTTGCCGGTGTTGCAGCTGAGTGTGGTCATAACGGAGCAAAAAAGGTCCTTCCGGTCGATTCTGGTGCACCTTCCTCCTCCTTACGAATTATTTATCTGGTTTCCAGTGGAGTGAAAGTGCGGCAAACTCCGGAAGTTGATGCACAGATTATTTTATTTTTTTCAATTTAGGAACTGAGGTGCTGAAACGTGGTCAGCCGCATTTGCTTGCTTATTTCACCTATTTCCACTATTTGTTCTATTGATTTCCCTTTTGATGTTAAGTGTATTTTTCTAGGAAGTTCATCACGCTTTTGGCCAACACGTTCTAAACTAGGCACGTTTTTAGATCTGTCACTTGCTATTGCCTTTCAAGTCATTACATCCAATTGGAAAAATGCCAAAGATATTAATGTTACCAGCTGGTGGAATCTTCTTTGTTCTCACCATAGACTTGATACAGCAGCAGTTACATCTACACTACAAATGATGAAAAAATACCTTTTTTGGTCTCTGCTTACTGATTTTTTAAATAAAAAGCGTAAAACTCCCAGTGATTCCACTAGTGGAATCAATAGCCACCATGAAGGCTTCTTCCCCTAATATTTAAAATAACTTATTTCACTGTTTATCATTGTTATTATGAGAAATAAGTTGCAATAATATGTTTTTATTATATGAATTAATTTTTATATGATATAGGTTTTATTATGTGATACTTGTGTAGATATGCAATAAGTAATATTTATTCTTTCTCTCTTCTTTTTTCTTTCCTTTTCTGTTCTCTTCTTTCCTTTCTTTTTTTAATACACAAAATACCAAAAAATGTAATGTTTTAAGTACAGAATGACTTCATTTAATAAGTTTATGATGTATTCCTTCCTTTGTATTAAGTGTTAGGAATTTTTGCCTTTCTGGTTAAAATTATATTTCATTGGTTGATTTCTTATTCTATGCATTTTATAATTCTGTACATTCATATTTTATTCAATAAAGCTTTGGTAACCAAAAAGAGAATGTTAACAAAAGTTAATGGAGTGAAATGTTTTATTTCTACCATTGAAAAGGCAATTGTTGAGCATTTACATTGTTTCCTAGTGCAATACAACCCAAAAAAGCAACAACCAAAGGAAAAGAAAACAAAGCTGCCTTCTTCTCAGGCAACATGACGGTCAGTTGACTTTACATACACATTAAATAGTTTACAGTCTATGCAGCTGCACAGCAATTGTACAGGGGTGTCTGGCTTCAGCCATCAGAGCATCTCAGTCCAGGTTTCACTTAGTCCTTGTTGCCTATAGAGACTTGAAGAGAAAAATTGCAACTTGACCCAAATAGAAGTAGATGAAGTGCTTAGTCTTGTGTGTTACGTTGCTCCCAAATGTTCTTCCAACTATGCAGTGCTAGGTCAGGTTGCATTTCTTGTCAAATTCCTTCTTGATGTAGGCTGCAATGTCTTTCTCAATGCTATACTTTTGCATGACCTGTGTGGCACAGTCAACAGCGTCTTGCTGCATGTCATCAGACATGTCTACATTCTTGATTACAGCCTTCCTGTCAGACATTGTGAACCTGTGGCAGAGCCCAGAGCTTGCGGTGCATTGTCTCCCTCCCAAGCAATGCTGATCTCAGCTCTTCCCTCCCCAGCAGCAGCAGCTAGGGTTGCAGGCTTTATTTATGTTAGGGTACTCCCCCAAAATAATACCTAAATTTCATAAAGCAACTGCCAACCGATTACCCTCCTGCTCATCT
Source organism: Calotriton arnoldi (assembly GCA_963921515.1). NCBI lineage: Eukaryota > Metazoa > Chordata > Amphibia > Caudata > Salamandridae > Calotriton > Calotriton arnoldi. The sequence goes on from CAWUFW010005661.1 coordinate 833,666, forward strand.
TGGGAAATTACTGGAGACAATGGTGAGTAAACAGCATTCTAGCTACCAATAAGATCTCAGTATTGCTGACTCTTGGCAGATACTACACTTGAACATAGCCAAAAGACTAGGATCCTTTTGGAGCTCTCCGTCTTACTTGATACAGTGGACCGGGACGAAAATGGATTGGGGTTGCTTGTGTTTCTTTCAATGGGGACCTGGACTGGCAGATCAGACTGAATTGTTCCGTTTGGAGTGGAGTCAAGACTGATTTGCATATGGCTGATTGCCAACTCAACTGGCATGGTGGACAAAAGAACGATGGGTGGGAATCATACCCCAAGCGATTGCCATTGATTAGACACATTGAAAGCATTCCTCCCATTTTTTGTGTGTTTTAAGTTGTTCATATTCTCTTCCTTCACATGCCTAGAGCCTAAGAATGCTGGGAATGCCAGCATGAGAAAGCAATTAACCCTAACACCCATTTGCAAGAAGAACAACTGCACACCCTCATTATGAATTGTCTGTTAAATTCCGATAGGCATAGTAACTCCTGTAAAAGCAAATTTTGAAGTTCGGAGTACTGTGGTAAAAATAACATCTCCAGGATATATTTCAGTGGGTCAAACCTGCCGATATTTATTAGTGGAAAAATATGCACTATAAATACTGGGACATACAGATCTTGGTGAGTAAGGGCAAAATGGGTGCATTATTCCCCATTATCAGGGAAAAACTTGCAATTGGCTGTCATTTATCACACCGATAAATTCTAACTCTGCAGAGTCAGATTTTATCGGGTACAATAAATATTGCACTTTTTACCAGCAAACTCATAATGAGAGCCTCAAAGGAGACCATACTGGTCAGGCTGGTAGTAGATTGATATATCTTCACATGTTCAGACAGTTATGACTACCTTGTGAAAACCACATTGGCGTAAAGACAACTTTTAAAGACATTTTAGCTGACCTTTCACCACTAGCCTCCTCTGTGTTCGCCTTACATGCTTTAAATATAAAGTCATTTTTACCTGGATAAAGTGAACACTTAGGGCCTGATTACAAGTTCGGCGGTCCCGAAACATCCATACCCGCGGCTGCGATCTGACTGCTGTGAGCTCGGAGGTCCGAATGCTGTATTAGTAGATTGTCGGATTGCTATTGCAAGACCGCCAGCGAACCGCCGACATCGACAGCCATCCGCAGACCGCTGCGGCTGCAGTCTGGGAGAATAATCTGCCATAGGGCGGTACTGAGAAGTTTCACCACTGTCCATATTACGAGCTGGCTTTCTGACAAGCTGACCACTGCAATGGGACTGCCTGCTTCGAGTCTGCAAAATCAAAGGCTTTGGGATGCATACACACCCCTTTCCTTTTCTTCCTGTCAGAGTGCGAAGTGGATACCTTTCTCCAGGTCCCCCTTCACAGCAGGCGGCGATATACAGGTAAGTCCCTATTGTACCATACACCCATTTCCTGGACTGCCCAAATATGGGCCGGACTCCGGCAATGGGTAGGTGGTATTATTCCACATGTATCATGCATATGTGTAAGATCAGATAGTATTTGAGATCTTTGGGGTTGCCTGCATGTATTTCATTAAAGTGGCGTGCCACCGGGTATGCTGGATCATTGTTCTTAATGGCCCTTATGTGCTGGAGCACCCTTTTGTGGCCCTGTAAAATAGTACTGCCCACATATTTCAGTTTACAAGGGCACTCCAGCACATATACCACATGATCGGTTTTACAATTTAACGCTTTGTCTATCACCATTTCTTTTTCGCCAAATGGAGTCTTGTAACTGATCATATTTATTCCATGTTGGCAAGCTTTACAAATTTTACACTTGTGGAATCCTAATCTTTGGGATAACCATGTACTTTTTGTTGGTGGGCCACATGGGTCATTCTTAACTAAGACATCCTTCATTGATTGACCTCTGCAGTATGTTATTGCAGGTTGTTTTGGGACTATGGTACCAATTATGGGATCTTGTCTGATCAGGTGCCAATGTTTCTTGATTATTTTTCTTACTGCACCCTCCTGTTGATTGTATTTCAGGATGAACCTGAATTTATCAGGTGCATCCGTAATTTCATTTCCCTAGGTTTGGATCTAAGAAGGGACACTCTAGATTCTCGGCTGCTTTTTTAAGGGCAGTATCTAGACATTTTTGCTGTACCCCCTCTCACTGAATCTCTTTAGACATTCACCCTGAGCTTTGTGTAGGTCCTGATCATTGCTGCAAATGCGCTTGAGCCGTAGCAGCTCGCCATATGGTATGCTTTGTACTAGGTGCCCAGGATGGGCACTGCTGGCGTGTAAAATGGCGTTGCCTGCTGTTGGCTTTATATGGAGTCGCGTTTCTAATTTGTTTTGTTCAACATATACTTCAATGTCCAAAAAATTTACAGTTTTTTTGCTAATGCAGGCAGTAAAGTGTTAATTAAGTTGGTTCTTATTAATTTGGGCAATAAAACTCTCTGCTTCTGATTGCGTGCCATGCCACACTAGGAAGAGGTCATCAATAAACCTCCACCACGTCTTTACGTGCTTGGTCACGACTTCATTGTGTTCTTTCATGAGAACCAGCTCCTCCCACCAGCCCATATGCAAACATGCATAGTTGGGGGAGAAGCTGGCTCCCATGGCAACACCCCTTGCTTGCTGAAAATAGACATTTTGGAACCTAAAAATATTGTTTGTTAGACAACACTCCACCATGCTCAATAGCATATTTGTATGTTCAGCATATTCAGGACCTCTACGAGCTAGATAGTACTGAATGGCTCTAAGGCCATCCTTGTGCCTAATCGATGTATACAAAGAGGTCACATCAAGCGTGATGAGTAGATAGTCATCACGCCACGAAAAATCAAGCATTTTTTCTAAAAAATCCCCTGTGTCTCTGATGTAAGATGACAATGTTTGAACATATTCCTGGAGGAAAAAGTAAATATATACTGATGTTTTTTCAAAAATGCTGTTTCTGGCAGAGATAATTGGCCTGCCCGGTGGTTTGCTTGCATGCTTGTGAATCTTTGGGATGAAATATAATATTGGTGTTATTGGATTGTCATTCCGCAAGTATTTATATTCATCCATGGATATCAGCCCCGTATTTTTCCAGGCTGCCAATTTCATATTATATATTCCATACATTGCATGCAGAGTTTGTCTATTGCTACGACAGTAACAAGTATTGTCATTCAGTTGGTTCATTGCCTCTTTAATATAATCCTCTCGTTTCCATAAAACCACGTTACCACCCTTGTCCGCACTTCTAACGACTATTTCACTGTTGTTTTTTAATTTAGTCATGAGTTGATGGTATTGTAGTTCTTTTTGTTCTTTTTGTTCCTATTTGTATTGTCATTTTTATTTGTGCCTTGGATTTTACGATTAAGGTTCTATAAATCACTCACAACTTGTTCTTGGAATGCATCAATCGTATCTTTAAGCATCATAGGATAAAAGGTAGACGGAGGCTTGAATGGTGTTTGACCTGCTTTTTGGATATTGGTAGGAGACCTGGATGTTTCTTGGTTTGTACTCCAGATCTCACCCTCTTTTAATAGATCCTGTAATACATCAACCAACTGACTCTCCGAATCATTGTGGACCCTTTCTGCCATTTCATCCTCCTGTGTCTGATTGATCATGTCATCATTTGTTTTGGATGGTGCCCCCATTTTGACCTCTTTAGTTGCCTGAAGTGTTTTTGTAACTTTAATTTTCTGACACTTTTGTAAATATCTACTCGAGTGGCCGCATAATTGAAAGCACTCTCGGGGCAATAGGAGAGCCCCAAAGCCAGAAGTTGTTCCTCCGCCTTATTCAATACATTGTCCGTTAAATTTAGAACTGTCTTGTATTCAGGCTCCGTGGTATTAGGTGCTATTTCCGCCAATATTGTTTCTGTTGGCGTTTCGACTGCCTTTTCTTGCTTTCGTTTTCTGCTCGCCTTGCGCCTCTCCCTGCGCTTTCTGCTTCTGCTGATTCCTCATTGCCCTGCTGTTTTCTCGGGCATAGGGATTGTAGACGTTCCTGGCATAAAAAATCCACCTTCTCAGTTAAAGAAAACTTCCTGGCGGATTGTTGCCTTGCTTTCCTGCTGGACACCATTTCTGGTTCACTTTCCGCCGCGGAGCTGGCATCAGACGCCGAAGTTAAATCTGGCTGCATGTTAGTTATAGTTACTTCCAGAGTATTATTTTGTCGTGAGCCCGATTTTTCAGCTTTCATGGTTTCATATTTTCGTGCGAAGGTAAACACCCGGCCACACTCGTAGTCACATCTGTCACGATGAAACTTGAACGCCTTCCGTTCTCTTATCGTGTCTTCCTCCTTTTTTAATCTTTTTTTCATTTCATTTTTTATTTTTTCTAATTCTTCAGGTTGGCCCATTGCTTCAAGTTCTGTATTTAATTTGTTGATTTCTTCCGATAATCTGGCACAATCTTTTTCCGCATATTTAACTAAAATTAACAAAAGCTTACGTGACGAGTCTAAGTTGGTTTCCGCCCATTCTCTCATCATGTCACGATCGGGCGCTTCATAACTGGGGGCTAATAAAATCCTTAAACCCCTTGGCACCCGTCCCACATCAATGTAGCGCTGCAGAGACTTGGCTTCCCACCACTTCTTCTGTTCTGCGCGCATCGCTTTTTCTAGTTGCTTGCTTTTATCCCTAATGCCAGAATTTCTTGGATTACTCAGTGGATTGTGGGTCATTGAGTCCATGCTAAGTGCCGTTTCATCATTGAACATAGCCACCGCCTGTTCCCTCTCTCTTAGCGCGTTGGCTGCCATAATCAGTTTGGGAGTCGAATGTTGATTGTGCAATTCAGTCAACTTGGGAATTTACGTTGCTCGCAAGTGCCCACTTATTCCTCGTTGTTGACTACAATAACTCTGAACCCAACTTGGAGTTGTTTTGTGGCGCTCTCCCACCCGCCCCTCACTATCGGTTCAGCGCTCGGCGCGTCCTGAGACCCGCACTCGCCTACCTGGACAGTGGAGGTGTGGTGGGTGTCCGCTCTTGTGCATTTTACCTCCGTTGGGGGGCTGGTCTGCCAATAATCCTCCCGGATTCTCTGTAAAGCTCGTTACCGAACCGTTGCTCCTTTGTGGCAGGTAAGCCCAATTTCCAGAGGGGTCCGCGTTTGAAACTGGAGGAGTCGAACCAGTTTCCAAATATCCAACCAAACTCCCTCTCGATTAGCCAGTTTCCAGGGCCCAAAGGAAGAGCGCGGACCACCAAAGTTCGTCAAACTGCAATGTTTATTTAAACTCCCAAACAGATGCAGCTGCCATGACGCGTTTCGTCCCTCTCCAGGGACTTGATCACATGACGCGCTATTAGCCTTGACAGTTTTAAATACGTTTCACTTTTTTTTCCTTTTTTGTACCATGTGACTTTTTCTTAAAGTGCCCTGTGCATTTAAACAAACTGAGAACTACAAAATGAAAGGGAAATCTACCCTTCATCCATTACATTACATAAAACAACTTTTGGCAGCAATTGATCACCATTTGCCAATGTAATTCGTTGTGGTATTATACATAAAAGAGTAAAAGAGTAAACAGTACATAATACTCATTAGTATATATATATATATATATATATATATATATATATATTTATTTATTTTTCACCAAAAGCCCTAAAGCATTCAGAGGGCACTCGACGGTGCCCCCACCATCTGGTCTCTCGCCTCAAATCAGCTCGCCTTTCTATTACCATCATTAGCATACCATGCCGACGCGTTTCGAGGCTACTCCGCCTCTTCTTCATGGGCTGATGCAAAGAGTGCACTGGTGGCTCACCTCTATTAGTTTCACCTTTTTATTATTCACATCGTCGCCCTCAGTGGGCGTGGCTAGATTCGATCGCCAATTAGCACTGTGGGACATGTAGTCTATAGAGGTGAGTATTGCAATTTTTCCTATAGTAGGTTCAATGCAAAATTTGTCTTTTTAACGTTCATATTTCATCCTTTAGTAGGACTGGTAACATAGAAAGCAGGCTCCCTGTATACTCTGGGATGCCGTGCTGAGCCGTGTAGACTTGTTCTACTCCACAGCCTTTCTGCTTCGTTGAAATGGTGCTTCTCTCCATGGCTGGGGCAGCCGTGCACAAATGTTTTTCTTCAAAAGCCCTAAAGCATTGAGAGGGCACTCGACAGCGCCACCGCCATCTGGTCTCTCGCCTCGAATCAGCTCGCCTTTCTGTTACCATCATTAGCATACCATGCCGACGCGTTTCGAGGCTACTCCGCCTCTTCTTCATGGGCTGATGCAAAGAGTGCACTGATGGCTCACCTCTAGTAGCTTCACCTTTTTATTATTCACATCGTCGCCCTCAGTGGGCGTGGCTAGATTTGATCGCCAATTAGCACTGTGGGACATGTAGTCCATAGAGGTGAGTATTGCTATTTTTCCTATAGTAGGTTCAATGCAAAATTTGTCTTTTTAACGTTCATATTTCATCTTATAGTAGGACTGGTAACATAGAAAGCGGGCTCTCTGTATACTCTGGGACGCCGTGCTGAGGGGTGTAGACTTGTTCTACTCCACAGCCTTTCTGCTTCGTTGAAATGGTGCTCCTCTCCATGGCTGGGGCAGCTGTGCACAAATGTTTTTCACCAAAAGCCCGAAAGCATTGAGAGGGCACTCGACGGTGCCCCCGCCATCTGGTCTCTCGCCTCGAATCAGCTCTCCTTTCTGTTACCATCATTAGCATACCATGCCGACGCGTTTCGAGGCTACTCCGCCTCTTCTTCATGGTGCTGATGCAAAGAGTGCACTGATGGCTCACTTCTATTAGCTTCACCTTTTTATTATTCACATCGTCGCCCTCAGTGGGCGTGGCTAGATTTGATCGCCAATTAGCACTGTGGGACATGTAGTCTATAGAGGTGAGTATTGCAATTTTTCCTATAGGAGGTTCAATGCAAAATTTGTCTTTTTAACGTTCATATTTCATCCTATAGTAGGACTGGTAACATAGAAAGCGGGCTCTCTGTATACTCTGGGATGCCGCACTGAGCGGTGTAGACTTGTTCTACTCCACAGCCTTTCTGCTTCTTTGAAATGGTGCTCCTCTCCTCTCCACGGCTGGGGCAGCCGTGCACAAATGTTTTTCACTAAAAGCCCTAAAGCATTGAGAGGGCACTCGACGGCGCCCCCGCCATCTGGTCTCTCGCCTCGAATCAGCTCGCCTTTCTGTTACCATCATTAGCATACCATGCAGGCGCGATTCGAGGCTATTCCGTCTCTTCTTCATGGGCTGATGCAAAGAGTGCACTGATGGCTCACCTCTATTAGCTTCACCTTTTTATTATTCACATCGTCGCCCTCAGTGGGCGTGGCTAGATTCGATCGCCAAGCACTGTGGGACATGTAGTCCATAGAGGTGAGTATTGCTATTTTTCCTATAGTAGGTTCAAAGCAAAATTTGTCTTTTTAACGTTCATATTTCATCCTATAGTAGGACTGGTAACATAGAAAGCGGGCTCTCTGTATACTCTGGGACGCCGTGCTGAGCGGTGTAGACTTGTTCTACTCCACAGCCTTTCTGCTTCGTTGAAATGGTGCTCCTCTCCATGGCTGGGGCAGCTGTGCACAAATGTTTTTCACCAAACGCCCGAAAGCATTGAGAGGGTACTCGACGGTGCCCCCGCCATCTGGTCTCTCGCCTCGAATCAGCTCGCCTTTCTGTTACCATCATTAGCATACCATGCCGACGCGTTTCCTGGCTACTCCGCCTCTTCTTCATGGTGCTGATGCAAAGAGTGCACTGATGGCTCACCTCTATTAGCTTCACCTTTTTATTATTCACATCGTCGCCCTCAGTGGGCGTGGCTAGATTCGATCGCCAATTAGCACTGTGGGACATGTAGTCCATAGAGGTGAGTATTGCAATTTTTCCTATAGTAGGTTCAATGCAAAATTTGTCTTTTTAACGTTCACATTTCATCCTATAGTAGGACTGGTAACATAGAAAGCGGGCTCTCTGTATACTCTGGGACGCCGTGCTGAGCGGTGTAGACTTGTTCTACTCCACAGCCTTTCTGCTTCGTTGAAATGGTGCTCCTCTCCACTGCTGGGGCAGCGGTGCACAAATGTTTTTCACCAAAAGCCCTAAAGCATTGAGAGGGCACTCGACGGCGACCCCGCCATCTGGTCTCTCGCCTCGAATCAGCTCGCCTTTCTGTTACCATCATTAGCATACCATGCCGACGCGTTTCGAGGCTACTCCGCCTCTTCTTCATGGGCTGATGCAAAGAGTGCACTGATGGCTCACCTCTATTAGCTTCACCTTTTTATTATTCACATCGTCGCCCTCAGTGGGCGTGGCTAGATTCGATCGCCAATTAGCACTGTGGAAAATGTAGTCCATAGAGGTGAGTATTGCAATTTTTCCTATAGTAGATTCAATGCAAAATTTGTCTTTAAATGTTCATATTTCATCCTATAGTAGGACTGGTAACATAGAAAGCGGGCTCCCTGTACACTCTGGGACGCCGTGCTGAGCCGTGTAGACTTGTTCTACTCCACAGCCTTTCTGCTTCGTTGAAATGGTGCTCCTCTCCACTGCTGCGGCAGCCGTGCACAAATGTTTTTCACCAAAAGCCCTAAAGCATTGAGAGGGCACTCGACGGTGCCCCCGCCATCTAGTCTCTCGCCTCGAATCAGCTCGCCTTTCTGTTACCATCATTAGCATACCATGCTGACGCGTTTCGAGGCTACTCCGCCTCTTCTTCATGGTGCTGATGCAAAGAGTGCACTGATGGCTCACCTCTATTAGCTTCACTTTTTTATTATTCACATCGTCGCCCTCAGTGGGCGTGGCTAGATTCGATCGCCAATTAGCACAGTGGGGCATGTAGTCCATAGAGGTGAGTATTGCAATTTTTCCTATGGTAGGTTCAATGCAAAATTTGTCTTTTTAACGTTCATATTTCATCCTATAGTAGGACTGGTAACATAGAAAGCGGGCTCTCTGTATACTCTGGGACGTCGTGCTGAGCCATGTAGACTTGTTCTACTCCACAGCCTTTCTGCTTCGTTCAAATGGTGCTTCTCTCCATGGCTGGGGCAGCCGTGCACAAATGTTTTTCACCAAAAGCCCTAAAGGATTGAGAGGGCACTCGATGGCGCCCCCGCCATCTGGTCTCTCGCCTCGAATCAGCTCGCCTTTCTGTTACCATCATTAGCATACCATGCCGACGCGTTTCGAGGCTACTCCGCCTCTTCTTCATGGGCTGATGCAAAGAGTGCACTGATGGCTCACCTCTATTAGCTTCACCTTTTTATTATTCACATCGTCGCCCTCAGTGGGCGTGGCTAGATTCGATCGCCAATTAGCAGTGTGGGACATGTAGTCCATAGAGGTGAGTATTGCAATTTTTCCTATAGTAGGTTCAATGCAAAATTTGTCTTTTTAACGTTCATATTTCATCCTTTAGTTGGACTGGTAACATAGAAAGCAGGCTCCCTGTATACTCTGGGACACCGTGCTGAGCCGTGTAGACTTGTTCTACTCCACAGCCTTTCTGCTTCGTTGAAATGATGCTTCTCTCCATGGCTGGGGCAGCCATGCACAAATGTTTTTCATGAAAAGCCCTAAAGCATTGAGAGGGCACTCGACGGCGCCCCCGCCATCTGGTCTCTCGCCTCGAATCAGCTCGCCTTTCTGTTACCATCATTAGCATACCATGCCGACGCGTTTCGAGGCTACTCCGCCTCTTTTTCATGGGCTGATGCAAAGAGTGCACTGATGGCTCACCTCTATTAGCTTCACCTTTTTATTATTCACATCGTCCCCCTCATAGGGCGTGGCTAGATTCGATCGCCAATTAGCACTGTGGGACATGTAGTCCATAGAGGTGAGTATTGCAATTTTTCCTATAGTATGTTCAATGCAAAATTTGTCTTTTTCACGTTCATATTTCATCCTATAGTAGGACTGGTAACATAGCAAGCGGGCTCTCTGTATACTCTGGGACGCCGTGCTGAGCGGTGTAGACTTGTTCTACTCCACAGCCTTTCTGCTTCGTTGAAATGGTGCTCCTCTCCATGGCTGGGGCAGCCATGCACAAATGTTTTTCATGAAAAGCCCTAAAGCATTGAGAGGGCACTCGACGGCGCCCCCGCCATCTGGTTTCTCACCTCGAATCAGCTCGCCTTTCTGTTACCATCATTAGCATACCATGCCGACGCGTTTTGAGGCCACTCCGCCTCTTCTTCATGGGCTGATGCAAAGAGTGCACTGATGGCTCACCTCTATTAGCTTCACCTTTTTATCATTCACATCGTCGCCCTCAGTGGGCGTGGCTAGATTCGATCGCCAATTAGCACTGCGGGACATGTAGTCCATAGAGGTGAGTATTGCAATTTTTCCTACAGTAGGTTCTAAGCAAAATTTGTCTTTTTCACGTTCATATTTCATCCTATAGTAGGACTGGTAACATAGAAAGCGGGCTCTCTGTATACTCTGGGACGCCGTGCTGAGCGGTGTAGACTTGTTCTACTCCACAGCCTTTCTGCTTCGTTGAAATGGTGCTCCTCTCCACGGCTGGGGCAGCCGTGCACAAATGTTTTTCACCAAAAGCCCTAAAGCATTGAGAGGGCACTCGACGGCGCCCCCGCCATCTGGTCTCTCGCCTCGAATCAGCTCGCCTTTCTGTTACCATCATTAGCATACCATGCGGACGCGTTTCAAGGCTACTCCGCCTCTTTTTCATGGCCTGATGCAAAGAGTGCACTGATGGCTCACCTCTATTAGCTTCACCTTTTTATTATTCACATCGTCGCCCTCAGTGGGCGTGGCTAGATTTGATCGCCAATTTGCACTGTGGGACATGTAGTCCATAGAGTTGAGTATTGCAATTTTTCCTATAGTAGTTTCAATGCAAAATTTGTCTTTTTAACGTTCATATTTCATCCTATAGTAGGACTGGTAACATAGAAAGCGGACTCTCTGTATACTCTGGGACGCCGCGCTGAGCGGTGTAGACTTGTTCTACTCCACAGCCTTTCTGCTTCGTTGAAATGGTGCTCCTCTCCTCTCCAAGGCTGGGGCAGCCGTGCACAAATGTTTTTCACCAGAAGCCCTAAAGCATTGAGAGGGCACTCGACGGCGCCCCCGCCATCTGGTCTCTCGCCTCGAATCAGCTTGCCTTTCTGTTACCATCATTAGCATACCATGCCGGCGCGTTTCGAGGCTACTCCGTCTCTTCTTTATGGGCTGATGCAAAGAGTGCACTGATGGCTCACCTCTATTAGCTTCACCTTTTTTTTATTCACATCGTCGCCCTCAGTGGGCGTGGCTAGATTTGATCGCCAATTTGCACTGTGGGACATGTAGTCCATAGAGGTGAGTATTGCAATTTTTCCTATAGTAGTTTCAATGCAAAATTTGTCTTTTTAACGTTCATATTTCATCCTATAGTAGGACTGGTGACATAGAAAGTGGGCTCTCTGTATACTCTGGGACGCCGTGCTGAGCGGTGTAGACTTGTTCTACTCCACAGCCTTTCTGCTTCATTGAAATGGTGCTCCTCTCCACGGCTGGGGCAGCTGTGCACAAATGTTTTTCACCAAAAGCCCTAAAGCATTGAGAGAGCACTCGACGGCGCCCCGCCATTTGGTCTCTCGCCTCGAATCAGCTTGCCTTTCTGTTACCATCATTAGCATACCATGCCGGCGCGTTTCGAGGCTACTCCGTCTCTTCTTCATGGGCTGATGCAAAGAGTGCACTGATGGCTCACCTCTATTAGCTTCACCTTTTTATTATTCACATCGTCGCCCTCAGTGGGCGTGGCTAGATTCGATCACCAATTAGCACTGTGGGACATGTAGTCCATAGAGGTGAGTATTGCAATTTTTCCTTTAGTAGGTTCAATGCAAAATTTGTCTTTTTAACGTTCATATTTCATCCTATAGTAGGACTGGTAACATAGAAATCGGGCTCTCTGTATACTCTGGGACGCCGCGCTGAGCGGTGTAGACTTGTTCTACTCCACAGCCTTTCTGCTTCGTTGAAATGGTGCTCCTCTCCTCTCCACGGCTGGGGCAGCCGTGCACAAATGTTTTTCACCAGAAGCCCTAAAGCATTGAGAGGGCACTCAACGGCGCCCCCGCCATCTGGTCTCTCGCCTCGAATCAGCTTGCCTTTCTGTTACCGTCATTAGCATACCATGCCGGCGCGTTTCGAGGCTACTCCGCCTCTTCTTCATAGGCTGATGCAAAGAGTGCACTGATGGCTCACCTCTATTAGCTTCACCTTTTTATTATTCACGTCGTCGCCCTCAGTGGGCGTGGCTAGATTTGATCGCCAATTTGCACTGTGGGACATGTAGTCCATAGAGGTGAGTATTGCAATTTTTCCTATAGTAGTTTCAATGCAAAATTTGTCTTTTTAACGTTCATATTTCATCCTATAGTAGGACTGGTAACATAGAAAGTGGGCTCTCTGTATACTCTGGGACGCCGTGCTGAGCGGTGTAGACTTGTTCTACTCCACAGCCTTTCTGCTTCGTTGAAATGGTGCTCCTCTCCACGGCTGGGGCAGCTGTGCACAAATGTTTTTCACCAAAAGCCCTAAAGCATTGAGAGGGCACTCGACGGCGCCCCGCCATTTGGTCTCTCGCCTCGAATCAGCTCGCCTTTCTGTTACCATCATTAGCATACCATGCCGACGCGTTTCGAGGCTACTCCGCCTCGTCTTCATGGGCTGATGCAAAGAGTGCACTGATTGCTCACCTCTATTAGCTTCACCTTTTTATTAATATGTACATCATCGCCCACAGTGGGCGTGGCTAGATTCGATCGCCAATTAGCACTGTGGGACATGTAGTCCATAGAGGTGAGTATTGCAATTTTTCCTATAGTAGGTTCTGTTATGTCCCGTATAGAGGCCCTAATGTAGACCCGTTCATACATGCCCTAAAATGGGCGTATTCTTATTTGCCCTAATATGGTCATATTCGTACTTGCCCTATTATGGTCAAAGCCGCTTATGCCCTATTACGGTCATAACTGTACATGTCCTATTATAGTCATGATTCCTTATATAGGCATGATCTTTCACCTACATTGCTCCTCGCTAGTACACAACGAGCTCTGAGGGCTGAACGTTATCTAGTCTGTTGTTTTGAATACAGCAGGGTTTTTCCCAAACACAGGCCCACACTGTTCTCATCAATTATGCATGGCTCTCTAGGAATACACCACCTGCATAATATGTATGTACAAAATTCACCCCTGACGTCTTCCTCAAGTCTAACAAGGGCCAATACAAACCATACGTAGCAACTAGAGTCTTCAGGGTATAAATACACCACATCTTACCCCGGTAAGGTAGAGGGAACCGAGACTTCCATGCTCACACACTGACCAGAGACGCTGAGGCTCCTGCATGCAGTCGCTCCAGCTGACAGCCATCTAACACAGCCCTTGCGGGGTGTCCAACTCGAGACCAGGATGGGGTCCCACACTCTCTCTATTCAGATATGGGGGTTTGACTAAATCCTAGAAGGATTCTTGGGTCTTAGGCTTTTAGACCTACACATATGCTAGGTACACTCAGGTACATCTAGTTAGGCATCGTAGGAGTACGCGCACTTGCATAATGCTTTATATATTCATGTATGTATTTATGATTATTGCAATATGGTAGAACTGTTCTATCCTTTCACTTTGATCGTACTGCTGATAATATATCTCTGCTATTGTCTGCTGGTTGCTGCAGCACATATATTTTACACTAGAATAACAACTGTTCAATAAATACTTATTGAAACGCCCAGACTGTTTATTCTGTGTAACTCTCTGAGACAAACCGAATAAGTAAGCATGAGTGATTGAGCGAAAAGTAGTACATTGTTTCCACGATTCTGAGGAATTAGCGTTGTCATGGTCTCAGGTTGCCAGAAACTAATCTCTCCCCGATAAGAGGAGATTCTAGTGGCACTGTGAGCTAGCTAATGCAAATCCGGCTAACATATACGGTGGGGGTGCACAGAGCCAGTCTAACACCAAGCCCACAGTTTATGTTATCCAAACGCACAGGTCCTGCATCGGTACTATAGGAACTACACAACATGGCGCTGCCAATGTTGGTTGGGTACATATTTAACAGTAGAATCTGAGTAGTTCAGTCATGCTATTCTCAGAGAATCTACTCACAAAACACCAGAGACGTCTGGAGTGGGTGGGCACAAAATCCGCCGCAGCTGAGTAGTACGAGAATACTATTTATTGGCTGTTGGTTAATCAAGCTTGAAGGACATTTAGTTCCTAAATTGTGCATAACACCTCATCTTAGTTCCCTTTGAACACATCTTCCTCTAAACATGCCTGATTCCGAGGCAGGGGAAGACAGAGTTGACCTGAACCTTTTAGAAGGAGGAGAAGATCCTGAGGATGCAATACAGATTGCACCAAAATGCAGAAGAACAGTCACCATAAGACTATTAGAAAATGGCTTACCAGCCAAGGGTGGCATGGTAGTTTTCGTGATTGAGGCACACGAATTAAACAAAACAGAGGTATTCTATCCATGGGTTACACTCCCAGCAGCAAATGCCATAACAAAGACATTTCACTACTATTTAAGAGGAGATGCACCATATGAATATGCCCCGTTTGAGGACATAGAGATTCCACTCACTTACCAGGAGCATTATTACTGGTTTAATGGCGCCCTACCCCATGTACGAGAAAGAGTAAGATTAGGCCCGCTCAGAGGAGACGGGACCACATGGCCAATACTAGCGGCTTACACACCGCATCCTGACATTGGAACAATGCCACAGCCAGAATTACTCGTACAACACAGAGATTTAATCACAATCTACAGAAACCTGACACAATTCGTCATGAGGACTTTGACAATCCAACCTGCACCAGGTGCAGCAAGCAGTACTCCAGCTCAGGGTACAGGAAATAAAATTTCTCCTCAAACATTACACGCGGTAATGGGCAAAATGCCCGCAAAACGCGAACAAATACCATTCTGGATAGCTCAGAAAATAACTCAGCTTGAGGCAGTATTCCCGAATACTACCACCTATGATAAACACAGAATACTAACAATCTGCTTGCCCATGGGGATCACACCACAAGTAGAGGACTGCACCTCTTGGGGTTCCGTCTTTGCTGCCATATATACCAGAACACATGGTATCCCGTCCTTAGCAGTAGTGCCAGATGTATTGAGACAGATACAAAATGAGTACGGAGCAGAACCTGCCCTTAACTTAGGGATGAAGTTACTAAATAACTTTGACCAGGTATCAGCCATAATACTAGCTAACATTATTAAGGGGGAAGCAGCTTCAGTGGCGATCCGCCAACGCCTAAGGGAGTTCGGTCCAATAGATCAACAACACGAACTACCCAAAATAATTGAAACTGCATATGCAGAACTAGGCAGAGACAGTCTAGGTGGGAAAGCACTAAAACCACAACTGGTGGGCAGTCCTGAAAAGGACACTACAAAGCAGACACCTACTTCTTCTAAAAAGAAGTGGGAAAATAAAAAACAACAAAAGTCTAAAGACAGCAGATCTCAATCCAGAGGTAGGTCTCCTCAACAGGAACCCTCTGAAAGGAGGTATAACCTCAGGAATAGGGATAATATTAAAAACCTGACAGGTATCAGGATACTGATACACGTTCCTCTCGTTCCTTTCAGGGTTCATCAAAAAACTCCGAGAGGGAAGGACGGTCAGAGGAGTGTACAAAGTCCAGAGACATGCAACGCGCTGCGGACTACGCACCTAAAAAAGAAGATAAACAAAAACAGAAACCTCAGTTCAAATAGAAGAAGGTAGCAGGTCTCAAGATCAGACATGCCCAGAATTCTGAGGACACAGCTTCTGAACGGGGAATGGGCTCTGACGATGCTCGACAGCGCGGCAGAAGTAACAATAGCTCGCCAGAACCTGAAGGAATTTCTGGTGACAGCGGAGTTGAGTGTGTATATCACGGTGGAAACACCTGATACTCGGGTAAGTGTTCCACATAAGTTACATGAGATAACACTCCGGATGGAGGGGGACAAGCCCAGAAAAATTAGAGGTCTCTTTTGGAAAAATCTGTCATCTAGTTATGACATCCTATTAGCAGAGCAAGACTGGCCGCCAGCATTTGTCATGGAGTGCCCTAGGGGAGAAACTGTAATTTTTCCAGCCTTTTCCGACCTCGTTCCCATACATTTAAAACATGCATTTGCGCAGGAGTGGGCGGGTGCCCTAGCTCCAGCATTGTACAAAAATCATGTTGGTTGGGATGAGGAGTCAACCCACCACGTGATCCCGTTAAAAGTTTCTCCAAATGCTCAAAGGCAATATCCAATAAAGCAGGAAGCTAAAAAATGAGTCAGGGAGATCCTAGATCAACTTGAATACCAGGGGGTGATAGAAAATTGCACTTCACCTATGAACAATCCTTTGTTTCCCGTAGCAAAACCTGACAACACATATCATCTAGTCTTAGATTACAGACAATTAAACACTTGCACAAAGACATTTGCAGTTCAAAATGCACACAGTGCCGCATTAATGAATAACATTGTGCGCAAAAAATACAAAACAACACTTGATATCTCAAATGGATTTTTCTGCCAAAGTATAGCGCCTGAAAGCAGGTATCTGACCGCATTCAGTGCGTTAGGGTCCCAGCGACAATTTTGTCGACTTGCCCAAGGGTATAAAAATAGCCCCGGGGTATTTTCAGCACGAGTAACAGAGTTACTCCAAAATTTGGATGAAGAAGCATTGTCCTATGTGGATGATATTTATCTGACGGACGATGACTTACCGAGGCACTTGACCAGGGTGAGCACCATTATTATGGGATTCGCCTCTGAGGGCTATAAATTTAATTTCAAAAAATCAAAAATTGCCCACCTCAATGTCCTGTTCTTAGGATATGAGCTGTCAAGTGAAGGGAAAAGCCTAGCAGCTAACTTTTTAGAAAAGTGTGCGCTGCTCCAACCTCCAAAATCATTAAAGAATTTACAATCAATTCTAGGATTCTTACATTTTGGTCGAACATACATTTTGGATTACGCAGAAAGAGTAAAACCTTTCTACGACTTAATCAAACCTGATTTTTCAATCAGACAATGGACACAGGAACATACAAATATCCTACGTTCACTCCAAGAAGACATGATGGCTTCTAAACATTTACAGACACGCGTAAACGTACGCAACTTAGTGATCCGAGTAATAGCGGGTCAATGCGGGTACACTTATTTGACTTTCAATTAAGGCGAAACAGTACCAATCGCATACAAATCACACCTGTACACAAACGCAGAGATGCGTTTCACTTCAACAGAAAAAATCCTGACAGCAGTGCAGACCGCTGTAGCAAGAGAAAGAGCTCTGGCTCAGGGAAAGCGCATAATAGTCGTGACCCCAGTACCAGCTTTAGAGGCTGTTACCAAGGCTAGCATTCCAAATGCGAAAGCCTTACATCCCAGATGGATACAATGGGCTAATTCTCTTACTGCAACGGATGTTGAATACAGATTTGATCCAAGTTTAAAAACACAAGCATTTCTGCAATACGAACAAGAATATCCTCTACCAAATGAAATTTTACCTCTAGATCAGTATGAATACATTATTTACACTGACGGATCTGCTCAACCGGCCATAGGGAGTAAGCAAGCTTACAGCGCAGTGTGTGCTATCGTGAAAGGACGCATGCACGATGGAAAGTTCCATCCGAGTTGCACTAAAACGCAATCTCTAGGAGACTGCACGGTTCAGTTGGCAGAGTTAAAAGCACTGATACTGGCACTTGTAAACACGGAACACGAATTCCCCACACTAATTGTGTGTGATTCCTTTTACAGTGTACAGTCGTACAATGAATATTTACATCATTGGGAACAAAACAGGTTTAAAGATGCAAAAGGTGGCACAATTAAGCATAAAATGCTATGGGAACAGGTAGTGGAGTTGAGAAACGAACTACCAAGGGCTCACGTGATACATACACTGAGTCATCAGCGTGATGGCGTTCACGTTGAAGGGAATTCATTGGCTGATGAAGCCGCAAAGGGGGCTGTATGCACAGCCGCCGTAGCTGCAGTTACTCGTTCAAAAACGAGAATAGATGGCGAGATTATAGTAGCAGTCAATGCTTCACGCAAAGGCAGCACAGCAGTACCTAAATAATTTCCACTCAAATACTCCTACAAGTTAGATGCACAAAACATTCCATATACTCAGATTCCTGGAGTGGGGGATAGAGTAATACCAAATATGGATCGTAGGCAAGGCTTAATTTTAGCAGCACACAAGGGTTTGGGTTCTGCGCATACAGGCGTTACAGCGACTATTTCTTTATTGAAACAGCGCTACTGGTGGCCAGGGTTAATAAAGCAGACCAAAGACTATGTCTTAAAGTGCGACATATATCAGCAGATGAAAGGCTCCACCGTAACACGCCCAGCACAGACACCATTGCTGAATTCAGACAAACCTCTCGCATGTGTTTATTTGGACCACTGCGGACCCCTACAATCCGATGGGGCCAAGAAATATATCATGGTTGCAGTGGATTCCTGCTCTAGATTCCTATGGGTTTGGCCTCAGCGCTGTGCTGACGCTCGAACTGTTATAAAAGATTTGCGAGTCTTTATCGGTACATACGCAGTTGGCACGTTACATTCTGACCGTGGCCCGGCGTTTAGCTCTCGGGCTTACAAAGAGGCCATGGAAGGAATGGGCGTAGCATTGCGGTACTCCTCTCCGTACCATCCTGTGGGAAATTCTGTTGTGGAGAGGAAAAACCGGGACTTAAAGCAATCTTTAACAGCTAGGGTATTAGGCAAAGGTCGTAGATGGGTCGATCACCTTTATGGGGTCCAACGAGCAATAAACAATCAGCCAAGAAGCTCTCTAGGGGGTGTCACTCCTTACGAGGTCCTATTTTGGACAAGAATGTGGGTACCTGATCTTGATTGTGAAGGAACAGTGGCGGATGAAAAACCATTTGATATCCATGATCGTTTGGCTGTTTTACAGGATCTAAATGAATCCAGGACACAACAAAGCAACGTCCACTTAAAACAGACCGCCACTGAGGAAGTCAAGGCAGTAACGGCAAGACCTGTCTGGATCCCAAAAGTCGGGGATCTGGTCAGAGAAAAGATTGCAGACAAGAAAGAATTTGGGCCATCCTACAGAAAGCCTGTACCGGTCCTAGCAATCCAAGGCAGAAGAACTGTACTTCTGCCGCCTCTTGCCGGGAAAAAGGAGAAAAGATTTGTCTCAATTGACTTAATCAAACCACACTATGTGGCCGATACTAGTAGGCTACGTGGACTCCACAGTAGAAGACGCCCTCCTCTCGCTCCAATCCAAGAAGTCCAAACAGAAAGACTCATCACGTTTGAAGAGCCACCTGTACGGAATGAAGGACTAAGCAACAATGCTATGGAACTCGCTCCACTTCAACAAGAAGAAACTCAACTTAACACCCAAGTTGCAATCAGACCGACTACAGACATCTGCGTCAACATGCCTCGTCAAGAGCAAAATACGATTTCAACAAATCCCGATGCAATTCCAACAATTGATCGAACTGCTTCTGGCTATTTCATGAACTTTGATACGTTTTCACTGGATCCAAGCGAGCCGGAAACGACGCCAGCCAAAAAATCACACAAACAGAAACTCACTGACTTTTTGAACTTTTTTAGAAAGACTTACCTGGTGTCACCTTGGATTGAACTATGGTATATCACTAGGATTTTATTTTTTATTTTCTGGCTAGGTTTAATTATAACTTTTAGTATGCTTATTAATGGACGATACCTCCAGCAGAGCTCTACAGCCCAAAGAGTCAATTTGATTTTAAAACCACACCAGTCTTCACATCGTGAACCAAGAGACTTGTCTTCAGTGAACATCACAGCAGTTCCTATACCGGACGGTATAGTATGGGACAAGATTGCTTTTGATATATTCGGTCCGACTGAACTTTTAAAGCTTAAACATGTATTTAAAATTTCTTTAAGTGATATCATTACCTTCAGTACATTATCTGATGATTGGGACACTAAAACTGTAAATGCTATGATGTCTGATTTAGAAAAAACTGCAGCATTTCCGAACAATGAAATGTTAGAAGGTACTTCAGACTATGATACATTGTACTGTTACCAACAATATGGTCATCATTTCTTGCACAAATCTATAACACCTAGAAATGTATTTGAATACCACCAGTGGGAACACTGCCCAACACCTCCAAAAGGTAGTTCGCAAACTTTTGCACAGAAATTCACATACTTTTCAGGGTTTAATACATCTGACCCGAAGTCATTTTATTACAAAGTGGCAAAAACATCAGCACCGAAAATTATGTTGACTAACACCAAACAGATTTACTCTGCTTCCTTTATGGCCCAGTTGTCTACACAGGATTTCGACCTATGGAAGGACACTATAGATTTAAAATCAATCTGGGGTTCTAGGGACTGGCAAGTCCAGTGGAAAGAAGCACTATTTAGAGCATGCCTCATTCCACAGCAGGTTATATTTCTGAATGACACTGTGCAGCAGACATCCTGTCTTGGACTAGCCAAGAATAAGGAAATGAACTCAGCCGGGTTTCCTACACCATCACAGATGGGTGGGGGGCAGAATTCAACTACACAAGGGGTAGGATTAGATGACATTCTCCAGTACAACAGATCAGATCCTGATTGGACGAAATGGCTGATTTGGCCCATTGACACAAACACCTGTCAACAGAGATTTATGAATACATCCGAAGGGTGTAGTATCCATAGGCCATATACACGCTATGTACAGAGACAACACCCAGGGGTAGTGACATCCTATAGTGTTGGGAAGTTGTGCCTTGATTGGCTAGAGACCTCAACACTCACTGAAGTAAAACATCACTTGACCTTACTCACACCTGATGTAGACCTTAGGGATTTTTTACTAGGCCCAAGGAAAACACGTCAGAAACGTTTCATATATGCTGGCATTTATGCCTACTATAATGAAAACTGGAAAATATCCCAACAGGAGGCCGCAGAAAGAATACGGGAAATAGACCGTATTAACTTAGAGAAGGCATTAGCTGTAGCGGATAATGGGTTAACAACTTTGACCTCCAGAATTTACTCCTTAGGCAACATTGTGTCTTCGGCAATCGACATATTAGAACAAGATCTGGCCTTGTTACAACACGGGCAATCTCAGCTACGTTCTATTATGATGCTAAGCTGGACGCTACAATCTTTGCGTGTAGGCTATGTGCCCTGGCGTTACATAAACACCACGTCTCTGTTTTCAGAATACAATCTGACTGATAAACAGACAGAAATGGCACAAAGGGGAGCCAAATATACAATGCTGCGTATTGAGAAACTGGAAAGGTTACCATTCACTGTAGCCGAATCACCATCAACTGAATGGCTAATTCATGGCCAAATCACTCTGCCGGTCACTGGGTTTCAGTTTCAATATTGCCTTGAGCAAAAGCAGGCAGGCAAATATGAAAAGATGGGTAAGGGTTACATTAAGAAAACTTGGGAGTTACCATATAGATACCGATGCCGGAATGGGGATCGAGAAGTATTTCTGAGCGGTGCAAACTGCAAGAACGCTTTAAGCGGTTCTCTCATGTGTCAGGATATTTCACTACACGGAGCCTGTAGCGGTTCAGTAGCAAACCTATCGTGTCACATGACAGGGACCCCAGCGGCCATGATCACACCGGTTTTCCAGCTTCTCTCGAATGGGAGTTACTTGATGCTAAATGATCAAGGTTGCTGTGGGATGCTTCCGGGCGTCACCTATCTGGTCACTGTTAACTCCAGGGTTACTTGCTGTATGCAAGTATTGTTTCCGCCACTGAACACAGTCAGGGAGGCGCCGCTATGGCCTTCACTGAACGTTTCTTTCATACAATTTGATACTCTGAGCAGACTGCAAGCCATGCTTTTACAGCAACCCGTACCCTTAACCTCCGCTCGAGAAACCTTTGAACTTCAAGTTGCAAGGACCGCGACTGAGATACAGGCGCTTATACGTACACACTGCCCCTTTCATTTCGTAGAAATGGTGGGATGTATTTTCAATATGTCTGATATGAGCGGTATTATACACCTATTTAAGACCATAGGGTCAGGACTGTTAAGCACTTTTCAGACAGTCCTCGGAGTAATCCCAAATTTTATACACTCCGTATTGGAAAGCGTATTTGGAGGACTCCCGCTTATCCTATTGCTGATTGCGGGGGTCCTATTCATAATACTACTGCTACGCAATGGACGGCCCAATTCCCGAGGGAATGGCGAACATGCTCCTGGAGCGGAAATACCGTGAACACATGGTACAACTTTTGGGCATTTCTTGCTTGCGAGAACTCAATGCCTACTGGTTTCTATCCTTTCGACCAGTCTGGGTAGACTGCATCTTACCTGTTCTTCGATGCCTGTTTTGCAGAGAAGAATGCACGTTGGATCTTTGTCTAACGTTTCCATCAGATGCGCCTCCGGACACGGATGCAATGCTGGACCCCATAAAGGCCCATGCTCTGCGTTGTCCCCAGCGGCTTCCAATTCTGATGAACGCATTCCTGAAGAATCCACAGGTGCCGTTTGCTCCTGCTGGGTTAGGTGACTCCTCCACAGGCACCCAGGTAACAACTGCCGCATAAGCTGCCGCAGCATCGACTTATGGCAGTGCTACATTCCATCTATGTGCGATTGACGTTCTCTGTGAGGCGTTGGATTTGTCGTTTGCAGTAGCTCACACAGATAATGTTGTGCTTCCCAGCCAGGACACTTAATCTCGAATTGGCTCGTCGCGTCCTGGGAAAGAATTCGGCTTCTCCACTCGTTTTCATAATAAACGAGCAAATTTGGAAGATTTCCTAAATTGACACTTTCGCTTGAGAAAAGCATGGCCTTCTTCCGCTTTGAGTGAAGCAACTTATATAGAGAAACAAAATAGACATTTCTTTTTTTAGTGGCTATTGGAAATAGCTAAATTGTAACATTTTTTGAAAATTTTTAGCAATTTTAAAACCATGTTATTACTTGCTTTTAAAATGTTTTTAAATTGTCCAGATTTTAAGTATGGTCATTGTCATCCTGTTCGGAAGAGGAGTGGGTGTTATGTCCCGTACAGAGGCCCTAATGTAGACCCGTTCATACATGCCCTAAAATGGGCGCATTCGTATTTGCCCTAATATGGTCATATTCGTACTTGCCCTATTATGGTCAAAGCCGCTTATGACCTATTACGGTCATAACTGTACATGTCCTATTATAGTCATGATTCCTTATATAGGCATGATCTTTCACCTACATTGCTCCTCGCTAGTACACAACGAGCTCTGAGGGCTGAACGTTATCTAGTCTGTGGTTTTGAATACAGCAGGGCTTTTCCCAAACACAGGCCCACACTGTACTCATCAATTATGCATGGCTCTCTAGGAATACACCACCTGCATAATATGTATGTGCAAAGTTCACCCCTGACGTCTTCCTCAAGTCTAACAAGGGCCAATACAAACCATACGAAGCAACTAGAGTCTTCAGGGTATAAATACACCACATCTTACCCCGGTAAGGTAGAGGGAAACGAGACTTGCATGCTGACACACTGACCAGAGACGCTGAGGCTCCTGCATGCAGTCGCTCCAGCAGACAGCAGTCTAACACAGCCTTGCGGGGTGTCCAACTCGAGACCAGGACGGGGTCCCACACTCTCTCTATTTAGGTATGGGGGTTCGACTAAATCCTAGAAGGATTCTTGGCTCTTAGGCTTTTAGACCTACACATATGCTAGGTACACTCAGGTACATCTAGTTAGGCATCGTAGGAGTACGCGCACTTGCATAATGCTTTTTATATTCATGTATGTATTCATGAATATTGCAATATGGTAGAACTGTTCTATCCTTTCACTTTGATCGTACTGCTGATAATATATCTCTGCTATTGTCTGCTGGTTGCTGCAGCACATATATTTTACGCTAGAATAACAACTGTTCAATAAATACTTATTGAAACGCCCAGACTGTTTATTCTGTGTAACTCTCTGAGACAAACCGAATAAGTAAGCATGAGTGACTGAGTGAAAAGTAGTACATTGTTTCCACGATTCTGAGGAATTAGGGTTGTCATGATCTAAGGTTGCCAGAAACTAATCTCTCCCCGACAAGAGGAGATTCTAGTGGCACTGTGAGCTAGCTAATGCAAATCCGGCTAACATGTACAGTGAGGGTGCACAGAGCCAGTCTAACACCAAGCCCACAGTTTATGTTATCCAAACGCACAGGTCCTGCATGGGTACTATAGGAACTACACGACAGTTCAATGCAAAATTTGTCTTTTTAACGGTTGTATTTCATCCTATAGTAGGACTGGTAACATGGAAAGCGGGCTCTCTGTATACTCTGGGACGCCGTGCTGAGCGGTGTAGGCTTGTTCTACTCCACAGCCTTTCTGCTTTGTTGAAATGGTGCTCCTCTCCACGGCTGGGGCAGCCGTGCACAAATGTTTTTCACCAAAAGCCCTAAAGCATTGAGAGGGCACTGGACGGCGACCCCGCCATCTGGTCTCTCGCCTCGAATCAGCTTGCCTTTCTGTTACCATCATTAGCATACCATGACGACGCGTTTCGAGGCTACTCCGCCTCTTCTTCATGGGCTGATGCAAAGAGTGCACTGATGGCTCACCTCTATTAGCTTCACCTTTTTATTATTCACATTGTCGCCCTCAGTGGGTGTGGCTAGATTCGATCGCCAATTAGCACTGTGGGACATGTAGTCCATAGAGGTGAGTATTGCAATTTTTCCCATAGTAGGTTCAATGCAAAATTTGTCTTTTTAACGTTCATATTTCATCCTATAGTAGGACTGGTAACATAGAAAGCGGACTCTCTGTATACTCTGGGACGCCGTGCTGAGCGGTGTAGACTTGTTCTACTCCACAGCCTGTCTGCTTCGTTGAAAAAAATAAATATATATATATATATATATGCAAAAAGTAATATATATTTAAAATGCATATAGAAATATCATACATTTAAATATTACAAATTATTTTATATTTTGTTCAAACTAATAATTACAATTTTAACAATTAAAAAATATTCTGTTTAAAATCTTACATTTGAAAATGTAACATTTATTTTAAGACAGAATTGTAAATACATTAATTAGATATGTAAAATATTAGAAAACATATCAATCTAATAATGAATACTTGAAATATCTCAGCACCCTATTCAACTATAAATCCAACACTGCACTGATAAAAATATTATTAATTATTTCTGTAATTAAAATACATAACATAACATGTTAACATAACTTCATAAAAATACACATTTTTATTAATAAAACATATTTAAATAAAACTCAGGTAAAATATTACAGTAATACATGAATGCATTTGTTTTTAAAAAAGTTCATTTTAGTTATCATAAACACAAAATATACATAAAATAATGTAACATGAGATTAAATAAATAATAATTGCATATACACAATTGTACAACTAACAAAATTTAAAACATACATTTATAAATTACAAATAAATAAATTAAAACATCAATAACAACAAAAACTATTTTAACTTTTACATATAGATAATTAAAATTTAAAGTTTCAAAAACATTAAATTACTAATTAAAAAATTGAAATTACATTTAAAAAATCATTTACACAAACATACTTTTAAAATATCCCCACTCTTTTCCCTATTAGCCCAATATTTTGTTGCGAAAAAGTTTTTAAAAACATATTTTATTTATAAATTGTACAATAAATACAATTTAAAATTAAACACAATAACCATTACAATATTGTTTTAAAGTAAATGAACGAACCATCAAACTATTTTTAAATTAAATACATAGCATACGTTTCAAAGTTATTACAGCTATTTAACAAAAATATCATTAAATGACATTACATACAGAGATGTGTTATTAAAAAATATATATTTTACAACAATATTAAAAGCAAGACTAAAAACGATATACTTACCTTTGATGTTTGGTCCTCGATATTTTTGATAACATGATATTCCTGCAACAATATTTTTGTATTACAATATTACTTTCCATATTCGGTCCAAACAGCGCTGGGTTAGATACAAAATTGCAAAGGTATAAGATTCAGTGTGATATGCCACAGGCAAACATGTGCCGATTGAGTAAAAAATAACCTGGGGTGCAAAGGGATCCTTCCTCTCTTGCCACAGAAATGTTTCAGATTTGACCCCCTAATGTATCCCTGCGGCTCCGAAATGACTCACTGTCACTTGAAATGATGTCAGTCAGTTGTGCCTAACTATTTGTCCTTCTGGTCAAGAACCTTTTTCTTCCAGAGCAGTTCTCAACAACAGACCTTTGAAGAAATATAGGCTAAGTCATGGCTGGGAGGTTAACAGCAACCAGCAGATTGTTGTTCCTGGAAAATGTCTCTCAGGGCTGCTGCAGTCCAGAAAAAGTGAAACTGCTGGATGGGTGGGACCAGTTTTTATCATGTTTTGGGGCACAGGGGAAGTGGCAGCCACCTAACCAGTAGACCCATAATTGGCAAGCTCACTGAGAGAAATATCTGTTACAGACAGAAATCGTGTGTCAGGGGCTGGATGGCACAGTTTCCACAGCTATGCAAACGCCTTTGACATTGCGAGTTCATCTCACAATCCGAATGTGTGCACTAACCCACACCCGCCAGTGATGGCTGGGCACCATGTGGGATTAATGCTTAGGAGGTAAGTTGTCATTCATGAATGACAATGGTTTCCTGCAATGAACAAGTCCTTGAGTTTGTGCCCTGTCCAGATTCTCATGTCCTCTTTATCTACCTATTGATTAATTTTTCCGTGTGCCTCCTGCAATGTAGAGCAGGATGTTAGTAAATATAAATTTGCACTCATGTTCATCTGACTGTTTACATGTGTGCATGGCATTGCATTACAAAACGACATTCTGTAATTCACCTTCTGAGAAGATGAACTGCCACCAGTTGTCTTGCATCTCACCCTCTATTTGCCCCCAGTGTCAGTAGTGGGGAGGACCTTTCCTCTCATGGCCCATGGCTAGAAGATAAGTAACAATGGGATAGCTCCTCAAGTGACCATCAACTCCCTACTGTGGTCTTCCACTTTAATGAGCACTAACCATTTGAGGTAAACTATTTGTTAATGTGTTTTCTTGGCTAGTTGAAGAAGACTGGAAAAGCAACCACTCTTGAATCAATATTCTCCAACAGAGCGACACCTGTACTAACAGGTCTTTTTGGCACCCCGCTGTGGCAGAGGCCTGATTGACAGGCCAGTGTACTTCTGCATTGCGGAAAGAGCTTCTAGAGTTTCAAGAAGGCTGAGGATTACAGCGCAGAGGTTTTCAGAAGAACCATAGGGCAGAAGGAAGAAAGAGGACACAGTTCAGAGGTGCAGCAAGTCCCACTCCACAGTAAACATTAACAATTGTCAGCATTTGTGCACCTATGCCGCTGTCGCTCACGTGCTAGTAGACCTTGTGCGAAATGGCATTACACAAAAGACCATGCACTCATTTTACACTATTTACCACATAACACTGAAAATAATGCAATGATTTCCCACCACAGCATCAGGCGAATCGTGTTTGTCCTCTGGGCAATTTCGTGGACAATTTTCCCTCTTCTCTAATTTAGGTCTCAAATATGTCATTTTCTTTACCCTCTTAAATACAAGTATTTTGATATTTGCTCAAATCTCAAAGCCTACCCATTCATAAGAAAACTTTACATTTCTCTTGACATAAATAGAGCGGAATGAGTGACATACGAGAACTCATCACGACTTTCACCTTTTATAAACATATTACCCCACTTTTAGGATCAACTGTTTATACATTAGGGGAATTGTGGGACCATGGTTATAGTAGCAGAGTATGCCAGGCCCACATAATGCTGAAACTTTAGAAAAGCAATTGATAAAAAGCAGACAGTTTCGTGTGCTGAAAGAAACTAATCCACCACACACTGTGTCCTTTTCATGTTTCACTTTAAACTACTTTGAACATGCTTTTTATTCTGTCAGGTGTTTATTATTACCACTGTTGCTGCCTTCATGTTTTTTCTAAGAGAATAATGAATGTAAGAGGAAAGTTCATTGTTACCCAGACAATTTGCAAAACAGCTACATTTAAAAATGGAAGAAGATTTTTCATTTACATCTCAAAGTGAGGGAAAGAAGTATTGTTAGGTGTAGGTAATGTAAGAACATAAGTATGCTGTTATTGGTGTAATTTGTTATTGCTTTCATTATATGTACACTCTTAATGGC
Source organism: Calotriton arnoldi (assembly GCA_963921515.1). Lineage (NCBI taxonomy): Eukaryota > Metazoa > Chordata > Amphibia > Caudata > Salamandridae > Calotriton > Calotriton arnoldi. The sequence goes on from CAWUFW010005661.1 coordinate 862,005, forward strand.
CATAGTATTTATGTATAATTACCTTAATATTCACTGAAATTTTCCAAGTAGCTCCCTAATTACCTGTCTCAAACATATAATTGCATGGCATCTTTACGCAAGACATGCCTAATTAATTTAGCTACACCATTTCCTTTGTGAGAGCGCGTTATTATGTGCTCTTTGCACCATTCTTCTGACTTCTTCTAATTCACGCTTTGCAGAAAGAGAAGGCCCGGAATTAGAAATCTTCCTGACCAAGTGGTCTTTTGCTGGCATCAGAAAACAGGGTCTTGAAAAAGAGAAATCTTGCAAAGTAATTACGGCTTTCAGTTCCAATTTCTGTTTCTGGGGATTTACGACAGAAATATTAAGGGACAGTGCATTTAGACAGAGAAATAGAACGGTACGCCTGAAACAAGTAAAGGAAGGTTGAATAGGGCAGTGGAACTGTAATAAAAAGTACATGCATGGTAGTAAAGTCTGATGTACATCTGCTATGTGCGTGATTTTTTGTGGGTGCGGTTTCACCATAACTCTTGTTTCCTCATCTTTAATCCCTTACTTTATCCAACTTTTATAGCGCCCCTAAAATTCCTAACTCCCACCTTAGTATGAGAGTTCTCATCTGCCCATGGTGTAACTCTAGATTTTCTGAACCTCTGGGTGTTGGCCTCTGCTAGGACCTAAGGCCAGCTGAATAGCCTCAGAAATATTAAGGGAGACCCCACATACTCAATATAAAATGGCGCCCCCTCTAGTTCATGCCCTGTTCAGGTCCCTTTATGGTGAGGCTGGACTTTAGAGGCACGTAGGCTGTGGCTGTCGTAAGTGAGTTGTCATTAAATAGAGGAAAACGTTTCTTACCAAGAGTACCATCACTAGAGATGATTTATTTTTAATGCAGATGATTTGGCCTCTTTGACTATACTCAAGTTCCAGCTCCTAGACTCACATTATGAGTGCACTCCTAATACAAAATACAAAATGGCCAGAAAAACGACTCCAGGTCAAACCTAGATAAATGTCTCAAGACAAGAGACCCAGAATTATAGAATAACATACAGAAATCAATGCATTAACTCTCATTTCTGCATAATATCGACCCTCACATAAGGGATGAATAGGGCCGCAATTCTGCATCTGGGTATTACCAAATTGAACAATACAAGTAATTTGTTGTGGGATATTGCTGCATCCCAATTACTGCTGTGTCTGTAATGGAGGCCTTAGGTAGCTGTGCAAAAAGAGTGGTCTCACATGTTGCTAATGTAGGGTAGGGTAGGATCTGAGGAAGAATTAGGAGGAAAGCCATAAGAAGGAGTCAAGAGCCGCTCTCCCTCAAGAAAAGAAACAGACCGCCACTTTTTTCATTTCCCTTGTACAGCTAGCAATATAACAATTTTGATGAGTCTCAGGGGTTATAGAAACCCCCTATTGAGGCCCTTTAAGCTCATTCACAGCTCACTTCAAACCTGGTGGCCTCTTGCACTGCCAGCCTGCTAGGTGGATCGCATATGACATGCTTCTCAAGTTTTCTATGATTTAATTTCTGCATGTGAAATCTTAACAGCTAGTTGAGGGCGGGGGGAGCTTAAGAACGTTATGGCATGCTTACGGCAAGTGCAATCGTATGGCTGATAAAGCAAGTCTTGAAAAGTGGCTTACAGTCAGGAGTTAGAGTCATGGTTCCCGTCTAGCAGGGGTGCCTGGCGAGTTGTGTATGGTGCGCGTCCACTGCTGGAGTCCCATGCCACTCTGCTGCAACCAGGAAGTGGGTATACCAGTTGGTGGTCTAGCTTCCCTATGCCGGAAGTAATCGCCAGAACAGCCGGTGTTGCACTTCCGGGGGAGACCGCATATAGCCCGCGGTGCCCGCCCCGGCAGTGCTTCGGATTCCAGTTCTTGCCTCATTGGAGTTCCGTGCGCTAGCACATCTAAGCCACGTTCAGGTATTTCTAATACTTACAGCGCCAGAGCGCTTGCATTGTTTCTTGTTCTCGGCTCGCGCAGGTGCGCGTGGCCATTTCTTGGCGTCCTGGGACAGTGCCGGAGCGCTTGCATTCTTTCTTTCTCTCGGCTCGCGCAGGTGCGCGTGGCCATTTCTTGGCGTCCTGGGACAGCGCCGGAGCGCTTGCATTGTTTCTTGTTCTCGGCTCACCCAGGTTCGCGTGGCCTTTTCTTGGTGTCTTAGGAGAAGCGCAGGAGCGCTTGCTTTGCCCTTTTTCTCACGGCTCACGCAAGTGCTTGTAGCCGTTCTTGGTGTTTTTGGGACACACGCAGGAGCGCCTTGTGTCTTGGGATAAGCGCAGGAGCGCTTGCATTTATCATTTGTTTTGACAGTACGCGCAGGAGCGCTCGCATTGTTCATTTTACCTTGGCCATCCGCGCAGGAGCGCTTGCATTATTCATTTTACTTTACCACACGCGCCGGAGCGCTTGCATTGTTCATTTACTTTGGCAGTATGTGCAGGAGCGCCTTGTTTCTTTCCTGTTTGTGAAGAGTCCTCCTTTCTACCTGTTATGGTGCCACACCTCAGGTGACTATACAGTTCATAGAGCACTATTGACTACTGTGTGTGAGTTTGTATGAGTGAGATCCAGTGGTGATAGTGTTTATCCATACATTTCTCCTTACAGACGGTGGTTCCTAGAGGGATTCCGTGACCACCAGTGGGTGTACCAATCAGGTCTTCAGGAAGGATATCATTCCACACCTCTAGGATTTCTTCCCCCGGTCCCCATCTACACCCTGGTCAGTACATACTCCATTTCTAGGGCAAGGTGGGAGATGGTGGAGGTTGTTCATGTCTTCCCTGCGAGATTACTTCACAAGCAGAAGGTAAGACTTGTGGGGTCCTGACAGTCAGGACCGGATGTCCTTATGCTGTATGCAGGTCAGCAAAAGACACACAGATGATGGGCGGAGCAAAGCAAACATTCGTCCCCAGTCAAGAGATGTGGGTTAAATCCCTCATTCTTTTGCTCACCATGCCACCCCAGTTCAGAACCAGCCGTATGCAAATCAGTCTTGACCCTGTTTCTCATGGGAACAGTCCAGCCCAAACTGCCAAACCAGGTCCTCCCTGTACCGGAAACAAGCATGCTGGAACCGGTTTCAGGGCATCACCCCGCATCAGCCAGGCTAGCTCGAATCCAGTGGCACAGTGAGCTTATGAAATATATCCTGGAAAAAATCAGTAACTCCACAAAATAACATTGTTGCATATATTAACTAGTTATCAAAAGGTTAAAGAAAAGAATCTATCAAATAATGTATTTTAAAAAGATGTTGTCCTCAGAAATCTGCAAAGGAAGGCAGAAGATGCAGGTTTCTGTTTGATTTTTTAAAAATACCTTGTTATCCATAACCACAAAAATGTACCATAAAACACAGTAATGCAGCTATCACATTAACGTAATTACATCAGGCGTTAAAGGTATGCCTAATTTTATTTGCCCATTAGTTATATTATGCTTTTTAATTTAAGGTTAGAAGGAGTCTGGCTGTGGTAGCCTAGAATTTAACTTTTTTAAATTGCACATGTTATTAGTTTGATAAGCAGGGATGTGGGAATGTTTGTTTTAATTTGAACATTGTTGTTTTTCAATGATACCCCAGTGGGCGTGCCTCATTTCCTATTTGGTCACATTTCTCCTTCTTTTTTGTTGCTGGGTAGGAACATTGGTGCTTGCATTGCATACTCATCCCCTCAGCCTTGTCTGTTTGAATAGACCGGAAAGGCATTTACACATAACAATGACTCACACACAGTAGACTTGATACTTGCAGAACATCAGTGTTTTTTACCTTTATTTGCCCACTTATTTTGTTTTCATTTTAATATAGGCTTGTAATGATTCTGGCAGCTGCACCGGAGCATCCCATTCTATTTTACATTTAATTGTTGATGTTTAACATTTTATGTGCTGGCATTTGTGTAAGCTTGTACTATTTCCTGCTTCATTATGCTTCCCAGAAACAATTTAAGTGTCCTTGGGCATAAACCTAATTTTTATATTTTAGCTCAATGGTACTTGCGCCATTTATGTCAAACATATTGTGTCCTATACATACTCCAAGGGGCTTTTGCTCAGCCTTCTTTAACTTTTGACTTCTTTGACTCAGTAATCTTCAGCTATTTCTTTGAGATATTGTCACGCACCTCTTGGATTAGCTCACAGGAGCATTGAAGTCTCACCTTCTTTTTATTAGCTGTTTTGGGTGTATCATTCCACTTCCACTTCAATGCATGCATGTAAGAAATTGGGTTAGTGGTCGAGGGGGGTTAAGCCCTACTCAAGCAGCAACCAAAATCCTTGTCGGGATGAGGCACAAGCAAACCGACAAATTAACCTGTGCTTAACACCCTGGTAGCCTGGCACAGAGCAGTCTGGCTTAACCTAGAGGCAATGTGTTTAGTATTTGTGCAACACTTCAAACAGTAACAGTAACACAGTGAAAACACACCACAAACGGATCCCACCAGATTTAGAAAAATAGATTAACATTTAATAATTAAAATGAGACAAAAACAGCAAAAATCCAATCAGTAGAACCAAAGATATGCAAATTTAAAGATGTCAGTGAAAATAGCGCCAAAAAAAGCACAAAGCTCCAACGGTGGGTATCTGATCACGCCAGATCGGGGCAAAGTCACAAATTCAGGTGGACCACGTTGGAGCAAGGGTTGGCTACAGGGACCCAGTTAGGCCTAAACAAGAGTACCTTAAATCCTCGTAGCGGAGTGTTGTGAAGGCCCGCGCCAAGGATGAGTTGTGCATCTGAGGTGATGCATCGGCTCCGAGGATGTGAGGTCCTGTGCAATCGTCAAGGATTCCATCAATGAGGACTTGTGATAAGAAGCCTGGCGTTGAGGATGCATCGTGCAGCCAAGAGGATGCATCAATTCTGAAGAGCTATGAGGCTGCGATGCGGGAACCTGCATTGTCATCAAGGCTTTCGTCTATGAGAGATTTGCAATTCAAGGGCCTGCATCGGTGAAGCTTCGCACCACAGCAGAGGCGATACATCGGGTTGTCTCGGGATTGTGCCACGCAGCAGAGGAAGAGTGTTGGTTCTGCTGGGTCCAAAGATGGGATGGCAGAGCACCTTCAGCCCCACTTCCAAGGGTCCAGGATTAGGGAGGCACCACTTGGCAGGGTCGATGGCAGAGTCCAGGTATTGATTTCAAGGTTCTCACCCAGGTAAGAGAGCAGCAGACAGCAGGTCAACACAGCAGGTCAGCAGTCCTTTAGGGTAGTAGTCCAGCAGAGTGGCAGTCCTTTTATCAGCACAATAGTCTTTCTTCCTGGCAGAGTATCCACCGGTCCAGAAGTGTACTGAAGTGTTGGTGTCTGAGGTCCAATATTTATACGTGGTTATTTTTTTTGAAGTGCATAGATTTCCTGCCTTTCCTGCCCTTGCTTCAGACTAACTATGGGGGGTTTGCAGCCCTTTGTGTAGAGGCAGGGCACAGCCTATTTAAGTGTAATCAGGACTGTGGTCAGCTCCACCCTCTAATCCTGCCAGTGATGGCCCATTCAGACACACCTAAGCTGTCTTTTGTGTGTGGCTGCCTAGGAGGAATACACAAAGTCCTAGTGTCAGCTACGCCCAGAAATGTGACACAGTGACAGGCTGCAGGCACTAAATGGCTAAAGCAGGAAAATGCCAACTTTCTAAAAGTGGTATTTTCAAAATTGCAAATTAAAGTCTGACTTTATCATAAGAGAGGAATTTTCATGACAATTTTAAAGACACTAAACATGAACTGATTGCCTGTTCCCATTCGGAAGTTACAGCTTATAAAATGTAAAAAGGTAATTCCAATGTTATCCTATGGGAGAGGTAGGCCTTGCAGTAGTGAAAAAAGAACATAAGAGTTTTTCACTTCCAGGACATGTAAAACTTACAATTTGCACCCTGCCCACTGGGCTGTCCAGGGCCTGCCCTAGGGGTGACATATAAATTAAAAAAGAAGGTTTGGGCCTGACAAAAGGTTTATTTTGCCAGGTCAAAATGGCAGTTTAAAACTGAAACACAGGTTACAATGGCATGCCTGAGTCATGTTTAAAAGCCAACTCAAGTAGGTGGCACAATCAGTGCTGCAGGGCCACGAGTAGTACTTAATTTACAAGCCCTAGGTACACATAGCACCACTTTACTAGGGACTTACAAGTAAATTACATATTCCAATTGGGTGTAAGCCAATTGTACCATGTTTAGAGGAGAGAGCATAGGCAATTTAACATTGGCTACCAGTGGTAAACTGCACAGAGTCATAAAGGGCAACAAAAAAGGGTTCAGAAAACAGGAGTGTGAAGACAAAGTGTTTGGGAATGACTCTGCAAAGAGGGCAAAGTCCAACAAAGTAGGACTATTTTACATCTGAAAAGTTCAATGTCTTCATACCTTGAAATCTTCTCTATGCATTCTATACACAAAACATTTTTAAAAATTATTTTGCACAGTAGCTAGTATGTTTTGAAACTGCTTCAGTGTGAGAATCAAACCTTTTGCTTTGCCAAAGCTTTCTGTATTTTTTGTTGATATTTGAGTGCTGGACAGCACCAATAATGTATGCATTGCTAATACATCCTCTTCATCTAGCATATTTGAATGCCGAGGAAAGCACACATCTAAAGGGCACATAAGATGTGCCTAAGCAGGTCAACATTTTCTTATGCAAGTGCAAATTGGGTGCCTGGAATAAGATGCCACCATGGGAGTCCATAAATATACTACTACTCTGAGTCTTTTCTTCATCTTTTCGTGGTAGAGGATGTGGCACTACAACCAGAGCTGCCAACTGTGGAAATGGGGGATTAGGTTTGAGTCTCAGCATAGGCTCAGCATCCTGTGATTCTGGGCAAATCACTTAATCTCCTCGTGCATTACAAAAATAAATGTGTCCTTGCGCAATGTAATTGGTGCTCATATAAAGTGGTCCAATACCTTCAGGTCATGCTCGTGCTATATATAAAACTGCAAAAAAACAAGTAATACCTATTGGAAGTAGGCACAAAGTAAGCTTTTTCTCTAGCATTTTGGTGAACATGGTGCTACCCCACAACTACAGTGAGTCACTTAGCAAATACTGCTCTCTGTAAACTATAAATCATCCCAGTATTTTAGTTTGTAAAAATACTTTTGGGCAGTATTTGATCTAATATAGCCTTATAGCCCGCTGCCGAGGGCTATACCGGCTGTTAAAGGCCCTGATCCCGAGTTATAGGCCCGAGCCGCAGGTGAGGGCCTATAACGAGGGAGAGGGCCTTTAACAACCAGTATAGCCTGAGGCAGAAGGGCTATAAGGCTATTAGAACATTCCACCCACTAAGGGTAGAATGTTCTAAATTAAAAATGGAGAAACAAAAAGACAAACATTGGAATGTTGGAGCGCTGGGCTTATACCAGCCATTATAAGCCCAGAGCAACTCCATTGTCTTCAATGGAGCTCCCAACATTCCAATGTTCTAATAAAAGATAACTATCTCTCGATTTTCAATTAGTCATGGTGTAAAGATTTTTAAGGTAGAAAAGCTGCATCATAGGGAATCAAACTTTTTCAAGACAAACATGATAAATCCAAAGACAGAGGTTGATGGCTCTAATGCTTAGAGATGATTCAACACTCATTTATTTTTTTCTAGCTTACTAATTTATGTCAGAGTTTGTAATTGGAAAATGTTTGCTCCTCTTTATTTTCAATATCCCACATCTTTAGGTATCCCCTCAGGTCTATCATGTTACAATTTTGTTCCAACTTACCAATGGTACTTCACTAATAGTTCTGAATTACCTTAAGCATCCCTCACCCATTAAGAAAGCTCAATGTTTGTTTTACTGAAAGCCTTTTACCTACCACTAGGCGACACAAACCTAGACTCGATATTTTAGAGGAAATTAAAGGAGGCAACTGAAAAGGCTGAGCTTTTTCAATGGGGGGATGCCAAAGGTAAATCAGAACTATTTGTGACTTACTGTAGTTGTGGGGTAGCATCCTACAGGGGGGTCCGTAGCACTCAATACTGTAATCTTGAACAAGTGCCGTCTGCTACGGTGTGCCTAAATGAGGGGGGTTGCCAACAACACAGGATTGGCTACCCGTTATACACAGCCAAATCCAGTTCAAAAATTTCAGAAAACCAGGGGCCAGCACTCCAAGCTCTTGCTTAAAGTGAGTATTTATTGGGATGTCACTATAACAACAAGCTCGGGGAGGGGGAACACATGCCCCATCCCTCCCTGAAATTTAAATAAAACAATAATTGCCAGTCTAGTGTGTGTGAAGGCACGGATGTGGGAGGGGTTCTCCCTGAGGCCACCAAAAAAAAAAAGTTCTGGCTGTCCAGGGTAGGCACTATGACACCCAAAATATAAATTTGTAAGAATAATAATAACAATAAATGAGCGGCAGGAGCCGCTTATTTATTATCATTGTTCCTTGCTAGAGGCACCCATAAGGCCATGTGAGGGCTTTTTAAACAGCTTTATTCAGATTAGTGGTGTCCATAGAAGGGGCAGGGGCACCACCAAGCACTAACTGAATAGTACAATAATGGTTTACTTACATAGGAAGAATTCCTGTTTCTGAGAAACAACAACCCAAAAATGCCAATTTTTATTTAATCCCCAAAGTTCACAAAAACGTCAAAACCACTGGGCGGCCCATCATATCAGCAATGGAAGGTCTCTTTGAAAATACCTCCAAGTATCTAGATAATTTTTTACAACACTATGTGAAAAGTCTACCATCTTATATTCAAGATACTTGGGACTTCCTCAAGAAATGTTTGATATCCCATGGGAGAAGGAATATGTATTGATTTCTATGGATTGAACAGCATTATACACTAGTATAGATCATATTGATGGTTTAAGAGCCATGCAGTCCTTCCTGGGTGCTACACCATTTATTTTGTTAAAACATACTCAACTGTTGATGAAAATGGCTAAGTGGTGTCTTGAAAACAACTACTTTCTGTTTAATAATCAGGTATTGAAACAGTCCCATAGGTATTGGGTACCTACTTTGTCCCCAGTATGCTAATTTGCATATGGGCTAGTGGGAGGATCAGGTGCTCCAAATTGAATTTGAACATGAATGGAATGAAAACTTGATTTTATGGGTCAGGTACATAAATGAACTCTTCATAATATGGAAGGGGTCAGAACAAAGTGCCAAACAATTTGCGTTTAGAATCAACAACTTGAATTTACACTTTAAATGTTCCATTAGCAAAACAGAAGTGGCATTTCTATATTTAACAATATATATCAGTAACTACAAAGTGGTAACAAAGATATATAGTAAACCCACAGCAGGGAATATGATTCTACATGCAAATTGGTTCCATGCCAAATATGTAATAGCTAGTATGCCCTATGGAGAAGCCTTGTGATTATGCAGAAATTGTAGTGAAGACAAAGAGTTTGACACAGCCATTCAGGAAATGGCCTCATGGTTCAGACAAAGGGGATATGCAGAGATCTCTAAAGCAATACAAAAAACTAAAACTAAGAAAAGGGAAGAGCTTCTTTTTAAAGCTGCGAAAAGCAAAAAATCAAGATAAGCAGGTGCAACTTTGGTTTATCATTACTTATAGCGAGAACAAGCAATTATCAGAAAAATACTTAACAAATATTGGCGTCTTGTAAAAAATGCCCACATTATAAGCCAATCATTACCATGCAAAATAGGATGCACATTCAAACAAAACAGTTAGATCCATGTGAGAAATGCTGGTTAGGAATAACCTAACAGATGGTACCAAAATAGCCTGCTTAAAGGGTAGCCAAGGATTTTGTAAGTGCAGTAAATGCAAGGCTTGTGATTATGGAAGAAACAAAACTCACTATGCCACACCATTTGCAACTGCCTGTAGGTAATATATATATATATATATATATATATATTCACTGAAAAAACCATAGGTTTCAGGTACGTTATAGTTAGAAATTAGCATTTAAAAAACCATAGAAATTCACTGAAAAAACCATAGGTTTCAGGGATGTTATAGTTAGTTGGACATTGCACTCGTACAAAACCAGAGAAATTCCGCCGTTATAGTTAGTTCAGCTAACTATAACTGGCGGCCCCGCAATGCACTGCTGATGACGTCACATATTACATCATTCATGACATGGTCAGTGACATCACTGATGACATCACTGATGACATCTCAAATGACATCACTGATGACATCACTGATGACATCATCCATGTGAAAATCTGATGCACCTCCTCACACCCTAATATAACCTTTGATACACCCACTGTAAAATACAGACTACCATTTTCGAAACCATCGACATACCAATACCAGTTACTACATACGCACTCACTGATTCCTAGGTCTACACACACATCCACTCATTCACCCATACAATCACTCATACATGCAGTCACTCATCAATACAACACTATCATATGCACTCATACACCTATAGAGACACTCACACACCACCACTCATCCAGAGTTACTCACACACCTAGTCAGTCATGCAAAGAATCAATCACACTTCCATTTACTCACGTATACAGTTATACACACACCACATCACTTATTCATACAGAAACAAACGCATACTTACTCTCTTATACAATCACTGATACAAGTACACACTCATCCATACAGCCACTCTCACAATCACTGACTCTCACGTATAGTCATTTATATACTCCAACTCTCACATACACTGCCTTTTACATATGTAGTTACTTGGACATGTACCACTGAGACATCCATTCACTCACCAACACACCCATACACACACTCACCCACCCATACAGCTGTTTACACATGCACTCTTGAACCCTTAACACCCAGTGAATCAACCACTCAAACATCTATGTACAGAGTCACACACCTCCCACCCACCCACCCACACACACACTCAGGCACCCATACAAATACTCAGGCAACCAATCGATAACCCATATAGACACTCATGTAGCTACTGACCAACCCATGCAGCAGCCTATACAACAACAGACAAACTGATACAGACAGTCACACAGTTTAGTCACTAACCCATGCATTCAGTAAGACACATTTAATCACTCACTTAAACAGTCAGTCACGCACCTACTAAATCCTCCATCCAGTCACTTATACACCCTCTCGTTCTTCAATACACCTTGGCATATATATATAAAACATATTTAAACTTTAAACAAACACACAGTCACTGGATGATGTCATCAGTGATGTCATTTGAGATGTCATCAATGATGTCATCAGTGATGTCACTGACCATGTCATGAATGATGTAATATGTGATGTCATCAGCAGTGCATTGCGGGGGCGCGAGTTATAGTTAGCTGAACTAACTATAACGGTGGAATTTCTCTGGTTTTGTACGAGTGAAATGTCCAACTAACTATAACGTCCCTGAAACCTATGGTTTTTTCAGTGAATTTCTAAGGTTTTTTAAATGCTAATTTCTAACTATAACATCCCTGAAACCTATGGTTTTTTCAGTGAATTTCAAAGGTTTTTTAAATGCTAATTTCTAACTATAACGTCAAAGAAACCTGTGGTTTTTTCAGTGAATTTCTAAGGTTTTTTAAATGCTAATTTCTAACTATAACGTCCCTGAAACCTATGGTTTTTTCAGTGAATTTCTAAGGTTTTATAAATGCTAATTTCTAACTATAACGAAACCTATGGTTTTTTCAGTGAATTTCAAAGGTTTTTTAAATGCTAATTTCTAACTATGCCTACAGAGGTAGGACATGTGCAGAAAGAGGAAGAAAGGAGCAGAAAGAAGCAAGAGAAATGCAGAAAGAGGCAGCAGAAGGTCAGAAAGACGAAGAAAAGTGCAGAAAGAAGCAAGAGATATGCAGAAAGAACCAACAGAGGTGCAGAAAGAGGCCTTGTTGCAAAGTCATCCTGTGCCCCCAACTTTTTGCTGACTGAAACTGGTGGTAACTGACTCTGACTAACCAGGCCCGGAGTCAGTGCTATCCTGAAAGACACTTAGAATACAGTGAAAACACTTACATACACTAGGGTACACTATGGGTTGGGCTACCCCTGTGATTGGCATGACGTCCCCTGTAAGGCCCTAGTACATAATAGGGCAGGGGGATTAACACTACCCCTAACTCAGAGGTGCAGAAAGAGGCAAGAGAAGTACAGAAAGAAGCAAAATAGGTGCTCAAAGAGGCAAGATGGATGCAGAAAGAGGCAAGAGCAGGGCAGGAAGAACCAAGAGAAGTGCAGAAAGAAGCAACAGAGGCACAGAAAGAGGCAAGAGAGGTGCAGAAACAGGCAGGAAAGGTGCAGAAAGAGGGAACAGGGGTGCAGATAGAGGCAAGACAGGTGCAGAAGAGAAAACAGAGGTGCAGAAAGAGGCAAGAGATCTGCAGAAAAAAGCAACAAAGGTGCTGAAAGAGGCAAGTGAGGTGCAGAAAGGGGCAAGAGATCTGCAGAAAAAAGCAACAGAGGTGCTGAAAGAGGCAAGTGAGGTGCAGAAAGAGGCAATAGAAGTGCAGAAAGAAGCAGCAGCTTGTCTTGCTCTTTGGGGGACTCGTAGGGTGCGTCCCCTGAATCTGGTCATCAGGTGTGTCCTTGGTAGGCACGCTACCCCCAGTGTGCAGGGGTTTGTGTTGGTGAAGCGCTCACTGCAGCTGATGGTCTGTAACCAGGAACACAAAAAGGAAGCGGTGGCCTGCACCTGCCACCTGCCAAGTGCACAGCTCCGGGGGAGGTAAACAAGGAGCCAGCATGTGCGGCGGCGCAGCCCTCGGTGTGGGACGATTGTGTGCGCAGCCCTCGGTGCGTGCAGCTGATGGTGCACGCAGATGTGTGTGCAGCTGACAGTGCACACAGCCCTCAGTGTCTGCCAATGATTGTGTGTGCAGCCCTCAGTGCGTGCAGCTGACTTTACGCGCAGCCCTCCGTGTGTGACAATGATTGTGTGCGCAGCCCTTGGTGCGTGCAGCTGACGGTGCGCGCAGCTCTGTGTGCAGCTGACAGTGCGTGCAGCCCTCACTGTGTGACAATGATTTTGTGTGCGCAGCCCTCGGTGCATGCAGCTCACAGTTCGCGCAGCCCTTCAGTGTGTGACAATGAGCGCACAGCACTCGGTGCGTGCAGCTGACGGTGCGCTCATCCCTGAGTGTGCAGCTGAGGGTGCGCGCAGCTCTGTGTGTGTGGCAATGATAGTACGCGCAGCCCTCTGTGCGTTCATCCCGGAGTGTGCAGCTGACAATACGCGCAGTCCTCGGTGTGTGACAATGATAGTTCGCGCAGCCCTTGGTGCGCAAACTGACAGCGCACCTAGCCCTCGGTGTGTGCAGCTTACAGTGCGCGCAGTACTTGGTGAGTGCAGCTAACTTTGCGTGCAGCTGTATGTAAGCAGCTGACCGCGCGCGCGCGGCCCCTCTCAGTGTGTACTGCTGACAGCACATGCAGCTCTGGTTGTGCAGAGCTGACAGCCCTCACACCCCTCAGTATGTTCATTTGCAGTGCGTGAATCCATCAGTGTGGAGAGTAAGGGGGGCATGCAGCCCTCGGTGTGTAATGAATATAGCTGTCAGTCTGCAGAACTGGTTCTGCATACATCCCTCGGTGCATGGCATTGCCAGTGCACTGACAGTGCATGAAACTCTAGATGCACTACTGACTTGCACGCAGCTCCCACGCTTTACAACGGAAAGGTCCTCAGTCTGTCACGCTAGTTGTTCACAGCCCTCAGCGAGCACCACTGACAGTGCACCCAGCCCTCAATATGAACAACTGACAGTGCATGCAGCTGTCGTTGTACAACTGACAATGTAGGCCTCGGTATGCTTTGTTGCACTGATAGTGTAAGCAGCCCGCAGTGAGTTCCACTGATATTGTTCACAGCCCTCAGAGAGCACCACAGTCAGTACACTGAGCCTTCCGTGTGTACAACAGCTGAAAGCGCAGGCAGCCATCAGTGCACGGTGCAACAGTTCTGAGAGCGCACTCGGCCCTTAGTACAGAACTGCAGGTGACCGTTGACCACGCCTTCCGTGAGTGCGTGTGACAGTCGGCACTGCCCTTAGTGAACACAAGCAGGCGGTGCACAGAGCCTTAATAGCGCACACGCACAGTCAAGCACGGCAGAAGACACGCACATTCATTCTGAGTAAACAGGTCTAAGAGTGCGCACCTCACAGGTGCAGAAGCAAAAACACGCACAGGTCTCAGTTACAACTACCAAAACCAAAGGGGATGATGGACGGAGTGTTGAACATTGCAAGCACTCACCCCCAGTCAACTGATCTGGGTTTAATCCATCATCATTCTTTAGCTCACTCCGCCACCCCAGTTCAGACATGGCCATATGCAAATCAGTCTGACCCTGTGCCTCATGGGAAAAGTCCAGCCCGAACTGCCAAGCCATGTCTTCCCTGGACCGGAAACAAGCATCCTGGGACCAGTTTCTGGCTTACAGCCATCATCAGCCAGGCTATCTTGAATCCAGTGGCAAAGTGAGCAAGGGACCCACGTCTGGGCATACCCTGCCAACATAGGGCGAACATAGCAAAACCAAAGGGGATGATGGACGGAGTGTTGAACATTGCAAGCACTCACCCCCAGTCAACTGATCTGGGTTTAATCCATCATCATTCTTTAGCTCACTCCGCCACCCCAGTTCAGACATGGCCATATGCAAATCAGTCTGACCCTGTGCCTCATGGGAACAGTCCAGCCCAAACTGCCAAGCCATGTCTTCCCTGGACCGGAAACAAGCATCCTGGGACCGGTTTCTGGCTTACAGCCGTCATCAGCCAGGCTATCTTGAATCCAGTGGCAAAGTGAGCATGGGACCCACGTCTGGGCATACCCTGCCAACTTAGGGAGAACATAGCAAAACCAAAGGGGATGATGGACGGAGTGTTGAACATTGCAAGCACTCACCCCCAGTCAACTGATCTGGGTTTAATACATCATCATTCTTTAGCTCACTCCGCCACCCCAGTTCAGACATGGCCATATGCAAATCAGTCTGACCCTGTGCCTCATGGGAACAGTCCAGCCCGAACTGCCAAGCCATGTCTTCCCTGGACCGGAAACAAGCATCCTGGGACCGGTTTCTGGCTTACAGCCGTCATCAGCCAGGCTATCTTGAATCCAGTGGAAAAGTGAGCAAGGGACCCACGTCTGGGCATACCCTGCCAACTTAGGGCGAACATAGCAAAACCAACTGTTGTTTTTGCATTTGTCACCCCGAGTGGGACGGGTATGCCCAGACGTGGGTCCCATGCTCTCCATGCCACTGGAATCAAGCTATCCTGGCTGAAGAGGGGTGAAACCCCGAAACCTGTCCTAGGATGCTTGTTTCCAGTCCAGGGAGGACCTGGCTTGGCAGTTCGGGCTGGACTGTTCCCATGAGGCACAGGGTCAAGACTGATTTGCATATGGCTGGGTTCAAACTGGAATGGCATGGTGAGCAAAAAACGATGGATTTAGGCCCAGATCTCTGTACTGGGGTGAATGTATGACATTGTTCTGCATTCTGTCCATCAACTGTTGTTTTTGCATTTGTCACCCCAAGTGGGACGGGTATGCCCAGACGTGGGTCCCGTGCTCTCCATGCCACTGGAATCAAGCTATCCTGGCTGAAGAGGGGTGAAACCCCGAAACCGGTCCTAGGATGCTTGTTTCCAGTCCAGGAGGACCTGGCTTGGCAGTTCGGGCTGGACTGTTCCCATGAGGCACAGAGTCAAGACTGATTTGCATATGGCTGGGTTCAAACTGGAATGGCATGGTGAGCAAAAAACGATGGATTTAGGCCCAGATCTCTGTACTGGGGTGAATGTATGACATTGTTCTGCATTTTGTCCATCAACTGTTGTTTTTGCATTTGTCACCCCGAGTGGGACGGGTATGCCCAGACGTGGGTCCGGTGATCTCCATGCCACTGGAATCAAGCTATCCTGGCTGAAGAGGGGTGAAACCCCGAAACCGGTCCTAGGATGCTTGTTTCCAGTCCAGGGAGGACCTGGCTTGGCAGTTCGGGCTGGACTGTTCCCATGAGGCACAGGGTCAAGACTGATTTGCATATGGCTGGGTTCAAACTGGAATGGCATGGTGAGCAAAAACGATGGATTTAGGCCCAGATCTCTGTACTGGGGTGAATGTATGACATTGTTCTGCATTCTGTCCATCAACTGTTGTTTTTGCATTTGTCACCCCGAGTGGGACGGGTATGCCCAGACGTGGGTCCCGTGCTCTCCATGCCACTGGAATCAAGCTATCCTGGCTGAAGAGGGGTGAAACCCCGAAACCGGTCCTAGGATGCTTGTTTCCAGTCCAAGGAGGACCTGGCTTGGCAGTTCGGGCTGGACTGTTCCCATGAGGCACAGGGTCAAGACTGATTTGCATATGGCTGGGTTCAAACTGGAATGGCATGGTGAGCAAAAAACGATGGATTTAGGCCCAGATCTCTGTACTGGGGTGAATGTATAACATTGTTCTGCATTCTGTCCATCAACTGTTGTTTTTGCATTTGTCACCCCGAGTGCGACGGGTATGCCCAGACGTGGGTCCCGTGCTCTCCATGCCACTGGAATCAAGCTATCCTGGCTGAAGAGGGGTGAAACCCCGAAACCGGTCCTAGGATGCTTGTTTCCAGGCCAGGGAGGACCTGGCTTGGCAGTTCGGGCTGGACAGTTCCCATGAGGCACAGGGTCAAGACTGATTTGCATATGGCTGGGTTCAAACTGGAATGGCATGGTAAGCAAAATAATGATGGATTTAGGCCCAGATCTCTGTACTGGGGTGAATGTATGACATTGTTCTGCATTCTGTCCATCAACTGTTGTTTTTGCATTTGTCACCCCGAGTGGGACGGGTATGCCCAGACGTGGGTCCCGTGCTCTCCATGCCACTGGAATCAAGCTATCCTGGCTGAAGAGGGTTGAAATCCCGAAACTGGTCCTAGGATGCTTGTTTCCAGTCCAGGAGGACCTGGCTTGGCAGTTCGGGCTGGACTGTTCCCATGAGGCACAGGGTCAAGACTGATTTGCATATGGCTGGGTTCAAACTGGAATGGCATGGTGAGCAAAAACGATGGATTTAGGCCCAGATCTCTGTACTGGGGTGAATGTATGACATTGTTCTGCATTCTGTCCATCAACTGTTGTTTTTGCATTTGTCACCCCGAGTGGGATGGGTATGCCCAGACGTGGGTCCCGTGCTCTCCATGCCACTGGAATCAAGCTATCCTGGCTGAAGAGGGGTGAAACCCCGAAACCGGTCCTAGGATGCTTGTTTCCAGTCCAGGGAGGTCCTGGCTTGGCTGTTCGGGCTGGACTGTTCCCATGAGGCACAGGGTCAAGACTGATTTGCATATGGCTGGGTTCAAACTGGAATGGCATGGTGAGCAAAAACGATGGATTTAGGCCCAGATCTCTGTACTGGGGTGAATGTATGACATTGTTCTGCATTCTGTCCATCAACTGTTGTTTTTGCATTTGTCACCCCGAGTGGGTCGGGTATGCCCAGACTTGGGTCCCGTGCTCTCCATGCCACTGGAATCAAGCTATCCTGGCTGAAGAGGCGTGAAACCCCGAAACCGGTCCTAGGATGCTTGTTTCCAGTCCAGGGAGGACCTGGCTTGGCAGTTCGGGCTGGACTGTTCCCATGAGGCACAGGGTCAAGACTGATTTGCATATGGCTGGGTTCAAACTGGAATGGCATGGTGAGCAAAAAAACGATGGATTTAGGCCCAGATCTCTGTACTGGGGTGAATGTATGACATTGTTCTGCATTCTGTCCATCAATTGTTGTTTTTGCATTTGTCACCCCGAGTGGGACGGGTATGCCCAGACGTGGGTCCCGTGCTCTCCATGCCACTGGAATCAAGCTATCCTGGCTGAAGAGGAGTGAAACCCCGAAACCGGTCCTAGGATGCTTGTTTCCAGTCCAGGGAGGACCTGGCTTGGCAGTTCGGGCTGGACTGTTCCCATGAGGCACAGGGTCAAGACTGATTTGCATATGGCTGGGTTCAAACTGGAATGGCATGGTGAGCAAAAAAACGATGGATTTAGGCCCAGATCTCTGTACTGGGGTGAATGTATGACATTGTTCTGCATTCTGTCCATCAACTGTTGTTTTTGCATTTGTCACCCCGAGTGCGACGGGTATGCCCAGACGTGGGTCCCGTGCTCTCCATGCCACTGGAATCAAGCTGTCCTGGCTGAAGAGGGGTGAAACCCCGAAACCGGTCCTAGGATGCTTGTTTCCAGTCCAGGGAGGACCTGGCTTGGCAGTTCGGCTGGACTGTTCCCATGAGGCACAGGGTCAAGACTGATTTGCATATGGCTGGGTTCAAACTGGAATGGCATGGTGAGCAAAAAAACGATGGATTTAGGCCCAGATCTCTGTACTGGGGTGAATGTATGACATTGTTCTGCATTCTGTCCATCAACTGTTGTTTTTGCATCAGTTACAACTACCAGCATTACACATACCCTTAACTTGACAAAATGTGACAGTGCACCCAGTCCTGCGTGTACAGCAGAGCTGTCAGTACGCAACTTCGGTACAAAACAGCAGAAAACCTGAGTGCACACACAGCTCTTGGCATACAAAGGAGCCTGAGAGTGCACGCAGCCCTAGTGTGCAACAGAATGCCTGACAATGCACGCCACATTAAGTGTGCAAATATCTACTCACAACAGTCGGAGCACACATCGCACACAGCCCTAACAGACCCAGGATACAGCAGAATCCCTATCATTACACATCCCATTAAACGTGCAAACAGCTGCACACTGCAATCTGTGGTCCCCGTAAACATGCACACACTGTGCATACATCACGTACAACTCTTAAGAAAATATGCGGTCCAAGTAATTACAAAGCAGTGAAGCCAGACTGGGTGTACACCAGTTATTGCAATGCACAGCCCTACTTGTGTAACAGCACATACAATACAGGTACTCATATCTCAGAACGCAGGCAGTCCTCTCAGAACAACACTGCACTCTTCTTATTGTCCCCCTCTGTCTGCAACAGTATACTGTACACAGGCTTCTGTGCAGTGAGATCTGCCTTACACACAACCACATTCCGTGTTCGTGAGAATGCTCGTGCACTAAAGACAGTGCTTGGCGTACAGCAGCACACGTGGGGTCAGGCGTGTGCACTGTGGATAGTGCTCCTCGGTTTGCGGCTCTGCTTTCTCTACACAACTGACACGCGGAGTGTTTTAAGTGGTCCGATACTGTCATGTGTGTATCAGCCGTGTGAGCAGATAGTGTGACGTTGGCGTCTGCACCGTCGTGCACAGCCTCGCGAGCAGACAGTGTGCAGCGGCGCCTGCACAGTGCTCAGCCCCTCGAACAGATAGCGTGCTCGCCCCGTGTGCACATACTATGCCGAGGGGTCTGCACCGTGCACAGTCCCAAAGCAGCAGATAGTCGGCACCTGCACTGTCCCATGTGCAGATGGTGTGCTCTCCCTGTGAACAGATAGCGTGCTTGCCCCTTGTGCACATAGTTTGCGAGGCGCATGCACCGTGCACAAACCAGTGAGCAGCAGAAAGTGTGTGGCGCGGCGCACAGTCCCATGTGCAGATGATGTGCTCGCCCCGTGAATAGATAGTGTGCTTGCCCCTTGGGCACATAGTTTGCGAGGCACATGCACCGTGCACAACCCAGTGAGCAGCAGACAGACAGTGTGTGGCGCGGCACACAGCCCCATGTGCTGAGATGGTGTGCTGTGCTCACCTTGTGAGCAGATAGTGTGCTCGCCCCATGTGCACAGTGCACGGCCCGCTCAAGTCGTGCATCCGCAGACCACCAGGCCGGCCGGGGCTGGACGTGTTCCTTTCATCTCCCAGCTGGGCCCCACTCTCACCTCCCCTGGGCCGCCCCGCAACTTGCACCAGAGTTCTATCGACTTTTTTAGTGGAGGCTATCTGATCCCTGCAGCCAGCGGTTATAAATAGCCGAGGAGGGACAGGACAGGGAAGAGGAGACGAGGCTGGGCATGGAGGGGCTTTCTGATTACACCTTATTTAATTAAAGCCCCGGGGAGGTGGCGGTCCTTGGGGCTGCGGGGGGGCCACATGCCCCCCGCAGTTTATTATCAAAGCCCCGGGGAGGTGGCGGTCCCCGGCCCTGTGGGGGCCCCCGCAGGCCCCCGCAAATTAATTGGCGATTGCCCCCGGGACCTAGCCCACCAAGGGGGTTTTTGAAAACGAAGCACGGGAGTCCGCGCTTCGTTTTTTAAAAATTTTCGGCAGGATTCACGACCCCAATGCGAATTCTGCCATTAAAAAAAAAAAATGCTTTTTTTGGCCCTGGGGGTTTTTGTGGGACCGCCTGAGCAGGCCTAGGGGGTCAGGGTGTTTCTACCCTGCCCCCTTTTCTTCTTTTTCATGTTTTTTTCCGATTTCTTGTGACTCGGTTACCGAGTCACAAGATGGCTGCCAACACTTCCTGGTTTGGAGTGTTGGCAGCCAATCAGAGTGAAGCTCGTGCTCGGGAGGGTTCGCGAACCCTCCTCGGCCACAGATATCGAAACTTTTTCTTTTTCTAATTTCTCAGCAACTACTGAACGGATTTACACCATTTAACAAAAAGGGCTCTTTCTGAACCAAGGGTTACCTTTTTGCCAAATTTGGTGTAATTCCGTTCAGCAGTTCGGGCTGTAGCTTTGTCTAAAGTTTCCTATGGAAATTAACATGGGGAAAATGCATTTTGGGACCCCCCTTTTTTCTCGGCCCCCGCTTGATGAATCACCCCAAAACTTTCAAGACAGGAGCTGACCGAAGCGCCCCACTAGTTTTGAAAATTTCGCGAACATTCGTCAACGGGCGGCAAAGTTATTGGGAAAATAAAAAACGCTTTTCCTATGGAAACTAGGTCCTAACTATAACTACCTACTGTAGGTAATATATATATATATATATATATATATATATATATATATAAAATGATGAATCGCCTCTTGCTCACTCCGTTGAAAAAGACGATGCGAACCCAGTGATCAAGGCCCCTGGAGGGCCGAAACGCGTTATGGCGGCGGTGCAGGGCACAAAATAAAATAGAATTGCACCAAATCCTGGGTTTGCATTGTCTTTTTCAACGGAGTGAGCAAGAGGCGATTCATCATTATATTTTACCGAGTTGGCTTCCTCGGTACCAGCGTAACCCCTCCTTCGATCCACGGGCTGTGCGGCAGGAGGCAACTATTCCGGAAGTTGTCGGAGTATATATATATATATATATATATATATATATATATATATATATTCACCTTCTAAAACCATAGGTTTCAGGCACGTTATAGTTAGAAATTAGCATTTAAAAAACCTTTGAAATTCACTGAAAAAACCATAGGTTTCAGACACGTTATAGTTAGAAATTAGCATTTAAAAAACCTTTGAAATTCACTGAAAAAACCATAGGTTTTAGGGACAGTTATAGTTAGTTGGACATTTCACTCGTACAAAACCCGTGAAATTCCCCCGTTATAGTTAGTTCAGCTAACTATAACTCGCGCCCGCAATGCACTGCTGATGACGTCACATATTACATCACTCATGATATGGTCAGTGACATCACTGATGACATCTCAAATGACATCACTGATGACATCATTCAGTGACTGTGTGTTTCTGTAAAGTTTAAATATTTTTAATATATATAGGGAAAGGCGTATTGAAGAATGAGTGGGTGTATAAGTGTCTGTATGGATGATTTAGTAGGTGCGTGACTAACTCTATAAGTGAGTGATTAGACGTATCTTACTGAATGCATGGGTTAGTGACTAAACTGGGTGAATGTCTGTATCCGTCTGTCTGTTGCTGTGTAAGTGGCTGCATGGGTTTGTGAATAGCTACATGAGTGTCTATATGAGTTATTGATTCGTTCTCTGAGCATCTGTATGGGTGCCTGAGTGTGTGTGTGGGTGGGGTGTGTGTGACTCTGTGCATAGATGTGTGAGTGGGTGATTCACTGGGTGGATGGTTTCAAGAGTGCATCTGTGATAGACTGTATGGGTGGGTAAGTATGAGTGTGTTAGTGAGTGAATGTATGTCCCAGTGGTACATGTGTGAGTAACTACATATGTGAAAGGCAGTATATATGTGTGTTGGAGTATATAAATAGCTACAAGCGAGAGTGTGTGATTGTGAGAGTGACTGTATGGATGAGTGTGTACTTGTATCAGTGATTGTATAAGAGCATAAGAATGTGCTAGTATTTGTATGAATAAGTGAGCTGGTGTGTGTATAACTGTATAGGTGAGTGAATGGCAGTGTGTTTAATTATTTGCATGACTGACTAGGTGTGTGAGTACCTGTATGGATGAGTGGCAGTGTTTGAGTGTCTATATAGGAGTATGAGTGCATATGATAGTCCTGAGTGACCGTGAGTACCTGTATGGATGAGTGGCAGTGTTTGAGTGTCTATATAGGAGTATGAGTGCATATGATAGTCCTGAGTGACCGTAAGTATGAGTGACTGTACGGGTGAGTGAGTGGATGTGTGTGTGTAGACCTAAGAATCAGTGAGTGGGTATGTAGTTATTGGTGTTGGAGTGTCTATGGTTTTGCGAATGGCAGTCTGTAATTTAGAGTGGGTGTATCAAAGGTTATATTAGGGTGTGAGGAGGTGCATCAGATTATGACGTGGATGATGTCATCAGTGATGTCATCAGTGATGTCATTTGAGATGTCATCAGTGATGTCACTGACCATGTCATGAGTGATGTAATATGTGATGTCATCAGCAGTGCATTGCGGGGGCGCGAGTTATAGTTAGTTGAACTAACTATAACGGGGGAATTTCACGGGTTTTGTACGAGTGAAATGTCCAACTAACTATAACTGTCCCTAAAACCTATGGTTTTTTCAGTGAATTTCAAAGGTTTTTTAAATGCTAATTTCTAACTATAACGTCTCTGAAACCTATGGTTTTTTCAGTGAAATTCAAAGGTTTTTTAAATGCTAATTTCTAACTATAACGTGTCTGAAACCTATGGTTTTTTCAGTGAATTTCAAAGG
The DNA here is from genome assembly GCA_963921515.1 of Calotriton arnoldi. Classification (NCBI taxonomy): domain Eukaryota; kingdom Metazoa; phylum Chordata; class Amphibia; order Caudata; family Salamandridae; genus Calotriton; species Calotriton arnoldi. Next base: position 884,989 of record CAWUFW010005661.1, read on the forward strand.
TTTTTTAAATGCTAATTTCTAACTATAACGCCCCTAAAACCTATGGTTTTTTCAGTGAATTTCAAAGGTTTTGTAAATGACAATTTTTAAATGTATTAATTGTTATATTTATTTTTTTGATACTGATTTACATTTTTTTAAACTATTTATTTTTAGATATTTTATTTTTTAAATTACATTGTAATTACATTATACATTAGATTACAAAATATACTTTCTCAGAATGAATTACTTTAGTTTAAATACTTTGCAAATAGGCAATAGACTTTTAAGTACAGTAGTTACAGTTGTTGCAATGGTCAACACAATTTCAAACACAATGCAACATTGAGCTCAATGTGAATTTCTAGTTAAATGCAATTAGTTACTTTATGGATTACTTTTCTAACCACAGGACTGGATCCTAGATTCAGTCCTGGGGCATCTCCTGTAAACAGTTGAGTAAAAGCGTTTTGGTTACCGTAGTGATTTTTAAGGGATATTATTGTATTTTAAAAGTTGACAGAAACTTTTTCACATAGAATCACCAATGTTATCCTATGGGAGGAAATTCACTTAGCAGGTAAGTAGTGTTATCGTTACTTTTTCTTACTCAGTGGTGGATCCTGGATCCAGCACTGGTGCATCTCCTGTAAACAGTTGAAAGAATGCGTGTAAGTCATACAGGCGATTTTTAAGGAATATTTGTAGTTAGTGAAAATCGACACTTTGAAACTTTTCTGCTGAAAACCAGACAATGGATTCCTATGGAAGGAAATACAAGTTACTGGTAAGTACGGTTAGAATTACTTTTCAGGGTCAGTGCTGGGTTAAAAGATGCAGCACTGGGTTCTCTCCTGATAACAGGTGAGTAAATCGGAATTCGTAGTTCGGCTGATTTTAGAGGACTATTATAAAGTTCCAAAACTCAACACTTAGAAGAATTTCCAAGTGAAACCAGTCAATGTTAGCCTATGGAAGGAAATTCAAGTTACTGTTAAGTACAGTTAGAATTACTTTTCAGGATCTGTACTGGGCTCAAAGATGCAGCACTGAGGTCTCTCCTGATAACAGGTGAGTAAATCGGAATTCGTAGTTCGGCTGATTTTAGAGGAATATTTGTATGTTTCAAAAATTGACAAACTTTTTCAGCAAAAAGCAGGCAATGATATCCTATGGAAGGAAATTCAAGTTACTGGTAAGTACGGTTAAAATTACTTTTCAGGATTAGTACTGGGCTCAAAGATGCAGCACTGTGGTCTCTCCTGATAACAGGTGAGTAAATCGGAATTCGTAGTTCGGCTGATTTTAGAGGAATATTATAAAGTTCCAAAACTCCACACTTTGAAGAATTTCCAAGTGAAACCAGTCAATGTTAGCCTCTGGAAGGAAATTCAAGTTACTGGTAAGTACGGTTAAAATTACTTTTCAGGATTAGTACTGGGCTCAAAGATGCAGCACTGAGGTCTCTCCTGATAACAGGTGAGTAAATTGGAATTCGTAGTTCTGCTGATTTTAGAGGAATATTTGTAAGTTTCAAAAATCGACACTTAGAAACTTTTTCAGCAAAAAGCAGGCAATGATATCCTATGGAAGGAAATTCAAGTTACTGGTAAGTACGGTTAAAATTACTTTTCAGGATCAGTACTGGGCTCAAAGATGCAGCACTGAGGTCTCTCCTGATAACAGGTGAGTAAATTGGAATTCGTAGTTCGGCTGATTTTAGAGGAATATTATAAAGTTCCAGAACTCCACACAGAAGAATTTCCACGTGAAACCAGTCAATGTTAGCCTATGGAAGGAAATTCAAGTTACTGGTAAGTACGGTTAAAATTACTTTTCAGGATCAGTACTGGGCTCAAAGATGCAGCACTGAGGTCTCTCCTGATAACAGGTGAGTAAATCGGAATTCGTAGTTCGGCTGATTTTAGAGGAATATTTGCACAATGGTGAAGGAAGGGGTGGGGCCTGAAGTGACATGTCTGCAAACACGCCCTGTGGCGCGTTTTAAGTTGGAGAATTAATTCCTCCTCAATCCCGAGGGTCCCTAGGGGCCAACTGGCCCACCAGATACCTCCAGTATGCGCCAGAGAGCTGCGTTGCAGAGAGGTGTTCAGAGGCCACGCCCCTTTTACAACACTCTGCAACGCAGCTCCGTGGCGCTTACTGGAGGTACCTGGTGGGCTAGTTGGCCCCAGGGACCCTCAGGATTGAAGAGGATTTAATTCCCCATCTTAAAACGCACCACGGGGCCTGTTTGCACACATGTCACCAGAAGCCATGCCCCCTCCCTTCACCACTGTGCAAACGCGCCCGTGGCGCGTTTTAAGTTGGGGGATTAAGTCCCTTGAATACTGAGGGTCCCTGGAGTCCAACTAGCCCACCATGTACCTCCAAAAGCGCCACAGAGCTGCGTTGCAGAGAGGTGTAAAAGAGCGTGGCCTCTGTACACTCTCTGCAACGCAGCCCTGGCGCATACCGGAGGTTCCTGGTGGGCTAGTTGGCCCTCAGGGACCCCCAGTATTCAAGGGGATTACTTCCCTTCTTAAAACGCGCCAGGGGGCGCGTTTGCAGACTGCTGCAGGGAGGGGGCGGGGCCTCCGGCACGATGCTGGTCTTTTTTTTTTTTGTGCTTTTTTCTGCCCAGGGTTCCTTGTGGGACCCCCTGAGCAGACCTAGGGGTCAGGGTGTTTCTACCCTGCCCCCTTTGTGCGTTTTGCGCACTTGTTTCTTGTGTTTTTTTTTTTTTATCGGCGGGATCCGCCGATTTAAAAAAAAAAATGCTTTCTGCCCAGGGGTCCTTGTGGGACCCCCTGAGCAGACCTAGGGGTCAGGGTGTTTCTACCCTGCCCCCTTTGTGCGTTTTGCGCACTTGTTTCTTGTGCCTCGGTTCTACAGAGGGACAAAATGGCTGCCAACACTTCCTGATTTGGAGTGTTGACAGCCACTTGAAAGCCAATTAGCATGCAGCTCGTGATCGGGAGGGTGCGCGCACTGTGCGCTCAGGGTGCGCGAATCCGACGTGGCCATAGATATATATGTGATTTTCCTTTTGATTTTCTCAGGAACTACTGAACGGATTTACACCATTTAACAAAAAGGGTTCTTTCTGAACCAAGAACTACCTCTTTGCCAAATTTGGTGTAATTCCGTTCAGCAGTTCGGGCTGTAGCCGTGGCTAAAGTTTCCTATGGGAAAATGAATGGGGAAAACACGTTTTGGGACCCCCCTTTTTTCTCGGCTCCTGCTTGACGAATCACCCCGAGACTTTCAGGGTAGGAGCGGACCGGAGCGGGCCACAAAGTTTGAAAATTTTGCGAAGATTCGTCAACCGGCGCAAGAGTTATTTCAAATAGAATGTTGCGGATTTCCTATGGAAAATAGGTCCTAACTATAACTATCTACTGGTGACCGCCAGTAGATAATATATATATATATATATATATATATATATATATATATATATATATATATATATATATATAATCATCTTACTTTTCTATTTTTCTATTAACACACCGGAAAATGTTTGTAGCAAACCCATTAGTTAATTTATTGGTGCAGTGAGCATGCTGCGATTTCCCATCAAATCAAGTGTATTAATTATTCATTTCTGGACCACGATCTAGCTTTCTGTCAAGTTTAGTGTCAATCAGTTTAGGCATTTAGGCTGTAGCTGTATCTAAATTTCCTATGGAAAAATGGATGGGGAAATGCATTTTGGGACACCCTGTTTTTTCTTAGCCCTTGCTTGATGGATCACCCCAAAACTTGCCAAGATGGAGCTGAGGTGGATGAGACTTCTTTTTTGGAAAGTTTTGTGAAGATTCGTCAAATAGCGCAAAGGTATAAGCAAACTAAAAGATGCTTTTCCTGTGTAAATTGCGACCTAACTATAACTATGTGGTGGTGGCCACCGCTGGGGAATATATATATATATATGTACATGAAGAACACTACTCTACACTATCCAACCAGTACCATTTATGCACTTGCTAAAGTAAGTTCCTCTTTGTCTCAGCTAATACCATTCATGGTTTTAACTTTAACATCGTTAATGACTCATGCCTAGATACATTTATGACACCCTAGGAATTGAATATATGTAGATGCTATGGAGGACTCCATCCAGCACATTTAGGTTGACACAAGTACCACATTCTATTCAACTCCAGCAAGAAATCCCTCTAGATCCTTGGCAATATTTCGCCACTCAAATAAATATAATTAAGGTAGTGGACTGGGTACATAGTGCGCTTTGGTATCATTCTGTTGTGATATGGTATTGTGAGCTCTTCAGGTTCATAATTAATAGGGATCTCATTGGTAGGAAGGTGTAGATACCATGGGAGTACTTTTTCCAATTCTAATAGTTTCATATATGCTATATGTTTACTTTGACCACAACATCTGTGCCTTAGATGTGCGATCTTGAAATCATTGCTATCAGAAGGCTTTGTATCTCATATGTCTGTGTTTTCATGGGGTATGCCTTTTGTGGCTCGTTCATAATTTTGACACCGTTTGAAGAATCCTTACCAATTTTATTTTTTAAAGAGTCCTTTTTTAGTTAGTTCATTCCTGGAATGTTTTGGGGTGGCCCGACACGCAGGGGCTTGAGAAAAAAACAGGTGGACCAAAACACAAAGGGGCATTTTAGCAACGTGATTATCGCCGCTTTAGCGGGACTTTTTCCCGCTAAAGCGGCGATAATTCAATCGCCCTATTAGCAAGCTGTCGCTAACTGCTGTTAGCGACAGCTTTTAGGCGATAGCGACCGGGTTGGGTGCCGCTTTGCATGCCAGAGATATTTATCGCTAATGGCATGCAAAGTAGGCGTTCCCAACCTAAAAGCGACTGGAAACAGTCGCTAAGGTCACTATCGCCTATTAGCGAGGCAGGGGAGGTGATTAACGAACCAGCGCTAAACACGTTTAGCGCTTGTTTGTTAACGCCTGGTCCAAACCTGGCTTAGCCATGTAATCCAATGGGAGGTGGATTACATGGCTAAATCCCCCTCGCCCTATTACCAAGCTAACACTGGTCACAGTGTGAATATCGCTTGTTTTCAAGCGATATTCACACTGTTCTCCAGGGTTTCTATCGCTTTGGAGATAAGCGGTGCTGATAGCACGCTATCTCCGCGATAGAAACCTGCGATAGCCGGCGATAATTATCCTAGCGCTAACTGCGCTTAGCGATAATTATCGCCGGTTATTGCTAATAGGCCCCAAAATCTCCATTCATTTTCCATAGACTTTTTTTTAAATGCAATATCGCAAAAAATGCTAAAAGGAATTACACCAACTTTGGCAGGAAGCTAGATCTTATTCCAGAAACCAAGCTTTTTGTAATTTGGTGTAAATCTGTTCAGTAGTTTTTGAAAAAGGAAGGTTAAACAATATTTGCTTATCTGGACGGTTGGGTTCGAGGAACTCGTGCAAGATTTCCCCGAGCTCAGGTTTCAAAAAAAGAAAGCTTTCTGATTGGCCTAGGGGGCTTTTTTCTATCAGAACAAAAAGTAGAAAGGAGATGTAGAAAGAGGGAGAAGGAGGCGAGGTCCAAGAAATACATTGCAGGTTGTATACATGAGATAGCTTCATAGCATTGCAACACATCGATATGTACATTCAGTTACAGAGGATGAGGAAAAACAGTTACTGTTAAGTACATCACCAGGACAAATAATGGTCAGTTAGAAATGTAAGGGGTCACTGGGTCTGGGTGGGGCTATCTGTCAGTGAGATGGCTGGTGGGGTGCGGGGGCTGATTAATCGCTTGGTAAGTGGGGGAACTGCGATGGGGCGGAGGTATCTAAGGTAAGCAGGTAAGTACGAAGTGGTTGCCAGATGTCCTTTGGTCGTGCAGAGGGGGGTTGTAAAGAAGAGTAAACTCCACTGGCCAAGTCACAGTAAGTCATACTATGGAGCCAAGCATTCGTGGTTGGGAGTACTCTGCTACCCCAGTGTATTATGATCTTTCTGTTCGCTAATAATAGGGCAATAGCCGTATACCTGTGGTATCCTACTGGAACAGTTGAGACATTGCCCAGCGGTTCCAACGCAGGGGGAGGGACTGAAAGTTAGGGGAATCATCTGTGAAAGAATGTTAAATACTGTTGTCCAATATGGGGCAATGAATGAGCAGGTCCAGGTCAGATGAGTGAAGTCTGCCCCGGGGAATGACACTTAGGGCAGTGTGAAGGCCTGGTGGGGTCAATCTTGGCCAGCCCAAGAGGGGTTTTGTAAGAGCGATGCAAAAAGCGGAAATGGAGAAGTGTATGACAGTGATTGAGGGACGCAAGCTTAATTTATGAACAGCTATAAGACCATTCTTTGTCTTCCTCCCAGCGTCGTCAGACCTCACTGTCATGTGTATCTTTGAGTGCCATACATGCTCAGTAGAGTTTGGTGATCAGATGAGAGCCCTCTGAGTCCGGGATTAAGAGTGTAAGTGGGGGGAAGATAGGAGGGTATGTGGGTCCACAACGCACTGTATAGCCTATGGCCTAACGGCTAGAGAGGTAGTCCTTGAAGCTGAGGAACCGCATTCAAGTCTCAGCAGGAACGCTCAACATCCAGTGATTCTGGGTAAATCACTTAATCTCCCCTTGCCTACCAAAAATGAATGTGTATGTCTGTAACACAACTGGTGCTCATGTAAAGCGCTCTGATACCTTTGGGTCGAGTTCGCGCTATATAAAACTCTAAAAAAAAAAACACACAATAAAAAAAAATGTCCATATGCAACACCGTCTGGTCCTGTGCAATGGCAGTAAGTGTTCGGACATGCTCATCTGGAAATACATCCCCAAAGGTGTGTAGGTGAAGCCTGGTCATGATGCGTTGTACTAACCTCTCTGCCGTGAGTGGTTGCCAGAGGCTCGGGTAGAGAGACAGCTCGGGGGAGTATAAAAGATCAAAGCCGAATGTCCCACAGACTTTCCCTCGGGCCACCTTGCTCCCATGGGAATGAGGAACCACGGGAGCGAGCGCTCAGATTGGCTGGCCTCAATATCAAAGAAAATGTTGCAGTGGTCTTATAGGACTACGGGGACTTAGTCCCCTGCTCCGAAAGTGGAACAAAAATCTAAGGGGCAAGGCAGGGGTACTCTGGTACTCTGCCCCCATGGCCCCCTGGGGCCAATATTCTTTTTTTCATGATCCTGTGATACTTCCAAGGGATCGCTGTAAAAAAAACGAATGGTGGCCACCATATTTCCAGTGTTTAAATAACCACCGGAAGAAAAGGTCTGTTCAGATAAGCTGGGTAGATACGCAGCGCTTTCCGGGACATAGGCAGGAAAGTTGATAAATATTTTGTCGGTTTATGTCCCCCTGATCTTGAAAGATTCGAATCCAGCCGACTTGGGAACCCTTATTCTTGAACTCCCGACGGGCCGCCTCCTGATGGGAGCCTACTTTAATGTGGCAGGATGTGATCACCTGGATCGCTGGTCGCCCAAGACGCCACATCTAACCCGAACACATCTTGCAGAGTTTGTCTCCACGTTGGTATTAATCGATATTTGGAGAGCCCTGAATTCTAATGCACAGGAATACACCTTCCACTCAGGGGCACATGGGTGTCGCTCGGGAATCAACTTTATAATATCTCTGGCACCACACCTCCCACACTTTACAGATGTGAGACACCTGGCGAGAGGCATCTCCGACCATTCCCCACTATGGGCAAGGCACAGGATGTGCAACCCACACTGCAGTGGAACAATCTCTATCAATGACTGCTATATCAAAATGCCAGTCATTAGAAAAGGGCTTTTTGAAGCCACTGAAAACTACTTTCAAGAAAATATACACTCAGTTATATCATCAGTGACTCTTTAAGAGGCATATAAGACAGTTGTTAGGGGACAGGCCCTCTCCTTAATAGCAGGACACAAACGAGATAAGAGAGCAAATGTAGCGGGACTTGAGAGATATTAGACCTGGAAAACCAACCAGTGGGAAATGACAACGAGAACACTAGACACATATTAAATCTTAAGCAACGGGAATATAAGGACTTGGTGACGAGGGAGGCCACGGCCACTGCTATAGCCTCTCAGCACAGGGTATATGAGCTTGGCGATAAAACAGGGAAACTACTCACATGGCTTGACCAGCGCGAGAGAGCGAAACGCTGGGCCGCGTTTATATGTTCGAAAGACCGGGAGCTCCTCCAAGACCCCCATGCGATTGCCGAGCTTTTCACAGACTACTTTGCCCATATTTATTTCACAGAGTGGGAATATTCAGAACAGGACTCTATGGAGTGTTTAGCAGACATCCCACTCCCGTCCATGACCCCAGAGGATATTTGACGTCTGGAGAGTGACCTCACTGAAGATGATGTAACACAGGCAATTAGGGCCCTTAATTGAGGTAAAGCATGGGGACCCAACGGTATCCCAGTAGAGCTTTACAAGCTTCCAGCCTCCTGTACGGTGCCACATTTGTTGAAAATGTTTGATGAAAGTAGAGATCTCCCCACAGCTCAGAGACTTGCAACCATAGTCGTTATACATAAAGAGGGGAAGCCAGTTGAGCAATGCACTTCTCATCGACCCATTTCATTGCTCAACGCGGAAGCTAAAATTCTAGCTAAGCTTTTAGCCCTATGTCTTCTTCCGATTCTCTCCGGTTTAGTCCATCCAGACCAACTTGGCTTTATGCTAGGGCGCAACATGGTGCTGAATTTAAGACGCCTTCATGGTGCACTAGGATGCACTCACAGGATTCAAGAAGATGCAATAGTTTTATCCCTAGACGCGCGCATGGCTTTTGACACAATTGAGTGGCCTTATCTCTTTACGGTGCTTGAGCGCGTGGGGTGTGGACCCCGCTTCTTTTCCTGGCTTCACCTCTTATGTGCATAGTCCTTAGCGCAAGTGTTGGTAAATGGGAAAACATCATGAGTCTTCCCCTTGCAACGAGGAATGAGGCAGGGCTGTCCCCTGTCTCCCCTCATATTTGCCTTAATGCAGGAACCTCTGGCAATCTATTTTCGAGGGGATCCACTAATTTGAGGCCTCTGGTGGTCAGAAGACTGGGAAGACAAAATATCATTATACACAGACAATATCCTGCTCTTTGTGGCATCTCCCCTGTCCTCCGTTGCCAGAATTCTGAATATCTTTGTGACCTTCCGCAGGTACTCCGGGTTCACAATTAACTGATCCAAATCAGTCATATTTGTCCTTCATGGACCGATGCTTTGTCTACCTGTGGAGTGCGGGGCACGGTTGGCCATGGATGGGTTTTGCTATCTTGGCATCTTCGTCACTACCGACCCGGCTCTCTTTCATGCCCGTAATTTACAAGGTCCCCTGACCCGACTCAAGACTGATGTACAACACTGGAGATCGCTCCCCCTCTTCCTCTTGAGAAGAGCGGAATTATTTAAAATGATGGCATTACCAAGTTTTCTCTACCTAATGCAAAACACACAATTCCCAATTCCTGATGCATATTTTGAAATCCATTGACAGTGTGGTCCAAACCCTCTTATGAGATGGGGGTGCCCCGCTGATCGCGCTTAGTAAATTGACTCGGGGTTGGTATGAAGGGGGATTGCACTGCCCGACATCCAAACATACTATAGAGCGGCACAATTGGCAACTATAAACTATGGATCAATTGGTTCTCCAACTGAGAGGATACCTCCGAGCTTTATATTAAGCCCGGGCGGAGCTGGCAGAGTGCAACTACCCGGAGGTCCACGGAGTTGGGAACTAAACTTAGAAATTCCAAAATGTGTTACTTTCACTAGGAACGTTTATTGTCTTTTGATCCCAGATAGACATCTGGAAATAATTATGAAAGGAAGAGACGTACAAATGCGAAGTGTGAACAGTCACTAAGAAAAGCATGCCTGGCCAGTGCAATGGGATCCAACACCCAGTTGTACAGGGTTAGTAAATGTGGGATGAAAAAGGATAGATGAAAAATAAGCCCTACAGTGAATGCATACCTGGACAGTTGGACTGTGTACTTACCAATCGTAGTAATCAATAGATGTCAATAATGTCATGCATGTGTTGTGCACACATGGAATGTACACATGACTTTCTGATGTATTTTGCACAATTATTATTGGTGAGTGTACATTTTTTGTACTAGATTGTTGACAGAGTTTCCAGTATAAGACTGGTGGTGGGGTGCTGTAAAACCACATTTGGGTCCTCTTCTTTGGGGCCATCATTTTCTGTATCTACTATCTTTTAAATGAATTACCCAAAGTTTAACACTCTCTCTCTACGTTGTATTATGGTTTTACACTGTTCCCACCCCACAAATGTACCCTGTTTATTTTTCACCCTCTCTCTCATCCAGCTGCTCAAAAAGCCAGACCACTACCGCTCCCAAAAGATCTAAGAAAATATCTGCCCCACCTAATAAGGATAAGAGTTCTTCTATGTCTGAAATGACATTTTCTCTCATATGAGTGTCATAGAATTTATTGTCAGATAGATGCAGCTTGGGAGTGGGTTGTAGTAACAGCTAGGCTATTGTGCTAAGAAGGCTTTGCAGGTCATCTGTTGCTTGCCATTTACAGAGATAATCAGATGTGAAAATACCAATGATCTCATAGTCAAAAAAGGCTTAGATGGGGGAAGGGATTAGGCGACGAGTTCAGTCTGGTCAACTTTTTGGGAAAATCTGATGAAACATTAGAAGTCATGGTAGCAACATAAATAATGCAACTCTAACGTGCAACTGTAGTGTATCTACTGACCACAAACTAGCAAAATAGAGGAAAGCTCAATACCATTATGTGCCAAAACTTGGCTTCAATGACCACAGTAGCTTCTGAGTTGGAAGTAAATCAAATATTTGGCTTTGCCAGTGTTCGCAATAAGGAAATATGCTCATTTAATGTATATTGGCAGGTGATTTATTAGATTACACTAACGTCATTACACTAGCATTCAGTGCAAAATGGCTTTACTTATTCATGTTTTTAAAACTCCAGCCTATCATTTAGTAATACATAGCTGTAAGTAATTTCTCTTTGCAGTTTTTTCTCTAAATGTACATGTAGTAAATCTCTCTGCAGGATTACGTTTAGAATTTGCCTTTTTTACAGCCTAATCTATATGTGTAGACAATAAATCTTACTCACACAAAAGGTCAAATATCCCAAAGAGATAGATTTTCCATGAGGGTGGAATAGAGTGGTACCCTTTTAGCAGCCCTCCCTACGAAAACAGTATTCGTGCATGTGGGAGCTGACTATAAGACAAGTTCTACAAGATGGGAGAAGGCAGTCTTCCATAGATAAAGGGTGCGTTATGGGTGTGAATTACTACATTAATGAAAACTGCCAGTGAAAAGGTGTGTCATATTTTCCCATACCTCCGAGTGTACTGAATATCTTTTAAGATATCAGTCATCATGCAACAAAACAGACAATGGATACCTATCTGTTTACAAGAAGCATGGAAAACTATTGCTGACTGAGTAAATAGTAAAATTAATTTCTTCGAATTTTACAACTTAGAAGAGCTCTAGACATTAACCCACGCAATGCATGAACACCACTATATAATTGCAAATCAGGAAACAATAATTCAAGACTATTTTGCAAAATTAGTGTAAAATGTCATAACTGCATCATGAATTGCAAGGGCTTTCCTCTTCTTTAAATTTCTTATCTCATCATTACTAGCACATTTTTTAATTATCGTCAAAGAAGAATTCTCTGCCCAAGTAAAACCAAAAAAAAGTACTGATAAAAAATGGGAGAAAGAAAAATGTGCAGATGCAATTCAACTGTCATCTTGCAAAGTCTTTCAGTATGCTCATCGTATGAAACAAATCTCCCTCCACTGACAATATTTGTAGATTATGTGAAGCCTAAGAACACACACATTACGTGGAACAAACAAAGAGGTAAGAAAAAATCATTCAGGTTTAGTAAAATTGACATGCTGTACTTAAAAGGCCTTGTGTTTTTTGTGAGTTGCTTTAAATAATATGTGCAGCAGACATGTTTTCTACATAGTTATCCCTGATTTTTTGTCTTTTCCTAGATTCTATTTTTGCTTGTATTAGTACTTTGTGGATGAGACACTTGCATTCAGTGTCACAGTTTGCATGCTCTGCACTCAAATTGGCAGTAATTATCAATTAAATATTACTTAATCAACTTCCCACTGAATACCAGTACTACCCTAGCCTCCCGCAAATAAAATATAAGTAAATTAAATCAGTTTTCCATATTTTACATAATTAAAAATCAATGAAATAGCTAATTTACAATTAATTGTTAATTAATTATCACTTAATTAACTTCCCACCCAACACTCCTGCAAACCTAGCAATCCACAACTACAATATAAGTAAAATAATTATGTATTCCATGCATTACGTAATTAAAAATCAACTAAATAGTTCATTAACAATTAATAATTAATTGTTAATTATTAATCAATTAACTTCCCACTCTATATTACTACAAACCTAACAGCCCTCAGTAACACATAATGAAAATAAATGAGTATTACATAATAAATATCAATCATGGGGGGGCATGCCAACAGCCAAGCAAGATGGCTGCGTTGTAATGGAGCTCCAGCCGCCCGTTGTATAAACCCTAGTCTATCCGTACAAATATCCTGACCCCGTCGAATCCTTTCCGCAGCACGAAAAGAATCGGAGCTCCGGAGGTGAAACCACTGACAGAGGACTTCTGAAGGGTGTGACGCCCTGAGCTGGATTAGCGGCGGAGGTGCGAGCAGTGGAGAGATCGAAAGGCCGACGATGTGAGGGGCTGAGCGCCTGCTACGATGGCTCTGACGCTGTACCCGGCGTGCAAGTGGTGACATGGGAGGGACATTCGGGAGCCCCCCGCCAAGATTGGAGGGACCTGTGTGCAGAGATTGGCTGGGTGCGAGGCGAGGTGAGGTGCCGATATTGGAGTACGCTGAGGGGCAGCAGAGAGACCGATTAGGTGCCCAGATGGAGCCTTGAAAGAGGGGCAGTGCCGGGCCCGCCCTGACTATACGGCGACCTGGGCCGTGAAAGCAAGATATCTGTGGTGGTGGAGAAGTCACCTGGCCTACATCAGAACCTGGGTCCAGCGAGTGAAGCTGGGGCCTGCACACATTTGTGCCTGGGCCTTAATATAGTAGCGAAATGCGTGTGAAGTGGGGAAGTATCCAGCGCCTTACCACGCAACTGGAGAACCGTGAGTCCCTGAGAGCGGAAGTGATTGATCACTGGTGGGGGGCCACATCGAGCTTCCGACAGGCCACGGAGGTGGCCCATTAGCCCTGCGATAGGCAGCGGTCGCTCTGAGGGGGGCCCCTCTTCCGCATCTGGCTGCTGTGACTCTTCCCAATTCCCCTCGAACATCAGACCGGGGCACATTTCCAACTGGTGGGAGATTACTGGTGTAGTACAATACAATGATGTCCAGCAACATGGGAGCCTGTGGGACACATTAGACCAAGATGGAAAAGTATGTCCAGGCCAGGTTCGAGGTGGTGGGCCCCGAGGGGGGGGGGGTGGAGAGCGGCAACGCCCGGCACCCACAACAGAAGGAGAACTGACACTGCAGGATATTATGGTGGTGATCCAGTGTGTACAGGTGACCCTGGAGGGTAAGATCAATGCAGTCACTGCAGAAGTCACTCTGATGCATGCAGACCTGCGCAACCTGGGCACTCCAGTGAAATTGGCCGAGGACTCGATTGTCACATTACAAAGTGAAACTAAGGTGCTCACAGCACAAGTACAAGAACTGCGGCGAATCTCCAATCTATTAGAAGCTAGAGTGGAGGATTTTGAAGGATGGTCACGCCGCAATAACGTACACATATTGGGAGCGCAGGAACAAGTGGAGGGTCCATAGGCCGACCTTTTCTTAGAAGACCTGGTGCTGAAACAACTACAGCCCCGTGGACTTTCCAATTATTTCTTGGTAGAGAGAGCACACCGAGTACCAGGGGATGCCCAAAGACCAGGGCCCCCCTCGTCCAATTGTAGAGCGGATCTTTAATTATAGATACAGGGATGTGATCCTGCAGACATCCCGAGCCGCGCGTCCACTCAAGCTTGAGAACAGCAATGTTAAGTTCGTTCCAGACTTTACCCTCCGGGTTAAAAAATTAAGGCGTTCCTTCCTGGAAGTTAAGAAGGCCATGCGTGATTGAGGCCTGAAATATGCTCTGATTTCCCCAGCAAAACTCCAGTAGAAGCAGCAAATAAGACATGGTTCTTTGAAACACCTGAAGAGGCATGGAACTTGCTAGAAGGCTGGAGACCTGTTAAAGACAAGCGATTCGGAGCTCGAAAAATCCAGAGGGAAAAAGACCTCACCACACAGAGTCAACATCAAAAGGAAGAGGGGGCAGCTGAAGAGTCAGACACCGGAATATCTTAGGTCTGCTGTGTGGACCAAACTTATCTGTGATCCAATGTTGAGTTCTAGTGGCCTTTGGCGCCGGAGATGGGTCCAGTGGGGGTGGGTTTGGCTGGGGAAGTCCAGACCTCTCCCTCCCCCTCAGAGGTGGTAGGGAAGGGGTACTGTTTAATTTGAACTTTCCAGAACACACCGATGCATTTGACTTTCAAAGTAAAGGGGACAATATTGGCTTCAGTAAAGGGGGTGCAATGACAGGTTGGCTCCTTGGAGGGCCTACGCTCTTCTACAAATAGTTAACAAGGGGGAGGTTAACAGGCACTCTGCAAAGTTGGGGGGGTAGGCAGTTTTAAGTCCACTATGCAGAGAGGGGAGGACTTCTTGCTGTTTTTATTCTTGTATTATTTGTTTTAGGGTAGTTGTTTGTTGCATTGATGACGGCTTCTTCAGCAATAAGATTGTAGTGACACCAGTAAGAATGTCCCGGGGTATACCTGTTGTAATACTGAGGCCACATGCATCTTCCACAGACAGGGGATAGGCAGACAACATATGGCCTGTGTGACCTTGTCCCCCATCCCCATGTGTAGACATTCTCTGTGTCTTTCCAATGCCGATCCTTACACCAACATGTAGTTTACAGACCCTTACTTGGAGCGTCAATGGCCTAGGAGACAGAATAAAACAAAGCATAGTCCTGCAGGACTTGAAGAGACATTCCCCAGATGTGGTCTTCCTAAAAGAGAACCATCTCCAGGGAACATCCTATTGGTCATCAAATAGATTGGGGCTATAAGTTAGTCACGCATGCGTGCGATACATTGCTTTCCAGGGGAGTGGGCATCCTACTCCGCAACTCCTTCCCTTTCACCCTATGACAGGTCACGCACGACACTCAGGGTCGATTCGTGGCCCTCATGGGGTACTGGGAGGGGCGACTTTTCAATCTTATCTTACTATACGTGCCACCTAGACTGCATACCTCGGCTTTTGCTGACCTGAGTTCTTTTATGCTCAATCTCCCAGAGGTTGAATTATTGTTGCGTGGTGACTGTAATGTAGTCATTGATGGCGAGATGGACCGCTGGCCCACGCATAGAAGTGTGATGGCGGGTAGATTGCTGTCAGATTTTCTGGTGGGAATGGGCTTAGTCAATGTATGGTGGGCACTTCTCCCCATGACCCGTCAATACACCTCCCGACTGGCCTATATATTTGTTCTGGTGCAGCAGCTTCCGGCATTCAGTGATATCCATTACCTTGCAAGGGGTATCTTCGACCATTCCCCCATACCAGCAATGTTCGGTCGACAGCAAAGGGAGGGAGGACACATACCCCCCCTGGTACTTTAAAATTCCACATATACGATTGGTCCTCCATGAGTCAGCTGCTAATTACTTTAGGGACAACGAGGGATTGGTAGAGTTGGCGGGGGACCTTTGGGAGGTGTTTAAGATGGTAATAAGGGGTCAAGGCATCTCCCAAATTGCAGGTTATAAAAAAGAAAAAGCAGCAAAGTTGCTCTTGCCTGAACAAGAGATTCAGAATTTAGAAGCTAAGCCTCCCTCTGAGACCCAAGGGAATGTTCAACATCACCTGGTGCTCAAACGGAAAAAATACAAAGCTGTGGCAGAGGAGGCAGCGAAGGCAGGATATAGGGCAGCACAATGTCGTTTGTATGAAGTGGGTGATAAAGCTAGTAAACACCTGGCATGGTTAGACAGGAAAGAGATGTTGTCGCGTTGGGTGTTCGAGATAGTGAATGCTGCGGGAGAGCAAGTGAGAGACAGGCAACGGATTGTAGATGAGTTTGCGAATTATTACACTGCACTGTACACCCCATCTTCTGAGGTCTCTTTAGAGGCTGCACGGGATCTACTCCATGGGCTTAATATGACCAGACTAGCAACTGACGACAGAGATCGCCTGGAGCAAGACCTCACAGATGGTGAGATTTCTCAAGCCATCCGTGCGCTAATTGCGGGGAAGGCAATGGGCTCTAATGGGCTTCCCATCGAATTATATAAGCTCATCACATCTAAGGTTGTCATGTCCTTTAGGCTAGTCCTGTCATGTATACCCCTAGTACATACATTCGTCCCATCCACACGACAATAACGATTCTAAACAGGTGACCTTTTACCTAGTAGCTTGCTCCTGTCCCTTCGACACCAGGCTCTGAGTATTCTATCATAATCCCTGTACCTGGCGTACATAAACATGTCCCCAGGCACGACAGAATTATTCTGTATAAGGGTCACCACTTTTTTCATCCTTGGCCAACAGCCAGCTGTGCATGGTCGCATTTGTTTAGAAAAAGCATTGGTGATTCTTTTCAAAACATTTACGATTGTTTTCAAAACATCCACGAGTGTTTTAAAAACATATCAATTCTAGAAAAAACCCTGGAGTGACCACTTTAGTATAAAAGACCCTCACTCCCACCTACAAATTAGAGGAGAATTCCTTCCAAGCTGACATGGGGTCCTGCATGCTGAATCTTCGACACGCAGCGGTCTGACATCCCTTGCAGGGTGTCATCCTCGACGCAGAGACGGGGTCCTTCATTCCCAACCATCAGGTGAGGGACTGGTTCTTCCCTAGGTGTTTCTTGGCTACAGATACACATAGCTATACGCATAAACATGCTACACATCCAGGCTAGGCTAGGTACATTTAGGCAAATTACTTAGGGTGCGCATTTTAGGAATATGCAAGTGCTACTGTTTTTATCTGGACTGCTTATGTTCATCTTATTAGCACTATGGTTGAAATGTATCTACTATTTACTATATTGGTACTAGCAATCTCTTTTGTATGCTTCTGTCTCCTGACTGTCGCAGCACATATGCTTTACACTGGATTGTCGCTGAACCAATAAATACTTATTGAAACATCCTAATCGCCATCCTGTGTATTTTCTGAGAGTAGGCAAGCACGAGTGTCTGAGCGAAACATACTGTACTGTTTTCCACAATCCCTGAGGAATCAGGGTTGTCATGTTCAGTGGTTGCCAGAGACTACCTACACCACAGTAGAATGCAGGGGGGTGGTAGTGGCACTGTAGAGCTAGCTGGTCTAACCACTGACATATCCTGGGAGGGTGTTCGGAAGCAGTTGGGACACCAAGCCCTAGGTCATCCAAAACGCGCAGGTCCAGGGTATTCCTAGGAACTACACGACATGGCGCCCAGCGTTGGTTTGGTTCTTATATTAACAGTGTAAATCTGAGTAGTTTAGTCATGCTTTCTCAGAAAGCCCTACTCACACTTTTCAGAGACGTCTGAAGTGGGAAGGGAAGTCTGCCTCAGCTGAGCAGATATACTCTGTGTATTGGCTGAAGGTTTAGGAAGCTTATAAGGATAAATTGTTCCCCACATTGTGCAAAACCCTACCTCTTAACTTACTCTTCTCTTAAAAAATGACTGACACCGCGAGTACCTCGAGGGAAGACGAATTTGCAAACACTCTTAACATTACATAAAACTGCAGACATGCAGTGACTATGAAATTGTTAGAACACGGCGTGCCCACAACAGGTGGCTGTGTTACCTTCGTGATTGAGGCACAGGAGGTGTTCGGATCAAAGGTATTCTATTCTTGGGTTCAGTTCCCACCTGCCGATCCAGTGACTAATTTGTTCCACACATACATTGTAGTTGAACCACCGGATGAATACATTCCATACGAAGGCATTGAAGTCCCGTTAACGTACCAGCAACACAAAAACTGGTTTAAAGGTGCCCTCCCACACACAACATCTGTTGTGAGACTTGGTCCGCTCAGCATAGAAGGAGCAACCTGGCTGGTCTTAGCGACATATACTCCACATCCAGAGATAGATACACTACCAGTGGATGAAGGCCGTACAATATACAAAGACATAGTCAGGCTATACAGACACATTGTTCAGTTTGTCATGCGAACATTGACAGTACACCCTGCGAGGAATGCTCCAGCTGGTCCACATCAGACCACGTGTAAACACAATAAGGCTGCCCCTCACATGGGTTCCAACAGTTTCCTACAGAATTATACTGAGATGCAACACCTATGGGGGCATCTCATAAAAAGTTTCGGACTGGCCTCACACACCGCCCGGTGTCATGCTTCATCATAGGCTGTCCTCGCCCTCTAAAAACTACGTTTGATAAAGGGCGGGGAGACCGAGTGGACGCCTGTAGAGAGAACCGATGGGAGCGCTGAAGTCAGACAAAAGTCACAAGTAGGCTCTCCCACCCTCGCCCTCCCATGGAGTATAGAGGATAGTAATTTAGGAATCTTTCACAGTGGTACTACACCATACGGGCGGTTTAATTAATTTTTATTCCTGTCCCCTGATTAGCAGCACCTTTTCGCTTTAGATGCGAAAAGGCTAAACCCTTTGGTCCTGACGAATGCGACGTACCCTACGGGGACATTAACGCAGAAACATGTTGACCGCACTTAATACGGTGAAGGGAAGATAATGTCCCGGATCACCGTACACCTATTTTAATGCCAGACATCTGTTCCCTGAATTAAACATAGTTGAGTGACAGGTGTGATGGTTTTTAAATCACCTTTCACTTTCACATGGTCATCACTTAGTTGTAGAAGTGCATCCCTGTCTCCAGGTGTATGCCCGCCCTTTATCAAACGTAGTTTTTAGAGGGCGAGGACAGCCTATGATGAAGCATGACACCGGGCGGTGTGTGAGGCCAGTCCGAAACTTTTTATGAGATGCCCCCATAGGTGTTGCATCTCAGTATAATTCTGTAGAAACTGTTGGAACCCATGTGAGGGGCAGCCTTATTGTGTTTACATATGAGATTGGAGGCTGGCTTGCCCTTTGGCCCCGTGCCTCTAGTTCCCATCCTCAGCCCAGCCTGAGGTGAGAGTGTGTGTGTACCACATCAGACCACACCTACAATTAACCCACAGACACTGATATCAGTAATAGGGACAATTCCTTGCAAACGGGAGCAAATTCCGTTCTGGATTGCATAAAAAATAGCACAGCTGGAATCAGTATTTCCCCATACGGGTCCGCAGGAAAAACATAGAAAGCTAACCATCTGCTTCCCAATGGGGCTGGTTCCCTCGATTGAGGATTGTACCACTTGGGGAACAATCTTTGCTGCCGTTTACGTCAGAGTACAGGGTACCCCTTCCTTAGCAGTTGTTCCTGATGTATTGAAACAGATACAGAATGAGTACGGGGCAGGACCTGCCCTGGACTTCGGAAAAAAATTGATGGGTAATTTTGCCCAAGTCTCTGCAATCATGCTGAGCAACATAAAGGGGGAGGCAGCAGCAGTGGCCATATACAGCCGCCTAAGGGAAACAGCTCCTATCAATAGGGAGCGAGAATTACCCAAAAATATTGAAGAAACCTATGCTGCATTAGGTAGAGATAATTTGGGAACAAAAGCAGGGAAACCAAAAATGGCGGGTAGTCCCGACAAAGACAACACAAAGCAGGCACCCACTTCTTCTAAAAAGAAATGGGAAAACAAAAATTCTGAAAATAATAATTCAGAAAAGAATTCACAATCAAGGAGTGGGTCTCCCCAAAGGGAGTCCTCTGAAAAGAGGTACAACCTTAGAAATCGTGATAACATTAGGAAACTTGATAGGTATCAGGACACTGATACATGTTCCTTTCGTTTCTTTCAGGGTTCATCAAAAAACTCAGAGATGGACGGGCGATCAGGAAAAAAGCAAGAAGATCGACCAAAGACAAAAAGGGAAACACATTGTACTTCAGATTACATTATCTAACAGGAAGAGCAACCTAAAACAAAACCCAATTCAAAAAGAAGAAAGTAGCTGGCTTAAAAATTAGACATGCCCAGGTTACTGAGGACTCAGCTTCTGAACGGGGAATGGGCTCTGACAATGTTAGACAGTGCAGCAGAAGTAACAATAGCTCGCCGGAACCTGAAGGATTTTCTGGTGTTAGCAGTATTGAATGAACACATCACGGTGGAAACACCTGATACCAGAGTTAGTGTCCCGCATAGACTGTATGAAATTACACTTCAAATGGAGGGGGACATCTCAAGTAAGGTTAAGGGTCTCTTTTGAGGGAACTTAACATATGACATACTGCTAGCAGAAAAAGATTGGCCGCCTGAGTTTGTGATGGATTGCCCAAAAGGGTAAAGCGTCATTTTGCCTGCTTTCTTCGACCTCGTTCCAGAATCTTTAAAACATTCATACGTGCAGGAGTGGGCGCTAGCGCTAGCTCCGGCATTATACCACAACCATGTAGGGTGGGACGTGGAGTCTACCCACCACGAAATCCCATTAAAATCTACTCCAAATCCACAGAGACAGTAACCTATAAAAAATGATGCAAAAAGACAGGTCAAAGAAATTTTAGACCAACTTGAATACCAAGGTGTAATTGAGATTTGCACCTCCCCGATGAATAATCCTTTGTTTCCAGGAATGAAACCTGACAACTCATATCATCTAGTTTTAGACCACCGACATTTAAACACATGCACACAAACATTTGTAGTACAGAATGCACATTGTGCTGCATTAATGAATAACATTGTGCGAAAAAAATACAAAATGACATTAGATATCTCAAATGGATTCTTCTGCCAAAATATAGCTCCAGACAGTAGATATTTGACAGGATTTTCTGCCCTCGGCACTCAGTGTCACTTCCGTAGTTTGCCCCAAGGGTATAAGAATAGCCCCATTCTCGACAAGAGTGTCAGAATTATTACAAACATGCGATGAGGAGGCAGTGTCCTATGTAGACGATATCTACCTGAAGGACGATGAATTACTTGAACACTTGAGCAGGGTGAACAACATAATTGTGGGATTCGCCGATTTGGGCTACAAATTTAATTTAATGAAATCTAAAATTGCCCATCTCAATGTCCTGTTTTGGGATATGAGCTATCAAGTGAAGGCAAGAGCCTGGCAGCCAACTTTTTAGAAAAGTGTGCGCTGCTCCAACCTCCAAAGACTCTCAAAGGTTTGCAATCCATATTAGGATTTCTAAAGTTTGGCAGCACATATACTCTAGATTATGCAGAAAAAGTAAAACCCTTCTACGACTTAATCAGACCTGATTTCACACCACATCAGTGGACGCAACAACACACACATACTCTACGTTCAGTTCAGGCTGACATGATAGCATCTAAACATTTGCACACACGTGTGAATATCACTAACTTGGTGATCCTGGTGGTCCCGGGTTCATCACGTTTTACCTACATCACTTTCAATGAAGGTGAGACAGTCCCAATTGCATACAAATCACATTTGTACACAAACGATGACATTCGATTTGCAGCAACAGAAAAAATACTGATAGCAGTACAGACTGCTGTAGTGAGAGAAAGAGCACTAGCACAGGGGAAATGCATAATGTAACCCCAGTACCAACTTTAGAAGCTGTTACCAAAGCGTGCATTCCAAATGCAAAAGCACTGCATCCACGATGGATACAATGCGCTAAATCTCTCACTGCAACAGATGTAGATTACAGATACGATTCTACATTAAAAACGCAAGCTTTCTGGCAGTACGAACAAGAATACCCTCTCCCGAATGAAATCTTGCCTCTAGAGAAATATGTATACATCATTTACACTGATGGATCTGCTCAGCCTGCCGTAGGAAGTAAACAGCAATATAAAGCAGCATGTGCTATAGTGAAGGGGTCGTATGCGGGATGGTAAGTTCCATCCCAGCAATACGACTACACAATCTCTAGGAGATTGTACCGCGCAGCTGGCAGAACTGAAAGCCCTGATACTGGCACTACAGTATACGGATTGGGAATTCCCCACACTGAGAGTGTGTGATTCATTTTACTGCATGCAGTCCTACAATGAATATCTTCATTACTGGGGCCAGAATGTGTTTAGAGATTCCAAGTGTTGCACAATTAAACATAAATTGTTATGGGAACAAGTGGCAAAGCTGAAAGTATGCCTGCCACGGGCTCAAGTTATTCACACTTTGAGTCACCAGCGTGTTGGCATACACGTTGAAGGAAATTCACTGGCTGATGAAGCCGCCAAGGCGACAGTGCGAACTGCTGCCGTTACTGCAATCACTCGTTCTAGCACGAGGATAGGCGGAGACATACTGATAGCTGTCAATGCCTCAAAGAACGGCTCTGCCTTTCAGAAGGGCTTTCCACTCAAATATTCCTATAAATTAGATGCGCAAAACACACCGTATGCTCAAATTCCAGGAGTGGGGGATAGAGTAATACCAAACATGGATCGCAGATTAGGTTTAATTCTAGCTGCACACGAGGGTCTGGGCTCTGCACACACAGGAGTCACCGCTACAGTTTCGTTACTGAAGCGGCGATTCTGGTGGCCAAGTTTATCTAAACAAGCAAAGGCTTATGTCTTAAAGTGCGACATCTGCCAGCAGATGAAAGGTTCCACCGTAGCACAGCCACTACAAACACCATTACTCATTCCAGACAGACCTCTCGCATGTCTCTATTTGGATCACTGCGGCTCCTTAAATTCGGACGGGGCTTACAAGTACATCTTGGTGGCAGTAGATTCATGCTCTAGATTTCTATGGGTTTGGCCTCAGCACTCGGCTGACGTTCGAACTTTTATAAAGGATTTGAGAGTCCTTATCAGGACATACGCAATTGGCACGTTACATGCCTACCGTGGCCCTGCGTTTAGCTCTCGGGCTTACAACGAAGCCATGGGAAGTATGGGCGTGGCCTTGAGGTACTCCTCCCCCTACCATCCCAAGGGAAATTCGGTGATGGAGAGGAAAAACCTGGACCTAAAGCAATTCTTAACTGCAAGGGTATTAGGTGCGGGCGGTAGTTGGGTCAATCACGTATATGGGGTCAAGAGGGCACTAAACAATATGCCAAGAAAATCCTTGGGAGGATGTACCCCCTATGAGATCCTGTTTGGGACAAGAATGTGGGTACTTGACCTCGATTGTGCCAGCACAGTGGCGGATGTAAAACCATTTGAATTGAATGATCATTTGGCTGTTTTATAGGAACTCAATGAATTCCGGGCATTACAAAGCAACATCCAAGAAAAACACCACCACTGGGTAAGTGAAACCGGTTCCGGCAAGACCTGTCTGGGTCTCGAAGGTTGGGGACCTGGTCAGAGAAAAGATCATGGACAAGAAGGAGTTTGGGCCATCCTACAGAACACCTGGACCTGTCCTGGCGGTTCAAGGAACAAGAACAGTACTTCTTCCTCTTGCCGGTAAAAAAGAAAAAAGATTTGTCTCCATTGATCTGATCAAACCACACTATGTGGGCGATTCTCAACAGTAGGCCGCGTTGGGTTCTGAGTAGCCGCAGATCTCCTCTTGCTACTATACAGGGAGGTCAGATGGAAAGACTAATAACATTTCAAGACTCCTATGTGCAAGATGCAGGAGTAGCCAATAACGGAGTACAAAACACACCTGTTGAAATTGAACAACAACCAAATGAAACTGAAACGCAAATTGCAATTCGGCCCAACAATGAACTTTACATCAATGTGCCTTCACAAGAAGCAACTGCCAGTTCTACAAACACTGCTGAGCTCCCAAAGATAGATCAAACTGCGTCTGGCTACTGCCTCAACTTCGATTATTTTTCTTCAGATCCAAGTGAACCTGAGCAAACGCCACCCATCTCTAAAAAAGTACAACTTCGACAACTCTTTCTCTGGTTGAAAAAGACTTACTTGGTGTCCCCTTTGTTGCATCTTTGGTTTGCATTAGGGATCCTTTTCCTGTTAATTTGGATTGGTATAGTAACTGTCTTTTTCCTACTACTGAATGAACATTACCTTCCACAACGCTCTGCAGTACAACCTGTGAACTTGGTCTTGTAACCATATACGTCATCCCACTGTGAACAAAGAGATCTGTCCCTAGTGAACATTTCAGCAGTTCCAATACAGGATGGTATAGTTTGGGATAGAGTTTCATGTGATGTGTTTTGGTCCTACTGAACATTTGAAAATTCCACACATGTTTAAAATTTCAATGAATGATTTCATTACCCTGAGTACACTCTCTGATGATTGGGACACTGAGACTGTAAATACTATGCTCTCAGATTTAGAACAATCTGCTGCATTTTCTTACAGGCAATTGTATAAAGATACACCTCACTTCGACAGTATACATTGTTACCAGCACTATGGTCATAACTTTTTGCAAAGAGCTAGTGTTCCACGCACTGTAACCAATTACTATCAATGGGAACATTGCCCGACACCACCAAAAGGTAGTTCTGCCACATTCGCACAGAAATTTGCATATTTTTCAGGGTTCAATACATCAGACCCAATGTCATACTACTATAAGTTAGTACAGACTATGCAACTGCGAAGAAAATCATGCTGACAAATACCAAGCTCATATATTCAGCACTTTTCATCTCCCAACTGTCTATACAAGGTTTCAAATATTGGAGGGACAAGATAGACACAAAATCCAACTGGGGGACGAAAGATTGGCAGGTTCAGGGAACAGAGGCTTTATTTAGAGCTTGCCTCATACCGTTACAGATAATATTCCTGAACAGAACAGTGCAACAAACTACCTGCTACGGGTATGCAAAAATTAAAGACCTGAAAACACCACACATCCACTTACCCATACCTATTGAAGGTATATCGAATGACACACTGATTAGTGAGGAGGTACTGGGTACAATGATACAGAATGGTACATACAATTCTTCGGTTCCCAATTGGAAGGGATGGTTGGTTTGGCCTACCGACACAAATAAGTGTCAGTCAAGATTCAAGGGTACCACAAGAGGGTTTAGTATCCATAGGCCTGACCCACGCTATGTACACACAGATGACCCAGGGGTAGTGACTTCTTATAGTGTTGGGAAGTTGTGCCTAGAATGGCTACAAACCTCAACACTACAACAGATGAAACAACACTTGTCCCTTCTAGCTGACAACATGGATCTTAGGGATTTCTTGTTAGGTGCCAAGAAACCGCGTAAGAAACGCTTCTTATATGCCATCTACAATGAACTATGGAAAGTCTCCCAACAGGATGCTGCTGAGAGATTACTTGAAATCGATAGGATTAACCTCGAAAATGCCCTGGTTGTGGTAGACAATGGTATGACCACACTTTCTTTGCATATTTATTCACTGGGCAACATTGTGACCTCGGCAATTGACATAATGGAACAAGATTTGTCTATCCTACAACATGGAAAATCTCAATTGTGCTCCATTATGCTTTTAAGCTGGACGCTGCAATCTTTCCGTTCAGGCCATGTGCCATGGCGATACATTAACAGCACAAGTTTGTTCTCGGTTTTCAATATGACCAACAGACAGTTGACTATGGCACGCAGAGATGCAAAGTACAACATGCTGCTCATTGAAAAATTAGAGAAGTTACCTTTCACAGTAGCTGAGTCACCGTCTACTGAATGGTTGATTCATGGCTATATCACACTGCCAATCACGACATTTCAGTTCCAATACTGCCTCAGATACATCCAAGTAGGCGGGTATGAAGCGTTCGGTGAAGGGTACATACAGGAAACCTGGGAGTTACCGTATAGATACAGGTGCAGAAATAAGGACACTGAAGTTTTTTTAAGTGGTACTGACTGCGGGAAGGCTTTAAGTGGGTCTTTAGTGTGCAAAGAAGTATTGCTTCATGGAACGTGTAATGCGTCAAAAGCGAACTTATCTTGCTACTTGAAAGGCTCCCCAGCTGCCGTGATTCATCGGTTTTTGTATTGCTTTCGAATGAAAGTTATTTAGTGCTGAATGATCAAGGCTGTTGTGGAATGGTGCCAGGCATCGCATATCTAGTCAAAGTAAACTTCAGGGTTGTTTGCTGTAAGCAAGTACTGTTTCCCCCGGCTCACACAGTTAGGGAGACACCACTGTGGCCTTCATTGAATGTTTTCAGTATGAGGTTTGATTCGCTGAGCAGACTGAAAGCCATGTTGTTTCAACAAAATGTAGCCTTAACTTCAGCCTGAGAGACTTTTGATCTCCAGGTTGCAAGGTCTTCGGCAGAGATACAGGCCCTGGTCCGTACGAACGTCCTGATCCATTTAGGAGAAATGGTTCATCGTATCTTTAACATGTCTGATACGAGTGGGATCGTAAACTTATTTAAGCGACTTGGATCGGGTCTCTTAACAGCCTTTCAGACCATCTTTGGAGTAATTCCAGCTTTCATACACTCCGTACTTGGAAGCGTTTTTGGAGGGCTTCCTTTGGTCCTGCTTTCAGTAGCGGGCATCCTGATTTTAATCCTATTGCTTCGCAATGGACATCTCAATCCCACAAGACATGGAGAGAACACTGCTGGAACAACGTTGTCGTGAGCGTATGGTGTTCTACCTGACTACGCCTTGGCTTCGAAGGCTGAGTGAGCATTGGTTCCTGTCTTTCAGACCGGTCTTGCTAGAGTCCTGCCTGTGTCCGGTTGCCTCTTCTGCGGATTTGGCTGCGTGATGGACCTGTGTCTGACACTTCCATTGGTTGTGCCGCCGGACATAGAAGTGCTCCTGGAGCCATTGCAGGCCCACGTGCGCAGTTGTCCCCAGCATATTCCCATGTTGATGACAGCATTTCTAGAGCGTCCAAGGGATGCTTCCGCTCCTGTTGGAAGGGAAATCGGCTCTGCTCCAGAGGTACAGGCATCGGTATCAGACGTGCAGGCATAATTCTTCCCCGGCGGCGGCTGTGGGAACCAGAGATGAACATCTTTGCTCCCTCGACATGATACTGGAAGGTCTGGAGGGACTGCCACCTTTGGATGCGATGTTCAGTGATGCTGAGTCTTCAGCGCAGGATTCATAAACAATCTGGCCTCTCCTGTGCTGGGAACCGTTTGGCAACTTTTCAAAACATTTACCAAATTGAAGGTCGAATGTGACTTTGTATTATTTTTTTCTTCTTCTTCTCGGCTCTAACTGAGCTTCATGGCTTTCAAGGTGCTCAGTGCATTATAACACATATACAAGTTTAGAGGACCTTTTGAACGCTTTTTAGGGAAAAAGGACTTTTCTTTTATGGACATTTTTTCAGGCTTTTAAAAGTGCTTTTTAGTATTTTTTATTGTAAATACTTTTTTTGCTTTTTAATGGCCTTAAGCTTTATCATTATCTAGCTGACCTTGTTGACCTTTTGATGAGGAGTGGGTGTCATGTCCTTTAGGCTAGTCCTGTCATGTATACCCCTATTACATACATTTGTCCCATCCACACGACAATAACGATTCGAAACAGTTGACCTTTTACCTAGTAGCTTGCTCCTGTCTCTTCAACACCAGGCTCTGAGTATTCTATCATAATCCCTGTACCTGACGTACATAAACATGTCCCCAGGCACAGCAGAATTATTCTATATAAAGGGTCACCACTTTTTTCATCCTTGGCCAACAGCCAGCTGTGCATGATTGCATTTGTTTAGAAAAAGCAGTAGTGATTGTTTTCAAAACATTTACGATTGTTTTCAAAACAGTGGAGTGACCACTTTAGTTTAAAAGACCCTCACTCCCCCCTACAAATTAGAGGAGAATTCCTTCCAAGCTGACACGGGGTCCTGCATGCTGAATCTTCGACACGCAGCGGTCTGACATCCCTTGCCGGGTGTCATCCTCGACGCAGAGATGGGGTCCTTCATTCCCAAACATCAGGTGAGGGGGCTGGTTCTTCCCTAGGGGTTATTTGGCTACAGATACACATAGCTATATGCATATTATGCTACACATCCAGGCTAGGATAGGTACATTTAGGCAAATTACTTAGGGCACGCATTTTAGGAATATGCAACTGCTACTGTTTTTATCTAGACTGCTTATGTTCATCTTATTAGCACTATGGTAGAAATGTATCTACTATTTACTATATTGGTACTAGCAATCTCTTTTGTATCCTACTGTCTCCTGATTGTTGCAGCACATATGTTTTACACCAGATTGTCTCTGGACCAATAAATACTTATTGAAACGTCCTAATCGCCATCCCGTGTATTTTCTTAAAGTAAGCAAGAACGAGTGTCTTAGCGAAACGTACTGTACTGTTTTCCACGATCCCTGAGGAATCAGGGTTGTCATGTTCAGTGGTTGCCAGAGACTACCTACACCACTGCAGAATACAGGGGGGTGGTAGTGGCACTGTAGAGCTAGCTGGTCTAACAGCTGACATATCCTCTGGGAGTGTCCGGAAGCGGTTGGGACACCAAGCCCTCAGTTTAGGTCATCCAAAACGCGCAGGTCCTGGGGATTCCTAGGAACTACACGACGAGGTCACCCCTTACCTCAAAAAGATGTTTCAGGAAAGTTGTGGGAGTGGGACATTACCAGCCGATCAGCGATTGTCCAAAATTGTAGTCATTCACAAACCAGGTAAGCCATCAGAGCTGTGCTCTTCTTATAGGCCAATCTTGCTGCTTAACGCGGAAGTCAAGATTTTGGCTAAATTGTTAGCCACTAGACTGTCCCCGATTATTAACACATTGATACACCCAGATCAATCCGGGTTTATGCCGAATAGAAACACTGCACTGAACTTGAGGCGTCTATATGGGGTATTGGGCTGCACATCCACAATTCAGGAAGACACAGTGGTAGTCTCTTTAGATGCCCGAAGGGCATTCAATACTATTGAGTGGCCTTTCATGTTCGCAGTCTTGGAAAATCAGGAATTTAGTCTGAAATGTTTTCCTGGATTCGTCTGCTCAATAAGGATCCCTTGGCACAGGTAGTAGTGAATGGTTGGATGTCAGCAGACTTCCAGCTGTGAAGGGGCACAAGACAGGGTTGCTCCCTCTCCCCGCTGATATTTGCCCTGGTGTTAGAGCCACTGGCGGTCTGGATACGTGGAGATCCTTTAATTAGAGGGCTCAAATGGACTGAAGACTGGGAGGACAGGATGTCCCTCTATGCAGACAACATCCTACTTTATGTGGCGAGCCCATACACCACACTTCATAGAATACAGTATATTTTTTAACTCTATCATAGATACTCTGGCTACACAATAAATTGGGACTAGTCTTTAATTTATTTACTTAGTGGGACAGATGTGCGGCTTCACCGATGATGTGATGCCAGTGTAGTCATAGAGGGATTTCGATACTTAGGGCTGTTTATAACTAGGGACCCACAGGCCTTCCAGGAGCTCAATCCGGAACCCCGCTACAGAGACTGACAAGTGATGTCCAACAGTGGAAGGCCTTACCCCGGTCCATGTTAGGGAAAGCAGCATTGTTCAAGATGATGGCGCTGCCACGTTTCCTCTACATCTTGCAAAATACCCAATTTCTGGTTCCCCCTACCTATTTCAAAGCGATATAGAGTCTCTCAAT
Source organism: Calotriton arnoldi (assembly GCA_963921515.1). NCBI lineage: Eukaryota > Metazoa > Chordata > Amphibia > Caudata > Salamandridae > Calotriton > Calotriton arnoldi. The sequence goes on from CAWUFW010005661.1 coordinate 914,658, forward strand.
CGGACACTCCTGTGGGATGGTGGGGCCCTAGGATATCATTAGCGAAGTTGTCTCAGAGCTGGTATGATAGTGGTAGATCGTTCCATGCTCTTCAACATTATTATTGCACGGCCCAACAAGTAGTGATAAACCATTGGGTCAACTTCCCTTAAGAGTATCCAGCTTACAGAATGGATCATCGGAACATGCAGCCAGGGTGATACCTTAGAGGGCTTTATGAGGGAGGGTGCGGCACTTCTTGTCCCAGCCTGACAGCAACTACGGTGAGACTTTGACACTCCGCAACTGCGGCGCTAAGGTGGTGTGGTAGAATTACCCAGGCGACCCCACTGTGGGACACAGCCCAACTGGGCTTACTGGCCAAATACTAGGGTTTCAAGAAATGGGACTTAATAGGTATTTCACAAGTCAGAGACCTATGGACAGAGGGAGTGGTGAAATCCTTTGAAGACCTTAGCAGGGAATACCAATTGGCTCCTACAGAGTCTTACCGATACCATCAAATGAGCCATGCCATTGGGGGAGTGATACCGAAGGGGATGGAGTTGCCATAGGCTGCACCGTCAGAGGACAGGTTGCTACACGGATTCATGCATAGATTAGCTATCTCCTTGACCTGCCATAAAATTATGAACAACTCTCCAGACCCCCTGTTACACCTCAGATAGATGGGGGGAAGACCTGGGGCAACTCGACAATGATGAGTGGCAGGAGGCGCTGGCATCCCCTTGGGAGGTAGCTATACGCCCTCGATTTCGATTGGTGCAATTGAGAGTCCTACATCAAATTTACTACTCATGCACAACCATGGTTAAGATGGGGAAGGCTGAGTCACCGGGGTGCCCGAGAGGGTGTGGCTGGAAAATACTTTTTTCCATCTACTGTGGGAATGCCCAGTGCTCCACCCTTGTTAGAAGGCGGTGGCAATAGGTGTGAGGTGTAAGCAGAGGAGTTATGGACCTCTGATTGGTGGCCTGTAGAACTAGGGGTAGCCCCTACACCAAAAAAGTGGGCAAAAAATCTGGGCATCGTAATTGATGACAGACTTTCCATGGAGGAGCATGTAAAAACTATCTCAGGCACTTGCTTCGGCATGATGCGAATGCTGAGAAAAATCTTCCCGTGGATTCCCCTCTTTGCCAGAAAGACCCTCATACAGGCGCTTCTAGTCAGTAGACTAGATTATGGAAACTCGCTACTGGTAGGAATTAGGGAAGATTTATTATCAAAGTTGCAAGTTGTCCAAAATACAGCAGCGCGCCTAGCCCTCAACAAACCTGCTCGAACACCTTCACTACCTCTTCTGCGTCAACTGCATTGGCTTCCTATTAGGAAAAGAGCAGTCTTTAAGCTCTTGTGCCTAGTGTTCAAATCACTTCAGGGGAAGGGCCCCGCCTACCTAAGAAAGAAATGAGATCCCAATATTCCCGCGCGCCAACTGAGATCAAGCAGTCATAACCTGCTCTGCACACCGAGAATCAGGAAAGTCAAAATGGGCGGTCGTGCCTTTTCTCATCTAGCCCCCGTCCACTGGAACAGACTGCCAGACGAGATTCGAGCCTGCCCTAATTTGGCGCAGTTCAAGAAACTGCTTAAAACCTGGCTGTTTTAATTAGCACTTTAATAGGTTGCCTGCTACCCAGGCGCCGAGAGATCCCCTTGGGGATGATTCGCTGCGCCTTACAAATAATAATAATAATAATAACATGTGGGGGTGACAGTGAGATTTCGCCAAAGTAGTGCTTGTTAAACATATTGGAATCAACCGATCTCTCAGCAGCTGATAAAATATGTCACTGTAGCCAAACAAAATATAGCAATATGTAACTTCTGCATCGACACTGCAGGACTGGGAATTTGACATGGATTGGTGTATGCAAGCGTAGAAGGTGGTCAATGAAGGGAGAGGGTGTCCGAATAAATGGACGAGAGTGTGGGGTCGATGGAATGAGAAGAGAGGGATGTTGTGTACACCTGTTGGGTGATTGAATGCTGTGGAGCAATGGAAGTGAAGGGGATAGCTCTGCCGAGAAAGATAGCGAGCGGGGGGTAGCGCCTGGGACATTAAACAACGGTTCTTAAGGTCTCTGTCATTGTTGTATTGTAATGCTGCATATACTGGTGGTTGCTGTCATTACTGTAATCTGCCTTTTCATTGCAATAAAAAGAATTGTAAAATATATATATATATATATCTCAATCATGTAATTAAAAAAAATGTATTAAATAACTCTTAATTATTATTTTTTTTTTTTTAATTTGTTAATTGAATTTTACATTTTGGTACAACTTAACAAGCATCATCACATGCCACATGCATGCGCACACTGTGTAAAAAGAAAAGTAGACATAGAATACAGATAATCTGCATAGTAAGAACACGTATATCATATTATTCGTGTGTCGCACTTTGTGTATCATATGTGACGACGCATTAGTAAACAGGGGAAATAAGAACTGGGACAAGGTTGTACTGTACCACTTGGCGCATGTGATAGCCTCCCACCCGACGTGATGCTCCGCTGCCCCCTCTGTGACGCGTGCTGCGACCTCGCGCGCACTCCCTCCACATGTTTAAGATGTAGGATTCTAGCTGCGGCTAGATGCACAAGTATAGTGTGACCTGGTTATGTACGTGAGATGCATGGCGCTTGAGACCACATGAATCCCTGTATTATGGATCACCTAGCGGCGCCCGGTTTACTCTGCCCGACCATTGGGCCTTGCATGTCGATTATGTCATGGGGGGGGTTCTGGGTGGCTCCGGGTCATCCTGCCAAGAGTTCCGAAGGTCTATCAGTATCGCATCCCATGCCGCCGCCAGTGGGAGCGTTCAAAGCCCTAGGGCGTCCTCCCGGTGTAGTGCCACGCTTTCCGCTTGTGCCCAGCACGTCAACAACTGCAGCCAGGCTTTTATACTCAGCGGTCCCAGTGACTTCCAACACCTAGTGATTAGGCGCTAGGCTACAATGTGCAAAAGATCTATAAATCGGGACGTTACTTTATGCTTCTTGGTTCTCTGGTATAGGCCCAGCAGGCAGGTTTCCCAAGAGCACTCTACTGTGCATCCTGTGCATTCAGCCAGATGCGTTGTGACTGCTCCCCAGTAAGGAGCGAGAGTTGTGCATGCCCACAGCATGTACAGAAGGTCTGCATCTATCAGTCTACATCTCGGGCACCTGGCGTCTGTCCGGCTAAAGTATCTGTTGATCTTGGCTGGCGTCATATACGCCCTTTGGAGAATATATTATTGTATTAAATGGAACCGGGCATTCCTTGGGATGCGCGTGGATCCTTCTAGGATAGCCGTCCATTCACACTCGGTATACTGCCTCTGCATGTCTGCGTCCCATCGCTGCCTGAGCGACGTTAGTGGTTGTGTTGAGTGCGTTTGTATTGGACTCAGCAAACCATTTAGTGCGATGCCTGCCAGTGCCTAGTTCGTGGAGATATTGGATGGTGAGGTGTGTCATGGGTTCTTGAGTCATGTCTCCCCACAATGCTCGCAACACCCGTGTCAGTGTGGCGTATTGGAGAAATTGGCCTTGAGGTAGGCCATTGACTGCAGCTAACTTGTTGAATGGCACTAATTTCTGGTCCTGATACAGGTCTCCCAGGGTCAGTAACCCTGCAGCCTCCCAGGCGGTGAGCTCTGCAGTGGAGACCACCCGGTGCGGTCCTGGCGTGCCAAGTATGGGCAGGGAGGGAGCATACGGAGTAGTCCCCTTTGTGAGTTTTAGGCAGCGGCGATAGCACTTTAAGGCAACTGATGCCAGGAGCTGAACCGGAGTTGCCCCCCTCCTACCGGGGTGGAACAGGGCAGTGATTTGGGGTTGTGTGTAGCCGGGTCGTTGCATGGCAGTGTTCGCTAAATGTGTGCCACTGATCCAGCGTGCCACCCATAGTAGCTGCGCCGCTAGATAATAGTGTTCCATGTTGTGGACGGCTAATCCGCCCCTGTCGATGGGCAGATAGAGTTTTGCTAGCACTACCCTGCTGCACGTACCATGCCATATGAACTGCCTCAGGTCCCGTTCAAGCGTGTGGAAAAACGTGGGTCTACTATATAGTGGTAGGTTTGTGAAATGGTAGAGCAGCTGCGGAAGCACCACCATTTTCAGAAGTGCAATGCGGCCCATAGTGGCCAGTGGGAGGATGCGCCAAAAAGTCATCTGCGATCTCACCGCCGTCGCGGCCCGCACGAGGTTGCCCTCCTAAAGGTCTTCCGATTGGCGTTAAATGCAGATGCCCAGATAGTGAAATGCTGACTTCTGCCATGGCACCGGTATACCACCCAGCATTAATTCTGGATCAGTGGTCGCCTTGACGAACAGGTATAGGCCTGACTTCCCCCAATTAATCCCGGAGCCCTGAAAAGGAGGCAAACTCCAGCCGCGCTCTCTCGACCGCTGCGCACATCTCTGAGATATACCAGCAGGTCACCAGCATATAGGGAAACTGCATGCGTGCCATCACCCAGGGGGGTGCATCACCAGTCTGGCGGAGAGACTCAGCCAGCGGTTCGATGGCAAGCGAAAACAGCAGCGGGGAGAGAGGACACCCCTGTCTCGTGCCACGTTCGATTGGGATCGCCTTAGACACAGGGACCTGTCTTAATTTTGGCTGTGGGTTGCGTGTACAATAACTTAACCAGGCCCAGGAACTTTTCACCCAGCCCGTATTTGTTAACAAAGCGATACAAAGGGGATGATGGACGGAACGTTTGAGCCAATCAAACACTCACCCCCAGTCAACTGATCTGGTTTAATCCATCATCATTCTTTAGCTCACTCCACCACCCCAGTTCAGACATGGCCATATGCAAATCAGTCTGACCCTGTGCCTCATGGGAACAGTCCAGCCCGAACTGCCAAGCCATGTCTTCCCTGGACCGGAAACAAGCATCCTAGGACGGTTTCTGGCATTCCAGCCGTCATCAGCCAGGCTTGCTTGAATCCAGTGGCAAAGTGAGCAAGGGACCCACGTCTGGGTATACCCTCGCCAACTTAGGGCTGAACAGCTGATACAAAGGGGATGATGGACGGAACGCTTGAGCCAATCAAACACTCACCCCCAGTCAACTGATCTGGGTTTAATCCATCATCATTCTTTAGCTCACTCCACCACCCCAGTTCAGACATGGCCATATGCAAATCAGTCTGACCCTGTGCCTCATGGGAACAGTCCAGCCCGAACTGCCAAGCCATGTCTTCCCTGGACCGGAAACAAGCATCCTAGGACCGGTTTCTGGCATTCCAGCCGTCATCAGCCAGGCTTGCTTGAATCCAGTGGCAAAGTGAGCAAGGGACCCACGTCTGGGTATACTCCGCCAACTTAGGGCGAACAAGCGATACAAAGGGATGATGGACGGAACGCTTGAGCCAATCAAACACTCACCCCCAGTCAACTGATCTGGGTTTAATCCATCATCATTCTTTAGCTCACTCCACCACCCCAGTTCAGACATGGCTATATGCAAATCAGTCTGACCCTGTGCCTCATGGGAACAGTCCAGCCCGAACTGCCAAGCCATGTCTTCCCTGGACCGGAAACAAGCATCCTAGGACCGGTTTCTGGCATTCCAGCCGTCATCAGCCAGGCTTGCTTGAATCCAGTGGCAAAGTGAGCAAGGGACCCACGTCTGGGTATACCCCGCCAACTTAGGCTTAACAAAGCGATACAAAGGGGATGATGGACGGAACGTTTGAGCCAATCAAACACTCACCCCCAGTCAACTGATCTGGGTTTAATCCATCATCATTCTTTAGCTCACTCCACCACCCCAGTTCAGACATGGCCATATGCAAATCAGTTTGACCCTGTGCCTCATGGGAACAGTCCAGCCCGAACTGCCAAGCCATGTCTTCCCTGGACCGGAAACAAGCATCCTAGGACCGGTTTCTGGCATTCCAGCCGTCATCAGCCAGGCTTGCTTGAATCCAGTGGCAAAGTGAGCAAGGGACCCACGTCTGGGTATACCCGCCAACTTAGGGCTTAACAAGCGATACAAAAGGGATGATGGACGGAACGTTTGAGCCAATCAAACACTCACCCCCAGTCAACTGATCTGGGTTTAATCCATCATCATTCTTTAGCTCACTTCCACCACCCCAGTTCAGACATGGCCATATGCAAATCAGTCTGACCCTGTGTCTCATGGGAACAGTCCAGCCCGAACTGCCAAGCCATGTCTTCCCTGGACCGGAAACAAGCATCCTAGGACCGGTTTCTGGCATTCCAGCCGTCATCAGCCAGGCTTGCTTGAATCCAGTGGCAAAGTGAGCAAGGGACCCACGTCTGGGTATACCCCCGCCAATCAGATCAGTTGACTGGGGGTGAGTGTTTGATTGGCTCAAACGCTCCGTCCATCATCCCCTTTTGTATCGCTTTGTTCGCCCTAAGTTGGCGGGGGTATGCCCAGACGTGGGTCCCTTGCTCACTTTGCCACTGGATTCAAGCAAGCCTGGCTGATGACGGCTGGAATGCCAGAAACCGGTCCTAGGATGCTTGTTTCCGGTCCAGGGAAGACATGGCTTGGCAGTTCGGGCTGTACTGTTCCCATGAGGCACAGGGTCAGACTGATTTGCATATGGCCATGTCTGAACTGGGGTGGTGGAGTGAGCTAAAGAATGATGATGGATTAAACCCAGATCAGTTGACTGGGGGTGAGTGTTTGATTGGCTCAAACGTTCCGTCCATCATCCCCTTTTGTATCGCTTGTTCGCCCTAAGTTGGCGGGGGTATGCCCAGACGTGGGTCCCTTGCTCACTTTGCCACTGGATTCAAGCAAGCCTGGCTGATGACGGCTGGAATGCCAGAAACCGGTCCTAGGATGCTTGTTTCCGGTCCAGGGAAGACATGGCTTGGCAGTTCGGGCTGTACTGTTCCCATGAGGCACAGGGTCAGACTGATTTGCATATGGCCATGTCTGAACTGGGGTGGTGGAGTGAGCTAAAGAATGATGATGGATTAAACCCAGATCAGTTGACTGGGGGTGAGTGTTTGATTGGCTCAAACGTTCCGTCCATCATCCCCTTTTGTATCGCTTTGTTCGCCCTAAGTTGGCGGGGGTATGCCCAGACGTGGGTCCCTTGCTCACTTTGCCACTGGATTCAAGCAAGCCTGGCTGATGACGGCTGGAATGCCAGAAACCGGTCCTAGGATGCTTGTTTCCGGTCCAGGGAAGACATGGCTTGGCAGTTCGGGCTGTACTGTTCCCATGAGGCACAGGGTCAGACTGATTTGCATATGGCCATGTCTGAACTGGGGTGGTGGAGTGAGCTTAAGAATGATGATGGATTAAACCCAGATCAGTTGACTGGGGGTGAGTGTTTGATTGGCTCAAACGTTCCGTCCATCATCCCCTTTGTATCGCTTGTTCGCCCTAAGTTGGCGGGGGTATGCCCAGACGTGGGTCCCTTGCTCACTTTGCCACTGGATTCAAGCAAGCCTGGCTGATGACGGCTGGAATGCCAGAAACCGGTCCTAGGATGCTTGTTTCCGGTCCAGGGAAGACATGGCTTGGCAGTTCGGGCTGTACTGTTCCCATGAGGCACAGGGTCAGACTGATTTGCATATGGCCATGTCTGAACTGGGGTGGTGGAGTGAGCTAAAGAATGATGATGGATTAAACCCAGATCAGTTGACTGGGGGTGAGTGTTTGATTGGCTCAAACGCTCCGTCCATCATCCCCTTTGTATCGCTTTGTTCGCCCTAAGTTGGCGGGGGTATGCCCAGACGTGGGTCCCTTGCTCACTTTGCCACTGGATTCAAGCAAGCCTGGCTGATGACGGCTGGAATGCCAGAAACCGGTCCTAGGATGCTTGTTTCCGGTCCAGGGAAGACATGGCTTGGCAGTTCGGGCTGTACTGTTCCCATGAGGCACAGGGTCAGACTGATTTGCATATGGCCATGTCTGAACTGGGGTGGTGGAGTGAGCTAAAGAATGATGATGGATTAAACCCAGATCAGTTGACTGGGGGTGAGTGTTTGATTGGCTCAAACGTTCCGTCCATCATCCCCTTTTGTATCGTATTTGTTAAGGTCGGCGAATAAAAAGTCCCACTCTAGAGTGTCGAACGCTTTCTCCAAATCGAGAACTAGGCAACCTGAGTAAGTCCAGTTCTCGCTGGAGTAACGGGTCACTCAGAAGAAACTACGTATGTTCAGCGACGTGCAGCGGGAGGGTACAAAGCCATTTCGGTCTGTGTGCACTAATTGCAGTACCATTGGAGCTAGTCTACACGCTAATATCTTGGCCAACACCTTGTAATCAGTGTTCAACAGCGCCAACGGCCTGTAGGAGCCTAACAGCTCCGGGTCTCTGTCTGGCCTAGCGAGTGAGACCAGTAGTGACTCGGGGAGCGACTCCGGGAGGACGGACGACTCTTGTGCGCAATGGTACACTGACAGCAGGCGCGGGGCCAGGATCGCTTGATATGCTTTGTAGTACTCAGCTGGAAAGCCATCAGGGCCGGGTGCCTTGCCGGTTGCCAGTGCCTGTATGGCTGCTTGTACCTCCGAAAGCGTGATCGGCTCCTCTAGTTCCGCCTTCTGTTCTGCCAGTACTATTGCCATTGGCAGCGGGAGTAGATATGATTCCAGGGCTTGGGGCTCCACCCGAAGAACCGACTTGTATACTTTAGCATATTGAGCTGTGAACTCTTGATGTATGTCAAGTTGGTGAGTCAGCAGGTGCCCTGATGCAGATCACAGCAAGAGAACCGGCTGATGTGAGTGCTCCTGTCTGATCAGTCTCACTAGTAGCCTACCTGCTCTGTCTGCTGCTACATGAGTGCGCGCTGCATGCGCGGTATAGTTTAGGCATCGTAGCCTTTCCATAACTTTAGCATGGTCATGTTTCAGTTTGTCTAGAGCACGCTCGTTGCCAGTTGCATTTGCTACCACTGATTCTAGTTGAATGGGGGCGTCCTCGATGCACGTTGCTTCTAGGTCTAGTTGCCAGCGCACGCTTCAACTAAGTCCTGGATATTGACCCTGGACCACCGCCTTACTCGCATCCCACATGATACCCGCGTCTGGGACCGAGTCTGCGTTTGTTTCATAGTAATTTTCAATAGTAGTGGCTAGTGAGGCTCTGAAAGGGGGGTCCTCCAGAGCTGCAGGCTGCAGCCTCCAGACGCAGGTAATTTTGTGCAGTGTGTTCGTCGTGCATCTGTATTATGTGAGGATTGTGGTCCGAATGCGTTCGGCCTAAATAGTCTGCACAGTTGCATTCAGCAAGGAGTGTCGAGCTTCCAACGAATCGATCAATGCGCATGTGCAGTCTGTGCGGGTGGGAGTAGTGTGAGTATAGGCACGCCCGCGGGTGTAGTACCCTCCATATGTCGATTAGGCCCCAGTGGCGCATACACTCCTCTAAGGCCTTGGCATTAGATGTGGTGTGGCAGCAGTAAGCTGTAGTGGTGGGAAGGACCTGTCTAAGCTTGTGTCTAGCACCGCGTTAAAATCTCCCCCCAACAACCAGGGGATGTCGCACCAGCGGGACAGTATGCCAGAAAGATTGTGCCAGAATGATCAGTGTTTGGGGCGTAAATGGATCCTAGAATAATCTGCCTCCCATTCAGTCTGCACTAGTGATAGTACAAAGCGGCCATAAGCATCTATTTCTATCTCTTCAGGCATCTATGGGACGCCTGGGTGGATCCAAATGAAGGCGCCTCTAGCATAGGAGGAATAGCACGTGGCCAATATTTGACCTTTCCATCTATGCTGCAGTCTACGAATCTCCGGCTGCGCTAAGTGCGTTTCCTGCAATAGAACTATGTGGCCAGCATGATGCTTGATGTAGGCGTATGTTTCGTATCTGCACACTGGCGTATGAATGCCTCTAGCGTTCCAGGTAATTATAGTGGTAGGCGGCATAGAATCTTAATGTAAAGTGGCAGTGAGCTCGGGGAGGGGCAAACCATGGATAGCGTATATGTATCTCGGGCAGGAGACGCCTCTGCCGTGGCTTCTGCGGTACAGTAACAGTGTGTGAGGTGATTAACAGGGGGGTAAGCGTTTGATTTGTAACTTAAAATGAGCAGAGGGACAATGTGTGTCTGCCCAAACTGTGAACTGTGCCAAGTGGCCAGTGTCGGCTGTGTTTGCCGCGCTTCCTATCGGGGGGCAGGTTGAAGCAGCAAGGGGAGGCAAGGCCTGCAGGTGTTTGGGCCCTGGCTCAGCGTGTAAGTGTATCTGCTTTGTGGCATGCATCTTTCAGTGTATTGCATAAATTTCGACCGTGACCTAGGCCCATGGTTGAAGCTGAGGAGGGGCAGAGGCATAGGCGTTTTCGTGCTGTTTGTGCGTTTATATGCATTTGCCTACGGTGTGCATGCTGATGAAGCCAAACAGGGAATATTGCAAGAGTCACTGACAGCCATCACATTAAGTCATCGGCAATTTGAGGGGTTGCTATTGGGGGCTTCTGCGAGTCATCAACAGGCGGCCATACTGTGGATGAACTGCCCTCACTGATGGAGCGCTCCGATGAGGCATCCGAGTCTCCAGCAGTCCTGTTGCACCGCATCGATGCCGCCGTCTGCAGGGCCGCACGTCTTTCCTGTATCATTTGCTCCAGATCTGGGACTGGATTGTGCCATGTGGGCGACCTTCTAGCCCTCCTGCGGTTCCGTCTCTGGTTGCTTCGGGTGCTCGGAGTGGCCTGCGGGCGACCTCGCGCCTGCCTGGTGATGTGTGGTGCCCTGCCGCTTCCAGACAGTTACAGGCCTCTTCAGCTGTGTTAAAGAAATGGGTGCAATCTTCTGCAACCACATGTAGGCACGCAGGGAAGAGAAGGGAGTATCAGATATCAAGCTCTCGCATTCGTCTCTTCACCGCCAGAAACGTGTTTCGTTGTCTCTGTACCCCCAGGGCAGAGTCAGGGAAGAAGAGGACTGATGAGTTTTCCACTTTAACTGTCTCCATTTTGCGTATATTCCTGAGCACTGCGTCCCGATCTTTAAAACTGAGCAGGCGGAACAGGAAGGGCCGCGGTCCGGCGCCCGGTGGTGGGCGACCCGAGGGCACCCTGTAGGCCCTTTCCACTGTAAAGAAAGCAGAAAGCGTATCTGCCAGCATCTGGGTTCTCATTGCTCCATGTACGCCACTGCGTCGCGGCCCTCTGCTCCCTCCGGTAGGCCTACTGCACGGACATTGTTGCAGTGAGAGCGGCCCTCGGCATCGTCCAGTCTGCGCTCCAGAGTGCGCAGTTGCTCAGTGAGTTCTCGCACCTCGACGGATGTGTTTTTAAGGGTTGGGAGGGCCTCTTCCAGCGCTACCTCCATTTCGGTAACCCTCCCTGCTAGCTTGTGGTGGTCTGCATGCAGTATCGTAAAATCCGATGTGATTTTATCTATTCGGCCCTCCAGGGATGTGCGGGTCTGTGACAACGAGGCCCCAAGCTGTTCTACTGCCTTGAGTACTGTGTAAATTTTAGATTCCAGTTTGGTAGACCCAGTGGTCTCCGTCCCCTCCTGACCTTGGCCTGATTGCTTAACTGCGGTGGCTGGCTGCATGGCTGTCGTGCCTGTTCCAACGCGCTGTCTGCATCTTGCAGCTTGCCTGTGAGATACTGTCCTGCAAGAGCTGGGGCCTGTTATGCCAATCTACGCCGCAGGTGCCAGCGTTATAACATCTAGTCGCTTCAGAGTCAAGGGAGCAGCCTCGTGAGTCCGTTTACCACCCCTGCAGGGGCTCATGCAATAGGCTCCAGCTGCCCACACTGGTTGTGCTTGAGCTAGCCGGGACTGCGGGTTTAGAACACTGCGCCTATTGAGTTTGTTCGTGTGGCGAGACTTTATGGGTGTACACACAGGGACCTCAGTGATTCACTGGTTTCATGGGAGATCCCAGGTCCCTCATTAGGTGGTGTGTGAGCTTGTCATGCCTGCATCCTACTCAGGCACAGCCTCTAGCCATCCACCCACCGACAGTGCGCTCCTCCTTCATGCAGGCCTAGACTCGGTTTAGTCCCCGGGCAGCCCCCAGCATTGAGTACATAAAGGATGCGGGATTCCTGACCTGTGACAGCTTAGACTGCAAGGCTAGATTGTGTTGTGGGGCTTTAGAAGGCCCCTACTCACCAGGCATGCTATATTGGGAGCACCTACTTCAGCAGCAAAGTCCACAAGCTCTTGCACCAGTGGCGTGAGATTTTCGGCCAGCCTCTCTTCTGCCTCAAGGGTACCCACCAAGGGACATCAGCCCACACCAGCCCGCAGGTCCCGTCCTCTCAAAGGTGTAGCTTGCCCACCCTACGCAGTCAGGCCTGGGCTCGAGACAGTCCTGGTGCCCTGGGGGGTGTCCGCTCACTGCAGCCAATTTGGGCGTGGGCCCGCATCCCCATGTCCACTCCCGGGGTACCCCTGACATTACAACACACCCTTGGGGGCGATCAACTGTTGCGCAGGCTACTGCCCTGCACGCCTGTGTTGTGCGGCCATCCACCGCTTCCCCTAAGTATCAGCTAGGCCTCCAACTGGAATGGTGCCGGTGCACACCAGGTCAGGCAGAGATGCGCCTCAGGACCTTCAGACTCTGGGCACTCCAGTCACCCACTGAACGTATCCCCTCTCTTGCCTGCTCACGGTAGGATGCTCTGGCTGTGAGAGGACCTGGGCTCAACACAGCCCCCAGGGCCCGCTCGAGATGCTGCGGCCAGGCCTCGGCGTGACAGGCGGGGCAAGTGCCGGAGGGAGCCGGTGTCATGCACTCCCCTCCCCCCGCTCCTTACCGCCTGGCCTGTGTTCGATTTCGGCCGCACTCCACTTTTGTTGCTCCGCGCCGCCTCTGCATGCACTCGTTCAGGCTTCCCACCCGCCGCCGTCTCTCCTTGGCCGCTGCAGTGTCACAGCTGTGCCGGGATTGCCAGTTCGAACGTGCTCGCTTCCCTGCTCGGCACTTCAAGATGGCCGCGAGTCACGCCATCCGCAGCAGCGGTATCAGGGGATTGTAGGGCCTAGGTCACTGCATTGCTCGTGGTTGACCGCTCACTCGGTGCATCTTGCTGCCCGCTACACTGTGAGCCCGCTCAGCAAGGGTGATGATGCCAGCAGCCGGATGATTTGGGGAGATAACAGGGGCCTGAGCGCGGAGCTGCTTCAGAGCACGTCCGCCATATTGGCTGGCAAGCCACGCCCCCACTCTTAATTAATTATTAACCAATTAACTCCTTGCCCTAGTACCCTACAAACCCGACAACCCCCTACAACACTATAAGTTACTATTAAAAATTACATAAAATGTTTTCAAATCATTTAAAATTACAGGCTATATTTTAAAAATAATTAATAACATTTATATATAAACAATGGTAACACAATTAATATAGCACATTAAAATAATTTTAAAAAGCAATATTTTTATCACTATATTAGTGAAAACAATATTAAAAACATTGATATTGGGGGCGTGGCTTACCGCACACTGAAGATGCCCACGTTTTCCTGAAAGCTCTGGAGAGCGGCGCGGATGTCGGCGATGCGGCGGCAGCCTCCTTGCTTTGTTTTTCGCTGTGTGGCCCATTTCTGATGGATAATGCACAGCGGTTGCTTTTTACCTAATTTTAATTATGCGGGGAGGCTCATAAGAAGCCATCAAGGCATGCTGCTTCTCTTCCTCAGAGACTACAGACATTTTAGCTGAGAGAGGAGACAGCTTACTCCTCATAGGAAATGACTGGCAAATTCCTCTCTTAAAGGCATTCTGTATTCTTAAAGGCATTTTCTTCACCTGAGTTGCCTCTCCACTTAAAGGCATTTTTTTAAGGCTTTTTCTTCTTGTAAGAGATGTTTCCTCATTTTAATGGCATTCTACTCAATTTCAGAAGATTTTTTTCAGTTGCTGACACTACTGGAGCATTGCGCCAGCACGAAAAAGGTTTCTAACAGCTTTTTGTGGAAGTTTTGAGAGGAATTTCAGTCTTTATTCTGCGTCTCCTTTTACTGACATGCTTGTTTTGAGATTTCTAGCTGCTGCATCAGTTTTAGGAGTATCTGTGGTGGAGTAATAATTTCCTTACTCTGGCTGCGTTCCTACTCCCATTTTGCGTGACACCAATACATGGGCAGGTCAAAAACTCTTCACTCTATACTTCAGTCTCCAGTGGGTAAATCACAAAGGCGCTTGCCAGCACCAATTGTTTTCGTCGGATGGAGAATCTCACTTCAAATACAGGGTCCAATTTAGTCTCTTCCCATATCTCATCTGCAATTCCATCTCAAAGCCATGTCAGTAAGGCACAAGTTAAGAGGCTTAAAAAGGACCCACCTTCGGCTACAAAGCCTGTACCTGGGGCTTCTCTGGACCTTTTATTGGAAGAAATTAGAGCTCTGCACCCTTTTATGGAGGACACTAATGCTAAATTGCAAACTCTCAGTGATAGATGGTCACACATGGAGGAATGTTTGTCTTCGGAGGAGCAACAAATCACACACTTTAATGACACATCTCTTAAAGTGAACTCCCTACACCTCCAGGTTTCTTCTTTACAGAGACAGGTCAAATACCTTGAAAATCGTAATCGAAGGAATAAACTGCACATTTATTGCCTTCCCGAGGGCACAGGAGGGTCTGACTCTATCTCTTTCTTTAAATCTTTTTTGCTTCAGATCTTGCAATTACCAAAAAGTCAGCAACTTAACATCCAGAGAGATCATAGATTGGGTCTCCGTCCTACGACTGCTTCACCTCCTAAAAGACCTAGAGGTGTCATCCTGTACTTTCTGGAGTATACTGATTTAATGCAAGTTATATCTGCTGCTCGTCATCTTAAACGAATCTCCTGGGCAGGGCGTGCTTTATATTCTTCTCAGGACAATGCCAAGGCTACAGCAGATAGGATTTCTGAGTATGAGACCTGCCTTCGCTCCATAGGAGCCCAGTATACTTTCTTATCCCTGCTTTTTCAAAGTCACCCACAATAATAAAAAAAATGACCTATGAGAACCCATCTCGTTAGAGGGATTTCCTTACTTTTTGTGAAGCAGATGTCACGGATGATGTTCCCTCAACTTCTACAAAGTGACTGCCTTTTGCTGTTGAGTTTGCTTATTACTTTTGTCATTTCAGGATTATGGTATGTTATTCTTGTTGATGAGTTTTATTGTTCTAGTATAACACTTGAGGGTTTTGTTTTTTGACTTACCTTTATATATTGTTCACTCTTACCTTATAAGTGTTTTCTCTATGTTATGGTTGTCTTTGTTCCCCATTGCTTGTTGCACCACCCCTCCCGTGCCATGTCACCCCCTCTGGATCGCATGGGATTTCTTCTCTGAGTGGTCCCTCCCCTACCTTCATCAAGTTTTTGTTAGGTATGTTATCCTTTCTTGTTCTTTGTTTGCCCTGTTTATGCTGTATTAGTGTTCGATGTATTTTTCTTCTCTCTATGGGTTTCTTTTTCTTTTTTCTTTTTTCTTCTTCTTTCTTTCTCTGTTTTTCTTTCTTATTTTGGATCTTTCACCTTGTTGGCTTTGCTGTATTCTTTTTCAATTAATGTCTGATAATTTTCTCAATTTGTTTTTCTGCAATGGTGTTGACAATGGTTTCCTGGAATGTCAGGGGTCTGAATTCTCCAATTAAAAGATAATGTGTTCTTACTCCTCTGTCAAAACGTAACGCTCACATAGCTATTTTGCAGGAATCTCATCTTACGGATATTGAATCTATGAAATTGCCGAGGGGATGGGTAGGTGAAGTCTTCTTTTCGCCTGCTATGGGGAAAAAACACGGAGTTCTAATATTGTTTCATAAATCTTTAAAAGTTCAGTTGGTTTCTCAGGAAAAAGATGAGGAGGGGAGATGGCTATTACTTAAAGTGTATTTTGATCAGATTCCAATTGTTCTTTTCAACATATATGGGCCTAATGCACCTGCTTGTCAATTTTTGGGCCAGATGTATGACCTGCCAAATAGCGCCTCGCAAATTGCGTCGCATTTGCGAGGCGCTTTTTGGCATGTTCAACAGTGTGTTTAACACTGTTTGCGATTCCCAATGTGGTCGCAAATTGCGAGGCTTATGAATATTAATGAGCCTCTTGCAATTTGCGAGCCCATTGGGAATGACAGGCCCTCCCAGGGATGGTGGCCTGCGGGGCTCAGCAGACCACCCTGTCTGGGACTGCTGTTAAATAAAGCAGGTTTTTTTTTTTAAATGCAGTACGTTTTCCTTAAATGAAAACGGGATGCATTTAAAAAAAAAAAAAATGAAACATTTTCATTTCATTTTTTATATTGCATGCATTTGCAAAGGTGTAGGGGTCCTCTGAGGACCCCTGTGCATTTCAGAATGCATTACCACCTACTTAAAGTAGGTGGTAATTTGCGACTGTTTTGCGACCGCAATTGCGGTCGCAAAACATTGGTACAGTCAGGGCCGGACTGGGAACTGAAAGCAGCCCTGGCAAATTTTGCCAGACCAGCCCCCGTCCTGCGCGTAGCGAGCGAGCGCAGCGAGTG
The DNA here is from genome assembly GCA_963921515.1 of Calotriton arnoldi. Taxonomy (NCBI): domain Eukaryota; kingdom Metazoa; phylum Chordata; class Amphibia; order Caudata; family Salamandridae; genus Calotriton; species Calotriton arnoldi. Next base: position 931,125 of record CAWUFW010005661.1, read on the forward strand.
AGCCTGATGGCGTAGCGAGCGAGCGCAGCGAGCGTGCCCGACTGCTACTAGGGGGGGTTTGCGGGGGTTCTCCCCCCAAGAAAATTTTGGAAAACAACAGACCAAAATGGTGAATTTTACAGCACATTTTTCATTACATATTCAATTGTATCAACTTTCAAAGCACAGTAAATAGTAGATGATGACCTTAAAGAGCACCAGGTTTGCTTACTACGCTGTCTTCAATCAGTCCACCTGTCAAACTGTGCCTGAAGGCCTTTATCAATAAGAACACATTGTGACCCCATCAATTCAGATTCATAAGCTCCTACGTGCAGGGGATATTAATTATACCCTGAATGGTGTGTGCGTGTAGTCAATGCTGCTGGCCAGCACAGGCACTTCTAAAATATTTTATTGCAAAGCCACAGGCTAAACTTAGCCATCACCCCTCGAGGTCCTGGTCCTGGATTAGCATGTGCATGTTTCGAGTTCGGAGCAAGCGCCCCTCTTAAATACATGATGTATTTTGAGGCTAGATAAGTCACTGCCCGCAGGCGAAAGGTCTGCATACAAGTGGGGCTGATTCAGGCCTTCATCCTTAGAGATCAATGTGTGAGTTCTATCCGGTTTAATAATAACACATTTTTATAGCTTCACGCAGCCACACCTGGGTGTAATAGTGTAATAGTGGACGAGAGACTTACCTTCGGGCCCCAAGTAAATGCAGTGGCATCAAAAACAATGTTTGTTATGAGAATGCTTAGGAAAATATTGCCATTCTTGCCCCTGGAAAGTAGACAAACTGTGGTCACGGCTCTTGTGATGGCGAGACTGGACTATTGCAACAGTCTTTACCTAAATGCTCAGCAGAGATCCTTGAACAAGCTACAGGTGTTACAGAATGCAGCAGCTAGACTGCTCACAGGAACATCGAGATTCTCTTCGGTATCTAAAGACATTAAAAAATTGCATTGGCTCCCAGTAAGGAGTCGAGTACGCTTTAAAGCTTTATGTATGGTTTTTAAAGCACTCCAGGGCACAGGGGGGGAGTACTTAAAACGGCAACTCCAATGGTATACTCCGGAAAGAACATTACGATCAAAGGGGGCCAAGCTGGTCGTAGTGCCGCGTGTAAAAAAAGCCCAATGGGGTGGCAGAAGTTTCCTTCACTGTGCGGCAAAAGCTTGGAATGATTTGCCGTTTCATTTAAGAAACACCATGGATCTTCTGTCCTTCAGAAAGGGCTTAAAAACATGGCTCTTCTCACAATAATTCGGTTACAACATTCTTTATTCCGCCTACGGCCCTCAGAAGACTAAGCTAGCGCCAGGACACCTCCGGGTAATCGACGCGCTTTATAAGTGTCATTAACATTAACATAACATAACATAATATCATCCAAAACAATGAGCTAACAACAAGTGCTGATGGGCACTCTGCAAGCAAGGAAAAGTAGGAGTAAGTAGTAAAAAAAATCCATAATTGTGGAGCAGAGAGCTCCTCACAGCCCGGAGCCACTGCACCTGCTGCACCATTTATAGCTACGTCCCTGAATAAATGATCCTAATCAACATTGCATGTTCAGTTACATAGCCACGTTCAAGTACCTGTTTTGGGCGTAGCTAGGTCCGAAAGGCTGGGGGGTTGTAAGCTTCAGATTTTCCAACAATCACACAGTCATAATAATAAAATACATTAGATGACAAGCAGGGCGCAAGAAAGGGGCCTAAGGGGTAGTGGAAAGTGAGAGGAATGCGGATTGGTAGGCGAGTTAAGTGAGAGAAAACACAATATTTTGTTAAATAAGCAAAACATTTTATGACTTTCCAAACAGAGAGAGGGATCGAGTGTGTGTGTGCGTTTTAGTCTGTGTGTGTGAAAAAAATCCCAGGTGAAATCCGACAGACTCCTCACCATGCAATTCTGAAAGCACCTGTACCCAACTGTTCATCAAAAGAAAAAAAAACATGTATAAAGGGGTGTAAGGCCCCAAACACCCCTTTGAAGCTACGCCCCTGTTTCCCCCTCTTCTGTAAGTGCCTCTGGCTCCCTACTCTGGCACTGCTGTGACCCCCACCACCCTCTCCCTTCCACTCCCCCATGAGGCCAGCACTGACCTGTGGCTGCAGGGATGCTGCGCGAGCTCCCCCCGTTCTCCTCCTGAAGCTCCTGCTCGGCTGGGATCCCAGGGTGATGGCTCTTGGCTCAGAGAGAGTCATAGCCGGCTAAGTTAGATACATGGAGGAGGATCGGGCCGGGGTCCGGGATACCTAACCCGCTCCGAGGGCGAGGAGTCGTCAATCAGAGCCTGGCCTAGACTAGAGCCAGAGGCCAGCCCAGCCACCACCTCGCTCCCTGCTTCGCACGCACCAGGCACGCACAAGTGGTGACACACACAGTCTGACACAGCAACAAACAAAAGCTGCGTAACCGGGCCGGGGCCTACGCCCTTGCCCCTTCCTTAGGCCCCTTTTGCCTTTGATTCTGGCCCCGGCCCGGTTGCGAACTTAGTTGCGACGCCCCCAGGCCCAGACAGTGCCACTGCCACCACCACCCATAAATCAGATCTGGCCACGGGCGGCCAGGAACAAATAGCAGCACTCACCTGCGGGCGGCCGGCAGACAGGGGGAATTAGGGGTCGGGTGCCGCTCTCTTTCCCTGTCCCCCTCTGGCCTCTGAATGCCTGCCTGCCTGCCTCGACCTCGCCTCAGAGTCACGCGCCCAATGCGCATGAGCACTGCATCATTACCAGGCAGAGGCAGCAGACCCCACCCTAAAAAAACAGCGGCGCGCAGACGCGGAGGCGGTGACATCTGCGCGCTGCGCCCGTCTAAAACATCATCCGGTGATTCCGGTCAGGTGACACTCAGGTCAGGTGGTGTATGTGTGTTTAATAAATTAGTAGGCGGCGGCCTCGGCCTGCCGCCTGATCTGCCTGTGCTGCGGCTGTCTTAAATTAAACCGATTTGAAATCGGCGGACACACGTCGGAGCACCGTTGTGCTCACCACCAGACACTGCAGACAGGCGGCCTGATTGTGCTTAATGTAAGCACTGTGTTCTGTTGTTAGGGCCGATTTGGACCGACCGTGACTCACGGTCGGTCCAAATCGGCCCCAACAACAGAACCGGCCCCCTGTCACTAAACCGGCCCCCACCCCATCCAGCCTACCGGGGATTGCCCGGTGCCCGGAATGACCAGTCCGGCCCTGGGTACATTGCTTTGCGGTCACTATTAGGAAGGGAACGCCCCTTCCTAATAGCGAGTCGCAAAACAATAATTTGCGAGTCGCAATTTATTTGCGACTCGCAAAATACTGTTTGTACATGGGCCCATGCTTTTTAGAATGCGCAAACGGGTCTAAGACCCGTTTGCGCACGCTAAAAAGCGTCGTACATCTGGCCCTTGGTCTCTAATTTCACAGAAGCTTTTGCAGTATCCTGATGACAATCTTGTTCTAGCTGGTGATTGCAACTTACCTGTTGATCCTTTTCTGGATAGACACTCCTCATCTCATTTCCTTCCAAACAAGACACAAAAAACTTTCATACAAGCTTTTCAAAGACGCAGTCTTAATGATGCCTGGCGATTATGCAATCCCACTTTAAGGGAGTATACATTTTTTTCCCCAGTGCATCATACACAATCACGAACTGACTAGGTTTTTGTTTCACACCACCTAACTCAGTCCTTACATTCAGCAGGTATTGGTTCCATTTTGATCTCTGATCACGCCCCGGTATCTGTACATTTAGACATCCTTCCCAAATCTACTCTTCCTTCGAGATGGAGATTTAATAATTCACTATTATGGAACTCCTCCTTCACCTCTCTCTTCTTTTACTGCTTTTGTCCAAGATTTTTTCCTCTTTAATCAGACGGAAGATGTCCCTTTCATACTGTATGGGATACATTTAATGCCTCAGCTCGAGACTTTATAAATAATTTTGTTTCTAAAAAGAGATGACTATCTCAATCACAGTCTAAATTAATTCTTAATGAAATTAAACTTTAAGAGCATTCTTACTATACATCCAATTCTCAACAATCTCTAAATCAACTAATTAATGCCAAACACCATTTTAATAAAGTATCTACTGATAACGCTGCCTCTTACCTGCTCAAATCTAGTATTATGGAAAAAGAACAATTGATGGACAGAATGCAGAACAATGTCATACATTCACCCCAGTACAGAGATCTGGGCCTAAATCCATCGTTTTTTTGCTCACCTTGCCATTCCAGTTTGAACCCAGCCATATGCAAATCAGTCTTCACCCTGTGCCCAATGGGAACAGTCCAGCCCGAACTGCCAGGCCAGGTCCTCCCTGGACTGGAACCAAGCATCCTAGGACTGGTTTCGGGGTTTCACCCCTCATCAGCCAGGATAGCTTGACTCCAGTGGCAAGGAGAGCACAGGACCCACGTCTGGGCATACCTGTCCCACTCGGGGTGACAAATGCAAAAAGAACAATTGATGGACAGAATGCAGAACAATGTCATACATTCACCCCAGTACAGAGATCTGGGCCTAAATCCATCGTTTTTTTGCTAACCATGCCATTCCAGTTTGAACCCAGCCATATGCAAATCAGTCTTGACCCTGTGCCCAATGGGAACAGTCCAGCCCGAACTGCCAGGCCAGGTCCTCCCTGGACTGGAAACAAGCATCATGGGACCGGTTTCGGGGTTTCACCCCTCATCAGCCAGGATAGCTTGACTCCAGTGTGACTCCAGTGGCATGGAGAGCACGGGACCCACGTCTGGGCATACCCGTCCCACTCGGGGTGACAAATGCAAAAAGAACAATTGATGGACAGAATGCAGAATAATGTCATACATTCACCCCAGTACAGAGATCTGGGCCTAAATCCATAGTTTTTTTGCTCACCATGCCATTCCAGTTTGAACCCAGCCATATGCAAATCAGTCTTGACCCTGTGCCCAATGGGAACAGTCCAGCCCGAACTGCCAGGCCAGGTCCTCCCTGGACTGTAACCAAGCATCCTAGGACCAGTTTCTGGGTTTCACCCCTCATCAGCCAGGATAGCTTGACCCCAGTGGCATGGAGAGCACGGGACCCACGTCTGGGCATACCCGTCCCACTCGGGGTGACAAATGCAAAAAGAACAATTGATGGACAGAATGCAGAACAATGTCATACATTCACCCCATTACAGAGATCTGGGCCTAAATCCATCGTTTTTTGCTCACCATGCCATTCCAGTTTGAACCCAGCCATATGCAAATCAGTCTTGACCCTGTGCCCAATGGGAACAGTCCAGCCCGAACTGCCAGGCCAGGTCCTCCCTGGACTGGAACCAAGCATCCTAGGACTGGTTTTGGGGTTTCACCCCTCATCAGCCAGGATAGCTTGACTCCAGTGACATGGAGAGCACGGAACCCACGTCTGGGAATACCCGTCCCACTCGGGGTGACAAATGCAAAAAGAACAATTGATGGACAGAATGCAGAACAATGTCATACATTCACCCCAGTACAGAGATCTGGGACTAAATTCATCGTTTTTTGCTCACCATGCCATTCCAGTTTGAACCCAGCCATATGCAAATCAGTCTTGACCCTGTGCCCAATGGGAATAGTCCAGCCCGAACTGCCAGGCCAGGTCCTCCCTGGACTGTAACCAACCATCCTAGGACTGGTATCGGGGTTTCACCCCTCATCAGCCAGGATAGCTTGACTCCAGTGGCATGGCGAGCACGGGACCCACGTCTGGGCATACCCGTCCCACTCGGGGTGACAAATGCAAAAAGAACAATTGATGGACAGAATGCAGAATAATGTCATACATTCACCCCAGTACAGAGATCTGGACCTAAATCCATTGTTGTTTTGCTCACCATGCCATTATAGTTTGAACCCAGCCATATGCAAATCAGTCTTGACCCTGTGCCCAATGGGAACAGTCCAGCCCGAACTGCCAGGCCAGGTCCTCCCTGGACTGTAACCAAGCATCCTAGGACCAGTTTCTGGGTTTCACCCCTCATCAGCCAGGATAGCTTGACCCCAGTGGCATGGAGAGCACGGGACCCACGTCTGGGCATACCCGTCCCACTCGGGGTGACAAATGCAAAAGAACAATTGATGGACAGAATGCAGAACAATGTCATACATTCACCCCATTACAGAGATCTGGGCCTAAATCCATCGTTTTTTTGCTCACCATGCCATTCCAGTTTGAACCCAGCCATATGCAAATCAGTCTTGACCCTGTGCCCAATGGGAACAGTCCAGCCCGAACTGCCAGGCCAGGTCCTCCCTGGACTGGAACCAAGCATCCTAGGACTGGTTTTGGGGTTTCACCCCTCATCAGCCAGGATAGCTTGACTCCAGTGACATGGAGAGCACGGCACCCACGTCTGGGAATACCCGTCCCACTCGGGGTGACAAATGCAAAAAGAACAATTGATGGACAGAATGCAGAACAATGTCATACATTCACCCCAGTACAGAGATCTGGGACTAAATTCATAGTTTTTTGCTCACCATGCCATTCCAGTTTGAACCCAGCCATATGCAAATCAGTCTTGACCCTGTGCCCAATGGGAATAGTCCAGCCCGAACTGCCAGGCCAGGTCCTCCCTGGACTGTAACCAACCATCCTAGGACTGGTATCGGGGTTTCACCCCTCATCAGCCAGGATAGCTTGACTCCAGTGGCATGGCGAGCACGGGACCCACGTCTGGGCATACCCGTCCCACTCGGGGTGACAAATACAAAAAGAACAATTGATGGACAGAATGCAGAACAATGTCATACATTCACCCCAGTACAGAGATCTGGGCCTAAATCCATCGTTTTTTTGCTCACCATGCCATTCCAGTTTGAACCCAGCCATATCCAAATCAGTCTTGACCCTGTGCCCAATGGGAACAGTGCAGCCCGAACTGCCAGGCCAGGTCCTCCCTGGACTGGAACTAAACATCCTAGGACCGGTGTTGGGGTTTCACCCCTCATCAGCCAGGATAGCTTGACTACAGTGGCATGGAGAGCACGGGACCCACGTCTTGGCATACCCGTCCCACTCGGGGTGACAAATGCAAAAAGAACAATTGATGGACAGAATGCAGAAGAATGTCATACATTCACCCCAGTACAGAGATCTGGGCCTAAATCCATCGTTTTTTTGCTCACCATGCCATTCCAGTTTGAACCCAGCCATATCCAAATCAGTCTTGACCCTGTGCCCAATGGGAACAGTGCAGCCCGAACTGCCAGGCCAGGTCCTCCCTGGACTGGAACTAAGCATCCTAGGACCGGTGTTGGGGTTTCACCCCTCATCAGCCAGGATAGCTTGACTACAGTGGCATGGAGAGCACGGGACCCACGTCTTGGCATACCCGTCCCACTCGGGGTGACAAATGCAAAAAGAACAATTGATGGACAGAATGCAGAACAATGTCATACATTCACCCCAGTACAGAGATCTGGGCCTAAATCCATTGTTTTTTTGCTCACCATGCCATTCCAGTTTGAATCCAGCCATATGCGAATCAGTCTTGACTCTGTGCCCAATGGGAACAGTCCAGCCTGAACTGCCAGGCCAGGTCCTCCCTGGACTGGAACCAAGCAACCTAGGACCGGTTTCACCCCTCATCAGCCAGGATAGCTTGACTCCAGTGGCATGGAGAGCATGGAGGCCAAAATAAATCTGGAAAATTGCCAGCTAATTATCTTAAAATTAAACAAAACAAATTATTCATTTAATAAATTATTGATGATACTGGTTCTTCGCACTACAAAGACCAGGATATTCGAGCTCAATTCCAACAATTTTACACAAATCTTTACACGCTGGATTGTCTACCCACAATTCCTGCAATTTTAAGTTATTTATCCTCTATTTCTAAGTCGGCTTCTTCTCAAGCTGATTTTCTGTCCCTGGAGGCGGACATTACTCAAACAGAACTTTAGCTTGCATTGCTTACCCTTAAAAAAGACAAGGCCCTCAGGCCGGACGGTTTTACAGCTGAATTTTATACACACTTTTCCAAATTGCTTCTTCCCAAACTTTGCTTGTTAATTCATTCTTTTATTAATTCAGCTCCCTCTACTGGTTTGTTCCCAGATGCCTTCATCTGTCTAATTCTGAAAGTAGGTAAGGATCCACAAAAACGACCGACCCATTTGTTTAGTTAACTTGGATTATAAAATGTTCTCTAAAGCATTAGCTTTTTGACTAAAACTACTTCTTCCTGATCTCTTGGGAAAAGAAAAATCCGGGCTTTGCTAAGGGCAGATATCTTTTGGATAGTACTCATTTGTTTTTCGATATTATTTCTAGGTCTGAAAGTTTGCCTGATTCTTTAGCGACTATTGCCTTAGATGCCGAAAAGGCTTTCGATCATGTTACTTGGTCTTATCTATTTCAAACATTAACCTGATTTGGTTTTGGACCTAAATTCATGGCTTTTATTCCTCTCCTCTACACTTCCCCTAAGGCAGCCATTTGTGTTAATGGTTTGGCGTCTTCCTATTTTATCCTCCACAGAGGGGTTCGCAAGGGCCGTCCCCTGTCCCCCTTTTTATTAACTTAGCATTAGAACCATTTCCATCTCAGATTCGTCAGAATGCTAATATTCATGGTTTCATCCATGATTCACAACAGGTTAAATTGGCTGCGTATGCTGATGACATTTTACTATTCATGTCTAAATCTCATTCTTCACTCCCTGCTTTCACGTCAGATGTTGCTTCTTATTCATCTGTTTTGGGTTATAAGCTGAATACCGACAAAAGCGAAATTTTGCCCCTTAATAAAGTCACTTTTAGTCCTGATTTTTCTTCTTCCCATTTTACATGGCAATCTAAACAACTTAAGATTCTTGGTATCCAATTGTCTCCCTCCTTCACCTCTTCTATTTCTATTAATATGGGCACTTGCATTTAAACAATATCTTCTATAATTAGTAAATGGCATCCTCTTTACCTGACTTGGTGGGGTTGTCTTGACACCATTAAGATGATGCTGGTTCCTAATATTCTTTTTACTCTTTCTAATATTCCCTTACATGGCCCTCTTAAGCATTACAAGATACTAAATGAAATACTATCTGCATTCTTTTGGAATAATAAAAAGCCTCGTATGTCTTTAGTTAAGCTAAAGCGGCCTAAAGTCGAGGGTCGAGTACACTTTCCTGATTTCCCCAAATATCATAAGCCTTTCCTTTGACAACAGTCTTCTCATTGGATTGCATTCTCCTCGCTATACACTCTGTTAAGGTTGATTTGGAACGAGCTTTTGTATTTCCTTATTCTTTTTCAGAATTCCTGACGTTCATGCAAAAACCTAGAAAAATTTCTACTCTTGTTATTAATAGTACCTGCAAATTATTATCGTCTGTAACTTCTTATTCTCCCATGGATCTGCACTTATTTGTTAATTCTACTAGATGGAAAAACCAATTTATTCAGATGAAGAAACATCCTATTTGCTTGCATCCCTGGAGAACTTAAAGGCTGATTTGAGTTCATCAATTATTTGATCGGGATTCATTCCTTACTTTTCCTCAAGTTCAGTATCTCTTTAGCCTTCAGTCTAGTTTCCATGCCAAATTTCTTCTTTTACAGGAGGCTATAGTTCAAGCATATAATGATTTCAAATCTATTCCATCTCCTGGTACTTCATCACCTGCACAATTGGCTGCTAATTTACCTACGTGTCCTAAGGCTTCCATTATTTATTCCCATTTACTTGAGGCTCCCACTTTTAGATCCAAGTCTAAGACTGAACTTACATGGGAGGAAGATCTCTAAATAACTTTACCTACACCCTCCTGGAAACGAATTTGGATACAAATTTGAAAGTCCTCCCATGCAACCAGCACTACACAAACACTTTTTGCATTTACAACAGACCTTTTATGACACCAGACACCTTTCATAGGATTAATCAAGATATTCCATACACTTGTTTGACTTGTTCTGCACCACAAGCTGACTTGAAACACTTACTTTTCACTTGTCCTCTCGTCTCTACATTCTGGTTACAAGTTTGGCGTAAAATTTATTTTATTTTACAGAGTACTATTCCTTTCTCTATCTCCAATATATATTTAGGAAGTGTATCCGAAGTTTGGGTCAATGCTTCATTTAACATGCAGATACTAGACCTGTTATTAGCACTTGTTTTTCAACAAATAACTCGTAATTAGAAAGATTTTACAAAATTATCTTTTAAAGCGTGGTGGGATGCAGTTTGTCACAATCACTGATTGGATACTGCATTTTTGCACACTTTATCCCTTGTTTTAAAACGAAGGGCCCTTTGGACACCTGTCACTCAGTTTCTTGATTATACTGCCATCACAATTTTTGCCCCCTCACCTCATCTCCAGGAAATTCTACAGCCTCCCTGACTTCCCTTTCATGGTTTTATGACTCATTTCTATCAAGTCTTCCCTTATACTTCCTCTTATATGTATAGTTAATAAATAATCAGACTGTAATTTTTTACACATTGTATGCCTCTTCCTTTGTCTTTGTCTTTTTCTTTTTCTGTATTTCTTGTTTGATTGCTTTGTATTATTCTATTATATGTCATTTCATGCTGAATAAATATATTTTTTAAACCTTTAAAAAACATTCATATTATTTAAAACAATATTACTTACCTCAAAAAATGATATTCTTGTCAACGATATTTGTGCTTCCCTATATTTGTGTTTCAAGATATTTAATTTTGGATATTTCTGTCTCCAATATTTTTAATTGGATATTGTGTCCAAACACCAGCAAAAACACTTTCAACCATGAGACAAGAAAGCAGTCAGCCTGGGAGACTAATGAGAGCGAAACATTGACAGGTAAAAGATCAGCCAGAAGGAGAGTTCCTAGTTGGAAGTATGCTTAACCAGAATGGGTATTTCTGGCTACAGTATCAGAGGATGACACAGATGAAGATGATTATTTCCCACTGAACAAGTGCCATGATTACTATGAGTATGAACAAGATCTAAAATCTGATATAACGGAAAAATCACCTTGAGGGTAAAATCGAAACTTTGAAATAATGTGCTTTGGCAAAAAACCAAGACAAGACAGGGGATTGCTGAATAAAGTATGGAAATAATGAAAGAGATTACATTCGGAGACAATCTTATTAGCAGATTCACTGGAACTGATTTTGATTTTAATGTTGCTCATTGACAAGAAGTGAGATTTAAAGTTGAAAGAAAATAAATATTTTGAGAAATTGAACTAGCTTTTTACTTTCATTTCAGCTTTGCTATAAGATAAGAAGATAAAGAAGAAGTTGACCTTTTCCCTTTTTCTTTTTTGGTCTCTAACATGACGATAGGATACAGCACTTGCTGTAATATGTTAGGGATGAGAGTAACTACAATATTAGTGATATAAGTTGGCCTGTTGGTGTACGTACTGACTCCTGTGGGAAATGTTTCAGAACATATAAAGAGTGATGCTGCAATTAGAAATAACCATAATGAATTAGGGCAAGAGATGCTAGTACATGAAAGCATTTAGTTAGTGGCTTTAGAGATGATGTGTATGCAGGAATGATCAGAGAATGTTTTGAGATTATGCAGGCTAATGACTGTTTTGTCAGTACTTTTCTTCCCAAGCCAGCTGGGGAAGGGACAACGTATGAACAACTAGAGCTTTCTCGTTTACTCTCTTGCAATGTGTTTATCGCTACCTTTATTTATGAGGAGTTTCTTTTCAAAACCTGACTGATTTTAATGTGACACTGGAAATGTTATTCATTAGTGAAAATGATAAAGTTAAAATATGGTAAATATGTAAAAGGGATCATACAAATCAGAGCTGAAACTAATATGGATGCTCTTTACTCATGTTTATTAAGTAAGGAAGAGCGTGATTTTATAATAAAATATAATGAAAGAGGTATAAAAGTGGTAAGAACTAAGAAATTCTGAAGAATATGAGACCGCTTTGGAAGAGATTAGAGAAGATGGAGAATTTAGGTTTTCAAATTTACAACCATAATCGAGAATGGAGCCAGAAAAAAAAGGTGGAATGTGTATGGTAAGGTGTAGTCCCATGGAAGGAGATAAGGTAGAAATTGTTGGTGAAAACACATGATAAAGCCTATGAGGTTAGTAGGGAGTTTCTAACAGGAAAGAACCTGTAATGAGAGGTATTCATTATGTTTGTGGGAAGACTGCTTATTTTAATCTGTGCCAAATAATTGGGTGGGTTTGTGTTGTTTAGCTCTAGTTTCTCCTAGATTTTATCAAATGGAAGAACTGAATGAATAGCATTACTTGAGAAGAATGAAGGGATGTTTTGGGCAAGTGGTTTTGGACATATTGGGGGCTATTATTCCGCCTATGGTAGTAGCCGTAAATGATGTAAAGATTAGACATTTGTCTAGAGTTGTGGATAAATGTGTGATGCATACAGCAGGGTTTGACAAGGGACCGGGAATAAAGGCAGCGTCAGACTGTAGCATTGTATGAACATGCATCGTTTATTCTTCTTTAAGACCTCAACCACCTTGCTTCTCATCTCCTAGAGTCCGCCTCTTCAACTGTCATCCCCACTGCTTGAGATCACTATGAGCTCACTAAATTCTAAGACCTCTCTACATTCTATTACATACCACATAGCTTCCTGCTTACAACAAAACCCTATTAAACAATCTTATATAGACTTCCTGTTATCTCACTTAAGTAAGACATTAAAAAAATGTACAGAATAAGATACTAAACATTTGTTTAAACATAACATTAAAAAGATGCATACAAAAAATGTGTTAAAGCTTCACATGCAATGTTTTATGTCACCACACTAACCACCAATTCTTTCAAATAATTGGTGATTTTTATCTTTTCCACCTACTCCAATTGAGTTCTTCACTTCTCCCTTTTTAGATTAAGCTTGTGGGTTTCCTGTTTCATCTGAACTTATTTTCCCTTTATATGGAACCACTCTGTTTAAGTTCCATATACGTGAGTCTTCTGTTTTCAGAGCATTGGTAAATAGTTTAAGGACTCTTGAAGGTTTAGAAAGTTTCACATTTCTTTCTTTTCCACATGTTTTCCTGATCATTACCCAATCACCCACTTTTACTACTGTTTCCTTCACTGATTTTCTTTTGTCAAAGTTTTCCTTACGCATCACCACTCTCTTTTCCTTACCTTTTCCAATCATCATTTTTTCCAAATTCATCTAAATCCTTTATTAAATCATTTACCCAACCTAGAATCACTTGTGTATTGGATCGTCTACTACGAAACAATTCAAAAGGAGTTTTCCCCATGGTGGAATGTGGTGTAAACCTATACACTTCCACCTTTTTATCAACTTCATCCTACCACTTTAGGCCATTGTCTTTGGCTATGTGTATGGTCTCCTTTAAAACACTGTTAAAACTTTCCACCATCCAATTTGTCTCAGAATGATAGAGTGCACATTTCTTATGTTTTATGCCATTCTCCTGCAGAAAATACTCAATTTCTTGGAACACTAATTGTACCCCATTATCAGTCAATAGAATATGTGGCAAACCTTCCCTTCCAAAAATCTGTTTCAAGAATCTTATCACATGTTTAGTTTCAATACCTTGAGTAACACATATTTCCGGCCAACGAGAATACATATCAATAGCCACTATTAAATAGCTTTCATTGCCTTCGCTATGTATTGGACCTAATATGTCCAGTGCAACTTCTTGCATTGGAGATGTAGGGCGTTCTCTTATAATCATCGGTTGAATTCCAGATTTTACAGACTTTTCACTGAGGGCACATTCCAAACACTCCCTTATTGTTCTTTCCACCTGAACATCCATTCCTGGCCACAAGTATGCCATCCTGAGTCTCTCATTGGATTGAGACATGCCCTGGTGTCCATCATGCGCAAGGTTAATCAACTCAGCTCTAAGCGATTGTGGAGGAACTAATCCAGTGCCTCTAAACAGCAACCCCTGATTTTCTGCTAATTCATCTCTAACAGACCAAAATCCTTTGATTTTCTCATCACCTTTGTTTTTTGCAGTCCATCCTTTTTTCTTAAATGACAACACTTTCTGTATAATTTCATCATATTGTAACTCAGTGTGCCACCTTTCTTCTAAAATTACTGTTGTATCCACACCACAAACCATTTAATCATCAAATTCATCATCTTCTTCAAATTTCTCATAATCTTGTTCCTGATCTGTTGTCACTAACTTGGACAAAGAATCTGCTATCGTATTCTCGACTCCACAAATGTACTTTATTGTAAAATCATATTCCTGAAGTGCGACCACCCATTTTGTGATCCTACTCGAGACAGCATCTGTTCCCTTTTTCTTAAAAACCTCACAAAGAGGTTTATGATCCGTTCTAACGTCAAATTTTCCTCCCCACAGACATTTTTTAAGTTTTCTTTTTGCCCAATATACTGCCAAAGTCTCTCTATCTATCACTGAATACCTGGCTTCAGTTTCTTTTAAACTTCTTGACAAAAACAAAATTGTTCTTTGAGTTTTCTCTTTACCTTGTTGTAAGACAGCATCCAGGCCTTTTATGCTGGCATCAGCAGTAAGTATTGACTTTTCTTTGGGATTAAAACTTTTTAACTTAGGGGCACAACTAAGTTCTCCTTTTATTTCCTTAAATTAATTTTCACACAAATCATCCGATAAAAAATCCACCCCTTTCCTCAGAAGTTTTCTCATGCTAGTACACATTTCTGCAAACCCTTTGACAAATTTACTATATTATTCAGTCATGCCTTAAAATTTCATTAGTTCTTCTTTGTTGCAAGGCAAGTTCAATTTTTGTATAGAATGTATCAATTCCTCTTTTGGAATGATGGCATCCCCAGTGATGGTATGTCCAAGATAATCAATTGAATTTCTTCTAAACTTACACTTTTCCAACTTTACTGTTAAATTACTTTCCTCAATTCTTCCTAACACTTGTCTCACCCTGAAATCATGTTCTCCAACATCTTTTCCAAACATTGAAATCATGTTCTCCAACATCTTTTCCAAACACCAGAATATCATCCTGGTAAATTTTTATACCTTTAATACATCTCAATACCTTTCCAGAGCACTCTGAAAAACAGAGGCTGCTGAAACCAGGCCAAATGGTAATCTCACATACCTAAAGGTGCCAAAAAGAGTAATGAAAGCTGTTAGATCCCTGGACTCCTTATCTAACTCGATCTGATGGTACGCCGAGGTTAGATCTACAGTTGAAAATATTTCAGCCCCTTCAAGTAATAACAACATGTCCGTAATATTTGGAAGAGGAAATCTGTCTATCACTACATTCCTATTCAATTCTCGAAGGTCCACACACAGACGAAGACTTCCATTAGATTTCTTGGCCACCACTATTGGTGCTAACCACTCAGTGCCTTCAACTTCCTCAATAATTCCTTCTGTTTTAAGTCTCTCTAATTCTAGTCTCACATCTTCTCTGATAGCTATCGGTATGTTATGCAGCTTACCACTTACTGGTTTAGCTTGTGGCAACAAACACATTTTATGCATGTAACCTCTCAAACCTCCTGGTTTATTTTGAAAAACCTTGTGAAATTTTCCTTGTACATCTTGAAGAAAAGTCTCATCCTCAAATTGCACTCCCTGAATCATATTGTTTTCTTTAAGTATAATTGGAGGGACACT
The DNA here is from genome assembly GCA_963921515.1 of Calotriton arnoldi. Lineage (NCBI taxonomy): Eukaryota > Metazoa > Chordata > Amphibia > Caudata > Salamandridae > Calotriton > Calotriton arnoldi. The sequence continues at coordinate 946,736 of CAWUFW010005661.1, forward strand.
ATTCAGGTCAAGCATGATACCAAGATCACGTTGGTGAAACCAACTTAATATACTGTCTCCTTTTTAGATACATACATTTTTGCATTAATATTCCTTTTCCCATATTGTATCATACCTTCAAAATATCCATGCATATCGATAGGCTTACCCCCATATGCATATGGTCTAATATCTGGACTGCAAAACGTAACACTCTTCTTGAGTTTAGATTCAAAAACACTTTGTGAAATTATGGTAATCTTTGCTCCTGAATCAAACAACATTGTAGTATTTTCTCCATTTACCTTAATCTCATCAATAGGCATGTTACTTTTTCCTTTGCCCACCTGAAGCACAATTTGACCACATTCATAATCAATGTCATCATCACTTTCACTGTCAACCTTCCCTTCCAGGCATCTGTTCACGTTCACTGTTCACATGCAGTAGGATGGTTGAGCGCAAAGAGCAGCTGTGACAATGCCCGTGCCGGCTCAAAGAAAATTAACTGTTGAAGGCCCACAGTTAAAGTTCCATTTTAAATTGCCAGACGTACTGAGTATTTAAGTGAATTGAGGCACATTATGAGGCACTGTAATGTATTGAGGCAAATGTATTGAGGCAAATTAATGTGGCACTGATCTTTAACCTTCCGTTTCAGGTCAATTTGAAGTACTTATCAAGTGCAGGCTTAATTCATATAGAAGCCTTCTGCAAGTATGCTTTCACCTCGTAATTGTTCTTAACAAAACAATTAACGTCTCCTTCAGAAACAGCTCGTCAATACCGTACTAGCGTTGAGACAGCGTTGTTGAGGTATCTTCTTCTAACATTGCACTGGGGTCCCCCATCCAGTCGCCAGTGTGTTGAGGGACCGAGAATAAAGGCAGCGTCAGACTGTAGCATTGCATGAACATGATTAGTTTATTCTTCTTTAAGACCTCAACCACCCTGCTTCTCATCTCCTAGAGTCCGCCTCTCCAACTGTCAGCCCACTGCTTGAGATCACTATGGCCTCACTACATTCTAAGACCTCACTACTTTCTATAACATACCACACAGGGTCTTTTAAATTGATGAATGTAGAGGTGTTGGCAATTAGAGCAATGGTTTTGCAGAACCGTTTCGCATTAGAAATTATTTTGATGAAAGAGGGCAGAGTCTGTAAGGTAGTTGGGGCAAAGAAATATTGTGCTTATGTCTCTGATTATAGTGGAATGATTGACTCATTACTAACATAACTAATTTGACACATGACATTAGGTCATTGGAAGAGCTAGGTGTCTGGGAAACTGTTGGGTCCTGTATAAATAGGATAGAGAGTGGTTTGGGGAAAATAGGTGAATGGTTAAGTAGGGTTGGTGATTGGGCTCTGTAAGCTGTTCTAACACTAATAATCATAATGTTGATTTGTGTAATTTCTTTGTTGCTCCTATTAAAACGAATAAAGCATACAGTGATTATAAGAAAGGAGAGAAATTAAGTTATATACAGTCCCAGAAAAGGAGAAAGTCAGACGACTGTTTCAAGCTGAATGATTATCTGGATCGAACGTTCCATCAGAGGGAACGAATGGAAAGGATGTTCTGAAAACTAAAAAACTGAAGACTTTAAAGACTAATACTTAATTAATAAAGTTATTCATGTTTTTTTAATGATTACTAAAATAATCAAAGGAAGGAACTGTTGTAGCATTTTACTGTGCAAATACTGTGTGAATTTTTTGTTGTTGGTGCATTTGTGTTTTTAATGATGCATAGAGTCGTAACCAATGAGCTATTGTAGTTGCACCTGAAACAAGTTACCAAGTTCACTTAGAAGTGTAAATAATAATATGAAGAGTTATGCCACATATTCCTGTAATCCACCATCATTTCTGGTAGTCTTTTCAATTTGCTTCTGCTCTTTCCCTCTCCCAACCAGTGTACAACTGTAAGGCCGTCTCTCACTGTTTTTGCGGAGAATAAAGTGAATGATATAAATGTATTAGCAATATATAACATTGTTAGATAATGTCTATTGTGATTGAAGCTTCCATCGTGTACCTGAGGTATCATTTTTAAGAATTTCTGCTTGAAGTTCCACTGAAGATGTGTTGCTGCCTATTCTATGTGCCATTGTTAAAGAAATGTTTCATTTGTGTTGTACATCTTCATAGTGCGGTTGTTGAGGAAGTAAGTAGAAGATTTACCTAACCTTAATAATGGGTTAGTGCTGAATAATTGCATTGTTTTCATAATTGCGTTGTTGTTTTTGATTTGCCAAATGCAAACCTAAGCATGATCTTACCAGGCTGAATTTGCAGAATCTATTAATAAATAGCTTGTGTGATTTGTCAACAAAATCTTTGGGATTCTGTTTTTTTGTGGGATTCTTTTACTATTTTGCTCATATGTGAGATGCCATGCTCCTCTTTGCAGTCAGTGCTTTTTATAAGTTTGAAATTTAGGGGCATAAGTACAAGACCCTATCGCCATCACAACGTCACTTTTTACGACGTTGTGGTGGCGATAGGGGCATTGCCTTATTTACAAGGTAGCTTTAAGCCACTTAATGTGGCTTAATGCTGCCTTGTAAATAAGGCCCCCTTTCACGCAATGCTTAGCGTGTCACAGAGGAGGAAGACCATAATTGCAAATGGTCTGCACAGAGTGGCACATAGATAGGTCAGTCAGGCAAGAGGTGTCCAATCTAAGCACCAGGGACCAACATCGAATTTTACAGGGACCCATCATAGCACGTCCATACGCGAAGGTCGCTATGCCTTCAGAGGGCAAGTATAGAATGTGGAAATAAGCTAGTATATGACCACAAGATTTGCTGGGCGGAAGTGGGTTATTATGACAGCCATGGACGCAGTGCACCCAAGCCAGAGGCAACTGGACGGTTCTTGCCCCTTAAATGTCCGAACGTGCAACAGCGGCAAAAGAGATTGCTCCATAATAGAACCAATATTGGCAAATCACCCTCTTGATCCAACCCGAAGGTGGTCTACAGTGCATTCAGAGATATAAACTTGAAGTAAGGACAGGATCAGTGGTTTCAAGTGGGTTAATAGAACACAAAAAAAAAAGAACAAGTCAGATGACTAGGCCACCTTGCCACCCAAGCAGACAAAATAGACCTAATGCAATACTACGCCGTAAGATGGCATCAATCGAACGGCATGAGCGCAATAAAAAGGCGATGAGAGTCTAGGCGGCAAGACCACGGCTCAACTAAGGGTAATAAGGTGTGCAAAGGAACTCCAACTGACATGGTATAGGTACAGAGTGGCAACTATACCATAAGTGGGCAAACAGTAACATATACGACTCAAGGATGGCAGCACTTCAGAAACCCAAAGCGTTAGCCATCAATAGGCAGAGATTTAAAAAAAAAAAAATAGACAGGTGGTAGAGGAGAATGCAAACTATGATGGAAGGGCTGATATTACCAAAGGGGCAAAGGCCAGCCTCATCAGTACCTACCTATTTGACAGTCCGTTAACGGTGACAAAGAAGCCTAGAGCTACAGGTGGGGGACTCAGGGTCACAGTAAGCCACCCTTGGAGGGTCTTATGGGTGATCTTTATGCAAAATACAATGTGTTTTTGTTATAAGTTAGGATCCCTATAACGATATGTGAGATAACAGTGGGCTAGGGGTGGGAATGCTAGGTGGATGGCCACGTCCCCTGCAGGGGGACACTAGAGGGGACAGCCCCTTAGCATTTCCCCACTGCCCTGTAGGGGCTAGTATTTTTTCCTTGGCCACCTGGCCGGAAGGGGACTATCGCACGGGCAGATCTCGCCTCCCCAGGGACTACGTACTTCCGGGAGGCTGAGGGCTATGTAAGGGGCTGCTCACCTGGGCAATCCCTCTTTTTTCCGGACAGCAGCAGAATAATGTTCCACCCACCCACCCAGCAAGGGAACGGAACAAAACAGTACTCAAGAACTGCCGAACAGCGTCGCAAGCAGAGTTACAGGGTGATCTTTATGCAAAAAAGGCGAGCAATACCCCATCAGAGGGCGATGGGGCCGCCAATATAAAATGAGATCCTCAGGCCATAGGGGGCCATGAGAAGAACGCGACGGCGACCCCTTCATCCCGTAAGGGACAGTTGGTATCCTGACAGCTGGGGGTTGGCCTTACTTCGCTCCGTGGTGGCATGGGTGCAGCAAACACTTAAAAAAGCATTGGGCCTCAGCCCCAATACGTAAGATACAGCACTGGTTAAAGAATGAGGTGGCAACGTAATGCCCGGTGGCTGGAGATTGTTTCAGGAGGGGTGTCAGCGGTTAGTCCTTCACAGCGCTGCACTCTGATGATCACCCGTAAGATAACCCTACCTGTGTATATGCAAAACAAGAATGAAAATAAACTTGCGACAGTTTTCCCACAAGAAAAGATGTTGGTGTGTTTTGTTACGTATAATGCAACTGTATAACTGTGTTTTTGTTATAAGTTAGGATCCCTATAACGATATGTAAGATAACAGTGGGCTAGGGGTGGGAATGCTACGGGGCTTGGGTATGTCAGGAGGAGTCTGAAATTGGCAGCCCAGTTATGGCACCCTCTAGGGTGGCTGGGCTTACATTTATAGCATGCTTCTGTAGTTTCCTGTCTCGAGGGGGTATTCGCCTCATAAGTAATGACTGTGATGAGGAAATGGATCTCGAGGGAATGCCTGATTTGCAGCTCCCTGGTGTAGAGCAGTTGTCATCATCATTAAGAACTTCAGCCCACTGCTCTTTTCCTCAGGGATGTAACCCTGTCAGTCAGTGTCATGCTATCTCATTCATGCCCCCCTCCCTGTTAGCGATCTTCCCCACTGGCGGATAAATGAAAACCTGATTATATTGTCAAAAGTCCATAATGGTCTAGTCAACAGATTTTGATCAACAGGCTATTTTTCCATGCTGGAGGTATGTACCACCCGCTCTTTTGGGGCCATCCATGGTTAGATTTTCCTCTTCTCCGGAGTTATGGATGTGACCCGGTCTTAGTCGATGAAGGGTAAACTGACCAATGTCTCACACCCTTTCCTCACAGGGGATATACCTATTTGTAGGAGAGGTATTTAGAAGCCTCAGATATGCCACAAATAACTCTCAGGGAATAAAAGGAGCCTGGCCCGTTTTGGACTTCCCAAATCACTATCACACACCAGGCAATTATATTAGATGATCTAACCTATTGTAGAGTATATGGATGAGAATCTTCATGGTTGTAATACAAACTCAAGCAAAGGCAAATACAATCAGGGTAATTAAAGACAACTAACAATATTGTTAGTGAGAAACCAAGACTGCATTAGTTTCTAGATCTGCTGAGCCATATATAAACTTCCTTCATTCCTTGGTGCAGCCTAGATGACTAGGCCACTGGTTTATGTATGGGAAATGTCCCTGGGACTGGCCTAGCTCTCAGGCATGCAAATGGTTGTACCCGCTCTCAAACCAGAGGCAGGGTTAGATTGTCTTAGGGCATGGTATCATAATATTATTGCCTAAATATAGGCTGTCAATAATGGAAGGGCCTATTCACAAATGCATTTTAAAGTATGTCAAATAATTATCCTCTAGTGCTTTTTCACGTATTCTTGCATGCCTTTGTGATCTGGCCCTACAGTAATAAGATGGGAATAAAATGAAATAGTCAGGGAGTATTAATATACAAGTACTACAGATAAAAAGGACGGTGCCTTTTTTGTGCGTTTACTAGTAAGCAGTTAGATGTTTCGTGGCCAGTTCACAAAAGCATGTAAGAGAAAGTAAAAGAGTACTCTTGCAGTAATACTTTCTGTACTCATACATTGTTTTGTGAATTGACCCTATCCTTTTCTGAATTTTGCTTACAACAATAATATATGGAGTTAATAATACAAAAAGTACAACCAATGGAGCAATATATTTGACACGATATTTCGGTCACAATATTTCGGTCAAACAATGTTTAGGAAATGCTATTCTGACATACATCCCAATCTTTGTAAAACGGTGTTTTTTTGGTAAAATAGGCATAGTAACTGGTCATTCCAATGGTGTTTGAGTTTGCTGTCTGTCTTTTGTGATCTTGGTGTGGCCATAATGCAGTCAATATATCTAGTTCATTTTCTGAATATGCTCTATGCTGCATGCTCTGATTGTAGCTAAAGCTGGTCCTTTGTTAATGCGTGTGCTCTGGACCCCTCTTGTGCTGCTGTTGCACTATCTTTGTTAGGGGTGGATGCAGCCCTACTTCACTGCTCCAAAATCCTATGCACCGTGCCCTTGGCTGTACTGACAACCGCTTCCCCAAGGAAAGATCTTATACTTTCTCTGCTGGTTGTGTAACGCTAAGATGACCTTCAGCATGTACATACTCTGATAGTTGACTGTGGGCTACAAAGTCCGTCCCTTCTGCTTAGCTAGGACACTGTTTTACAGGGCTATATGATGTCACCTGTGCGACCTATCCATGTTTCCTATACGGACACTTGGCACCTAACAGTTGCTCATCTGTTGCTCTAGACAGAACATGTAGTTCTTTCTCCTCTTTTGACTGGGCTCTCTCCCCCCACCTTTGTGCTCAGTGCCTATCCTTGAAGTTCCCTCTGCTGGGGAGAGCGTACTGTAATAAGCATGGGGAAGTGACAACTTGTAAGGATGGAGTAGAGAAAATGAAAGCTTATGTTACTCGGGTGGAGTTCATTCCAGAACTGCAAGAGGCATTCGTTGCTCATAGTTGCACTATGTTGATCAACTGCTGCCTTCCTTAATTTATTTGTTTTGTTCAAGATTATATTACACGGTATTCTTTCCTTTCTAAATACATCCTGTTCCCGCCGTACTCATGAGACAAGTGTGCCAGCTATGTGTATGCATGCGTGCAGATGCCCAATGATCAACTTAAGCTGAGTCCAAGTGGGAGACCCTGATCAATAGCAGAAAGTTCTGTTTCTGTGGCCCACCATCCAGGCTTCTGCTGCTTCTACGAAGCACTGGGCCAGCCCGAGGACATTAATGCGGTTCAGGGACAAGAGACTGGGGCAGTGTATGTTGTTACTTTATGGGTTCTGGGCTAAATAAACGCCTCAAAATGTATGACTGTCACAATATCTGGTGTATAAACATTCTGCGGTTATCTGCCAAGACGCATTTTCACTTATGGGTATTACCTCATGCTTTCATTCAGAGACCCTTTCCCTATCATTGTTATGTGGTCTGCCGTGCTGGCTTGGGTAACTGCGCTTCGGTGATGCACCATCTACACGCCCGACCTTCGCTGTAATGTGTTCTGGTTGAGCGGAATAGATTCGTTTTAGAGAGTAATATGTTTGTCAGCTGTGTGGATGGAACTGAGAGTATGCTGTCTTAACACGGATTTGGCACCTAGCTATTTTCAAGTTGTGCAATTAAAATCTTCCAATGCTTATCCCTGCTTCAACGAGCAGTTGTGGCTCCAAAAGGGAATATTGTCAGAGCCTACGAGTCTCCAAGACTACCCAAATTAACAATACATGGAAAATCATTACAGACCTCCCTTACTGGGTTTCTAGAAAACAACAAACGCCTACTTGCTTAGATTTTGTGGTGGTACCTCAAGGGCCTTTAGTACACCAATCTTTCTGTTGATCTATTCGCGAGGCCGTTGACCGATGCTATAGTCCTTAGATCTTGACCTACCCACATTTACAAGTAAACTCATATGACTTGTTGCCCTTTAAGCTCCATGTATTCGGAAGGCCTTCCACGCCCTGCTCTCAAAGTGTAGATCCTGAGCTGATTAAATTCAGAATGCTGTTTGTATGCGTATGATATGACAGGTCTGTTTCCTCACTAACCAGGAGACCTGGATATCAATTAATTAACTGGCTCATTTGACCTATTTATTCATCTCTGTCTTATATTAGATGTTAGTTGCCCTTGGGCTGCTCGTTGGCATTAGTCGCTACTGATATGCATGGTAGCTACTCTGCCTCCATGAGGGCATAACTGGGCTGCCAATTTCAGACTCCTCCTGACATACCCAAGCCCCCTTCCCTCCCTCTCCTGTCAGCCACCACCCGCAACCTTCAAAAGGCTGTAACAATCCGAGGAGGACGGCAGGTGGGTCATAATGAATGGAAGAAATACAAAAAGGAGAAAATAAATAAAGAATTAGAAAAGAAGTACTATAAGAGACTGTTTGTCCAGAAACTTAGAAAGACGTTTAAACACGAAGGTCAATGGATTTGTTCCTACATTATGTGGACTGCAAAGAGGGAGGCATTGCACGTGCTCAGGAGGGGGAGCAGATTCCTTTGACAGTCTCATCAGGCTGTGCTTCCACAGGGGAGGGGACCAGCTCTTACTCGGGGCCATCGACTTGCAGACTGATGGCAGACTGAAACTGGTTCAAGGGTACTCTCTTTGTGAGGGGCCGCGTCAATGTAAAGCACATGAAGTACGCCATCCTGTTTGCGAGAGCTGTGCTCTGAAAAGGAAAACAATGGCCGCCCTTAGAGAAACAAGCTGGCTGCCTTCATTCTCACTTGTTGCTCCTCTGTCTAGTGATCCCAGGAGCGTCACAATAGCCGCAAGACACGTCCTCGCGGCGCAGCACATATCTTAGCTGGCGAGTCAAGTGCAGCACAATGCCACTATTAAGCATCGGCATGAATAGAAAGAGATTAATGCTTCCATTTCCGTGAACCTTGCTATCGCTTTCTTTCGTCTTTATGCTCGTCTTGAATTATGTGTCAATTATCCCTTTTCACTTCTGTTATCAGTGTAATGTAGCGCCGTCGTTTTCGTGTCATGGCCACTTTTAAGCGTGTGTGAACGGAAGGATTATCTGGTGTGCTGGAAAATTCAGAGAGGGATTCAAACAGTTCATTTATGCAATTCATAAAGTTTTCTCTCTAAAGTTTCCTCTTGAGCAGACGCATTATTCCGATTGCTTTCAATCTTACTATAGTGATCAAGAGAAGTGTGGGCCAGTTTCAACTGCGTAAACTTCCATTCTTTAAGTTCCTATTAAGCGTGTGAATGTGGGATAAGACACCTATGTCACTACTCACTAATAATAAACTATTAGAAGCAAGGAGTGATGTTACTGTATCACCATGAGTTTGATGGTCTGCTACATCACTCCAGAAAGAGGAGGGAGCGTAGCTTGTTTTTGGGAGGCAAGTTCTGCAGGCAAGTACCAGGCCTACTGTCTATCCTCTCTGCCTTCTGCTATGTCTCTTGCAGACTCTCAGAGGAACAGGGCGTCGTTACAAGCCAGCCGGCAGAGCAGTCAGTCAATGGCCGTTTACCACCCATCCTGAGTTTCACATATGAAGCTACTGCCAGCTCCTCACAGCAAAGCAACAGCATTGGAGACCTTCATAAGCAAGGAGGATGGGGCGCTTGAGGTGAAACTACGATATTCTTGCCTGATTTTTACTTTAGGCCTTGTTACGAGTTCGGTGGTCTGACCACCAAAGGACTGCTGCCGAGACCGCTGTGCTGACAGTCTACTCTCTGCCGTATTACTAGTTGACCGCGGGCCCGCGGTGTGGCTGCAGTGGTCTTGCGGCTGATGGAATGTATTTACATATATCAATGCCTGTGTGTACATTTTGACTGCATATGTGTTGAATGTACACATATGCATGATACATATGGAATATACCACCTACCCATTGCTGGAGTACGACTCATAGGTGGGCAGTCCCAGGAATGGGTATATGATACAAAGAGCACTTAATTGTGTATCGCCACAGACGGGGTCATATTCTTCGGGGTAAAGATGCTCCTGTGTAGAGGGGACATGGAGAAAGGGATCCACGTCAAAATATGCTGCGAAAAACTGGACAGAGGTGAGTATGCAACCCAAATCCTTAGTTTCCGCCGTCCTTTGGGCAGTCGGCTTGATCCAGCGCAATATTAGCCAACAACATTCATACACCATATACTCACTTGGGCCCATACATTCACACTACACTAATACTTACGCTGGGTGTCAGATGTACTCTTTTATCAAAGTCCCTGCTACCAATTACCTTCTGATTGAAGAGTAATAACTTACCAATGGATCCTTTGCTAATTGGGAAGTTTAAAATGAGTGACATTCATTATAGTACATAATCCTGAAATAACCACTGAGTCAGGAAGTTTTAAAATGTTTATCTAAAGTTTTAGCAGAGTAAAATACAGAAAACACGGTACTTGATTGAAATACCCAAGAAAAAGCATAGAAATGATTTTGCTAATAAATGACGGTGTTTAAGGAAGAGGAGAAGATAGAGACAGCAGCGCAACTAAAGGTTGCAGTATAGTTACCTAAATGCGAGAACCAAGCCCCTTGGCCAAGGAGTTGGAAAAGATAGGACCCAGGAAGGATGAAGAGCAAAGACTTCTTCCAGGATCAGGACAGGACCGGTGACCTCTCTACAACGACGCCTGCGCCGTTCCCCTCTCTGATACTCGACTTCTCCTCGATTCTCCCGGTCTAATGGACTCCGCCGCCCCCTCTTCAGGACCTCTTCTGGACAGGGATTCAGTCAGCAACCGATCAGCATGGCAGTCTGGAGCTAAGAGCGCTCTCACAGCATGGACGCCTGTTCTTCGTGAAAGCATGCTCCTCTAATTAACTAATGCTATATTCTATTATACCCTTCTACGCCCATGTACCTCCCCTTAATGTTGCTAAAATATGGGACCACTACTTCTGATTGGACAGGGACAGGGGTGGATTCTCGCACCATATCGATTTGGCCTAAATTGTAAAGCCTATTGTCTTTACGTTCCCGCCCCTTCAAATTAATACATTCGCTTTATTTCCCACCCGTCTCACGACAAATGTTATACATTTTACAGGGGAAAAGTATCATTTTGTCCTCCGGAAACATAAAGTACAGCATCTTCGGCCAATGGGTCATGGCCTTGGGAGACGTCCAAGTTGACTTCACTTGGCAGGCACACAGGACACATGCGCAGAACCATCTGTCTCTCGAGTTTCAAGTCACCAACCCAGGCCCAAGTTTACGAATTACTAAAAGTGCAAGAAGAAAATATTAAAATCACAAAATAAAAAGTTTCACTGTATACCCACTTTCCCTACTCTATTCCCAATTAATTATAATACTATCCTGCATTAGTAGCATTAAGAAAACGACAATTTAATAATGACATGAGAGCAAGCTGAAGCATGTGAAAACATTTAGCGGCCATTTTAGTGCACACTGCGCAGAAGCAGAAGTTTCCCACCAAGCAAAGAAAGACGTCACACCATGTGATCAGGTTGCGACATGCGCAATGAAGTTCCCGCGCTTTAGCGGACATTTTGGATTACAGACAAGCGTTATTCATTAGTAAAACACATAAGCAAGCTTCTGTCCCTCTTGTGTTTGTGAATGCAAAGGTTAGTTTTGACAATACAAGTTTAATAAATTAATACTATGAGGAGAATTGCGTACAAGCAAGTTTCATTTTTGAAACCTTGCTCCATCAATCCCCTCTCTGATGGCGTTTCTGAGCCATCAAAAATACTACCCTCAATCAGATGCCAACTTCTAGCAATTCGTTTCATTCTCATTTTTACATTTTCTGTTTTTCACATCCCCTTTCAACTTTTTGTATAAATCACTTCTCCATTCTTCAAGTTCTATTTCATCTAGTTTTCTCTTCTTTCCTTTTCCTGTCACTTTATATGTTCCATTCTTTCTACAGCATTTGCACCATATTGTTATTGCCAATATTATTATTGCTATCCCTGCTAGGGGTACTAATATTTGACCTATAAGTCCTTTTCCTATATTAGCAAACCAGGTTCCAATTGACGAGATACTATTTGTCAATCTTTCCCATACACTATCAACTTCCAGTGGTTTAAGTTCTTTCTCAAGTTTAGTTATGTTCTGAATATACGTTCCAATTTCTGCACTCTTATCAGGAATATAAGTGCAACAATGTTTCGTCTTCAATAATTTACAGACTCCTCCCTCTTTTGCCAATAGAATATCAAGAGCAAGTCGATTTTGCATCACCATAGATCTAATCGCAACCATCTCCGTATTAATCATTAGAAAACCTCCAGCAGTATCCGTTGATAAACGATCAACTACTGTAGACAATTTACATATTTTCCTTGAGTTCAGAATTATTCCCACTGAAGGTATCAATGCACCAAATATATCACCTACAATTTCTGAAAAACTAGCTCTTTTACTACGTATTAATTCATTATTGTTTTCATTGCTTCCAGTGTTTCTTTTTACGTGGTATATCTTTGGAAAAACTATTCCAAAATAACAACTTCCATACCACCGTGCAGGAAGCCTAAAGTAAGCCTTATTCCCGCATACATAATAAATTCCAGGAAAAACTGAATCTGTTCCTCCTTTGAGTCCCCAACCTCCAAGAATTAAAAAATTGTGTTCACATTCACTGGTACCGATGAAAACATTGTTATAATCAGTCTTTAACCTATGAAGACAAATTTTCCCTGTCTTTACGAAATCCAGAGCCATTGCAGCTTGAGCTTTACCAGGTGTATAACTCCCTTCTTTCTCCGCCCAAGGTGGCAACTGAGCCTTATGCTCTGAAGCTTTCTTTTGAAAATCATGTCTTCTATCTTCTACTAAATTCAAAAATATCTTTTCTTCTTCTAGTAAAGAACATGTTAGATTGTGTCTATGTGCATGTGTTATGTCTATCGATTTCATTGTTAAGAAAAATTCTCCCATAAACTGTGCGTCTTGACTACTAAGCACTGGGTTCATACTCTTGCGAATCGGAACCTCAGAAAATATCACATCTAAGTTTGAATAATAATACTGTAGCCTACCTGTTCTATAAAATAAACTTGTTAATACACTACATGAGATTCCATATGTCAGTGGTAAATGATGGTATGTTAATCCTTCCGCTACTGATTCAGGTAACTTCATACAGACATAACAATTACTAACTTCCATTGTGTCTACATACTGAAACAATAACTTTGTGAAAACATTTAAACTAGTGTCGTTATCAGCTATTTCATGATGAATTTCTGCCTCATCTTCTGCCATTAATTCTACTCTATTGCCCTTCATGTTTGCTGTCCTCCCTTTAGTTTCATTATTAATCTTCTTATCTATTATCATAAGGTAAGGAACTGCTACAATCAGGACTAACCATACTATAAGCACCAATACTAGACTACATATGCAGATTGCACAGCATCTCCTACAACAATTTCGTTTTGGTCTCCCAGTAACTCTATCGTCAGGCATTTTTCGACAAGGAAGATTGCTCTTCTTATCTCTTCTTCTTTTCTTTAGAGGATTCTTTTGTTTAGTCAGGGTGGTCTTGTTTCTTCTTCGTATGTTAGTTCTGCACTTGTTCCTTCGCCACCACTGTCACTTGACTCTGAGCTTTCAAAATCTTCAAGAATAATATAAGTCCAGTCAGGACCCTTGAATTTGTTATTCACAAGCTCTCAGTCTTTTACTTTTTCTTTTTCCTGACTTTTTCTCTTGTTCAGTTTGACTTGTCACTTCAGGTACTTGTTCTGGATCTTCACTTCTGGTTGTTATGTGGTACTTTACTCTTTTAATGACACTTGGCCAATGATCTCCTTTTCTTGTTTTCTTTGTTGGCACTGTTTCTTTGTTTTCGTCTTCAGGGATCTCGTTAATTTCACTTTTTAGCACTGTTTCGTTTTCTTCAATTACTGTGTTTCTTGTTTGCTCCTTTTCAGGTCTAATTTGTTTTTCTTCAGTAGCTCCACAATGTCTTTCAAGATGTTGACTTTGTTCTTTTTTTATTTCTTTATGTTCATTTGTATCAACCCCTTTTTCTTTAGTGAATTCTTCTTGATCTAACTTCTTCTGATCAGGGCTTATTGCACTGTGAACTTCTGCAGCCTGACCGGATTCTTCTAAACCTGTCTTTCCCTGTTCAAAGTCTATTAGGTTTTCACTGTTTTGAGTCCAATTTTCTTTCCCTATCTGACCTTGCTCAGGTTCTCTTATTGTCTTTTCTTCTTGTACCTGAGCTGCTTCTTCTTCACCTATCTGATCTTCTATTTCTTCCAATTTCGCTTGACTTCTTGTTCTGTGGTATACTTCAGGAACTTCTACCACTGGTATCCAATCCTGACTTGTGCTCCGTTGTTCTCCGTCAGCTTCTCTCGAACCTCGATCCTGAGATTCCTCTGCTGGGCAACCTTCAGCTTCTTCAGTGATTGGTGTTGTCTGTGAATTCTCCTCTTCAGGGTCTGGTACTCTCTTTGTGTGGCTTACGTGAATCCAATTAGGAAATCTTGCACACTTCACTGCTGTATTGGTAGTCAATATAACTTGACAAGGTCTGCTCCACCTGGGTGATAAACACGTTTCTCTGGTGTGATTCTTCACTACCACCCAATCACCAGGATTCAGATCATGTTCTAGTTCAGGCTGCCTGGAAACTGCGTCTTCTCCAACCTGATGAGAGACAGAACGCACTAGGTCAGCCAATCCTTTGCAATAATCCAGAACCATATCATCAGATATATTCACTAATTTGTTTGTGGGAACATGTGTTTGTCTCATTGCTCTTCCCATCATTATTTCATGAGGGCTTAATCCTGTCGTTCTGTCAGGTATGCTTCTGAGTCCCATCAAGACAAGTGGCAATGCGTCTGGCCACTCTAATGATGTTGATGCACACATTTTTCCCAATCTTGACTTTATAGTGCCATTTAATTGTTCAACCACTCCAGAAGCCTCTGGGCGATATGCACAGTGCAATTTCTGTTTGATTTGAAATGCTTCACAGATTATCTGGATCACTTCGCTATTAAAGTGTTTTCCTCTATCTGATTCCAAAGATACTGGGAAACCAAACCTAGGTATGAGCTCTCGTAACAACAGTTTTGCAACTGTAATACTGTCATTTCTCCTAGTAGGGTAAGCCTCCACCCACTTTGAAAACAGACATACTATGACTAGTACATATTTTAGTCCTCTGCATGGTGGTAACTGTATGAAGTCGAACTGGAGTCTTATAAATGGGCCCTCTGCCTTTCCAATCTTTCCAAACCCAATTATCGTTTTCCTGCCTGGATTATGCATTTGGCAAATTAGACATCTCTGGCAAAGACTCTCTGCAACAGCCCTGAATTTGGGATTGTACCAATTTTGTCTGAACAGCCTAATCATTGCATCTCTCCCTATGTGTGTGTCTCCATGGTGCATTCTAGCCATTTGTGAGAGTAAACAGTCTGGCATGACTGGTCTGCCATCTGCACTGATCCACACTTCATCTTCTCCTCTTTGGGAGCAACCCACTTTAATCCACAAATTGTTCTCACTTTCATCAACCTCATCTTGCAATTTCTTCACCTCATTCCATGTTTCAGGTGGCATATACAGCATAAGTTGGCAGCTGATTCCCATTCTTTCCACCCTCTTATTGACTGACGTTCTGGTTTTGGCACAATGTTGAGCCACCAGGTCTGCATATCTGTTGCCGACTACCACCCAATCATCTCCTGACTGGTGTGCGGCACATTTCACCACAGCCAATTCTTTTGGTGATTGTATTGCTTCTAGCAATTCCCTTACAAATTGTCCATTTTTAATGGGGGATCCTGAAGAAGTCATGAAATCCCTCTGCATCCACAGTTGGCCAAAATCATGCACAACCCCGTAACCATATTGACTATCTGTAAATATGGTCACTCTCTGATTCCTCCCAATTTTGCAAGCTTTTATCAAAGCAATCAATTCAGCTACTTGTGCAGATTTTACTCCTGGTAAATAGGATGCTTCGACTATTCCAGTTAATTCACATACCGCATAGGCAGCAGTTAGTTTACCATCTTCATGTCTTTGACATGAACCATCGACAAATAGCTCCCTGTCTGGCTTTTTAAGAGGCTGTTCCTCTATGTCTGGGTGTGGTTTTGTACATAATTCTGTAATTTGTACACAATCATGTTCATCTTCTTCGTCATCTTTATTTGTTTCATGATATGGGTCCGGCAATAAAGTTGCTGGATTTATTATTGTACACCTTACCATGGTCACATTTTCAGCACCCATTATTATCCTTTCATATTTAGTCAGCCGACTAGGAGTAAGATGCTGAGTTCGGGTTCTTGTCAACAGAATCACAACTGCATGTGGAACATATACTTTTACAGGATGTCCCATCACAATTGACTCGCTTTGTTCAATGCTCAAACAAGTTGCTGCCACTGCTTTTAAGCATCCTGGCAACGCGGCTGCTACTGGGTCCAATGTAGCAGAAAAGTACGCTATAGGACGTCTGTCTAGTCCATGTCTCTGAGTTAGGACAGAAAGTGCACAATTTTCTCTCTCTTGACAGAATAATGCGAATTCTCTTTTATAATCAGGCATGCCTAAGGCAGGTGCTGAACAAAGTGCATTTCTCAATTTTACAAAAGCTTCTACACTTTCATCCTCCCACTCCACAGGGTCCTTTGCTTTCTTTTTCGTCATGTTAATTAAGGGCTTAGCTAACATGGAAAAATTTGGTATCCATTGTCGACAGTAGCCTACTATTCCTAGGAACATTCGCACTTGTCTTTGGGTTACAGGCATTTGCATTCTCTTTATTAATTCTACTCTTTCAGAGGTTATTCTTCTTTTTCCCCTCTCAATTTGATGTCCCAGATATTTAACAGCTGTCCTGCAAAACTGTAACTTTTCAGGTGAGACTTTATGCCCTTCCTCAGCCAAAAGATTTAATAATGCTATGGAGTCAACAACACAGTCTTCTCTGGTGGTCGACGCCACCAATAAGTCGTCGATATATTGGACTAAGACTGAGCTTCCTGACATCACTAGTTTTTCCAGGCACTTTTTCAGTATCTGGTTGAAGATGGAAGGACTTTCTGTGTACCCCTGAGGAACACGATTCCACACATAGAACTTGTTCTCAAATTTAAATGAGAAAAGATACTGGCTGTCTGGATGCAATGGTATTGAAAAGAATGCTTGACATAAATCAATTACTGTGAACCATCCTGCATTCCAAGGGATCTGATATAGAATTACTGCAGGATTTGGTACTATGGGACAACATGGTTCTACAATCTTATTTAAATTTTCGCAGGTCCTGAACAATCCTATATTTTCCACTAGGTTTCTTTAATCCCATGATTGGTGAATTACATGGGCTACTCATTACTTCTTTTAGGATGTTTTGTTCTACCATTCGATTTATTTCTTCAATGACTCCTGCTTTTACTTCTGCACTCATTTTGTACTGTCTGGTATTTGGGAAAATTGCACCTTCTTTTACCATAATTTGAACTGGATCTATTTTTGCCATAAGTCCTACTTCTTTTCCGGTGAAATCCCATACTATTGGGTTTACTGTACCTTTTAATTCTTCTGGTAACTCATCTCTTGTTATTAACGAAAACATTTTGTCTATTTCTGTACCTTGTTTTGCAACCATAATTTTATATACATGGTCCTCATCTGGTGTCTGAACTGCCACACCATCTGGCGTGCAGAAAATTGTACAGTTCATTTTGCACAATAAATCCCTACCTAATAAATTCACTGGGCTAGAATCGCACACTACAAATTGGTGCATTTCTCTGAAGTTTCCTATTTTGACTTCCATTGGTTCTGTAAGAGGCATTCTAATTCTTTGATTAGCTACCCCTACTACTTGGATATCTTCACCAGAGAGAGGAAGGTCTGGGATATCTGCTGATCTCACCGTAGACCTGGTAGCACCAGTGTCCAAAAGGAAAGTAATATCATTACCTTTCACATTTCCTTCAACATATGGACCAGACTGATCTACCTGTAAGGATGCGCCAAGTATGCACTCCTTCTTCCCCTCTCCTAGGCACCGTCATGAGTTGAATTCACAGTAATTGTCCTGCAAAAGAAATTGTGATGTCATATAATCATTCTTACCACTCCCTCCTGGGTATCCAATGTCTGTACCGTGCTTTGCTCTGCTTACATTACCCTGAACAGGTGGAGGTGGTAATTGACTCTGGGGATTTACACCCTGCTGTGAGTCATTCTGCGTCTGTGGATTTAAGTTTTGATTTGGGCCATTATTATTCCGAATCTTTTTACATTCGTCCTTCCAATGCCCCAATTTTCCGCATCCATGACAAGGAAATGTCTTTTTAGCTTCTTCTCTACTCATTCGTCCTCTAAATTTTCCACCATTTCCCGTATCACCACTCGTTCCAGAATCTTTTCCTTGATTTTCACTCGGATTTTCCAAATTAATTCCCTGTTTCTCAGCCATTTTCACCTGTGCCCACATCACTTTTTCCTGCAATTTCTTGTGTCTATCCTCAATATCGTCTCCACAATATTTTGCATACTTCAGAATCTCATCTATGGGCTTTCCCTGCCAACGCAGCATGTGTTGTTTAATCATCTGGCAAATCTCTGGCTTCAGACCATAAACAAACCGATACACAAACTGACTCATGTTTTTGTCTCCAATGTCCTCAAATCCACTATACTGTTTAAACACCTGCAATAGACGCTCATAATAGGAATGTACTGATTCACTGGCTTCTTGGGTGGTTCGATCTATTTTCACCCAATCTGTTTCTTTCGGTGGTATTTTCCCTTTCAGGTAAGTTATCACCTGCTGATACTTTTTCATCACGTCATTTGACGGGGCACCTGTCTTCGGATCTCTAGGATATTCATCACTAGGCCAATCGACTGTAATTTTACAATCTGTCCACAAATCGGCAGGTACCACTATGTCAAACAAACCATCTAAATCCTTCAACAATACCTTTGACACCTTCACAAACCTTTCAACCTGCTTGTACCATTCAATTGGTTTTTCTCTCAATTTTGGAAAATCATTCGTAAATGATAAAATATCCTGTCTGCTCCATGGGACATGTACATATCCTCCTCCCGCAACTTCTCGCATTGGATACATTTGATCTGCTTTTCATGCTTCCTTCATCACATATTCTGATGCTGTTCTACTTGTTCGTGCCTTCTTCCTTTTTCTTGGCCCACCTAGTTTTCCATTTATCTAGGTCTCCCCATTTTTGCAAAACTAACATTAATTCTCTTATTTGTAATCTTCTTCCAGAGGCATTCATATTTTCTAAGTCTTTGTCTGAAAATTCTGCTCTATAGGGTTTCTGTAATACCTTTGATCTCCCTATTTCTATTCCCATCTGTAATGCTAAATTGGACAATTTTTCATGAAATAACCTTACATTTCTGGTGATACTCCTGCATAGGAACAATAATTCTTCTTCATCATAGGTATTTAAGCGTTCTAGTCCTACATTTCCTGCTATTATTTCTTCTAATTCGACTTTTAATTTATGAATGTCCATTATTTTCGGAGGTGTGCACTGTTTAACTGACCCTTGCACCCATCTTTCTAGATCTTCAGGTGTTACTATGGTAGCACTTTTTGCTCCCGATGAAGTTACTAAACTTACATCTTTTGAACCTCCAGGTACATCTTTTCTTGGAGTACTATTTACAGAACCACGAATAGGCAAGTCCATAAGTGATATTGTGGATTCACAGTCACTAAATTGATCCTCAATTATAACTGGAGCTTCAGGTCTGGGATTACTCACAGGAGTAGGTGCAAGTATGGGTGGAGGACAATTTCCCTGAGTACCATATAATGGAACTACTGGACCAATTGTTACAGGTATGGTCAACGAATCAGGATGTACTTTTATCTGAGTTATTTTCTGTATTAATTCTGCTCTGGTCTTTTCTAGGGCTTCTTTTTCTTTGTCATGAAGTATTTTACTTGGGGTGAATTCATGCATTACCTGTGGCACTAATGGAGTTTTTGGTGGTGCACTTGGGGTGCATCCACTTATCCCTTCCTGATATGGTGGGGGATTTCTTAACATTTCCTCCATAAATTCGTCTTCAGATTCCTCATTTCTCATTAAATGTTTTGTCTTTTCTGTACATTTGCCTCCTGATTTCTCTCCTTCTGTGAATAATGGATACAGTCCTTCTATAATCATTTCCCTTCTCCATTGTTTCATCTGACCATCCCTAGACTCACGTAGATATCTGGGAAAAATTCTGGATAACTCCTATTACTTCTAGATCTATCCCGCTCAAATGCCTCGGTTTCCCATTCTTCTAGAGCTTCGTACTGGGTTAATCTAGGTCTGGGTTCTAAATCATTCATCCTCAATCTCAAGTTTTGAAGAATTCTTCCATTGAAGGTACCATTCTGGGGAAATGCTAATATTCCATCATTTTTGGTGTATTCTATCCAATTCTCCATCCATACACAGGTATGATAACCTCTCTCCATCATCATGAATGATGCTGGCGTTTTAGCTGGTGGAATAATAATTCCTTCTCTAGTTTTGAGTGGTTTATCCTTTTTAAAATAGTTCTTAATCTTTTGCAGAAAGGACATTTTTCTCCGTACATTCTATCTAATCTTCTGTGTACAAAATTATATTCTGCAAAACCTAGGAATCTCCTATCCGGACGAGTTCCTGTTAAAGTCGGATCGCGTTTTAACATGCAATCCTTATCCACTAAGAATTTTGCTTTTAAAATTTTGACCAATCAAATCTCTGCTAACTTTTATTTCTGAACCAATACTTGCGCGGCCTTTTGGTGACGTTTCTCTGTCAACCCCTCCTTTACAATCTGCTCTTTTCTGTCCTCGCTGGTTTAACCAATCCCAGCGCGGCACCTGTGACGTCAGTACTACTCCTGACTACTGACCCCTCCTTTACAAGTGTCTCTCCACACCCGCTGTTTCAACCTACCACAGCGCGGCGTTTTGTGACGTCAGCTCCCTCTCCGGCAACTGACCCTCCCTTTACAAAAATTTACGCAAACTTATTTTCTCTATAAATCTTAATTAAATTTCAGTAACAACATAAAACATTCGCTATCGTGCCAGTTTCCACTAATTTTGAAAAGGATAGTTTCTTCCACACTTTAGTAAAACCTTTCCGTTTACTAAAACATATACTACGAGTAAAACACTTCCGTCTACTCTTCACACAAGCTCCAGAAGTACCTGTTACTTCTCCAATGTTACCCTTACTAGGTGATATAACATCAAATTTTTATCAGCGTACCCTTTTTGCTATTACTCACACGCATAGAGTGCCTAACGAGTACTGAAAGCCCTGCTTAACTTCTCAGTACTAATTCTGCCTGACAGATAACCTCACTGCAGTATGGCTTCCACTTGCCACCCACTATTCTTTTTACCCCGGGGTATTCTGGACAACATAAAACAAAACTCAAAATTTAAGCGGATGTTAGTTCATAAAATACAAATAAAAATTCTCATTACCCAATTAACAAAGAGTAACCATAACCGTCCTCTGCTTACCAGAAAACTGATCCAGCGCAATATTAGCCAACAACATTCATACACCATATACTCACTTGGGCCCATACATTCACACTACACTAATACGTACGCTGGGTGTCAGATGTACTCTTTTATCAAAGTCCCTGCTACCAATTACCTTCTGATTGAAGAGTAATAACTTACCAATGGATCCTTTGCTAATTGGGAAGTTTAAAATGAGTGACATTCATTATAGTACATAATCCTGAAATAACCACTGAGTCAGGAAGTTTTAAAATGTTTATCTAAAGTTTTAGCAGAGTAAAATACAGAAAACACGGTACTTGATTGAAATACCCAAGAAAAAGCATAGAAATGATTTTGCTAATAAATGACGGTGTTTAAGGAAGAGGAGAAAATAGAGTCAGCAGTGCAACTAAAGGTTGCAGTATATTTACCTAAATGCGAGAACCAAGCCCCTTGGCCAAGGAGTTGGAAAAGATAGGACCCAGGAAGGATGAAGAACAAAGACTTCTTCCAGGATCAGGACAGGACCGGTGACCT
The DNA here is from genome assembly GCA_963921515.1 of Calotriton arnoldi. Lineage (NCBI taxonomy): Eukaryota > Metazoa > Chordata > Amphibia > Caudata > Salamandridae > Calotriton > Calotriton arnoldi. Next base: position 968,529 of record CAWUFW010005661.1, read on the forward strand.
CTCTACAACGACGCCTGCGCCATTCCCCTCTCTGATACTCGACTTCTCCTCGATTCTCCCGTTCTAATGGACTCCGCCGCCTCCTCCTCAGGACCTCTTCTGGACAGGGATTCAGTCAGCAACCGATCAGCATGGCAGTCTGGAGCTAAGAGCGCTCTCACAGCATGGACGCCTGTTCTTCGTGAAAGCATGCTCCTCTAATTAACTAATGCTATATTCTATTATACCCTTCTACGCCCATGTACCTCCCCTTAATGTTGCTAAAATATGGGACCACTACTTCTGATTGGACAGGGACAGGGGGTGGATTCTCGCACCATATCGATTTGGCCTAAATTGTAAAGCCTATTGTCTTTACGTTCCCGCCCCTTCAAATTAATACATTCGCTTTATTTCCCACCCGTCTCACGACAAATGTTATACATTTTACAGGGGAAAAGTATCATTTTGTCCTCCAGAAACATAAAGTACAGCATCTTCGGCCAATGGGTCATGGCCTTGGGAGACGTCCAAGTTGACTTCACTTGGCAGGCACACAGGACACATGTGCAGAACCATCTGTCTCTCGAGTTTCAAGTCATCAACCCAGGCCCAAGTTTACGAATTACTAAAAGTGCAAGAAGAAAATATTAAAATCACAAAATAAAAAGTTTCACTGTATACCCACTTTCCCTACTCTATTCCCAATTAATTATAATACTATCCTGCATTAGTAGCATTAAGAAAACGACAATTTAATAATGACATGAGAGCAAGCTGAAGCATGTGAAAACATTTAGCGGCCATTTTAGTGCACACTGCGCAGAAGCAGAAGTTTCCCACCAAGCAAAGAAAGACGTCACACCACGTGATCAGGTTGCGACATGCGCAATGAAGTTCCCGCGCTTTAGCGGACATTTTGGATTACAGACAAGCGTTATTCATTAGTAAAACACATAGGCAAGCTTCTGTCCCTCTTGTGTTTGTGAATACAAAGGTTAGTTTTGACAATACAAGTTTAATAAATTAATACTATGAGGAGAATTGCGTACAAGCAAGTTTCATTTTTGAAACCTTGCTCCATCAGGCTCATGGAAAAGCCAACTCATAATACAGATGGCGGTGTTACTCCTCTGTACAGCCCTATGGATGCTGCCTTCCCCCGACCGCCGTACCGATGGTCCGCGGTGTGCTGGCGGTGCCGGCAGTCCAGCCGCAGTCTCTGCACGGGCAACACTCCCAACTAGTAATACAGACCGTTGAGCTCGCGGCAGTTCTGACCGCCACCGCAGGTACAGCGGTCCATGGACCGCCAAACTCGTAATAAGGCCCTTTGTATTTTAGGACTTCTAGCTTGTTTAAAAATATATCTATGTATGTATATATATATATATATATATATATATATATGTATATATATATATGTGTACAAAAAGAGTTGCCTCTAGGTGGGATGCACTCCCAGGTGGAAATTACGCCAAAGCAAGGGCACACGCCATGAACAAAGTCCTTTTCTGGTTACCTGCCAGACGCGTTTCGGGCCAACGCCCTCTTCAGTGGCAGACCATGTGACGTGCCGGCATGCGGCAACCACCAGTAGATCCCCATAATAATTATGCTCAGGTGAACCACCTGAAGCAATGCTTCCTGGGACTGGTGGTTCAGTAAAACCCAAGTGGGTCGCTGCCGGCACTCACATTCAAAAATGTCTTTAAAAGGATTGCCGATGTTTGCGCCGGCACCCCTGCATATAACAGGCACCTCCTGTTCCACAGTTAGCTGCCCCAATAAAGCAGCCGCGGACTCGCAAGTGTTTCGCGGTGGTGCAATCCCGTGACCAGGCATGCCGCTGTACAAAATACAAAAAGAGTTGCCTCTAGGTGGGATGCACTCCCAGGTGGAAATTACGCCAAAGCAAGGGCACACGCCATGAACAAAGTCCTTTTCTGGTTACCTGCCAGACGCGTTTTGGGCCAACGCCCTCTTCAGTGGCAGACCATGTGACGTGCCGGCATGCGGAAACCACCAGTAGATCCCCATAATAATTATGCTAGGTGAACCACCTGAAGCAATGCTTCCTGGGACTGGTGGTTCAGTAAAACCCAAGTGGGTCGCCGCCGGCACTCACATTCAAAAATGTCTTTAAAAGGATTGCCGATGTTCGCGCTGGCACCCCTGCATATAACAGGCACCTCCTGTTCCACAGTTAGCTGCCCCAATAAAGCAGCAGCGGACCCGCAAGTGTTTCGCGGTGGTGCAATCCCGCGACCAGGCAGGCCGCTGTACAAAATACAAAAAGAGTTGCCTCTAGGTGGGATGCACTCCCAGGTGGAAATTACGCCAAAGCAAGGGCACACGCCATGAACAAAGTCCTTTTCTGGTTACCTGCCAGACGCGTTTCGGGCCAACGCCCTCTTCAGTGGCAGATCATGTGACATGCCGGCATGCGGCAACCACCAGTAGATCCCCATAATAATTATGCTCAGGTGCACCACCTGAAGCAATGCTTCCTGGGACTGGTGGTTCAGTAAAACCCAAGTGGGTCGCCGCCGGCACTCACATTCAAAAATGTCTTTAAAAGGATTACCGATGTTCGCGCCGGCACCCCTGCATATAACAGGCACCTCCTGTTCCACAGTTAGCTGCCCCAATAAAGTAGCCGTGGACCCGCCAAGGACTTTGTTCATGGCGTGTCAAAAGGGGCGTGGCCTTGGACCACCTCTCTGCAAAGCAGCTCTGTGGCGCTTACTGGAGGTACCTGGTGGGCTAGTTGGCCCACAGGGACCCTCAGGATTCAAGGGGACTAAGGGGCACATGCATCAAAGGTTTTTGCGATCGCAAACGGTGCGATTCGCAAAAATCGGCCGTTTGCGACCGCAAATTGGCCTTTGGAGATGCATGAAAGTGTTTCCTATGCGCAATTTAAGAATTCGCAATTATTTGCGAATTCCTAAATTGCGATTGCATTTAAGGAATCGCAATTTGCGATTCCTTAAATGCAATGCTAGAAGCACTTTCAAATAGCGATTTCGCTATTTGGGACCGCAAATTACAGACAAATCAAACTTGTCTGTAATTTGCAAAAACTTTGAAAAATGCACTAAAATGCATTTTTTTAAGTTTTAGATTATACACACACATGCCCTTGGGGCATGTGTGTGCACAACATGGGTGCACATCACAATTTCAGGGGTGCAACGGGGTGTCATTTTGACACCCTTGAAATTGCATGAGCAATTTGCGAGTACCTACTGGTACTCGCAAATTGCGCATGCAATCTCAATTTATTCCTATGGGCCTGTAGGCCCATAGGAATGAATGGGACGGCATTCCTTAATTGCGAGTCGCAATTTGCGAGTCGCAATTAAGGAATGTTTAGGAATCGCTATTTTTATAGCGATTCCTACATGCATAGGCTTTTGCGATTCCTTAATTGCGATTCCTTAATAATCGCAATTAAGGAATCGCAAAAGCCTACTTTGATGCATGTGCCCCTAAGGGGCACATGCATCAAAGTTTTTGCGATCGCAAACGGTGCGATTCGCAAAATCGGCCGTTTGCGACCGCAAATTGGCCTTTGGAGATGCATGAAAGTAGTTTCCTATGCGTAATTTAAGAATTCGCAATTATTTGCGAATTCCTAAATTGCGATTGCATTTAAGGAATCGCAATTTGCGATTCCTTAAATGCAATGCTAGAAGCACTTTCAAATAGCGATTTCAGCTATTTGGGACCGCAAATTACAGACAAATCAAACTTGTCTGTAATTTGCAAAAACTTTGAAAAATGCACTAAAATGCATTTTTTAAGTTTTAGATTATACACACACATGCCCTTGGGGCATGTGTGTGCACTAACATGGGTGCACATCACAATTTCAGGGGTGCAACAGGGTGTCATTTTGACACCCTTGCACTCTTGAAATTGCATGAGCAACTTGCGAGTACCTACTGGTACTCGCAAATTGCGCATGCAATCTCCAATTTATTCCTATGGGCCTGTAGGCCCATAGGAATGAATGGGACGGCATTCCTTAATTGCGAGTCGCAATTTGCGAGTCGCAATTAAGGAATGTTTAGGAATCGCTATTTTTATAGCGATTCCTACATGCATAGGCTTTTGCGATTCCTTAATTGCGATTCCTTAATAATCGCAATTAAGGAATCGCAAAAGCCTACCTTGATGCATGTGCCCCTAAATCCCCCAACTTACAATGTGCTAGGGGCGCGTTTGCACAGTGGTGCAGGGAGGGGCGGGACCTGATATAGAAGTTAGCAATCCTGCTGTGTGGGACTTACTGGTGGTAATAAAGGGGTAGTTGGCCCCCAAGGTTGACGTTGGGGGCTAACTACTCCTCCTGTTACCTCCAGTAAATCCCACACAGTGGGATTGCTAAGAGGTGTTTGAAGGCCACGCTCACCTTACTCCACCACTCTGCAAACGCGACTGCTATGTTATAGTTAGAAATTCGCATTTAAAAAACCTTTGAAATTCACTGAAAAAACCATAGGTTTCAGGGACGTTATAGTTAGAAATTAGCATTTAAAAAACCTTAGAAATTCACTGAAAAAACCATAGGTTTCAGACACGTTATAGTTAGAAATTAGCACTTAAAAAACCTTAGAAATTCACTGAAAAAACCATAGGTTTCAGGGACGTTATAGTTAGTTGGACATTTCTCTCGTACAAAACCATAGAAATTCCCCCGTTATAGTTAGTTCAGCTAACTATAACTCGCGCACCCGCCATGCACTGCTGATGACGTCACATATTACATCAATCATGACATGGTCAGTGACATCAATGATGACATCACTGATGACATCTCAAATGACATCACTGATGACATCACTGATGACATCATCATGTGACTGTGTTTTTGTTTAAAGTTTAAATATGTATTATATATATGCCAAGGTGTATTGAAGAATGAGTGGGTGTATAAGTGTCTGGATGGAGGATTTAGTAGGTGTGTGACTGACTGTTTAAGTGAGTGATTACATGTGCCTTACTGAATGCATGGGTTAGTGACTAAACTGTGTGAATGTCTGTATCAGTCTGTCTGTTGTTGTATAAGCTGCTGCATGGGTTGGTCAGTAGCTACATGAGTGTCTATATGGGTTATCGATTGGTTGCCTGAGTGTGTGTGTGGGTAGGTGGGAGGTGTGTGACTCTGTGCATAGATGTTTGAGTGGTTGATTCACTGTGTGTATGGGTTCAAGAGTACATGTGGAAACAGCTGTATGGGTGGGTGAGTGTGTGTATGGGTGTGTTGGTGAGTGAATGGATGTCTCAATGGTACATGTCCAAGTAACTACATATGTAAAAGGCAGTGTATGTGAGAGTTGAAGTATATAAATGACTATATGTGAGAGTCAGTTATTGTGAGAGTGGCTGTATGGATGAGTGTGTACTTGTATCAGTGATTGTATAAGAGAGTAAGTATGCATTTGTTTCTGTTTGAATAAGTGATGTGGTGTGTGTATAACTGTATAGGTGAGTAAATGGGAGTGTGATTGATTCTTTGCATGACTGACTACGTGTGTGAGTAACTCTGGATGAGTGGTGGTGTGTGAGTGTCTGTATAGGTGTATGAGTGCATATGATAGTGTTGTATTGATGAGTGACTGCATGTATGAGTGACTGTATGGGTGAATGAGTGGATGTGTGTGTAGACCTAGGAATCAGTGAGTGCGTATGTAGTAACTGGTATTGGTGTGTCGATGGTTTCGAAAATGGTAGTCTGTATTTTACAGTGGGTGTATCAAAGGTTATATTAGAGTGTGAGGAGGTGCATCAGATTTTCACGTGGATGATGTCATCCGTGATGTCATCAGTGATGTCATTTGAGATGTCATCAGTGATGTCATCAGTGATGTCACTGACCATGTCATGATTGATGTAATATGTAACGTCATCAGCAGTGCATTGCGGGTGCGCGAGTTATAGTTATCTGAACTAACTATAACGGGGGAATTTCTATGGTTTTGTACGAGAGAAATGTCCAACTAACTATAACGTCCCTGAAACCTATGGTTTTTTCAGTGAATATAATTGTCTAGCAAAAGCTACACTGTCAAGCCGGACCTTCAAAACACCTCAAACTACTCATGCCTTACCTTGACCGCTGGCTTAGAAGGATTGGTGGATAACCCACTTACTATATTATATATGATAACAAGATATCTCAGAGTTTTTTGACCTGATAAAGCACTAGGCCTTCTGTTGCACGCATTTATCTGGTCACAGAATTCATTAAGGACTTGCAGTGTCCTTGTGATGTACAGTTTGGAAGATATTGCTCCATATGCTATTATCATTACTACCTATACTAATACATTGGGAATTGCCATCATACTTCTTTGTTGCAAATGTGTTCTGGTGTCGGAACAGGCTTGAATTAAGTCCACCAACCATTCAAATAATTACACATGAATAGTGATGCCACAAGGCCCCTAGAGATTAAGTACCAAGGGCAACACCATAAGCTTTATACAACACATTGAACCTAAAATGGCAGGCATTCTTATTTCTGCTCCTAAAAGGGAGAAAAGGTGGTAATACTGGGTGTTTTACCCGTTCTGGGGTGCGCCAACTCGAATGTTGCCTTTTGTTCGCCTGCATGAATTGTATCAAGTTTTACATGAAAAAAAAATGATGTTTAGAAAAGCCAGTGGGTGTAGTATGCCACAATGTTTGGAAAATCCTGATTCGGGGGAAAAAAGTCCCATATGCACCTAAATCAGGATTCCGGGAGAGGTAATATGGCTAATAAATGCAGGTGTGGTTCCTCCTTGGAGCAGAGGAGCGTTACCCCACTTAAATGCGCCCAAATCCCTAGAGATGAAAAATAAAATGGTAATTTACTACCATTTTATTTTTCATCATCCCGTCCTGAACCAAATGTCAGGACGGGGCAGAGCCTGCTGAGTGGCAGAAGGGAGGAGTGGTAGGCAGATGGCTGTCTGTGCACTATTTAAAGTGTGCGTGTTTCTTTGGCCGGCCGTCTTGCGATGGCCAGCCAGACATGCACACTTTAAAAATCTCAACTCCAACTGGGTTGAGAGCAAGTGGAGGCCTCCCGTGCGCTGGGGAGTGCAGAGAGAGGCCGCTCTCTCCAGTCAGGTGGATAACAGCATGTGAGCAGCACCAAGATTGTGTCAGGGAGTTTGCTGGTGCCCACACTGCAGTCGAGGAAAGAAGAGGTCCGAAGCGGAGGACGTGCCTGGTAAGTGCTTTAATTTAAAAAAAAAATTATTTCATTGCGCGCGCCCTTGCCCCATCAATAGATGCCAGCCGGCACATCACTACTCATTAGTCACAAGGAAAACACACCACTACTCTACTATGATCTCTAGATATGTATATGCTAAAGCATCAAGAAATTCTGAGTGACATCCTAGGCTGAAGTGCCAGAAGCCTGTGGTGAGACTTGGAACCCTGAAGTTCTGAGTGTCAATTTAATTATTGTGTAAGTTCCCATCCAATTCCTTCCACACACGTCTACCTCAGCTGTCCTCGTGGTTAAGCAATGAAAAATGTAAGGGAGGTGCTGTGTGGCACCCATAAAATACAAAGTGTAAGTTAAAGGGTGCAGCTGCACGCATGGTGTTCTCTCCACAGTTAACAATCTAAGTGATTGTCAAGTGCAGCAACGTCACAAAAACCAACAACAAATGACAATAATATATGTTGTTTGTTATTACGATTGAACTGTGACATCTCAGTTTGTGGTGCCAGAGTCAGCAGGCAATGTGAAAAGCATCTTCCTTAGCAGAATAGTAAGGGCTTGATTTAGATAAAGATTGTAATGGGATGTCCTATTACTTCTGGAGGATTTGCTAAATCCGGAAGAGAATCCAGTGCAGAAATTTCCTCTACAATATTATCCTAACAGTAGAACAAAATGTGAATAGCAAGTCATCTCAGAGTTCTATGAATTCTTGAAAGGCATGAAGTCTCTATCTGGTCACAGAACTCTTCTTTCACTTTCAAAAGCCTTATAAGGCATAATTAGGAATGCACTGTACCAATGGTGGATTCTCCTACATATTTTGCATTTTCTCCAGAAAAGAGAGGATTTCACACGTCCACCTGTCTTAAAGCCAAAGACTTAACCACTTAAAATATAAAAGGGCCGACCTATATCCTGAACTCTATATACCTGAAAAGTATCTAATAAGGACATTTCCACTAGTATATCTCTGTATTTCATTGCTGTAGTTTAGTGCAGGGGCACAACGCAAAATGATGCCAACCCCCACAAAATATGGTTGGAGCCCCTTCAAAACCACTCAGGCTTGCTGTTTTAATGATACACAAGTGTTTTGTGCTGAATGAGGGCCTACTTGAAGGGGTGTGAACTCTATGGAACTACAGGGGCTCTAGCGGCCAACATTATGCATATGGCTTGCTGCGGGGGAGCAAGAATCTATCTGCACACAACAATGCATTTAAACCACAAAGTTTGATTTAAAATTGACTCTATGTAGCCTTTAGGTGCAGAAACTGACCTCTGTTACCCTTGGGATCTTGGTTGCTTTTCTGAAGCCAGAAGCAAGAATTATACTAGATGTGTATTCTCTTCTACCAGTATGCCTGTTGCACATAGTTCCTCAACAAACCCCTTGAGCCACTGCAGAACTCTTCTTGCAGCTTTGCAAAGCTTTGCTGCCATATAGCAAGCACCTACCAAGGAAGTTTGTGATATTTGGTACTAAGGGGAATTAATAGGAACAGAGAAGCCAGAGACTGCAATGGCCACTCCTGGAAGCTTTAGAAACTGATGGTCCAGACACAGTACAACCTTAGTGATAGGTTCAATGCAAATCCTTGGCACAGTTCAGTTTTCACCTACCATGCCAACATCTATCTCATACAATAAAGCCAGAGGGCATGACTCTATTTATAAGATTACAATGCCAACCTTACCCCTCACCTTTAGGCTGAAATGCCACCATTCAGCCTTGAATGTCTCCAATAGCAACATAGGGAATCAGCATGCCACTGTCAACTATTATGGCCCTATCCACACCTCTATGTATTTATACAATCAGAACAAAGAAGACTTAACTTATTCTAGCATTTCCATTTAATCTGTTTAACAAAGGGGCAAGGAATCCTATCCTAGTGAAATATTTGGACATGTGTTTTACATCTGATGAGAGACTCTGTAGCTGATTAACAAAGCTAAAACAATCTATACAGAGAAAGGGACATAAGGTCAACCCCATTAGCAATGGATAACCTTGTCATTCACTTATTGATTATTCAAAGTTCATCTGTCTTTGGATGATTGTTTCTGCAGTTCATGAGGGGATGGAGTTTCACCATTGCCCACTCATGCTGCCATTCCACTGATACTGCAGTTCGATATGTTCATATAGGGTGTGACTTTTTTTATGTTACTCACTTTGTGAGAATGTGCCTCTTTTTGCATAGTCCCCCAATTTATTGTGGGCTGATGCTGCTGTATTTTTTTTGCCTCTGTACACTTGGTCACAGCTGTCCAGTCCGTCTTGTATTTGCTCTAACCCCTAAATCATGATAAAATTAGCGTACTTAACTTCCTTATTAGAACATATTATATGTGCAGAAATGCACACACAAGGTTGTGTTCCTACTATTTGTACATACAAAACTTTATTGTTGGCATGTATCCACAGTGCCTAGCCACCAAAACCTATTTTCAATGTGGAGGGTTGTAGCTATCCTATGAGGAAAACTAAGCTAAGAATAAAATCAAAACTCAGCTATCTCTGGTTTGGGACATGCTACAGGAGACATTCAAATACTATTTATAATGTTTATTAAAAATCTAATTCAGTGGCAAAGTCAGTTTTTCAGAAATATTTAGGAAAATTGACTCTTATAAATTTGGAATTTGTTTGTCTGATCCTCCAGTAGGCTATTGCTTCCCCTTAGTGAGGCATGAAAACCACTCCCAGGGCAGAATCAATGGCTGATGCCTTTTGATATGACGATCTGGGTAAGTGGTATTTGACACATATCAGCTCAGGAAGGACAGCTAGAGAGGTTTCAGGAACTTCATTAACTTGAAAGGGACCAGGGTATGACCTGCCCAGATAAGACTTGTGTCTCTCTCTGTAGGCAGTTTGGCACCAGCCCAATGGGAGGGAGGGAAAGCCCTTTCTAGAACCAGAATGGTGTAGGTCGGGAGAACAGACCTGCTCATTTCCCTAAACACACCCCTGGTTGGCACACAAACCACCTCCAGGGGCAAAAAGGCTGTGTCATCTTGGATTGTACTAAGACTAGTGCACTGTAGGATAGTTTGCCTTAAAACAAACAGGATGTGCTGTAAAAGTGGGAAGGTTTACCCGTAGGAACTTTTTACTCATTTGATAGATTGCGTCCAGGAGTCATTCCTACCCACTGGCTAGTGAATCCTGCAAAAGTAGCACCAAACCCACAGATTATCAGAACACTTTCAGGACCTGTGGAAGAACAGAAGAGCACTGGGCCTTCTGTTTGAGACCTGTGTGTAGACCTGAAAAGATGGGCCTTCTCCGACCTGTAACCAGTACTAAGAACTGGACTCCAGTGGTCAGTTGACTTACCTCCTGTTTGGCTACAGTAGGTCTGAAGTGCCTAACTGAACAGTAATAACTGTACCTAAAATAGACCCTGCTGGAATGAGTCCTTCCCCTTAGGTGCTGTCCCTGAGGTCCTGTGAGCCTTAAAAGTGACCAAAAAAGCTACTCTAGAAACTCTGACATGTAGGGACTTTGAAAAGTTTTGGGCTTCCATGACCTCCAGAGCTTCATTGGGACCTCACAGCAGCAGTGGCGGATTTCGAGAAGACTTCGACAGATACAGCTCCAAGCTAGCCCCATTGGAGGATTTTAAGCTACTTAGAAAGTCAGACACTAAGAAACGACTTAGGGTCTGACTTAGTTCTTGGCGGATGGGTTACTCCTTCACAACAGTGATGGATATCCCGTCTGCCGAAATATAAATCCCATTATATCCTATGAGATTTAGATTTCGGCGGAAGGGATATCTGTACCGTTCTGACAGAGTAACCGTCCGCCAAGATCTAAATCAGGCCCTAAGTCTGAAGATATTTCAGCAGCTGCAAAATTTTAATTTCTTCCATTCTGGGCATTTCCTGTGAAAAGTAATGGCTTCTGCTGGACCTCATGTAGTGGCTATCTGGCTTCAAAAGACTTCTGTGGTTACTGTCTGAAACCTTGCCCGGCTGAAGTCAGAAGGTATACTCTTTCACCAGGATGAACCCGCTTGAAGCATTCAACTTGCGCTCCATCCTAGTCATTTGAAACTACACCTAAGTGACTACATGTTAGAAATTGTGTTTCTGGTTCGCTATGGTATGCACCTGTGCCAGGCAGAACACCAACTCGAGTCAGGGCAAGTCAGTTACATACCCAAGATCACCTGTGCTCACCCCCTGGTTGCTTGGCACAGAGCAGTCAGGCTAATCCCTAGAGGCAACGTGTAAAGCATTTGTGCAACTCCCTCAAACCAGTCACACAATAACTACACCACAAGAGAGATTCCATACAGGATTATATAAAAATATTGTAAATATTGCACATAACACATAGACCAAAAACTATATGAATCATAAATACTGAGCATACTAAGCAAATCCTGAGTCAACACTCACTATCCTGACAATGCAAGAATCATACCTTATAACATCAGGGCATGAAATGCAACGGATTGTAAAATAAGGACACATGAGTCATTAATAATGTGTACCAAAGTGACATAGATCATAAAGCCAGCACATATTATGCCAAGCCTGAAACAGTACTCGTGACCCTGGCTACTGTGAAGCAAAATGACATACATCACACCGTCAGGGCAGGGCATGAAATGCAGCAATTTATGAATGAACACATGCATCATCACATTAGGGCAAGTAAAGTGACATTATTGGGGGACCACACATGAATCACCACATATTACTTTTAACACAGAGGGCCCGCACTCCTATGCTCCTATGATGCTGTATATGCTAATTTAGGCTCCAAGTGCAGGGCATAGCAGCACCTGCGTGCCTATTATCCGTAATAAGGTAAAATTACATTCTGCGGTAATCAGGGGCCTCCCCAGAGTTCTCACCCTGTAAAAAAACACCAGCAACAAGTAGCCACCCCCAGGTATGTGCTAAGACAGGGGCGGAACACCCACTGTTGAATTCAGCGGGGAGACCTCATTGGGTCCCCCTAGTAACAACAATGAATGGCAACTGCCTCAAAGAACTGGGCCATCCATGACAGGATGTGGGGCAGCTGGATAACTCCCCCAAGACTCTTCACTGAGGCCGGGAGTGATTCTCACACCCAGAGGTGGGAGCGACTCCAAGAAAGTGAAGGGCACGACCAATTAACCTCTCCTGAGGTTCCCGCGAGGTGACGGCCAGTGCATCTTCACAAAGCTGGCCGGCTCCACCCACTCCATGACATCAACGGAGTTCCTCTGCTCTGCACTCCTTCTGAGCCTGAGGCAGGCAGCTTCTCCTGGTGCTGCAGCGGCTCTCTAAATTCGGAGAGCGTGGAGTTGGGGGAGCCTAGGAGACCGCAGCACACCCCGGCCAGTGCGACGCACATGAAATGAAATGAAATTTGTACTTGTAAAGCGCACTGCTGCCCCCAACAGAGGCGTCCTGGCGCTATACGCATACCGCTGTGGAACCCTTCCTGGCTATTCCCTGTGAGATGTCCACTCCTGGGCACCCCCAAGGTGAAGCCAGGCATCCCAGCGCTGGTGGGGCCGTTGTGGAGATTAAGCAAGTTATTGCCCAGAGTTGCAGAGTGGGACCCATGATTAGAATAGGCACCGAGGCGAGAATTATCAGGTCCGAGGAAATTGAGCCCAAGACCCGCCGAGGCGGGAATTGAACCCTGGTCCCGGGCCAGATCTCTGCATCAGGGTCTGCCGCTCTAACCATTGAGCCACACTTCCCCACATTACCCCTCAAGGAAAAAAGTCTCACCACACACTTGCCAGCCCAAAAAGAAGGACCCACATAAAGCACTGAGTATGAGGCGTTCTCCCCCCACGTGCAGGGGACAGGGGAAAATCCAAAGCGCTGAGCTGCCAGTTCTGGGCGAAAATGAAGAGCTCCAAATGCGTCACAATTGAACCGGTCAAGCAACAATAGGATGCGCTCACCATGCACTATAATTTGAGAGCCAGGGGCAGCAAACAACAATCACCAGGCACGCGTGAACACAGACGCAGCAGGCTGGATGGCGCTGCCAAACAGAGTACGTTTTAGTGCTGGGATTTATATTTCACGAACACAAATACTTGACTGTATCGATCTTAAATTATCCGATCTGAATATTGTGGCGGACTTCCCTAATCTCAAGGTACAATCATACAGCGGGTAGTGAAAATACAGGAACCTTGGTAGTGCTCGCGCTACGCAGTTACAGCTTTACCTCAACATTTGAATTTTGAAAACCCTGAAGAAGCCCTTGTCTAGGGCGAAACACCTTGGTTGCATCTATTTGTAACAATCCCAAGATAAAAAAAATAAGAAATAGTAAAAGATCTCTTCAAGAATATTTGTCCATAATTATGGAATTGTTCTTGTTAATGAACCTGATGTTGCATGAGTTGTGTTAATCTATGTGGTGCCTCAAAATCTCAGCGTTCAAAGTTATATCCTTTATGGCCACTAGGAAGCTGGTCCTTTGAGGTGGGCAACAGTGTTGAAAAAAGAAAAAAAACTTATGTTGTGACTATACTGGGTGGTGCAGTGATTCAGTTTCCCTAGCTGCAACTATTTCTCACATGTGTTAGGCCCATGGGAGAGCACTTGAGGCACAGAGGTGCAGTAGGCCAGCACATTAAAACAAAGAATGGTGGCTCCTTCTGACATTCCAGCAGGGTCTAGGTAGCCTAGAGTCAGGGAGCATCTGGCAGCAGGGCAACAAGCAGAAAAGCAATTCATTGAGTCCTTTATGCTACCCACCAGGTAGTAGGTAGCAGGGAAACAACAGAAGAGCAGTCCAGATAAGACCTCTGTGCAATGCAGGCAGTCCTTCTGACAGAGGTTCAGTCCCCATTCCAAATATGCTCTGAAAATGTGGTGTCAGAGCCCCTGTACTCATACCCTGGTGCTCTGTTTCTAGCAGGTAGGAGAAGTTTCCAACAAAGGCCTGTGAAGTTCCAGGAGTTTCCCTCCTCCACTGCCTTGGCTCCAGACATCAGTAGGGGGTAAACAAGCCCATTGTGTGAGGGCAAGACACAGCCTACACAAATGTAAGTGCGCTTGCCTCCCTCTCTTCCAGCCCATGAATACTATCAGTATGCAGATGGACGCAGATGCCTCTCTTGTCATACCCACACTTCCCTGTGTTGTGGCTGTCTGAAAAGTATGCACAAAGTGTAGCTGTCACTCTGCCCTAGACGTGGATTGGAGTCAGACTGCAAAGCACATCGAGTTATAAGCACAGAGTAATGCTCACTTTCTAAAAGTTAATAAGTTCAAGGGAACCGAAGAATCAATAGGGACCAAGGGTAGTAAGTATTTTCAAGAGCAAAGGTCCCTACAGTCAATGAATAGAAAACAATGCTCTGGAGACAAGAATAATGTCCAGGAGTAATCAAAAATGGATATGTAGTACACTTTTAATCAAACATATATATGTGTGTGGATGATTAATCCCACTGGGGTAATCCTCAATGGGTATTAAAAACATGAAAACAAACAGGCATGAGATATTAAATGACCATCAGTTGTATCCACAATGGGGGTCACTTATTTGTAAGCCCGGGTGGCGAACTCCGCTTTGCCAACGGAGTTTTGCCAACTCTGCGTTCTGTTGGGAATGCGGAGTTCAGGCAAAACTCCGACTCTGCAGCGTAGCGGAGTTAACCCCTGCCCATGCCCAAAAAATAGTTAAAAAAACAAACCACTTACCTGCTCTGGCGTCTCCGGGCTGCCCTCCTCCTCGCCGTGGTCTCTCCTCCTTGCAGTCCTCGTCCTCTCCAGTCGCAAACCCCTCGTTGTACGTCTTGCGAGGACTACGCATGCGCAGTCCTCACAAGACGTACAACGTAGGGATTTGCGACCGGCGAGGAGGAAGGCAGCCCGGAGATGCCAGAGCAGGTAAGTGTTTTTTTTTAACTATTTTTAAGTGTGGGAGGGTGGAGCGGAGTTCCACTGAGTTTTTTTAAACTCCGTGGAACTCTGCGTAGTGGCACTCCGCGTACTCCGCCCAGGGTTACTTATTTGCATCAATATGCGTAATCACTTGATCGCAAGGGTTTCTTGTAACTCTTCCTACTAACTCGGCAGTAGGTTTCAAATCCCCCCATTTTGTTTCATTTTCTCACATATTGATCCTTCCACTTGAGCATGTCCAATAACTTTCCCCTATATACGGATGATTACATTAAGAAAATATTGGTAGGACCTTCCCTCTTTACTGACTCTGCAGAATCAGCTCAACCAGCAAGCATTAGCCTCACAGACCAACTTGAAAAGCGAAGGAAAAAATACACAAAATGACAACTCATAATTCAGATGCTGACCGAATACTTAAAGGCAGATACCATACCTAGAGGACTTCAGGTCAGGAACATTCCTGGGGTGTTTGCTGATGACAAGAAATACAAGCAGGGTTTCAGCTACATCGGAACCAGATGCTCCAGGCACTGGAGGGTGCTTGGGATAGATACAGCTATTGAACACTCTGAAAAAATATTAGATGAGATAATAGATTTAGAGAAACAGATTTCAGAATCCAGTTTAATAACTGATGCGAAAACAGCTTACTGGAAAAAATTGGGAAAACAATAGCTGAGTTCACACATATAGAACAAGACAAAAAGTCTAATAAAGTGAAGAAAGATATATGATATAATTTGGTTGAAAAGACTTATCCTTACCGTAACAAATATTTCTATAACAATAGAAACTTTCGTAATCCAAATTTTGAACGTCCATTGGGCAGGTTCAATAAACAGAGGAATCTAATTACTTTTTCTGATTCCTCAGCAGAATCTTCTGATAACTTGGACCCCGGCGAGAGTTCTAGCTCGTCTAACGCAACTCACTACCCCAATATTTTAGGGACAGGCCAACCCAGACCTCCCAGGCGTGGGAGAGGAAGAGTACAATGGTACTTCAACACACCAGGCGAGAGGCAGTCATGCCAAAAGTATTACCAGTGGGGCAACCAATAAACAACTATATTAATAGCAATAATCCTAACTCTACTATTAATAACAAACAAACTATACCTATTTTTAACCTTTTGACCCACATACTGTCTCTACTGAAGCATCCTTGCTCAGCAGAGGTTTGTCATTTGTTCCTACAGTAAGACATAATTTCTTAGAAGTACAAACTGACATGATGAGATTTTTCTGGAAAAATAGACTGCATGCTTTCTTTCAGGATAATTCTTACAATCATTACAATGCACATATGAACTTTCAACCCCCTTCTACATTTTTACCTCCTCACTCATCTATACCACCTGAGGTCCACACTTTCAAGAAATTGGTACTAAAAGACATTTGTAATTTGGAACAACAAAAACTGTTTGTCCCATATAACATACCTCTAGTTGAGAAGAAAGCACTCAATGAACTTAAATGTAATGACCAGATAGTTGTCAAACCCACTGACATACAATTATGAGACAACTATCCAATCAGGAACATTACATCAGACTAACATGGGACCCCACAAAGGAACTGCAGGCCATAATTTCGTCCATCACCAAGAAAGGTCTGGAAGCAGGATACATCTCGAAAAATGAAGATGCTTTCCTGAACACCAAGAACCCACATACACTGGTAATTTATACTTTACCGAAGATGCACAAAAACCAGACATCTCTCCCAGATAGACCCATTGTGTCTGGTTGTGGATCTATATTTGAACCAATTGGCTGATATGTCAACTTTTTTATTAGAGACTTTGTACCCAATACCAGAAGCTTTGTCAAGGACAGCACAGATATGATTAACCAAATTGAAAAGAATCCTTTACACAAATATTCCCCAAAGAGAAGGGATGAAGGTTATCAGATAGACGCTTGACAGAAGAGAAGGGCCCCACCCTGCACCTTCTGACTTTATTCTTGAACTTCTACAGTTGACACTAAATAAAAACTTTTTCCAATTTGATTGACAATACTATCAGCAAATTAAGAGAACTTCAATGGGGGCCGTTTATGCACCAAATTTTGCTATTTTCTTTATGGACAGTATTGAAAACGCCACCATACTTTCTAATACCAATCCCTTCCATGAAAAAATAAAAATCTGGAATAGATATATTAATGATATTGCCCTAATCTGGAATGGCAATGCGACTGGCTTGACCAGCTTTGTAATGTGGCTCAATAACAACTGCCAGGGACTCAAATTCACTTCACACTTTATTACAGAGGAAGTTTCCTTTTTGGACATATTGATCAAGAATATAGAGGGTGAACTTTACACAACACTCTTTCGCAAAAACACATAACGCAACACACTTCTGGCCTACTACAGCCACCACTCCAGGGCACTTCGGGACTTCTTACCATATTCTCAATTTCGGAGGATTAGGAGAAACTGTTTTTAAAAAAATGGCTTTTTCAAAGAAGCTGAAACATTGAAATCTAAATTGATGGCAAGGGGGTATCACCGGAAACATATTACCAGGTTCCGTAAGAGGGCATGGTACAGTACCCGTGAGGCATTACTCTTCTCTAAATCCAAGTAGAAGACAAACGAAATAGTCTGTGTTACCACATTCTCACCCATTTCCAACACTATAAAGAAAATACTGGTTTGTCATTGCACACCCTACACAAGGGGCGGCTTGACATTAGAACGCCCCCTTTTTGCCTTCAAAAGGGCCAAAAACATTAAAGACCACCTGGTCAGAGCATGCCTACCATCATCAAGATCTCACTGCACACTTAGGGGCCGATTCCGATCTCGGCCGGTAGGGCTCCGAATCGGATTCGGCATAACCGGATCCGATTCGGAGCCCTATTTCCCGACCGATTCGTACGCGCGTCCGGACGAGCGAGTACGATGCGAATTCGCCGACTGACTCGTTCGGACGTCCCAACCGCTCCGACCGACTCGTTCCCGGGTCTAACCGCACCGACCGACTCGCTCGGACACGACTCGCACCGTGCAATGGAGACGTTCCCCGGCCGGGTAAGTACAATGCGCGCCGCGAGCAGTCCGACCGACACGCGCCGTCCGGCTCGAAAGAGCAGTCGGAGCCGTACTTCGGGGGTCTGTGTCGGAGCCCCCTGTACGCGTAGCCGCGCGAGTCGCACACAGGGGGGACCCATGGGTCCCCCCTACCTGTGCGTGTACGGCGCGAGTCGCTTCGCCGCGTACCCGCTGTAGGGGGCGCCCTTGTTCGCCTCGCACCCATTGAGGCAATGGGAGCCCGCATACGCGTTGTACGACCGGCTCCCATTGACTTCAATGGGAGTCCGACCGACTCGAGTACGATAACATACGGACGCATCGTACTCGTTCGGTCGGGCTGCACGGGTCCGATTCGGTCGGAAATCTCTCCGGGTCCGGCTCGGTCGGAGAGATTTCCGGCCCGAATCGGAATTGGCCCCTATATGACTTCTGTGGAACCATACCACTGGTGGGTCATTACAAATGCGGTGATTGGAGTGTGTGTGACTACACGATTGAATCAAAAGTATTTATGTATCATACAAAACGCGTTGCTATTAAAGATTTCTCCAACTGCAATACCTCTAATGTAATTTATGTTATCCCTTGTTCATGTAATTTGATACATATTGGCCAAACCACTCAGAAAATATGGATATGGTTTTGCCAACACCGCAGCTGCGATAGGTGCAAAGTGACCACCGCACTATTGGTTGAACATTTCAACACAGCAGGACACAGTGAAAAGGACATCAGGTGGCAAGTGATTGAAGTTGTGAAATTACCTGAATGAAGAGGTGACATCACCACAATTCTGAACAAAGTGGAACTTAAATGGATCCTTAAAACGGACAGCTTCCACAAAGGATTGAACAGAATAGAGGACTGAACAGCCTTGATTTAGGATTTATACTGTTTACCACCTTTGTCTGGTAGATATGAGCAGCTTGCCAGATCTAATAATTGCAAATTATTTCTTGCTGCATATTTTTTCCTTTTATTGAGAAGATATATGTTTTCTGATAATTCGCCATGCCTTGGCTTCTTTAGTGGTTTTATTCTCCTTACCTACAATTGTTTTTAAAAAAAATATTGCTCCACCATCCTATATGAACTCAGAGGCTAACTTGACTACATGTTTTCCTCTGGAAATGACACAGCTCTATGCCTAATTTCCTTCGTATTTTGTTTCCTTGTCACGTGCATGTCGTATAGTCACATAATATTATGACCCCTACACTGCCTAATATGTCCGACACCATCACCATTACCGATCTAGTCCTTCCTCTATTCTTGTAGCCATAATCAGTACTCCAAAATGGCTGACAACGTTGCCAACTTAGCCCCTCCTCTGTTCTCACACATATAAGCAAGTTTCAGTCACTTCTCCAAGCAACTTACTGTTGCTGTCGGAGGCTCTCGTCATCACATCACAGCATTGATACTTGCTGGTAAGTGTTTCTTGTTGTTCCCCAGGTTAGTGAGGACATTGTTTTCCCCCCTTTCTAAGCCTTGTGCCTCCTCCTGTAGATTTCCCGACCCTGGAATTGAGGATTGCTCTCCGTGGGACCTTCCCTGTGAAGGCTACATGCTTCTCCGCCTTGTGAATTGCGCTTATATTTGTCTATGTAAATACTACCTTAGTACGTTTTAATGCTTACTACCGGCTTACTTGTAAATTGTCCGATTGTTACAGTGCATAATTTGGCTTTTATAAATTGGATTCAGAATTATTACCTCTGTTTGGCCATGTGTATTAAACCCCATCATGTCGTCCTTCTGATGCTATGATAGGTATGTGGAATATATAATTTTCTTATTGCATGGTATTATCAGTCACTCTATGCACAGTGCATGATAGAATACAAATTTTGGTATACCTAGAACGTGGTCTATTCTCCTTCTCGTTCGGTTTTGGTGTAGTTAATTGTATTTTTCGCTGCCTATAGGGCAATGTTAGATTTGGGGGTCTCTAGTTGGCAGAGGTATGTACCCTTGTCCAAATAGGGACCCTTGCGTCTAGTCAGGGAAAGTAGGTACACTCCCGAAATAACCCCTGCTCACCCTCTTGGTAGCTTGGCACGAGCAGACAGGCTTAGTTCAGAGGCAGTGTGTAAAGCATTTGTGAACACATACAGTAATCAAGTGACAACACTACAAATGGACACCACACCGGTTATATATTTATAAAAATAGGTATACTTTATATAGATTTATCACAAGACCATAAACGACAAAAATAATCCACAATACTGTTAAGAATACTTAGTTCTGATCAAAAAGGCTTAATTCAAGGTTCTGTGCGAGTCGGTAGCCTCCTCCGGCTACGGCGATGTCGAGAACAAACAGAGTCTAACAAATCCAGCTGACCGCGTCGAGACGGGCCAACACAGCGTAGACAGACTCGGTCACAGTACCTTTTACTTGAAGCGGCAGGCACGGGCGTGCGAGCCGGATGGCTGTTCGTCGCGGTCGCGATGCAAAAATGGAAGCGTTGCAGGACGCGTTGTCCCTCGATGCGGTGCAGGCAGCGGCTCGTTGACGTCGTCGAGACGGAGTCGGTGAGACCAGGGCCGTGCGTTGCAGGGCGAGACGGTGCTTCGATGCGGTGCTGGCAGGTTGCGGTGCGGCGGCGGAGCCGGATTCAGGAGCTGGCGTCGATCAGTCCGGACAGCGGTGCGAGTCGGGCGGTGCGTCGCAAAGCGTGCGAGCGGTGCCCAACTCCGGTGCGGTCACAGGACTCGAACTCAGCAGCAGTGACCGTGTCGGTCGGACCAGTTCGATTCGGCGTAGCGAAGCGTTGCAGGACGCGTTGTCCCTCGATGCGGTGCAGGCAGCGGCTCGTTGACGGAGTCGGTGAGACCAGGGCCGTGCGTTGCAGGGCGAGACGGTGCTTCGATGCGGTGCTTGCAGGACACCGAGTCGGTCGTGAGAGTCGGTCACAGCTCCCTACCTCTGTAGCCACTGAAACAGAGTTTCCAGCAGCAATTCACAAAGGGGTGAAGTCCAATGGTCCTGGGACTTCGGTCAGGGGGCAAGCTCTCTTCCAAGCCCTTGGAGATCCTTCACAAGTTGATGAAAGTCACAGCAAAGCAAAAGTTCCTTTCTCCTCTCTTTGGCAGTCAGGCAAACCACTGCAGGCCAATCCCCCAAGCAGCACTTCAGGCTTAGGGATAGTTTCTCCTCAGTTTCTTCTTGGTTCCGCTCCTCAGTAAAGGTTTCTTCTTGTTCCCAAAAGTGATCTAATCTTCCTGGGGTCTGGGTGCCCCTCTTATACCCTGATTCTCTTTGTTCTCTGGAGGCAGAGAGGCCTCTGCCTAGTCCAAAACCAGTTCTGGTCAGTTCTGGAGCACTTTGTTTTTCTGACTCCTTCTTTCCTTTCAGAATGTGGGGCAGAGTGCTCAGCCGCCCGGCAGGAGGTGGAGCCAGCATTGTGGAAGGCAGGCACAGCCCTATTCAGACCCAGGTGCAACTCCTCCCTCCACTCTGGATGCAAATCTTTCTATTCAGCCCTGCGCTGACTCACCCTGTCTCCGGTAGCCACCCCCAGCCCCTGTCACTCAATCTCCAGACAAGGAATACACAACCTAGCAGAGGCAGGCTTGGATAGTTAGGCAAGAAAATACCCACTTTCTAAAAGTGGTATTTTCGAACACAGAATGTTAAAACCAACTTCACTAAAAGATGTATTTTATCATCCTGAGTTCAGGCATACTAAATTCGTTTTTCTACCATGTTCCCTGGGTCAGTTCTGATTATAAGGTGTAATAGTCAGTCTGCCCATTCTGGCCTATGGGGAGCAGGTAGCCTTGCAATAGTGAAGAAACGAAAATGGCTGTAATTCACTATTAGGACATGCCACACACACCAGGGCATGTCCTACCTTATACTTACAATGCACCCTGCCCTAGGGCCTACTTTAGGGGTGACCAACATGCAGTACAGGGAAGGTTTAGGGACTGGTAAGTGGGTGTACTCACCAAGTCGACATGGCAGCCCGAGGCTGCACACAGGCTCTGCGATGGCAGGCCTGAGACACATTTTACAAGCCGCTTCTGTGGGTGGCACAACCAGTGCTGCAAGCCCACCAGCGGCATTGGATTTACAAGCCCTGGGCACACTGAGTGCACTGTACTAGGGACTGACAAGTAAACCAATCATCCAATCATGGAGTCACTAATACATATATCAATTAACGATAGGGAGCACTTGCACTTTGGCACTGATTAGCAGCGGCAAAGTGCCCATGAGCATCTAGTCCAGCAAAAACATATCGGCAACAGTGGAGGCATTACGAAAAAATGGAAGGGAGACCCACGCCAAGGATGCCAGGTCTAACACGTGTCCCCTCCAGCTGAAATGTGGGGAGAACTATCCTACCCCTAGGGAGTTCTCATCGCTAAGGCGGAAAAATCTGGACAGTCCATCAGCATTGGCGTGTTCTGTACCAGGGCGGTGTTCCACCGTAAAGTCCATCCCCTGTAGGGAAATGGACCACCTCAACAGCTTTGGATTCTCACCCCTCATCTGCATCAACCATCTGAGGGGCCTGTGGTCTGTCTGAACCCGGAAGTGAGTCCCAAACAGGTATGGTCTCAGCTTCTTCAGTGCCCAGACCACAGCAAATGCCTCACGCTCAATAGCACTCCATCTCTGTTCCCGGGGAAGTAACCTCCTACTGATGAAGGCTACAGGTTGGTCTAGGCCCTCCTCATTGATCTGTGATAGAACAGCCCCTACACCATGCTCTGAAGCGTCGGTCTGAACAATGAACTCATTGGAGAAGTTGGGTGCCTGGAGCACAGGCGCCGTGCACATGGCAGTCTTCAAGGTGTCAAAAGCTTTTTGACAGGCGTCAGTCCAAATCACTTTCCTGGGCTGCTTCTTGGAAGTCAGCTCGGTCAAGGGGGCAACAATGCTGCCATACCCCTTGACGAATCTCCGGTAATACCCGGTGAGTCCTAGGAAGGCTCTCACCTCTGTCTGGGTCTTGGGGGCTCCCAAGCCAGAATGGTATCAATTTTCGGTTGGAGGGGCGCCACCTGGCCGCTCCCAACCTGGTGTCCCAAGTACACCACAGAACCCTGCCCAATCTGGCACTTACTCGCCTTGATTGTGAGGCCTGCCCTCCGCAGCGCCATCAACACTTCCCAGAGGTGGCGCAGATGCTCTTCCCAACGGGCACTGAACACTGCGATGTCATCCAGGTAGGCGGCACTGAAATCCTCCAGTCCAACCAACACCTGGTTGACCAACCTCTGAAAGGTGGCAGGGGCATTCTTCATCCCAAAGGGCATCACCCGGAACTGGTAGTGCCCATCTGGTGTGGAGAATGCTGACCTCTCTTTGCCCCATCAGTCAAGGCGATCTGCCAGTATCCAGACGTTAAGTCAAACGTGCTGAGGTACCGCGCAGCCCCTAACCGATCTATGAGCTCATCAGCTCTGGGGATGGGGTGGGCGTCAGTCCTGGTGACGGAATTGAGTCCCCTGTAGTCCACACAGAACCGGAGTTCTGGTGTGGCACCAGGCGCGGCAGCTTTTGGAACCAAGACCACGGGGCTGGCCCAAGGGCTGTTAGAGGACTCAATCACCCCTAGCGCAAACATCTTGGAGACCTCCTCCTTGATGCAGGCTCTGACCCTGTCAGTCACCCTGTAAGCCTTGTGCTTCACAGGAAGACTGTCCCCAGTGTCCACATCATGGACGCACCAATGGGTGACACTGGGAACCAGGGAGAACAGGTCAGGGAACTGTCCCAACAGTTGGCGACAGTCACCCTGCTGCTCAGGTGTCAGGGAGGTAGAGAGGTTTACTCCCTCCACTGATCCATCTTGCTCTCGGGCTGACAGGAGGTCAGGAAGAGGCTCGGTCTCCTCCTCCATTCCATCATCTGTCGCTAAGAGCATGCCCACTTGGGACCTCTCCAAGTGGGGCTTCAGGCGGTTCACATGCAGGACCCGCAAGGGGTTCCTGGGAGACTGCAAGTCCACCAAATAGGTAACTGGACTCTTGCGCTCCACCACCGTAAAGGGCCGGTCCACCTGTCCTGGAGCGCACAGGGCTCCACAGGGGCCATGACCCACACTTTCTGACCAGGCTGAAGCTCTACCAGAGTGGCATTCTGGTCGTACCACCGCTTCATCTCCTCCTGGCTGGCTTCCAGATTTGCCTCAGCAAGCTCTCTGAAACGCCTAGTCTGGTTCCTGAAGGCCAGCATGTAACTGTATACATCCTGGGGAGGTTTCCTGGGAGATTGCTCCCAGCCTTCCTTGACCAAACTCAGAGGTCCTCGCACCGGGTGTCCATAGAGGAGCTCAAAGGGACTGAACCCTAGAGATTTCTGTGGCACCTCCCGGTATGCAAACAACAGGCATGGTAAGAGGACGTCCCATTTACGCCTCATGGGTTCTTCCAGACCCATAATCATGCCCTTGAGGGTCCGGTTGAATCTCTCAACCAGACCATTTCCTTGAGGGTGGTAAGGAGTGGTGAACTTGTAAGTTACACCGCACTCCTGCCACAGGGACTTCATGTACTTGGACACGAAGTTGGTACCTCTGTCAGACACCACCTCTTGAGGGAATCCCACACGTGAGAAAATTCCCATCAGTGCCCGTCCCACCACGGGGGCCGTCACTGTCCTCAGAGGGATGGCTTCAGGGTACCGGGTGGCATGGTCCACCAAGACCAGGATAAACCTGTTGCCCATGGCTGTCTTGGGGTCCAGTGGCCCCACAATGTCAATACCCACCCGTTCAAAGGGGTGCTGACCACAGGGAATGGCTGGAGAGGAGCCTTGTGCTTCCTCCCACTCTTTCCACTTGCCTGGCAAGTCTGGCATGTTCTGCAGTGAGTGGCGGCACTCCTGCGCATCTGGGGCCAATAGAAATGGGTAACAAGCCTGTCAAAGGTCTTGTCCTGCCCCAGATGTCCCGCTAACGGTACATCATGAGCCAACCCCAGTAGGAAGGCTCTGAAGCGCTGGGGTACCACCAGCACACGGGCTGACCCAGGCTCAGCAACCTTAGGCTCTGAATACAGGAGACCATTCTCCCAGTAAACCCAATGTGATCCAGACTGATCACCTGCTGCCTGGTCTGTGGCCTGTTGCCTCAGACCCACGAGAGAAGGGCATGTGTTCTGCTCCTTGCAGAACTCTTCCCTGGAGGGTCCTCCTTCTTGCTGCCAATGGGTCAGCTCAGGTAGGTCCCCCAGTTCAGCTACCTGTTCCCCTGTAGGCTCCAGGGCATCCCCCTCAGGGTCTGCCTCCTCCTGGACCGTGGGAACCTCGGGGGCCGGTTTCCCGCGCCCCCTGCCTCCTCTCTCTCCGGCAGGCACCTGGGCCTCCCTCTCAGGCTCCAGGTCCTCTTGAACACCTTTAGCTGCCATTGACCGGGTGGTCACACATGCCCAATCAGGCAAGCCCAACATTTCTAAATGCGCACTCCGCTCCACCTTAGCCCAAGGTGAGCTCTCCAAATCGTTCCCTAACAAACAGTCAACAGGCATGGCTGGCCTCACAGCTACTTGAAGAGTACCCGAGACCCCCCACTCAAAGGGAACCTGAGCCACCTTGCAGTGACTCTCTGTGTTGTCAGCGGCAACAACCGGATAGAATGCATCAGGGATAACCTGCTCTTTAGACACCAGGTGACACTTGACAGCTGTCACACTGGCTCCTGTGTCTCTCAGAGCCTCCACCCTATGGCCATTGATGGTCACCCACTGCCTGTATTTCTTAGTGTTCTCAGGCAGCGGGGTCCTAGGGACCATCTCAGAGTCTCCTAATGAGACAAGGGAAAACACTGTGGGATCCCCCCACCTTGGGCACCCAACTCCTCCCCCAGGGCTACACTAGCCAACTGCCGGGGGACTGCACTGGTGGGTGCTGGTTTTCCATGCAAAGGGCAACGAGGATCGTTTGCCTTGTGGCCAGGGGCGCCACACTTGTAACATACCAGTGGTCCCTGGTGAACAGGGGGGCCTGTCAGGGCCACTGGCTTCTTCTCGGGGGAGGCTGGGAACCTTTCCCTGGGTTCCCTTGGGGTCTACTTTGGGGCCCTTTATGGAACTCCTTCTGTTTACCCTTGTCCCCCCACTCTTCTGCTGGGGACCCTGCCCACCCTTGGCGGAGTCTCCCACGTGACCCTTGTGGACCCGGGTACTCACCCAGCGGTCCGCCTCCTCAGCAAGCTGCCTAGGGTTAGTCAGCTTACTATCAATCAGGTGCTGGCGTAGCTCAGGAAAACAATTACCGGACAAGTGCTCCCAGGCAATCAAATCAAAGAGCGCCTGAAAATCAGTCGCTTTGCTACCCTTTACCCAACCATCCAAGGCTCTGCAAAAGAAGGTCACATATTCAACCCAGGTACTGCTTTCAATCTTACTACAGTTCCTGAACCTTTGCCTATAAAGCTCAGGGGTCAAACCATATCTAGTCATTAAGGCATCCTTCATGTGGCTGTACGAATTATAGACTTCAGAGGGCAAATCCAACAAGGTATCCCGCCCTTCACTGAGGAACCGTCCCCACAACCCCGCTCCCCAATCCTTCTCAGGGACCCGGTGGGAAGACATGGCTACCTCATAGGCTTTGAACCACTGCCCTATGTCGTCATTTTTAAAAAACTCCTTCACCACATCTTTGGGAATATACACCCTAGCTTCAACAGGCACAGGCGGTACACTGCCACCAGAGGGAGTAATCTCTAAGCTCTTGGCCTTCAATTCCAACTCCCTCAAAACTTTCTCATGTTCAAACTGCATTTTCTTTTCCTCTAGGGCTAATTTCCTTGTTTGCATTTCGAATTCTAACTGCTTATTCAGCTTGAGTTTGGTCAGCTCCATTTCGTGCACCCTACTCTCTTTCCTGTCCTCCAACTCCTCTGGAGACAGTCCTCTGGCAGAAACACTGCTACCTACTGGGGAAGGTGGTCTTCTAGCCCCTAGACCCAATAGCCCCTCCAGCTGCCCTTCTGCATTCTCAGCCCCCTCCACAGGGGCACTCCTTGATTCGACCCAGGCCCTCAGCGCCTTTTGGAGGTCCTCCTTCCTGGAGATCCCGGTCATGGACACTTTAAACTTTTTGCAGAATTGCTTGAGCTGCTTAAGGGTGTAGCATTCTAGCCTCTCTTCTTCCCAATCACATTCAACAGAGGCTACTGATGCTGGTTTCTCCATAGTGACTGAACTTGGCATTTGCAAAAATAGGAAATCTCAGAAAAAATGCTATTAAAGTATGTGGTTGCGTTTTGGTCTGCACTCACTAAGTAGTGTTCACCAATCACTGTACATGAGTCACAAATGCAAGTCCAGAATCCTCACCGCTGACCACCAATGTTAGATTTGGGGGTCTCTAGTTGGCAGAGGTATGTACCCTTGTCCAAATAGGGACCCTTGCGTCTAGTCAGGGAAAGTAGGTACACTCCCGAAATAACCCCTGCTCACCCTCTTGGTAGCTTGGCACGAGCAGACAGGCTTAGTTCAGAGGCAGTGTGTAAAGCATTTGTGAACACATACAGTAATCAAGTGACAACACTACAAATGGACACCACACCGGTTATATATTTATAAAAATAGGTATACTTTATATAGATTTATCACAAGACCATAAACGACAAAAATAATCCACAATACTGTTAAGAATACTTAGTTCTGATCAAAAGGCTTAATTCAAGGTTCTGTGCGAGTCGGTAGCCTCCTCCGGCTACGGCGATGTCGAGAACAAACAGAGTCTAACAAATCCAGCTGACCGCGTCGAGACGGGCCAACACAGCGTAGACAGACTCGGTCACAGTACCTTTACTTGAAGCGGCAGGCACGGGCGTGCGAGCCGGATGGCTGTTCGTCGCGGTCGCGATGCAAAAATGGAAGCGTTGCAGGACGCGTTGTCCCTCGATGCGGTGCAGGCAGCGGCTCGTTGACGTCGTCGAGACGGAGTCGGTGAGACCAGGGCCGTGCGTTGCAGGGCGAGACGGTGCTTCGATGCGGTGCTGGCAGGTTGCGGTGCGGCGGCGGAGCCGGATTCAGGAGCTGGCGTCGATCAGTCCGGACAGCGGTGCGAGTCGGGCGGTGCGTC
This sequence comes from Calotriton arnoldi, assembly GCA_963921515.1. Lineage (NCBI taxonomy): Eukaryota > Metazoa > Chordata > Amphibia > Caudata > Salamandridae > Calotriton > Calotriton arnoldi. The sequence goes on from CAWUFW010005661.1 coordinate 996,741, forward strand.
GCAAAGCGTGCGAGCGGTGCCCAACTCCGGTGCGGTCACAGGACTCGAACTCAGCAGCAGTGACCGTGTCGGTCGGACCAGTTCGGTTCGGCGTAGCGAAGCGTTGCAGGACGCGTTGTCCCTCGATGCGGTGCAGGCAGCGGCTCGTTGACGGAGTCGGTGAGACCAGGGCCGTGCGTTGCAGGGCGAGACGGTGCTTCGATGCGGTGCTTGCAGGACACCGAGTCGGTCGTGAGAGTCGGTCACAGCTCCCTACCTCTGTAGCCACTGAAACAGAGTTTCCAGCAGCAATTCACAAAGGGGGTGAAGTCCAATGGTCCTGGGACTTCGGTCAGGGGGCAAGCTCTCTTCCAAGCCCTTGGAGATCCTTCACAAGTTGATGAAAGTCACAGCAAAGCAAAAGTTCCTTTCTCCTCTCTTTGGCAGTCAGGCAAACCACTGCAGGCCAATCCCCCAAGCAGCACTTCAGGCTTAGGGATAGTTTCTCCTCAGTTTCTTCTTGGTTCCGCTCCTCAGTAAAGGTTTCTTCTTGTTCCCAAAAGTGATCTAATCTTCCTGGGGTCTGGGTGCCCCTCTTATACCCTGATTCTCTTTGTTCTCTGGAGGCAGAGAGGCCTCTGCCTAGTCCAAAACCAGTTCTGGTCAGTTCTGGAGCACTTTGTTTTTCTGACTCCTTCTTTCCTTTCAGAATGTGGGGCAGAGTGCTCAGCCGCCCGGCAGGAGGTGGAGCCAGCATTGTGGAAGGCAGGCACAGCCCTATTCAGACCCAGGTGCAACTCCTCCCTCCACTCTGGATGCAAATCTTTCTATTCAGCCCTGCGCTGACTCACCCTGTCTCCGGTAGCCACCCCCAGCCCCTGTCACTCAATCTCCAGACAAGGAATACACAACCTAGCAGAGGCAGGCTTGGATAGTTAGGCAAGAAAATACCCACTTTCTAAAAGTGGTATTTTCGAACACAGAATGTTAAAACCAACTTCACTAAAAGATGTATTTTATCATCCTGAGTTCAGGCATACTAAATTCGTTTTTCTACCATGTTCCCTGGGTCAGTTCTGATTATAAGGTGTAATAGTCAGTCTGCCCATTCTGGCCTATGGGGAGCAGGTAGCCTTGCAATAGTGAAGAACGAAAATGGCTGTAATTCACTATTAGGACATGCCACACACACCAGGGCATGTCCTACCTTATACTTACAATGCACCCTGCCCTAGGGCCTACTTTAGGGGTGACCAACATGCAGTACAGGGAAGGTTTAGGGACTGGTAAGTGGGTGTACTCACCAAGTCGACATGGCAGCCCGAGGCTGCACACAGGCTCTGCGATGGCAGGCCTGAGACACATTTTACAAGCCGCTTCTGTGGGTGGCACAACCAGTGCTGCAAGCCCACCAGCGGCATTGGATTTACAAGCCCTGGGCACACTGAGTGCACTGTACTAGGGACTGACAAGTAAACCAATCATCCAATCATGGAGTCACTAATACATATATCAATTAACGATAGGGAGCACTTGCACTTTGGCACTGATTAGCAGCGGCAAAGTGCCCATGAGCATCTAGTCCAGCAAAAACATATCGGCAACAGTGGAGGCATTACGAAAAAATGGAAGGGAGACCCACGCCAAGGATGCCAGGTCTAACAGGCAATTACACCATTATAGGCATGTTTATCACAGATATCACGCTTTACCTTGGTACAACTGCATTCTCTTGCTCAAAGTGGTACATACCTCTGATTTCTGCTTTTTCTATGTTCCCCCTAATCTTCTTTCCAATTTCCTCCACAGGTGTTGTTAACTATAATGACATGTATTCTTTGCACACCAATAAATGTAATCAGGCATGTATTTTGAAATCCTGATAATGATCCTGCATTAATCACGGATCGAAACGTCATCGACCTTAAACACTCTGACCCTTTAAATATGTGTATATGACTTCTGGGTGCATTAGTGTTCTCCTTGATGTAAATAAGTGTCCGTCATTGTGCATACAACTGATGGTCATTTAATGTCTTATGCCTGTTTGTTTTCATGTTTTTAACACCCGTTGAGGATTACCCCAGTGGGGTTAATCTTCCACACATATATATATGTTTGATTAAAAATGTCCTACATATCCATTTTTGATTACTCGTGGAAGTTATTCTTGTCTCCAGAGCGTTGTTTTCTATTCATTGACTGTAGAGACCTTTGTTCCTGAAAACACTTTCTAAAAGTGGCATTTCTAAAATAGTATTAATAAATCCATCTACACCTGTAAGCATGATTTCTCACTACCATTCTAATCATACCAAACATGGCAGTGCTACTCCTTTCTGATCAGAAATTACTACTTACATATATAAATAAGGGTATTCCCAATGCTAGCCTACTAGACTCACAATTGCTGCCACCACTGGACTCCATCTGCAAGACTGGCATGTCCAGAACTCTAAAACTATGGTCATGGGCCAATCTCTCCTCAAGAGCTAGTTACTATCTGGAAAAGGCCCTTTCAGCCTCTGTCATCCACTTCTGAGCTAGGGATCAGCTTCTAGCCTTCTCTCCTCAACAGTCACCTGCCACAAGGCCTTTTTCTCCTCTAAGCCTTTCTCTGCTCCGCAGCCAGCTGCAGCTGCAGTTCCCTATCCTCCTGTCTATGCTGAGCTCATCAGGGGACAGGGAATGGGAGGTGACTCTGCTCCTGGCACTAGACCCAGTAAGAGACTTCCTATCTATGGGGTCCTCTCTATCTACTGACATTCCTGCCCAGTCATTTTCTCCCTCCTGCTCAAACTCTTCAGGGCCACTGCCCTCTAGGGTTGCAGACTGGGAACCCTCCCACTCAGAGTCCTCACTGATCTTGGGGTCCTCCATAGAACCACCCCTCCTTCTCCTCTTCTAAGGTTGGTCCCTCGTGCACTCTCCACTGGGCATTCAGGGCTATCAAAAGGTACAACTTGGTGGATTCCCCACTCACAGGTATTCGCCTCTCCCTGCAGAGAACCTTAAACTTCGCTATATTGTAATGCCACAGTTCTTAAGGTTCAAAGGTGGATTCCATTTTGGCAAGGTCCTAAACACAAGTGCAATAACTGGATTCACAGGTATAAGAAATGAATCAGGAATAAACAATAAAAATGACCAATATGGGAGAAGCAAGAGAGTCACAAAACACGCAATGGTCTAAGTGCAGAGTTTGTAGTGCAACAATGAGTCACAGTGGTACTGCGCAAATGCAAGTCCTATCATCACCGCTGATCACCAATGTTTTAAAAAGGGCTTCTGGTTGGCTAGGGTATTCACCTAAGGCAGGCAGATCCCACCAGTCTAGTCAGGGCAAGTCAATTACATACCAAAGATAACATGTGCTCACCCCCTGGTAGCTTGGCACAGAGCAGTCAGGCTTATCCCCAGAGGCAATATGTAAAGCGTTTACGCAACACCCTCAAACTAGTGACATAATAAATACACCACAAAAAAAGACTCCACAAAGGATTATATAAAAATATTGTATATATTTCATATACAACATAGACCAAAAACAACATGAACCATAAATATTGAGCATACCATGCAAATCCTGAGTCAGCACTCACAATTTTAACAATGCAAGAATCATACATTATAACATCAGGGCATGAAATGCAACAGATTGTAAAATAAGGACACATGAGTTAATAATACTGTGTACCAAAGTGACATAGATCATAAACCCTGCACATACTATGCCAAGGCTGAAAGCGTACTCGTGACCCTGGCTACTGTGATGCAAAATGACATACATTACACCATAGGGCATGAAATGGAGCAGATTATGAAAGAACACATGCATCACCACATTAGGGAAAGTAAAGTGACCTTATTGTAAGACCACACATAAAAAACCACATATTACTTTTAACACACAGGGCCCCACACTCCTATGCTCCTATCACTCTGAAGATGGTAATTTAGGCCCCAAGTGCAGGGCATACCAGCACCTGCATGCCTATTTGCAGCCATCCAGTAATTTTACATCCTGATGTAATTGGGGGCCTCCCCCAAGATCTCACCCCATAAGAAAACACCAGCAACAAGTAGGTGCCCTAAGGTATGTGCTAAGACGGAGGGGCCTGTGACCACTCACTGCTGTATTCAGTGGGGAGACCTTGCTGGGTCCCCAAGGTACCAACAATCAACGGCAGCGGCCTCAAAGAACTGGGCCACCCACGCTGGGATGTGGGATGGCTGGACAACTCTCCCAAGACTATCCACTGAGGCGGGGAGTACCTCTCACACCCAGATGTAGGCGCAACTCTGAGAAAGTGAAGGGCTGGATCGAGCGCCCTCTTCTGAGGTTCCCGTAAGGGGACGGCCCCTCCATGACATCAATGGAGTTCCTCTGCTCTGCTTTCATTCTGCAAAAAGAACAATTGATGGACAGATGAAGGGTGATGCCCTGAAACCGGTCCCAGGATGCTGGTTTCCGGTCCAGGGAGGACCTGGCTTGGCAGTTCGGGCTGGACAGTTCTCACAAGAAACAGGGTCAAGACGGATTTGCATATGGCTGGGTCCAAACTGGGGTGGTGTGGTGAGCAAAAGAATGATGGATTTCACCCAGATCCTTGTGACTGGGGGTGAATGTTGACATTGTCCAGCATTCCGTCCATCAATTGTTTCTTTTGCATTTGTCGCCCTAAGTGGAAAGGCTATGCCCAGACGTGGGTCCTGTGCTCACTACACCACTGGATTCAAGCTAGCCTGGCTGATGAAGGGTGATGCCCTGAAACCGGTCCCAGGATGCTTGTTTCCGGTCCAGGGAGGACCTGGCTTGGCAGGTCGGGCTGGACTGTTCTCACAAGGAACAGGGTCAAGACTGATTTGCATATGGCTGGGTCCAAACTGGGGTGGTGTGGTGAGCAAAAGAATGATGGATCTAACCCAGATCCTTGTGACTGGGGGTGAATGTTTGCATTGTCCAGCATTCCGTCCATCAATTGTTTCTTTTGCATTTGTCGCCCTAAGTGGAAAGGGTATGCCCAGACATGGGTCCCGTGCTCACTACACCACTGGATTCAAGCTAGCCTGACTGATGATGGGTGATGCCCTGAAACCGGTCCCAGGATGTTTGTTTCCGGTCCAGGGAGGACCTGGATTGGCAGTTCGGGCTGGACTGTTCTCACAAGGAACAGGGTCAATACTGATTTGCATGTGGCTGGGTCCAAACTGGGGTAGTGTGGTGAGCAAAAGAATGATGGATCTAACCCAGATCCTTGTGAATGGGGGTGAATGTTTGCATTGTCCAGCATTCCGTCCATCAATTGTTTCTTTTGCATTTGTCGCCCTAAGTGGAAAGGGTATGCCCAGACGTGGGTCCCGTGCTCACTACACCACTGGATTCAAGCTAGCGTGGCTGATGAAGGGTGATGCCCTGAAACCCGTCCCGGATGCTTGTTTCCGGTCCAGGGAGGACCTGGCTTGGCAGTTCGGGCTGGACTGTTCTCACAAGGAACAGGGTCAAGACTGATTTGCATATGGCTGGGTCCAAACTGGGGTGGTGTGGTGAGCAAAAGAATTATGGATTTAACCCAGATCCTTGTGACTGGGGGTGAATGTTTGCATTGTCCAGCATTCCGTCCATCAATTGTTTCTTTTGCATTTGTCGCCCTAAGTGGAAAGGGTATGCCCAGACGTGGGTCCCGTGCTCACTACACCACTGAATTCAAGCTAGCCTGGCTGATGAAGGGTGATGCCCTGAAACCGGTCCCAGGATGCTTGTTTCCGGTCCAGGGAGGACCTGGCTTGGCAGTTCAGGCTGGACTGTTCTCACAAGGAACAGGGTCAAGACTGATTTGCATATGGCTGGGTCCAAACTGGGGTGGTGTGGTGAGCAAAAGAATGATGGATTTAACCCAGATCCTTGTGACTGGGGGTGAATGTTTGCATTGTCCAGCATTCCGTCCATCAATTGTTTCTTTTGCATTTGTCGCCCTAAGTGGAAAGGGTATGCCCAGACGTGGGTCCCGTGCTCACTACACCACTGGATTCAAGCTAGCGTGGCTGATGAAGGGTGATGCCCTGAAACCCGTCCCAGGATGCTTGTTTCCGGTCCAGGGAGGACCTGGCTTGGCAGTTCGGGCTGGACTGTTCTCACAAGGAACAGGGTCAAGACTGATTTGCATATGGCTGGGTCCAAACTGGGGTGGTGTGGTGAGCAAAAGAATGATGGATTTAACCCAGATCCTTGTGACTGGGGGTGAATGTTTGCATTGTCCAGCATTCTGTCCATCAATTGTTTCTTTTGTATTTGTCGCCCTAAGTGGAAAGGGTATGCCCAGACGTGGGTCCCGTGCTCACTACACCACTGGATTCAAGCTAGCCTGGCTGATGAAGGGTGATGCCCTGAAACCGGTCCCAGGATGCTTGTTTCCGGTCCAGGGAGGACCTGGCTTGGCAGTTCAGGCTGGACTGTTCTCACAAGGAACAGGGTCAAGACTGATTTGCATATGGCTGGGTCCAAACTGGGGTGGTGTGGTGAGCAAAAGAATGATGGATTTAACCCAGATCCTTGTGACTGGGGGTGAATGTTTGCATTGTCCAGCATTCCGTCCATCAATTGTTTCTTTTGCTGCTTTCATTCTGGGCCTGAGGCCGGCAGCTTCTCCTGGCTCTGTGGTGGCTCTCTAACTTCGGAGAGCGCAGTGTTGGGAAGCTAGGACACCGCGGCACACCCCAGCCAGTGTTCCACCACAACGGGCCTCCACAAGCGCCCTCCTCAAGGAAAGAACTCTCACCCCACTCTTGCCACCCCAAAATAAAGGACCTACACAAAGTGCTGGGTATGAGGCGTGATCAGATGAGTCCTTTGTGCAGCACAGGCAGTCCCTCTGACAGAGGTTCAGTCCCTTTCCAAAAGTGCTCTGAAGATGTAGGGTTAAAGCCCCAGTAATTATTCCCTGGTGCCTTGCTTCTAGAAGGTAGGCTCAGTTTTCCTCCTCCTCTGCCTTGGCTCCAGACATCAGTGGGGGGTAAACTAGCCCTATGCGTGAGGGCAGGGCACAGCCTAGACAAATGTAAGTGCGCCCGCCTCCCTCTCTCTCTCAGCCTAGGAAGACTATCAGTATGCAGATGGACACAGATGCCTCTCTTGTCACTCACAGCCCTTCCTTTGATGTGGCTGTCTGTAAAGTATGCACCAATAATCTCCCCTTTAGCCCCCCTTTCCCTTTTTTATTGTACTTTTGTCTTTTTTACACTCACCCCACCCCCCATCCTTTTTGGTTTCACCTTAGACAGCTTTGATTTCCATGTCTAGTTTACTTCCCTGCTCCTGATTTGATGGCTGCCATCCTGCCTTTTGATTGGTTGATGGTGTTCTACCTCTGCTGATGTCGAGGAGCAATTTTTCTGTGTGTATGTTTCTTTGACATTTGAGCTTTAGCACTCAATGGGACCCTTCTCTCACTCTCTCTCTACGGCCCCCTATTGTCTTCCCCAGTCATGCTCGTTACTGCCCCCGTACACGCATATTGCTCTTTCTCCCCCATCTGGCCCCCACCCTCTCTGGTGCTGAACACTACTGCCACTCGGTGTTTCTCTTTAGCTATCCTCGATGGCCTCTCTCTCCATCAAACTTACCGGACGACCTCTGGGCCTCTGCCAGCCACTGCCTCTCTTGACTTTGCCAATGCTTGCAGACTTGTCTCACAAATGCAAATCTAATTGAGGCATGCCACCATCTTGGAATGTTATTTTATGTACTACCAAGATGCTCATCAAATTGCACCTAGATACAAGCTGTCAACTACCTTGGAATTATATGACAATGTTATTTAGTATACTTATTGTTATACCGGTCCAAGATGTCAGAAGTTTCATATAGATGCATTGTGACGCCATCTTAAAAGAATAGAAAATACCATTCCACCACTGCCACGCAATTCCACAAGTTTTGGCAAAGACACTATTTGATATTTCTGCTGCGTCTTGTACCACTAAAGATTCTGGGGCTCATTTACAATCCTCTTGCGCCGCTGGTACGTCACTTTTAGCATCGGAAAAAGTGACGTACCGGCAGCTCAAGTCAGTAATGCAGGTGAAGTGTCCTCTACATGCCGTTGTCACTTTTCAAAATGTACAGAATGCCACCACGGGGACACTCATTGGCTCAAGAGAGCGCACCAGTGTAAGAAGCAAATGCAAAAGTTTAGAGACACTACTGGCGGAGGCAGGAAGTAAGGACCTGAAAAGACAAACATAAAATTGCCCAGACTCAGTACTGGTGTCAATCAGAACACACACTTCTTTACATACTCAGAAAGTGGGAGCTATGTGGAACTTGATGTACTGTAACTTTGACTTTAGAGAGCACTCCGATCCCCAGTATTCACCTCAAGGGTTAGAAGAGGATTGGTTACCACATTGACACTTGCTTTAAGATAATCGAGATATGGAGCTTGAGATTAAACTTACCTTGTGGCCCCTAGATAGGAGGGAAACAGAGAGAGATTCACCGAGCCCAAGGAGAGGCAAAGGCATTGTTGCTAGTGTCTGCAGTTCTAAGGTACATGCTATCCATTTAATTTTTGCTTTTTAGGTCAGGGTACAGGCTACCTGGAAAACCTCATGTCATTACTCTTCCAAAAGTACAATTAAAATAAAGAGAGGGCATAGTACCAGCATTTTGCTGAAGGAATATCATCTGACATAAATATTGTGTCCTAAATACTGTTTATAAAAATAGACCCTATTTGAGATAATAAAAGAAAATCTGAACCTAATGGTATGACTTTTTTGTAAATGGAATTTAGTTCGTGATATTTTTGTCAATTTTTTTGTTTTGCATACAATATCCAGCCATGAAGTCACAGAGAGAGAGAGTGGGCTTGAATCAGTCCCCACCAGCTTTCATGTGCTTTTCATGGTTTGCCATTTATTGAATGAGCTGTACATAAAGGCCATGTCATCTCTTTACAAGTAACACTAAAAAGTTTAAACTTTTTCAGGTCACAGTAAGAAAACTCACTCTAGCTGATAATATTCCTGAGATATCTTTGGTATACAAATCCACAAATCCTCTGAGGTCTGTCCACACCAAAGAGGAGGTCCAAAAAACAAGAGCTCCAACAGCAAATAAACTGGGCTTTTTCACCAGTAGAACTCATTTCTTTACAGTTATAATTCTTGAAAACTCTATCTAAACTGATGGTCGGTCAGAGCTCTATATTTATGCTGTTCAAAATCACTCATTGCTGTTCTCCTGAAATATCCTGGTAATACACAGACCCTCTTAGAACTCTAAACCTAATCATAGGTAGAGTGAACTAGAGCGCTCTATAGTCCAGTGATTTACCAACAGCTCTTCATCTGTGGATTGTGGACTCTGGCCCTCTTTATGAGTGTCCTGTTGGAATTATAAAGTCCACAGAGACACCTCAGATTTGTCTTGCTTCCTGTGGAATATGTGGCTGCTTTAAACAGTTGCAAACATGGAGGCAAGCTGCAGGGAGGAATGGGGAACTTCTGACCCAGATTTACTGATGCACTTTGCAATTCCCTAATTCTTAGTGGAACTTTAGGGTTCCACTGAGAATACCCGCTATCTCTCCTTGCCCTACAGTTATTGGAACACCTAATAATGTTAACTGCGGGAATAAGGGCGTACTGGGTATGGGTCCAGGGCATTCGTAATGAGATCCTCAGCCATAGCTCTGCTCTTTATTCAGCACACACTTCGAAACACTTCATGCACTTTCAATCTGATAATACCCAGATTGACTCAAAGCTTTACTCCTGAGAATATCCAGATGCAGTCACAGCTGTAATTTTGCTGGGCCATTAATTCACTTAGTGCTCAGCTCCTGATACTGCCCAAGCTACCCAAAACTGTACTCTAGATACCAATAGCCTTGTACCCTGCTTACAGCCACAATTCTTGCTTCTTCTGAGCAATGCAATTAAGAAGTGCTAGGATCATTCAATTTAACGGTCCTCTGCTTAGTAAACTTAAAAAGATGAAAGACTGATTTCGGCCTGTGCGGATTTAGACTTGTAATCTGCCTCATGCACCAGTTTTAAGAAGTGAGGGCTTAAACGTGTTGGTCAATATTGAGGGTGATCCTTCTCCTGATGAAGAACTTCCTGCAAGCGAAAAGTTTATTCATCACTTTTAAACATGTCCAGTGTTAGTGCAAAGATTTCTCCAAGTAATGTAGAGTGTTTGTCATGTTAATATGGAACATAGAAACACATGACGGGAACAGACAATTCAGAGCTAAGATAAGTGCAAATAGTACAAACGTCCATTTTAACATTAGCTTCTATTGGGATCTGGCCTTTATCACAAATTTGCCTAGGACCTTTCCACCAGTTTTCATTTGGTGTTATGTGCCCAAATAAGAAGTATAAAATGCAGCATTCATGTTAAACAACAGATGCAAATACCACTAGGGCTTATTTCAATTTGAAATACCAAAGATTACACCCATTTCTGGATCAAATCCTATCTCTCCTCATTATTTTAACCAGTTGCTATACAGGCTTCTAAATCACAATGTAGGCTGTATTTTACTGTGGTTAACTGAAATTATCACCCTATGAGCAGGATAGGCAATATAACAGCATTATTTATCATGAAGATTTATAGTCTCCGAACTGTTGGTATACATTACTTAACAGCTTTATTAAAACTGGCTAGATTACAGTGCTTTTTCTAATAATGGTGAGGAACGCTTTCCTCCCGTAGATTCAACAATGTTAATATTGTTATGGTACAATGCAGTGCAATAATTTTGGCTGGATGGTGATGGTGAAATGTATCAAAATACTACATGTTAAAAGAGATGCATTTTAAATAAATACAGCCTAAAAAGAATAACCTCATGCAGTTTTTTGCGAAAGATTGTGGGATATCTTTAGAGGCAAGCACAGGAATTCCAAGCAGCTGCGAAGAATGACCCCTTACCACTCTAGTTAGGACACTGTAAGCAAGATATGTACATGATTAGTAGGTGTTTGGGCAAAATATCGGAAAAAATATTTTGATACAAAAATATCATGCAAAGAATATCAGGATGTCAAAAATATCATTGACATGAATATCAAAGGTAAAAATATTGTTTTCAGTGCTGTATTTAATTGTGTTTTAAAAAATTGTGATGTAGAAAATGTATTTAATATCATTTATAATTGTTAATTGGTATGTAATTTATTGTAGTGTGTTTGATTCTCTATGTTTATTAATTATTTTTATTTGTATTTTTACTAAGATCATTTATTAGTTATAAAATTGTTGAAATTTGTACCTTTAGTTGTATTAATGTATGTAAATAATGGTATATTACGTTTTTTAGTAGTGGGATATTGGGATTTTAGGGGATAAACATGGGGAGATTTTTTTAAAGTGTATATTTTAAAATACATCTTATGTTAATTATTATAATGATATGCAAATTAATATTTTATAATTTTTACATTTATTTTGTAACATTCACACTTTTAATACATTTTAATTGAAAATTATTAAAATATATATTAATGTTCTGAAATTAAAAAGAGTTTTGAAATATAAAAAAGTAAATTATAAAAGTTATTTAAAAATGAGAAATATGTAACCAATAGTCTATTAAAGTAAAATAATTAGAATTTATTATATAAACTTTTTAAATTTTACAATTTTTGTGAATAATAGATTCAAATAATATAAACATTTAATTTTTGTGTTTTAAAATTATTATTTTACATAACAAATTAGTTTACATTTTTTAAAATAAGAAATTGCTTTTATATAATTTTTTATTTTATGATTCTTAATTTTGGGTTATGACTTTATTTTCCATTTTTTAGGAATGGTAATAAATGTGTAAAAAATATAGTAATTATTAATATTAATACAAATATTTTTATATATGTTAATGTTTAATTATGAATATATATTTGTAGTTAAGTTTTGGGTAGTGTGTTGTTAGATTACATTTTAGTTTTTTTTATAGTTAAAAAATTGGGTGAGTATGGAGTATTGATTGTGTACATAAAATGTTTAATTTGTTGTATCTTGTATAAACTATTTTAGTGGAAATAGCAGATTTCACCTCTTTAGCATCCAATGCCTACTTCAAATAGACTAGGGCCTGATTACGAGTTTGGTGGAAATTGTCCCACCATCGAAACAGTATCGGATTCCCTGCCTTCCTGGTTGGCGGTCCGCCCACCCTATTTAGAAGCATGCAGGTCAATAGATGAAAGCCCCCCCGCGGTCCCGCGTCACTGCCAGGAAATCTAGACCGCGTTGATGGCAGGATAGGCTAAAATAGCTTTAGGAGGGAGGACCACCAGTTTCCCCGCTGGGCCAATCACGATGTGCCTACCCGCTGACGTGACTGTGGCCGAAAACTCTCCACACCTGAGTTGGCGGAATGGGAGGGAAATAAGGCAGAAACTCACTTTTCCTCACTTTTCACACTTCCTCTACCGCCATGGATCCGATCCTACAATTCCTGCCGCTGCTGCTGCTTCTTGATGATGTAGAAAACCAACACCTTCGTGGACACATCCAATGGTAAGCCCCACATTTACCTGTTCCCATTGACTTGTCAGTTAAATGCACAGCACTTGAATTTGGTGGAAGCTAGTTGCCTAAAAATGGACACATGCACAAAAAAGTATATAAAATATATGTCCAAAAATCACCCTCCAGGTGTGCATAAACAAATATCTAACTTGCACACATTAAAAACATATGCAACTAGGGATAAGTGCAATGAAACATAATGTCAACATTGCTCTAGACAAGGTGTAATCTTTACTATTTGAAATGCCAGTTAAATCAATGTCAGTGCCAAATTTGAATCATGCAACATATCCATCCATGTAACATTTCCCCTTGTCTAGTGGAAGTCCTGCACTGGATCCAAGTACAATAGATACAAACATTTTCATATTGATCAGCAATCAGCAATGAAGAGTAACTAATCCTTAAGGTACTTCACTTCTTATATAAATGTTAGAAAGTTATAATATCTGTCAGCCTGCCTATTTATATAATAATTGGCTGCACTTCTAGTACCGTGGTGCTAACTACAGTTTTAGGCCACATAAGATTCACTTTAATGAAAGGCCTATGGTGTTAAATGTAATTGATATACTACAGTTATTACAGTGTCTAATTTGCTGAAAGAAAACCTAAGTTGAAATGTATTTGATCTGCACATGTTTGGCACTGGCAAAAAGTGTAATTTGCTGCACTTCTATTACATTAGTTCATCCAATAAAGGTTCAACTAAAGTGTTCTGTGTTAGCATTACCATTAGTGTAAACTCCAATTTGTGGTACTGATAGGACTACCAGGTCCTCAATCAGTGTGTGCAAGTCCCACTTCCTCAAGCAGCATTAATCCGGCCTTACAATCCTCTGAAATCTGTCACTCCTGAGCTAACCCTCATTTTTGCTACTGATTATGTATTGATCAGAGTGGAATGCTGCATGGAATTCTGCTTCGCTCAACCATGAGTGGGCAGTTGTTCCTCCACTCAGATTTACCTGGTGTGGGAACAGTGGACCTGATTTTTCCTGATGGAAAATTCGGCCTCAAACTCACTTTGGGAACGGGCTGCATTAGAGCCTGAGCTTGTTTTCCTGTCCCCACCTGACCCACAGCCATGGCACAGGGGGACCTGCCAGACTGCAGTCTCATCTGAACCTACCTCTTCCCCCCACCCTCTCTGATCACCATTCTCTTCCAATCATCTCTACAGCTTGAAAACAAATGTTTGAACAAGATTGCCACTGCATTCTGCTTTTTCTCAAGCTTTCACCCAAATCTAGTATAATACACCCATTGAGATATCTGTACCCCTTCTCACATCTTTCAAAGTCTGCATAAAGTCTGCTCCTGATACAGACCCAGCTCTACATATCCTAAACCTCTACCTCACTATCATGACCTCTTGACTGTTAGTTCTCCTCCATTAATTTTCTAATAATTACACAGTAGAACCCACACTTGACTGCTAACCTGTCAATCCTTCATTTTCTTATTCTACTGGCCAATGCTTTTAGATACCCTGATACTGGTACCATCCAAATCCCCCACCCTCCATAGGCTTTTAACACAATAATAATGCAGCACTGGCTAGAACCTCCTCACATTTTAACAGTATATAAGATCCATACTCATCAAATGAACATGTATATTTATCATTTTTGTTTTTAACACAAACTTTATTGCGTTTTTTCCATGTATACATTCAAACAGTTTGCACCATTGCCAATATATAAAATTTGCCAATGCAGCCCACCTTGCGAGCATTACGGTTTTTGTCTTGACACACGGATGCCCTTCCTCTATTACATGGCACATAGTTATATAGCATAAACCTTCTGCTTTATACATACACCCTTTCTGCGCGAACCACATTCTACGATTGCAAGTGTGCAGTGCATATTCCCAATAAACATAATACAACCCCCCTGAATCCCTCCCCCCGCCCACCCCGCAATTAGCTAACTGGGAAACACACTTGGTATCCGCTCTAGCATACAGAGTAGTACACTATTACATTTGTGATATTAAACCCCAAAGCAGGTTGCACAATACAGATTGCCACATCACATTCTAGATAAACACATGAATAATATCTACCTCCCCGACACCATCCACCCTACGACTTAAGAGGTCTGCCCGATAATGTACTGCAACAGCATGAATGACCAATGGCGATACCTATTACATTTCAGTTATTGAATCTTCCGCCACCTGAGTGGACCCATCCCTTGCTTTAAAGGCTTCACACAACATATCCCATGCCATTGCTATGGGTACTTTTCTCTGTCCTCGTTGCTCCTCTCTGCATATCGAAGCGCCTTCCACTAGGCTCCACTTCACTACTTCCTCCTTCCCCGACTCTATTTTTGGTGGCCTTGTTGCCTTCCACCTCCTAGTAATGTGCCTCTTTGCTAGTATTAACGTGAGGTTAGCAAAACGCGCTTGCACCTTGTAACCCTTTGGTTTTGGATATACCCCTAAAATGCAGCTCTTTCCCGTATTCCAGGTCTGCCCGCCAACCACGTCCGCTAACATTTGCGCTATCTGCGTCCAGTAGTGTGTGAGTGCTGGGCATGCCCACAACATATGAACAAACCCTGCATCTGCCTCAATACATCTCGGGCAGTTCGATGATGCCGCAGGGAACATCTTGTGGAGTCTATGAGGAGTTAGATATGCCCTCTGCGTGATCAAGTATTGGATAAATTTAAATCGCGCATTTCGTGACACTGCTTTCGGGTAGGCAAGAAGTGTCGTCCATTCTCTATCCGTCAGTTCTATTTCCATGTCTGCCTCCCACTTAATCCGCAAGGCTCCTATCGGAGAATCCTGTGTTTCCCTAATGCCCATGTACAGCCATTTCATCAAATGCCTACTGTTACCCATTAAATGCAACATGTATACTAGTCTATTTGTTGATGGTTCTTGCCCATCCGGAGCCCACATCCTTCTCACATAGTGCGAAATCCTGCGTGTAAAAGGAATAGAGTGTCCGGCAAGCCATTAGCATTAACAAAGTCCGCGTGTGACATCAAGATGCCCTCCTGAAACATTGCCCCCACTGTTATTATCCCTCCATCCTCCCATCCGGCCAGTTGCCCCCGCGTGACTGTACCCGTTGGTATGGGCAATCCCAAAAGAGGGGTATTCCGTGCATAGGTTAGGCGTGGTTGTGTATACTTTACAGCGTATTTCCAATATTTCAGTGCTATCTGCAATAGTGGAGAGTCTGTGCTGTTGATTGGGTGTGTGCTATGTAATTTTGCATGTAGTTTACCCTGCATCAGCATTCTGGGTGTATAGCCAATTTCCTGTAAATAACGACCCGCTAACCAGTATGAGAGCCATTGTAACTGACTCGCCATACAGTAGGCCCTAAAATCTGGGGCTCCCATTCCTCCATCCGTTGTTGATAGTTGTAGCTTCTTTAGTGGCACCCTACGCCGTCCTGCACCCCATACTAGCTCTATCAGCAGTGAATCTAACAACTTGAACACTTTCATGGGGATTAGTATCGGTATCGTAGTAAAATAATACAATACCCTTGGCAGCATTACCATCTTTGCAATGGACAGGCAGTGGCAGTGTGATCCAGAACGCTATTTGTGATCGTAATGCGGCTATTGCGCGCTGCACATTACCGTCTAGCGTATCTTGCTGTGTCCTATATATATGCACTCCCAAATACTTAAGCGTGATTAGAGCTGTTTGTATCCTACTGCTACCAAAATCAATCATGTGCGGCGCATCGGGCTGTTTGAAGGGAAAAGCTACCGATTTGTCAAAGTTTATGTGGAGCCCCGACCCAAACTCCCCGAAAACACTGCAGCCTCAGCGAGCCCGCTATATAAGTCCCAAGTGTACAATATTATATCATCTGTATATAGTGATGCAGCGTGCATCATCGAGCCAACAGGTATTCCCCAGCTCTGGCCCGACACGCGTAGTTTGTGCGCAAGTGGTTCCAGCGCTAGTATAAAAAGCATTGGGGACAGCGGGCATCCCTGCCTTGTGCCTCTATAAATCTTGATTTCACTTGAGATATGCTTGCCTGACCTTACATGAGCCGTCGGTGCAGCGTACAACAGCCTGATCCAGTTCAGATATTCAACTGGTATATTATACTGTCCCAATGCCACCAACATATACTCCCAGCTCAGCGTATCAAACGCCTGCCGCATGTCCAGGGATAGACAACCTGCCGCTGGGAATTGGTCCAGAGGGGCCCACATTACTTGGTATAGCCTCCTCACATTATGCGCTGTGCTCCTACGTGGCACAAACCCACATTGGTCTACATGTATCAACTTATTGAGGCAGGGCATTAATCGTGTCGCTAGAATCTTTCTCAATATTTTGTACTCAGTGTTTAAGAGTGACAATGGTCGGTACGCTGTAATATCAGCAGTATCCCGCCCTGGCTTCGGCAACGATACCACCAATGCCTGATTTGTGGTCGGGGGAAGTGTACCTTCCTCCAATGCCGCTTCATACAGCTTACTTAATTGTGGCGCTAACTCTTTGGCATATGCTGCGTAAACTTCTGTGGGGAGGCCATCTAGTCCAGGAGTCTTATTCCGTGGCAGATCACGGATAGCCGCCTGAATTTCCTCTGTTGTGATCGGTGACATTAAGTCATCTTTGTCTGCTTCGTCCAACTTTGGTAGGTTTGTTCCATGAAGGAATTCCCTAATATCTTATGTACCTGAACGCTCAGCCGCACTATACAGGTGCCTGTAATACTTGTGGAATGCCACGTTTATCTTTAGCTGGGTATCCGCCACAACCCCGTGGGGGGAGTAGATCTTGGTTATTAGAGTTGCTTGGGGCTGGTTCCGTATGATACGTGCTAGCAGAGTGCCGGTTTTATCAGCCTCCACATGAGCTCTCTGTACATAAGCCCTATAGTCTACCACTCTTAGCCTCTCCAGCAGGTCAGCATATTCTATCCTTGCCTGTTGTAGTTCGTCCGCCTTATCTGGGGATTCAGCCGCTGCTTTCTCTAGAGATCCTAACTGTCCTTCCACTTCAGTCAGGCTGCGCACTATCTATTGTCTAGCTCCCACCGTTGTCCCAATAGAGGTGCCTCTCACCACCACCTTGAACGCTTCCCATTCAATTAACGGGGAGGAGGCGGAACCAGCGTTCCAGGAAAAGTAGTCAGTAATAGTGGTCGACAATTGTGCCTTAAAAGCCCCGTCTTCTAGAAATTGGGGATTAAATCTCCACATCGGCACAGGGGTGGGGACATAGCCCCATTCCAGAACCATCTCCAATGGACTGTGGTCAGAGAGCGTTTTTCCCAAATATGCCATGTCTAAGACTTGCAGGAGAAGGGTGGGAGAACAGAGGATATGGTCTATTCTAGTGTGCACTGCATGGACCGGGGAATAAAAAGAGTATTCACGCGTCATCACGTTCTTACTGCGCCACGCGTCCAAGAGTTCCCATCCATCTACCCACTCCACAAGTGCCCTAGCTTGTCTTGTTGCCAAAGTTCCCTGGAGAGGCGGATGGGACCTGTCCAGGTGCGTGTCCAGCACCGCATTGTAGTCCCCACCCAATATCCAAGGGTAGTGCGCCCAATCTGCCAGTGCGATGCTTAGTCGTTGCAGGAACCCTTCTTGCCCCGAGTTCGGTGCATATATACTCCCTATCACCAGGGTCTGGCCATCCAATCCCCTTTCAGTAATACATACCTGCCCTCACAATCCACCCTCTGTTCTAGTAGTCTGAAAGGGACCCCCGCTCATATCCACACTGCAGCACCTCTTGCAAATGTTGAATATGTTGTGCTATATAGCTGGCCTCTCCACTTTTTCTGTAGTTTGCTCGCCTCACTAGTATTCAAGTGTGTCTCCTGCAGGAGTACTATATGCGCTTTGAGCCTACTCAGCTGTGCATGAATGCGATACCTCTTGTGTAAGGAGTCCATGCCACGCACATTCCACGTGAGAAATTTATATGATGCTCTTGATGCCATTTACCCTACATGTGCGTTGTATGATTTGCATGTGTGCCATGTCTGTACTTTCTGGTGCAATCTGTCTTGTGTCCCAATGTGTTCCCTTGTAACTGCATCGTCTAGAATTTGAACTACCCCAATTCGACGGTCCAACCCCAAAACTGTGCTCGACCATACTGCTGCTAAAAAACAACAACAGCTTTAACTTACATTCGGCTTTCGCTAGGGGGGAAGATACGCCAGCCGCGGACCATTTCACCCCATGCCAAACTTTCTGTGCCGCACCAAATAGCTGCATTGCAAGAATTACACGGTAATGTCTGAAAGCTTGGATCTGAGAAACATACATACTTCGAAAGAAAGAAAAGAAGAGAGAAAAAAAGAAGCTAAGGGGAAAAAATGGGCTCGCTTCCCGGGCCCGGGGTACACCCCCCGTACAACATATATTAAACATGATTAAGCATCCGTGCCAATACAGTTACCAACTGCTGCCAGCTCCCACAACACGCCTTCTTCATGTTTCAGCCCACAATGTCTCTGGTCGTCGATTGCATGGGCACTCTCCTGTTATCTCCTGTGTTCTGCCGACATACCCACGATCTATTCTGCCATTGTGGTCAGTCCCCCAGGTCCCTAGAAGTCTGCGGCGTCAAAGAGGGAAACAGTGGTTGACTAGTCTCTGAGCCCGTTGCTGGCGCTCCATCTGAAGACGATTCCCACCTGCTGGCTTCTCCTGTTGTTCTCCACGCTGCTGCCGCTCTCAGTGCCGCCTTCTTACTCTCGATCTTCTGTTCAAGGGTAGGCGCCCTCTCATCCCGCGTCTTCTGCTGCCCCGTGTTCCGTAGCCCTGTGCGCCTGCGTCGTTGGCTCAGCCTCCGAGGTTGTCGGTGTTCGTGTAGTATCGCCAGGTTCAGAAAGTTGGTCTCTATCCATAGCGATGTTGTCTCGACATCTTCAAAAAAATGGCTGGCATTGTCATGCATTACTTTCAATTTGGCAGGGATAATTAGTGCATAACGCAGGTTAAGCTGTTGGAGATGTTGTTTGACCCCAAAGACGCCTCTCGTTGTCTTTGCACCTGTACTGTATAATCCAGGAACAGGGAAACTTTTGAATTTTCATAGAGGAGTGGTGCCTTTTCTCTTGCTTTGCGGAGAAGTGCGTCCCTATCCCTGTAATGCAGGATTTTTGCCACCATTGGTCGCGGTGGCCGCCCAGGGGCCCTTGTTCCTGTTGGTACTCTGTGGGCCCTCTCCACACTGAACAATTCCGTTAGTCCCTCAGGCGCCACTTCCGTGCGCAGCCAGTTTTCAATAAAACGTGTGGGGTCTCGGCCTTCGCTTTTTTCGGGCAATCCAACTATGCGGATATTACTTCTGCGTACCCGCCCTTCCGCATCCTCCACCTTATCCTGCAGCTCCTTTACCTGCCTCTGCAGCTGTGAGACCGTTTCCGTCTACGCCTTTCGCCAGGGCATAATATCTGATGTTGCGTGTGTCTGTACCCTTCCTGCCAGTTTTTTGTGGTCTGCAAGAAGTAAACTCACATCTGTTGCGAGAGTGCCCAATTGCTGTTCCAGCACTGTTCTGGATTCACGTATTTCTCGCAGAATAATGTCTAGTTTGTCTGTGGGTTGCTCCGCCTGCATCTGAGTGTCTGGAATTTCTTCCTGCGTAATTGGAGAATCGCGTAGTGGGTTAGAGCTAGTTTCTCCTGGCGGGCCCTGGTCCACCTGTTTTCCTTTTGTCCTTCCCATGCCGGCTGTTGCACGATCCACCAAATAACGGCCCAGCGCTGCTGTGCTATTGTTCTCCTCAGGTATTATGCGCCCTGGACTGGCACCCAGTACCTCTTCGCCGCGCACTGGCGTTATGACCTAGTATGCGCGTCGTCTGGCAACCCTTCGAGTGGATCTCTCGTCACCACATGTGGGCTCTCGCTCCCTTAGTGCTGCGCCCCTTAGTGTCTGCGCACTTTCCAGCTGCTCACTCCTCCATGCAGCAAGGGCCTCCAGCGTGTCCTGTACTCTCCTCGGTTGAGTGAGCCTTTATGGCTGACCACACCTGGCTCCGCTGCCAGTCATACCGCGCCTGGCCCGCTGCTCCAGTCTCCCCACCGGAACTATACTGCTATGGGCAGTCACATCCACATACAGTCAGGGCCACCTCAATATCTTTGCCCCACAAGGGTTATATTGATATTGCGCTGCTTCGTGGGGCCCGAAGGTCAACTTCCTTGAGTTCTTATGCCCCCCGCTCTGCAGCATCCACTGGTGATTGTCTTTTAGTCCACTGGCCCCGGCGCTCTGTTATGCCGCCTTCGCTCCATTCCACGATCAGCAGCAACCCTCAATTTAGTGCCCAGCAATGCCGAGGGACCGCATCTATACTGCCCCACCGTTTCACTGGGCAGGCCGTGTGGGCAGGAAGCGCTCGTGCAGCACCAGGACACTTGACCCACCGCTGTCAGGAGGGAGGGGCGGCCCACGTCGTGTTACTTTTACTCCTGATCTTCGATGGGACCGGCTTCAGCTGCCTCTTCAGGTCTCCACCAGCGGCGCCGCACTCATACCAACCCAACCACAGGTCGGGCCTCACACTGCGCACTTCACGGGCACATGTGTAGATACCGGGGAAGGGATATCGCTCCGCTGTCCTCACCTCAGTCCCGTGTTATTGGGAACGTTGTTCCAGACGGATCGGCCCGCCGCTCTTCCGTGCCACCGAGCACGATTACATTTAGCACGCCCTATCTCCACCTGGGCGTGTAGGTCGTAGTCCGCGGCCTCGCGTAGACTGCTTGCCGGCCGTCGCTCCAGTCCCCGCTTATCTACTCAGGCGGTTTACGACTCGGTTCACGTGTGGCCTCTGTGCACTGCTGGGGACTTCAGCTACTCGTCCGCCACAAAGGCGTCTCGGATGCTCGATGATGGAGGATTTACGGGGTTTTATTGGCCCCGGGCCGGGAGCTCCCGATTCAGGCGTCCGCCATCTTCCACGGCTGGCCACGCCCCCCAACATGTATATTTATCATAACACTTACATTGTTGAATGCTTACATTTTTCCTCCCTTTGTATTTCATATAACCCACATGATGAACAAATGTTTTCCTATGTAAAGTTTTGTAATATTCCTTAAGATAATGTCTGTATTATACAGAAAACTAAATTAATATAAACAACTAATAAGAGATGTTCTGTAAGCGGGAAAATATTTGCTTTGCATTTTGGGATACTATTTAAGTTAAAACCCTTATTATTAATCTGGACCAGATCTTTCCTGCTCCTTTTTAATCTACATGATATGTTTATGTTTACCATTTGAGTTTTTGAAATATCTATATATATATATATATATATATATATATATATATATATATATATATTACCTACTGGCGGTCGCCAGTAGGTAGTTATAGTTACAACCTAGTTTCCATAGGAAAAGCATTTTTTGATTTGCTAATAACTTTGGCGTCGTTTGACGAATCTTTATGAAATTTTGCAAAACGTTGCACTTTTTAGGTTAGCTCCTATCTTGAAAGTTTGGGGGTGATTTGTCAAGCGGGGGCTGAGAAAAAAGGGGGGTCCCAAAACGCGTTTTCTCCATGTTAATTTCCATAGGATATTTTGCGACGAGCTACAGCCCGAACTGCTGAACGGAATTACCTCAAATTTGGCAGAAAGGTAGAGCTTGGTTCAGAAAGCGACCTTTTTTTAAATGGGGTAAATCCGTTCAGTAGTTTTTGAGAAATACAAAACATAAGAGTCAAAAAATCAATTTCCCATAGGAAAATTTGTGCAAGGCTACAGCCGAAACTACTGAACAGAATTACCCCAAATTTGGCAAAAAGGTAGTGCTTGGCTCAGAAAGCGACCTTTTGTAAAATGGTGTAAATCCGTTCAGTGGTTGCTGAGAAATAAGAAAAATAAAAGTTTCGATATCTGGGCGGAGCCTAAGTCCTGTGCACGAGCTTCACTGTGATTGGCTGCGAACACTCCAAACCAGGAAGTGTTGGCTCAGTAGAAGCGAGTCACTAGAAAACAGAGAAACAAAGGTATAAAACAAGAGAAGGGGGCAGGGTAGAAACACCGTGACCCCCTAGGCCTGCTCAGGGGGTCCCAGAAGGACCCCAGGGCCAAAAAAAGCATGTTTTATCAAAATAAAAAAATCAGCGCAATTCGCGCTGGGGTCGCGGGTTCCCGCGTTTTATTTTAATGAGGTCCCCGGGTGGGCTAGGTCCCGCGGGCATTTCTTAAAAAATAATAGCTGGGGGTCGCTGGGGCTGCGGGGGCCCGCTGGGGTCCCCGCAGCCCCGGGGCTTCACTCATGTTGGGAGGGGGGTTGCGCGGCCCGTCTCCTGGAGCCCTCCATGTGCTTATAACTTTGGCGTCGTTTGACGAATCTTTACGAAATTTTCGAAAAAGTTTCTCTTTTTTGATCAGCTCCTATCTTGAAAGTTTGGGGGTGATTGGTCAAGGGGGGGCTGAGAAAAAAGGGGAGTCCCAAAATGTGTTTTCTCAATGCATTTTCCATAGGAAACTTTAGACAAGGCTACAGGTCAAACTGCTGAACGGAATTATGCCAAATTTGTGAGGGACAAAGGTTGTGGTCCAGAAAGCGCGCTTTTGTTGAAATGGTGTAAATCCGTTCAGTAGTTTTTGAGAAATATCAAATTTTACAGATATCAATATTAGAGAATTCTGACATCTGATTGGCTGAGGGTTACGAGCACGAGCTCGCGGCTCATTGGCTGTGAATGGTTGAAACTAGGAAGTGTTGGCAGCCATTTTGTGACTTAGTCCATCAGCTCGCATCTCTCCGTGTAGAAGCCATCGGGTGTGTAGTTTTACCTCTGCGAGGCAACACTGGCATCTGTGTCTGTGTAAGATACTCCTTTCACGCAGCCTCTCCCCACATCACGAGGTCGCGGCTATGCCTTTAGAAGCCAGTCCGTTGGCTCGGAGCTCTGTGAGTCAGTCTGTCGGCACGACCCTCAACACAACCCAAACACCACTGCACTACCTAACTAAACACTAAACCACTACTGCCAGCACGACCCCCTACACTACAGAAACACCACTGCACTACTTTAAACCCTAAAACACTACCCCCAGCATGACCCCCTACACTACAGAAACACCACTGCACTACCCTAAACCCTAAAACACTACCCCAGCACGACCCCTACACTACCCAAACACCACTGCCCTACGTAACTAAACACTAAACCACTACTGCCAGCACGACCCCCTACACTACAGAAACGCCACTGCACTACCTTAAACCCTAAAAGACTACCCCAGCACGACCCCCTAAACTACAGAAACACCACTGCACTACCCTAAACCATAAAATGCTACCCCCAGCACGACCCTCTACACTACCCAAACACCACTGCACTACCCTAAACCTAAAACACTACTCACAGCAGGACCCCCTACACTACGTAAAGACCACTGCCCTACCCTAAACCCTAAATGTACCCCCAGCACCACCCTCTACACTACACAAACACCACTGCACTACCGTAAACCCTAAAACACTACCCACAGCAGGACCCCCTACACTACACAAACACCACTGCACTACCCTAAACCATAAAACACTACCAGTCCATTGGCTCACAGCTCTGCGTTTGCGAGCCGACGGCCCATAGCTCTCTCTGTGCGAGCCGAGCCCACGGGCCATAGCTCTCCCTTTGTGAGGCTGCCCGACGCCCCGCAGGTCTCCCTGTGCTAGCCGGATCGCAGTTGTCAGTCTGCGAACCAATATTGGGAATATAAGGCGGCTCTAAAAAGAGCCTTTGTGTTTATTAGTTGGAGCTACATATAAGTGCGGATGCACAGCTTCAGGTTATTCAGAAAAACTCGATTTCCCTGATCTGTGAAGTGTACTCCATCACTTCTGTAGATATCAGCCATATCATAACGTATGTTGTTGTTGTAGATCGACCCCATTCTATGGTCTCTGAGGTATGCAGACACAGCTTTGTTGACATTCTTCCTAGATTTTTCAATCTGAGGACAAAATTTGTTTGACCATTTCCACTTCTGTCTTTGGCATATATTGGAATATACAAAGACAGTTTGAGGCAAAAGCAACATCAATTGTCTAAAGGTGTCCTTCATTAGCATTTCCAAACCTACCCCAGTCAATGTGCCTAGGTCATTTCCACCACAGTGCACAATCATGAGGTCAGGGAGTTGGAGATGCAAACAGGTTTTAACCAAAGGGAGTAATTGGTGCCACTTCAATCCTCTCTGTCCAAACCATTTAATGTCCACATTTTGTAAACCTAGGTCTAAGTCAATACGTCTCTGTTCTGCATACCTCTTGCACCAGAAAACATAGCTATGTCCTACGATCCACACTAGCATTTTGAAGGTGTAGCTGGAAGATATGGATAGATGTCTGTAGCTCATGCAGTCCGTTCGTAGAATAAGAGATATGTTTAAAGATGGGGAACTACTTTTTTTCTCATACAAAACGATAACTGATTGGGAGATGAAAAACATTGTTTACTAAAAAGTAGGGTGCATATTAGTTTGTCGAAAAGCATCTTTGTCATTGGTTAATAAAAAGCAGTTTCAACGTAGAGTTCATATGATAGGATAAAATTTGGTCAGTTCAACCACACCTGCTACTTGCATTTGGAAGGCACTGTTCGAACTTAAAACAATGGTGAACTTTTAACCTGCACGTGCCCTTAAATGTTCGAGAAAATGTTGCAATAAAATATCGTTAGGTTTGAAAAAATGATGAACTTTTAACCTGCACGTGTCGTAGAATGTTCTAGAAAGTTTGTTGATAGAATACGTTGAACTTCTCACCTGTATGTGTTCTTAAATTTTTAAAAAACTGTTTATATGGAAAGTTCAAAAATAACCAATAGAGAGAAGTTTTGCAATTTGAAAAAATAAAGGAACTATTCTGATTTGTTCTTTACATGTATTTATGTGTGGAGCAACAGGGAAATTGTGCCATTACTGGTTCCATTCTTGATGAGAGCGGTGCATTACATGTACTGTGTGACAAAGAAAGAATTGCAAATTTGGCAGGGAGAAAGGTCTTGGTGCAGAAAGCGCGGTTTTGTGGAAATGGTGTAAATCCGTTCAGTAGTTTTTGAGATATTAAAGGAAAAAAAGATATATATGTCTGGACTGTGCCTAACTCCCGAGCACGAGCTTGCCTCTGATTGGCTGCTAACAATTCAAACCAGGAAGTGTTAGCAGCCATCTTGTGCCTCGCATCGAGTGAAAATATAAAAGAAAGGTCCCGGGGGCAATTTAATATACCGGAGCTCAGTCTGTGCGAGATACCGCTTTCACGCTGCGTCTCCCTACATCAGAAGGTAACGCACCCTTTTCCACCATCAACAGCATACCTCCAACAACATACTTGGGCCCGCAAGTCTGCCTCTGCGAACCACTTGTCGGCTCACAGCTCTTCGGGTGCGAGTTCTCGGGCCCGCAGTTGTATCTGTGAAGCCAATACTGGAAATATACCGGAGGTGTCTCTCTGCGAGATACGCTCTTCACGCTCCCTCTCCCCACATCAGTGTTCCACAGCTATCCCTTTGGAAGCCGATGGCCCGCACCTTTCCCTATACTAGTCGGCCCGCAGGTGTTCCTCTGCGAGCTGGCCCGCAGCTCTTCCTCTGCGAACTGACGGGCTGCGGTTCTCCCTCTATGAGCCTGCTAGTCGGCTCGCAGTTCTTCATCTATGAGCCAGACCGCCGGCTCTTAAGTCTCTGAGAACAGATGTAATGGAGGCAACGATCATGCAGGTCGGACACCCAACACTGCTCCGACATCCCCCAGTAGGAGCTCCTTCTCCGCCATCTCCCCTCACCCCCATCCCCCACAAACAAATGTGACAGTCACGTTAAGTTGGACAAATAAGAATCTTAGTCATGTATGGATTTACATATAAAACATTTTATTAAAACAAAACAACAACAAATAAAACTATGTACAGCCATGTCGTGTCATCGCTGGACCATTTGTGAATCACAGCCTGTAAGACAAAAAGAAAGATAAGATGGTGCGTCATGCGTCCAGCAAAGGAGAAAGAGAAAGAGAGAAAGAGTGAGGGAGAAAGAGAGAAACAAAAGAAAGAGTGAGAGAGAGAGGAAGACAAAGAAATAGAGAAAGAGTGAGAGAGAGAAAGAGAGAAATAGTGCGAGAGAGGAATGAGAGAGAGAGAAAGAGTGAGAGAGAGGAAGAGAGAGAGAAAGAGTGAGAGAGAGGAAGAGAGAGAGGAAGAGTGAGAGAGAGGAGAGAAAGAGTGAGAGAGAGGAAGACAGACAAAGACAGAGAAAGAGAAAGAGTGAGAGAGAGAGAAGAGTAAGAGTAAGATACAAGGAAAGAGAGAGAGAGAAACAGTGTGAGAGAGAGGTAGAGAGAAAGAGAGAGAAAGAGAGAGAGAGAGAGAGAGAGAGAGGAGAGAGAGAGAAAGAAAGAATGAGAGAGAGGAACAGACAGAGAAAGAGAGAAAGTGTGAGAGAGAGAAAGGAAGAGATGGAGAGGGAGTGTTGACACTGGAGAAAATCTTCGCAGCTTACCTTTGTGCCTCCGGTGTGTCTCCAACCACGTGCCGGGACATAGTGCACCCTTAAGTTTAGTGATCTGAAAGATAGTATAGAATTAGTAATTGCAGAGTACATACAACTGCACACGCCTAATTATCTGTTTCGGCAATGCGCACTCAGGCTGCTGCAGCCCATCCACTCCCACTGCTCGGAGGTGTCTGTGCGCTCTTGTGCGCCCAGGCTGCTGCACACTATCCACTCCCACCGCCCAGAGGTGACTGCCCGCTGCTGCGGAAAGAAGTATCTCTGCTCACCTTCCGCCACCGGCGTGTGTGTAAGAGGGTGCACCACGTGCTGAAGCAACTTTGTCAGGCGTTGTCAGGATGGCCACGCATCATCGCAGTTTGTACACGCGTTCAGCTGTGGTGGTGTGGGGGGGACGTCGATTCGTGAATCACAGCCTGTTAGATAAAAAGCAAGATAGGATTGTGCGTCATTCGTCCATCAAAGGAGAGAGAGAGAGAGAGAGAAAGAAAGAAAGAGTGAGAGGAAGACAGAGAGAAAAAGAAAGAAGGAGTGAGAGGAAGACAGAGAGAAAGAGAGAAACAGTGGGAGTGACAGGAAGAGAGAGAGAAAAAGAAAGAAAGAGTGAGAGGAAGACAGAGAGAAAGAGTGAGAGAGACGAAGAGAGAGAGAAACAGTGAGAGACAGAAAGAGAGAGAAAGAGTGAGAGAGAGGAAGAGAGAGAGAAAGAGTGAGAGAGAGGAAGAGAGAGAGAGAAAGAGTGAGAGAAAGGAAGAGAGAGAGAGAAAGAGTGAGAGTGAGGAAGAGAGAAAGTGTGAGAGAGAGGAAGACAGAGAAAGAGAGAAAGAGTGAGATACAAGGAAGAGAGAAAGAGAGAAACAGTGTGAGAGAGAGGAAGAGAGAGAGAAACAGTGTGAGAGAGAGGAAGAGAGAGAGAGAAAGAGTGAGAGAGGAAGAGAGAGAAAGAAAGAATGAGAGAGAGAGGAAGAGACAGAGAAAGAGAGAAAGAGTGTGAGAGAGAGAAAGGAAGAGATAGAGAGTGAGAGAGAGAGAAAGAGTGTGAGTGACAGAAAGGAAGAGATGGAGAGGGAGAGTGAGTGTTGACACTGTGGAGAAAATCCTCACAGCTCACCTTTCTGTCACTGGTGTGTCTCCAACCACGTGCCGGGATATAGGGCAGCCCTCAAGCTTAGTCATCTGAAACATAAAAATGGAATCAGTAATGGATGAGTACATACAACTGCGTATGCCTAAATCGCTGTCCCGCCTTTGTGTATCCAGGCTAGTGTACCCCATCCACTTCCACTGCCCAGAGGTGTCTACCCGCTGCTGTACACCCAGGCTGCTGCACTCCATCCACTCCCACTGCCCAGAGGTGTATGACAGCCGCTGCGCACCCAGGCTGCTGCACCCCATGCACTCCCACTGCCCGGAGGTGACTGCGTGCCGCTGCGCACCCAGGCTGCTGCACCCCATCCACTCCCACTGCCCGGAGGTGACTGCCCGCCGCTGCGCAAACAAGCCTCTCTGCTCACCTTACACCACCGGCGTGTGTCGAAGAGGGTCCACCACGTGCCGAAGAAACCTCCTCACCCGTTGTGTACACGCGGAGAGCGGAGCTCACAATTCAGGTTGAGTGTTGATTGCAGGATGGCCACGCTTCATCGCAGGCCTGCAAGACAAAAAGCAAGATAAGATTGTGCGTCATGCGTCCATCAAAGGAGAGAGAAAGAGAGATAGAGAGAGAAAGAAAGAGTGAGAGGAAGACAGAGAGAAAAAGAAAGAAAGAGTCAGAGGAATACAGAGAGAAAGAGAGAAACAGTGAGAGTGAGAGGAAGAGAGAGAGAAAAAGAAAGAAAGAGTGAGAGGAAGACAAAGAGAAAGAGAGAAGAGTGAGAGAAGAAGAGAGAGAGAAAGAGTGTGAAGGAGAGAAAGGAAGAGATGAAGAGGGACAGTGAGTGCTGTGTCTCCAACCACGTGCCGGGACCTAGTGGAGCCCTCAAGCTCCCACATCTAAACATAGTACAGAATTAGTAATGGGGGAGTATATACGGCTACGTACGCCTAAATCGCTGTGCCACTTTGTGTATCCACTCCCGCCGCCCAGACGTATTTGCCTACTGCTGCGCACCCAGGCCTCACTGCTCACCTTTTCGCGGACAGGGCACCCTCCGCATCATGCAGTCCCGCTCCACAGGCCAACAGGTCTGACATTTGGTGCTGCGTCTTGATTTTGCCATGGCAGAGGACATACTAGTGCACCTATCATCATCGCAGGTTGCACACCCGCTCAGTCCTTGCGGTGCCACTAACTCAGTGAACAGTGAGGCCACGCACGTGGTGGTAGGCCTCCCTGTTCGGTGGCTCAGGCCTACACTGCGGTCCAGCAGGGCACACAAAACCTGAGCTGTCCAGACCGCCGGGACGGGCCATCACCGCAGGCTGTACACCCGCTCAGCAGTTACGGTACCCGTACCTCAGTGGACCGAAAGTCACCGTCCCATGCCGGTGTGCCTGTGCCGGCCGCAGTGCATCCGGTGCGAGCAACTCTGAAATGGCGTCGAGCACGTGCGCCCGGTCTTTTTATTGGCAGGGTCACGTGTCCTGTGACGCCTGTGCTGGATGGGTGTGGTGTGGGTGTATACTAGCCGTGAGGGAGTGGCTGTGGCGTACTGACAACTAGGGTGTGACCAGCAGATCACTGCAATGAAAATCTGGGCCATGTAGCGTTGTTGTCCTTCCCTGTAAGCGTAAGCGGAGTGGGCTGGCCTGGCGTATGCCAGTCCTGCGTGAGGCTGTGAAGAATGACTCCGGAGCTATGGGCGTGGCTCCATCGTGAGCTGTATGAGGAATCAACTGATGCGGCACTGTTGCCAGATTGGGCTAGATCACGCACAATTGGGCTATATTTTTCCCGGTTGTGCGGTAAAATTTTGGTTTGTGCTAGTTGCCAGATTATAAATATATATACAGCGCTCCAGCAAACTAGTATGTTAAAGCGCTTTATTAGACAAATATTTACTTGGCAGCCTGCTGCAACATCAATTCCAATCCATTCACCGCCTGCTTGACGATGTCCCTGCCCCTCCTTCCTTAAAGTAGCAATATTGGGCTAGTTTGGGCTACTTTTTGGTTGTCTTTGGGCTAGAGAATGCTTAAAAAATCTTGCAACACTGGCATGCCGGTGTTCTTGTTGTAGTGCTGCCGTCACCCGGGTCGCAAGCATCAATGTGTCACTCTGTGAGCCAAGTCCCTGAACATGGCCAACATGGAAGGTACGGGGAATCACTGACCCTACATTCATCCATAGTTCCACACAAGAAAGATGGTGGACATGACACATCTGTGTGGGTGTGAATGTTTATTGCACATTCAGTGGAGTATTGCAGCTGTAGCAATACTGGGCCATGCAAAATCCAAATTTCAGTTTTTGGGACATGGAGGGCAGCCAATTAGAGACAAGCTCGTTGTCGGAGTTAGGGTGCGCCAACATATGTACTTATACAATCACTCCGCCAATCCCCACGCACTTATAAATTCACGATACACTCTCCTTCCAGTACTCTAATCATCCAGTCTCTACGTAAGTACTTGTACAATGAACGAGACAAAGTTACATAACCAAAGTTTTCTCCCACTGTCAAAGGTAAGTTGGTTGCATACGCTGTCCAGAGCACAGTGTAATGTGGTAGGGCCCAGGGGCAGCATGTTGCATACATAATGAACACACGGACACAGATAGATAGTGGAACTGGGTACGAGCACGTGCACTCGACTCCTTTTTATTACCAGGGTCACATGTCCAGTGACGTCTGTGCTGGATGCGTGTGGGGTGAGTGTAAGCCAGCCCTCCGGGAATGGTTGGTGCTGGTAACAAGTACAACAGTAATCATCAGATCACACACAGAGATTCAATCATAAAGGGTCCATGACTTGTGCTACAGTAAGTTAGGGGCACCAGATCTGAAATCATACACAAAAGATTCTGTCATAAAGGGTCCATCAGTTGTGGTGGACTGAGGTAGGAGCATCAGAAGCATTCCGCGTGTGCACAGCTAGCGATGATGCGTGGTCCGGGAGGGCCGCACTGGTAGCAATGTCTGTTGCCTACTGGACTGCGTCATCTGCAATCGCAACTCCATCTGAATTGTGAGCCCTGCTGTCCGCAGTGTAGATCGAAGGCAGTAGTCAGCACAGACATCGAGGAAAGCTTTTTGTCACTTCCTCTTGAGAAAATTCAACGACATAGAGTACAATTCTCTGTCCAATTAATAAATCAAGGCTGAATTTGAATGGTGAGCTCTGGTGACCGCAGTGTAGATCGAAGGCAGTAGTCAGCACAGACATCGAGGAATGCTTTTTGTGACTTCCTCTTGAGAAAATCCAACGACATAAAGTACAGTTCACTCTGCAATAAATAAATCAAAACTGAATTCGAATTGTGGGCTCTGCTATCCCCAGTGTAGACTGCCATTCAGTGTTCCTTTGGACTTGCAAGATGAATTTGGTCATTGTACTAAAGCTATAATTGATATCAAAAAAGTTCTTGAAGCAAGGATACTAAAAGGATATTATGTAGGTTTAAGGGTACGTGGCGATGAGTTATGGTGCAGTGAGCTAGTGGCACCTGAAGCACTCAGCGTGTGCGCATCCTGCGATGATGCATGATCCGTGTGGGCCGCACTGGTAGCAATGTGTTTTGTTTAATAAATTCTGCCTTAATAAGGCCACGTGGCGCTTACTTGTGGTGCACTGAGTTAGTGGTACCTCTGGCGCTCAGCGTGTACACAGCCTGCGATGATGCGTGGTCCGGGCGGGCCGCACTGGGAGCAATGTGTCTTGCCTACTGGACTGCGTCATCTGCAATCGCGACTCAATCTGAATTGTGAGCCCTGCTCTCCGCAGTGTAGATCGAAGGCAGTAGTCTGTACAGACATAACTGTGCAGTGCTGTGCCGCTGTGTTCGCAGGGGGCTTGTGTCGAGGAGGCCCGCGGTCATGGCGGCAGCCACGTGGCAGGGTGAGGGTCGCCGCTCTGACAGAAGCGTTGGCTTTCACACAAGTGAACCACGCCCAGAACCCCAGCCTATTTATTCACACTTCTACGCTGGAGTGGCGTACGTTGGACCAGCCCACTGGGCTTCCGCTTACAGGGGCCGACGACACAGGTTCATGACCGAGATCTTCCCCACTGCCTGAGGTAACATGGTTGCGTCCACTGTCCACAACACTACAAGCACCAGCTTGTTTTTGGATCGCACAGCAGATAGGTTTAATGAACATTATAATTAGAAATTAGCATTTAAAAAACCTTTGAAATTCACTGAAAAAACCATAGGTTTCAGGGACGTTATAGTTACAAATTATCATGTTAAAAACCATAGAAATTCACTGAAAAAACCATAGGTTTCAGGGACGTTATAGTTAGTTGGACATTTCACTCATACAAAACCATAGAAATTCCGCCGTTATAGTTAGTTGAGCTAACTATAACTCGCGCCCGCAATGCACTGCTGATGACATCACTTATTACATCATTCATGACATGTTCAGTGACATCACTAATGACATCACTGATGACATCTTAAATGACTATCACTGATGACATCACTGATGACATCATTTAGTGACTGTGTGTTTCTGTAAAGTTTTAATATGTTTTATATATATATGCCAAGGTGTATAGCTGTATTGAAGAATGAGTGGTTGTATAAGTGTCTGGATGGAGGATTTAGTAGGTGTGTAACTGACTGTTTAAGTGAGTGATTAAATGTCTCTTACTGAATACATGGGTTAGTGACTAAACTGTATGAGTCTGTTTGTTGTTGTATAACCTGCTGCATCGGTTGGTCAGTAGCTACATGAGTGTCTATATGGGTTATTGATTAGTTGCCTGAGTATTTGTATGGGAGACTGAGTGTGTGTGTGGTTGGGTGGGGGGTGTGTGACTCTGTGCATAGATGTTTGAGTGGTTGATTCACTGGGTGTATGAGTTTAACAGTGCATGTGGAAACAGTTGTATGGGTGAGTGAGTGTGTGTATGGATGTGTTGGTGAGTGAATGGATGTGTCAGTGGTAGATGTCCAACTAAGTACAAAAGTTAAAGGCAGTGTATGTGAGAGTTGGTGTATAAAAATAACTATACGTGAGAGTGAGTGATTGTGAGAGTGGCTGTATGGATAAGTGTGTACTTGTATTAGTGATTATATAAGAGAGTAAGTATGCGTTAGTATCTGTATGAATAAATGAGGTGGTGTGTGTATAACTGTGTAGGTGAGTAAATGGAACTGTGATTGATTTTTTGCATGACTGACTAGGATGAGTGCATGACTGACTAGGATGAGTGGTGGTGTGTGAGTGTCTGTATAGGTGTATGAGTGCATATGATAGTGTTGTATTGATCAGTGACTACATGTATGAATGGTTGTATGGGTGAATGAGTGGATGTGTGTGTAGACCTAGGGATCAGTGCGTACGTACGTAGTAACTGGTATTGGTGTGTCGATGGTTTTTAAAATGGTAGTCTGCATTTTACAGTGGGTGTATCTAAGGTTATATTAGGTTGTGAGGAGGTGCAACAGATTTTTCACGTGGATGATGTCATCAGTGATGTCATTTGAGATGTCATCAGTGATGTCATCAGTGATATCACTGACCATGTCATGAATGATGTAATATGTGACGTCATCAGCAGTGCATTGCGGGGGCGCGAGTTATGCTCAACTAACTATAACGGCGGAATTTCTATGGTTTTGTATGAGTGAAATGTCCAACTAACTATAACGTCCCTGAAACCTATGGTTTTTTCAGTGAATTTCTATGGTTTTTAACATGATAATTTGTAACTATAACGTCCCTGAAACCTATGGTTTTTTCAGTGAATATATATATATATTGTTTCCTCAAACGATGGACATGTTCAAAATGCGGTGTTCTGATGAATGATGAGGTCATTAGGAGGCTCGAGCTGAAAAAACTTTCTTGACCATTTTTAATCTACAAAATGACAGTCAATGATTGTCTGTACAGGGTTAGTAAATCTCAGCTATTATGATAAAATATCTCCACCTTCTATAGTATAAGAAAAGGGCTGAAGATAATATGATGTGTGTTTCAGTGCTGAGAATGTGGTGTGAAAGCAATAAGATTTTGTTTACAGGCAGTCAGTCAGAAATACTTTATTTCGACTCTAAAAGAGCCATAAAAGTTTGTACACACATAATTTCATTTTATAATAAAACAATATTTCAACACGATGAATAATTACAATTTTAGAAACAATTAGTATTTGCTTCGGATTTTAAAAGCAGTAAAGAGATAATTTAAAATACAATGTATTATCTCAGCTGTACCTAGGGAAAGTAAAAACTCCATTGCCATATTATGATTCGCAATCCCTGCAGCAAGTAATAATGGACACATAAACTGCTTCCTCTGAGGGAAATAAAATCTACAAAAAAGAATAAAGTGCATAATGCTTTGCAATGAGAAGTTATCACACGGGCAAACTGGGAGTGAGGGAAACCACGAGCCTTGAATAGGGAAGGCAACTAAGAAGTGTATTATTTTTAACCGCAGCCTTGTCAACAAAAATTTCCTTCTTTCATTTAGATCAATTCGAAGGTACAAGGCAGGTTCTCTTCGTAGTTGCGAATGACACTCTAACTGATTGGTCTCTCTACTTGTGAGGCCAGCCTGGGTATAACTTTGGAGAAAGAGTGACTTTATAGTAGCAGACGATACATTTTGTAATGTGTCGGGGTTTGTATAATGTTCTGATACACCCATTTTGGAAAAACACATTTTGACATACTTAAGCCAAGGTATGTCTAAACTATTGTCCAACTTCATGCAGTCTGTCAATATTGTTCTACAAAGGGCAGCCTCAGGGTTTTTCCAGATTTTTGCCAGAGCAACAGCGGTTGAATCGCAATACAGTCTTTCAAATAATTCAGACCAACTTCCTCGTGACAGAATAAAACTGAGGAGCTCTGGGGTACTGAGAGAAGTCTTCTCAGAAACGTATTCTCTACTATTTGCAATGATTTACAATTTACATATCCCCAGACCCCAGCCCCAAAAGTTGCCACAGAAAGGCTTTTGCTCTTATAGATACATAAGATCTCCTTAGTTGGTTTGCCTCGTAGCCTTTTAGCAAATCTAAAGATTGCATCAATCGACTTTTGAAATTGCATAATCCTAATATCTAAGGCATGTTTCCAATTAAAATTAACATTGAACGGTATCCCGAGGTAGGTAAAGAAAGGAACTTTCTCAATTTCTTCTCCCCCAATAAAAAGGTTCTGGTTTTAGCCTTTTTAGGTGCACATTTCATGACTAATGATTTAGTACGATTCACTTTTAACCCCAGGTTGTTCATAAAAACATTAAAGGAATCTAGCAGTATTTGTAGTGCATTTGCGTTCCTGGCTATCAGGACAGCATCGTCAGCATATAAGAGAATGGGAATTGGACACTTATTACATCTTGGTATATCCTTTCCCACCTTACACAGTTGATCTCCCAGCCCGTTAATATATAATAAAAAGAGAAATGGGGCCAAGACACACCCCTGCCTTACACCCATTTCAGAGGGAAAGCCTTCCGTCACATCTCCCTCACAGCTGTAACGGAGTGTGGCTGTGGTGTGTTCATGAAGTCTACTAAGCAAGATAATAATTGCTTTGTCAATCCCCATTTCTGACATTATGGACCATAATTGACTACGATTCACTGTGTCGAAAGCACAGGTTAGGTCCATAAAAGCTAGGTGAACGCAGCCCTTCTGTGCCTTAGTATACTTTTGAACAATTAGTGATAAGTTAAGAGATTGTTCCACCGTTCCAAGCCCAGGTCGGAATCCAAACTGGTAAATTGAGAGTGCCTGATGTTCCAATGCCCAGAGTTCCAGTTTCGCCAGAATTACCCTGCCCAGTATTTTAACTGAGCTATCAAGCAGGGAGATTGGGCGATAGCAGCAGGGTTGCGTTTTATCCCCTTTTTTGAAAATCGGCACTATAATTCCCTCCTGCCAGGTCTTGACTTATGGGCCTACTATTGCAGCTTTCAACACATTTGTAATCAGGGGTGCCCAGAAATCTGGTAGGTGCTTATATAGATCCACAGGGATTCTGTCCGGGCCAGGAGCTTTCTCTGGGCGGCTTTGTTCTATGGCTAAAAGTACCTCACTCACCTCTATGGAGTTACTTAAGCCCTGCGCTAAACCCATATCAAAAGGAGTTTCCATTACGAAGGGTAAATTTACTGTCCTAGGCTGCGGGGAGAACATTTTTGAGAAATGGGTAACCCACGCTTCAGCTGGAACTATAGTATCCATTTTGGGCGCCTCGGCGCCGGAAGTAGAAACTGAGTTAACCACCTCCCAAAAAGCACGAGAGTCTTTCCGAGCTGACGCAGCTTTTAAATCTTCCCAGGCCTTTTCCTTCAGGGACCGTTTCCTATCCTCGATTACCTTCTTATAGTCTTTCCTTACTCTAGTTATTTCATCCTTGTTCCTCGGGTTCCTTTTAAGTGCCACCCATAGCACCTTATGGGTTTCAGAACAACTCTTATTGAACCACCTCGGGTTTACGGGACATTTCCTATGGCATTTCGTTAATTTGTCTGCCATAAGGCCATTTATATTTGAGAAGGCCGATATAATGTCCTCTGGGGGGGCGGTATCTGAAAGAACTGTGACTATCTCCAGCTTATTATTTGTCATAAGATCTTTCAGGAATGCAGACTTATCAATCTTTTCCCATTTGATATTAATACCCTTGTTCCTATTATATACAACCTCACACTTAGTTTTTTTATCCCGTATTTTTGCCAAAGGTAAATTTAGAGTTATGACAATAGGATTGTGGTCACTCATGCAACTTGCCCTCACTACATAGCTCTTAAAGAATTGCTCTAGATCTTTACTAATTAAAATATGATCTATAATTGAGGATGCAAGGGGACCCACATATGTTGGAATCTGGGAAAAAGTAACAGCATTCACGTCTTGGGCAAATTTCATATCTTTAGCTATAATGACTCTATTCAGTGAATCCCCATACGGCGTGTGTTTAAAATGGTTCACGGACTGCTCTCTCTCATCACAAATACCACATGATTCCTGGACCCGAGGGTCACATGTTCTTAAATTAAAATCCTCCACCCAGATTATTTGCAGATCCTTCCTGTGCTTTTTCTGGGCATCAGTTATAGCATCATCTAACTCATCCACAATACTTGTCACAGTTTGATCAAAGATATTATAATAGTAATTAATCAAAAGCAAATCAAATAGCTTTGGTGTGGTAATTAAAAGCAGCTGGTAATATTGAGATTTACCCAGTTCTCTTATTACAGTATATGTTAATCCCACTGAAATAAAGATGACTAATCCCCCCTTTGCTCTGCCAGACCTAGAAGGGACGGCTGGAATATGATGAGAGGTATAGCCATCAGTAAACATAGGGTCCACTGCCCAAGTCTCTTAGCAACAGATAATATGGTGTTGGTCAAGGAAAGTTTTCCATTCCGGGTTATTAATCTTCGACCGGAGGCCCGCAATGTTCCAAGACACAACACTGAGAGTCTCTTGTTGTGTTTCAATTACGGGATGGGATAACACCGTTGGGGTCATAGAGTCCTCTTGTTTGATTTCTTTGTCATCTGATTCCAGTAACTGTCAGTCTTGTGTATCCAGTTCTGACAGGGCTTCAAATCTATTCGAGAGTGGAAGGCAATTTGCAGACCCTAAGGTGGCAGTCTTATATCTCTTTGCATCCAGGTGACGTAAGGTATTTGCCTGAGCTGTCAGTGTGTAGGCTTTTGGTTGATAGAAGAAGCCTAGGGGCTGTGCTCTAATACCTTCACCATGGACCAGGGAATTTGTAAGATTTCTAAAGAGTTTTTCAACCAAATTTGGGTTCCTAAAATTCACAATTATACAGTCCCCTGATGATGATTTTGATGCTAGTCCCACCCAGTTGACTCTTCGTGTAGAGATTATTTCCCTGGATAGATCATAAGGCCAATTTGAGGGTTTTTTCAGCCAAGGAAACCTTATTTGCCAACGATTCATAAGATTCAGATTGACCTTGTTGGAGCGGAGGAATGTTTTCCAAGACTATTATATATGGAGTACATTCTGGTGAAATATTAGGGCGTATGTTGTTTGGCTTCATTTTGGTTAGCACCACTAATCTCTTTTGGCCTCACGTGATTTGTATTTCGTAAATCACATGCCAATTGATTATTATGTGGTGTGCCCGAGAGTAGTGCGTCATTGGGCCTTACTGTTAAGTTGGACTTTAATTTTTGACTCTGTAAGTTGGCATAAACTGTGCCTTCGTTACTTGAGTTTTCCCGTCGAGCCCCTTAGATGTTCCTTGCTCTTCCAGGACACTTACTCTTCTTGTAAGGGTGTCTTGTGCAGTGAATAATTTTTCAATTTTCTCCTCTAAGTGGGTTAATTTCTCCAGTGTACTAGCGCACAACTTAAATATAGAATTTATTTGCTCACGTAGTTGACCAAGACTAGCAGCATTATTTGCACCCGGTTTTCTCCTAGCAATATCCTTTGTCAAAGTTTGTATGGGGTTCTTCCCTGCGCCTTTCTTTGTCTTTTCACCTTTTTTAACTCGGGAGCAGGGGGTTAATTCCACAAGGTTTTTAGTTGGCAACCCTCCGTGATTGACTAAGTCCTGCCTGCTTTTTTTGCAGGGTGGGCTGTCCATAAGAGATACTAGTGTATCCAAAATTTGGCTGTCCTTAATCACACAAGGGTTTGAGAACTGACCCAATGGGCACTCCGAGAGGCTACTAGAAGGTAATAAATCCTGACCATTCTGGATTTTTGATGTTATCAGCACCGGACTGCCATGATCTCTTTGTACATGTTTTGCGTTGGCAGATTTTAAAGCAGCAGGGCCGGTTCTTTTTATAGCTGAGTCCATCCTTGCCTCAACCTTGTCTATCTCAGACTCAATTGCACCCATTATAGAGGTCAGATAGCTCTTTATTGAGTTACTTTGTATGTCGCCCTTCTCCCCTGCTGAATCAGGATGGTTTCCCTTTCTCTTTCCCATTTTCAAATTACAGTTAATTTGTAGTTAGTTTGCCGGGAATTACAGAACAATTACCTTTTCTATCAACCTCCAATTTTCATGAATTCGCGTCACCCCGGCGTTTACTCTCTCAGTGCACTAGCAGCCAATAGTGCTCGAGGGACAGAGACCAGGGGACCGGGCCCAGCCCAGCCTCTGACGGGCGCTGACGGGTGCGGATGGGCCCGCCCTTGGCCCGGGCTTTGCCCGGGTGCGCCCATGAGCTGCGGGAGTCCCGGCCGGATTAAAAGCGCCTCCTGGCGCGTGCAGCGTGCGTTGGTGGCCTTCCAGCCGCTAGGAAGGCTGGTAGTGGTAGTCTCGCCCCACAGGACAACAGGGCAACTAAGACAGCAGAAACGGGCTACCGCGCTGCGGGAATCCCGGCCGGATTAAAAGCGCCTCCTGGTGCATGCAGCGTGCGTTGGCGGCCTTCCAGCCGCTAGGAAGGCTGGTAGTGGTAGTCTCGCCCCACAGGACAACAGGGCAACTGAAACAGCAGAAACGGGCTATATTGTTTATATTTTTGTATCATTATAAATAGTTTCTATTTGTGAATATTTCTTTAAATATATTAAATATATCAATATAAATATATATTATTATATATATTACATATTTCTAGCTCAGCGTGGGTGGCAATGTACTAATCTGATGATTAAAAACTGCTAGAAAAACATACATTTGAGGTGAGCAGATTCAAAGTGTCGCTGGTGTTGTAGGGTGCTCTATACAGGAACTGCTCTTCACTTAAACTTGGGAACTACCCAGAGCTCTCTGCTACATTTTTTGTATAATTTATGTGCCACTTTAAGCCTGAAAGTGAATTGTTTTGAGTTATACTGGGTGCTCCCTTCTGTCTGGACAAAGCTAAACCTCATAATGATAGCGAAACACGTGCCAGGGGTTGCTTTTCTTCATTCCAGGTTGGCTTGGATGGTATTTTTCCAATCCAAAGATGTAATACTGTGCCTGGAGTGGTAAAAGACTTTGTCATTTTACAGCTCAGTGTGTATGGCACTGTGGTAATCCTATGCTTAAAGACTTTGATGTAGAAATGGCAAAATATTTTGCCCCTTTCTAGCTCGATATGGATGGCACTGTACTAATCCAATGCTTAAAGACTTTGTGTAGAAATGGCAAAATATTTTGCCCCTTTCTAGCTCGATATGGATGGCACTGTACTAATCCAATGCTTAAAGTCTTTGTGTAGAAATGGCAAAAGACTTTGCCCCTTTCTGGCTCGGTGTGGATGGCACTGTGCTAATCCAATGCTTAAAAACTTTGCTAGAAAAACAGACATTTGAGGTGAGCAGATTCAGAATGCTGCTTGGGTTGTAGGGTACTATGTACAGGAGCTGCACTCCACCTAAACTTGGGAACTACCCAAAGTTCTCTCCTTTTGTGTGTGTGTGTGTGTGTGTATATATATATAAATCACTGTGTGATGATTTTTAGAAGAAACAAGTTTTTATATATTTATATATTAAATGTGAAAAACCATAGGTTAGACCTCTGTTATAGTTAAGCAAACTTTATTTATTCTTTACATACAAACCAAACTTAAAATACGCAAATATTGGAAATTCTTCAGCTATAGCATAGAGTGGACTATTGTAGAGTGGAGTGGCATAGAAGAGAGTGGCGAACAGTAGAATACCATACAGTGAAGGGGTATAGAGTGGAGTGGCATAGAGTAGAGGGCTATACAATGTCTAGCAGTACAATAGGGTGGCGTATAGTTGAGTGGCTTAAAGTGGAACAGCGTAGAGTGGAGTGTTGTAGAGTGGAGTGGTGTAGAATGATGTGGCGTACACTAGAATAGCATACAGTGTCGTCTCAAAGAGTAAAGTGGCGTAGAGTGTAGTGTGGTTGAGTGTAATAGCATACAGTGGAGTAGCATAGAGTGCAGTGTCATAAAGTAGAGAAGTGTACAGTGGAGTAAGGTACAGTGTAGTGGCATACAGTACAAAAGCGTAGAGTGGAGTGTAATAGAGCGGAGTGGCATAGAGTGGAATAGCGTATAGTTGAGTGTCACACAGTGGAGTGTCGTAGAGTGTAATAGTACAGTGAAGTGAGGTACAGTGTAGTGGCATAAAGTACAATAGCATACAGAATAGTGGTAAGAGTTAAGTTGAGTACAGTGGAATAGTGTAGGGTGGAGTAGCATAGAGGGGACTAGCATAGAGTGCAATGGTGGTTTAGACTGGAGTGGTAGAGTGGAGTGGCATAGAGTGAGATGAGGTAGAGTAGAGTGGTGTAGAGTGCAGTGGCGTACAGTTGAGTGACGTACAGTGGAATACCTTATATTAGAGTGGCGTAGAGTGCAGTGCGGTACAGTGGAGTTGCATACAGTGGAATAGTAGAAAGTAGGTTGGCGTACAGTGTAGTGGCGTACAGTGCAGTGTCGTACAGTGGAGTATGTTTGAAGGGACTGGCATACAGTGGAATAGCATAGAGGGGAGTGCGTACAGTGTAGTGGCACATAGTTGAGTGGCATACAGTGGACTGAGGTACAGTGTGTGGTGTGCAGTGGAATAGCGTAGAGTGAAGTGACATAGAGTGAAGTGGCATACACTGGAGTGGCATACAGTGGAATAGTGTACTCTGGAGGGGGTAGAGTGAAGAGGCATAGAGTGGAGTGGCATAGAGTGAAATAGCGTACAGTTGAGTGGCGTATAGTAGAGTAGCATACACTAGCGTAGCATACAGTAGAGTGGCATAGAGTGAAGTGGAGCACAGTGTAGTGGCATAGAGTGGAGTGTAGTGTAGAGAAGAATACTGTACAGTGGAGTGTTGTAGAGTAGATTCAGGTAAAGTGTACTGGGGTAGACTGTAATGGCACACAGTGTAATAGCGTTTTGTGGAGTGGCGTATAGTGGAGTATTCTAAACTGGAGTGGCGTATAGTGGTGTAGAGTGGAGTGGCGTAGAGTGCAGTGGTGTAGAGTGGCATATAGTGGAGTAGCATACAGTAAAGAAGCACAGAATGGAGTGGAGTACAGTGGAATAGTGTAAAGTGGAGTGTGTTAGAGTGGATTGGGGTGAATGTATGACATTGTTCTGCATTCTGTCCATCAATTGTTCTTTTTGCATTTGTCACCCCGAGTGGGACGGGTATGCCCAGACATGGGTCCCGTGCTCTCCATGCCACTGGAGTCAAGCTATCCTGGCTGATGAGGGGTGAAACCCTGAAACCGGTCCTAGGATGCTTGATCCCAGTCCAGGGAGGATCTAGCCTGGCAGTTTGGGCTGGACTTTTCCCATTGGGCGCAGGGTCAAGACTGATTTGCATATGGCTGGGTTCAAACTGGAATGGATTGGGGAGCAAGAAAACGATGGATTTAGGACCAGATCTCTGTACTGGGGCGAATGTATGACATTGTTCTGCATTTTGTCCATCAATTGTTCTTTTTGCATTTGTCACCCCGAGTGGGTCGGGTATGCCCAGACATGGGTCCCATGCTCTCCATGCCACTGGATGCAAGCTATCCTGGCTGATGAG
This sequence comes from Calotriton arnoldi, assembly GCA_963921515.1. Taxonomy (NCBI): domain Eukaryota; kingdom Metazoa; phylum Chordata; class Amphibia; order Caudata; family Salamandridae; genus Calotriton; species Calotriton arnoldi. The sequence goes on from CAWUFW010005661.1 coordinate 1,039,366, forward strand.
GGGTGAAACCCTAAAACCGGTCCTAGGATGCATGTTTCCAGTCTAGGGAGGATCTAGCCTGGCAGTTCGGGCTGGACTGTTCCCATTGGGCGCAGGGTCAATACTGATTTGCATATGGCTGGGTTCAAACTGGAATGTCATGGGGAGCAAAAAAACGATGGATTTAGGCCCAGATCTCTGCACTGGGGTGAATGTATGACATTGTTCTGCATTTTGTCCATCAATTGTTCTTTTTGCATTTGTCACCCCAAGTAGGACGGGTAAGCCCAGACGTGGGTCCCGTGCTCTCCATGCCACTGGAGTCAAGCTATTCTGGCTGATGAGGGGTGAAACCCTGAAACCGGTCCTAGGATGTTTGTTTCCAGTCCAGGGAGGATCTAGCCTGGCAGTTCGGGCTGGACTGTTCCCATTGGGGCAGGGTCAAGACTGATTTGCATATGGCTGGGTTCAAACTGGAATGGCATGGGGAGCAAAAAACGATTAATTTAGGCCCAGATCTCTGTATTGGGGTGAATGTATGACATTGTTCTGCATTCTGTCCATCAATTGTTCTTTTTGCATTTGTCACCCCGAGTGGGACGGGTATGCCCAGACCTGGGTCCTGTGCTCTCCATGGCACTGGAGTCAAGCTGATGAGGGGTGAAACCCTGAAACCGGTCCTAGGATGCTTGTTTCCAGTCCAGGGAGGATCTAGCCTGGCAGTTCGGGCTGGACTTTTCCCATAAGGAAGCTATTGAGTATCCCTGCATCCCTGCTTTAAAAGTAGTAAAATTCTGGCGAAGCACTTTTTAAGTGATACAGATTGTTGATGGTGTCCTACCGTCCCTGTATTGGGCCCTCTGTGGGGTTTGAAAAATGTTCTCTAGTGGCCATACCAAATAAAGAGGGTTTAAGACACTAGATTTGCCACTGTTTTGGTCTAGCTGCTGTTTTAATCGATTGAAGAGCCGGGGCAATGCTATTTTACCATCTTAGTCAGTGGTAAATAGTTGCTGGAACTTTAAAGGCTTGTGTTGCTTTTGGCAAAGCAACATAACAACACAATTAAACATAACAGGGCACAACACAACAAAACTGTGATACAGAATATCACACAACCACAGTACAAAACAACATCACATTGAAGCAATGCAGCACAAAAATATTGGACATATCACCGCCACTATGAAATGTCACAAAACAAATATGCAGAAAATTGCTTTCTTGATACAGAGGTAAAAGGTGTTGGCACCACGCACAGCCTTAACTTACCACCACGGACATGAAATAGAAGTCTTGAAAAATTGTTGGCTGTTAGTTTTGTTTTGCTTACTGGCATTCATGTTGCATATTCCTGCAGGTCTAACTTACAATAGACCTAGGAACAATTGTGTGTTGTTTCCATGGGTAATATGCGTAATTTTCTGAAAGTTATTTTGTCACGCAGATTATGTTGGAGCACTCACCTGTGAAATAGTAGCAGAAATATGCCCTCACATATAAAAGGCACATGAGATACTTGATATTGCACATGTAGTGGGTGGTCACCTGCATGAAAAATATACTTGAGGTGTGTCTTCACGTACAGCAATCACAAGAGATACATCAATGTATTTTCCATACAATTTCTAAAGACATACGGTGAGAGTTACTAGTGCAACATACATGAAATTGACACACATTTCATAACAAGATATTTTCCACCCAAACCAGGCTTCAGCTTTTGAATTTTATGCAAAAAGCGTATGCATGAAATGTAAGTAAAATACATGATAGCTAATAATCGTGAAATTGACCAAATTAAATCGATAGGACAAGTTGAGGACTTCGGTTGAGCCATGAAAAATCCAGGGTTCAATGGTGTCGATCTGATATTGTGATGCTGTTACCAGCACTTTATTCCAACACCTTCTGTATGAAAAAAGGGTTTCTCACAGATTGCTTCCTCCCCCTCTCCAGCCGATCTCTTGGAATTCTCTTTAGCCCTACCCACATCATAACAACAAGGAACCCTCAACACAGAGCATTCTCTATTAAACATAAACAATGTGCTGTTTGCCCAATACCCTATTCAAAAGACCTATACATAAAACTTACTACAAACTCTGACACTTCAATTTCTAGTAATACACAATTGATTCACTTTTTAATCTGGCGTTAGCCAAGACGTTTTCATTTTATGAACATTATATATATGACATGCTTACCTGCAGGGCCTCTCAGTCAGCCTTCTTTAGCTATTGGTCCGTTTCAGTGCTTAATTTGAAAAAGAATGAATGCCAGTGCCCAAAGTCATGCTCAGAAGCCCCCAGCCGGTGCTTTTAAATGTCTGTGTGCCAATGACCAAGGCAGTACAACGAATAGGACACTTTACCCCGCACACTTTTACTCTGCGTGCCATTACCCGCAGTTTTAACACCGCAAAATCTTTTACAACGCAGGGCTTTACAACATAATCCATTATAACGCATTCCCCATTACAACACAATTTACTATTCTAACTTCACCGTGGCGTTACTTTGGGGAATGCGTTGTAATAGTTTGCAGTGTAAAGCCCTGCGTTGTAAAAGATTTTGCGGTGTAAAAACTGCGGGGTAATGACACTGCGGGGTAACGCATGTGGGGTAAAGGGTGTTTCCCCTTCAAACCACCTCCTGCCTCTTTATGCCACTACCAGACACTCCCTGACCCTTTATTTCGCTCATGCAGGTTCCTGCCTTCTACTTTTGAGGCATTTTTCAATTTTTCTCTTCTTTTTAATTTCCCCTTTGTGAGTTTCCCCACTCTTGTTATCAGGAAATGTCAAATGGGGTAAGTACCAGTCCCCAAAAATGAGTGCTGGTGGCCTCCACCGGCAACCACCGGCTCGAATGAAGCATTGGTCCGATGTATCATTCACATTTTTCTTTCACCCAGTACACATACGGCATGAAGCCGTGCGACAACCCACTACAGTCATTGGCTATCTTCACTGTGAGTTACCGCATTCTGCCCTTTCACAAGGAGCACATCCTCACATAATATAGTTCCCTTCAGTGACAGTGACTGTACAGTGTTGGGAAACAGGTACACATGCCGGTTCTGTGCTTTTGGATTGGTTAAAATTCTGCTCTAGAAAGGAAGTAGGGAATCCAGCGAAGACAGTTGGTGGTTGAGATCCCAGTGAGCAGCCTTTGCTCTCGGGTATGCTGGATGAAATAAACATGGGGTCAACTTACCTTATTACCCCATTTCATTCAGTCTACAATTTAATGGCGAGCTGACCCAAATACATGCCGAGGAACCCACGGGGTGTTGGTTGCCACACAGTTGCTGTGCAGCCATTCAGAGAGGAGTCCAGCACTTTGTTCATGCTACCCGTGGTGCGGTGGTGGTAGTACATTTGAGTTAAGCACAGAAAAACCTGGCCGCTGTTGGAAATTTTAGAACTCTTAGGTGGGCTCATGTGACTCCCACATACTCTACAGACTCTATGGTGTCTTCGCATGCTCAGCAGTTTGCCAATAGGATACCCTCTGCTTGTGCTATGACGTGAAGGGAGCATCCAATGTGATACACATGAAAATAGTGAAAGTGTCAGGTCACACAACATGCCCCCGACATGTCCCATCTTTGTTTCCTCATTAGACTGGATAGTATTGTTGACTATCAGCAGATGAACGTTATTACACCAGCGTTATCCAAGCAATCCAAACAAATATTACCTGATTGCGAACACAGTAAGTACAAATTGATCTGTAATTATTCCTAAATTTAAATGCAACATATCTTAAGGAGGAACATAAGATGTTCTTGTTAATCTTACATTATATTCACTGTGTATGCTGAATATTGAATAAACATTTTCTCTCACTCCTCCTCAGACATTTCTATCTGGTCACGGAGATCCAGTTATGAAGCGGCCAGAGTGGGGAGAATATCTCATGAATTACATTTCCACAATTGAAGATGAAGAGTTATAACCAGTTAGAAAGAAAAAAATACTTTTACATACCTTAGGCCACGAAGGTCTCCGAATTTACAACGAAACTAAAAAAACACATAACCTAGAAAAGACTGATGTTTTAAAAAATGCTATCAATGGCCTAGTTTTGTATTGTTCCCCATCTATGTGTATCACAGTGGATAGATACAATTTGTTCCACTAAGCAGGGTTATATATAACCAATTGATGGTTATGTGGCTGCTTTTAAAAATCTAGCGATTCCATTCAAATTTGATACTTTGGATGATGATTTTTTTAGACCAAATTGTGAAACAATCCAAAAATACATGTATTAAACAAAAGTAAACTGACATTTAATCTTAAAAGAAATCATAGCTATTGTCAAAAAAAAGAGCTATCAACAAAATATGCAAACATCGTGTGTGATCAGGATACCAAACTCAACAAGGAACAAATGTTTTTAAGAAAGGCAATAATAAGTTTACACATTTTTCACAGAAAGGAAAATAAGAAAGATTTGGACTGTGGAATTATTAATAACAAGGATTCTGGTTTTTTTATGTCTCAGATGTGGTAGTAAGGGTCATCAATCTCATGAGAAAGCATGCCAACCTTTAAAACAATTTTTTTTAATTGTGGTATTATAAGACATTTTTCAGAGAATGCAAAGGTAGACATGTAATGCCGCAGATAAAGTATGTTTTGGAGACTGATAAAGCAAAGGGTGGTGAGGAAGAGAAAAATGAAATTGTTTTTGAGTATTAATTATGATGTGTTAAGTATCGATTAGTTGGTCAGGCATAAACCTATGTGTGAAATGAATATTGGTGGTGTTCATATTGAAATTAAAGCAGCTTCTGCCTCGCTATTTACCCTCATTGAAAAATTGGTATGCTCACCCCCCCCCCCCTTCCCCAGCACCTTGAGACCCTGACGGATGAGTAGTGCACTTCAAAACCCCTGATTGATTGATTTGTAAATAAAATTGGAGGTGAGATATTAAAACCTGACATAAAACTGGAAAAATTTACAGGTGAACCTATTATGCTTTTAGAGTACAAGGAATTAACCTTTGAATTCAATGGTATATTGGAGATGTGTAAACTCTATATGGCGGAGAAGGGACCTTCAGTTTTAGGTTGCCTAGGTCAACGTATTCTTGGCATAATTTTAGCTCTAGACTACATTTTGCTTACTTGAGAATATATTGATTATGACAGAAGCATTGTTAACTACTTCTCTCACAGGGGAGTAGCTAACATTGGTGCAGCAGGTGTAGTGGCACTGTGACCCAGAGCCCTGAGGGGCCCATTGAGCCCTGAGAATGCTGTATTTTGTTACCTTGACAGCAGTCAAAAGGGCAATTGTCCTTGCTTACACCAGGACCCATGACATCCTTGCTATACTGCTGTTCCCTTAATGTTTTCAGGTGGGGTGTTTGGATGGATTACCTCTAAGAATTATACTTAAGGATGGTGCCATTCTTGTGTCTCATAAGGCGAGGAATATTCCCTTGAGTATTAGAGGAGAACTGGATGTGAGCTAGAAGAGTTGCAGAATCTTACTGACTTAGGACATGTCAGTGGAATGGGACTTTTAATTAAAAAAGAGGTGGTGGGGCAATTCGTTGTGCAAATTTGCCTCTTAGTCCGGTTGATACAAGATCCTTCCTGGGATTAACAGAGTTTTAATCCAAGTTTCAGGGAGATTTTGCAAGATTTGAACCGTAACACCCCAAATGCCAGGGACATTCCCAGATGTGGGCCCCATGCTCGCTGTGCCACTAGAACCAAGCTGCACCTGACTGAAGAGGCACATCAGGCTGAAACCAGTCTTGGGTTGCTTGTGTTCTGGTTCAAAAAGGACCTGTTCTGACAGTTCAGGCTTGACTGTTCCTACTGGAGCAGGACCAAGACTAAGTTGCATTTATGGCTGGGTCTAATATGAGGTGGCATTGTGGGTAAAAGAATAAACTGGTTGGAATGCTACCCCAATCGAATGCCACTAGGTGGACAAATTGCAAGAATTCATCCAATCATCTTTTAAGCATTTGATGCAACACTCTAAGGGCCTCATTATGGGTTTGGCAGTGCGGGAGCGGGACTCCCCTGCTCCCGCACTACCAAACCCATGAACAAACCGCTCACCAAATTAGGAGTTTTCTCCTGTCTGGCAGACGGTTCTTTGGCGTTCCCAGGGCGGTGCCTATGAAATAGGCAGCACAATGGGAACGTCAAAGGCAGTACCTGCATCGCATGGACTGCTGCAGACCATGCTGTGCAGGTACTGGGGTGCATGCACACAGGGGGCACATGTTGTGCCCCCGTGTGCATCCACATGGCGTGAGGCACAAGGGGGCCGTGTAGGGCTCCCTTTGTTTCCTCACCGCCACACTTTTCATGAGGGTCACACAGCCATGAAAAGTGTGGTGGTGAGAAAACTCGAAATATGCTGGCCCCGCCAAGAATATTGCTGCCTCAATACCCCTGCAACACTGCCAGGTGTCTCTGATCCCTGCTAGTTGCGGTGGTCCCAGGGCGGCCTGACCGCCCTGGTCATAATGGGGCAGTGGGAAGGCCGCCATCACTGCGCCCCGCAAGTCTGGCGGTCCGTGGACCACCAGACTTGTAATAAAGCCTTAAGTGTCCAGGGGTATGCCCAAGCGTGGTCCCCGTCTACGCTGTGCCACTAGAACAAAGCTGCACCCAACTGAACAAAACCTAGCAGTCAAAACTGCCAATGCTTGGCTTTGTTGTATTTGAAAACCTTTTGCCGGTTCTCTTTGGTTCAGCTATGATAAGACTCGCAACTCACAGGAGCTGCTTTATCTTTAAAACAAATGTGATGCAGTGGTCGTGGGTCCTAGACGTGTGTTGTAGGAGTGAAGGTGAACAAAGGAACAGTTTGGTGGGGAGGGGTATGCCATGGGAACGTTTGCTGAGTACATTTCTGAAGGTCCAGACTTGTTTGCGTCCTACTGCGTGGTCTGCACCGAAGTAAATACATATCACCGATTCTGAGAGGCTTTTCTTTAAGCATTCACGCTGTTATTTTTTAAACATAGTTAGTTCGTAGTGTAATTTCCGAATGTGGTCGGTGTCAGATGTCTCTCTTACTTTAGGGGAAGCTTTACTAAAAATGGAGATAATGGTACTTCAATGTGCTTTTTAGAAATGCAATATATGGTTTGTAATTTCTGGAAGTACTTAAAAGACTTATAAACCCTGGACACACTTTGAACTGTAATTTTTAGTGGCATATTACCATATTTAATCGCAATACATATCTTTTAGTTGCGACAATTACATGTAAGTGGATGGAAACCTGCCGGGTGGCGTCTAGGCTTCCTTCTGTGAGCATGCATTTTTTATCTCATCAGTAAAGAAAAATCGTCATCTAGCAAATGTTGCTAAAAGTATAAAAATCCTTGTTAAATATCCTTTCTATCCGGTTACCTGAATGTTCTGTCCTAACCTTCCTCAAGGGCTGCAGCTAGACTGCATTATAATCAAGGTACGTCTCACAGCAGGCAGTGCTGAATACCCTGCAGCCATACTGTCAGATGTCCACCATTTGTGAGCGCGCGCGCCTGCCTAGAAAGGAGATAATGGCTGGAAAGCTGCCTTTCCATCTGGTAACTATCTTCTGGCTTCAAACGTAACCTTTTGTGTTAGTGCATGGCTCCCTCCTTTGTTGCTTTTAGTTATTGGCATCAAGATCTTGGACTGAGATGCTGACTTGCAGGCTGTCCTGTATCTTCGAGTTCTTACTGTCTAGTAAAATGAGTGTCTCAAAAAGAAGTTTAAAACAGTGCATGCGGGGGAGCAGGACAAGGACTGTCAGCATTGGCTACGTCACAGAGGCAGTCACCTGAATGGATAGTCAGGGAAGGCCTTGAGCCCTTTCATGAGTAATGTAAAAATGCTGGTGCAGCAATCGAAAGGTGCAAGTAGGAAACCTTACATCTATGATTGAAGGATTTCAGCGCCTCTTTCCTTGCAACCCTCTGAAAACACTTGCATATTTGATTTTGGTTGGGCGGTATGTGTACCATAATAAACCCAGTTAACAGGCAGGAAAAGCAAAGTATTTTGTCAGAGGTGCAGTCAGCAAATGATTGAGGAGCCAGCGTCTTGGAACAGAAGTGGAATGCTACTGTGTTATGATGTAATGTTCCTTTAAAGAGTGTTGCATCTTCAGCTCGTTCTTAAAATGCAGCAATGTGATGTGTAAAGGAATGGTTTTCCACACCCTGGATGCATAGGTGAAGAAGGCTGAGGGCCCTGTTTTTTCTTTTTTGACACTTCTTTGCCTGAAATCTGATAGTGTTCTGGCTGGAGGCATGCTGAAAGCCACCAGAGATGGTGAGCTTGCCAGCCAGATAGGTGGGAATGCTGGTCAGAATGGCTTTATAAAGGATGCCGCTGATTTTGAAGATGGTGTGGGTCGGTGAAGGGAGTAAGTGGAGTTCCACATGGATGGGGTGACATATTTCTGGAGGCCATGAATGAGATGTGTTTTGGCATGTGGGATGCTCTTAAATGGGTGCCAGTGTGAAGTCTGGGAGGCCATGGAGCAAGATATTGCCACCATCCAAGTGAAACAGTACATGGGCATGGACTTCAACAAAAGGTCTGAAGTTGCTTTCTCGGAGCCACAGTTTATCTTCCTTTACTAAAGAGAGCTGATACCAGGCCATTTGTGTCAATTATACAACTTTAGGTTGACTGCGAAGGAGTGGAGGGTAAGGTAAACCTTGTGTGTCACTCCGGTGAAATGTTTTACCTTGTAGCATAGTCATTTTCATTCATTCATATTCCTCCAGAGGGATAAGACAGGCTGCTATAGCTGACAAGTGTCCCTCTAAGTCAGAAAGTTCGAGTCTGGGCTCCGGCTGAAGGCTTCAGATCTGGCACCAAAGCTCCAAGTAGGATAAATGTGGAAACTGCAGCTGCTGAGGTTGCTTCACCACTAGGGTTACTTTGCCACCATGTACCAACTCTAAGTGTTATGTTTAGATTTAGAGGCATATTTACATGATTCTGATGCAGCGCTGTGCAACAAGTCACCTTTCTGCACTGCGCCAGAGAGAAAGGGCAGGAAAGCGTCATATTTAAGCAATACGGTGCATTCCTGTCCTTCCCCCTGCGCTGGTGCTGCATTGGCAGCCTAGCACCAATGCAGGCACCTTTGCACCATGGTGCATGGGTGCCTGTGTTGTAGGCAGGATTGTTTTTCTGCAGGAAGGGGCACCTTCCTGCACAGAAAAATCCTAAGATTTGTTTTCCTCTTTCTATGTGTGCTGCAGAATGCAGCACACAATGGATGGAGGAAGAAATGAGGAGAAATAAACATATTTCTCCTCGTTATGCCTCACCTGGGGAGGTGTAAGGATTTGGCACTTCCCCAGGTTTACATGATCTTGTAAATCTGGGGCAGAGTCAAAATCCATGGGTGTTGAGTGGAAACACCCATAGATCCCCTCCCTTGCGCAGAGTAAGGCAACACAGTGATTTGAGCTGTGTTGCCTTACATCCAGATTTATGAAGCCATTCAAAGCTGCGCCATGTGGCTTTGTGCGGCTTCATAAATCTGACTTAGAGGCTTATGTCACACATGTACCACTTTGCGTGGTACAAACGTGACACAAGCCTCTCATAGATATGCCCTGTAGTCACTTTTTTCTGAGCTCTAAATCCTCTAGCTGTGCAAGACTGAACAGTGTGGCTGAGCAGGACTCGCTCAGGGAAACTCCAGGCGGAACCTTTTCCAGGTAACCTTGGCTCATTGTTTAAGTCCTAGGAAGGTCCAAAAAGGAGACATCCCAACTGTTACAGTGGCTGGAAATGTAAAACAAAGAGAAAAGCTGTACTGGTAAGGAGAGAACGGCGGGGCAGCGAGCAGGACAGTGGGCAGAGAGGAGGTGTACATCCCTAAGGAGTGTGAAGAGAGCGGACGGAGGCGTAGGGCAAGAGACGGAGTGCAGTGCTGAAAACAAAGATAGAAGCCGTACTGGTAAGGAGAGAACGGCGGGGGCGGCAAGCAGGGCAGAGAGGAGGTGTGGAGGGACGGCGCAGCAGGAAAGGAACTGCCGGTGTAAGTAGTGCAGTGAGGAGAGCGATACAAGAAGGATCATACAGGCAAGGCATGCACAAGAACTTTACCGCGTAAGGTGCGCAGCAGAAAATCAGGACTTGGTGTGGCAGGGCAGTATCGTAGTCCACATATGCTGTGTGGCAGGGCTCCAGAGACAAGGAAGATCATTCGTAGATGTGTGTTGCACAGTGATTGGTTGCAATACGTTTAAGGAAGAGTTTCGTATTGACAGTGCGACCTATTAGTGTTTGCTGCCATCTTGTGGAGAAAGTTAAAATAGGAAAATAATCTAAAAAAAAAAGAGAAAAAAAACATGGATGTAAGCACTGCTATAGTAACACCACCTCCGTTCCTTACGTCACCTGGGGAACCTAAAATCACCCCCCAGCCCATGACATCACAATAGAACCCTAGGTACCCCATGGAGATGTGCAGTTCCAGCCTGGCCAGAAGAGTCTAAGCACAATATAACAGTTTCCCTGGCCATTCCTACAGCTCAGAAAGGAATTTTGGACTGAAGTCCCATTTGAGAAGTAGAAGACAGGCTCAATCATCACTCCATCAAGGGATCAAGCAAGGTCCAGTCCATTTAACTCTCCACTGGTCCGCTACGTCATCCACATAGGAGGAGCCCTTCCTCAGTCTTTTCAGTTCCCAATGCTAACTGGAGGCCAGCCAAAGCAGCCCCTGAAAGCACAATCAAAGAAAGGGTACAAGGAGAAGCAGGATTCCCACAGTCCTTCTCCAGGTAGGGTAGCATTCAGCAGCAAATATCTTCTAGTTTATTTGGTCTCTCCCAAGTTCAGTTGTATTGTGAGGGTTGGTCATGGAATGTAATTTTTTTATTAAGCTCACTACCTAGCCATTTGTGGTAACGCCTGTCCCAGTCCTAACAGAATTCCCATAATCCACCTTTCCCTCTTTTTTAGTACTTCCTCTTGCCCTAATATAAATCAAATTTTATGGATCCATTCACAATGTCAGAATCTTTGTGCCGCTGTACTGAGGTCGGAATGCTCACCCAAGAGATTATGTTGTGTATGCACCTCAGTACGGAAGCACAAGTTGAGCCTCGGATGTAGGAACACTTGTTTATTGAAGCTCTTGCCATACAGTAAACAGGTCTGCTCAGTACCACCGTATCAGCAACTATGAACACAGACTGCTGGGCAGTGGAACTTTGCCCAGGTCATAACTACACCAGGTATTACATGTCACCTGACACATAAATAAATGCAACGAGAATACAAACCATGACAGATTATCTTAGGGAAATGAGAGAACGTGCCCTAAAACCCACCTTGGCTGGTTACAAAGCCAAGCTCTCCTCTGCTGGTAACAGAGATAGGCTGTTTGGGAGGGTACTAGCTTCAGAAAATACCCAACCCTCCACAGTGTTTAGAATAAACACTAATCTGAATGTATCTAGGTAGTTCTTTGTGAGTTTCCTATTTCTGTCCACTCCTCTCTCCCACAATCCGATTTAAGAGGCAAGTGATTACTCTACTCACCCTTACTTCCAACAGTACCAGGGTTTTGTTCACTTCACAAAGAGCTTTTTGCACCTCATCCTGATGCTACTTACTCACTCTAGTGAGAAGCAAAAGCTCAGCATAAGTGAATACATTTTGGTCCAGACATCTCAGGAAGAGATAAATCCATTTTTATAAAATCAAATTTGCAATACCTTCACCAAAGAATATGTTCAACACTGAATTAGATATTTTACACAGTGTTAGTTATGAATATTCTTCTCACTGCCAGCTACCTGGCTTGTCTAAACATGGCATGTAAGTCCCATGTTTCTGGAGACGCACTGAAAAGCATAAGATCCGCAAAAGGCATCACGTACCTCCCTTTTTACAAGTCATGCCAGGCATGACTGGCAAATAAAGGCACCTGTGACAGTGTATAGCATTGACTTGCATTGGGGAGGTTATGGCATTGATTGTCATATGTGGGTACAAATAGGACACATCATGGCATTGACTGCCATATGAGATTTACCACACACATTATGACATTAATTAGATAGTGCATTCATAGTTAGAATGTAACTGTTCTCGTTTTTTGTTCTATCAATCCTTCCCATTATACAATGTCTGCAAAAAGGCAGATTCAATCAGTTTAGACAGAACACTTGAATTTTATTGTAGACAATCAGAACTTGTGAAATGTGATGGGGGTGTTGCTGGTTGTGGTGTATGGGCATGGGAGAATTTCCCCTGTTTTAGTATGAATAGTACATATTTTAAGCATGACATTTTTAAAATGTTGATGTTTGTTCTATTGTGTTCGTCGGGGCATGCGGGTGGGTTGGTGATGTTGCTTTCGTGGGCCGTGGAGAACAGGGAATTTCACCAAATAGCTATATTTAGAGTTTAATAGGAATTCCGATTGCGTTGTCTGTATGGAGGCCTTTTAAAAAATTTAAATATATTTCGTTTTCCCAAGATAAAAATATTTTAAATGAGAACTTGTTTACTATTTTTATACATTTAATTTTAGAAAAAGAATACTTTTTACTGTGGTCTACAGGAATAAAAATATTTTTAAAGAAATCAAATTCGAAGAGATTGTTTTCACAACAGGCAATTTTAAGGAAATACTATACATTCACATATGATGTCGAATACATGGACACATGATGATGTTGATTGTTAGCACCTTATGAGGCATACCTGGGCGGGTTCAACCAGAGCATCATTGGAAACAGACAGATACAATTGATACACAGGTATGCATTTTAATACTGGCCTCACTCATCTGGGACACGTAGGATTCCACTGTCAGACACCCACAATAATGGAGGCCACACATACTGTTGATGGATAGAAGAAATGGATGAGGAAAGGGGTGCATTTTAGCATATATTACACTATTTTCAACAGGTAGGCAAGACAAAAGTAACACTGACATTTATTCCTACATGTCCACAATTATTTTGCTTTTATTATTATTTAATGTAAAATACATTAATATGATCAGCGTTAGTTTCTCCAAACTGATTTTCTGATCTTTACATATTCTTGCTTCTGTATACTTCCATTGCAAATTTCCATAGCAGTGATCTCCCGTGCCTTTCATTTTCCTCCATACTGAAACTGTAATTATGCATTTAATAGTTTTAATTGTCACTACGGTTTTTAATTATTTTTTTTATTCAGTGTACCGCTGGCCTCGAGCTATGCCTATACGATGTTTCTTATGTTTCTCTGAAACTCACACACAATGGAGTACAAATTACTGATGTGCAAAGATTTTTTCTCCTGAAATGCCTGTAAATCTCTTGAATTTTGTGATTGCTACCCGTATGTCACAAAGTATTCTGCCTGAGGGTTTTCCCTAAAAAATGACATTTTGCACATTATTCAAACTAAAAAAAAATTATACTAACATGCAATAAGTTTCCAAGTGGAAAGAAAAAAATGTCAATTGAACTTGTAAGAAAGCGACACATCTGGTTGTCAGTGCCAGCTAACACTCATGAGGAAATAATGCCAGTGTGCAGGGAAAAACTGCTGTGGCATAAGCTGCATAACAGCAGGAAACTTCCCAAACGACAGGTAGACCAACACTTGGAATCTATATAAGACTTTGCTTGCGTAATAAACACTTTGCACACTCTTTATACATAAGAGGTAATCTTAGTGCTCTTGCAATAGTCCACAGGATATTATAATTCAATTCAGCGTTATCATAGTCACTTTATTGCATTTCGTCATATAGCACATCAGTATAAAAAGCAATGCTGTTGAATAACAGCATTTCGATCTGGTGGACTCACCTTGACTGCCTATACTGCTCCACCTTAGATTAAAAGTTTACATTTGTCATATTGCATTAGCATTATTCATGTTTCAAATTTGTTTGTTTATGAGCATAATAGTTGACATTTTGTCATCTTCACACGGCCTTGGAGGTCTTCCTGGATCATGTCCTTGCTAGACATTTTCTTATTTAATTGAGAAGTTCGGCACCCTAGCTCAGTGCATTTTGGCGTTCATCCATACCCATGATTTTCCCTTCAGAACGCTCAAGGGTCATGAGAGTAGGTATCTGGCCTTTCTTATTTATTCTTCCAACTGAGGCTTCAGATATATATATATATATATATATATATTCACTGAAAAAACCATAGGTTTCAGACACGTTATAGTTAGAAATTAGCATTTAAAAAACCTTTGAAATTCACTGAAAAAACCATAAGTTTTAGGGACAGTTATACTTAGTTGGACATTGCACTCGTACAAAACCCGTGAAATTCCCCCGTTATAGTTAGTTCAGCTAACTATAACTTGCGCCCCCGCAATGCACTGCTGATGACGTCACATATTACATCACTCATGACATGGTCAGTGACATCACTGATGACATCACTGATGACATCTCAAATGACATCACTGATGACATCATCCAGTGACTGTGTGTTTCTGTAAAGTTTAAATATGTTTAATATATATAGGGAAAGGCGTATTGAAGAATGAGTGGGTGTATAAGTGTCTGAATGGATGATTTAGTACGTGCGTGACTGACTCTACAAGTGAGTGATTAAACGTATCTTACTGAATGCATGGGTTAGTGACTAAACTGTGTGAATGTCTGTATCCGTCTGTTGGTGTGTAAGTGGATGCATGGATTTGCGAATGGCTACATGAGTGTCTATATGGGTTATTGATTGGTTCTATGAGTATCTGTATGGGTGCCTGAGTGTTTGTGTGGATGGGGTGTGTGCGACTGTGCATAGATGTGTGAGTGGGTGATTCACTGGGTGGATGGTTTCAAGAGTGCATCTGTGATAGACTGTATGGGTGGGTAAGTGTGTGTAAGAGTGTGTTAGTGAGTGAATGTATGTCCCAGTGGTACATGTGTGAGTAACTACATATGTGAAAGGCAGTATATATGTGTATTGGAGTATATAAATAGCTATAAGCGAGAGTGAGTGATTGTGATAGTGGCTGTATGGATGAGTGTGTGCTTGTATCAGTGATTGTATAAGAGCTTAACAATGTGCTAGTATTTGTTTGATTAAGTGAGCTGGTGTGTGTATAACTGTATAGGTGAGTAAATGGCAGTGTGTTTAATTATTTGCATGACTGACTAGGTGTGTGAGTACCTCTATGGATGAGTGGCAGTGTTTGAGTGTCTATATAGGAGTAAGAGTGCATATGATAGTCCTGTACTGAGTGACCATAAGTATGAGTGACTGTACGGGTGAGTGAGTGGATGTGTGTGTGTAGACCTAAGAATCAGTGAGTGGGTATGTAGTTATTGGTGTTGGAGTGTCTATGGTTTTGCGAATGGCACTCTGTAATTTAGATTGGGTGTATCAAAGGTTATATTAGGGTGTGAGGAGCTGCATCAGATTATCACGTGGATGATGTCATCAGTGATGTCATTTGAGATGTCATCAGTGATGTCATCAGTGATGTCACTGACCATGTCATGAGTGATGTAATATGTGACGTCATCAGCAGTGCATTGCGGGGCGCGAGTTATAGTTAGCTGAACTAACTATAACGGGGGAATTTCACGGGTTTTGTACGAGTGCAATGTCCAACTAAGTATAACTGTCCCTAAAACTTATGGTTTTTGTCAGTGAATTTCAAAGGTTTTTTAAATGCTAATTTCTAACTATAACGTGTCTGAAACCTATGGTTTTTTCAGTGAATTTCAAAGGTTTTTAAAATGCTAATTTGTAACTATAACGTGCCTGAAACCTACGGTTTTTCAGTGAATTTCAAAGGTTTTTAAATGACAATTTTTAAATGTATTAATTTTTATATTAATTTTTTTCATACTGATTTACTACATTTTTAGAAACAATTTCTTTTACATATTTTATTTTTTAAATTACATTATATTACATTATACATTACATAAAAATACTTTCTCAGAATGAATTACTTTAGTTTAAATACTTTGCACATAGGCAATAGACTTTTAAGTACAGTAGTTACAGTTGTTGCAATGGGCAACACATTTTCAAACACAATGCAACATTCAGCTCAATGTGAATTTCTAGTTAAATGCAATTAGTTACTTTATGGATTACTTTTCTAACCACAGGACAGGATCCTAGATTCAGTCCTGGTACATCTCCTGTAAACAGTTGAGTAAAAGCGTTTTGGTTACAGTCATGATTTTTAAGGAATATTATTGTATTTTAAAAGTTGACACTTAGAAACTTTTTCTCATAGAATCACCAATGTTATCCTATGGAAGGAAATTCACTTAGCAGGTAAAAACTGTTATCGTTACTTTTTCTTACTCAGTGTTGGATCCTGGATCCAGCACTGGTGCATCTCCTGTAAACAGTTGAAAGAATGCGTTTAAGTCATACAGGCGATTTTTAAGGAATATTTGTAGTTTGTGAAAATCGACACTTTGAAACTTTTCTGCTGAAAACCAGACAATGGATTCCTATGGAAGAAAATATAAGTTACTGGTAAGAACGGTTAAAATTACTTTTCAGGACCAGTACTGGGCTGAAAGATACAGCACTGAGGTCTCTCCTTATAACAGGTGAGTAAATCGGAATTCGTATTTTGGCTGATTTTAGAGGAATATTTTAAAGTTCCAAAACTCCACACTTAGAAGAATTTCCAAGTGAAACCAGTCAATGTTAGCCTATGGAAGGAAATTCAAGTTACTGGTAAGTACGGTTAAAATTACTTTTCAGGACCAGTACTGGGCTGAAAGATGCAGCACTGAGGTCTCTCCTGATAACAGGTGAGTAAATCAGAATTCGGATTTCGGCTGATTTTAGAGGAATATTTGTATGTTTCAAAAATCAACACTTAGAAACTTTTTCAGCAAAAAGCAGGCAATGATATCCTATGGAAGGAAATTCAAGTTACTGGTAAGTACGGTTAAAATTACTTTTGAGGATCAGTACTGGGCTGAAAGATGCAGCACTGAGGTCTCTCCTGATAACAGGTGAGTAAATCGGAATTCGTATTTCGGCTGATTTTAGAGGAATATTTTAAAGTTCCAAAACTCCACACTTAGAAGAATTTCCAAGTGAAACCAGTCAATGTTAGCCTATGAAGGAAATTCAATTTACCGGTAAGTACGGTTAAAATTACTTTTGAGGATCAGTACTGGGCTGAAAGATGCAGCACTGAGGTCTCTCCTGATAACAGGTGAGTAAATCGGAATTCGTATTTCGGCTGATTTTAGAGGAATATTTTAAAGTTCCAAAACTCCACACTTAGAAGAATTTCCAAGTGAAACCAGACAATGTTAGCCTATGAAGGAAATTCAAGTTACCGGTAAGTACGGTTAAAATTACTTTTCAGGACCAGTACTGGGTTGAAAGATGCAGCACTGAGGTCTCTCCTGATAACAGGTGAGTAAATCAGAATTCGGATTTCGGCTGATTTTAGAGGAATATTTGTATGTTTCAAAAATCAACACTTAGAAACTTTTTCAGCAAAAGCAGGCAATGATATCCTATGGAAGGAAATTCAAGTTACTGGTAAGTACGGTTAAAATTACTTTTGAGGATCAGTACTGGGCTGAAAGATGCAGCACTGAGGTCTCTCCTGATAACAGGTGAGTAAATCGGAATTCGTATTTCGGCTGATTTTAGAGGAATATTTTAAAGTTCCAAAACTCCACACTTAGAAGAATTTCCAAGTGAAACCAGTCAATGTTAGCCTATGGAAGGAAATTCAAGTTACTGGTAAGTACGGTTAAAATTACTTTTCAGGATTAGTACTGGGCTGAAAGATGCAGCACTGAGGTCTCTCCTGATAACAGGTGAGTAAATCAGAATTCGTATTTCGGCTGATTTTAGAGGAATATTTGCACAATGGTGAAGGGGGGCGGGGCCTGAGGTGACATCTGTGCAAACGCGCCCCGTGGCGCGTTTTAAGTTGGGGGATTAAGTCCCCTTGAATCATGAGGGTCCCTACGGGCCAACTAGCCCACCAGGAACCTCCAGTATGCGCCAGGGGCTGCGTTGCAGAGACAAGTACAGAGGCCACACCCCTTTTTACACCTCTCTGCAACGCAGCTCTGTGGCGCTTTCTGGACGTACCTGTTGGGCTAGTTGGCCCCCAGGGACCCTCAGGATTGAAGAGGATTTAATTCCCCATCTTAAAACGCGCCACGAGGCCTGTTTGCACACATGTCACCTGAAGCCCCGCCCTCCCTTCACCACTGTGCAAACGCGCCCCGTGGCGCGTTTTAAGTCGGGGATTAACTCCCCTTGAATCCTGAGGGTCCCTGGGGTGCAACTAGCCCACCATATACCTCCAAAAGCGCCATAGAGCTGCGTTGCAGAGAGGTGTAAAAGGGGCGTGGCCTCTGTACACCTCTCTGCAAGGCAGCCCCTGGCGCATACTGGAGGTTCCTGGTGGGCTAGTTGGCCCCCAGGGACCCCCAGTATTCAAGGGAATTCGTTCCCCTCTGCAAATGCGCCAGGGGCGCGTTTGCAGAGTGGTGAAGGAAGGGGGCGGGGCCTACGGGCCCAATCGTTTTTTTGTTTTGTTTTTTTTTCCCCTGAAGGGGGCTGTGTGGCCCCCTTCCTTTTTCCTATTTTTAGGCCCTGGGGACCCCATCCCCCAGGGCCTTACCCCTCTTTTTTAAATTAAAATAAATTAAAAAAAACGGGAAGGGGGCCGCGTGGCCCCCCTTCCCTGGGCCTCTATTGGCCCCGGGGACCCCATCCCCCGGGGCATGGCCTCTTTTTTTTTATTTGGAGGGGGGTGCGTGGCCTCCCTCCTCAGGCCATTTAAGGCCCCCGGGGACCCCATCCCCCGGACCGGCCTTGCACTTTTTTTTTTATTTTTTTCAATTTTTTTACTTTGGGGAGGGGGGCTGCGTGGCCCCCTCCGTGGCCACTATGGCCCCGGGGACCCCATCCCCCGGGGCCTGGCCTCTCGTTGGGGACTGTGGGGGTCCCCAGCCCCCACAGTCCCGCCGGCTCCCCGTGTCCTACGGGAGCCGGCATTGCTTTACACATGGGGAGCTGCTAAGATGCAGCTCCCCATGTGGAAAGCTATCGGCTTTGGATATTGGAAGAGAGACAGGTTTCCTGCTCTCTCTTCCAATATCCAAAGCAAGTTTGCAATGACAGGACGGGAGCCGCGAGGCTCCCGTCCTGTCATTGCATACAGCAGTGTCCCGGGGTAGGCACCCCGGGACACTGCAGGAGCCGGCCCTGGGGGTGGCGGTCCCCAGGGCCACCACAGGCTCCAGGAGGGGCCGCGCGGCCCCCTCCCTACATTTTGAAAGCCTGGGGAGGTGGTGGTCCCCGGGGCTTGGGGGTCCAAAACGGACCCCCATTGTAATTTTCTTAGTGCCCCGGGAAGGTGGTGGTCCCGGGGCGTGTGGGGGCTGGAGCCCCCACACAGGTTTTTGTTAAATAAAAAGAAGCCCCGGGGAGGTGGCGGTCCCCGGGGCTGCGGGAGGGCTCAGAGCCCTCCCGCACCATTATACATAAAGCCCCGGGGGGTGGTGGTCCCCGGGGCTTGGGGAGCCCTTAGAGGCCCCCACACATAAAATTAACCCCCCAGCATGCCCCCGGGACTTGGCCCACCCGGCGGCCAATTAACATCGAAGCGCGGGAGACCGCGCTTCGATTTTTTTTTATTTTCGGCAGGATTCGCGCACCCTGAGCGCATCCTGCCGATTTTTAAAAAAAAAAAAATTATTTTCTTTTGCCCAGGGGTCCTTGTGGGACCCCCTGAGCAAACCCAGGGGTCAGGGTGTTTCTACCCTGCCCCCTTTGTGCGCTTTGCGCACTTGTTTCTGTCCCTCGGTTCTACCGAGGGACAAAATGGCTGCCAACATTTCCTGAATCGGAATGTTGACAGCCAGCTGACAGCCAATTAACATGCAGCTCGTGATCGGGACGGTGCGCGCAGGGTGCGCTCAGGGTGCGCGAATCCTCCGTGCCCATAGATATCACTATCTTTTTACTTTTGATTTTCTCAGCAACTACTGAACGGATTTACACCATTTAACAAAAGGGTTCTTTCTGAACCAAGAACTACCTCTTTGCCAAATTTGGTGTAATTCCGTTCAGCAGTTCAGGCTGTAGCCGTGTCTAAAGTTTCCTATGGAAAATTGCATGGGGAAAACGCGTTTTGGGACCCCCCTTTTTCTCGGCCCCCGCTTGACGAATCCCCCGAGACTTTCAGGGTAGGAGCGGACCGGAGCGGGCCACAAAGTTTGAAAATTTTGCGAAGATACGTCAACCGGCAAGAGAGTTATTTCAAATAGAATGTCGCGGATTTCCTATGGATAATAGGTTGTAACTATAACTATCTACTGGCGACCGCCAGTAGATAATATATATATATATATATATATCTCCAAACCCAGTCCAATAAAGCGATCACTCGGAGGTTATGCAATTCACCAGAAGTTGGTTTTAATCCAGGTAACGCGTTTCGCTTGCACAGCAAGCTTGGTCACACACTGTATTGTGGGTAAAGACTTGCAATACATAGGAAGTATGGAAACAAAAAGGGGACAAAACCATACATTAACCACTTATGTCGGAATGGCATCCATTTTGTAACGTGCAATCAATAGTTTAAACTGTATTATAATTCATACAGATGTGCCCACAGTGGGGTTCCGTGCATCCCTATATGAGCAAAGATATTAGTTATTCACCTAGCATACAATGCAAATTCGTAATATGTTGATAGAGAGGAGGAAATTAATAGTACAGGCTCATGTATCTATATTTGTGGTGCTGGCATAGTGCCAAATAGCCGCGTTTGTGGCTAATAATCCGCTCCCCTCAGTAGTCTCAAGTGGTGGTGTTACTGTTCAGAACTCACAGTGACCCAGGTTACCCTATCAAGAGTTCAGGGTCAGATGCTGAATATGTAAATGACTTTCTGTGCAGTCAAATTGCATAACCAATTCATTGAATATTCATGGTCCGCCCCGGGGACATATGTACGCCTGATGGGAATATACAGGTAGTGGGGTGGTATCCGGATGTGAGCCACTATGCCAGCACCACAAATATAGATACATGAGCCTGTACTATTGAAATGCGACTATCCCAGAAGTCCCATCTTTTACTTGCTACCCAAGGTGCATAAAAATCCCAGCGAACCACCGGGTAGACCCATCGTATCCTCCATCGGCTGTGTCACTGAGAATATTTCTAAATATATAGATCATTTCCTCCGTGACTACGTAGAGCAACTTCCCTCGCACATACGAGACACAAAAGACTTCCTGGGCAAAATCAAAGATATTGTATGGGAAGAAGACTATTACATGATTTCTCTGGATGTTAACTCACTGTACTCTATAATTGATCATTCACTAGGTGTCCTCTGTTGTCAACACTTTCTCAACACACGTGAAATATGTTAATTAGAACATACTGAGATGTTACTAGTACTTATAAAATTCTGTCTCCTCAACAACATGTTTTTATTTAATGGCACGATCTTTAAACAAGTACTTGGCACCGTGATGGGTACTTGCTTTGCCCCCAGTTTTGCTAATCTTTTTCTGGGGGTATGGGAGGAAGAGGTTCTTAGAAAACTAGAGCAAAACCCCGGTAACAACAAGATAATACGGTGGTACAGGTACATCGACGACCTTTTCGTGGTGTGGAAGGGCAGTGAAGAAAGCGCTAGAGACATGATCAGAGAACTTAACAACAACAACTTTAATCTCACACTCACATATACCATCAGCAAGAAACAAATTGAATTTCTAGATGTAGTGGTAGAGATGTAGTGGTAGACAACAGGATAAACACCAAACTCCACAGGAAAACGACAGCAGGGAACAGTCTTCTTCACGCCCTCAGCAGCCACCCTGATACACTGAAATGGAGCATTCCATTTGGGGAACTGCTAAGAGCGAGAAGAAACTGCAGCACACAGGAGAGTTTTGTGAATGAACAAGAGAATATGATGAAAAGGTTCCGAGAGAGGGGGTATTCCAATTGGGTTCTGAAGAGAGCGAAAGATAAAATTGATAAAATTGAGAGAGATGAGACACTGAGAGATACAACAGACATTGAGGAAGATACCACAACCAGAGTAATCCTTACGTATAATAAGGAGTCGAAGACCATATCTAAAATCCTGACACAGAACTGGAATATCCTTTCCAGCGATCCTGTCATAGGCCACAACATACAAAAAAGACCACAGATAACTTACAGGGAAGGGAGGAATCTCAAAGATTTCCTAGTGAAAGGAGACATTACCAACAGAAGCCTGAACTCACAGATCAACCTTCAGGGCTTCTTCCCCTGTGGCCACTGCAAGGCCTGCAGGAACAGTTCCATGAGGAAAACTTACTCCACACCGACAGGAGAAAGACCCATAAAACAATTCCTCACATGTGGCACAATATTTACTGTTTACATCCTTGAATGCCCATGTAAGAAAAGATACGTAGGCAGCACCACCTTGGCCACCAAAAAACGGGTGTTGGAACATATGAGGGCCATAAATAACAAAGATCCCCATTACCCTGTGGCCAGACACTTCGCTGTTTACCATCTCTCTAACAGTTCCCTGCTGACTTTCTTTGCTATAGAACAGATCGAATATACTCAGAGAGGGGGCAACAGAGTCCTTCTCCTGCGCAAAAAAGAATCCTGGCATATAATTAACCTTCAAACCAAAAATCCTGAACGGCTTAACCAAGATGAAGAAATGAGCATACATTTACACGAATAAATGCATGAATCCTGTAATTTTCTTCCTGTTGCAGAAGACGTTGTTATCTTGTTTACTGTACACTTGTGTAGTTGTGCATTTATTGTTTGATATGTGTTTTAATCCTAAGAATGAGATTACTCATGGATTTTAATGTTTTCTTTTCTTTTCTTTACACAGGAGAAAAGGAAGGGGCAGAATCTGAGAACCACCTTCACTGAAATCCACCCCTACCCTTTTCTTCTTTCGCAATGGTGGAGGGCCCGACGAGACAGATAAGAGACTCTTTAAATATGGTTTTCTCTCTTCAGTCTGACATCAATTTTTTATATATATTTTTTACATTGCACTTACACATATTCCTATCGATCCTTGTTGGACACTTAGGTGTAGTCTTGGTGTACTGGGAAAGACACAATACATGTAAAATGTTACGGCTGGATCCCTGAGTTCTATTTCTACACAGCACTTTGCAGAACAGATGTACTACGCACTGACACTCTCAGACCCGACAGGAATGACAGAGAGGGAAAGTATATATATTTCTTCTAATCCATCTGACTAGCAATAAAGCTTACTATAATGGACTATTTTTACCCATATTCATACTGCGTCAGGCACTATGCCTTGTAGAGACAATATGAGGAAGGGATCACGACTTTCTCGCAGTTGCCATGCTTAGTAAGGATACCGTTGCCCAAAGGTTATATGTTGCACTTTGCATCTTGTATAGAACGGTATATTACTGTACAGCACACTAGGGTACTCCATCCTAGAGCATTAGCATTCACGGTGTTTGTAGTATGTAATGCTGGCACCATGCAGCGAAAGCATATGAATAGATAACACACTTAACTGTCTGGACCTCACAGGAGAATCGTGTTGATATAAGATGATTGCCATAGAAACTAATGAATGTCATGTGACAAAAGTATATGAGCGCATTTTGTATCCAGCCAAACAAGTTAACAGGTTAATACTTGAGTATATCTGTTTATTATCACTAGGGGACCCCTGTACCACTTGGAAACGTAGTATGATGTAATACACCGCTCTGAATTAGGTAACAATACTCCACTTCAAAATGGATGCCATTTTGGCTGCTAGTATGTGCCTATGTTGTGGTCCTCTTTTGATTTTTACACCATCTATGTAATGCAAGTCTTTCCCCATGATTCACTGTGTGATCAAGCTCGCTGTGCAAGCGAAACGTGTAACCTGGAATAAAATCTACCACTGGGGTTTGCTAAATCTCTGAGTGATCGCTTTACTTGTGCTTTTGGAAAGAAATTATGTCCGGCGTGCTCCGCCGGCTTTAAGCGATCCTCTGCAGAGGGCGGGGGAAGGCAGAAGGAGCCCGAACGTAAAACATATATATATATATATATATATATATATATATATATATATATATATATAACCTACTGGCGGTAGGTAGGTATAGTTAGGACCAAAGTTTCCATAGGGAAAGCGTTTTTTGTTTTGCCAACTTTGGCGCCACTTGACGAATCTTCACGAAATTTTCACAAAACTTTCCCTTTTTTGTTCAGCTGCTGTGTTGAAAGTTTGGGGTGATCCATCAAGCAGGGGCCGAGACAAAAGGGGGGTCCCAAAACACGTTTTCCCAATGTTACGTCAATGGGGATTTTTCATTTAATGAACACGACTACAGCCCAAACCGCTGATTGGAATTACACCAAATTTGGCAGAAAGCTAGATGTTGGTCCAGAAAGCATGCTTTTTGTGATTTGGTGTAAATCCATTCAGTAGTATCAGAGATATTTAAGTTTAAAAAATGTAAATATTTGGGAGCCCAAAATCCCACGGAAATGCTACTGAAATATGACTTGCTGCCATCACTTCAACCAGGAAGTGTTGGCAGTCACCGTGGGACTCGGCTTGAAGCTGAGTCCCACAAAAAAGTAAAAAATTAAGAAAAGGGGGCAGGGTAGGAATACCCTGAGCCTCCAGATATGACTCTGCAAGGGTTATAAAGCAATTTTAAAAAATAAAAAAAAGACATGCGGGCTCCCATGTGTCTTTTATCAGAAGCCCCCGAGTGGGCCAAATCCTGCAGTCATGTTTTTAAAAATAATCGGGGTGCCCATGTGGCACCCCGAACATGGGGACCACCACCTTGCTGGGGCAAACAAATAAACTGATGCATGGGGCCCACACGCCCCTGCATCCCCGGGGACTGCCACCTTCCCAGGGCTATTTGTTAAATTAGTGTGGGGAGGCCCGTATGGCCTCCCCTGCAGCCCCATGGACTGCCACCTCCCCGGGGCTTTATCTATAATGAAAGCGAGGGGCCACGTGGCCCCCCGGGCAGCCCCTTGGAGCTCCACCTCTCTGGGGCTTTATCAAAAATAAATGTGGGGGTCCACGCAGCCCCCCACTGCCCCGGGGGCCACCACCTCCCCTGGGCTTTAACTTTCATTAATGGGGGTTCGCACAGACCTCCCTAGGCCCCGGGGACTGCCACAATTAACATAGTAATGCGGGGGCCCACGCGGCCCCCGGCAGCCGCCACGTCTCCGGGGCTCAAATTATATAATGGAGTAGGTCCGTTGCGGACCCCCGGGGACCACCACCTCCCCGAGGCTAAATGAAACAAAGGAGGGGGGCTGCTTGGCCCCCCTCCTGGAGCCAATAATTGCCCTGGGGACCACCAGGGAAGGGGGGGGGGGCCACACAGCCTCACTCCATGAAAAGAAAAGAAAAAAACATGCAGGACCGGCAAGTTGCCCGAGGCCCCGCCCTCTTTCTTCACTACTCTGCAAATGCGCCTCCTGGCGCCGTACTGGTTGGAGATGAAGTCTCCTTGGATACTGAGGGTTCTTGGGGGCAGGAGCCCCTTCTGTTACCTCCAGTAAGTCCCAGACAGCAGGATTGCTGCGAGGACTTGAAGGTCACATCCCGTTTCTCCACCACTCTGCAAACATGCCACCTGGTGCACTGCTGGTTGGGGAATGAAATCCCCTTGTCTGCTGACGGTCCTTGGGGGCCAACAAGCCCTCCTGGTACCTACAGTAAGCCCCACACAGCGGGGTTGCTGAAAGATTTTCAGAGGCCATGCCCCCTTTCTCCACCACTCTGCAAATGCACCTCCTGGCGCACTACTTGTTGGGGGATGAAGTCCTCTTGCCTCTTGAGGGTCCTTGGAGGCTAGAAAGCCCTCCTTTTAGCGCCAGTAAGTCCCACATAGCGTGATTGCTGAGAGGTGGTCGGTGTCAATGTCCCCTTTTTCCACCACTCTGCAAACACGCTGTCTGGCGCACTACTAATTGGGGGATGAAGTCCCCTTGAATGATGTGGGTCCTTGGGGGCCAACAAGCCCTTCTGTTACCTTCATTAAGTCCCAAACAGCGGGATTGCTGAGAGGTCTTCTGAGGCCATGCCCCCTTTCTTAACCAGTCTGCAAATGAGCCTCCTGGCACACTACTGGTTGGGGGATAAAGTCTCTGATGGTCCGTGGGGGACAACAAGCCCTCCTGTTACCTCCAGTAAATCCCACACAGCAGGATTGCTGAAAGGTCTTCGGAGGCCACGCTCGCTTTCTCCACCACTCTGCAAAAGCTCCTCTTGGCGCACTACTGGTTGAGGGATGAAGTCCTCTTGGAAGCTGCGGGTCCTTAGGGGCCAAGAAGCCCTCCTGTTACCTCTAGTAAGTGTGACACAGAGGGATTCATCAGAGTTGGTCGGAGGCCCTGCCCCCTTTCTCCATCACACTACAAACGCGACTAGTACAGTATGACAGGGATAGAGGAATGGTAGCGTCCAGACTCTGAGGGGCCTCGTCAGCAGCTGTGTTGATGGAAAACAACTGGGGCGGGAACAAACTCTGACACAAGCCTGTCACCCTGCTCCGAGGAGGAAGGGACTAAACCAGGAGTGATGCTAAGCCCCACAACCACAGTTGAACTTTTGTAAAGCAAATAAGAGAATGAGATTGGTGCTGGTGAGATGAAACTCAACAGCAATCTTGAAGCGTAATACATCTCATATAACTGATTTGGATATATAGGACTTTAAAAGGTCGCAGGCTCCTGGCAGGTGTGGTCAGATCCAACCTATCCCACATGTTTTCTGGCCAAACAGAGTCCAGCAATGGGTACCAGAGGCAGAAGAGAGTTAATGGTTGTGTTGCACATGGAAAGGGGGCAGTTTCCGTCCAGTCCGTGGAGGATGTTAAATGTTGAGCAGTTAGGGGTCTCAGGGAAGAACATAAAGTCAGAAGAACTGTACTGAATACAGGGAGGATGCTCAGCTTACCTTGGTTTGAATTTTTGTGGCGGGGCACTAGTGCCCTGACAACATTACTTTACACTCAAGATGGCTAGAAAAAAGTAAAACGTTAAGATACTCACCTCGAAGGTGAGGGTGTCTAACAACATGAAGAAGAGAAACAACATATAGGCACACATTAAAATAAGGTGGGGCAGATAGCACTCAACAAGAAACTCATTTATCACTACTGGAGGGATGGGCACTGCAGACTTCCTGGGGAGATAAAATCTATTTTACACACTATTGGTCTATCGTCAGAGGGATGCTAACGTGGGTTAGACCAACAGTTCCATTACAGCTTGCGTTTAAAGTCAAGAACAGAGAGGGGAGATATGTCATAGTGAGTAAAATCCTAGATGGAACTTGTGAATATATATACAACACAGACAAGGTCACATTTCGTTATAAGATTAAAATCACTTGACAACCCTGATACATTACTCAGTGATAGTGGGAGGGGATTTTAATTGTTTAGCAAAGGTAGACATGGATAGGTCGTACTCCACATTCCCCTCGTCTGTGACAGTAAAAACAGCTCAGAAACTGAACACTTAGGAGACAGAAATGGGACATAATTGATTTCTGACAGTGTGCAACTCAAATAATATGGATTATTCATATTATTCCGGCTTGCATAACCTCCTCAAGAGGCTGGACAGGTTTGTGTGCTCTCCCCCAGATAGTGAGATAGACAAAAATATTTAACCAGAACCTTTTTGGACCACAACCCACTGCTACTTGGGGTGAAACGGAGAAGGATAAGGGTGAAATTTCCAGTTTGGCTGAAAGTAGTGGCACTAGATGATCAAATATATAAACACATAATAGCGGAAGTAATACAAAACTACTTTACGGAGAACAGGGGTACCGCTTCATCAGTATGGGTGGAGTGGGAAAGGCAGCCATTCATAAGCAATACATACGGACAGCTGCATTGAATAGGTCAATGTTGCTGCAGGATATTAACAAACAAGAACATGTACTGAGGCATCAAGCCAAAAGAAGACGTTGGTACCCAGAACTAAAAGGACCACTTACTGCAGAAAGGGAAATTCTAGTACACCTCATTCAAAGGCTAAGAAGCCACGATGAAAGCGATAAGGCGTTATTAGACTTGGCTTTTTCAGCGGGTTTACCACCAGACTTTTAGCTTTTTGCCCTCCTGTTTTTGACCTTGTTTTTGTTGGCTTTAGGACTCACTTTGCCACTGCTATTCAGTGCTAAAGTGCATATGCTCTTCATGTAAATTGTGTTTATGGACTGGTGTTTCCATGTTTTGCTTATTTGATTTACTACTAAGACCCTAGTATAGTGCACTGTGTGTGCCCAGGGCCTGTAAATCAAATGCTGCTAGTGGGCCTGCAGCACTGATTGTGCCACCCACACAAGCAGCCTGTCAAAGGTGTCTCAGACTTGCCACTGCACTGTCTGCGCGCAGTTTTTACTGCCATGTCGACCTGACAAGCGACCCACTTGCCAGGCCCAAACCTTCCCTTTTCTTACATGTAAGGCACCCCTCAGGTAGGTCCAAGGTACCCCTCTGGGCAGGGTGCAGTGTATGAGAAAGGTAAGACATATCCTGGTATGTGTGAGACATGTCCTGATAGGGAAATACTGTGTATTTCGTTTTTCACTATTGCAAGGCTATCTGTACTATACGCTAACATGGGAGTTGCTTTGTAACATCTTACAAATATAACTTTCCACTGGGACAAGACAGAGAAATGGAGTTTGGGCTCTCTAAACTCAGAATTTAATAACACATCTTTTAGTAAATATTGGGGCATATTAGCAAGACCGGCGATAAAATTATCGCCGTTTTAGCGGCATGAAACTGCCACTAAAACGGCGATAATGGGCTTGCTAATATGCGTTATGGAATTCCAATAGAAGCCCAGGTTAGATGTCCTGCACATCTAACCTGGGCTTCTATTGGAATTCTATAACGCATATTAGCAAGCCCATTATCGCCGTTTTAGCGGCAGTTTCCTGCCGCTAAAACGGCGATAATTTTAACGTGGGTGTTGCTAATATGCCCCATAGTTTTCAAATGGTGTGTTTGAAAATAACACTTTTAGAAAGTGCTGAACACAAACAGGATCTAGCTGGAAATGTTTAACCCACTTCTTTTTGGAATCAGGGACAGGAAAATTGATTCATCTTGGCCTGTGAATTTAATCACATATCTTTCATTAACATTCCAACACTTATGATAGATTTTCAACATGTCATGAAAAGGGACCCCTTAAACATTTTCAAAATACATAATTTACCCCACAGCCTTAGACAAGACTGCTCGGAACTGAACCGTGACACAAATAAACAAAATCAATATACATGAAACACCAAACGTGAATGTGATTTAAAGGAAGATATAAGTGCATAAAAAAATGCCAGTCACTACATTTTGACATTGAACAGAGGTAACCATCGCAGTCATTCTCTATAATGTGAACCTCTATTTACTAATGTCTCTTGGGGGTTCTAAAGCTGATTGGTTATAGTGGGATCAATGAAAGTTCATTGAGATTATCCACTGGCCATATGATACAATTCAAAGGCATTCCCCAAGGGTATCCGTCGATGCGTTTCAAACCTCTTGTGGTTTTTAGGGTTTTCCTCAGGACCCTGACTGGCTGGGATCTCTGGGATAGCAATATATACAATATGTAAGGTGATAAACTTCTCACTCCTATTAATTAAGAATTCCTTGAGCCCCACAGCATCACTCAAGCAAGTACCTGGTAACTCCTGAACTTGCATGCTGTTGTGAAATTAATTAAATTGTCCTTCAGGCACACAGCTTCAAGGTTCATTTGACTGCTACTCAGCATCTGTAGAAATGGAAGTGTTTTAGCTATAAATTTTGCTGGACAAATGTTTTACTTGAACAAAATGATTTCTGTATTCGCCTGACATTTTGCACACTTGTTGACAGTGAAGTTTACTAAAATAATAGAACTTCAACAAGATTTCAATGTTGCCTGAAATGTTGGGCACAGTCATTTGTCTCAAGTGAATTTTAAATGTCATGTGCTCCAGAACTTGAATGCATCCTATAGCATAATTACCAGGAATAAAACTTTCCACTCTGCTCTATTTAAATAGAATACTAAATTCAAATCCTTCCATCCTGGCAGGACGCACTGGAGGTGAAACATTGTGGCTGTGTTTGCCTGGAATGCCTCTGATTAATCAACTGGGGCCTCACCGGGCTTGTTAACTCTAATATGCAAACAATGTTGCAAATGGTGAGTGGAAACAGAGCGGCTACATTTAACTTTTGAATGTGTGCTGGCAGGCACAGCTGGTAATAAGAAAAAGAAAAACCTTAGTGAGAATGCAAAGATTTACAAATTTAAAAGGGGAACTTACTTATTTGCTGTGCGTGGCAGCAATCCTGGCTCTCACCAGAGTACGGGCTGAACTAGTTGCTTGTCGAATGAAGTATTTATTCAAGGCATTGTAATGGAGCACAGCATGGGTCACCCATTGCATGCTGGTATTTGTAGTAGCTAAATTAGTCAACTGGACAGACCAGATGTTTGTTAAAAAATGACAAAGGAGTGCAGCATCTATGTCTTGATGAAAAGAAATAGACTCTATTTATAGTCAGTTTAGTTCAGACATTTCATTGAGGCCCCAAAGCACTGTATTAAATTTCAAAATTAAGTATGCTTCTTTTTGCATTAAGCTAGCTTCCAAATCGCCACCTCTTGGATTGGGCTTGATCATGCTCAGGATTGTCCATTTAAAGTCATTCTGTGTGTGTCCTTTGCTGATAAAGTGGTTGACTAAGGGGGCTGAGACAGTTTTAGTCCTTATGTGTGATTTGTGCTGGACAATTCGTTGCTTGATTTCTTGCATGGTTTTTCCAATGTATATTTTGTCACATGGGCAGATGATCGCATATACCACATTTGTGGTTCTGCAGTTCGAGAATTCCATGTCTTTCCATTGGATCTGGTCCTTCTGAAATACTGAACCTTCAATTGTCTAGCTACACACTGTACAAGTCCCACATTTGTGATGACCTTCTATAGGTTTCAAATTCCAATTGGAGCCTAGATCACCTATTTTTAACGTTTGGGTGCTGCAGGCTCAAACTAGTTGTTTCCCTAAACTTGCATTTTAATTCATCGCAAATAAAGCTACAACCAAGCCCCCTCCTGAATTTCTAATCAAATACCAATTAGTGTGAATGATTTAAAAAAAATATTTGTTTGAGGGCAAAAGATTGACACGCAAACCAATTTCTCTACTGTTTTTCTTTTTTTTTTGGACTAGTAAACACTCTTGTGGTGTATACCATGCTCTTTTCAAGGAATGTTTTACAAGTTTGTGCGGATATCCTTTCTCCTTCAATTTGTTTTTAATAGCGAAGCGTGGAGAAAATAGTCTTCTTTCCTGGTGCAATCTTTACGAAACCTTAAAAATTGCCAATAGGGCAAATTGGCACATAGATTGCGAGGGTGAAAACTCATATAGTGGAGTACATTATTCATGTCTGTGGGCTTCCTGTGCAACATTGTCACCAATTTGTCTTCTACTGACCTGACTTCTATGTCCAGAAAAGTTGCACTTGTTTGGTTGTTTGCCATACTGAATTTAATGTCCAGACTTGTATTATTCAGCCAATCATAGAAGGCATGCAGATTAGCCTCATCACCTCTCCATTGGCACCAAATGACATCGATATACCGTAGCCATTGTGTGATATAGATGGAAAATGGATTATTGTTAAAGGTTCATTTTTCTTCGAACATTGCCATGAAGAGCACAGCCATTTCCGTTGCGAAGGGACAACCCATGGCAGTCCCCTTCATCTGGAAAAAATACTCATCTTCGAATTTGAAATAGTTTCTTTTGAGGGCTATGGCTGCCAACTTTAAAATAAATTGTGTAGGGACTCAATGCGGTCATGATCTTTTTTCCAGGAAGTGTTCAATAGCCTCTAAGCCTCCATCTTGGTGGATCTGAGTATTAAGTGAGACCACATGAAATGTCACCATCCATTGATCTTGAGGTGTGAATTGATGACCTTCAACTTTATTGATGAAATCCATTGTGTCACGTAGGTACGAGGGGACCTCTTTAAGAAACGGTTTAAAAAAAATCCACATATTGTGAAATACACTGTAAAATAGAGTCACAACTGGAGGATTTTTGTCATCTTTATGAATTTTAGGCAAGAAGTAGATCACTGGGATCCTAGGGTTCATTAGGTCGAGCCTAGACAGCGCTTGCGCTGTCTGGAAGATCTGTTGTATGTATTTTGTGGGCTCTGGAGATCAGCCCCAGGACTTGTCTGCTTCCGCTTTTGCTTAGGGACTTTTTTTTCTGTTCAACTGGCTCTATTTAACAGTCTTGATAGAAAACCACTAGCAGAGGTCAGTAAAATACCAGAAATGCTTTCTGCTTTTCAACTGCCTCTCTTTAACTGTCTTGATAGAAAACGACCAGTAGATGTCATGAATCTAGCCACTGCTCAACTGAACTCGACATGATTCCCCACTCTTCCCACTCTCACTAATTATGAGGTGCTAAATGTACTTGGTTAATCGGATTAATGAAAACAAACATTGAGAGGGTTAGAGGAAGTGGTACATATTCGTATTTTAAGTATATAGGTTTGAACGGTTGAAGGATAAAACTGTATTTGAACATCTAATGTGAACTGCAGACACAAGTATGCAAATGCGAGAGGCACTGGCTGTTGACAGTTCTCAGTTTTGTCCACACGTGCGCACATGTTAACTGTTAAAACGTGCTACACGAGTGAAAGAGCCAGAGGGATGCAGCGAAGGGTATTTAAACCACACCCGCCCCTTTGAGACTCGCTTAGTCTCGTTTGCTCACATCACTCACCTGTTTTCAGATCCCTCATCGGTGGTGTCTTCCATCCGGCTCCTCATCTTGGCTCCGCTTTTCTTGACTTGGCAGCGCTTCTGTCTGTCTCGAGACTCCTTCCTCCTTCCTGTTTCCCGGCTGGGAATTCTGGAACCTGCAACAGAAGCACAAAAGAGTCTGAAAATAAGGATGACGATCGAGCGCATATTCAAGTAAGATAAAAATCTTCAGCACATGGTTATCAACAATTTCCGGTGAGTTTATTTTGAAACTTATTTTCCTCTGAGACTACAGACTTCGGCTTGGTTGGAGAATTGGAACAAACTTTTTTATACTTGGTTATTTGAACTTGACAATGTGCAAGAAGCAATTTCGGTGAGAAAATACTGTAACTGAAAGCAGGGCAATTATTTCTTTCAGAGACATTTGAATAAGGACCTTTGCGCTGAGCTCTCACTTAACTGCTTGTATGAGAATTGTTCACTCAAATTTGTATGTGAAAGAGAATAGTAGTTAAGAGACAAACAAAGGAAAAAAGAATCCTGTAAGTTGAAACTTACCTGTTAACAAAACTAGAATTATTCCTGTTACCACATGAATGCAGATTTATAATTAAGTGTAATATTTGTTTTGTGTTTTAGGAAAAAACGTAGTCATTGCGTGTAAGGAAATTGCCTTGAATGTTCACTTGTTATTGCATCAGAACCAAAGATTTTAGGTATAAATAATTAAGGTTACAGAGAAGATAAGAATTCTTTATATAATTATCGTAATAGTTGATTTAAGTGTTTGCCTTTTCATTTGTATTTAGTGATGACCAGAGAAATCACGTTGTCAGTGCATGACTAGAACAAGGCAAGATCATACAACCTTATCACTCCTGAGAACCTACACTTCCCGATTTCCCTGAGAGAGAACATCCTGTGCAGTAAGGCTTTCGGTGACATCTTCTCATCTTTCTCTCTCTTCTTCAGAAAAATCAGATTCAAGGCCTTCTTTGCCAATAAAGAAGATCGGATGACCAAAGAAGCATCAGGGTTATCTAGAAAATCAATGTTTTGTCCCAGTGCTTAATTTGTAAAAAATGAAGTGCCAGGGCCCATCTCGGAAGGCAGCTGCAGGCCCCATACCTTGCCAGTGCTGCCAATGACAGTACCAACATAACACCTAACCATCGCACTCCTACAAGTGTGAAAATTGAGACTATTTCAGGACACACAAACATATAAGAATGGCATGAGACCCTGTTATTTGATCTTTTTCAATATATATTGACTTAATAATCAGAGTTGTTGTGCTCATATCAAATTTAAATAGACAGCGCCACCATGTGGTGGACTGCCACTAGAGCCGGTGCTGACAATTAAGTGGCGGTGCCGAGCATCGGATACTCTGGCACAAACTAAGCACTGTTTTGTCCACCGCCTCACACTGTTCCTAGGGACATCATTGCATTTGAACAAGCAGTACTCTCATCTCTCAGTTCACTAGAAAATAAAAAGGATTTTTACAAAAACAACATTATCAAAAATCAAGCAAAAGCTATTCAAGAACTTAAAAAAGACAACTCAGAAGTGATTAAACAAGCTGGTAAGGGAGGAGCGGTAGTCATTTGGGCTAAAGATAAGTATTTGAATGAAGGCAAAAGCCATGTCTACAACAAGGATTGGTATCGTCCGATTTTGTGTGATCCAACAAAAGAAATTCAGGAGGAGATTTCCAAAGTCTTTCAAGAAGGAATCGTTCAGGATGTTCTAGGCCCCAAGGAATTCGAATACAAGAAAAAAATGAACCCTAGGATCCCAGTGATCAACTTCTTGCCTAAAATTCATAAAGATGACAAGAATCCTCCAAGCTGTCCCATTGTTTCTAGTTGTGACTCTATCTTAGAGCCTATTTCACAATATGTGGACATTCTTTTAAAACCGTTTCTTAAAGAGGTCCCTCATACCTACATGACACAATGGATTTTATCAATAAAGTTGAAGGCCATCATTTCACCCCTCAAGATCAATGGATGGTGACATTCAATGTGGTCTCACTTTATACTCAGATCCCCCAAGATGCATCCTTAGAGGATATTGAACACTTCCTGTAAACAAGACCATGATCACATCAAGTCCCTACACAATTTAGTTTAAAGTTGGCTGCCATAGCCCTCAAAAGAAACTATTTCAAATTCAAAGATGAGTATTTTTTCCAGACGAAGGGGACTGCCATGGGTTGTCCCTTCGCACCGGAATTGGCTGTACTCTTTATGGCAATGTTCAAAGAAAAATTAACCTTTAACAATAATCCATTTTCCATTTATATCACACAATGGCTATGGTATATCAATGACATTTGGTGCCTATGGAGTGGTGATGAGGCTAATCTGCATGCCTTCTATGATTGGCTGAATAATAAAAGTCCGGACATTAAATTCAGTATGGCAAAAAAAAAAAACAGTGCAACTTTTCTGGAAGTAGAAGTCAGGTCAATAGAAGACAAATTGGTGTCAACGTTGCACAGGAAACCCATAGACATGAATAATGAACCCAACTATGGGAGTTTTCACCCTCGAAATCCAAGTGCCAATTTGCCCTATGGGCACTTTTTAAGAATTCGGAGAAATTGCACCAGGAAACAAGACTATTTTCTTTACGCTTCAATACTTAAAGACAAATTGAAGGAGAGAGGATATCTGCACAAACGCCTAAAACATTGCTTGAAAAGAGCATGGTATATGCCACGGGAGTGTTTACTAGTCAAAAAACAAAAACAAAAACATTGGAGAAATTGGTTTGCGTTTCAACCTTTTGCCCTCAAACAAAAAAAATTTAAAAAATCATTCGCACTAATTGCCATTTGATCAGATGTTCAGTAGGGGGCTTGGATGCATCTTTATTTGCAATCAAGAAAAATGCAAGTTTAGGGAAACAACTCGTTCGAGCCTGCAGCACCTAAAAGTTAAAATGAGGTGAACTATGCTCCAATTGGAATTTGAAACCTATAAAAGGTCACCACAAATGTGGGACTTGTGCAGTTGTAGCCAGACAATTGAAGGTTCAGTATTTCAGAAGGACCAGATCCAATGGAAACACATGGAATTCTCATCTGCAGAACCAAAATTGTGGTATATGAGACCATCTGCCCATGTGACAAAATATACATTGAAAAAACCAAGCAAGAAATCAAGCAAAGAATAATCCAGCACAAATCACGCATAAGGAGTAAAACTGTCTCAGCCCCCTAAGTCAACCACTTTATCAGCAAAGGACACACAGAGAATGACTTTAAATTGACAATCATGAGCATGATCAAGCCCAATCTAAGAGGTGGCGATTTGGAGGCAAGCTTAATGCAAAAAGAAGCATACTTAATTTTGAAATGTAATATGGTGTTTTGGGGCCTCAATGAAATGTCTCATCTAAACCGACTATAAATAGAGTCTATTTCCA
This sequence comes from Calotriton arnoldi, assembly GCA_963921515.1. Lineage (NCBI taxonomy): Eukaryota > Metazoa > Chordata > Amphibia > Caudata > Salamandridae > Calotriton > Calotriton arnoldi. The sequence continues at coordinate 1,075,626 of CAWUFW010005661.1, forward strand.
TTCATTTCATCAAGACATAGATGCTGCAATCCTTTGAAATTTTTTAACACACACCTGGTCTATCCAGTTCACTAACTTAGCTACTACAAATACCAGCATGCAATGGGTGGCCCATGCTGTGCTCAATTACAATGCCTTAAACAAATACTTCGACAAGCAACTAGTTCTGCCTGTACTCTGGTGAGAGCCAGGATTGCTGCCACATACTTTCAGAACGAACTGCAAATAAGTAAGCTACCCTTTTAAATGTGTAAATCTTTGCATTCTCATGAAGGTTTTTTTCTTTTCTTATTAAGGGATGTGTTTGTAATTGAAAGACAACTGGCTGTGCCTGCCAGCACACATGCAGAAATTAAATGTAGCTCTCTGTTTCCATTCACCATTTGCAACATTGTTGCATGTTAGAGCTAACACACCCGGTGAGGCCCCAGTTGATTAATCAGAGGCATTCCAGGCACACACAACCACGTTTCACATCCAGTGTGTCCTGCGGGGATGGAAGGATTTGAATTCAGAACTCTATTTAAAAAGAGCAGAGTGAAATGTTTTATTCCTGTTAATTATGCTACAGGATTCATTCAAGTTCTGGAGCCCACAACATTTAAAATTCACTTGAGACAAATGACTGTGCCCAACATTTCAGGCAACATTGAAAACTTCTTGTTGAAGTTCTATTTTTTTATTTAACTTCACTGTCACCAAGTGTGCAAAATGTCAGGTGAGTACAGAAATTGTTTTGTTCAAGTAAAACATTTGTCCAGCAACCTTTATAGCTAAAACACTTCCATTTCTACAGATGCTGAGTAGCGGTCAAATGAACCTTGAAGCTGTGTATCTGAAGGACAATTGAATTAATTTCACAACAGCACGCAAGTACAGGAGTTACCAGGTACTTGCTCGAGTGATGCTGTGGGGTTCAAGGAATTCTTAATTAAAAGGAGTAAGAAGTTCATCACCCTATATATTGTATATATTGCTATTCCACAAATCCTAGCCAGTCAGGGTCCTGAGGAGAACCCTAAAAACCACAAGAGGTTCCAAACACGTTGACGGATACCCTTGGGGAGTGCCTTTGAATTATATCATCTGGCCAGTGGGCAATCTAAATGAACTTTCACTGATCCCACTATAACCAATCAGCTTTGGAACCCCCAAGAGACATTAGTAAATAGAGGTTCACATTATAGAGAATGACAGTGATGGTTACCTCTGTTCAGTGTCAAAATATATTGACTGACATTTTTTAATGCACTGATATCTTACTTAAAAGCACATTCACGTTTGATGTTTCATGTATATTGATTTTTTTTTATTTGTGTCACAGTTCAGTTCCGAGCAGCCTTGTCTAGGGCTGTGGGGTAAATTATGTATTTGGAAAATGTTTAAGTGGTCCTTTTTCATGAAATTTTGGAAATCTATCATAAGTGTTGAAATGTTAATGAAAGATATGTGGTTAAATTCACGGGCCAAGATGAATCAACTTTCTTGTCCTTGATTCCAAAAAGAAGTGGATTGAAAATTTACAGCTAGATGCTGTTTGTGTTCAGAATTATTAGCGGCCCAATCTAGCTGGGTAGGGGCCCAACCTCTTGGTACATTACTTTTAGAAAGTGGGCATATTCTTGCTTAGCCATCCTATGTGCCTCTGCTGGGTTGTGTATTCACTGTCTGGTTTTGGAGTGACAGGAGCTGGGGATGTGCATTCACTGCAGACAGCCATTTGGGGGGGGGGGTTGAGGTGTGTCCTGCCTTTCCTGGGTGACTCAGAGCTGAGCTGAATGGACATGGGCTGCATTTAGAGCAGTGGGAGGAGTTTTCCTTGCCACTGAATAGGCCGTCTTCTGTGCACAATGCTGTCTCCACCTCCTGTGAAGAAGCTGGACCAGAGAGGACAGAACTGGTTTGGACTAAGCTTAGAGACCTTTTGCCACAAGAGAACAAAGGGAGATGTGGTATAATTATTGGAGCCCAGACCCCAGGACTTTAGAACTCTTTTGGATCAAGGAACCTGCCAAGAAGAAGAGCTGGAGAAGCTGTGAGAAGGAACTACCACTTTGCTGGGTGCTTTGCTGTGTTGGCCTGCAGTGGCTGCTTCTGTCTTGTGCAGAGAGGACTGGACTGAACTTTCTGCAACTTCTTTGTTTGAGTTTCTCCAAGGGCTTGAGGTAGAGCGTGCCCCCTGTTCAAGAAATCTCAGGAACAGCAAAGACTTCAAGTTCATTAGCTACCAGCAACAGAAGAAAAAGCAATCCGACGATGTCAACAATGCCGCTGCCGGCTCCATGTCCTAAAAGCACCAAAGAGGGCACCACCGCACATCGCACGGCAACCCTGGTCTGACCGATGATGCCGCCCAATGCCGCCACCTTGCTTAACGCCTGCACCCGGCTATCCCCGATGACGCTGCTCGACACCGACATCAACTCGGCTGCTTGTACCGTGGTTTGAGGGCACAGCTCGTAAGTTACATGACACACCGCCCCATCCCACACCACAGCCTTGGCCTACCAATGCCAGCGCTATCGAATCCGGTTCTTCAGCCGGCAACAGCGCTTCAGTAACAACAACAACACAGCTTGCGCCGTGACCTGCCAGCACCATGATGAGCACCGCACCACTTCGCGTCGTGACCCTGGTCTCACAAACGCCGCTGGATGACCATCACAGAGCCGCTGCCTGCACCGCGACCTGAGGGCACCACACGCCGCACCACTGCACTTCGCACCGCAGCCCCTACGCCCGCCAACGCCGGCACTCCCGACTTCAACCGCAGGGAGCTCAATCTGCAACACGTGTGACTTCATGGGCCCGACGACTCTTGCACCGACCACCAGAACCGATGCCTGCTGACGCGGGCTCTTCGGAGCTCACTGCGAGGTCCCTGACGCCCTGAATTTCTAAAGGTACTGTTTTGTGGGTCTTCCCGACACCGTAGCTGGCCCACAACGCCGCGGTCAGCCAGAACTGTTTGGATTTGTTGTTCACGATGCCGTGACAGAGCTATCGACTTCAAGGAACTGTATTTTAAGCCTAATTTTGCTTATTGATAATTCTAAGAGCTGTATGGCGGACTTTTATAGTTGGATATTTTTCTAAAACTGGTGTGGTGTCCTTTTGTAGTTTTTTCACTGTATTACTGTTGGTTATGTGCAAATACTTTACACACTAACTCTGAGATAAGCCTGATTGCGCCTGCCAAGCTACTAAGGGGTTGAGCAGGGGTTATTTTAGAAGTGTATCCCCTTATCCTGACTAGGAAGAAGGGTCCCTCCTTGGACAGGGTAACATCCTGCCAACTAGAGACCCCCATTTCTAGCAGGCAAGTAGGTTGCTAGTCGCGTTGGCAACCCCCAATAAAAAGGTGGCACCTATACTAGAAGCTTGGACAACAGAGTGGGACATGGTACACTTACAAAGTTAAATTAACAGTGCTTTTGCTTAGCATTATGAAACCCTATATAAAAAGCCGGAAGGGGGTGATATTGAAGCATAAATGTATTTGCAAGAGGTGGGCTTAAAAGTGTTAACCCTTGAAGAGACAGATACTCTGGGAGGAGACATAACCAAAATTAAAGTAAGGACTGTAATAAAGGAGTTGGCAAAGGGAAACATGCTGGGTTCAGACGGACTATCTGTTGAGTTTTATGCAATATACATCAAACAGTCAGAAATGGTAATGGTTGAAGCATATAACACAACAAGAAATGTCAATAGCCTTCCCCCACAAATAGGCAGTCAATAATAGTGCTCCTACCAAAGAAGGATAGGGATAAAGTAGATTTTATATCATATAGACCCCTGTCAATGCTCAATTGGGATAGCAGGATAACCAGAGCAGATTTGTACCAAGGTGGAGAATGTCCATAAGCATAAGGATGCTGGTACAAACACTAGATTTCCCATCAGATATGCATCACAATGCACTGGTACTGTCCATAGATGTTGAGAAAGCTTTCAACATGTTTACCTGGAAATATCTATACACAGTAATGGGCAGATGGGGCTGGAAATGAGGTACAGAGCATAGACAGAGTTGCTTTACACAGAACCCATGGGGAGAATACAGACAAGACAAAACAATATCTAAAGCGTACCCAATTAAACGAGACCAAGACAAGGATGCTCTTAGTCTTATTGGTATGAGCTATAGCGGTTGAGCCCTAGGTCCGTAGACCACAACAGGGAGATCTATAAAGTGGCATCACCTTGGCAGACACTACACATTATATCTCCCTGTATGTGGTTTGATACGCTGCTATTTTTTTTAAAGTTACATCCATTGACTCTGGGTGTGACAGGGACCTTAAAACTTTTCAGGGGACATATTATGGCTGGAAGCAAATTGAAACAAATCCAGTGCATACCAGTACCCCAGCTCCAAGAAGATAGGGCAATACCGGAGGCAATGAGCTAAATAAAGGGCAAACCAATCAATAGACGGTACCTAGGGATGCATATATATATATATATATTACACACAGCAGCTGACCAAGGTCAAGCACTTAAGTTCCAAATGTTTCATATGTATCTTGTGAGTGCAGCTGCTCCCGACATCCGCTGCTGAAGGATGTCAAACAGACAAGAAAGTTCGTAGAAAAGGAAGGCGCACTCTAATCGAGGTCATGCAAAAGTCAAATATAGTGCAAAAAAATCTTCTTTTTATTGTTGTAGTCTTTACTGTAAAACAGGCACACAGCCAACGCGTTTTGTTCCCTTGTGCCACGGGGAACTTCGTCAGGGCTGTAACAATCATAACATAAATGACATAAATATACATATATATGAAAACAACAATTATAAACTTCATGTAAGACATTTAAAAATAATATAATAACCAATAATAAATCAAAAGACAAAGAGAGTTTTTCTAATAGCCAAGATTGAAACAGAGATAACCACATGGACAATTCAAAATCAGACAAACAATTTTAAGAAAAACGCATGATCACAATAAGATATCAATGAAAATAGTCCACATATATATTTTAGAAACATATATTTATATAGAATAAAAAGATATTACTAGGTGGGAGAAAATAAGATGGAAAAAGAGGCGAAAAAATAGGTAGTACAGATTAATACAGAACAGCAATAAAGGATAATTATAATTTGGCATTATAAGAGAAGTTAAAGAGAAATAGAAGACTAGAAAAGAATTATTTTAAAATTTCATACAAAAAATGATTCAAATTCACCTAGTTCAAAAGTAGAGTGTAATACCCCTCAACACTCAAATGGGGGTGTGGGAACGCCCACTTAGGTTCTCCAAAATGGTCCGCATGAAGATAAGTAAATCCAGAAAACACTGGAATAGATATCAAAATAACACAATTACCAATAAAAAAAGGGGAGATTGGATTTAGCACATCGCAATCCTAACAAGCGGGTACATAGGAAGCAGAAGACTGGCAATAATGCCCATTCCCACATGGAAAAATCTTTAGGGAAACGTTTTAGGGGTCAGACTGATACATGTTTGATCCAATCGTGAGGACCTATAGAATAAAAACGCCATATTCCTCACCTGTGGCAATAACCAATTTGTCCAAAAGTTGACGGGGAGTATGGCAGCACAAGTATGAAGCAACCACTTCCCTTGGACCTGGGAAGATGTATGTGGGATGCACACGTTAATCAGTGTGCTTCACGAACGAGTAAAGGTTGTGCCATGGTACAAATTAATAAGATGAGAAAAGGGACATAACAGTGCCAAAGGTGACACTAGCAGCATAATAATGGTTAAAATTATAACCATGTTGAGTCTCACCTAAATATAGGTGAAAAGACCTCCAGTGGTGTCTGGCCGACAGTAGATAAATGCCCGCAATAATATCGCACAAACAGCAGTTGCAAAAAGATAAAGATCTCAGGATCTACGATTAGAAAAAAGAAAATGTTAAAAGTAAAAACATCCCCCATGTATCAATGTCCATATGTCTAAACCGCAATGGCCAATCAGCAATATAGTCCATTCAGGGAAAATGTATCCCCCGGGTTTAACTATCCTTATGTAAGAGCCACAATGTCCCATTAGTAGTATGATACAGAAGGAAGGCTGTCAATGCCAATGTGAATAAATATTGGCTGCCGGTATATCACCCGTCTAATATACCGATGAAAAGACGCCTACAGGTTGGCAAAATTAGAGCCCACTAGCGAAAATAAAATATAATTAAACGATTTGTATTGAATGTCAGTTCGATGCAGGGCAATAAAAAATAAGTACAATCGTTAACCGTGAGGGATTATGTCCAGTGCACGTTTATTCGTCCTTAGCCCATACAATGTTTTCCGTGAATTCCTATGAGTACACCACTCCTTTCTATTTCATGCAACTTTACACAGACTGAAAACTGCCCGTTACTGATTATTTTATACTTCCTTCAATCGGGATGTTTATATTTATCTTTATTTTTCTTTAGCTCATATAATCTTTTGCCGTTAATTTTTATGAGTACACTATCCTTTTCGATTGCATGTATACTCAAAACGGCCTGAAAACGATACTATAAGATGGCCGCCATGCAACTGGTTTTCGGATTGGTCTGTTATTTATGTCAGTGTCGGACTGCATGCCGGTGACGCTACCACGTCCTCTCACGGCTTCGTCGATTTTGGCATTTAAACTTGGCGGCGCGAAGGTCCGTGTTTATTTTGTGCCGGCTATCATGCTGTGCGGCTCGGCGTTTCCACTTAGAAGGTAAGCCTTCGAATTTTTACTACTATTATAGTCTAAACAGTTCCTGTTAGCACTGACTTAATTCTAACTGTTTCCTCGTGTTTGTAGTTACCGCGGCTCCATTGGGATGCCTTATACTCGATTACTACTGTGTTTTTTATATGGTGCACTGGACATAATCCCTCACGGTTAACGATTGTACTTATTTTTTATTGCCCTGCATCGAACTGACATTCAATACAAATTGTTTAATTATATTTTATTTTCGCTAGTGGGCTCTAATTTTGCCAACCTGTACGCGTCTTTTCATCGGTATATTAGACGGGTGATATACCGGCAGCCAATATTTATTCACATTGGCATTGACAGCCTTCCTTCTGTATCATACTACTAATGGGACATTGTGGCTCTTACATAAGGATAGTTAAACCCGGGGATAAATTTTCCCTGAATGGACTATATTGCTGATTGGCCATTGCGGTTTAGACATATGGACATTGATACATGGGGGATGTTTTTACTTTTAACATTTTCTTTTTTTCTAATCGTAGATCCTGAGATCTTTATCTTTTTTGCAACTGCTGTTTGTGCGATATTATTGCGGGCATTTATCTACTGTCGGCCAGACTCCACTGGAGGTCTTTTCACCTATATTTAGGTGAGACTCAACATGGTTATAATTTTAACCATTATTATGCTGCTAGTGTCACCTTTGGCACTGTTATGTTCTTGTCTAGTCCCTTTTCTCATCTTATTAATTTGTACCATGGCACAACCTTTACTCATTCGTGAAGCACACTGATTAACGTGTGCATCCCACATACATCTTCCCAGGTCCAAGGGAAGTGGTTGCTTCATACTTGTGCTGCCATACTCCCCGTCAACTTTTGGACAAATTGTTTATTGCCACAGGTGAGGAATATGGCGTTTTTTATTCTAGAGGTCCTCACGATTGGATCAAACATGTATCAGTCTGACCCCTAAAACGTTTCCCTAAAGATTTTTTCCATGTGGGAATGGGCATTATTGCCGGTCTTCTGCTTCCTATTTACCCGCTTGTTAGGATTGCGATGTGCTAAATCCAATCTCCCCTTTTTTTATTGGTAATGGTGTTATTTTGATATCTATTCCAGTGTTTTCTGGATTTACTTATCTTCTTGCGGACCATTTTGGAGAACCTAAGTGGGCATTCCCACACCCCCATTTGACTGTTGAGGGGTATTACACTCTACTTTTGAACTAGGTGAATTTTAATCATTTTTTGTATGAAATTTTAAAATAATTCTTTTCTAGTCTTCTATTTCTCTTTATCTTCTCTTATAATGCCAAATTATAATTATCCTTTATTGCTGTTCTGTATTAATCTGTACTACCTATTTTTTCGCCTCTTTTTCCATCTTATTTTTTCCCACCTAGTAATATCTTTTTATTCTATATAAATATATGTTTCTAAAATATATATGTGGACTATTTTCATTGATATCTTATTGTGATCATGCGTTTTTCTTAAAATTGTTTGTCTGATTTTGAATTGTCCATGTGGTTATCTCTGTTTCAATCTTGGCTATTAGAAAAACTCTCTTTGTCTTTTGATTTATTATTGGTTATTATATTATTTTTAAATGTCTTACGTGAAGTTTATAATTGTTGTTTTCATATATATGTATATTTATGTCATTTATGTTATGATTGTTACAGCCCTGACAAAGTTCCCCGTGGCACAAGGGAACGAAACGCGTTGGCTGTGTGCCTGTTTTACAGTAAAGACTACAACAATAAAAGAAGATTTTTGCACTATATTTGACTTTTGCATGACCTCGATTAGAGTGCGCCTTCCTTTTCTACGAACTTATATATATATATATATACATATATATATATATATATTCCCGTGTCTCAAAACATTATAGCAAATTGAGTTCAGTAACAACATTATAATAGATGGAATCCATGCAATGAATCCATTTTTTATCGAATGAGATTAACTAAATACACAACAAGGATTTATCCTGTGTAGCCTAATATTGAAAATTCTTTGTTTACATGTCTTTGATCTATGACAAACTTTGAGCTAAAATATGTTTGTGTGATAAAGTTCGGTATTTAGACCGTATACAATAACAGTTCCTTGCATAATAGGCAATTGCTAGTATTGAGGACTGTGTAACACAGAAAGTTCGTTATTAATTCACAAGATTTTATGTAGTGATACAGATATAGGTAATGTGCAATTTTGCTCAACATGGAGACTTTTGTATTCACAACTTACAATTGTTCGTGGTCATACAACTAAGATCATTATGGCATGCAATCTTGTGTTCACGTTTAAGAACTCCATATTCAAATGTTAAGTCTGTTTTCATTGCCTATGGTCAAGTGACACGGAGCCTTGGAGGTGGGTGTGCACTTAGCAAACATTTAAAACAATCATGGTGATGTTGCTCCGCATGTGAACAAGGGCTTCTGGAGCCCGAAACGCGTCATCGTTCGTGAGGAGAAGGTTTAAATAAAACATCTTGCCTGACACTGTGGGGTCTGTTTCTCCTTCATCGCCGCCTGGAGGTTGCGGGAGTTCGAGTCCTTTGGATATATATATATATATATATATGGCACAGAGGAGGACATTATATATAGGTAAATTAAACCAGTGGTAGCAGCCGTAAAGGAGGGGGAAGTGTTTTAGAAAACACTCCAGATTTCTGTCACAGGCAGAATAGCCATATCAAAGATACTGGAAGATCCTGGAAAACAATTTTGAAAACCAAAGTGAAGTGAAAGGCATTATTTAAAAGAAGAATCAGGTCAAGAGGGGGTGGGATCTGCAGAAAGATTCTTCAAAGAAATGTGTCAAGAATTCAATGGGATGTCCATTTGCTCTGGCTAATCAGGTGTGTATTTGTTTGGGAAAGGGTAATCTTTATAATGTTTGGAACTGAAATGTCCACCACATTCCTAAATGTGAGTGTTGATTATTTAACATAAAGAAATAATCCTTGTATCTGATTTTTCCAGATCTACAGTGGAGACTTTAACCCTCACAGTTCCTTTTTATATATTCACATTATCAAAAAACAATGAAAATCAGTTGAGGGCTAAATCTCTACTGCCAGCCAAAGTGATCTATCACAACAGGTAGGAAGAGCATTTACTCCAAAATGTTGTGTAGTATGACACTCAACTTTGCTTTAAAGACAGACATCTAACGGGATCCCTGCCTTCAACAGGATTTACTCGCCAGTGTCCCTTTCCTAACCCATTCCTTCAAACTTTGAATCAGTTTGCTGTGTGGTGTCTATTTGCAGATGCTGTAACAAGGTAAGAGTGGCGAGTGGAGTGCATTCTGCTCCCGCAAATGTTTCAGGGTGACTTGACACTTATTGTGCTGCATTGACTCTATACTGATTGATTTTACTCTGGACACTGGTAGGCATAGGGTGGCAATGACTAAACTTTGACTCCCAATGAAAAACTGTGGTATGGCAGCACCAGACATGGAACTCTGTTGTTTGGAAGCACAGCTTTAATGCACACTCATGTGGATGAACAACGGTATTGCTAATCTCTTGAGAGTAACACCAATACTCCAACATTAATAGAACTAATGAAAATACTACTGAAGCTCAAAAGAGAGACAGTGGAAGAGCCTTGACAGATGCAGGTGTTCAGATGCTATTGGATGTGTTGCCTGCAAAGGAAATACACACCCACCCTACACTCTGAGCTCCCTTTTAGAAGAACACAGGGCCTCCAGGACCAGGTGGGTGTGGAAGAACAAGGATTTGGAGAGAGAAAGCAGAGCGGGAGGACGTTGATGGACTTTAAAGGTGTGTGATCATCCTGAGGGTAATTTCCTATATCATGGATTCATTAGTTCTGAGATGAAATAGCAGTTGGTGAAAAGCACAATGAGCTACAAACACACTAGGGGCTCAAGATAATATGCCCCACTGGCACCAGGCACAAGCCAGTAATGCTCATTTACCAGGCAATAATTCGTCAAGCTAAATGCTCACTGAATGGGCAAGGGACATCAACAAACCAATTAGTGAAAAAGACTGGCAATGTATATTATGCAACAACCATAAATTTCCAGAAATGTCTGATTTAAATGAATTCATTTCTAACACATATGTAGGGCACATATCACACCTAAAATAATTAACAAATACTACCCAGGTGGTCTAGCCAAATGTCATAAATGTGGAGAGATGGATACGGGCCAATGCCATATAGTATGGAACTGCCCGGCACTAACAACATACAGGAAGGAAGGTACCGACTTTATCCTAAAAGCAACAATAGAAACATTGATAAGGTACCCTAGAGTTGCATCCTTGAAATGTTCCTGCACCCAAAGAGTAAGAAAACAGCAGTAGATTTGCATATGTGGCCCTCATTTAATGTAAAGTAGCTAGTAGCAATGAGCAGGAAGGCATACTGAGGGCCTAGTGTTAACATGTCGAACAGAGAGGTCCTCAGATTGGCTGAGTTTGAAAGCACTTTACTGCACAGGGAGTTTGGTACTGGACAGGGAAGTGATCAGCTATCCTTATTAACTCCAAATTGGAACCAGCAGTTCCTAAATTTAATAACAAAAATAGCCTTGCACACCACTTATCACACAAATGTTGCACATAAAAGCCATTCTTTTCAAAGGTTGAATCTTTAATGGTACTTTATTTTGACTTTTTCATGAGACTTTACACAAATTTCTATCCAACACGCTTTTCATCAAGTAAGCAAGTAGCCCCCACAGCTTCTTCGGGGCTAGGAAAACATGTATATCATACATGAGCAAGAATATATGCATTACATTTGTGCAGTAAAATCAAGTTTGCCGTCATCAACTGTGGTTCACAAAAAGTAGTGAAATAGCTAGAAAGGCAAATAACTCTGCGTATATTACAAGTCATTGACATGTAGGCATTAGCATCAAATGCCTATCAAAATAACAAATACTCACTGATCAATCATTATCCTATATAAAATCAGCTATCACCATGATGTTTATATCACTGCACTTTATAAACAATTCCCAGAGATTCGTGATCAAATTATTAGGAACAGAATTTGCAAATAGTGACCAAGGAACGTGCAAAGGAAAATCTCCAACATTAAGTATTATCATAGAAATATTGCATCAAAGCGGAGATGCTTGCCCCGGGTGAAATTCTATTGATAGTCTCCTGTCCTACAACTGAAGACCAAATACAGTATAGACGATCTAACAGCTCACCTCTATCCGAACTGAGTCTACACAGTCAACTAGAGAATTCTGTGTAAATGTAGAGCAGACTTGGAGACTGGTTAAAGGCGCTGGAACAACAGGTAATCAATGAGTTGAAAAGTTGCTACTCACAACAAAAAGTAATTGCAGCTTATGGAACTTGCCTATTTATAATGGAATGAAGGCTGAACTTTAACAAGAATCACTTTTGCTAGCTCTCACTCTCACTAATTGTGTATATGTACAGGCTTGATTATTTTATAGTTACTATATTAAGTCACTTCACAGCAGGCTACTTTAGAGTAAAAGCTGAAGGGCTTAAATTATCTTTTCAGCATAAAGAACTCCACAATTATGGCGTGCCTTGGCAGAATGGACTTTTTGCCACTCTGTATTTCAAAGGACGTATTCCTGTGGCAGGCCTTTTTTATTTGATCTTGGTGTCAAAATGTTCATTGTCTGGAAAACAGATTTCTCCATAACAAAGACTTCAGTCACAACCCAGCATCACAACTTTACTTCGTGGGATTACCACACCTGTATTGCAAAAACAGACTCTTTGAACTAATACGGCCACATGTATTTATTTTTTTTCTGGTCGCAAAAGGGCCGTCCGCGACTGGAAAAATTTATTTTCCTATGTACGAATCCATTTTGCGATTTGGTAACCTATTATCGTATCGCAAAGTTGGTTAGCGATTCGGCATTAGGAAGAGGTATGTTAAGGGCGTCCCTTCCTAATATCGACTTGCAGTGCTATGCATGAATGTTTTGCGACTGAAATGTAATCACAAAACATTCGCATTTTACCACCTACTTCAAGTAGGTGGTAACCCATTCGTGAATGGGAAGGTGTTCCCAGGGGACCACTTTACCTTTGTGAATGGATGCGAAAACGTTTTTCAGAGCAGGCAGTGGTCCCACGGACCATTGCTTACTCTTAAAACATGAAACTGAAACGTTTCATATTTCTTTTTAAACACATCCTGTTTTCCTTTAAGGAAAATGGGCTGCATTTTTTTTAAACACATTGCTTTATTTAAAAGCAAATACAGACATGGTGGTCTTCTGTCCCCAGCAGGCCATCATCCCTGTATTTTTAGCGATTTCCAATAGGTTGCAGATTGCAACCTACCTACTGAACATTAATGAGGTAGGTCCATTGCGACTCAATTAGAAATTGCTAAATGTGTCAAAGACACATTAGTACATAGGTGTTTGCGATTTCTTAATAGTGAATAACAAACATTTGCTATTAGGAAATCGCAAAATGAAACCTACGTACATGTGGCCCATAGTTTCTGCCACACATATTTTAACATATTACCAAATACACGATTTGAGACTTCAACTAAGAAAAGTGTAAGGATAAGTGGCCCTATAATGTAAAGTGCACACTTCCCTGTTTGCGCCTGGCGCACCTTAAAACAAGTGCGCTAGGCGCAAACAGGGAAAGTGCGCCCCATTACATGGAATGCACATTCAAATGATAAACAGAGAGGCTCCTTTGAAGCCGCTCCATGTTTCACTGTGCAGGCGGCAACCTGCCTGCACTTTTAAAGGGGATTAGAGACCCCTTGCATGCGGGTGCAGTGAGTGACTGCAGAAGCCTGCAAGGGAATGTCTGGGGGGTCCATGGGACCCCATTCACCCCCTCCAGAGGGCTGCCTTCAGGGGGTGCACTGACAGTGGCGCACGGTCAGTGCGCCTCCTGGCAGCTTCTTTGCCTCTGCACCCACATCTATAATACGGGGCGTGCACAGGGGCAAAGGGATTCCCTCATTTGCATGGGGCTATGCCCCCATGCAAATGAGGGAACGCCCTCTGAAGATAGCACTGGCTCTTTATGTGCGCCAATGCTATCGATATTACAGAAGGGAATACACAAGCGTCTGCGGCCCCTTCTGTAATACCAAAGTGCCCCTGGGCACGCAAAGCATGCAAAAACGCCCATTGCGCCCCAGGGGCACTTCCATAATATGGCCCCACATCTATAAAGATGATTAAAAAATAATTTGCTTTTTTCTGTGCTGGCGGTCAAAATAATGCTATCAATTTTAGATCTTCTAGACGCAAAAAGAGCACAACAGCAAGTTTTGATTTTTACAGGAACCTCTAGAGAGTGTGGCATGATGAAAAGAAAAGTTTTTAAGCTGTAACTTGAAAGAAAGAATATTATAATACAATCCATAAAATTATTTAATGAAAATGTCAGAAAGTATGCTCTTGCATTTTATTCTTTCACTGGAGCAAATTTCTGACATCTATGGGATTCACAATCAATCCCAGGAGTGTTCACATGCACAAAATTTACCCATTCAGAATTTCCAATGGGTGGAAAATTCTGCATGCATAAATGTGACAAAAATATATTGTTACAGATGTAACTTTTTCCCAAGGGGAACATATTTTTCCTACAGAGAAATCCATTCCCCCACACCGCAGTGAAATATTGAAAGAGGTTATTCCGCATTTCTGCCCTTGAAAGAAACTTAATTATTGACTTGAACAGGAGTAAATTTATGTGCATTTCTAGAATGAGAAACTACCTGTGAGGCGAATGTGAATACCCACAAAGGTATGAGTTTTTGAGTGTTCACCTTCTTTTATAGACTGATCGACCCAGACAAGCTCAGAATACCTGAATTCCTTCTAAACCTGCAAATCCAGCAATTCCGACATACCTCAGAATTTCTGTATTCGTAAAACTCTACCAATCCTGAATCCATATATAAGAATTGGGATTTTATGTTTGCCCTATGATCAGTTTAGGTGCCTTAGGTTATCTTAGAAGGACAAGATTCTTTTTGAATCAATCCCATACTTTGCACACTAATGTATGCAAAATGTAACTTTATTAATGAACCTAGCAAAGCAAAACATAAAGGCACAGAAGGAGAATCATGTGCTTTATTACATTTGACGGGATCCATTTCACTTAACAAATTAAGACGTCTAAACTAACCTGTCCTCCTAATACATTACCACAAAATGGACCAATTCTGAAGCGATCGCTTGCGAAATAGTAGAACTGTAACTCCTTCATTATACCGATCTAATTCATCACCCTTTAAATGCAGGCTCACACCCATGAGCAGATGGCCCACTTGTGGCAACAAGACTTACAGCAGCCAGCATGTGGCAGGCACATAGTGAAAAGAAACCCACGCCATGAGTAACCCGACGCCTTGGGTTACAAATCACTACATTGCTCTATCATTCACACGTTTGAGGCCACGCAATTAATTGGGCAAGATCTCAACACAAAAAAGGAAAATATTTTTTCTAAACTCGTTCAGAGTGCCAACTGGAATGTGACTGCTGAAGCACTATCAATTTCATCAACGCAACATAAATTTCAACCAATCTCTGACACCCTATCCATGCCGTTCCATCGATTCCAACAATATTAGTTAACAAATATTGCTATTCATAAACACGCGCCAAATAAAGCTCCAGAGGGCTGGATATCAAGGAAAAGGAAAGCTCATAAGCCAACACCTTTAAAATAGGTATGTTTGCAATGTTTTCCTAAAAGAGAGGAATCCACCTTACAACCTCAATGTGGCGAGAGCTAATTCCATAATATGCATATGTATAAATATTGTAAATCTGTTCATTACCTATGTAGAGTAGGGAGGTACATCCTAATTGCACCTCCTTTACGGGCACGGAGAAACTCCCTCCCCGCTCTTCATGGAACCTTTAGAAGTGCTTTCATAAGTACTGTGACTTCTCAACACTACTTCCAGTGTATCCCAAGCATCGTAATGCAGACTGGGGATTCTTTCTGCTTGAAATTTGTGCCTACATTTTACAACTTCATGTTGTCAGCTTTTAGCAAATTCTCAGATTCATTCTCCACAATGTGTAGTTTCCTAATTTATATCCATGTTTATGTTTGTGGGGTGGATACTTACGCGGAGAATTGTATCAATCAGAATTGTTGGTAGCATGAGATTGTGGAAGGCGGTGGAAGGTTGCAATATTCTTCGTTTCGGGTTTTTCACAGAGCTGACATAATTTGGGAACACAACAACAAGTGCTTTGTTCAACTTGTCCCTCTCGTTAAATTAAGGGGAGGGGAATCAAAGAAATGTTGGGAGACACCACCGAATGGATATGATCCGAATGCATATTTGTCCGCCACATCCCAAACAACCAGCTTCATGGAGGGAAAAAAGATCAAATAAACAGTAAAATCTGACAAAGAGGAGAATGGATGGTGTGTGGAGCCATCTGTTTTGGAGGACACCCAAATCCCAGCGAATCCGCAAGGCCAAACTACCAGCTATTCTAAGATCCTCCATTGCGCGAGTGGCCTCATGCGCTTCCACACAATCGGCTTCTCTCACCATCACTTTGGCTGCAACTTTTTTGTGCAATTAAGTAATTTATTCCTTTCTTCCTCCTCGGGATTCTAATGAATTCAAGCCACAAACAAGCCCCAGTTGCTTCTATTCAAGGAGCCTGATTGCATCTGGCAGTAATTGCTACGAATCCTGAAGAGGGAGCCGCTAAGGAAAGCATATTGTTTGTGGGGGTAATAGGTGAAGCCCTGCCTCTCTTGACCTATAATACATTAGTGTCACTGAACATTTGGCAGCCCTCAGATGATTAGCAATGAAGATGAATCAAGAATGAAAAAAAAGGGAGAAATCTGCCTCATCCGAATCGCCGGAACTGCATAAATTTGCATGCTGAGTAGCTGTGCTTTTGTCTGTGTTCCTAATTATTATGACACATTATGTCTTCATCATGCAAGATTCTGATCTGTCTTGTTCAAAATGCTTGTCGAAAAAAGTGCTGTTTATTGATTCAACATGCAACTTTTATTTTTATGTTTGCTTCAATTAAAAACATATTTGATTTCATTTGACTGGCGCCTGAGCTCTCTTTTTTTCTTCTCTGATTTATTTCGTCTTGTATACAAACAATCTGTAACCCTGCAAGAGCAAACTAAAGTTCTGTTTTGTACAAAAACACCATTAGGGATGTAAGCTGCAATATTTGGATTGTTGCAGAGAGGGGTCACTGAGTAGGTGAATCCAGCACAGATATGATGCCGGATAAGTGTTTTCTTGTTAAAAGCGCGCAATAGTAAACCTATTAATGGTTTTTTTCAACAGGCTGTGTCTTTAGCAACATGCCTTTGATAGTCAGAAGTCTAGCGCACACGAAATATAAGAAACGTAGCACATTACAAGGTGTATAAAATGTCGCCATCATTGCAACTGGGCAAGTCTGAATTTAATTTGAGCGTTCTGAACTATATAACACAAGCTAGAAATTGGGATATTCCATATTCGAATGGAAACATCAGAAGAAACCCGTTGATAAATATTTTTTACCCACAAGGCGTCGGTTTTGTATTTTTTGAAGCTTAAGTGTAACCACCTTCATCCAGCAGGATTTCCCAAGTTGAAAATCGGATATTTTAGGAAATGATGCCAGGGTGACAGTGTAAGATCATGTTGCTTTAAACAATCTTCCTAACTATCCCGGACAGCCGAAATTGGCCACATTGCTCAATAATTAACCTTCTCCACTGTTCCTATTTTGACGGGTCAAATATGGCCGACACTCGCACAAAAATCCCTTAAGGTGGCCATGCGGCTCTTCGACTTCCTGGAGACCACATGGTGATTTGTTTGGTGTCCCGGAAACAATGCAGGCGTCATCGGCACCTTCAGCCACCCTTAATCCATAATTATGAATGACCCTTGCCCTTGTCTATCAATGCCTCTGTTAATGGCATTTCCTATCCTGTCGTACTGTGCAAGTCTTCATTGTGGTGGGGGGGGGGGCAATGACAATAATGAGATGAACAGCCATTCAAAATAATTGGGCGGCTAAGAGAAATGCGGCCTAACAAGGATGAAGATGAATATTAGAGACAACTCTGTGACAGTAGGAAGGACTGAAAGATTTTACGAGGTAGGTCTCTGGCTATATCTCACTCGCCAAGTTACCCTCTCACTCAATTTTGAAGGCTATGATAAGCGTTTGCCTCTTTCTGACTACCGCAGAGATTTCAAAGGGTGTGACAGAGCAGCCGTGAGGAAGGATTCAAAAAAGTGTCAGTCAAAAGTGGAAAAAGCTAGCATGCAGAAAAAGGGTAATGGGTAGTTGAGAGCCTATATTTATGGCTATTGTAAGCAAGTAGGAAAACATAAATACAACCAATGAGGGGAGACAGGGAGAAGGATTATGAGGAAGAACCACTATGACAGACATGTCCCGTATCGAACGTGGACATGTCTGCCGCGTTCGATACGGTCAACCACAAAATCTTAATGAGGCGGCTTGCTGAAATAGGGCTGGAGGGCCTGGCACTGAAATGGCTCCAGTCTTATCTTGAGAACAGGCAGCAAGCAGTGGCCCTTCCCCCCTTTCTATCAAAATTCGGAACCATTCAGCATGGTGTCCCCCAAGGTTCATCAATCAGTCCGATCCTCTTTAATATCTATATGAGACCGTTGATCTCCATCATCAAATCCTATAATATCAAGCTGGTGAATTATGCGGACGACACGCAGCTCATTCTGTCTCTAGAGGGGAATCAGTCTATTCCACTTAGTGACTTTCATGAATGCATGCAAAAGACTACTAGATGGCTTACGGACAATTCCCTGCAGTTCAATGGGGGAAAAACAGAAATCCTGTACTGCACGGCTAAGAAAGTCCCTCGCCCGCTTGCGGCTAATTTCTGGCCTATTCCAGCGGACACGCCTCCTACACCAGCTGTAGCAGTGCGCAATCTGGGGGTAGTTTTTGACAACAAGATGAGTCTAGAAAACCATGTAAACAAAACGGTTGGAACTTGCTTCTCCCTT
Organism: Calotriton arnoldi; assembly: GCA_963921515.1. Classification (NCBI taxonomy): domain Eukaryota; kingdom Metazoa; phylum Chordata; class Amphibia; order Caudata; family Salamandridae; genus Calotriton; species Calotriton arnoldi. The sequence continues at coordinate 1,094,368 of CAWUFW010005661.1, forward strand.
ATCAAAGCATTGCGGAAAATTCTCCCTATGCTACCCATGTCAGCCAGGGCTCTCGTGGTGAGAAGTGTTATTCTGAGCCGTCTGGACTACTGCAATGCCCTGCTACTCGGTGCGCCTAATTTCCTGATTATGAAATTCCAAAGAATACAGACGATAGCCGCAAAGTTAGCCTTAAAGAAGCCATGTAGTGCTTCTGCTGCTCTTAATGAGCTCCACTGGCTTCCTCTAGCACAGAGAATACACTTCAAATCATTATGCATTGTTTACAAGGCTCTGCATGGACTTGGACCGGTGCCACTGCAGGAAAAAGTTGTCTGGCATTCCCCCGTAAGAAATCTTCGATCCTCCACAGCTCATCTGGTCTGCACTGCCATAATTAGAACCTCTAGGTTTGGAGGTAGAGCGTTTAGCTGTGCGGCCGCTCATCTATGAACAATCTCTTGCCCATCCTCAGGCAAACAGAAGTGTTTCTTCACTTTAGGAAGAAGCTTAAAACCTGGCTCTTCCCTAGGATGTAGTGCGGGACAGTCATCCGTTTGGTAAATATGTTCCTGTAACCTCAGCACCAGGATACCCGTGGGGTGATAGTGCGCTTTATAAGTTTGCATTACATTACATTACTACTAGAGGAACCTCTTGCAGGTCAGTAGATACATTTCATTGGCAGTTATGCACACAATTTAATAAAATACTCATATAAGCAGTGATGGCCACCATTTGTATTTATATTTAGGGGACCATGTTGGAAATGAATTTATTGGTTTGCTAATAACTTTGACGCTGTTTGATGAACCTTCACAAAACTTTCCCAAAAAAGGTTCATCAACATGAGCTCCTTGCCAGAAAGTTCCAGGGTGATTCATCAAGTGAGGGCTGAGAAAAAGGGGAGGTCCCAAAATATGTTTTCCCTATGCAATTGCCCATAGCAATTTTGAAAAGCGCTACCTCAAAAACTGCTGTACGGAATAACACAAAATTTGTCAGAAAACTAGATCTTGATCCAGAAAGCGTGCTTTTTGTGATGTGGTGTAAATCTGTTCAGTAGGTTGGCTTTTTTCCCCAGCTCTTTTTATTTGATTTTCAAACATATGTATTAGTTCACACAGTACATGAAGGGCATAATGTGTACAGCCTCTCACCCCTCCCACATGCAACCTCGTGGACTACAAAGTGAGCATCTTTCCCAAAACAGTTCAAATGTTGCAGAGCCAGAGCAGGGGGAAGAACCTTCTCCTACATCGCGGCCAAGACCTGGAACGAGCTCCCCACCGACATCAGACGTGCCCCCTCCCTGAACACCTTCAGGAAGGCTCTGAAGACCTGGCTCTTTGACTGAAACGGACCTGCTGCCCCCCCCCCCAGCCCCCCAGCGCCTTGAGACCCTCATGGGTGAGTAGTGTGCTTATAATCCCCCTGATTAATTGATTGATTGAAATTGTGTTATTCATCGAATGTGCAATCCAGGCCCCCCAGACTTTTGGTGTTTTTCAGGGCAGCCCCTAGATTTATACACATATTGTTCGGCAGTCGCACAATAGTCCATTCCACAAGTCCTTTCCACCATGGAGAGTGCCTTCTCTCCTCTCCCATGCTTAGCAATGTCTCTTTTTGCAAGGAGGAGCCCCTCCGCCACCAGTAATTTAGTGTATCTGCTGCCACCCCATTTATCCATCAGTCTCAGTATCACCATTTTAGGTTCAGGTATCACCAGCAGCCTCACCTTGGATAAGATGTCACAAATGGTGTGCTAGTATTCTTGTATCACTGGGCATTCCTATTTAAGGAGGAAAAATGTGCCCATTTGTTGCTGAGTTTGTGACAGGATGTAACCGCCCTGCAAGCCACATGACCAACTGACGCTTGGGGACTCCCACTGCCTATAATACCAAAACAGAAACCGGTCCTTCGTGCATCCAGTTTCCATCTTCCTGAAGGGACTCCCACGTCTTCAGGGGCGGCTTTCTAACAGAACCCAACTCAAATTCAGTTGATCACCCCACACCCAATGCCGTTGGCGCCGCTTGAATGTTTTCATGGTGACAGTAGTAAATTTGGTATTTTCTCAAACCAATGTCACTTACATTTCATGGCACGGCCCACAGCCTTCCCTGATGATGCCTCTAAGGTAGCCTTTATCTTATCATATTTGGGAGGAGATGCAGCCCAAAGGTCTATTCCATTGGTGGAACAGGAAGATCCACAATTGTATAATTATGTGACATTTAAAAACACCATGCGTAGGATGTTCACTCGGCATAGGTTTCAGACAACGAGCTCTTAAATCTGAACCAGGGAACTTCTGATTTGTTACATTATGGAGCCACATTTAATCGCCTAGTTATTGAGGCAGACTGGCTAAAGGGCAAGAGAATGTCAGTATTCTATCTCGCTCTATGCAACGAGTTAAAAGATCTAATTTCACAAATCGTAGAACCACCTGAAAATGTTAATGAATTCATACATCTGGTGGTAAATTTGAATTATCATCTGCTACACCGAAAATCAGTGAGAGGGAAAATAATAGAACACAAGTCAAAGTAGTCTGAGATAAGCCTAGATGGGAAATTTCCAAGGCATCAGATTCTTCGCAACCCATGCAAATAGGTGGAATTAGGAGACCCTTGACTAAAGAAGAAAAAGAAAGTGAAGAAAGTTGAATCAGTGCCTTTATTGTGGCAAGACCGATTAATTTGTAAAAGAGTATCAGACTAAACCCCTAAAATCCAAATGAATAAACTAGGAACACTTTCTGTGCCAATAGCCAGCACAGAACCAGCGGAAAATGAGTATGTTCTGTAGGAAGTCAGGGTCAGCTTGCCGGTTTTGTCTTCCAACTTGACCTCCAAAGAAGTACCCAGTGTCTTTCATCATCATGTCAGTAATGCCGCAGCCCTAAAATCAGGTACAGGGCATTTTTTGAAAGTGAGTGCCTTAAGGACTTAAGTGACTCAAAGGCAACGGGCAATTTCATAGACACAAAATGTATGACCACCCTAGGTATAAACACTGTGCTAAAAGACAAACCTGAGGTAGTAAGAGCCGTAGATGGGAAAGAACTAACTTCTGTGCTAATACAATTTCAGACTGAGTTCTCTGAAATGTTACGTGCAAACAATCACAGTGAAACAATTATGTTCGACTTAATAGATGCCTCTCAGTTCTGACTAATCCAGGGACTCCCCTGGTTAACTATGCACAACCCACTCATAAATTGAAATACTGGAGTCATCATGTTACAATCTGAGAATTGCAGAGATAATTGTTACTCGTGTACAGGAGAAGTCTGATTGGACTATCCATGCCCAACAATTGCCACTGCAGATTAATTGTGTCACTACAGGGGAGGATCTTCATTATGTTTACTCAGATTTACTGGACGCCTTTGACAAGAAGAGAGGTAATTCACTTCCTCCACACCGCAGTTTCGACTGCAGAATCAATTTGGTCCCAGGGTCCTTTTGCCCTGTAGCAGAATATAGTCTTTGACTAAAAAAGCAAACAAGAATCTCAGAGAATATCTGGATAAATACTTGGAAAACAGGTTTATCCGACCCTCCAAGTCTCCCATATTCTCTCCCTTGTTCTCCGTACTGAAGAAAGGAGGGGAGCTTTGTGCACGCATCAATTATCGAGCCCTAAGCGGTATCGCTGTGAAAAAGTGTTACCCATTACTTCTGATTCCTAGCCTGTTGGATCAGGTGAAAGATGCTGCAGTCTACGCTAAACTAGACTTGCGGGGGCATATCATCTTGTCAGAATCTGAGAGGGAAATGAATAGAAGACTGTGTTTAGAACCAAATTTGGTATTTTTGAATATCAGGTCATGCCCTTCGGACTCTGTAACGCCCTGCTGCCTTTCAGTTCTTCATTAACAAATAACTTAAAGACTTTATAGACATGTGTTGTGTGGTGTACATTGATGGCATCCTCATCCATTACCATTCTCTATCTGACCATATCCCACAGGTTTGCGCCATTCTTCTACAACTCCAAAAATACAACTTGTATGTCAGACTCGAAAAGAGCGTTTTCCACACCACAGAGGTAGAATTCCTAGGTTACGTTCTTAGCCTCAAAGGGGTCAGCGTGGACACAAAAAAGGTAGAATCCATCCTACAATGGTCGTCCCCGTATTCTGTGAAACAGATCCAAAGTTTCTTGGGGTTTGCCAATTGTTACCAATATTTCATTGACAGTTTCTCTGATACCATCACTCCAATCACTCGACTACTCCCTAAAGTGGTGAAGTTTAATTGGGACCTAGAAGCTGAGCAAGCCTTTCAATTATTAAAGAAAACTTTACCACAGCACCCATGCAGAGTCATCTAAACCCTTATTTTGTGGAAGCAAATGCTTCTCAGGCAGCCATAGTGAAATATTATCACAACGGGATAAAGAAACAGGACAACTCTACACTATAGCTTACTATTCCCTCAAACTGCTTCCCACAGAATGCAATTACACCACTGGAGAGCTGAAACTATTGACTATAAAGGCAGTTTTTGAAGAATGGCATGAATACCTGTAAGGGGCTAAACACCCAGTGACTATCTATACCAATCACAGGAATTTATAGTTCCTTCGATCGGTCTGAGCACTCACTGCCCACCAGTTATGATGGACATTTTTCTTTAATGATTATAGTTTTGCAATCAATTACCACCCAGGAAAAGATAACGCAAAAGCCGACGTTCTATTTTGAACCAGGAAAACTGATGTACTGAGCAAAATAGAAGGTCCTACACCAATATTTCCAGCTAGTTGTTTTCAAGGACTGGTATTGACATCAACCTATGTAACTGATTTGCAGAAAAACTTGAGTACCACACCTCAAGAATAGGTGTCTGACCACCTGATTTAATATGTCAGGTTGGTCTTTTATTTAAAGACAGTTATTGGTACCTGCCTGCTAAAGACAGCCAACAGCAAGCCCTGTATTTGTGTCATGACAATCTGTTAACAAACCATCCAGGGTATCAAAAAACGTACTCCAACTGCAAAGATATTTTTGGTGGCCATCCATGTCTAAGGACATACATGGATATGTGTCTTCTTGCTCATTTTGTGCTTAAGGGAAGAGATCCCATTCCCCTCCAAGTGGATTATTGCACCCAATACCCGTGCCATCCAAGCCACAGCATACAGTTTCACTGGACTTTGCAGTAGAGCTTCATAAAACCAAACCTGTGTTCCCAACAATCCTTACCATTGTGGATCATTTATCCAAGATGGTGCACTTTGTTCCCCTAAAGAAATTGCCTTCAGCTTCTGAATTGACCCCCATTTTCTTGACTCACGTAGTACGCTTAGATGATCTGCCCTCTGTTCTGATAACAGATCATGAAACGCAGTTTGTGCCCCACTTTTGGAATACGTTATGTGAATCCTTACTCATGGATGTGCAGTTAACTTCATCTTACTATCCGCAAACCAACGGTCAGGCAGAAAGAACAAACCAGACATGGAGCAATATTTTCGATGTCTACTGCTCAGAGTAGAGGAGGATTGATCTGAGCTGTTGTGGGCTATGGAATTCACTTACAGTAATACAGACCACGCTTCCTTAGATCAGTCCCTGAGTGCCACCAAGCTCTCTTTGCTCCTTGATCACTCTTCCAGCACAGGTGTGGCACTCCATGTACAGCCTTTGGCTGCCCCAGCTCCAAGCACTGTGCAGCCTTTTGTTTCTCTCAGCCCGAGCACTGTGTATGCATTTAGTACCTCCTGTCTCAACCCACGAGCACTGTGCATACCTGTAATGCCCCCATCTCAGCCCCTGAGCACTGCACATAATCTTGTGCTCTCATCTCAGCCCCCAAACACTTTAGCACGCCCGCATTGTATTTATTGTATGCTTGTCATCTGTTTGGTGGCATGCAAAAGTTTGCTGAGATCCTGCAAGATCTCTGCGGCCATCTTGGGTGCGGCCTAATTTATACTGCAACCAAGACCACAAGGCTTGCTTGCTTCAAGACTGCATCCTGATAGGAGTTCTGCTTTGCTCCTAAAGAATCCGGACCTGGTACTCATCTCACCTTGGGAACTCCTGGACAGCTTTTCCTCTGAAACACTGCATCACGTTCCGCCATGGCTTCCTGGAACACATTGCAGCCTCAGCCTCCTGGTACGCCTGTACGACACAGAAAAACAGATTCAAAGAAAGGCCAAAGAATTAAATGTACCTTTCAATAGTTGCATGCAATAGTTTTGTGGAACTGTGAGAAAGAATGCAAGTTAAGCAAGACAAGATAATATTTCGCAAATCAATCGACAACAAGAATCGCCAAGGCATGTCTCAGAAAATTGCCAGTTGATTGCAGGTAGTTAGTAGGAGAAAGGTTCATGAATCTCTGTGCTTCACATTTTAAAGGTACGACAGTGGCATTTGCAGAAGGACCTCCACGCCGAAATATCCGTACCTTCCTCCTTGAGCCCCAACTATCTTTCTTGTTGATCACAACATTACTCGTGAGAAGGTAGAGTTTGAGGAGATGGCCCATATCGTCTCTGAGAGGCCAAAATTATTGATATTTCAGGCGACGGTACCTATAAGGATACTATTGCAGTAGCACAAGGTCAAACCACGCTATCTGATTGGCTGGCTACAACATGGAGAGAAAGTTGCGGCCGTCATTTTATGACTCAGGGACTCAGTCCTTGTGTCAATGAAAACAAATGAAAATAAGAAACACGGGGGCAGGTTAGGGTAACCATAACCCACGTGGACTTGTGGGGGATTTCAGAGGGACACCCCCTGGAGTCAAATTAAAAGATTTTTGTTTTCATGGTGTGGTGATACCATGGTACTACTGCAATGCTCATCACGGCTCTGGTAATTTTGCAGAGGTGCCACAGTATCGGGGAAAAAAAAGGCAGGGCCTTAGGGTGGTGCAAGACCATGAGGGTTGACCAGCAATGGGATCTTGGCGGCCCATGGAGTATTGGGCACTGCGCAGGGCCAAAGGCCGTGCGCAGGGATCGGTTGACCACTCGCTGGAGCTGGGCTCAAGGACTGGCCGCAGGGCAGACCCTGCGGCCACCCCCATGCTGCGCACAGCCAACTAGTAGCTGTATAATTTGGGCCTATATTGGCAACAAGGAGTTCTGGTGACATTTGCTAACCTGATGTCATCTGAACTCCGAGATGGCAATATAAAACCATATTACACATATTACTCATTATCTATTTTTTATATAACATGATTTTTAACTTGATTTTAGTACTTTTTGAGATTTATTGCATTTGTTTAGCATTTATTGATTGCTAACACTGCAGATATGTCTGTCAATGTTTGGAGAAATGTATATTTTTTGGTGCTAAAATTTAAAGTAGGTTTTATGTAACAATCTGTAGTCTTTAACAATGTGTATAAATTAAGATTTAAATGCAAAGCACATTATAAGAAAATTAAAAATATTCATTCTAAAATGTGTTATTCTTTTGTAGTACATTGACAGTATAGACATTTAAAGTAAGAAAATAAAATGCATTGTGGGGTAGTGTAACCTTTTGCTGACACAGATGGGGAAGATTCATTGGTGGTGCTTGCATCAAGGATGGCCCTGCAAGGGTGAGCTTGTCAGGTGTGCTTATTAATGTTCTAAAACAGTGGTTCTGAACCTGTAGTCTGGGGACCTCTGGGGTCCGCAAAACATACGCAGGGGGTCGGCGACTGCTCAGAAAATAAAATAATATTAACAGACTAATAAAATGTGTATAAATAAAGAAGCAATAGGTAAAATTGAGAATTTTATAACATTCTGTAAATGTAAAGGAATTGGAGGCTAACAATTAAGTTAGTATCCGCAGATTGATTAATGGGAGGAATTTAAGTGCATCAAACAGAATATTGTATGGATGAGTGGCCTTTATTTAAATTTGAAAAACTCCGACTTTCACATTAAAATTAAAATTTTGGTTTTTAAAAATATTTGTTTGTGAATTAGATAAAATACTTTATTATTTGTGTATTTTTTGTTGAATGCTTGCATCTGTATTTTTTGTGTATTGTTTTGTGATTTAAATCATTATGCTTAGGCCAGGGTCCAAAGCTTCCAGTAATGATTCAATGGGGGTCACCGCATTCCAATAATGATTCAGTGAGGGTCCCCGGGTTCCGGTAATAATTAAGTGGGGTTCCACAGAAGTCAAAAGGTTAAGGCTGTTTTAAGAGCAGCACTGTCATTGTGAAAGTGTTCTTTTACCAGCACTGATAGAAAGAGGAAATGCTGTATGTAACTTCTTTTATTTGGTTAGAGAAGCCAAACACCCTGATTATGAATCCAGCTCTGTGAATTAGGGAAATAATTAGACCTCTTTTCTGCAAAATATGAGCTTTGAAACTAGATGGATAGATAGATAGATAGATAGATAGATAGATAGATAGATAGATAGATAGATAGATTCACTGAAAAATACAGGTTAAAGGAATATTATAGATATACAACAATGTCAGTGATAGCGTAAGGTTTTAATCCAAAAATTAAAAACACAGAAATTTGCCAGTTATAGTCCAGTGAGCTAACTTTGACTTGTGCCTCCACCATGCATTGCTTATGACCTCACAAATTACATCATTCATGACATGTTCAATGACATCATTGATAAAAATTACTGATGACATCTCAAATAACATCATTGATCACATCACTGATAACATCATCCAATGAGTGTGACAGTTTGATATATGTTATATTATGTTATTTAAATTTATAAGGCGCACAGCTACCCCAAGGGGTTTCCCGGCGCAGGCAGGTAAGGGTGAAAAAGAGTGAGTGGGAATAAATTACTGATTGAACAACCAGGTCTTCACTTGTCTGCGGAAACTACTAAGGACAGTTTCCTCCCGTATAAAGATAGGAAGATAGTTCCACAGGGAGGGGCGCAAAAAAGAGAAGGACCTACCACCCATCCTGGTCAGTTTAATTCTAGGGATAACAAATTTAGACTGTCCAGCAGAACGCAGAAGACGAGAAGGAGTGTACAACTGGATTAAAGATTGCAAGTATTGTGGGGCTGTTCCAGATATAATTTTAAACATAAAGCTCAAAGCCTTAAATTTATTATGGTTCTCCACTTTTAGCCAGTGTAATTTGCGAGGAGAATCTGTGGCTGACACCATCCTGGGTACCTGACACAGCAGCCTAGCGGCTGCATTTTGCTCCACCTGCAACCTACGTATTATAGTTTTATTTGAGCCTAAGTATAGAACGCTGCTGGAGCCAAGCCTAGACGTAATCAAGGCTTGAACCACAGTACATTGAACAAAGAGGGGTGACATCCACAGAATTTTTCTCAACCATCTCAGAATGGTAAAGCATGTTGCAGCCACCTTAGTGATTTGTTGCTTCATTGACAGATGGTCGTCAATGATAATACCCAGGTTACGAACTTGATGTACAGGCTGGGGTAACAGGCCCATTTCAGTGGGCCAATGTTGCGGTCCCCAGAGGTCTTGTTCTTTCCCTAAAATCATAACCTCAGTTTTATCTCCATTTAGTCTGAGCAAGTTGTACTGCATCCAAGATGCAATTTTCCTCAGACCTATCTGGAGAGCAGATGAATCAGATCCCCTAGATGAGGTAAGGGAAAATATTATCTGCGTGTCATCCGCATAGGAAAAAAGGGACAGCCCAACCTCTTCGGCAATATATGCCAGCGGGCACACATAGATATTAAACAACAGGCGACTCAACACAGAGCCCTGGGGAACTCCGTAAGGAGATCGATGGATATTAGAACTTGCCGAGGTAGAGAAAACCTGAAAAGTTCGATCAGGCAGGAAAGAGCGAAACCATTGTAAGGCTGAGCCTCCAAGGCCTAAAGAATGCAAGGCTTTCAGCAGGACCGTGTAAGACACCGTGTCGAAAGCGGCACTGAGATCAAGTAAAATAAGAGCCAACGTATCACCATGGTCCAGATGCCGTATCAACATTTCGGTAACCCCAAGTAAAGTAGATTCAGTGGAGAAACCTGCTCTAAAACCAGACTGAGAAGGATGAAGGAAACTCAGAGACTCAACCGAAGAAGACAGCTGAAAATTAACATATGTAGACACTTATCATACTCCAAGGTATTCAATAAGGTACATCTTGACCTACATTTCTATAGCCTCTTTACTGCTGTGTGAACCTTTGAAACATTCCTTGCCACCTAACGGGTCTTTGGTGTATAGAGTGGGTCAGCTCTCCGTGAATCGTTGTGCACTCCAAAAGATCATGTGTAGTAGACTTGCAGACTCGTGTCACGTTGATTAGCCACAAGATGTCAACTATCTGTAAAAGCTTTCCTCCAAGGGAAAGGTTGTACTTAGTATGTACTTACTTACTAAGGAGCCTTGAGTGTCTAGTGAGAGTGGGTGCAGCAACAAGGCCTCTGCCCCCTGGTTTACTCCAAAGCTAAAAGAATTACAAGGGCACAGTAGAAAGTTGAAACGCAGATGGAGGAAAAGCTACAAACCAGAAGAGCTATACTTTTTAAATCTGCTCTCAAAAACTACCATCAGCAAATTAAAATAGAAAAGAAATCCCACTATACTAATCTAATTAGACAGGCATCATCAGATCAGAAAACGATTTTTAAAATTGTCAAATCCATTACACACCCTAAAATACTCGAACACGAGATTCCACCATCACAAACTCTTTGTGATCATGTTGCGGACTTCTTCGATCAGAAAGTCCAAGACCTAAAAAGAGACTTCAAGTCAACACCCGTCATGGACTCTGAGAGACATGGCCAGGACGACAGACCTGCTCTTAAATTCTTTAAGGAGGTCAGACTAGAACAGTCACGTCAAGCTATCCTTTCATGCAAATCATGCTCCCCTTTTGACCCGTGCCCTCCAAAGGTCCTGCATGCTATCATTGACATCATCAATCAAACCATCAACAAAATAATAAACTCTTCATTCACGCAAGCAGAAGTACCATCTAATTGGAAAATTGCAGCAGTCAAACCTCTCCAAAAAAAGCAATTACCTGATACTGCTGCTCTCTCGAACCTCCGCCCCATCTCCCTTTTACCCAGCCTAAGCAAAATAACCGAAAAATTAGTAAATACCCAACTGACAGCCTTCCTGGAAGAATCTAATATTCTACATCCAAGTCAATCAGGTTTTAGGCCTAGACATTCAACAGAGTCAGCACTGCTACACACCACGGAAATGCTGAAATTCGCCTTGGACCAAGGGAAAAATGCAGTGCTGATCTTGTTGGATCTATCAGCCGCATTTGACACGGTCTCCCATAGCATTCTGGGAGACCGACTTAAATCATATGGCATTTCTCATATGGCCCTTGCCTGGCTGAAATCATTTCTAGAGAATAGTACCCTCGGCCACTACCAATCAGCGGAGAAACCCTTGCTCTCTGGGGTCCCACAGGGCTCTACCCTTAGCCCAACACTCTTTAATATCTATATGGCCCCTCTGCTCAATCTGATATCATCATTTAACATCGAAACAATTTCCTATGCAGATGATACTCAGTTAATTCTAGCATTAGACAAAGACTCCACTGATGCAGAGGAGAATTTCCAATGCTGCCTTTCTGCTGTCATCCATTGGATGCAATCCAATCACCTGAAATGCAACAGCCAAAAAACCGAGATCATGCTGTTTGGCAAATCTAATAGCTTTTTGCCTAAACAGTGGTGGCCGAATGACACTCCACCTCCGCCAAATACAGTGGATGTAGTAAGGAACTTGGGAGTAAAATTCGATACCTCACTATCCTTCCATCAGCAAGCTCTCTCTGTAGCTGGCACATGTTTCCACCTGATAAAGTCTCTTAAAAAGTTTTTCGATTTGTTACCAAGTGCAGCTAGAAAGACAGTTGCAGTGGCCCTGATCATGTCCCGTCTAGACTACTGCAACAGCCTATATGCAGGCTCCAATAAGGCTGTCTTGAAAAAACTACAGATAGTACAACACGCAGCAGCTCGCCTGGTCCTAAAATTACCTCGAGGGTCCACAGCGTCAGCAGCATTGAAATCTTTACACTGGCTGCCCATACATAAAAGAATCCTCTTTAAGACCCTGGTAATCACTTACAGAGCTTTCAGGTCATCAGGACCTAAGTAGCTTACAGCCAGAATCAAACCGTATGTGACACAGTGCCTACTAAGATCATCATCAGCAAACCTTCTCGCGCCACCCAGCTTTTATCTGGCATCCAGAGGGGGCAAATCGATGGCAGTCCTAGGGACCACAGCATGGAACTCTCTACCCACCCATTGTGAGAAGGTGGCCTGGTATATGCTGTCCACTAATTAAAGTGGGCACCCTGCACCAATCCACACGACCCTTATGATGTATGAGGTCAAAGATAACCTTTAGAAAGCTATCCTAGTGGTAGCTGTGGAGAGCAGCCTTCAGGCTTAATCTTGAAGGAATGTAAAGCAGCTTGTTTTACCAGAGTATCACCTCCTGAATGACTAAATGAAAGGAGAACCACACAGTAGTTATGAAAAACACACAAGTTTGGCAGTGTACCCCGTAAAGGCCTAGCACCTAACCCACTATCCCTAATTAGTATAATAGGATTTCTCCAATGATAGTGTGTGCACACCGTTAACACACCCACTGCCGCGGTGCAATCCAAAACAGTATTATAACAAACATACTAAAACGCAAGGGTGCACCACTTCGTAGCAAGAGACAACAGACACATCACAAAGCATCAAGTCCGTGTCCATAATATTTTCCATATATTTTCTTCTTTTATTTTTCGAAATATTCTTGATATGTAAAAAAACCACAGCCGACGCGTTTCGTCCAATAATGGACTTCTTCAGGGCTGTAAATTTGACAAACATATATATGTACATAAATATATATATATATATAAAAAAAAGACATCACCAACATCAATATTCACATTCAGACAATATATGTACATCTTATGTACAGAAAAATAATAACCATAAAGACAGGACATAAAATCACATAAATATTATACTTAACGTATAACAATTTCACAACATATATCGACTAACAAGACTTCTATCCTTAAAACAAACACCTAATTTTAACATTTATGTACAATATTTAAACAACTATAGATCACATACTATTTACATAAAACCATAAACAGAATTACATTTATATAAATGAGTTAAAAAAAGGTGGAAAGAGAAATCGCAGAGAAATTTGTAGGAAAATTCATGAGAAAGAGTGCAGAGAAATTTATAGAAAAATTCATGAGAAAGAGTATATAAAATATCATATTATCTCCTCCTGTGGTTGAACAATCAATAATATGAGGAAATGAATATTTAGAACAATAACCCTGTATTGTTCTAAACAATAGCCCTATATAACCCAAGATTAATAACCAAAAAAAGGGGTAAACAGGAAAAGACGAGGAAGAAAAGGGCTAACAATACTCAGAGAGACCAAGAGAAAGCAGGAAGACTATGACCATCACTCATATAGAGGTACCCACCATTGGGGCCAAAGAGGCGGACACTCCTGGAAATAAATCAGCATCCGAGGTCCACCCCCTGGGTGTATGTTGCGCTGAGATTGCCCAAAAGTTCTTATCCTCCGTGTGCTGTGCCAAAAGGAAAATGTGTAATATAATATCACCATATAGTCCTACTGTGCTAATCCTTCTATTTGTAACGGATAGTATATAACAATTACTTACTCAATAAGATCAAGATAATTATTCCGTAATCAAAAAAAGGGCAAAATTTATTCATAGGAATAGTATCCTCCACACGAATCCTTCCGGAGTGCGCCTCACTGTAATATAGTGGGCCAACAGTTGAAACGGGCAATCTCCCAAAACAGCCTACAAAAGAAACCGTGGGCAATGTATCAATCAATTGACAAGAAGGTTACCCTATGTTAGCAATCGACGCAGTATCACCAAGTACACATAGGAGCAAAAGGCTCAACATAAATTCAACCACGGACTCGCCTCAGACTATAATCCATGATAGTCCTAAAAGATTCCCACCATTATCTGCTATGAGTCCATGGAGGTACTTCCAGTAATAACTGCTCAGTACCAAAAACCAACAACTTTAATCCCTCAGCGGTTCTTATGTAGTGTGTATGAACCTTATATATGCAGGGACATGCCCATGGGAGATAATAATAATATTTAAGGCATTAAAAATCAGATGTACTCCCAGAAATAACTGCTCAGTACCAAAACCAACAGCTTCAATCCCTCAGCGGTTCTTATATAGTATGTATGAACCTTATATATACAGGGACATTCCCATTGGAGGTAATAATAATATTTAAAGCGTTTATAATCAGATGCAGAGATTTTATTACGCTTAACTCCCACCCGGAAGAACACACCCTTAGACCAAAAGCAGAGTGTAATCATACTTCGATCCCATCCAAGAGCAGTTCACATACGGTAAAATTTAAGCCCCCCCACTCACAAGTGGGTATACTCAGTAAAGCAAAACAGCTACCGGACCCCATGAAAGATGTCTCCTTACCTTGATATGGCTGAAAAAATACGGCGACCTCGAACAATCTCCTCTGAGGACGAAGACGGTACATAGTGTGTTCACACGCCGCTTCATTTATACAACCCATGCTGAGATCTAAATTGAACACAGCTGCAATTTTCTTCAGCACGCCGGAAGTCAATGTTATCGACTCACGGGAATGCCGAGTATAGCCGCCATCTTGTAGTGGCCAATAATTCAAGAAGAAAAGAGTACAATTCCATGTACTACTTGCCATACATGTTCATTCTGAGAACTGCGGTCAGAGACAGCATACATCTAATTGATTAAGTCTTCATTTACAACGAATTCTGAAATATTTATTCAGCACGCTGAAAGTCAAGATTACTAACTCACGAGAACGCCATATATAGCCGCCATCTTGTAGTGGCCATTAATTAGAAGACGAAATTACAATTCTATCGTCTATTCACATAAATGTTCATTTTGAGAGCTGCGTTTAAAGAACAGCATACATATAATAAATTGTATGTGTATTCACAATAAAATTTGGTGAAACAAATATCCAAAAAGAACGTTCTGACTGACTGGACGAATTTACCAAATGCCAACATTTAAAAATATGTAAATATATTCCATTTACTCGATCTAAAATTAGTGTAAAAAGATATATACCAATCCTATTGATAGTCATCTTAATAAACTCAAATCTGTAATAGCTTCGTATTTATCTTGATCTCTAAAGAGTACAGCCGCCATCTTTGAATAATCCAATGTCTGATAATATATATGTATATTAGACAACAATATTGAGAAAAGAAGAAGAAAAAAAGTGGGGTACTCCCAATGACAAGCCAGAATATAACAAAAAAGAATATTGCATATATGTCAACATTTTTATCCATTAGATCTTAAATCAAATGGAGATAAAACATATATACCTCTAACCAGTTATAAAGCCACAAGGATTCTTGACAATATATTTTTCACCCCAATCACTGGCGGTGGTTAAGACACCCAATATCATATATCAGAACCAAAAATAAAGAAAAAATATTTTAAAAAAAATAAAAAATAAAATGCTTAACAGAATAAAGGGAAAAGGAAAAAGGAAAAAGACAAAAGAGAAATGGAAAAATGGCCATTACAACAATCCAATACACCATTTAGATATATATCTCAAGCAATCATCCAATTGATAATCGATGTAACTATGACCGATCCATATAAAGATGCACAAAAAAGATTTATCAATTTACATGTGCATGCAAGCCCTATTATTCGCATACAACCCTTATCCAGAGCATCATAATAATTACCATCCCCTCTGCGTTTTTAAAGGAAGTAATGCATTTCTTCATCACTATTATGGCCCAGTTCAACACAACGTAGTTTGCATATCCATCCTGCCTCATTTTTTCTTAGTGCTAATTCCCTATTTCCCCCTCTCGTGTGAACTGGTATATGATCAATACCCATAAACCATAATGCACTATCACCTGGATGGTTCTTTTGCATGTGGAATGTCATAGTGTATTTGTAATCGCCATTCCGTATTGCACGTAGGTGCTCCTGTATTCTCAATTTAAGGGGTCTTATGGTGCTACCCACGTAGATTTTATTACACGGGCAGCCCAGAATATATGTAACATACCTCGTGTTGCAATTAATCAGGTAGTTGACGTAATAGACCCGCTCAGTGTTAAATTTAAAAAGCTTGGTTTTATCTTTCCCAAACATGCAGATATTACAATTTTTACAGGTGAAGAAACCCTTGATTGAATGTGACAACCAAGTCACTGTCCTTGGCATGGTGATGTAACTGGGGCACAACAGATCTCTCAGATTCTTGCCCCTCCTATAAGTTATCTTAGGTTTTATGGCCAGTATCTCTTGTAAAGTGGGTACTTCAGTTAATAAATGCCAGTGTTTGCGTAGTACGTTGTAAATCCTATCGCTGTTACTATTAAACTGCGTGATGAAAGATGTAGGAGCCCTACTAGATTTAACTGAATCCTTAGTTCTCAGAGTGGTGTCTCTAGAGATTTTAGCAATCTTTTTTTCGGCTTTGTCCAGTTTATCTCGAGGGTAGCCACGTGCTAGAAAACGCAGTTTAGTTTGTTTAATGTTTTCGGAGAAAGCCTCCTCCGTACTGCAATTTCTCCTCATGCGTGTCATCTCCCCATACGGGATATTATTAATTACGTGTTGGGGATGTGCACTGCATGAATGTAAGGTACTATTACAGGCTGTATTTTTCCGATGAATTGAACTTTGTATACGATTATTCTCGATAAAGAAAAGAATATCCAAAAATTCAATTCGTTCTCCACTAAAATTAATAGTGAGTTGCACATTGAAGGGGTTTTCATTGAGGAAGGCATGATACTCCAATAACTCCGAGGCAGGTCCATCCCAAAGCATGATAACATCATCGATGTACCTGCCCCAGAATACAATATGTCCTGTCCAGTTTGCAGTAGTTATATAAAAATATGTATTTATTAATATAACACTCTCTACTGTTCTCTACACGAGATTAGGGCACAAAGCACACAATACTGAATCAATAGAACATTCGTAAGTAGCAAAATACACAGCGGGCTCCAGGGGGAGACCGAACCATATACTAAAAAAGTGGTATAACAATCATGACTTGACTAGACACAGGGCCTAGAGCACGTAGAATTGCTGGGACCCCAAGGAACCACCCAAGGCAGTGACACAGGGTGCCCACGGAAGACGGATGCAGTGAGGAAACACGACCGCATGCTCCGTGCAATTCTATGGGAAAGTCGCGGTTGTAAAGTTACAGTTTAAGGACACTTCTACAAGGACTTCGAGCAAACCCTTTGGAACATATGAGGTTCTAAGGCCAACAAACCAGTGAGTACTGAGGTACCCGTGTTACCTATCCCAGAGGAGCCGGGTGCATAGGGGTCAAGTGGTGTCGGAAACCTTCGTCGTCTTCAATGGAGGGTTGCAAAGAAGTACTGCTGCCGGGAAGGTGAAGAGTGTCTGGTGGAATCCAAGCCTGGATTCTAGGTATGAGGAACCTGAAAGCAGAGGGGACAGAGTCTGGGTCACTTCAGGTGACCAGGGGCTCGGTAGTCGAATGCCCACCGATGTCGGGTGCTTCAGGTGCGAAGAAGGGATGCTTGACTTTACAGCCACGAGGACCAGGAGATGCCGAGGATGACCAGGATCTGGAGGTGAGCTGTCCCACAAAGGATGTCGAGTGCTGAGGGGTCAATGTCCAGCTGGAGCACCAACAAGCCTTGGCAAATGCAACCCACGTGGGCAGAGTAAACAGGTTACAGTGTAAACCAGCAAGGTCCAGGAGAATCCCCAAGCAATGGGGAGTCAGGGCACATCTGGAGCAACCAGGGAAGCCCAAGAACAAACAAGGTGACCCTTGCCAGGACCCACAGGCCAACGGACCAGGTATCGTGAGGAGACCTCGAGCAAAATACAGAGCACCAGCCCACAGAGCACTCCGTGAGTGGAGGCCAGATATCTTTGGTGTAAATGCTGCTCGGGGTCGGGACTAGACGGAGTCCAATGCACAAGCTCGGGGATTGCCAACAAGCATATGCACTTGAGAATGTACGCGTTGCACAGGGGTTCGAGTTGCACGGCCCCCACGAGGGATACTGGTCTCAGACTCACTGAGAGGTCAGATCTAACTCAGGGACCTTCGGGAACTCACCTCCTGTGTTGCTGAAATCTTCGGAGTCCACAGGAGCTCTGGAGATGCAAGCCGGTCAGGTGCGCTTAGGTGCCTGCTGCTGCAGGGGAGTAACTCCTTTACTCCAAGGGAGATTCTTCAGTTGTCCAGCGTCATGCAGATAGTCGAAGTACTTGGTTTCTTCTTAGCAGAATGTTGTCCAGGTAAAATCTAAAGTCCTGTAGCCAAGTAACCCACTTTATACCCACGGGAAAGGGTTGGACAGATTCAGGGGAACCTCCTAGGGGAGGGGCAGGACAGAGGGATGGCTACACCCATGTCCTTTGTCCAGTTTCGCGCCAGAGCAGGAGCCAATAGCTCCCAGAACTGGTTTGAGCTGGACTATGCACAGGGACACCAAATGTGCCCCCAGTGCAGACTTTCTGGCACTCTCAGAGTGCCCCCACCCAGCCCCAATACACTAAACCCTGTCTGGGAGGTGGTCACACCTCCCTGTGACAGGATGCCTATTGTCATGCCTTCCTCTACTCGAGCTTGGCTCAGCAGCAGGAGAGCAGAATCGTGTCTGTGGCTGGCAGCGTCCATTTTGTGCTGCCCAGGTCGAGAAAGCTGGTACCGGGTAGACCGGTGACCCACAGTAGTGGTTTCAGAAGGGTGGAATCATACCTCCCACACCAGTTATTGGTGTGGAGGTATGATTCCAAGGTGTTTGACACCAAACACGACATGTTTCTAAGCAGCCTTTTTAAAGTTAGCATTTACCGCGAGGTTATAATGCACTTAGACCTATATGTCTGGCTGCATCACAGACAACCCCGGAGAGTGGTCTCCCAAGGCTGCAGAGGGGCCCTACTCATGCAGGGGCACCCTCTCACGTAAAACCCAGCACCCTGCCTTCAGGATTGATAAGGCCTGCCATAGGGGTGAATGATAGGTTTTTAAGTGTAGTGATTTAGGTAGATATAGTGAACCTATATCTAAGTAAGTGGTGCAGGCTGCTGTAGCAGACCTTTTGTGTCATTTTGAATGGCCTCTCATGGGTGGCATAATACATGTTTCAGCCTATGGGAGGCCTCTGGGGTACCTATGCCCTGGGTACATGGTGTACCATATACTAGGGACTGATAAGGGTACCCCAGTATCCAATCTGGAGTGTACCTAAAGTACAGACATAGCAATTTAAGGGAGAAAGCAGATAGACTGGGGTCCTGGATAGCAGGATCCCCGTCAGACTAGTCCAAAAACAGTGAGACATCAGCAAAAAGTGGGGGTAACCATAAGAAGCAGATACTACTTTCCTACACCCATATCCGACTCTCTCAGACAGAATCTATTTTTAAGAAACTCCTGAAAACCTGGGTCTTTGTAGCCCCGGACAACCTAGTGTTTTCACTCATCTGATTTGGAAGAACTTTCTGCTGCTCTCCTATCCTTTTCTCGTTTCCGCCTTAGCGCCATGATGCTCCCCGGAGTGATAGTTGCGCTCTATAAATGTTTTCATTCATTCATGTTGAGAGAGTATGTATCAGATACTTGCCCAACCATGTATGCTTGATTGTCCACAAGAGTTTGACTATCTCCAAAGGATTTTTTTTAATGTCAAGTAAGATATCATTGCCATACCTAACGGTATGTAGTAGGGTCTTGGCTACGTAATTTGAGTATGTGGAGGGAATGGGCTCCCTGTGAAGACCTGCACAGAGAGCGCAGGCTGTGCGTAGTAGGGGCTTCACACCTAATGGGCTTTGGTGTCTGGTGAGAGTGGGTTGTACACATACTCTGCACACAGAACATTAGACTATGCACAGTAGGGTTTGGTGAGGGACTGGCCTCTCCGCAAAGACCTCTTTTACAGGGTGATGGCTGTGCATAGTAAGGTTTCATAAGGGACTGGTTTCTCCACAAAAACCTGAACAGGTGAAGGCTGTTACACACAGCCTAGGGATTGATGAGGGACTGGCCTGTCCACAAATACCTCTCTACAGGGTGATGATTGTGTGTAGGAGGGTTTTGTGGTGACAGGCATTTGTGCAAAGACCTCTGTGCATGAGAAAGGCTATGCAGAGCAAGGTTTCATGAGAGATTGGCCTGTCCACAAAGGCATCTGTGCAGAGCAGAGGCTGTTCATAGTAGCATTTGGTGAGGGACTGGCCTGTCTGCAAATACCTCTCCACAGGGTGAAGGCTATGACTACTATGGTTTCGTGAGGGTCTGGTCTGTATGCAAAGACCTCTGTGCAGGGCGACGGCTTTGTGTAGTAGGGTTTCATATGGGACTGGCCTGTCCACCAAAACCTCTGTACATGGCAAAGGCTGTGCATTATAGGGTTTAGGGAGGGACTAACCAGTCTGCAAAGACCTCTGTGCTGGGAAAAGGCTGTCTGTAGTAGGATTTGGTGAGGCCCTGGCGTGTCTATCAAGACCTCTGTGCGGGCCAAGGCTGTGCATAGTAGGGTTTGATATGGGACTGGCCCGTCTGCCAAGACCTCTGTACAGGGCAAACGCTGTGCACATTAATACCACCAATACTAGATGCAACCTCACAATATAAGGGGTGCAACGTTTAAATAAGACAGGCCTACTGGCCTTGTCAGGGTGTCACCACATCAACATATAAAAGGCAGGCCTATTGGCTTTGTCAAAAGGTGACCACATCAAAATAGAAGGTAAGCCTTGTTGGCTTTCTTAAGGGGTTACCACATTAATGTATAAAAGGAAGCCTATTGGTGTTGTCATGGATCACTACCTTAATATAACAACAATCACATGCTAGGATTCAAGATCAGAACAAACAGAATCCAAAACCATATTCAAATCATTCATTATTAATAAAAAATCATTGCAATGTTTATCCCAAAATCTTCACATTTGTAATCAAAACAACATCAAACAAGTGTCAAAGTCTTTCTTTCACACTCCTCAAGCCACCTAAAGCAGCCACAAGGAGTTCCTGCAATCCTCAGCTAAAGAGCAAAAAATCTAGCTCTAGAAAAGGCATTATGGGGTGCCCCAGGCCAGGAGCAATAAATAATAAATGACTAGCTCCAGCCGCTCTTTTATTGTTATATTTTTGCAGCCTCATCCCATACTGTTTAATTTTATTTTTGAGTGCCCTAGACCCACCTGGGACACTCACAGCTTCTACATTGCTGGGGGCCACTGAGGGAGCCCCAAGGCTCCAACAATCCCACCTGCTCCCTGCTCTCTGCTGGAGCCAACATGTAAATTCTAATGCACCCACCTGACAGGAATAGTTTCTTTTCTATTCCCACCACCAGCAGAAGCAGCGCAGTGTCCAGCTCACGAGGAGTGTGGGCAGGGAGGGAATTCACAAGTCGACCTTCCCACCTCCATACACATGCAAAGAGGGCAGGCAAAGCACCTGTAATGCAACTCTGCTGTTCAAGGGCACTTGGGTGCTCAGAGACTTACAATTTCCATCGGGCCCCAGGGGCTGGGAACCCCAGGGCCAAAGATTGGTTCGGGGAGGGGGGAGTACAAATATGTCTCTCCCACATTAATATTAAAAAAACTGTGGTGACCCCTGGATGGGGTGAATTTGAACAAAAAGGGCACCTCCCTGTTTTTTAAAAAACATTTTCCAGTGCTCCAGCCGTACTCCCACGGGACTGCAATACAAATTTTCTTTTTTCATTTTAGCCCCAGGGGATTGCCCAGGAGCCCCCTCCACAATGGGGCTAAAGGGGGCAGGGTATCCATACCCTCGGCCCTTTTAATATAACATTTTCAGGACAGGAGATCAAGTCCCTGAGTCCTGTAATGGCCATAGCAACATTTCTGTTCATGTTGCGGCCATCCAATCGGAGTGCTCACTCACAACTGAACTGGTTTACACCAAAATTAGAAAAAGCACATTTTCTATGTAAAGATCTAGCTTTCTGCCAAAGTTAGTGTAATTTCTTTCAGCCATTTTGGCTGTAGCACTGTCTAAAATTCAACTTGAAAACTGGTTGAAGAGAAAATATTTTGCCCCCCCAATTTTCTCCCTGAAACTTTCTAGGAAGAAGCTGAGGTTGATGAAAAATGCACTCTGACCTAACTATTATGGTTAGGCCAGCGATTCCATAGGAAATATGTTTTTTTGTGTTGCTAATAACTTTCGCACCATTTGACAAATCTTCTTGAAACTTTAAAAAAAGTCCTCTTTTTTGCCTACTTTGCGCATGGAAAGTTTTGGGGGGATCTGTCAAGCAGCCATTTATTTTCCATACACTTCTTTAAGAGTCACTGCTGCAAAAACTGCTGAACATAATTACACCAAATTTGGCAGGAAGCTAGGCTTTAGTCCTCAGATTGTGCTTTGGTGTAAATCCGTTCAGTAATTTTTGAAAAATAAAGGTTTTAATTTTTTTTTATATCTAGACAACTGGGTGTGTGAGAGTCTCGTATGATCGCCAATGTAAAAGTAAAGTGTTCTGAGTTGCCAAGGGAGCTTTTTCCTGTGAGCTATCTCTCTCCTGCGGGATTCAGACTCCCACGGGAGGGAGCCCTCTAATTGGCTGCCAGAAACATGATAAAAATGTTGCTGGCAGCCATTACAGGACTCACTAACTTAGTCCGCTGTCCTGAAGTTTAAAAAAAAAATGATCTAAGGGGGCAGGGTAAGGATACCCTGCCCCCCTAGTCACCATAGGAGAGGCTCAGAGGGACCCTCCCCGGGCCAACATTTTTAAAAAATCAGCAAATGTTGCCATAATCCCATGGGAGTCCCACAGAAATTTGACAACATTTTAGTAATATAGATAAGGGGAAGTGGTGTCAGTAAGGCCCCCCTCCCTGGCCCATTTAGGACCCCGGGGAGTTCATCCCCCGGGGCTGGGTATATCTCCATATTTGGCCATATTTGGCCCCAGGGACCCTATTCCCGTGGTCCAATGTATTAATTAAGGGAAGAACCATCCAGAACACCGCAGCCAGACTCGTCCTCGGGACCCCACGGCACGAACACATGACCCAACACCTTCGAGACCTCCACTGCCTCCCCGTCGAGAAGAGAGTAACATTCAAACTGCTCACCCACGCCTACAAATCCCTCCACAACATCGGACCCAAATACCTCAACGAGAGAGTCTTCTTCCACGTACCCAAAAGGAACCTCCGCTCTGCCGACCTCGCCCTAGCAGAAACCCCCCGCATCCTCAGAAGCAGAGCAGGCAGAAGAGCCTTCTCCTACGTCACAGCCAAGGCCTGGAACGAGCTCCCAGTCTACATCAGACGCTCCCCCACCCTGCACACCTTCAGGAAGAGCCTCAAGATCTGGCTTTTCGACTGAGCCGGAGCTGCACTTCCCCTCCCCCCCCCCAGCGCCTTGAGACCCTCACGGGTGAGTAGCGTGCTTTATAAAACCCTGATTGATTGATTGAGGGTTGCTCCGTCATCCTCCATCCTCTGAGGCTCAGTGTAATTGTTATGGGGAGCAGGGCATGGCCCTCCTCCCTGAGTTGTTCCCAGTCCTGGGAACCTCCATCCTCCGGGGTCCAATGTATTTATTAAGGTGAGGGTGGCACGTGCCCCCCCTACCTGAGCATTAGAAAGGCACTGGAGACCCTATCTCCCAGGGCCATAAGTTTAATTAAAAGGGAGGGGCCACACAGCTCCCCTCCTTGAGCCTTTAATGGCCCCAGGGACTCCATACCCGGGGGCCGGCTCACTTACTGTGTCCCAGGGAGTCCACCCTTGGGACACAGTAGTTTCCTTCCCTGCCCACACTACTGCAGGCAGGGAAACATTAGTTTGCTCCCGTCTGTATGGAGCATTTTTAGATAATAAATAAGCTCAGGATGGGGGCAGCGCAGCACTCCTCACCTTTTAAGAGAAACAGACAACCCCAGGGGGATGGGGTTGCCAGGGACTGAGAAGGCACGGGGAGGGGGGCTGTGTGGCCCCCCTTCCATTTAAAAAAACACACGACCTGGGGGGTTGGGGTCCCCGACTCTAAAAAAAGGCTTGGGGAGTGGGGCACGCACCCCCTTCCCCTTTTTTATTATATTTGGCTCTGGGGGATAGGGTTCCCGAGGCCTAGCAAAGATTGGGTAGGGCGGCCATATGACCCCCTCTCCTTTTTAATAAAGTACGACCTTGAGGGATGGGGTTCCCGGGGCCAAATAAGGCTCTGGGAGGGGGGCCACGTGACCTCTACCCTTTATAATATAATGCGGCCCTGGGAGATGGGCTTCCAGGGTCCAAATTAGGCTCAGGGAGGGGGGGACCATGCGGCCCCCCATCTCTTTAAATTAAAAAAAAAAACAGACAGCTCTATGGGATGGGGTCCCAGGGCCAAAAAAGGCTCCGGGAGGGGGACCACGTGCCCTGCCCTCATATTAAAAAAAAGTGGACAGCCCTTGGGGATGGGTTCCCCCGGGACTGAAAATGCTGAGGGAGGGGGTGGGGGGCACATCCTTTCGCTGCTAGGCTTTTACCCGTAGAATGCTAACCATTTTGTGGCTATTTGGGGTATTCGTGCTTAGGTCTCCAAGCCAAGTTTGCGCCCTTTTTTTACAGAGGTACCCAGGCTTTGTGGATTCCCCTGGACGGGACGTTTAAAACAGCCAAAATATAGCAAAGTTTAGAGTTTTGGGGGAACAATAGGATAAAAGTGCTCCACAAAAAAGCTTCCCCCCCCCCCTAAAAATGGAATCAATGAAAGGTTTGCTGTGTTAAAATCACTATTTTCCCAGCTATCAGAAGCATGCAGAACTGAGTCAAAAAAACAATTAATTTTTTACCACAATTTTGGCATTTTTCAACAAGGTAGCCCATTTTTCCTGATGTTTGTGCTTTTAACCTCCTTTCAGTTTGTGATAGAAACCAGAGTGAAAACCAACGGTGATCTGGGAAAGCTATACATTTCTGCAAAGTAGACAAAATTCGAAATACAGAAAGGGGTCATTGTGTAGATCCCTCAAGGTTTTCCTAAAGAAAATAGCTATTGAAATATTGAAAATGAGCGCGAAAAAATGTCCATTTGTGACAACATTTTTATTTGTAAATGGCTGATTTACAAAAGCAATATACCATTACGCCGTTAGACCCTCCTGGTTGTGGGGCTATATAGGGTTTGTAGGTTCTCTAAGGACACGAGGTACCCAGGGCCAACAACTGAACTGCACCTTACAATGGTTTTTCATTGTGTGCCGGGTATAGAGCAATTCATATGGTAAAATATAAAGAGTGAAGAATAGGTATCAAAAAACCTATGTATTTCTGAAATAGACACCAGATGCAGAGTTTATGAGCAGTGGTTATCTGTGCATCTCTGAATTAGTGGGTGACCATACTACCATGTGATTCAGAGGGCATTTATCAAAATGACTTCTTTCTTATACACTGCCTTAAATTAGGAAGGCACAAATGCAGAGAAATATCATGGTAATACCGAATGTTCTACTATTTTGTATTCCCACATGTCTCACGATACAAATGGCATCTCACTTGTGTGTGTAGGCCTAGTGCCTGCGACAGAAAAGGGCCCTAAACACAACATGGACACATCAAATTCTTTTGCACATAGAAATGACGCTTTTTTAAATGTGGGTAGCTCTAAATTTTGGGCCTTAGATGCCTAGGCTCCCCTAGGCATCTAGGGAAACCTAGAAAAACTGTAAATTTTTAAAAACTAGACACATAGGGTAAACCAGGATGGGGTGACCTGTGTGGCTGCCGCCAGGTTTTCTCACCCAGAAACCTTTTCAAACAAAAAAAACTTGTTTTCCTCACATTTCTGTGATGGAAAGTTCTGGAATCTGCAAGGAGCTACTAATTTCATTCCATCTATCACTCCCCCTCATCTCGATAAAAATGGTACCTCACTTGTGTGGGTAGGCCTAGTGCCCACGACATGAAAGGCCTCAAAACACAACATGTACACATCACATTTTTCCACTGAGAACTGACACTTTTTTTAATGTGTGATTAGCTGTGGATTTTAGGCCCTAGCTCAGCCAGCACCTAGGCAAACCTAGTACACCTGTGCATTTCTGATAACTAGACACATAGGGGAATCCATGGTGGGGTGACTTGTGTGGCGGTTTTCCTACCCAGTAGCCCTTGCAAACCTCAAAGTTTGACTTAAAACACACATTTTCCTCACAATTCCATGAGGACAACTTCTGGAATCTGTGGGGATCAAAAGAATTCCTACCTCCCAGTAGTCCCTCAAGTGTCCTGATAAAAATGGTGTTTCACTTGTGTGGGTAGGGCTAATGCCCGCAACAGGAAAGGCCGCAAAACACAACATGGACACATCATATTGTTCAACTGAAAATTGACCCTTTTTTCCCGATGTGGCTAGCTGTAGATTTTGGGCCCTAGCTCAGCAGGCATGCAGGGAAACCTAGCAAACCTCTTCATTTTGGAAACTAGACACCCAGGGGATTCCAGGGTGGGATGACTTGTATGGCTCTTCAATAGATTTTCTTACCCAGAAGCCCTTGCAACCCTCAAACTTTGACTAAAAACACATTTCCTCACATTTCTGTGATGGAATATGCAAGAATTCACAAATTTCCTATCACCTACCATTCCCTCAAGTCTCCCGATAAAAATGGTACCTCACTTGTGAGGGTAGGCCTAGTGTCCGCAACAGCAAAGGTCCCAAAATACAATGTGGAGACATCAACATT
Organism: Calotriton arnoldi; assembly: GCA_963921515.1. Taxonomy (NCBI): domain Eukaryota; kingdom Metazoa; phylum Chordata; class Amphibia; order Caudata; family Salamandridae; genus Calotriton; species Calotriton arnoldi. The sequence goes on from CAWUFW010005661.1 coordinate 1,121,134, forward strand.
TCTGGGAAACCTACTAAACCCTTATATTTCTAAAAACTAGACCCCCAGGGGGGTCCAGGGTTGTATGCCTTGTATGGATCCCACAAGATTTTCTCACCACAATGATCTGCAAACCTCAAACTTTGCCTAAAATTGAACATTTTCCTTGCATTTCTGTGACGTAAACTTCCAGAATCAGAAGGAATCCACAAAAGTCCTACCACCCAGCATTCTCCCACTTATCCAAATACAAATGCTACCTCACTTGTGTGGCTGGGCCTAGTGCACGAAACAGGCAAGCATCAAACCAAGGTCAATGGGAGTCTCCCGGAGTGACTATCATTGACCCTGCTTTGATTTGTACCTTTCGGTGGCACTAGGCCAAATCACACAAGCGGGGTAGCATTTTTATTGGGACAAGTGGGGGAGCGCTGGGTGGTAGGAATTTTATGGCTTCCTGTTGTATGTACACCGAACCAGGATGCAAACACTGGAGCTACCGCTATTAGTGATTTCTCTACATTGCGTTTTGGGGCCTTTTGTATCATGGACGCTAGGACCAGCCACACAGGTTGGGTAACATTTTTATCGGGGCAAGTGGGGGAAGGCAGGGTGGTAAAAATGTTGTGGCTCCCTGAGGATTCCGGAAGTTTGCGTTACAGAAATTCAAGGAAAATGTGCAATTTTAGTCAAAGTTTGTGATCTGCAGGGCATTGTGTGTAAGAAAGTGTCATGGGATCCACACAAGGCACACCATCTTAGACTACTGCAGGTGTTTAGTTTTCAGAAATGCCTGGATTTGGTAGGTTTCCCCAGGTGGCAGCTGACTTAGCCCAACTCTGCTACCCATATGTATAAAAAAAGCATCCAAAATCAAAATGTCCCTTCTTGTCAAAGAAATGGGGATGCTTTACACACCCACACCTTTTAGCAATAAAAAAACTCCCTGTTGGCTAGTGGACTTTCTGCCCATCCCACCAGGGCAGACTGGTGTTAAAGAACTGTTATCTGCCCCCCGGGGGGAAGAAAGACTGTTGTCAGTCATTTGAGGGACGGGGTTAGACCTAAAGCCTAGGCAGGCTGCCCCCACCCATTTTGCCACAAAAAAATCCCTGGTTTCTAGTTGGCTTTCTGCTCCCCTTGGGGGGATTATAAGTAAGAACCACCAATATGTCCCCGGGGGGGCAGAAAGACTTTCACCCATTGCCAGGGGCCTGGTGGTCTAGAGGGCTTTCTGTCCCCCGCTGAGGGCAGATTGGAGGAAAGCACTTCCTATCTGTCCCCAGAAAGACTCCGGTGGATTATTTGGGTGGGTGGGGGCCAGTACCAATGCCTGGGAGAACCACCCCACTCATTTTGCCATAAAATACAATCCCTGGTGTCTAGAGGGCTTTCTCCCCCCCTAAGGGCGGATTGGAGGTAAGAGCCTTCAATCTGCCCCAGGCAGGCAGATACACATTTAGGCCTGGGGGGAGCACTAGCCCATATTTAGGGGTGTCACTCTCCCCCTTCAAATACAGTGTCTGGTGGTCTAGTGGGCATACTGTCCCCTGCCAAGGGCAGATTGGAGAAAACACCTCCTATCTGCCCCAGACTGGGGGCAGAAAGATTGCTCTGAGTTATTTGGGTGAGTGGGAGCTAAGCCTGATGCCTCAGAGGAACATCCCAAACATTTTCTCCATTAAAAAATCCCAGGTGTCTAGTGGGCATTCTGCATCCGTGGGGGGCAGAAAGACTTTTTGGCATAGGGATGGGGAGGAGCACTAACTCATTGCAAGGAGGTAGCTTCCTCCCTCACAAAATAGTCCCTGGGGTCTAGTGGGTGGATCCCTGCTTGGGGATTGCCCTCTTGTTGGGGTCGCCAAGCTATGATCCACTAGGGAAAGGTACCATTAGAAAGGGAGATTATCCCCTTTCCAACAATACCTTTACCGTCTGCATTGATGCTTGAGAGGCTAGGATATGCCCCCGGGCACTCTCTGAAATGATGTCAGTGCACTACGCACATTGATCATCATTTCAGAGAAAAAATAGCAGCCCTGGGGGCTGGGGAAGCTCCCGGTGGTCCCTGGAGCCTATTGAGGCTCAGGAAGGGGGCCTGCACACCCTCTCCCCTTAGAAGTTGGCCCCGGGGTGGGGTCCCTGGAGCCCAAGAAGGCTCGGGGGACCATGTGGCTCACCCTTCCCTTTTATATTGGATTTGGCCCCAGGAGACAGGGTATAATGGACCTAAGAAGGCTCAGAGAGGGGACCTGTATTTTTTTAATTAACGGTATTAAAATAAATACTTATACTTTTATTTGAGTTTTATAAGATTTATTTATTTTAGTTTGAATATGTTTTTATTGGGATTGGAAGGATATTTGGGATTGTGTTTCAGTTTGAATTGGAATAATAAATAACCCCCTTTAGAATCCAGCACCATCCCCTAAATTGTTTTGTTTGGAATGGGAATAGCAAGTCTGACCCCTTAAGTGTTCAATACCTTCCAAAAATTAGTTTAGTTTTGGTGAGAATAGTAAACGTGACCCCACTAGTTTCCTAAACCTTCCCCAAGGTGGTTTAGTTTGGAGTGGGAATAGTAAATCTGACCCCTATTGGTGCCCAACACCTTGCCCAAGAGGGTTTAATTTGGAAAAGTAATAGTAAATCTGACTCCTTTAGTGTCCAACACCTTCCTCAAGATGGTTTTGTTTGGAGTGAGAATGGTAAATTGTTTTGTGTTGCATATATGATTATTCTCCTGTCGTTATTTCCATTGTCATTCAGGAAAAATAGCTCTTCATTCTGTGTTATTGTTAGGTTTTCTGGAATGTTTATTTCTTCGTATCTTCTAGGAGCAGCAGGACCATGGGTTGTTGATTTTCTAGTATGTGCTATTAATCTTTTTAGATTGGGGGATTGCTGGTAGTTGACCTGTAATGTGTTCAGGAACTGTAGGAAGTATATTTTTCAAAATAGTGCCTGTGGCTTCCTGAACTACACATACTTCCAACTCTGTTACATTGGTGGTGGTTGTGTTCTCTAACATTAATTACAATGTTATTTTTAGTTGTAGTTGTGGCTCTTCCATAACAAGCATTAGCATAATATTTGGTACATTTTCAGTTAACATTTTCTTTGCTTTTGCTTTCCTTGTTGTATGTGTATTCCATGTGAGATAATAATTGTTTGCCTTTCTATGAGGTGATATAGGTGGCTTTTTGTGCCATTTTATCTGAAAATAGTAGAAGTACATATCTATTACTTTATATTAAAAATGTTATTACTAACATTTTAAAATCTGTTTTAATTTATTACATTTCATACTTACATATTTACTATTCTTTTAACATACCGTTTCTGTTTTTTGGTTTCTGGTTAATTCAGTTCAGTTATTGGTCAAGTGGGACCTTTCCTATTGGCAGAAAGGGTTTGTTTAATGCTGAGTTTAAAATATTCATTTAGATTGGGGATTGGTTTGGGGTTAATTTACTTTTAGTTTTTAGGAGTTGGGTTTTGGATTAATCTTTATGAATTTTACTTACTTGTAAGTGGTATTTGTCAAGTTCGATGTCAATGAAGTTGGCATTGGTGTGAAGGATGGCTTTTTCTTTTCCGATGTTGATGCAGAAGATACATTTGGAGATGTACATGAAAAGGTAGGCATTAGTTATTTATTTAAAAATAACATGGAAGCAATGTCTGTAAGTTATGTTACAGGCTTTAGGTTCATTTAATTTGTTGTGGTTATTTGTAGATATTTTTGTGAAGTGTTGATTCTGTAGTTTCTTCCTGAGATCTGGCAGAGGTTTTCTACTTCAAGTTGTAGCATTTTTGGTGCAAAGTGCAGATGGTTTGTGTGCTTATTTTATAGTGTCAATTCGGTAAAGAGTTCTATTGGTTATTGTAGATTAAGGGGCCGATTCCGATTCGGGCCGGAAAAAATACCGACCGACTCGGTACTTGAATTTAGTCCGACCGACACGTACCGGCGCCGTCCGACCCGGGTAGTATGATGAAATGCATGGGAATCACGACCGACTCGTACGGAACACAAGGCGAACGACCGACCCGGACGGAAACAAGCTATCCGGCCGGGAAACCACGCGAATCGAACCGACCGACACGCATCAGGAAATAACCCGAACGAAACGTACCCGCGAACTCCGACCCGCGCAGTATGATGCAATGGGTGCAAATTCTGACCAATTCGTACGGAGCCCAAGCCGTACGACCGACACGTATACAAAACCCAGCCGAACAAACACAATACTCCGCGACCGACGAATACGCCGCATATGAAACTGAGCTGAAACACAGCAGGAACGACTCGGAGAGGCGCGCACGAGACAACTGCAACGTCCTACTCGGTCAGAAGAACGACTCCTACATGCACAATAATCACATATGAAAAAATACAAAAAAAAGGGCCAAACAATCAATGACAAAGCCAATAAATACAGGGGGGAAAAATGGAACAAGGACACACCCCCAACTCCACCTACATAAAGTCCACAAATCCCTACCATGATCCTTTGCAAATTCCACTGACCTGCCAGCACAGAACACCATCACACAGCAAACACAGACACACACACAGCTCATCCAACACAAAAGCCACACACCATTAGCACCTCAACAAATAGCACCCTCACACACACCCAGCAAAACCTAGACACACACACCCTCACTTGCACAAACAGACACATCAATCACCACCACCACCACCCATCACCATGCCCCTAAAGAAGAATCCAAAGTTCCTAGATAGTGAATTGGAAGTCATGGTAGACGAGATCCTGAGGGTAGAGCCACAGTTGTTTGGCACATTGATCCAACAGACCCCCATGTCGCAGAAAACCAAGATGTGGGCGAGGATCGTCGACAGGGTGAACGCACAATCACCATGTTTGCGCACAAAGGAAGACATCCAGAACAGGTGGTATGATGTGCGCAGGAGGGTCAGAGACCTACTCAAGAAGGATTACCTCCTGAGCCAGCACACGGGCAGTGGCCCTCCTGCAAAACCAGTATACCTCAGGCCCTGGGAGGAGAAGGTGCGGGCCATCCTACCAGCAGTGAGCGTATATGGACTAACAGACAACCCAGAGCCTGGTGAGTACACAACTAATATACACAATATTGTGTGCCAATACACACACATCACTCTCAAGGGGACAGTCAAACCATCCACCCCTAGCAAATCAACAGCAACCAAAAGATAATCATCCCAAGATGTGTATGTCAGTTAGATAAACACAATACATGCCATCTCATAGTGATATGTAACTGTGTCATGACATGTACAAACCTAACAACAAATAGAGCAAGGCAGTGGCACAAATATAACCAACAAACACTGCCTGATATTTTGCCTCCACTAGAACACCACCTCACAGGGAAGCTCACTTAAAGGAAGGAATTCTGTGTATGCTGGTGAAGTCAGTGTAGCCAATAGCATGATGGGAGTTGTAGTCACAGATACTGCTCACCCTCACAATTGGCCCATCAACACCACTCTGAACCATGCTCACATCACAGGAAGTGGATAAGGACTGACAAGATGGCTGACACTGGCTACTGCTGTGGGGAGCACAAGGCCCTGCTGGGAACTGTGCACCAACAAACAGCACAACACCACTGCCTGACATCCTGAAAGCCAACTTGCACTCTCTGCAATGCAAGCACGTTGCATGGTGGGATATCTGGCTGGGTGGGAAGGAGGACTCACAGCACTGACCATAGTTACAAGCAGCTCACCTCACACACCCCCTCAACACAAACTCCACATAACCCACCTGGGAGAATGCAATGCCTCACATACCAAATGAAGATCCCACAAAGAACCACCACCCTGGGTAATGCTGTGTGAAGCACAGGGACACACCTGGCACTTGTAGCCAAACAAACACAAGGACAACACTGTCAGCCTTCCTGTCAGCACAGGCACACTACCCCACAGGGAAGCAGAGTCAAAAGGAAGGAAGTACGGGCATGCTGGGAAGGGGGGTGTAGGCAATAGCATGATGGGAGTTGGAGTCACAGATACTGCTCACCCTCACAATTGGCCCATCAACACCACTCTGAACCATGCTCACATCACAGGGAGTGGATAAGGACTGACAAGATGGCTGACACTGGCTACTGCTGTGGGGAGCACAAGGCCCTGCTGGGAACTGTGCACCAACAAACAGCACAACACCACTGAATGACATCCTGAGAGTCAACCTGAACCCACTGCAAGGGTGGCATGCTTCATGGTGGGATAACTGGGCCAGGTGGAGAAGGATGGCCGGATGTCCACCAAATACAACCAATGCAGGCCATGCACACACCTCAACATTCATATAGAAATGCCCCAGGTATGCATGACAATGTGCTACACCAATATCAACCTCTTACTGTGACAACTTAGGACAATGCAATGTACATGCCCGCATCCAGAGGTACAGTCACAACTGTCAGGTGTGTGAACCATTGATGCCTGTAGAAACATTACATACAATGTGTGTCTCCTCCAAATACAGGTGATGATGATGGGGACACAGCAGCAGGCGAGGAGGAGTCCCTGTCCCAGGCTCCGGGGGACCAAGAGCTCACTGGTGTGGAACAGCCTCTGCCCTCCTCGGATGGCGAAGACCTACCTGGCACCTCCGGTGTGAGTCATCATGCAGCACCAGCTGGACCAACATATGCACCCCCTGCACCCACCCCTCCAACAACTGCTAACATACAGACCACCCCCGCCGACACGGACAGACCAAGGACCACCGCTGACAACAGCACAGGGCCCCAGGCCCACCGTGGAGCAACGGATGACAACACCACTAACAACCCCCAAGTGGGCCTCGGGTCACCTGTGCGTGCCACCGCAGGTCCTGCACGTGTCGCCAGGGGTGTTGGGAGGGGTGGTAGACATAGGTCGCTGCTTGCAGAGGGGTCTGGACTGCATGATGACCCACAACTGGCACGCATCGCTGATGCGTACCAGGATAGCACCGGAGAGGTCAGACAGGTAGTGGGGATCCTCAAGGACATACAACAGCAGCAGGCTGCCCATCATGCCCGCTTGGACTCCCACATGTCCCGTGTGGAGACACACATGTCTCGCATGGAGTCCAAGTGGGACACATTGCAAGAACTCACAGCGGTGCATAGGGACATATTGACATGCCTCCGCCAGAATAGCACCAACATGGCCACACCTCCCTGTGTGCCCACAACATCTGGTGCTGCAACAACTGACACCGCCACAGGGAGGGAGGAGGACTCTGGCGGAGACTCACCTGCACCGCAGCAGCCTGCACGTGAGGGTCCCCCCCAAAGAAGAGGGGTCGTCCGAGGAAGGAAAACTGAGAGGTTGATGGCCACGTACATCCCCCAGGAAGCCAACACCTGTTCCGGAAATTATCCTTTGTGTGCAAACGTTTCACCCTGTCGAATGCAACAGTACTTTCCCACATGACATGGGGAGTTCAAGTTGGACTAATGTATCATATGACTGTGGACTTCACTCAGGACATTTCTGCTACCAAGACTTCCAACTCATCTGGGAACTTTGGATCACAATCCCAATGTACAGCACCCACCATCCTGTGCACTATACACACACACATTTCTGTAAATAAAATCACTAGTACACCATACTTGCCACTGTTGTTATTCAAATGTGGATACTGTTATGGTGATGATGTTCTGCCAAATTACACTGTGTATGCTAACTGCTACAGCAAGTACAACACCGTTGTGTGAGTCATGGTGACGTGACACATATGAGGGAGACACACCACTAGGGCTACACAACACAGACACCAGGGCCATCGGACTCATCGCCCACAGTGATGTTGCCAGGAAATACAGTGGAATGCACAGACACCACACCTATTCAGAGTCTGTGTCAACTAGCCCACAGGTGCAGTAAGCAAATGTCAGTCAGATGTGTGACCACAGACAACGCACATCCCAAAGTGAAGCACAGGTTTATTACACATCAGCAACATGTTGTTTCCACTACAAATGCAAGGTTCACCCACGTGGCAGTGGCCACACAGTCAACAAGTGCAGAAGATATGAAGTCCAGGGGTGTGTGGCACATCACTTGTAGGGAAACTACTGCTGCCACCCTGAAAGCTGAATCATGGTGTCGGGGGATCCAAGTTGACCAAAGTACACAGTAAGCACCCTGTGAAGGACAGACATGACACACAGTTAAAATCACTGTAGAACAGGACAGTACTACAATACTCATGCCCAATACATGTCACAAGACAACTACACAAAACCAAGTTAGCATTTCAGAACTGTTGGGGAGTTCAGACTACCTGGAAGGACACATTGCTGCATGCATCCACTCAAGTAGCACATGGCCACACTCAAACAGCACCAGAGCACCACCCACACATATCATGCAAACTCACGTCATTCACATTACATCTCCCTGGATACTCACATTCAGCTGAAGAAGTTGGTGATGAGCTGTGTGCGGACATCACCATCATCATCATCATCATCACTGGCATCGTGGTCCAGGCCAGGATCCTCCACAGGTGGCGGACGTTGGTCATCGTCATCCAGGATGAGAGGCAACTCCTTCCGCACTGCCAGGTTGTGTAGCATGCAGCAGACGATGACAATCTTGCACACCTTTGCTGGGGCATATGTGAGGGCCCCTCCTGTCTTGTCCAGGCAGCGGAAGCGGCTCTTCAGGAGACCAAAGGTCCGCTCTATCACTCTCCTGGTCCGACCATGTGCCTCATTGTAGCGCATCTGGGCTGGTGTCACAGGGTTCCTGAGGGGTGTCAGCAACCACGGCATGTTGGGGTATCCGGAGTCACCTACGGACAGACAAGTGCACATTAGCTGATTTGGAAAAGTGGGTGGAATACTACAGATCAGAACACACACAATGGTACAAAGTCAGTACACACCGACAAGCCAGGCACGCTGGTTCTGCATCTGTGCCATCATCCTCGGGATGCGACTACTCCTCATCACGTAGGCATCGTGTGCTGAACCAGGGAAACGGGCACACACATGTGTGATGGTCATATCTGCTAAACATACCACCAGAGCATTGATCGAATGGTAATGTTTACGGTTCCGGTATGCCTGCTCATGTGCCTGTGGTGGTATCAAAGCCACATGTGTCCCATCAATGGAGCCAATGACATGTGGCATCCTCCCCAGGGCATAGAAGTCACTCTTGACGTCAGTGAGTTGTTGACGTGTAGGGAAATAGATGTACTGGTTCAGGCATCTCAACATTGCCTCCAAAACATCGCGTAGCACACGGCTGAACATAGTCTGTGACATCCCACCGGCAGTCGCAACAGTGTGTTGAAAGGTACCGGTGGCAAAGAAGTGTAGGGCTGCCATTACCTTCACCTTGGGGGTCAGCGCCGTAGGGTACGGCCGGCCAGGTTGCAAATGTGGTGCCAAGCGCACTGCCAAATCCTCAATCAGCTGCCTGGTGAAGCGGTACCGTCGGATGCTGTCACGTTCCACCATCGTTGCCAGGTCAGGGAATGGTCTATGGACAGCTGGAGCCCTGCAGTGCATAGGTTGAAGGAAAAAAGATTGTCAGTCACCCCACATATGTGCCATTCACCATACACAATTTCACATGAAACATCATTACGTGACACAAGTACTTGATGTGTGTGCCGTTCTGTCGGACATAACTCGCACCTACATGGCCATCATCTAACTTCTCAGTACAACATGTGTGCACAACAGGTACCAGGTTGTGCTATGGGAAACCATTAGGCTGTGTCACAGTACCCATTTACTGCTGTCACGTTCCACACACACACCACAGTGACATGTCTGGACAGATGCGCCACAGGCATCACAGCTCATTGACAGGTAGTTTCCCAGTGACCCTGTCTTGCCACATGGACACTGGCATGACCTGGCATATCATGTACACGTCAGAAAATGAAACATGACTCCCACAGGTAGTGGCCCCTGTCGCATCCGCTGGACAGACATGGACGCCAGTGACGCACAACATCAAAGTCCATGCACAAACAACGTTGATGTGGAGACTGTCTCCCATCGTGCACATGGAATCAGAGACATCGGAAACACAACATGCACACAGACTGTGGAGGGACATCACTATTGTGGCAATGGGTCATCCTGTGACGTACATGCCTTCCCACATGGGACCCTGGGGGTATTTGACATGTCATACACATACACAACCTGGAAATGTGACCATGCCACATGCTCCAAAATGAACTGTTGCACATCACAGTGGTCATGTGCATAACACACAAAGGACCCTGTCCCCATTAACACATGCACAGCCTGGGTGTGGCTGCCCACAAGTGCCACCACAGAAACCACATGTTAACCCCCATACACAGAGAAGGAAATGCAGCCTTACATGCCTTAGGAAACAGTGTGGACTGGGTGTGGTGTTGTAGGTGTGCCCCTGGGTCTCTGGCAGGTAATGTGGCTGGCATACGTTCACCAGTGACAAGCATGGTGACATATGCGACTGACCTGTACAGGGACACGTTGTACAGCAATGGACCGATCGGTGTGTCCGGCCGGCCCATTGCATGTGTTGTGAGCGGGTATGCGTTGTACAGCAATGGACCGATCGGTGTGCCCGGCCGGCCCATTGCATGTGTTGTGAGCGGGTACGCGTTGTACAGCAATGGACCGATCGGTGTGCCCGGCCGGCCCATTGCATCTGTTGGGAGCGGGTACATGTTGTACAGCAATGGACCGATCGGTGTGGCCGGCCGGCCCATTGCATGTGTTGTGAGCGGGTACGCGTTGTATCCCGAAATACGCGTTGTACAGCAATGGACCGATCGGTGCACCAGGCCAGCCCATTGCATGTGTTGTGAGCGGGTACGCATTGTATCCCTAAATACGCGTTGTACAGCAATGGACCGATCGGTGCGCCCGGCCGGCCCATTGCATGTGTTGTGAGCGGGTACGCGTTGTACAGCAATGGACCGATCGGTGCGCCCGGTCGGCCCATTGCATGTGTTGTGAGCGGGTACGCGTTGTACAGCAATGGACCGATCGGTGCGCCCGGCCGGCCCATTGCATGTGTTGTGAGCGGGTACGCGTTGTACAGCAATGGACCGATCGGTGCGCCCGACCGGCCCATTGCATGTGTTGTGAGCGGGTACGCGTTGTACAGCAATGGACCGATCGGTGTGGCCGGCCGGCCCATTGCATGTGTTGTGAGCGGGTACGCGTTGTATCCCGAAATACGCGTTGTACAGCAATGGACCGATCGGTGCGCCCGGCCGGCCCATTGCATGTGTTGTGAGCGGGTACGCGTTGTACAGCAATGGACCGATCGGTGCGCCCGGCTGGCCCATTGCATGTGTTGGGAGCGGGTACGCGTTGTATCCCGAAATACGCGTTGTACAGCAATGTACCTATCGGTGTGCACGCATTGGCTGGGGCCTGGCATGGCAACGGACGCGTTTTCGAAGCTCCAACGAGTCTGATGCAGTGAATTCAGTTGGCCAGCCACAACAATGTTGCAAAATCATGGGTGTCATGAAGTTGAAGATTTGAAGGATGCTGTGGGCGTGTATTAGTGCTGCTATTCCATGGATTGGTCAGATTCAGAAGATGCAAACGACTTGGACCTATCACTTTGGACACATGGGACAGTATCTGCCTCTGCAGCACACATATAATGCTGGCTGTTCCCCTGAGAGCTCACTTGCCTGCACTACATGCTCCAGGACGACATCTGCCACCAACACTGCTGCTGTATATGCATCCTCTGGCTACTGCAATGGCACGTACTGTGGAGAGAGCCCCAGCCTTCAGCCTTGAGGAGAACCAGGCCCTGCTGGACAGCCTCCTTCCACAGTACAGCAAGCTGTATGGGAAACCAGGGGAGCAGGTGAGTGTGCTGTCCACTGCCTTACTAATTGTGCATGTTGTCTGACTAGCAGGACTTACAGTGTGCACACCACTGGCTAGCATGCTCACTGAGTAGTTGTCACACCCCAAAGTGTGTAGTTACATGCACTGAACTGGTACAGTGCAGTAACAGTGCATTCCAACTAGGTTTACTTCCCATGCAATGATACCATGTAGTGACTGCTGGCAAACTGTTCATAGCCATTGTTGCACTGCCTGTGTACATCATATGCCCCTGTGATTGAGACATGTATATCCAACTGTGTGATGCACGTATATGTTGCATGTGTAGTAATGGCCTTTTCACTTTGTCATCCTCACAGGTTGATGCCCACCAGAAGCAGGAAATCTGGCTGACCATCGCCCGGGAAGTAAGATCCGTGGGGGTCTACAGGCGCAGGATCCGCAACTGCCAGAAGAGGTGGCAGGACCTTCGGGGCTGGACCCGGAGGATCGCAAGGGTCCAGCTGAAGCTGTCGCCTCCTCGCAGGAGGGGCGGACACCGGACCCTGACCCCCCACATGCTCCGGATCCTGGCGGTGGTCTTCCCTGACCTGGATGGGCAGCTGAAGGGCAGACAGCAGCAAGGAGGGGGTGAGTCCATGACTGCACTGTGCACTTTGTCTGACATGCTATGTGCCCTCCTCTGGCCTGGTTAAACTTCCACAGTACATCAGTCATGTGGTCCAGGACCCATGTCCCTCATATGTGACATGCCCACTTCTCCTCTGATACGCATATGTGTGGCCCTTATAGTCAGGAAATTGTGTCATTTGGGGACTGTGTCATTGCATTTAGCTTTGCTCAAGGTGGGGGACAGCATTTGTTCCCGTGACTATGTTGTGCGACTCATGGGTGGGTCAATTGCTTACACAATGCCTAAGTTCTGACATGTAATCTGGGTGTAACTGTGATATGTGGTCCACTTGCTGATCTGAATCACCACATGTCCCTGTGGAATTTGGCACACACCCATGCTGCTGGTGGGAACAATGTTTGGGCCTCAGGAGTATGTGTATCAAGTGTGTCACACATGCTTAGCCACCTGCCTACTGTCCAGGACTCATCCCTCTTACAGGTGGAGCTGGACAGTCATGCCTACTCCAGGGCATACAATACACTCTGTACTCCCACTCCCGTGTATCATCTGGCATGTTGTGATCAGTGAAATGTACCCTCAGGTGTCTGCCTCTGTCTCATTGTGCTGTGTCTTCGTTGTCAGGACTACTGGTATGTTTATCGGTTAGGGCTCAGCATGCCATCGGAGATGTGACCATGATAGACGATACTTCTGTGACTAATAGGTGTCTGATCACTTGACTGTGCACACAGGTGTTTGCGACTGTGACTTTCAGGCAGCTGTTTTTCATTCACAGCACACTGTGAGGTGCTCATGTTCAGAGAGTTGTGTTTCATGTCCCCCATATGTCCAGTTGGTATGACGTGGACAAATAGTAGTACAGATGATGTGGTTTATGGGGGATGGACATGTGCACTTGTCAGTCACATAACTTGCATTCCCCATGCCCTCGGATTGTGACACAGTGCAGACTGTTGTTGGCTGGCTGCCATGGCCATGTGACTGGAGACAGTAATGTATGACTTTGCACGCATTCCTGTGTCATGGCATTCAACTTCCTGAGACTGATCCTGCAGGGGAGTGACATGTGCAACATGCACCCCATTGTGGCATTGACTATCCGGACATGGGTGCATCATGGTGTCTGGTGCTGGTATGCATCACATGCATTTCTATTTAGACTCTGGCCATCCCTTTCATCCGGACACCTGCACTGACTCAGTGGCAAGAGATGTGATGTGTGCATGTTCACATACTTCACCGTGTTCCCTGCAATGTCCAACAACTGTGTAGGTGTTGCATGTGTCCACACTGGGGTCTTACCATCAGACAGGCACCAGACAGATGGGTGCAAGGGCAGGAGGGGTGTGAGTCCCATGGTTGACCATCAGACTGACAATTGGCTTCCCGAATCTGTGTGAGGACTTTAGGCAATGTTCAACTAAGGATGCCAGGGCTTGCTCTGTGAATGTGCTGTACTTACTGTGGTGTGTGCGGTCAGTGCAGGTGACTGATGTTTGTCTGTTTCCCTAATTGTTTGCAGATACATCCACGGCCACAGGAGGGGACAGCTCCACGGACCAGGAGGAGCAGCGGAGCCAGACTGGGTCAGCATCCGAGGACTGGTCAGAGGGACCCAGTGGCACGGAGGGCGAGGGGAGCCACACCGAGGAGTCCTCAGCACCATCCACCTCAGCTGAGGACCACAGCAGCTCGGAGGATGACTCCCTTGTGGAGGCGGGTCTCAGCAGCCACCAAAGGCCAGCTAGTCTGTCTGGCCCCGCCACCACCACCACCACCACCGCCCTCCCATTGGCTCCCATTCCTGAGGTCCGTGGAGGCTCCCCTGCTCGGGAGCGTGTCTCCTTCGTGCCAGGCACCGCACCCCCTGCCCCTGTGTCCCCTGCTGCCCTGAGTGAGGAGTCTGTGCACCTCCTTCGGCAGCTCCATGTAGGGCAGACAGCAATGCTGAGTGTCCTCCATGCACAAACCACTCTGTTGACACAGCTGGTGTCGTTCATGGAGGGCATCTCGACGGGTATGTCTGCCCTACAGAGGAGCAATAAGTCCATGGACTCCTCCCTGACGGCAGCAGTGTCCCTCCTCCAACAGTCCCTCACCCCTCCCACCTCTGCCCCATCCACACTTCCTGCCACCCTACCTGTCCAAAGCACATGCACACCTGCACAATCACCCAAGCACACAGACACGAGCAGCACAGACACACCCAAGAGAAAGGCAAGACGTGCACACAAGCATCCTCAGGGGACTGATACCACACACACAGGGGATGGGGAACAGACAGACACACAGGCATCCAGTGTCACTCCGCAGTCCTCCAAATCCTCTCCCTCCAAGACCCCTTCCCTTGCCTCACCTGCTACCCCCACCTACAGAGCAGATCTTCCTGTGTGACCTCTGCCTTTTCCCCTCCAATCCTGCTGATCCAGCATACCGGGGGAAGAGGAAGTCCACCCACACAGAGGGGAGTGCCCCTCGCCCCCGGACACCCTCCCCCAGGCTCAGGCAGACACAGGACCCCATTCGGAAGTCCCCCCGGACCAGGAAGAGCAAGACCCCACCACCACCACCACGCAGCTCCACCACCCAGTCTCTCTCCTCCATCCCCCAGGCCACCACTCCACAGGTTCCCCCGCCACACCCTGCCCCAGGTTCCCCCATACACCGATACCGCATCCCCAGACTGCTTAGGCCCTCCCCCCCTGCCACTTGCTCTTCCACCCACAACCCAGATGCTCTGCCTGTTAGTGCCACTGGTGTGGAGACCGGGTCCCCGCCCTCTGTCCTGCCCACCTCATCTGCCCCCCCTTCCACTCCCTTGGAGTCATGCACTGCAGTGGAGTCCACAACCACCCCGCCTGACTCGGGCACTGCAGTGGGGACCCAGTCCACCACATCAGACCAGCCCACTGCAGTGGTTGCAGCACCAACACCAACTGACTTGTGTACCACAGTGGTGCCGGCCCCCCCTGAGTCAGACACCTCCACTGCAGTTGCCGGCGACACTCCTGCACCCACCACCCCTTCACTGCCTCCTTCTGCCATCCCCTGATCCTGTCCCTGCGGTGCCTGGCCTGCCCCTTGTATGCCCCTCCAAGGGGGATGTCCCCTGTCCGTACAAGTGCAGGCAAGCAATGGGTGACCAGTTGTCACTTATCACCCTGTTGGGACTGTGATTTTGGACTGGCCATTGGCCTTAGTTTCTTTTGGACTTCAGAGTTTTCCTTGCCATTTGCTGAATAAAGCCTCTTTTTGTTTAATTGTGGCTTTTCTTTTGATGTACATGATGTGGATGAGTAGCATCCTGCATTTGCAGTTGTAATAGTGTTCATATCAGGAAAATGAAGTGTTGCTGTGATGGACTCCATGTGGTCCATGGGATATGTGTCCAGTTGTAGTCTGGATCTATGGCATCCTTTGCTGCAGTCTGAGGGTGTAATGTTCTGCATTTGACACAGGGATGTACATTTTGCATTTGTAAATGAACATCTTTGTCTTACACTGATGCACATCTGGTGGGCTTACCACTGTTCAATGTTCCGATTTCCCTGACTGTGTGCCCAGCTCCACTGGACATGCAGTTTTGCACATCAATGTCGAAGGACTCATCTGTGTATACAGTGCAACTTGCTTGACACGTGTTTTGTGTGTATGCAGATGACTGACGTGACACTCCCGTACCCAGGCTGATGTGAGCAGAGGCTTCTGTGTGTTGTGGTTGTTGACTCACTGACGGAGTGTTCTGCTGACATGTTTGGGTCGTGCACAGACAAGGTTTGGCACAGCGGACCTTCCACAGGAGTGGAGTGCCCTCATGGCTGTGTGTAATCCCGTGACATTGCGTGGGCCTGTGTTGTGTGTTGTGTAAGCATGTCTGTGCGTGTTCCCTTCCCTTTTCCTACACAGGCTGTGTCCCTAGGGATGTTCCTGTTTGTGATGCTTGCTGAGTTGTTCTGTGTTCATCCAGCATCTTGGACCTGGTTTCTCCGTGATGTGGGTGCATGGCAAACTAATGTTCATGAGGTTGTCATACCAGGTTGTCTTTGTTGTCAGGGCTGGGGATGTGGGCAAACGCAGATGGGACACATTCAGGATTCCCCTTGGCACTTGTTGTTTACACAAGTCATGTGATTTTCAGTTTGTGGTAGCTTTCAGTGATTGTGACACGTTGTGTGTGTGACTGCTGCCACTCCTCAGGGTCAGAGCTGCAATGTTGGAAGTTGTGTACGTGTGTTCTTCGTGTGTCACCTTGGCTTCTTCGTTGGTGTGTGACTATGGCCAGGATCCCATTGATTGTGGTGGATTTCACATCATGCCCATGTACGGCATACTGTGCTGTGTGTCAGACATTCACGAGTCTTGTTGACTGGCCATGTGTGATGGGTTTCTGCACCTTAGTTCCCACCACCACCCCTGATATTGTCATGGGTGCATGTCCAATGTCACCAGTCCATGTCAGCTTCACTGCTGCACATTGGTGGAGATCAGGGTGTGTGGTGTTGAGTGTGTGCAAAAGTGAGTTGTTGCACGGCTAGACCCCTACCTCCATATTGGCCTTGGCTGGCAGGCCGTGCTGATTGATTGGAGCTTGTGTAGGTGTGATGGTAGTTTGTTGCTCAGGACACATGGCTGTGGTTCACAGTGTGAACGACATCTACCTTTGTCATCACAGTGGGATTATCATGCAGGCTAGTGTCAGCACAATGTGGGGTCCCTGGGGGTAGTGCTGTGGTGGGTCAGTCTCTTGCTGTGTTAGTTGCTGTTCCTACAAGCTTGTGTGACGTGTAATTTGGGCTCCCTCTCATCTAACAATGCCTGATTGCCCACATAGGGGTATCCGATCCATGAGTAACTTTTGTATGGCACTGTATACACGTATGTGTGGTTGGAATTCAGGCCTCCTCATGTGTTGTGTGGTTGCCTGGGGACACTGGCACACCCCCCCATCACCTGTTGTGTTTGATACGCAGTGTGAGTCTGCCTGTTTGTGTTTGTGCCTTTGCACCACTGCATTGGCATATCTTGAGTGTGCCATTGGCTGTATGTTGTTTGGTGGCTTTCCCCTGCGGTCCCTGGGACTCCTAGGTCATCAGTCAGCACAATAATCATGGTTTGTATGTCCCATTGCTGCCATGGTATGGTATTTGTTCACCTGACATCTACAGTCTCCACAGGATATCTACATTTGTGTGTCCATTGGTGCAGATATGTGGGTCAGCATTATGATGGTCACTTCTGTCATTGGGTTATTTGTGAATGTTGACAATGTGGGCCCCCATGGGTGATGTTTGTATGCACATGGCCAAAACGATGTTTCAGTGACACTGCACTGTTTGCCTCAATCAATCTATGTTGCTATGGGACACAAGCACTGCTATGCCACTGATGTGTTTGTTGTTGTGTGACCAGGATTCATCCATGCAGTTTGGCTTTGGCAGCTTTTACCATGACTACACTTCCCTTTTGGTCACTGTGGTGATGGGGCTTTAGGCCACATTGCCACACTGTTCAAAATGTGCATCAACTATGGATACCACACTTACCTTTTGGTCACTGTGGTGATGGGGCTTTAGGCCCCATTGCCACACTGTTCAAAATGTGCATCAGCTATGGATACCACACTTACCTTTTGGTCACTGTGGTGATGGGGCTTTAGGCCCCATTGCCACACTGTTCAAAATGTGCATCAGCTATGGACCCCACACTTCCCTTTTGGTCACTGTGGTGATGGGGTGTTCGAGCCCATTGCCACAGTGACCATGGTCTGCTTGCATTGTGGAGGCCACACACATTTATGTGTGACACATGTGCTAGGGGGTCACATTGTATGTTCAATGTCATGTTCAGTGTTGTAGGCATTTGACACAGACTACACACACTTGTCATGGTGTTGGGGGGATGTAATTTTCTGTCATTCCTTATGTGGGAGTATGCTAGTTGTGTCATGCATTACCCATCCTATGAGTAGGGGTGGTGTTAGTGGTAGGCATCCATCCCCCATGAGTGGGGATGGTAGTAGTCACAGGCATCCAGGCCCCCTGAGTGGGGGGTGGTGGCAGGCATCTAGCCCCCCTGAGTGGGGGTGGTGGTAGTGGTAGGAATCCATCCCCCATGAGTGGGGATGGTAGTAGTGACAGGCATCCAGCCCCCTGAGTAGGGGTGGTGGTGGTGGCAGGCATCTAGCCCCCCTGAGTGGGGGTGGTGGTAGTGGTAGGCATCCATCCCCCATGAGTGGGGATGGTAGTAGTGACAGGCATCCAGCCCCCTGAGTAGGGGTGGTGGTGGTGGCAGGCATCTAGCCCCCCTGAGTGGGGGTGGTGGTAGTGGTAGGCATCCATCCCCCCATGAGTGGGGATGGTAGTAGTGACAGGCATCTAGCCCCCCCTGAGTGGAGGTGGTGGTAGTGGTAGGCATCCATCCCCCCATGAGTGGGGATGGTAGTAGTGACAGGCATCCAGCCCACCCTGAGTAGGGGTGGTGGTGGTGGCAGGCATCTAGCCCCCTGAGTGGGGGTGGTGGTAGTGGTAGGCATCCATACCCCTAAGGGTGGGGATGGTAGTGGTGGCAGGCATCCAGGCACCCATGAGTAGTGGTGGTGGTAGTGGTAGGCAGCCATCCCCCATGAGTGGGGATGGTAGTAGTGACAGGCATCCAGGCCCCCATGAGTAGTGTTGGTGGTAGTGGTAGGCAGCCATCCCCCATGAGTGGGGATGGTAGTAGTGACAGGCATCCAGGCCCCCTGAGTAGGGGGGTGGTGGCAGGCATCTAGCCCCCTGAGTGGGGAGGTGGTAGTGGTAGGCATCCATACCCCTAAGGGTGGGGATGGTAGTGGTGGCAGGCATCCAGGCACCCATGAGTAGTGGTGGTGGTAGTGGTAGGCAGCCATCCCCCATGAGTGGGGATGGTAGTAGTGACAGGCATCCAGGCCCCCATGAGTAGTGGTGGTGGTAGTGGTAGGCAGCCATCCCCCCATGAGTGGGGATGGCAGTAGTCACAGGCATCCAGCCCCCCCTGAGTAGGGGTGGTGGTGGTGGCAGGCATCTAGCCCCCCCTGAGTGGGGGTGATGTTAGTGGTAGGCATCCATCCCCCATGAGTGGGGATGGTAGTAGTGACAGGCATCCAGGCCCCCATGAGTAGTGGTGGTGGTAGTGGTAGGCAGCCATCCCCCATGAGTGGGGATGGTAGTAGTGACAGGCATCCAGGCCCCCATGAGTAGTGGTGGTGGTAGTGGTAGGCATCCATCCCCCTAAGGGTGGGGATGGTAGTAGTGACAGGCATCCAGCCCCCACTGAGTAGGGGTGGTGGTGGTGGTAGGCATCCATCCCCCTATGGGTGTGTATGGCATTGGTGTTGGCCATCCCACCCCTATGGTTCTGCTGTTGCTAGTGTATGTTATTTGTGCATCCCTATGTGTGTGTGACCTATTTCGGGTACGTGTAGTTTGTTTGTATTGTTGGTGTTTGACTTACCGTCTGCGCCGTACGCGTCCGTGCCGGTCCCGGTAATAGATGTAGAATATAGGTAGGACCTGCGCAATGGGATTCATGCTTGGATCGTCTCGTTCGGGTTTCTCGTGTCTTCAACTCGTACTCATCGCTGGCTTGTTCGTCTCGTAGCCGTGGATCGTCTTGTGGCTCGAAACGGAGCTTATGTACGGCTCGCCCGGATGCTGAAACGTGCCGGACGTAGCGACGGCTTCGGCGCATACGGATTGCGCATCGTACTAGTCCGGCCGGAAGTTGCTGTGTATTTGCTTCCGTGCGGCTCGATTCGGCGTTCACGGATCCGGCTCGGGCGGGGAACAGAAGCTGGATTGGGTGAGTACGGCTCGCTCGGAAACTGGGTTGTTATACGCATCGTACTTGTTCGTCCGGACGAGTGTACGAATCGGTCGGGAAACACGCATTCGGCTTGTATTTTTTCCGGACGAATACTGTTAGGTGCGCTTCCGGCCGAGATCGGAATCGACCCCTAAGTTGTATGTTATTGGTTCATTAGTGTGAAGTTTGATATTATTTTTTCCAGTTTACTAGTTTATTTCTTATTTGGCAAATGCTGATTAATGTTTATTTTACATTTACATGTAAGTTTTATAATTAAGATTTCTTTTTCATTTATTGTTATATTTATGATATTTTATGTATTTATTATAAATAGTATCATTCTATGTGTTCCTCTGGTTGGTGTACATTTTTAATGTTTGTAATCATTTTATTTTCAAGTAGTATTGGAATTTATATGTTTTTTATAATTAATTATATACTTTTCGAGAATATAGGTTTAACAACATTTATATTGATGTTACTTGTTACAGATTTTATATTGTTGTATGCAATTTTAAAAATAATGTTCCATACTATTATAATTTTCTTAGGCGATAATATTGTTATATTTTTGTTTTCAATATGTTATTTGTTTTGTATGTATTTATTGAGTTGACAATATTTAGCTTATTGATATTTTTGTTTTTAATATCAATCATTTTAAATTTTATTGAGAGCAATATGTTTGTTCTAGATATTTGTTTAAGGAAAAAAAAATAGTAAAAATATGTTTTTGTATTAATCATTGTTTTCTGTGTTGGGTACCCCTTTAAGATTTTCTGTTCAGTTGTTTTTTGATTTTTCTGTGTTTTCATGCATATGAATTTCTAATAGCTCATTGTTAACAATTTTCCTGAACCATTGTAGCTGTAATATTATTTATCGACAGCAGGTTTGGGGAATAGGGTTTCCCTGTTTGATGTAACCTCTTAAGTACAGCAGATTGCTGTGAGGGCATGTGTGCGTTAGCATCACGTCTAAATTGTTATGACTGATGTCAGCACTCTGACTTATTCTGAGGAATATATTTCTAAAATGAAAAGCGGTCCATCCCTGTTGGGACCGTCCATTCATTAGTGAAGCGCAGACATTACTTAATGAGTTGGAAAAATGTCAAAAGAAACATGTACGTACAACGTTACATGTTCTAATGATGACTGAATATCTCAAAAAGGAGACTATTCCAGTTGGTTTACAAGTATGAAATGTTCCAGGATTTGTACTAACAATCCGAAATTCCACGAGTGCTTCAGCCATATTGGTGTCACTTGCTCTCGCCATTGGCTTGTCCTTGGGATTGACACAGCTTTGGAGCACAGTAAAAAGGAATTGTAAATTATCTCTGAACTAGAAAGAAAAATAAATGAGGATTTAATGTAATTTCTGACGCAAAGGCTGCTATTGAAAAGGTCACTAAGACCATTGCTGAATTTAAAAAGATTGAGCAAAATAAAAAAAAACAAGGTCGAAAAGGATATTGCAAATTGTAATCAAGAGTAAGCACATCCTTATTTAGTGGATGAGTTTTATACACAGCCTAAACAACATTACTTTGAAAAATATCAGCCCTGGGGTCACTTTAACAAACATACAGCTGTTACCTTCTCTGAATCTTCAGCTAATTCAGCTGAGGACTCAGACATAGGAACAGGGGTAGGTCCTGGTCCTTATACATCTGAATTCCCTCATTATTTAGGACAACGTGGTCGTGGGAGAGAAGGGAAGGTCAGACCCTCACAATGGAGTTTCTAGTCAGGAGAACGAAAAACTCGCAGGAAGTTTTACCAATGGGGCCCCCCCAAATAGTTGTAGACTCTTTTGTCGATACAGAACCAGCCCTTATCCCCATTTTTAATTTATCTGAACAGGTCCTCTCATCCACCGAGATAACACTACTCAGTAAAGGGCTGAGCTTTGTGCCTACTGGTAAGACTAATTCTTTTAACATCCAAATGGAATTATTACACCTCTTTCGAAAATTAGGGCTAAGAGCCTTTTTCCTAGATCAGGATTTCTCTGAAGCTTTCAACCCCTCAAGATTATGACCTCCTTCTACGCTCAATCCGCCTACTAACAAAATGCCAGTTGAATTGCTGGCTTTTGAAACTATGGTCATGAAGGAAGTCACTAGGCTTAACAAATGTTTTGAGTACATTCCTTATAATATCGCACTAGAGGAGCGTAAAGCTCTTCTTACACTAAAGACTAATAATGATTTGATCATTAAACCCGCTGACAAAGGCGGTGGTATTGTAATCCAGCCTATGAAATCATATAAGGCTGAAATATTACGACAGTTGTCCAACACTAATCCTTATATGACTTTAAGAGCTAATTCCTTATCTGATATCCAAAAAGTGATTTCTGATATCACGTCTAAAAGCCAAGAATTCCGACTTTTTAAGTACTCATGAATTTGAATATCTTAATACCAAAACCCCAGGACACCTGTCCTTTACAGTTTGTCTAAAGTCCCCAAGAATCCTTCTAACCCACCTGGTAGACTAATTGTATCCGGGTGTGGTTTGGTTCTTGAACCACTGTGTAAATATATAGATGTTTTTATCAAGGATTTGGCGACTAATACTAAGAGCTATGCCCGTGATGGTGGACATATGATTGCGCAACTTGAGGACATGGATTTTGACCCTGAGAAGGAGTTGTTGGTATGCTTGGCCATTGAGTCCCTGTATACCAACATTCCCCAGTTGGAAGGGATCCAGGTTATTTGTTGAAGCTCTCAATCCGAGACCTGGCCCTGTCACTGTCCCTACTGAGTTCATTGTTGATCTTTTGACTATCTCCCTTACTCGGAATTACTTTGAGTTCAATTGTGATTATTTTTTACAAATCAAGGGCACTTCAATGGGGGCTTCTTACGCTCCTAACTTTGCGATTTTTTATGTGGACATCTTTGAAAGACAAAATATATATGATTGTACTATAAATCCCTACTTCGACAATGTATGCCACTGGAGGCGTTATATCGATTATATTTTTTTCATTTGGCGAGGTAACGAATCCAGTTTAGCAATTTTCCTTGAGTGGTTGAATTCTTGTTCTGTGCACTTGAATTTTATATCATATTCTAGTAATGAGTAGGTCGATTTTTTAGACCTTACCATCTTACCACATGAAGGCAAACTAGTCACTAAACTTTACATTAAACCTACAGCCCGCAATACTTTATTTCAATACACAAGCCATCATCCTAAAGGCCTGAAGGATGGATTGCCCTTTGGGCAATTTCTTCATATTCGACGAAACTGCAAATTTAGAACAGATTACTTTCGTGAAGCAAATATTTTTGCCAACAAATTGAACATCGAGGCTATCCCCGATGACTGATTAAAAGATCTCTAAAAAGGGCATGGTACAACCATCGGAAATGTTTACTTACTCTCTCCCCTAAAAAAACAATAGAGAGGATTGCCTGTGTGACCACTTTTGGCACACAGAGCAATTGCTTTACCAAAATTCATCAAAAAGCATTGACCCCTCATTCAATCCACTGGTATTTACAAAGAGCTATCTTTATTTTCATTAAAAAGGGGTTGCTATATGCGTGCCTCTTTGCCTAAGACTTTTTCTCATGATTTGGCCTCCATGTGGGGTCTTAATAAAATTGTGGGTCACCACAGATGTGGTGGTTGCATAATGTGTGAGTCTACAGTTAATACTAAACAATTTCTACACGACAATATAGTGTGCTACTTTAAGGATCATACAAACTGTAATTCTCAAAATGTGTATGGATTGTGGAGCCCATGCAATCTCATTTATGTGGGCCAAACCACCCGAAAGGTGAAAACTCATCTGCTCACAACATAAGAGTCGGATTAGATGTAGGAATGAACATGCTCCTTTGGTATCCCACTTTCTTGAGCAGGACCATTCCCCTGATCAAATAAAATGGTAGGTTATTGATTTGATACGGAAACCACCGTGGGGTGGTGATATCCAACAGATTCTCAACAAAGCTGAATGCCGTTGGATTTTGAGATGCAATAGCATTAGCAAAGGACTAAATATGCTTGAGGAATGTAGTTCTATATTTCTGCATTGAGAAAAAAGGTGTTTATTGAGTTTTGGTCTTTTTTAAAATCACCGCCTTGGTGTATCTGTGTATATATACATATAAATTGTGGCATTGTATGAATCTGTATCCATAATGTATTCCGATTTGACATTTACATGCTGTACCCATAATGTATTCAGATATGTTATTCACTTGCCGGGAGCCCCTTTTTTCCATGCACTGCCTATTTGTTTGATTTTAGTATATGTTATTTTCTATGCCGATGTAGGTCTGATTAATTAACATCCCTCCCCTTTTTTAAATCATAACTGAGCATAGCACAATATAAATACGATTGTGATTCTGGCATGGAGAGAATCATATATTTTGTATATATATATATATATATATATATATATACATATATATATATATATATATATATATTCACTGAAAAAACCATAGGTTTCAGGCACGTTATAGTTAGAAATTTGCATTTAAAAAACCTTAGAAATTCACTGAAAAACCATAAGGTTTTAGGGACAGTTATAGTTAGTTGGACATTGCACTCGTACAAAACCCGTGAAATTCCCCCGTTATAGTTAGTTCAGGTAACTATAACTCGCGCCCCGCAATGCACTGCTGATGACGTCACATATTACATCACTCATGACATGGTCAGTGACATCACTGATGACATCTCAAATGACATCACTGATGACATCACTGATGACATCATCCAGTGACTGTGTGTTTGTGTAAAGTTTAAATATGTTTAATATATATAGGGAAAGGCGTATTGAAGAATGAGTGGGTGTATAAGTGTCTGAATGGATGATTTAGTAGGTGCGTGACTGAGTCTATAAGTGAGTGATTAAACGTATCTTACTGGATGCATGGGTGAGTGACTAAACTGTGTGAATGTCTGTATCCGTCTGTCTGTTGTTGTGTAAGCAGCTGCATGGGTTTCTGACTAGCTAAATGAGTGTCTATATGGGTTATGGATTGGTTCTCTGAGTATCTGTATGGGTGCCTCAGTGTTTGTGTGGGTGGGGTGAGTGTGACTCTGTGCATAGATGTGTGAGTGGGTGATTCACTGGGTGCATGGTTTCAAGAGTGCGTCTGTGATGGACTGTATGGGTGGGTGAGTGTGTGTATGGGTGTGTTAGTGATTGAATGTATATCTCAGTGGTACATGTGTGAGTAACTACATATGTGAAAGGCAGTATATATGTGTGTTGGAGTATATAAATGGCTATAAGTGAGAGTGTGTGATTGTGAGAGTGGCTATATGGATGAGTGTGTGCTTGCATCAGTGATTGCATAGGAGCGTAAGAATGTGCTAGTATTTTTATGAGTAAGTGAGCTGGTGTGTATAACTGTATAGGTGAGTAAATTGGAGTGTGATTAATTATTTGCATGACTGACTAGGTGTGTGAGTACCTCTATGGATGAGTTGCGTTGTGTGAGTGTTTATATAGGTGTATGAGTGCATATGATAGTCCTGTACTGAGTGACTGTAAGTATGAGTGACTGTACGGGTGAGTGAGTAGATGTGTGTGTGTAGACCTAAGAATCAGTGAGTGGGTATGTACTTATTGGTATTGGAGTGTGTATGGTTTTGAGAATGGCAGTCTGTAATTTAGAGTGGGTGTTTCAAAACTTATATTAGGGTGTGAGAAGATGCATTAAATTCTCACATGGATGATGTCATCAGTGATGTCATTTGAGATGTCATCAGTGATGTCATCAGTGATGTCACTGACCATGTCATGAGTGATGTAATATGTGACGTCATCAGCAGTGCATTGCGGGGCGCGAGTTAAGGTTACCTGAACTAACTATAACGGGGAATTTCACGGGTTTTGTACGAGTGCAATGTCCAACTAACTATAACTGTCCCTAAAACCTTATGGTTTTTTCAGTGAATTTCTAAGGTTTTTTAAATGCAAATTTCTAACTATAACGTGCCTGAAACCTATGGTTTTTTCAGTGAATTTCAAAGGTTTTTAAATGCTAATTTCTAACTATAACGTGTCTGAAACCTATGGTTTTTTCAGTGAATTTCAAAGGTTTTTTAAATGCTAATTCCTAACTATAACATGTCTGAAACCTACGGTTTTTCAGTGAATTTCAAAGGTTTTGTAAATGACAATTTTTAAATGTATTAATTGTTATATTTATTTTTTCATACTGATTTACTACATTTTTAGAAACATTTTTTTTTACATATTTTATTTTTTAAATTACATTGTAATTACATTATACATTACAAAAATACTTTCTCAGAATGAATTACTTTAGTTTAAATACTTTGCACATAGGCAATAGACTTTTAAGTACAGTAGTTACAGTTGTTGCAATGGGCAACACATTTTCAAACACAGTGCACCATTCAGCTCAATGTGAATTTCTAGTTAAATGCAATTAGTTACTTTATGGATTACTTTTCTAACCACAGGACTGGATCCTAGATTCAGTCCTGGGACATCTCCTGTAAACAGCTGAGTAAAAGCGTTTTGGTTACAGTAGTGATTTTTAAGGAATATTATTGTATTTTAAAAGTTGACACTTTGAAACTTTTTCTCATAGAATCACCAATGTTATCCTATGGAAGGAAATTCACTTAGCAGGTAAAAACTGTTATCGTTACTTTTTCTTACTCAGTGTTGGATCCTGGATCCAGCACTGGTGCATCTCCTGTAAACAGTTGAAAGAATGCGTTTAAGTCATACAGGCGATTTTTAAGGAATATTTGTAGTTTGTGAAAATTGACACTTTGAAACTTTTCAGCTGAAAACCAGACAATGGATTCCTATGGAAGAAAATATAAGTTACTGGTAAGTACGGTTAAAATTACTTTTCAGGGTCAGTGCTGGGCTAAAAGATGCAGCACTGAGGTCTCTCCTGATAACAGGTGAGTGAATCGGAATTCGTATTTCGGCTGATTTTAGAGGAATATTTTAAAGTTCCAAAACTCCACACTTAGAAGAATTTCCAAGTGAAACCAGTCAATGTTAGCCTATGGAAGGAAATTCAAGTTACTGGTAAGTACGGTTAAAATTACTTTTCAGGACCAGTACTGGGCTGAAAGATGCAGCACTGAGGTCTCTCCTGATAACAGGTGAGTAAATCGGAATTCGTATTTCGGCTGATTTTAGAGGAATATTTGTATGTTTCAAAAATCAACACTTAGAAACTTTTTCAGCAAGAAGCAGGCAATGACATCCTATGGAAGGAAATTCAAGTTACTGGTAAGTACGGTTAAAATTACTTTTCAGGATTAGTACTGGGCTGAAAGATGCAGCACTGAGGTCTCTCCTGATAACAGGTGAGTAAATCCGAATTCGTAGTTCGGCAGATTTTAGAGGAATATTTGCACAATGGTGAAGGTAGGGGGCGGGGCCTGAGGTGACATCTGTGCAAACGCGCCCCGTGGCGCGTTTTAAGTTGGGGGATTAAGTCCCCTTGAATCATGAGGGTCCCTAGGGGCCAACTAGCCCACCAGGAACCTCCAGTATGCGCCAGGGGCTGCGTTGCAGAGACGTGTAGAGAGGCCACACCCCTTTACACCTCTCTGCAACGCAGCTCTGTGGCGCTTTCTGGATGTACCTGTTGGGCTAGTTGGCCCCCAGGGACCCTCAGGATTGAAGGGGATTTAATTCCCCATCTTAACACGCGCCACGGGGCCTCTTTGCACACATGTCACCTGAAGCCCCGCCCCTCCCTTCACCACTGTGCAAACGCGCCCCGTGGCGCGTTTTAAGTTGGGGGATTAAGTCCCCTTGAATCCTGAGGGTTCCTGGGGCCAACTAGCCCACCATGTACCTCCAAAAGCGCCACAGAGCTGCGTTGCAGAGAGGTGTATAAAGGGCGTGGCCTCTGTACACCTCTCTGCAACGCAGCCCCTGGCGCATACTGGAGGTTCCTGGTGGGCTAGTTGGCTCCCAGGGACCCCAGTATTCAAGGGGAATTACTTCCCATCTGCAAACGCGCCAGGGGGCGCGTTTGCAGAGTGGTGAAGGAAGGGGCGGGCCTGCGGGCCGATCGTTTTTGTTGTTTTTGGGTTTTTCCCTGAAGGGGGCTGTGTGGCCCCCTTCCTTTTTCTTATTTTTGGGCCCTGGGGACCCCATCCCCCAGGGCCTTACCCCTTTTTTTTTAATTAAAATTAAACTGGAAGGGGGCCGCGTGGCCCCCTCCCTGGTCGAAAACTGCCCCGGGGACCCCATCCCCTGGGGCATGGCCACACTCTAACATTCCTTTTTAAGGAGGGGGCTGCGTGGCCCCCCTCCTCAGGCCTCCTTTGCCCCGGGGACCCCATCCCCGGGGCAGGCCTTTTTATTTTATTTTTATAATTTCTGGGGAGGGGGCCACGTGGCCCCTCCCGGGTCACTTATGGCCCCGGGGACCCCATTCCCCGGGCCTGGCCTCTGGTTGGGGACTGTGGGGGTCCCCAAACCCCCACAGTCCCGCCGGCTCCCCGTGTCCTAAGGGAGCCGGCATTGCTTTCCACACGGGGAGCAGCTAACATGCTGCTCCCCGTGTGAAAGCAATTGTCTTTGGATATTGGAAGCGAGAGCAGTTCCAATATCCAAAGCAGTTTGCAATGACAGGACGGAGCCGCGAGGCTCCCGTCCTGTCATTGCAAACAGCAGTGTCCCGGGGTAGGCACCCGGGACACTGCAGGAGCCGGCCCTGGGGGTGGCGGTCCCCAGGGCCACCACAGGCTCCAGGAGGGGGGCCACGCGGCCCCCTCCCCACATCAGCAAAGCCCCGGGAGGTGGTGGTCCCGGGGCTCGGAGTCCAAAACGGACCCCCATTTTAATTTGTTAGTGCCCCGGGAGGTGGCGGTCCCCAGGGCGTGTGGGGGGCTCGAGCCCCCACCCCCCACACAGGAAAAAGTTTTAAAAAAGAAGCCCCGGGAGGTGGTGGTCCCGGGGCTGCGGGAGGGCTCAGAGCCCTCCCGCACCATTTTAAAGAAAGCCCCGGGGGTGGCGGTCCCGGGGCTTGGGGGCCCTTTGAGGCCCCCATACATAAATTTAACCCCCCACCATGCCGCCGGGACTTGGGCCACCCGGGGGCAAAATACAATCAAAGCGCGGAGACCGCCCTTCGTTTTTTTTTTTTTCGGCAGGATTCGCGCTCCCTGAGCGCATCCTGCTGATTTTTAAAAAAATGCTTTTTCTGCCCACTGGGTCCTTGTGGGACCCCTGAGCAGACCTAGGGGGTCAGGGTGTTTCTACCCTGCCCCCTTTGTGCGTTTGCGCACTTTTTACTGCTTTCTTGTTCCTCGGTTCTACCGAGGAACAAGATGGCTGCCAACACTTCCTGGTTTGGAGTGTTGACAGCCAATTAGCAGACAGCTCGTGATCGGGAGGGTGCGCGAATCCGACGCGGCCATAGATATATATGTACTTTTACTTTTGATTTTCTCAGCAACTACTGAACGGATTTACACCATTTAACAAAAGGGTTCTTTCTGAACCAAGAACTACCTCTTTGCCAAATTTGGTGTAATTCCGTTCAGCAGATCGGGCTGTAGCCGTGTCTAAAGTTTCCTATGGGAAATTGATTTTTGACTCTTATTTTTTAATTTCTCCGCAACTACTGAACGGATTTACACCATTTAACAAAAGGGTTCTTTCTGAACCAAGAACTACCTCTTTGCCAAATTTGGTGTAATTCCGTTCAGCAGTTCGGGCTGTAGCCGTGTCTAAAGTTTCCTATGGGAAAATGAATGGGGAAAACACGTTTTGGGACCCCCCTTTTTCTCGGCCCCGCTTGACGAATCACCCTGAGACTTTCAGGGTAGGAGCGGACCGGAGCGGGCCATAAAGTTTGAAAATTTCGCGAAGATTCGTCAACCGACGCAAGAGTTATTTCAAATAGAATGTCGCGGATTTCCTATGGAAAATAGGTCCTAACTATAACTATCTACTGGCGACCGCCAGTAGATAATATATATATATATATATATATATAAATATGTATGTATATATATATGAACCATTTCCGAAATCTCCATAAGAATCGGACACCGACACAAGGGTAGCATTGCCATTCAGTCTTGATGTTTATTCGATACCTTTGCTATGACGCGTTTCGGCACACCTGCCTTGTTCACACTGGCAGTCGCCACTGACAGAATGCATTTTGTAACAGAGTACTGCGGTCACATGACCCAGTTTTTTGATGGATATAGAAGACAGACTCTTGCATTAACTTTGAACGCTGCATATAATCAAAGCCTAGGCTTTCTCCATAAGCATTAATTCCAAAACGATCATTACCACAATTTCCTCAATGTTGTTAACATTGAAAATTAACAATATCAAACATTTCAATTTCTTTGCCATTTCAGGAACCTACAAACACCAATACAGTGCTAATTTGTCTTAACATGTTAGTCCATGTACTTTATATATATACATATATATACAAAGTCACATACCTCCTTCATGGCGGCACTGGTTATTGAGCTTTGTTTTCCCTTTGTAATAATTGTTTGTGGAACATAGCGTCTTTATTCAGCAGCTCTGTTAGAAACGGGGGTCTCTAGTTGGCAGAGGTAGATACCTTTGTCCAAATAGAGACCCTTGCTTTTAGTCAGGGTAAGGGGAAATACACACTTTAGATAACCCCTGCTCACCCCCCTTGATAACTTGGCACGAGCAGACAGGCTTATCCCAAAGGCAATGTGTAAAGTATTTGTACCCACACTCACAGTAACACAGTGAAAACACCACAAAAGGGCACCACACCAGTTCAGAAAGATAAAGTATCTTTATCTAAACTAAACAAGACCAAAACGACAAAAATCCAACATACACAGTTAAAAATATATGACTTTCAAAAGGTTTCAAAAACTTGTGCCATAGAAAACTATGGATGCGTGACTTTTCACCAAAGTGCCTGTAGATGCGCCAAAGTTCCAAAAGCCAAACAGCTGCCGGGTCGGAAAACAAAGAGATGCGACACTCCTGAGACCTTGGGGAGGCGATGCGACAGTTCTGCCACACACAGAGGATGAGTTGCGTCGAATCCGGTCTGTATGGGGAGTGATGTGTCGATTCTTCGTGGCGGTTCTGGTTCGCAGGTGATGCGTCGGGAAAGCGTGCCGCACAGGTACGATGCGTGGAAATCCGAGATGCATCGGCGATCGCAGCGGTGGCGTTGAGTGGCGCTGCGTCGGTCCTCTTCAGCCGCGATCCCTCGATGCCTCGATTCTTGCAGCGGCGACAGGCGCTGCGGCGGTTTCCGCAGCGGCACGGCCATGCGTGCAAAATCTTCTCGCGCCATGGAGATGCGTCGGGAAAACAGCCGCACGAAGAGCGATGCATCGATTTTAGCAGTTCTTCACGTTTCTTCTTTCTTCCAGCTCCCAAACAGCAGCAACAACCTCCAGAGTCCCAAAACTGGC
This sequence comes from Calotriton arnoldi, assembly GCA_963921515.1. Classification (NCBI taxonomy): domain Eukaryota; kingdom Metazoa; phylum Chordata; class Amphibia; order Caudata; family Salamandridae; genus Calotriton; species Calotriton arnoldi. Next base: position 1,152,865 of record CAWUFW010005661.1, read on the forward strand.
ACAGGCACCTCTTGGCAGGCTAGAACTCACAGCAGCAGAGTTCATGGGAGCTGGGGGTGAAGTCTTTGTGTCCCTGAGACTTCAGAACAGGAGGCCAGCTCACTTCAGGCCTTTGGAGATCTCCTTCAAGCAGGGGACACAGCACACAGCAAAGTCCTTCTCCTTTCCTTGGCAGAAACAGCAACTGCAGGCCAACCCCAGACACACAGCAAGGGCAGTACTTCTCCTCAGTCTCTCCAGCTCTTCTCCTTGGAAAAGGTTCCTCTTGAATTCCAGGAATGATCTAAAGTCTGGGGTTTTGGGTCTGATACTTATACCCCAAAATGGCTTTGTTCTCTTTGTGCAAGGGGCTCTGAGCCCAGTGTTAAGACAGTAGCCGGAGTAAGTTGAAGAGGAAGTACATTTATTGAAAATAAATGTATGCAAATAGGCCCACAAGCTGAGGAAGAGAAGGGTCTGCTCAAGACCGAAGTGCCCAGTAGAATGCCCCAACATTCCATGACATCACATAAATAACGAATGAAGGTTCTATGATGACATATCATGACAAGGAGATAATGATAGGCTAGGAGGAAAAGGAATGCAAATGAAAGTGTAGAAACTACAATAGAAATAGTAGAAATAAAGCTTAACATATGTACAACATCTCCTTTTTTTCCAAAAGAAAGGCAAAATCAATACAGTATGAAATTCTCAAAATGTTTAGGTAAAGTGACTGTTCTTCCAAATGAATTCTGAGTTACACCTCGAGCTAAATTAGCACTAGGTTTGTTGACATTAAGGTCACAATTTTCAAACTCGGGATTACAATTAGGCTTTGAATGATCCTGTACAGAGGTATGCACATCAACATCCACATTTTCATCATTATGAGTACTATCATTCATATCAATAGGAGTATATGATGGGGTATCATTAGTACAACCATCAAAGCTGCCATTACTGGTATTGAAGCTGCAATCATTAGAAATCACTTCCTCATAACCCAACATACTTTCATCCAGTATGTCTTCACTCTGTACTTCACCTTTCATAAGGAGTTTTTCCTGTCCAGGTTTCACTTTTTCTCCATCATCCTTTCTCTCCTAGGCAAACTGCTCCTCTGGAGACTTCTTTAACGACAAACGGTGAAGTGAATGTAGATTCACCTTTGAGTACCTTATATGGTTTCTTAATGATGACCCAATCTCCTTTCTGAAACACTTTGTTTTTTGCCTTGTTGCTCATATCACTATATCGCTTAGTAATTTTTTGTCTCTCAACAATTTTCTGTTGTACTTTAGTTTCTTTGTCATCAATTTCTTTATAATCTGTGTTCTTTTTAAACCAATCTCCAAATTTAGGAGTAAGCACAGTGTTGCACCTTCTTCCATGCATTAAGTAAAATGGGGAATGATTGGTTAGTCATTTGAAATATTGTTATAACTGTTCACTTTTTCACTGATAAATTATTTTACTGGTAACTGAGATGCAATGGCTAACTGAACTCCTTCTTTTAGGAACCTGTTTACATGCTCCACTTGTCCATTGGAAGATGGGCTATATAATGCTGTTTTTTCCTGCTTTATTCCATGCTTTTTTTTAAATTCTGTCATTTTAATGGATACAAGTTGGGTACCATTGTCTGAAACCAAAATTTTAGGTTGGCCCTCAATGGAAAATATTTTCTTTAAAAATTCAATTATTATTTCAGTTAAGATATTTTGAATGAACTCATAGTGAATCCATTTTGAGTAGTAGTCAGATAGAACAACTAAATATCTACATTCACTGTCAAGTAAATTGAATGGTCCTGAAAAGTCAATTGCAACTTTAACCCAAGGTCCATCTGGTATTTCTACAAGTTGCATTTCATTGTTTCTTGTTTTCCAATGCTTGTCTACCTTTAAACATTGAATACACTGGTAGATATGTAAGTTAACATCGGAATTTATTCCTGGCCACCAGTAGTAGTTTTTCAAACTTTTCTTGGTTGCGGTCAAGCCTGGATGCCCTTTGTGTGCTAGTCTAATTCATTTCTTACCCAGTTGATAGGGTGAAACAAATAGATGATGTCTTTTAAGAAATCCATTTTCCACAGTCAATTCATCTGAGACCTGTTGTTAGCTTTTCAAATCCTGACTCAAATTGTTTATAGGAGGCCATTTATTAGTAAGATACTCTATTACTTGTTTCAATGTATTGTCTTTTTTTGTGAGTCCAACCATTCTTCTTCTGTAACAGTTCCTTCACTACATGATGGTAGCATTGATGTGTGCAACTACACATTCAGTATCTTCTAAACACTCTTCCTCCTTTTCAGAAACTGGTAAGCGGGATAAACAGTCGGCGCGCCAATTCAACCCACCTGGAATATGTTTTATTTTTAAATTAAACTCTTGCAATTTAGACAATAGCCTCACTAGCCTGGATGATGCTTTGCCATTACCTCTTCCACAACCATCCATCATATAGACTAGTGGCTTATGGTCTGTTATTATTTCGAACTCCTTACCCCACAAATATGTGTTTAACTTTTCCACCGCCCACACACATGCAAGAGTTTCACGTTCTATGATACTGTAAACATTTTCTGCACTTCTTAGCCTTCTAGAAATAAATGCAATGGTGTATTCTTCTTCACTTTTCTTTTGAAAAAATACAGCTCCAATGCCTACAGCGCTAGCATCAACTGTTATTATGTTTTTAAGATTTGCATCATATGGATAGAGTGCAGGTGCTTCAACAATAGACTTTTTAGTTTCTTCAAAAGCTAAATCCGGTTCCTTACCCCAGTCATATTTTACTCCCTTACGCAATAACTTCCTTAAAGGCTCTACTTTGTCCGCATAGCCTGAAATAAAGCGAGCATAATATTCGCTTAGCCCCATGAATGATTTTAGTGTTTCTCTATCTGTGGGTTTTGGTGCTTCTCTTATTGCCTTCACCAAATCATTTTTGGGTTTAATACCATCAGCAGTTAGTACATGTCCTAAATACTCAATGCTGTCCTGCAAAAATTTACATTTGTTTCTTGAGACTGTCATACCCCTTTCTTTTAGTACATTCAAAACAGAATTTAATATTACATTATGTTGTTGAATAGTACTTGCATGTACCAATATGTCATCCTGAAATTTTTCCACACCACTTATGTCATCAAATAGTATGTCCATTAATTTCTGGAAAACACAAGCCGCTGAGGCTAATCCAAAAGGTAATCTTACATACCTGTATGCTCCAAATGGAGTTACAAAAGTAATGAGGTCTTTTGAGTCTTCAGACAAATTTGGTGGTATGCCGACTTGAGATCGATCAACGGAAAGTAGTTAGATCCTGCAGTAGATGCCAATATTTCTTGCACCTTAGGTAAAGGGTGACAATCAACAATTATATTTCTATTGAGAGATCTCAAGTCAGCATAGAGCCTAATATCTCCTGGTTTTTTTTTAGCGACCACTATGGCCGAAACCCATTCAGATGAGTCTGTTGGCTCTATTACTCCATCCACACACAATTTCTCTAACAATGTTTTCAAGTCTTTTCTGACAGCGGTACAGTTCTCACTTTGTGTGTCACAGGTATGGCACCCTCTTTCAATTTAATCCTGTGCTCAAATCCCTTGACACATCCTATTTGTTCTTTGAATACTTCTTTGTTGTTATTTAAAACCGTTTCTAGTGTAGTTAAGTCAGTAGGAACACTCACATAGTTTACATTGTTCTCATCTAGAACGATAGGATCTTCAGCTCCTGGCTTTAAAATCACACCTAGTCTGGCTAAATCCTTCCATCCAATTAAATTGCGGCCCCTTTCTGCCACGTAAATTTTAGTGTTAATCACTCTTCCTTTAAATTCAAGAGTGTCTTCAAAATATCCAACCATGTCAATTTCATACTCACCAAACGCCTTTGGATTTACATCTGTTTCTCTAAGCTCTACATCACTCCAAGATTCATAAAAGGTAGTGTCAGATATAATGGTTATTAGTGACCCTGAGTCAGCCATGACTAATAACTCAACATCTCCAATGTGCACATTTCCCAGTGGCCATCTAATCTTTCCATTAATTACTTCCACAGTTAAAACGATATTTGAACACATTTCTTCATTTAATTCTTCTATTGCATTTACTTTAACTTTGCTGTTTATATTACATTTTGTATTTCTACATGACGATGCAAAATGCCAGACTTTTTTGCATTTAACACATCTCTTGCCTATTGCTGGACATCCTTGGAAATCAGCTAAATGACTGCGTGAACCACATCTGTAGTATGCACTGGGTTTACCTTCAAAATTTTCCCACCTTTGTACCTATCCGCAGGCTTTTGTTCAAATTTCTTCTTTTCCTGTAAAGAAAATACATTAGTTGTACTCATATTTTCATTAGATAGTTCTTTAGTTGACACTAACGATATTTCTATTCCTTTCGCTATATCTATGACTTCTTGCAAGGATGGATTTCTGCAAGCTAATAATCGTTCCTGTATTTTTTTAGAAAAGCAGTGAAATACGAACTGATCTCTAATATAAATGTCAACCATGTCATTAAACTCGCAGTTATTTGCAAGAACACGCAATGTTGCAATGTATTCCTCAATGTTTTCTCCTTCAGACTTTTTACGCATGGCAAACTTATGTCTACCAACCATTATATTAGGTTCTTCTGAGAATTGCTTTTCCATGCGTTTTATTGCTTCCTGGTATTCATCAAGTGGTATAAATTGTCCAGGAACATTCTCATATTCTGGCAGGCTATCAAAAATGTCATGCCCTGCATTTCCTAGCAGTCCAAACATGATGGCCTTTTTTCTCTCTGCATTGTATGTTTTGCCATCAGTGGCCACTAGATCATTTTCAAATGCTCTTAACCAGTTTCTCCATCGCATGGGAGGCTTTCCTGGCTCACTTAAAAAATGTGCTGGTACACAAATGTTACTGCTTTGAGCCATGCCTAGTATTATGGTTTTATAGTTTTAACTTTACAAAAAAAATTATTTATTTTTTTAAACGTAGTTTTGCAAAGTATGCTTTTTTAATATAATCTGTTTTGATCAAAGCTCGTATTATTTCCTTACTTCCAAATTCATTAAACTTCTGTTTCTGTATAATTGAAGCCGATGACACCGAAGAGATGCTCGCGTTCGTGCGCGTTTATTTCAAGTCAGTTTCCAACTCTCAAAATGGCCGCACGCACGTATGGATAAAGCGTGCGTCATGCGTAAGTACAGTGGAAGCAGTGGCTCAAAATAGATTTCCTAACGCGTACACGTCACAAGCCAACTCGCGCACAAGAAAATGACAGTTGAACTGTCTCGCGCTCCTCAACGGGTTTAACGGTAACGATGACCAAAGTCTTTTAAACTGGATGCGCATGCGTTAAAAATAGATTTACTCAAAGAAATACAAAATTGTACTTGTGATTCTTCGTTTACTTTTTCTGTTCCTTTGGTTATTCTGTAATTTAGGATGTTCGTCAATATCCTAGTAGTGCCGATTTCCGACGTCTCCTTCTTTAATGATAGCTGTGGGCCTTCCGATTTAATCATCGCCAAATTGTTAAGACAGTAGCCGGAGTAAGTTGAAGTAGAAGTACATTTATTGAACATAAATGTATGTAAATAGGCCCACAAGCTGAGGAAGAGAAGGGTCTGCTCAAGACCGAAGTGCCCAGTAGAATGCCCCAACATTCCATGACATCACATAAATAACGAAGAAGGTTCTATGATGACATATCATGACAAGGAGATAATGATAGGCTAGGAGGAAAAGGAATGCAAATGAAAATGTAGAAACTACAATAGAAATAGTAGAAATAAAGCTTAACATATGTACAACACCCAGTTCAAACCCGATCTGGGGGGCACTCTGCAAGTGCACAACAACATCCATTGTCAGTGTGAGCCTTGGCTCCAGACACACCACAGGGGGCGGAGCCAGCATTGTAGAAGGCAGGCACAGCCCTATTCAGGTACAGGTGCTACTCCTTCCACCACTCCAAATGCAGGTCAGGCCTATTCAGCCTAGTGATGACACATCCAGACTCCTGGAGCCACTGCATCTCCCCAGCCCCTGTCACTCCAAAGCCAGACAGTCAATCCACAAACAGGCAGAGGCACACAATTTAAAAACCATCTTTACTAAAAGATGTGTTATTAAATCCTGAGTTCAGAGATACCAAACTCCATTTTTCTATCTTATCCCTGTGGGAAGATAAGCTTAAAAAATGTTACAAAGCATTCCCCATTCTGTCCTATGGGGCAAGATAGCCTTTCAATAGTGAAAAACGAAATTGGCAGTATTTCACTATCAGGACATGTTACACACACCAGTACATGTCCTACCTTTCACATACACTGCACCCTGCCCAGGGGGGTACCTTGGGCCTACAATAGGGGTACCCTATATGTAAGAAAAGGGAAGGTTAGGGCCTGGCAAGTGGGTGTACTTGCCAAGTCGACATGACAGTTAACAAACTGCGCACAGGCACCACGGTGGCAGGCCTGAGACATCTTTTCAGGGCTACTCATGTGGGTGGCACAATCAGTGCTGCAGGCCCACTAGTAGCATTTGATTTACCAGCCTTGGCACACTCAGTGCACTTTACTAGGGACCTACTGGTAAAACAAATATGCCAATCATGGATAACCAATCAAAATAACAATTTACACAGAGAGCAAACACATGTCAGGAAAAATAGGAGGAAGAAGCAACAAGTTTGGGGATAACCCTGCACAAAGAGCCATTTCCAACACAACCCCCTTCCAGCCTAAAGCCAGGGTAGACAAATCAATACCTCGATGGGCTTCCCGGCTTGGGGTGACAGAACATGGAACCTGGCCCGAACAGCAGGGTCTATTCCTGTTCTACGCCTTCCTGAACCCAGTTGGATCCCTCTATCCATACTCCCAGGGCCCACTAGGCTAACCAATGGGGGACCCTTCTCCTCACCTGTGGACCCCATCTGTGTAGCGCCTAAACTTACTTTGCTCATAGATGTATCCCAACGGGTAGACAGTACCCACATGGCCAACACAGTGGTGTGGCCCAGTCCACTCCCGGGGTCTGACTCCTGCCCCACTCCGAGGGGCAACTCTGTCCACCAGGACAGCCAGCCACAGTGGCCACTGACAGCTGTCAGTGATGAGAGCCAGGCCTCATGCCTTTCAGGCCTCTCTAACCTCTGTGGCATCAGAAAGTGGGGGACAGTAGCCCCAGGTGCCTGGCACCTTTTCTCCACTCTCCCTCCTGCCAAGTCAGGTATGGCATGCTGACACTGGCCCATCAGCCCAGGGTCTGTACCTTGTGGCTGGACAAGAGACTGGGGTGGGCTCTCCCACACCCTGTCTTCCTCCCTGGGGCTCTGCACCCTCCCACCTGGAGTGGTACCCCCAGAAGACAACTTGGTAGGCGCACTGTTAGCAGTTGCCCCTTCCTCCAGGTCAGGGGGGACACCCTGAATTTGGTCCTCCAATCCAGGGTCTGTACCCTTAGGCTGGACCTGTGCCTGGCAACCCAGGACTTCGGGGAGAGTACACCAACCCCCCCAAGGGAAACACACTGCTCATGAGTGGTACGAGAGTCTGCCTGGTGCAGGTCCCCAGCCTCCTGTCCACTTGACAGAGCATGAAGACCCCCCAGGCCAGAAGTGGCATCACCAGGGTCAGTCTTGGGGTGCTCTGACCTCAGAGCTGGCAACCCCTGACCCACCGGTCCTTCCACTGGGGACTGCGTCCCCCCTCACCCTTTTCTCTGGACTCATGCACCCTCCCCACTGGAGCGGTGCTGCCAGACAGCAAAACTGGTGGGATGCTTGTTACAGCAGCCCCCCCTAGTCCACCTGACACTTTGGGATCCCCCTAAGGAAATGGCCTCCCAGTACAGAGTAGGCCCCCTCCTGGTGTTCACTTATGGAACCAAACAGGCCCTGGGACTGGGTTTCGGGCACCTTGGGACACAGCCCACTCCCACTCCCCCTACTCAGAGACAGAACATGGGGCTCCTCACCCATTCCACTACACTGGGACCTATCTGGGTTACTCCAAACCTCCTCTACCTCACCTGGTTGGGTAAAACCTGAGCCACCTCCTTCAGGATCACTCCCAAAAGCCTCATCAGACCCTCTGGACTCTACCAAAAGGTCTGCCTCCAGTGCAGGCTCCCTGGAATCAGAGAGCTCACACTCCACCTGGTGTATGCATAGCTCTGGAAAACAGGGACTTAAAATATGCTCTCCAAAAATTGATTCACAAAGCCCCCCACAGTTGTTAACCAAACTACCCTTTGCCCCACCATCCAGTGCCTCACACAAGTACCCCACACCACTCTCCTGAGACTGGAAAGACAGCGTCTGACTGTCTCTGTCACTCAACCCACACTCTTCTGGGCGGTCTCTACATATACATACCAGGACTTCTACCATGGGGGAACCCCTCTCCCTGCACCTCTCATCTAGAGTCAGTAGAGTGTCCCTCCCACCTCTAGGAATATGATCCCCTGTGTCAGTTCCCCAATCCACTTCAGGAACACTGCACACCACTGGAGCTACCTCATAAACCTGAGCCCCCTGGTGTATGTTAACCCCCTCCCTCAAGTCAGTCGCCACATCTCTGGGTGTGTGTGTACTTCTCCCTCAGCACTAGATAACACCATTTTGCTGCCACCATCTGAGCTGGACTCCACCTCCAACCCAGCCAAGCTCACTTCCTGAGCTACACACATCTCTTTTTGCTTGGTTGAGACACTCAGGGAATCAAGCCTCGCAAACTCCTCATCGAGCTCTCTCATCCTCAGCTCATATGCCGAGATCAATTTCTTTTCTTCCAAGGCATAAGCTTTCTTGCTCTCCTCTGCCATCTTTTCTCTCTCTATGGCAGCTCTTTGGTTCTCCATTTCCAATATTTTCATCTTGAGCCTCATGACTTCTAACTCATGATCTCTAACCCTTTGGTTTTCCTCCAGCTCCTCTGGGGAAAAGCTCCTAGCGGAATGGTTGCTGCCAGCCCTGGAGGCTGCTCTTGACACAGGCAGATCCTGTGACGTGAAGCCATTCCCTTGTGCATCCTCATCCACCTCTGCATCACCTGTCTCCCTAGCCTCTTCGGCCTCCCACCAGGCCCTTAAGGCCTTCTGTAGCTCCTCCTTCCTGGATCTGCTCTTCATGGGACATCCAAAATCTTTGCAAACTTACTTGAGCTGATCTAGTCTGTAGGTATGCAAAACCTCAATATCAAACTCCAATTCTGCCATCTCACTTGCTGGTTTACCCTTCTGAGACATGATGCGTGGATACTTTAAGGGTCACTCAAAAATAGAACCAAAAACAAAACACAGTATGTGGTTGCGTAGTGGTCCACACTAAACTAGTGATGTACACCAATCACTGTGGGTCAAGTACAAATACAGGTTCAAATCCTCACCGCTGACCACCAATGTTAGAAATGGAGGTCTCTAGTTGGCAGAGGTAGGTACCTTTGTCCAAATAGGGACCCTTGCTTTTAGTCAGGGTAAGAGGAAATACACACTTTAGATAACCCCTGCTCACTCCCTTGGTAGCTTGGCACGAGCAGACAGGCTTATCCCAAAGGCAATGTGTAACGTATTTGTACCCACACTCAAAGTAACACAGTGAAAACACCACAAAAGGACACCACACCAGTTTAGAAAGATAAAATATCTTTATCTAAACTAAACAAGACCAAAACGACAAAAATCCAACATACACAGTTAAAAATATATGACTTTCAAAAGGTTTCAAGAACTTGTGCCATAGAAAACTATGGATGCGTAACTTTTCACCAAAGTACCTGTAGATGCGTCAAAGTTCCAAAAGCCAAACAGCCGCAGGGTCAGAAAACAAAGAGATGCGACACTCCTGAGACCTTGGGGAGGCAATGCGACAGTTCTGCGACACACAGAGGATGAGTTGCATCAAATCCGGTCTGTATGGGGAGTGATGTGTCGATTCTTCGTGACGGTTCTGGTTCGCAGGTGATGCGTCGGGAAAGCGTGCCGCACAGTTACGATGCGTGGAAATCCGAGATGCGTCGGCGATCGCAGCAGCGGCGGTGAGCGGCGCTGCGTCGGTCCTCTTCAGCCACGATCCCTCGATGCATTGATTCTTGCAGCGGTGACAGGCGCTGCGGCGGTTTCTGCAGCGGCGCGGCGATGCGTGTCAAATCTTCTCGCACTGTGGAGATGCGTCAGGAAAACAGCCGCAAGAAGAGCGATGCATAGATTTTAGCAGTTCTTCACGTTTCTTCTTTCTTCCAGCTCCCAAACAGCAGCAACAACCTCCAGAGGCCAAAAACTGGCACAGGCACCTCTTGGCAGGCTAGAACTCACAGCAGCAGAGTTCAGGGGAGCTGGGGGTGAAGTCTTCGTGTCCCTGAGACTTCAGAACAGGAGGCCAGCTCACTTCAGGCCCTTGGAGATCTCCTTCAAGCAGGGGACACAGCAAAGTCCTTACCCTTTCTTTGGCAGAAACAGCAACTACAGGCCAACCCCAGACACACAGCAAGGGCAGTACTTCTCCTCAGCCTCTCAAGCTCTTCTCCTTGGCAAAGGTTCCTCTTGAATTCCAGGAATGATCTAAAGTCTGGGGTTTTGGGTCTGATACTTATACCCCAAAATGTATTTGTTCTCTTTGTGCAAGGGGCTCTGAGCCCAGTTCAAACCCATTCTGGGGGGCACTCTGCAAGTGCACAACAACATCCTTTGTCAGTGTGAGCCTTGGCTCCAGACACAGCAAAGGGGGGTGGAGACAGCATTGTGGAAGGCAGGCACAGCCCTATTCAGGTACAGGTGCTACACCTCCCACCACTCCAAATGCAGATCAGGCCTATTCAGCCTAGTGCTGACTCATCCAGACTCCTGGAGCCACTGCACCTCCCCAGCCCCTGTCACTCCAAAGCCAGACAGTCAATCCACAAACAGGCAGAGGCACACAGGATGGTTGAACAAGAAAATAGACACTTTCTAAAAGTGGTATTTTCAAACACACAATTTAAAAACCATCTTTACTAAAAGATGTGTTATTAAATCCTGAGTATAAAGATACCAAACTCCATTTTTCTATCTTTTTATCACTATGGGAAGATATGCTTGTAAAATGTTACAAAGCATTCCCCATTCTGTCCTAAGGGGCAAGATAACCTTTCAATAGTGAAAAACGAAATTGGCAGTATTTCACTATCAGGACATGTTAGACACACCAGTACATGTCCTACCTTTCACATACACTGCACCCTGCCCAGGGGGGTACCTTGGGCCTACAATAGGGGTGCCCTATATGTAAGAAAAGAGAAGGTTAGGGCCTGGCAAGTGGGTGCACTTGCCAAGTCAACATGGCAGTTAACAAACTGCGCACACGCACAGCGGTGGCAGGCCTGAGACATCTTTTCAGGGCTACTCATGTGGGTGGCACAATCAGTGCTGCAGGCCCACTAGTAGCATTTGATTTACCAGCCCTGGCACACTCAGTGCACTTTACTAGGGACCTACTGGTAAAACAAATATGCCAATCATGGATAACCAATCAAAATAACAATTTACACAGAGAGCATATGCACTTTAGCACTGATCAGCAATGGTAAAGTGCCCAGAGTCCTATAGCCAACAAACACAGGTCAGGAAAAAATAGGAGGAAGAAGCAAAAAGTTTGGGGATAACCCTGCAAAAAGGGCCATTTCCAACAAGCTCTCTCAATTTTTGTTTTAAAGCCTTAACATATATTGGAGGATGTGTCTATTGGGAATAGGTGGTGGGCACTGTCCTGCCTTTACTTCCAAATGGAGTGTGAAACTCTCTGTTTCCTCCTTGTTCTTGTTAATAAAAACAACCAATACTTTCTTTGATGAGGACTTGTTATCTGATTCCTTGTACTTTCATGTAATCAGTTGATGAGTATGCAGTGCCGCCGGTGCTGCGCATGCACAGACCGGTGAGCGCTGCTTTGTGAATATTCCGAATGTTTGTTTTTTTCACAACGTAATTTTATTGTTGACAGCTGGCACAAGTTTGGTGTCGCAAGGAGCACCAATAATATACAGTAATTGACAGCGTTAATGATCTCAACATTTTTGATGATAGCATAATTGTGTTCATATAATAAACATATTTAAATATAACTCTTAACAACAAACAATAGTGCCATACCCATTTCACAGAGAGTACCCAGAGGTCTTAGGTATGGAAGTCCGAACCACTCAGTGTGGGAGCAATTATAATCCACATCCATATCGCAACACAGTACAGTCATCCCAGCGCCTCATCGACAGCACAGACAGGGGAAGGAGGTTCCAAATCCAGCCCTCTGTATTCCACCCACCTCTTCCATATTTTATAGTGTTTCTGAGGACACCCCCTTGCCTTAAAGACGGGGATCTCCAAACCCATACAGAAATCAAGGAATATTCCGAATTTTCATTTTTGTTTTGAATCAGAATAATTATTTTGGAGATCGTTGCAGTTGTTCTTTTTGATGCATTACTGCTAAGTTTGGTATCCCGTGTAGTCTTTTGGTCAGTTCTATTGAAGTGAGCAGTGCTACTTTAGATGCTGGGAGTATCGCGCTTCCACCGCATTGACGGGGAGCAATATGTTGACTGGTCTGATTAATCTGGCCGGTAAGACGCACTGTGCTACGTCTTTTGTAAGTTTTATAACTTTGAATTTTTCTAGTTTTCCCTATAAGTAAATCCATTGTTGTTTCTTTTATAGTGTTCAGGTGCTATGTGCTCTGAACTGTGAGTGGGTCGGTTCTGAAAGTTGTACTGGACCTTACATTGGCACTATAATTGAGATATGTGCTGATTTATGATTCGTTATTTTGGCTGGTAAGTTATTTACTATCTTTTCAATTAACGGATGGCTTTAGCTGATTAATATTGGTTGGAATATTGAAATTATTTATTTATTGGTGTTTAGGGCTTCTGATACTGTTTCTATGAGGTCCTTTTGCATTTTTTCTGAGTACGTTTGACTCAGATTATACAAGTAGATCATTTGGATATTTCTTATGTTTGGTGACTGTGGACTTTATCTTATTCACTCATGGGTCGTGATTGCTTTTTTGGTGATGGATATATTTTGGTGAATTATAGTCCTTTCAATCCATATGACACTTGGAATTGATCATGTGTATCACTTTTGTGGACCTTCTAATATATTTTTTAAGTTGGTCTTTATTAGTACTTTATGCATGATATTTTATATTTTGTTTTGTTTTGTGCTATGCTGCCAATTACTGAATTAGTATTCTTATTTGTGGTACTCTTCCAAAGTAGCTTTTTATTATTTTTCAGATTACTTCAATTGGTTGTTCTATAAAAAATTCCCCTGATCTGATGGTGACCTTGCAAACATTATAGATCGAGACGCCGTTGACGCCTGTCTTTGGCATATATTCATGAGGAAGCATTGTTTGCCTTGGTTTGTTCTTGTTATTTGTTGGACTTATTTTGTTCAAAGTTTTGTCTCCCTCTGCCACTGTTTTCTTGTTTACACTGCAAACCATGTTTTTAGTGATGTTCATTGTGTAACTATGGGGGTCATTAGGATGGCGGGCGGAAGCACATCCGCGGTGCTGGCGGGGGCGGAAAATACCCTTTTCCGCACTCCAGCAGCGGTCCTCCCGCCCGCCATATTACAATGGGCAAACATAGCCCATTTTCCATCCGCTGCGTAGCCAGGAGAACCGCCAGATTTTTGCGCCCGCCACTGCGGCGGAGTGAGCCAATAGGGACTCACCGCGTGCGGAATGACGTTCCGTCCGCCGTACAAATCACGATGTCGCAAACAGCCCATCACACCGCAGCGGAGAATCCACCAACCCAGAGATGGCGGAAACACGACAGCGGAGCGCGGAACCAGACTCACGGTCCCCTCTACCCGGTCCGGACCGCAATGGATCCAGCTCTTCAAGCCATTCCGGTGCTGTACCTCCTCCACTACCAGCAAATAATGGACCGTCGCGGACAACGCCGCAGGTACGCAATGACACAACTCCGCACACAACCACAACACACAACTCCTGTGCTGATATACGGTTCCTGTCCACATCACTCTGGTGGGGACAGGAACACCTCCCCAAGTGTACCCACACATGTCCCACCTGTCAGGAAATCACCCCTCCGCATCCGGGTCACCAATCAACCGCGAAATCACTGCAATGTCCCGGTCACGTCACCGTAGCGGTGGAGACGCGGGAAAACATGCGCAAAATGTAGTAGGCAGGGCCGGCACCAGGCATGGGTAGTCCATAAAGATCCACAAGGCTCCACCTCCACCCTTCCCGCACTACGCTTCCCACACCCATTTGGGGCACATGCTGTGTGCTCCCCCTGTTCCCCCCTGCACAATTCATCTCCCAGGTGTAGCCAGACCTTGCACCTCACACACCAAAGGACGAGGGCGCCTGTCTTGGAAGGTGGGGGTGAAGAAGAACACCCTGCACAGAAGCTCAGGGGTTGGACAACCTTCCTCCTCACACCTATCTCCCACTCATGTGAAGCAAACTGAGTCTAACTATAAAATGAAGACTCACACTGCATAAGAACATCCACTGAACTGTCCACACTGCCTGTCAAGTCACTCACAAACACCCCACACTGACACACAGCCACATACACACACCATAGGTCATTAGCAATGTAGGACAATCAATGGGCCAGCCAAAAGTGAAGTGGACAGTGCTGGAAAACCATGGAGCAAGGCACATAGCATCTGTACATCACATGCAAGAGAAGGAACATATCACAACACCCTTAGGTCATCAAATCAGACATGGGTGGCACAGTGAGTGAAATTAAACCAAACTGACCTCTGTGCAACATCTCAGGGACACATCAAGGCAAGCCATGCATAGTCACAGGAATGATAGGAAGTGTCTGAAGTCATACAGTGAGCAGCCACACATCGGTCTCAACTGACTTGACATGTGCACATTATCAGTACAACACACATGGCCCATTGTCACACTCCTTGACTGTCAAACACAACTAGGACCTTCACACATACCCATTCTCTACCCACCTCATACCTGCAGCATCAACACCTGTGAGAAGCACACATAAAGCCAAAATGGTGTCCTGTGAGTTCAATGACAACCAATCACACTCCCTGTGGTGCACCCACAAACGTCACACTAACACACAGGGATGCCTGAACCAATGCAGACACCAAAACAATAGCCAAACACAAAGCTCACAAACAACATACACAGAGGTACAACAAGCCCACACATGTGCAGCCAAACAGTGGAAAGGCAATGTGACCCTAGACAGAACAGGAATACACAACATTGTCACTCAGGACCAATCCACAGACACCATACCTCAACACAAACAAGAGGTGTATCATCAAAAATCTACCATGAACACCAACTGGGATCAATGGGACAATCAGCTAACACAGACACAGACACCTCACCACCCATGAAGTGGGCAAGGTGCCATATTGTACCAGAAGCATACACATGCACAACCCTGGAAAGTGACAGGTCAAAAATAGGAGGACTAACCACCAATGTGCACTGAAAACAAGCCCAGCAACAAGAATCCCCTTGCTGCATGTGACAGACACACAAGTAATGCACACCACACCTGCAACACACATCTGAATGTATCACACAGCAACAACCACTCACACACAACGTCATGCAAATAGAACATCACACACACATAGCATCAGTCAGTACAAAGAGCCAACACAGGCCAAACACTGCATACATCCACAACAAAAACACAACAGATGCACAGACCAATCCATCACAATGCAAACTCAGCTGCACATCAGGGGGATGCACAACAAGCAAGTACAAGGCAAAATACACTGACAACACTGCATGCACACCAAGCAGTGTGTGCACAACAACCAAATCAGTAGCACACACATCTGAGTGCCACACCATGAACTCCCACTGCACAAACATAACATCACACTCAGGAAGTGTAGCACTACCTCAGCAAACACACATACAGCTTAGCCATCACTCACAGATGCACAACTCAGGAACATCCAGGTGCAAACAACATGACCAGAGGACTGTGCTGCCCAAACATCTGCACTGCACATGAGCAACCATGACAGCAAACAAGTACAAGGAAATAACACATAACTAATTTGAAAACTGTCCTGAGTAGCACATTGGTCCTAGACACAGATCAGCCTCACACAGCATAGTGTCACACTATGAAGTGGTGGGGAGGCTCACACACTGGCAAGCCATGGGGTGGAAGACATGAGACTGAAGTGGTGTGTACTTCAGTAGTGGACATGTGAGCAGTGTACAGTACACAAACACATAGAGGAGTCACTCACAATGTATAGGCATCAGAAGCACATATGGGGGATGGCATGACTCCACATACCACATACCATACTGGAGCCAAAAATGGGTCAAGTGACAGCAATGCATGAGAAAACTCACAAATATTGTCAGTGTGGCTGAGCAGTTCTGTACAGTGCGCACAAACAGTAACAAGACATATGGCTGATCAACAAAACACAACACAGACTTGCCTGTCACACACTCTGCATACTCACAACTGGCAGCAACAACAAGTAGGTGTCCCCCTGGAGTGCAAGGACACAACAACACACTGCACACTGCCCAACCTACAACTCCCACATGTGCCCACAATCTGAAACACATGGCAGACTATTGAAACAATCAGGCACTCAGCTTCTGTGTCATACATGTGTGCAGTTGGCATTGCAGGGGCACACACACATCAACACTGACAACAAAGCCACCCCTACACACTTCATGACCACACAAGTGCACACATCTAAATGTACCCATGTGACTAGGAAGACAGGCCATCACAAGATGACCATACATCAACACTGCTGCTCACACATCAAGAAAGATCACACAGATATGAAGGACCCTGGCCAGCCCGCAAGTAATCCTGTGGATAGAATACACCTCTGTTCTGGAATTGCATCATAACATGACATGTGGACAATTTAGCAAACCTGACCATATGATGAGTATGATAATCGTAGATCATCACAAACACCCATCATTGCACCCTCAAACCTCAGAAGAAAGAAGAACTAAAGTGCCCCTCACCACTGCCAAACCCAGAAAAAGTAAAAGAAGCAATTGGCAATGTGAAGGTGACATACAGAGCATTTGTCACATGCAACCATACACATACCGAAAACACTTACATTTAGCAAGGACACTGACAAAGCAGACAACAGGAGTAACTGTCTTTATTACATATCACCAAGATAGGCATCAAAAGTAGACAACAGGAAGGCCAGTGGCCAGTCCATAGTTCAAAGTAGGTACATGTGTGCATGAGAACCTGCACAGGGAATGGGCATCCAAAGTTACAAACAGCAAGGCCGGTGGCCAGTCCATAGTTCAAAGGAGGGACATGTGAACATGAGAACCTGCACAGGGAATGGGCATCCAAAGTTACAAACAGCAAGGCCGGTGGCCAGTCCATAGTTCAAAGAAGGGACATGTGAACATGAGAACCTGCACAGGGAATGGGCATCCAAAGTTACAAACAGCAAGGCCAGTGGCCAGTCCATAGTTCAAAGGAGGGACATGTGAACATGAGAACCTGCACAGGGAATGGGCATCCAAAGTTACAAACAGCAAGGCCAGTGGCCAGTCCATAGTTCAAAGGAGGGACATGTGAACATGAGAACCTGCACAGGGAATGGGCATCCAAAGTTACAAACAGCAAGGCCAGTGGCCAGTCCATAGTTCAAAGTAGGGACATGTGAACATGAGAACCTGCACAGGGAATGGGCATCCAAAGTTACAAACAGCAAGGCCAGTGGCCAGTCCATAGTTCAAAGGAGGGACATGTGAACATGAGAACCTGCACAGGGAATGGGCATCCAAAGTTACAAACAGCAAGGCCAGTGGCCAGTCCATAGTTCAAAGGAGGGACATGTGAACATGAGAACCTGCACAGGGAATGGGCATCCAAAGTTACAAACAGCAAGGCCAGTGGGCAGTCTATTATGCAAAGGAGGGACATGTGTACATCTGAACCTGCACAGGGAATGTGTGACACCGTACACTGGCATGGGAATCACCACAGCTCTGAGGATACAGATGGGCAGTCCAGGCACCGCTGTGGGAGAGACGGCTTTGGGAGGGGGGCTTTGCCTCAGACTTGGCTGTCAGTAGAACTGGGAGGTGGCTGATTGTTGGGGACCGTTGGTGGACCAGACCTGGGAGAGGGAGGAGCAACTGAGGTAGAGGCATCAGTGGCTTTGTGAGCCGGAGGGCTGCTTGGACCAGGTGGCATGGTGGCACGGGGAGGCGGAGAAATGCTGCTGTGAGACACAGTGTGTGAGGGAGAATGTGGAAGGCTGCCTTTCCACTTCTTGGTGATTCGATACTGAAGAAATGTCTTGGGAGGAGTGTGAAGTGGGGCGGGCACAACAGCCTCACTCCGCACCAAAGGTGCTTCAGGTGCAGGTGGTGGCCCTCCGTCTGGTGAACTGCTGGGTCTGGTGGTACGCTTGGCCTGGCCTTTCCTTTTCCCCTCCATCCCCTGTTGACCAGGTGAACCCCCCACAGTGCCCTCCTATCCCAGCTTCACAGGGGTGTGGGTGGGAGTTGAGGTTGTGGGTGAACCTGCCTTAGAGAGCCGTTTCTGCGGACTCTTTGCAGGCACCAGCTTCACAGCAGGCACGGCAACCTTTTGCCTGTCTGTGGGAGCAGGTTTTGGGACGGAAGTGTCTTTGGATTGGACTGATTTGGATGCATGTGAGCCTGAGGCCTGCTTCTTGGCTTGATGCCCCTGAGTGTCACCCGAAGGGCTTTTGGCTTTGCGTTCCTGTGTGACTCCTTTTGTTTTTGGGGATGGTGTCTGCGCTCTGGCCCGCTTGGAGTGCTGCTGTGTTGTGCTTCGTGTGGAGTACTTTGAGCCGGAGGGCTGTGGTGTGTGGTCACTCTCGTCAGATGTGGCCACTGGCAGGGTGGCTGCCGAAGGGACTGGAGCTGGACCCTGAGCCTGTGCCAGCTGAATGGCTGCTGTCACTGTGGAGGACAAAGTCTGGACAGTCCTGTGTAGCCCACCCACGTCAGAATGAATGCCCTCCATGAAGGCAACTACCTGTGCCAACTTCTTGTCATGATCAAGGAAGGCATTCAGTAAAGTAGTCTGACCCACACACAGCTGGCACAAAAGCTCCACCGCCTCAACACTGAGGGCAGCAGGGGAGACAGGGGCAGGGGCAGCAGTGCCTGGGGGGAAGGACACTCTACCCTTCTGACTGCTGCGGGCATGGGCAGCACTAGTGGAACTAGCCGGGAGGGTGGGCACTGGACGATGTGTGGTAGAAGAAGAGGCAGATTTTCCACTCCCTGTGTCCACCAACATCGAGGAGACACCGCTGGCATTAGATGACGTTGAGGTTGGTATTTCCAGGCGTGATTCCTCAAGGGCACTCCGGTCCCCCTCAGAGGCACTGGTCACATCAGTGTCAGTGAGCTCATGTGTTGCCGTCGAGCAAGATGCCTCATCCCCAATGTCCATACCCTGTCCTTCTG
Source organism: Calotriton arnoldi (assembly GCA_963921515.1). Classification (NCBI taxonomy): domain Eukaryota; kingdom Metazoa; phylum Chordata; class Amphibia; order Caudata; family Salamandridae; genus Calotriton; species Calotriton arnoldi. The sequence goes on from CAWUFW010005661.1 coordinate 1,172,378, forward strand.
TGCCCTCTGTAGATGCTGCAAGAGACAGAGACGTAGGTTCAGTTTAGTGCCATACTCACAAACATCATATGCAACCAAAGCAAACAACTCGAACATGATACCCCCATGTAGCACACCACCCTGTGCGGTCTGCATGTGCAAGCCTCATGCAAAAGTCAGAAGATGCATGGAAACATGCATAGTTGGCATCAATGACCCATGTGACGTTCACACTGCCAAATAGCTGGCCCGTGCCTCCCAGTTACCTGACATCCTGATTCCTGTAAGCATACCTACGTGCCCGTAGGTGAGATAGATGTACATCTCAACATGTTGTCGCAGTCACATATGGAGTCACTTTAAGGGGACAACACAGATACTGACTCCAGGATGTCCTCATACCATGGCCATGAGCTACTGATGTCCACCATGTTGTGCTTTGAAGCGCAACAACCCTTGCTGTCGGCAGATGTGTAGTTCTCACAATTCCAAAGTCAGACACTGCACACATCGACGAAAGCACACTCAGATGAGGAACACAGCTATTCACTCCCCGGTGATGTCTATGACACCCATAATGTAGCAGATGGCATGAGGCCACATCTTATCTTGCAATGTCACTGGCCATTATTTTAAACACATGAGTAAGTACATGTAGCAAAAATGCATGTCAGCTGCACTCAACACAGAGGCCACTTACAAGCCATTGCATCACTCTGGAAACATCACAGAGCTCAACACTGGTGCAGGGTTGGGATACATGCAGTCACTCACACCCAAAGTCACCCTTCGCAGAATACTCACCCCCAACGTGCTGCTGATGGGCCCTCAAACGTCCACCCAGCTCTGGCTGTCACAGCCAAGATGCGGGCCATTAGTGGTGTCATGCTCCTGTGCGACAACCTTCAAGTCCGAGGGAGTAGCCCCAGCGTCATCTCTGCCATGTTTTTGCTCATCCGGCAGATGTCATCCCACCTCTTGTGACAGTGTGTGTGTCATCGGTTGCAGACACCCAGAGCCCGCACCTTGTGTTCAATGGCCCTCCATAAGGCCTTATGCTGGCGGACTTTGAGCTGCAGGCATGGGAGACAAGAAGAGGCAGTTTCAGGGACACTGGGCCATGTTCCACTGTGTCTCAGGACAGGTGCATGCAAACACTTAGCACAGCTGTACAAAAAGGTTGATCAGAGGTCATACAACATGATACGTAGTACATTTGCATCAGATAATCGGATTGAAATGCATTTAGGTGTGAGGGTGGACACAGGACCTGGCCATCTCACACACATGCAGAATGGCAGCACACAAAGCAATGTGAAGAAGGCCCTCATCTGTGATGCAGTATGTGAGGGAGCAAGACATACATCATGTTGCAAATGATGTTTTAGGGAAGACTCACTGTGTCCAACACTACACGCCCCTCAATGTCATTGGCCTGTGAGTGGCTCACTGTGTCGTGGATGTCACATCTAGGGACATGATCTTACATTCTCAAACCCTTCTCACAAGGTCTGTCTTGTGCAATCATCAGGCCTAAGATAGCGCATTGAGAAACAGGGTGGCAGACTACACATATATCTCACTCTGTCCATTTACTGATGGGTCCGTGTCAAATTGTGCAGTATCTGTTCAGGCCAGGGGGACTCACACTGAGGTTAAACCTGGCCCATCTGAGCAATCACATGCATGTGCAATATGAGAGGTCAAATAATGCCTACACATGCAAGTCAGTACACATTATGAAATCAATGGAAGGAGGATGTTTTAGAAGTACATCACTCTGATATGTCATAGGCGATTTTCCACCAAGAGTGTCACCCTCAGGCATTTCAATCTTGTGCATAATGCTCACATATCCATGGTGACGATATGAAAAGTGTACACACATCCTTCAGTACCCTCTGGACGAAACACATTCGCAATGTCCCAAATGAGCATGTTAAAAGCGAATGGACTCTGACATCCATTAGCACAGGCAATGTTTGTTCTGACTTCCACTTTCCAAACCAGCAGTGTTACTGTATGGCGGCAAAGACACTGCATGTCCCTCCCATCCTTCAATGCAGCCATGGATCTGTGGTAATAAGGCTACACACCCCATTGCCATGAAGTCAGCATGCCAGGCAGTGTATCACACAAACTTGCACTCACAGGCACATACTACAGCAGAGCAACATCATGTGAGCACTCTTTGCACTCTCCAAATTTCACTCTGAAACACTTACCACTACATCAGGAGCACCATATAGCCTCCCGTAGTGTGTAAGCACCTCGTCCACCAGGACCTCCAGCTCCTCTGTGGTGAAGGGATGGGCCCTAATGTTCTCAGTTCTCGCCATCACTGGGTCCAGGAGACAGGAACAGCAGCAGTTGTGGATGAAGAATGGCAGGCAGCAGTGTCTGGATGCAGTGGAAATGTGTGGCTCTCTCACAGACATATATAGCCCCCTGGGGTTGTTTCAATGGTACTCAGCTGCTGCAATTGGTGTTCCAGGTCAGCTTTTTTTAAATGCAACCAATAACCGGCCCGCGGTAGCGGAGCACGCCTACCGTGATTTCCAAAAGTGCATTCCACTAGCGCGATTGCGGTTCCCATTGGCTGAATGGGCATGGGCAATGGCGGTGTCACACCGCGGGGCTCAGGCGGTCGCTACCGCAATCGTGCATCTTACAATTGTATCCAATGACCGCGCCCGCGGTAGCGGAGCACGCCTACCGCGATTTTCAAAAGTGCATTCCACTAGCCCGATTGCGGTTCCCATTGGCTGAATGGGCATGGGCAATGGCGGTGTCACACTGCGGGGCCCAGGCGGTCGCTACCGCGATTTGGCATCTTTACATTGGTGCCAATGACCGTGATTGCAGTGGCGGTGCACGATTAGGGCACCTATGGACACATCATGCTGTAGCAATGGCAATGGCCAGTTCTCATTATTGAACACTCCACACTTACAATGAGTCATGCCACCAGATTGTTAAATTGAATGCTAGTGTGACATTCTACTCACTGATATCTACACATGCCATGTCAGTGCACTGATACATGCATTGGCATGTAGTCCCTCACATGTCACTGATGATGTTGTTGTGCATGTACACAGATCTGTTGTGTGATGGACTCTCAAATATGGAGACATGTCAATGTGTGAGATGGCTAAGCAACACACAGTAATGATGGACTGACTACTTAATGTGCCTACTTCACTGTGTAGATTGCTGAACTCATGTTGATACTTGATATTTATGCACACACTGTACTCATTGTGTCGTTCATGTGTGCCCTGTCCGACTCACGCAAGAAGGTGTGGCAGGTACAGCAGCTACGTAGGAGACAGCGGTGTTGGTGTTTCAGACATGTGCTGTGTCAAGTACTCTCAGGGCCGGTGACACAAGATGTCGGAATGTCCCATTTCACATTCACATAGTCTGAATCTGTCTCAGGTGCACTCAGTTTGTACATACTGATCACGTGTACAACTACTTGGGGTCAAGTTGTCTCTGCATGTGACTTGTGCTGTAAGCTGGTGTGTCAGGCCAGTCATCGTTGGCGCTGTGTCAGTCAAAATGCCAGACGTTGGACACATCTCATCGGTGAATTGAATTGACAAGTGTCCCCTTTTATCTCACGTAGGAGGTGACCAAATGTGCACTGGCCATTCACCTTGCTGGCGGACATGGAGGATGTGGACATCATCCGTAAGTTCCAGTTGGATCGGCAAAACCTTCAAGACCTATGTGCTCAGTTGGAGCCCCATCTGAGGCCTCGCAGGACATATCCAACTGCTGTGTCACCAACATGTAAGGTGATGGCGGCCCTGCATTTCCTTGCAACTGGCTCGTTCCAGTACACTGTGGCCAGCGCAGGTGGGATGTCGCAGGCAATGTTCAGCATGGTGCTACGGGATGTCCTGTCCGCTATGATGGTATACAAGGACACTTACATCCATTTTCCACGGAGACAGGAATTGGCAGCTGTGAAGGCTGATTTCTATGACGTTGCCCACATCCCTAATGTTGTTGGTGCCATTGACTGCACCCATGTTGGACTGGTTCCGCCACAGGCACGGGAGCACATCTACAGGAATAGGAAGCATTCCCATTCCATTAATGTGCAGGTTGTATGCCAGGCAGATATGATCATCTCACATGTCTGTGCCAGATTCCCTGGCTCAGCCCACGACTCCTACATCCTGCGTAACAGCATCGTACCACAGATTATGGCAAATCTGCATCCTGACCGTGCGTGGCTTGTAGGTGAGTTAGCTGAGTCAAGTATTGTGCTGTATGTGTGACATGCTGTCCGCAGCTACAGTCATTTTACTAAATTGTTCTGTGTATCTGGCACCTAGGTGACTCTGCATATCCCAACCGGCCTTGGTTGCTGAGCCCACTGCAGAATCCCAGCACCCCGGGTGAAGTCCGCTACAATGAGGCCCATGGGAGGACACGTCGTGTGGTGGAGCGTACTTTTGGGCTTCTCAAGTGTCGATTTCAGTGCCTGGACAGGACCGGAGGTGCACTGATGTACTCTCCCCAAAAGGTGTGTCAGATCGTGGTAGCATGCTGCATGCTCCACAACCTTGCCCTGCGCAAAGAGATCCCCCTGATCCTGGATGATGATGAGCAGCAGATGCCCCCGCTTGCAAACCAACACATGTCCAGTGACGAGGATAGTGGAGAGGAGGAAGGCGTCGACCTGCGTCAACAGCTCATCAACCGCTACTTCCCTTGAAGGTGAGTGACATTTTACAACGGTGCCATTGTATGCTGTTTTTGTAGTTGTAGGAAATGCCTAGGGGAGCTTTGTGACAGCTGCCTGTTGTTGGCTCTGTGCTGAGGGCTGATGTTTCTGGGATAGGGTAGTTATGCACAGCTACATGATGTCTATGTCGATATCGTTGCTCATTGTAATGTGTGCAGGTTTGAGTACCTTGATGACAAGTGTTGTGTAATGGGTGTGATGCCATCGCCTGACAAGTGAATGTTGTTCTCTTGTGTTTTCCTAGGTCCCTTCAGCCTCTCAATGCCTCGCAACAATCAGTGCACCTGGTACATTGTAATCTGAGTCAAGATTGTACATCCTGTGATAAACATGGAGCTGACACGAAAACATAGGTGTGCAAAGAGTGTTTATTTACAATAAGTACATGTGACAGGGAAGTGATTATTTGCAAATAGGTGGGAAGTGAATCAATGAGTTGTCAGTGATGGTAGACGAGACAATAGAGTAGTCACCACACAGTCCAACATATGCCTGCCATCAACATGGCAGTGTGGGTAAGGATAGTCAACAAAGTCAATGGGAAGGTGAAGAGAGGTGCCATCATGGCTGGCTCTTTGACTGGCGTTTGGCTGGTGCTTTGCCACGTGATCCTCCCTTGTTTTTCCTCAGACAGCCCCTTGAGCGTTTGGCAGAGGGGGCCCTCTGCTGCGGGCTCAGAGGTGTCTGAGGACACATCCTGTTCCAGCTCACACGTCTCTGTGGCCGCAGGTGAGGTGGTGGGACTGTCATCCTGCGTGCCACTGGAGGGAGGTTGAGCTGTCCTTTGGGCCGCAGGCCTGTCCCTCAGGGCACCCACAAGCTGGCCCAAGAGGTCCACGATTTGGCCCATACGCGTGTCTATGGACCTCAGCAGCAGGCGGAGCTCAAGCGATTGTTCCAGAGCCTGGCCCGTGTGTCCCTGGGCTTGTTCGTATGCCCCAAGGACTCTGGCGATGTTGGCCAGGGCTTCGGTCCCAGTGTCCTGTTGATTTTGTCGCACAGTTGCCCTCCCACCTGCCCTGCTGACTCTCCCTGCCCTCCTCAGATTGTGGGGTGGTGTGGGTATCCTCTGAGGCAGGGACAGTGTTGCAGGCAGCACTGGTGGTGGAGGCCGCACAGGTCGTTACAGCAGTGGTCAGCGCAGTTGTTGTTGCTGAGGTGGTGGTGGTGAGGACAGTGGGGGCCTGGGACCTGCTGCGCCCTGGCAGGCCAGATGGGCCAGCTTCTGTGTAGCATCCGAGGAATTTAGGGAGTCTGCATCTGGGCGTCCATGTTCCGGGGGGGAGACTGGCTCTGCAGGTTGGTGTTGTCATCTGCAGCAGTCAATTCTTGGTCACCTGTAGAACAGAGAAGAAATGGTCATTGAAGTGCACCCCACAAGCTTGGTGTTAGATGTTTGGATGTTACATGTTATACACCACACAGTTTACATTGAGATCATTTTGTATGGCTGCACAGTACTGAACATCATGACATGATGTGTAGGTACCTACATTACTTGTCCATGGTGTGACATGTCAATAGATACCATGCTCCACGTACAGATTGTGTGATTACAAGGACATGTCATCATCTAACGACTAGCAGCACAACAACTTTTTGTGAAGCATCTTTGTTGTTTGCTCTGCATGGAAGACCTTCATTCTGGGCATGTACTAGCCATTGTTGTCTCATGCATCCCTCTGTCATATCATGTTCTTTGCTTTATTTTTGAAAATGACCATACTTGTTATGTTTTCATATGGGTCTTGATGCTCTGCCACCATGGCACTTACACATAGCATTCACTGCTGTGCATGATTGTGCCCTGAATTACTTCAACATGTGATTTGGTGAGTCAAACTTTAATTTCTGTGACAGTTACATACGCTAAGCTGTCTGCACACTGGAAGTGGCTATTGGATCTATGCCAAGTTGGGTGGGTGTGAGGGCTGGTGTGGGCATATGGGTCCATGCTTTTTGAGAGGAATGGCAGGGTGCATGCACTGTCTACCTACCTGTTCTGTGGCACAGTTGAGGGGAATTGCTGACACATGTTTCTGGGTGTGGGTGGAGTGCTCCATCCTGCTGAGCTGTGGGACAAGGGGGCCTGGTGGGATTTGTAGTGCTGGCTTTCCACCCACAAACACCCCTCCCTGTTAAGATGACTACCTACCTGTTAGGTGGAGGTGATCAATGCAATGGCTGCCACATGCTTCTGGGTGTGGGGGAGTGCTCCATCTTGCTGAGCTGTGGGACAAGGGTGCCTGGTGGGATTTGTAGTGCTGGCTGTCCATCCACAAACACCCCTCCCTGTTAAGATGGCTACCTACCTGTTAGGTAGAGGTGATCAATGCAATGGCTGCCACATGCTTCTGGGTGTGGCGGAGCGCTCCATCTTACTGAGCTGTGGAACAAGGGGGCCTGGTGGGAGTTGTAGTGCTGGCTTTCCACCCACAAACACCCCTCCCTGTTAAGATGGCTACCTACCTGTTAGGTGGAGGTGATCAATGCAATGGCTGCCACATGCTTCTGGGTGTGGGGGAGTGCTCCATCTTGCTCAGCTGTGGGACAAGGGGGCCTGGTGGGAGTTGTAGTGCTGTCTTTCCACCCAAAAACGCCCCTCCCTGTTAAGATGGCTACCTACCTGTTAGGTGGAGGTGATCAATGCAATGGCTGCCACATGCTTCTGGGTGTGGGGAGTGCTCCATCTTGCGCAGCTGTGGGACAAGGGGGCCTGGTGGGAGTTGTAGTGCTGGCTGCCTGTACACATGCAACCCTGGGAATGTTGCTAGCTACCTTTGGGGTGATTCAGAGGGAGTGAATGTTAGATCTGTGAGACATGTGTTGGGGAGTGTGTGGTGCACATGGATGCATTTGGGCCGAGGAGGTGTAGCTTTGTGCTTGTGCAAGACAGTACATAGCAGTGTGATGGTGGACATTTGTTGTTACTTACCAGCCTCCACTCCCCCGGATATTCCTGTGAGACTCTCTGGATGCAGTATGGCAAGCACCTTCTCCTCCCATGCGGTGAATGTTCTTGGTGGAATGGGAGGGTCACCGTCAGTCCTCTGAGCCAGCTCACGGTTCTTGTTGTTCCTCTCTTTCACCTTTTTCTTGAGGTCATGCCACCGCTTCACAATCTCATTCTTGGTGCGTGGGACAGTCCCTTCTGCATTGACCTTGCAGACTATCCTTTCCCAATTAAGGGGCCGATTCCGATATCGGCCGGAAGGGCACCGAACGATGGTCGGAGCCCTTCTGACCGAATCGAAACGTGCTGGCCGGATTCCTTTCCGACCGAGCCATTCCGATGGGCTCGGTCGGAAAGGAATCCGACTCGGATTTCCGGATGGCTTACGACGGGCTCGGAGAGCCCGACCGCCGTCCGGAAATCCTTCAGTACTCCCCCGGCTGCCTCTTCACGACCGAGGGAGTACGATGGCAGTATTTCACTGCCTTTTCGTGCCGGTCTTTCCGGCACGAAAAGGCAGTCGGTAACTGTCTTTGTGGGGCCCCCTGTAGGGCCCCCATGGGTGCGAGGCCGCCGAATGGCGGCCTGGGGGCATAGGTGCCCCTCTGTTGATCCCTGCACCCGGTGGCAGGCACCTTGGGGTGCCGGCCACAGGGTGCAGGGATGAACTGCACCCCTGCTTTTCACAATGCAAGCATGCATTCCGCTCAGAATGCATGCTCCCATTGTGAAGTATACGAGTGCGACCGAACAGGGTTTGGTCGCATCGTACTTGCAGGGCCGTAACCGACGACAGCAGGTCAGTCGGTTACGGCTCCTGGACGATGTCGGACGGACCTGAGTCCGTCCGACATCGGAATCGGCCCCTTAGTGTTTTGGTGGCTAATGGTGTCTGTTGGGCCATGCTTCCAAACAATTGTGGTTCTACTCTGATTACCTCATCTACCATGACTGACAACTCATTGTCAGTGAATTTGGGCATTTTCTTCTGTGCCATGGTGTGTGGTGTGCAAAGGGGTTGAAAGTGCAGGTGTGAGAGTGGTGATGGTGATGTAAGTGGTGTGTGTGTGTGTTGTTGTGCTGGTGAGTTGTGTGGTGGTTTGCCTCTCCTTTGTGCTGTAGGCTTGGTTCCTTCAGTGGTGGAGTATTGCAAAGGATTGTGGTCAGGGAAGGGGCTGGTTTTATACTCAGCTATGTGGGTGTAGCAAAATGGAGTATTGATCTCAGGTGTGTTGTGTGTGTTGACCTGGGATTTGTGGGTTTTTCACTTGCCATGGGGATGTGTCATTGGGGTGTATTAGGGGTTTTTTGGGGCTGAGCCAGGTTGCTGGGTACACTTGGTGGGCATGTTGTGGTTTTTTTGGTCGGCCGCTATGATTTTTCCGGAGCGGCCATGGCGGTGGGTATATGACCGCCCTTCCGCCGGCTCTCCCATTCATCACTGGTTGCGATCGCGGCGGTCGGAAACAGCGGATCGTTCCGCTGTCACCTCAATGGTCCTAATTCCAAGAGCGGTCAATCCGCTTGCCGTGCGGCGGTTTGGGCTTTTTCCGCCGCAAATCCGACCGCCGTGGACGGATTTTCACCTGCTCCGCACGCTACCGGCGGTCTTTCTTGGCATCGTTCCGCCGCGGTCAGATTTTTCTGGCGGTTGATCCTAATCGGACCGCCGGTTTTCCCGCGGTACATGCGCACGGTTGACTCCCGCTAACATGGCGCTCCGGGTGCTTTTCCGCCCGCCATCGTAATCAGCCCCTATGTGAGCACCTTTTATGTAATTCTTCAATTGTTTTGTAATTGTTTTTTTATATATGCTGTTTTAGTAAAAAATATGTTTGTGTATTAATCATTGTTTTCTGTGTTGGGTACCCCTTTAAGATTTTCTGTTTAGTTGTTTTTTTGATTTTTCTGTGTTTTCATGCATATGAATTTCTAATAGCTTATTGTTAACAAGTTTCCCGAACCATTGTAGATGTAATATTATTTATTTACCCCAGATTTGGGGAATAGGGTTGTCCCTTTTTGATGTAACCTTGGTTTACCTCCTAGAAAACACGCCGGGCCTCCTGCACTCTGAGGGTGAAGTCTGGGAAGATAGAGAGCCTGGAGCCCTGATGTGTGAGCACACCCTTCTCCCAAATCAGCTGAAGCACAGTACCCCGGTCATGAGCATTTAGTAGACTGGCAATGATGGTTCACTGACATAATATCGACAACAAAAATATCGATGTAAAAATATAGAATACAAAAATATCGACTCCCTATACTTAAAAAGGTAAGTACAAAAATATCGGAAAAGAATATTGATGTAAAAAATATAGTTGTACAAAATATCAATTTTCATATATATATATATATATATATATGTATATATATAAAATAATACATATTAAAAATATTAAATAAAATTAATTTTAAAAGAATAAATTTGATTTAATATACATTTTAACAAATATAACAAATAAACGTAATTTAAAAAAGTTAAACACACATACATAATAATTAATATACATATATATATATTTACTTTAAAACAATGAATAAACAATTAATTTAATTTATTTTATCATGTTAAAATTATATAACTATTTACAAATAAATAAATATATACATATACATACATATATACATATACCAATAACATAAAATCTCATTAAAAAAACCATTCTATTATAAATTAAAACATTAAACTATTTAAAAATCTTTAAACTTAAATTTACCACTACAGTCAGTGCAACAGTAGGGAAAGTGTTGGATAGCGGAGGGGTAAAAATTGTTATTCCCACTCCAATGAGTGCAATAGAAGGGAAAGTGTTAGATAGCGAAGGGGTAAAATTTACTATTTCAACTCCAGTGAGTGGAACAGTATGGAAAGTGTTGGATAGCAGAGGGATTAAATTTACTATTCCCACTCCAGGCAGTACAACAGTAGGGAAAGTGTTGGATAGCGAAGGGGTAAAATTTAATATTCCAACTCCAGTGAGTGCAACAGTAGAGAAAGTGTTGGATAGCGGAGGGGTAAAAATTACTATTCCCATTCCAATGAGTGCAACAGTAGGGAAAGTGTTGGATAGCGGAGGGATAACATTTACTATTTCCACTCCAGTCAGTTAAAAATTTAAAACAAACAAAATATTAACAAATCAAAAAATATTTAATAAACAAAATAAATATATAAATATGTCAAAAATTAAAATACAAATATATTTAATATTAAAAATAAAAACATATTATAATGTTAATTACATATGACAGATACCTACAAATATTATATTAAATAAAATAAAAATTAACTTCAAACAAATAAATATTTTTAATTAGAAAATATTTAGAAACAAAAACATTAATTATTACATAAATTTAGTTTTTTATTTCCTACGCTATAACACCACACAAATCACAACCCACATCTAAATGTAAACAAGAATGTACTTCCTAATTAACATAATTAATTACCAAATAAATAAATATTATTAATTAAAAAACAAATTAAATCTAATAAAATTATTTAACTTCACACACTTTACCCCCATAATCCCCACAACCCAGAGCTAAAATTCAACTGTACACTAAAACTTATTTTAAATTTTAAAACTATTACTATTAAACAACCAATTATTAAAGAAAGTAACATTTATTTACTCCCCACCCTTTACCCCTATAAAAGTAAAACCCCACACTAAAAAATAAACAATTACCCTAATTAAATATCAATTAATTATTAATAAATTAATTAACAACTAATTGTTATTAATTAGGCACAAATTACTTCCCACCCTTTACCCCTATAAACCCAACAACAAATACCTACAATTAATTACACAATTTCCATATTTAATTTACAATTAATTAATAATATCAATTAACAACTAGTTATTAATTAATCAGAAATAAATTACGTCCCACCCGTAACCCCATAAACCCCAGAACCCACACCTAAAATTAACTACACAATTACCCTAATTAATTACCAATTAATTAATTAATTTTAATTAACAACCAATTATTAATCAATTAATAATAAATTACTTCACACAATTAACACTATAAAATCTCAATTAAATAAATATTAATAAATAAAAAATAATCATTAATTTATTAAATTAAATTACTTCCCACCATATTCCCTTATAAACCCACAACCCGCTACGGGACTAAAAACGCAAAATTTAATTAAAATTAATAACTACTAACAATGTAACACATATATCAAAAAATATAAACAATTCTTATACAAAAAAATACATCACATTAATTTAAAATATATACTAAAATACATAACACTAATTAAACAATCGATATTTAAAACAACTATATTTTTGCAAACGATATTAATGACTTCTATATTTTTAAAATCAATATTTCTTACCTTAAATCGATATTCTTGACCAGGATATTCTTGCTGTCGATATTTCTCACTCACGATATTTAGGACTCGATATTTCTGTAGGTCGATATTTCCAACTTGATATTTTGTCTGCACAACCGCTATGATAGGGTGCGGAGTAGTGCCAGGGACAGAACGTGCGTCTAGAGAATGGTGGACTCCTTCCACAACAAAGCATTTGGAGAAAGTGTCAGCATTGAATAGAACACATAACAGGGTTTCAATGAACAGTTCCAAGGAGAGGACGCACCCACGGTTATGCTGCCTGCAAACTGACTGAAGAGCCCACGGGAACAAACATTACCGGGACTCGTGTGTGTTTCTAACACAATTTTAAATATGGAACAGAAAAGCCCTTAATTAATCACAGACTTTGCCTCAGCCCATCGGAGAAAACTCACTAATCTTCGGAGTTTATCGTGCAAGGCGACGGACTCATTAAAACAGAGGAAAGTGGAACAACCCTTCCTCTACTTTGTTCCATGATGACACTGAGCGCGTGACGCCAGAGATGGTTGAAGAGCACGCTGTGCCCACCCACTTTTGTCATCAACCTAGGAGCTACTTAGGAGCCCCACTTGGAATCCAATCAAGTGCCCACGTATTGGATCACTTTTGAACTATATCGATAAGATATTCCAGAATTTATAAGACACCTCTCTGGATAGAAAAACAGGAATTCCGGATGGTCTTGAAATATAGACCGCTAATTTAAACTAGGATTATAGAGAAATGTGAGACGGTCTTTCCTGACGAAGGCTTAAATGCCGAAACGCGCGTCGTGTTTTTCACTGACCGCCAGCCTTTGAAGTGCTTGATAATACAAAGACATTCTCCGTTGGTTTTTAATTGTCATACAATATTTTTATGTGTATAGCACTGTTTTGTATTGTCTGTGAAGAAATTCTTTGTGCACTTTTGTACATATATGTTTAGTATCTAAGAGAATTAAAGAACATTTCATCTGGAAAAATATAAAATATAATAATAATAAAAAATAATAATTGAAATCAAAAAGATAATAAAGAAATACATCGTTTCAACTAAAAGGAATTGTTTCCGGTCATATGTACAAATGTATTTGCTGAGCACTGTTTTTTATATAGAAATTTAGGCCTGATATTGCGTTATTAGTACATATCATAGATCTTGTGAGTAGCTTTTCTTTACCTTAGTTGAATAGAACACATAACAGCGTTTCAATGAACAGTTCCATCTTTCCCGTATTAGTGGATTCAGGGATTCCCACCAGGAGCAAGTTGTTAAGCCGAGAGCATTCCTTCAAGTGCTCATTTCTGGCTGCCACATTCAGCAACTCAGTGTGTAGTTTTTGGTAGTCAGCTGTTAAAGTTTCCTGGTCCACCTCCAAAGCAGAAAGGTGCTGCTCAGCATCAGGGGCTCGTGTTTCCTGTCTTGTATGGCAAGCCTCCAGTTTGTTAAAACGGCTGTCAGATCATCAGTATTAAAGTCAATGAGTTCGTGGCTCTCGCTCATCTGAAGCAGTAAATCATGAGTATCAGGCTCAGTGGAGAGGTGGCTTGCAGTCATCGGTGCAGCAACAGTCTCTTAACTTCTGTGAGCAGTGTCCTTGTGAGGATCAAATCCCAGCTTAGGTTGCTTAGTATAAGTTTTGCCCATGAGTAGAGGAACTGTAGGGGACACAGAGTCCCTCGCCCACCAGCACAGTCACCATACATAAGCAAGGCGAAATCTCAAATCTTACAAATAGTGATCCAGGAGTCACAAAAGGGTGGAGAGCTTATTTACCACACAGTAGAGAGGGGCAAGGATTGGTGCCAGTCACAAACTACCTTCAACAGCAGTATCCTTATTCGTCTACTAAGCAATAGGAAAAAAGTGCATGCCACCGCTGGGAAGATACAGTAGCAAGGTGCCGGTGGCTCACAGCAGTGGAATTCCCGCAGTGTGCAGCAGAGAGGGGGTCAATGTGCACATGACCCCACTGGGTCTCCCCACACCACAGGTTCCTCCAAGTGAAGGGGATCCGAGTCACAATAAAAGCCCCTACTTCCAGGTCCCGAACGGCAGTAAGGCATGAACAAAAGCAGGAGCAGGACTGGCAGACAATGTGGTATGCGGTTAGCTAGGGCCCAGATTGCACAGTCTAAGATGTCCCACAAGATCTAATACTGGAGGTGCAATGGCCGCCCACCACAGTTCAGAGTAGTTGAACCCTATAGGGGATGATCAGGGCTAGAGAAGGATTGGTAGGGTGCCAGATGTAGCATGGCCAAAAGAAACGCATCTGGAAGAGGCCACATTAGATGGTTGGAGGCCCCCGCTCCCCAAGACGCGTGGGGCCCACTCCCCTGGCGTCAACAAGGAGAGTCCCCACAGGCACAGCATACCTCCATACCTCCAGGGGTTGGTGCCCTCTGGGACACGCAGGCGCAAGTCAAGTTCACACACCCCCCCCTAGCGGGCACAAAGGGACCCGCCCCTGCCTGCCTGGCTCAGTGCAGGCCCAGGCAGGTCAATAGGCCCCACGCCCCTAAGCCAGCCACCGTACCTCTAGTTGCTCTGCGCTGCCCCCTCAGGCCTCAAATCGAGGAAAGGCACATCAGAGCAGCCCCACAGGTCAGCGAGGGCAGAGAGCCCCCAGGGTCACCCCCAGCCAACCCACTATGCCACACATCTCCAGTTGGGTGGCCTTACCTCGCTCTCCAGCCACGCACAGCAGTCCCCGGTCCCACCGATCACTGTAGAGTCTCCGTTTTCAATGGGTGGAAGGGGAATCCCAAAATGAGGGATGCCACAAAGAGCTGGTGGGGCCCCACAAATTCCCAGCCCACTCGGCCACAGCCTTTTCAAGGGCTTCGGACTGGCAGAAGGCCTGCAGGCCCCAATCCACGATGGCTCACCCCCGCCGCATCTGTTTCAGCGGCCACGGGGGTCGTATGTTCACAATTAAGGTAGCAGGAGATCATGAGCAGTCCCTCCGGGGGCCAAAGATGGAATAAGGCAGGAGTCAGGTCCTAAAACGGATTGTTGTGCTCGGATGATGTGGGCCAGGAAGTGGAGCTCTTCGTTCAAGCAGCCATCTTGGTCAGCTATAGGCCACGCCCCAGACTTAAAAGCAAAATAGAGCAAACAATTGCAAAGTAGATACTTTGACAAAAGGCCAGTATTTTTGTTGCATCTTCAAAAAATCCTATGTGCATGCACGTTTTTATTGGTGACCAAAAAGACTGTAAATACAACAAGGCTATCTTTATAACAGGTTAAGGCAGCCAAACAGCAAGCACTTTCTAGTTTTAAAAAAGATTACACACACCCACACACACACATACACACGGATGGTGGACTGGAACAGTCATGGGCTGCTTATTATCCTTATGTCATTCATCCTGGCCATATCTGTGACATGGTCTCTGATCCTCTTTGGTACTTAAGCCTCAGCTCCCTTCTGGGGAGAAATCTTTCTGTGCAATCCGGGCAATCTGTTTAATCTGCTCTTTTATTTCACATGTATATTCTCTACTGTGCTGGTATGTCCTGTCTGCTATACTAATGAAGCCGGATTAGAGGGGAATACCATTGTGCGATTGAAAGTGCCACCATCTTCCATCAGGAATTGCATACTACATGTGGCATGTTATTATTCAAACACCAGCTGTGGGGAAATGTCCTTGCACTAGGCACATTAACTATGCTACTGGAAGACTGGACAGGCTGAATCAATATAGCCCAAACTTTAGAGCTTTGAACTGAAGCAAGTGAACCTTTCCCTCAATCACAGGAGCCAAGTGTGAGGTTTTAGATGGGAGCTGTCTCCAGTCTTTCCTCTCCTCCAAACCCAGCCAGTTCCTTGCTATATGGCCAAAGTGAGGACTTTGAACAGTGATGGATGGGGGACAGGAACGGTCATGGGCTCCTTATTATCCTTGTGCCGTTGAGCCTGGATGTATCTGAGATATGGTCTCTGGCCTTCTTTGGTACTTCGCCATCAGCTCCTTTCTGGGGGAGAAATCTTTCTGAGCAATCTAGGCAATATGCTTAATCTTCTCTTTTATTTCACTTGTAAGTTCTCTAATGTGCTGTTTCTCCTAACAAAAACAGGGCTTTTTTTTTACCGCCAGTGATATGTACTGTCTGCTATACTAATGAAGCCACATTAGTGGTCAACACCATTGTGTTATCCGAAGTGACACCATCTCCTTTCAGGAATTGCATACTACATGTGGCAAAACATGACTGAATCGTGGAACAGCTTTATGCCAGTTACTCTTTTTGTTATACTAGAACTGTGTTTAATCTGAAACTTGAGTACATCAATGCAATTAGGGAAACTTGCTTTGAAATTACAAATTGAGTGATTTACTGTACTATTGGAACTGCTAAATAGGCCCTGATGAAGCTTGGGCAATAAATGTATTAAGAATACATTTATTTTTGTCCCTTGCAAGTCTTTCTGTGTATGAAACTATAAATTTGATTAGGTTTCGTTAGCTTAAGTGCCTTTAAAGTTGAAATGAGACCTAGGTGCCTCACTCCTTTTGAAATACATTTTGTTTTTCTGCTTGTTGTGCATAACGGAGATTATTCAAAGCAGTCTGAATATGAGTTTTGCTGGGACGTGGAAAGAGGTGAAGAGATTGCAGGGAGAGGCATCTGAGTGTGAACAAGGGAGATGGGTCAGAGCAGGATGTACCAAAATGAGGATGAGGTTTGGGTTTCTGTTGATGGTCATCCAGTGTTGCCTGACAGCATGTTGCCCCCGATGGCCGTTACTTTCATGGCACTACCCACATTGTCTGAGGGAGTATGATTTGTCACTTTTTAACATATTGGTTTCACCCCAGTTTCCATGTTGTTGCAGGTGTGTTACTTGTCAACAGCGTAATGCAGGCAGGAGAACTCCAAATCTCTGTAGTCACATCTGAAGATCAGGTGGTCTCTTTAACCGTAAGCAGCTCTATTTTGTCAAGATACCTGTCTGTAATAGGCTCTGTTACATCTTGATAGTGGTTTGTCTCTTTTTCCAATAGGTAGAGGCATACCCTACTAGGAGGAATTACTATGGCCAAATTGTTGCACAAAGTGATGATCCCTCATTTTGGGATTCCAGTTTCTCTTGAATCAAATCATGGCAGCCACTACAAGAAATAGGTGCTGAAACATTTGAATGCAGCTTTGCAGGTGGACCAGGTTTTCATTGTAGTTACTGTCCTGAGGCTTCTAGGATGCAGCCATATCTTTGAAATGGCCTGATGCCTTTCGATTGGTATTGATGAGTTTAAAATACATTCCGGATCGGAGGACAGGACTGTCCCCCCATGAAATCCTCATGGGTAGAGCCATGAGGCTCCATGCTTTGCTTGTGCCTACACTTGTGAATATTACAGATGACACGGTTCTTGACTACAGTAAAGGCTTGGCTAATGTGGAGCATTCTGTCTCTCATCAGACTGAATTGACGACTCCACTCCCAAGGCAGAAGCATGCCATGGCTTAAGTGCCAGTGATTGGGTGTTGGTGAAGAAGCATGTGAGGAAGTGATGCCTGAATCCTAAATGGCATGGCCCGCACTAAGTTATATTGGTCACAAACACCGCTGTTAAATGTGGAGGCCAACCAAACTGGATACATTCCTCCCACACTTAAAAAGTAAGACAAGCTTAAAGAAGAGGTGATGGCAACCACTATTGATGTGCAAAGGCCAAACTTGGTACAACCCGAGAGCTCAGAGGGAGCAGACGTAGAGTGTGTTCAAGTGTCTTAAAGTCAGCCAGAGACAGACATAGGCTCTGTGGTGAACAAGCCACGAGTAACCACAGTGACCCTAAATGAAAAGCTGTGAGCACAGATTCTGAGCGTTGAGAAGACACAAGCAGTGTGTCCAGAGGGGGTCTGAGAAAAGAAAGATAGCCTATGAGAGGAGAGAGACAAAGAGTTTCTGTGTCTGAGGTAGGGCTTTCTTTGTCTGATGATGTTAGACCTGTCAGCCTTAGGTATGGTCTTCCCCCAAACTTCTTGCCTTCCTGCTTCAATTTTGCTGATCACTTTTGCGTAACAGTACTAAAGTACATGTGCTCACTTTTTAAAACATGGCAACATTGGCTTAACCCCAATTGGGCATATGTAATTTACTTGTAGGTCCCCAGTAAAATTGTTAAACATTTGCCCAGGGTCTGCAAAATAAATGCTACTAGTTGGCCGCAGCTCTCATTGTGCCACCTACTTAAGTAGCCTTTAACCATGTCTCTGGCCTGCCATTGCAGCATGTATGCGCAGTTTTGAGCAGCCATTTCAACCTGACAAAATAAACCTTTTGCCAGGCCCAAACCTTCCTTTTTAATACATATAAGTCACCCCTAGAGTGAGTAGGCCCTGAACAGCCCAGAGGGCAGGGTGCAGTGTATTTAAAAAGTAGGACATATGCTTTTAAGTTTTATATGTCCTGATAGTAAAAAAACTTACATTCGTTCGTCCGTAAGGTATGACCTACCTCTCTGATTGGATAACATTTGTGATACCTGATTGCATTTAATAAGCTGTAATTTCAAAATGGGAGCAGGTAACGAGTTAATCTTTGGAATTGTAATGGAAAATCCTCTCTTATGGCAAAGACAGATTTTCAATTATAATTTTGAAACTGCCACTTTTAGAAAGTTCGCATTTTTCTGCCTTAGCTATTTGGTGCCTGTAGCCTGTCTCTGGGTCACATGACTGGGTGTAGCTGACAGTTGGGCTTTGTGTATTCCTAGACCCACACACAATAGGGAGCTTAGGTGTGCCTGGGCACAGCCCTACTTACACTTGAATAGGCTGTGTCCTGCCTCCACACAAAGGGCTGCATACCCCCTGTAGTTAGTCTGGAGCCAGCACAGGGAAGGCAGGATGCCTGGGGACTTCAGAGGGAAACCTCTAAAAGCTTCTCCCACCTTCGAGAGGAAGGGCACCAGGTATAAATATTGGACTCAGACACCACCTCTTCAGTACACTTCCGGGCCTGTGGATACTCTGCCAAAAAGATGGACTACTGTGCTCCTGAAAGGACTGCCACTCTGCTGGACTGCTGCTCTGAAGGACAGCTACCCTGCTTTGCTGACCTGTTGCCCTCTTGCCTGGGTGAGAAGGACTGGACCTGCATCTGTTCTGTTGAACGCTGAACCCCAGAGTGACTTCGAGGGCTAGTTTGCTGGTCTCCTGACTTGCGCCTCAGGAACAGAAGGCTCCAACAACTTTGAACCTTGAGCCTATATTGCCAAGTGGTGCCACCCCAATCCTGGACCCTTGGAAGTAAACCTAAGGTGCTCCGCCAGCCTCTCTGGATGCAGTGGAACAGATGCATCTCCTCTGCTGCACGGTGCAACCCCAAGCAGAACCGATGCATTGCCACTCCTGCATGGATTGGTTCAGTCGCAAAGACCCGCATCGCATCACAGGCCATCTCCTCATCGGAACTGCAGCTGCGCAATGCATCCTTGGTGCAGGCCTTCGCATCCCTCAACCTCGATGATGGACTACGCATCGCAGCCCCTCGGAACGGATGCATCACCCCAGCAGCATGCTGCATCCTCAGACTTCAAATCGCAAGCCGTTGCCAACGGGATCCTTGACGACGACACATGACCTAACACCGCAGTCTCGCCGCATCTCAGAACTGACACATCGCTTCAGCTGCTTGCAGCGTCTTCGAAGCAGACCCCTGCACTGCTCCGCAAACCAGGATTTAAGGTACTTTGTTCAGCATGCCTCACTGGGCCCCTGTAGCCTGCCTGTGCTCCATCTCAGTCAGCCAGAACTTGTGACTTTGTCCGGTTCGGTGAGAAGAGATAGCCACAGTTTGCGCTTTATGCTTTTTGGTGCTATTTTTATCAAAATCTTTAAACCTACATATCTCCGGTTATACTGATTGGATTTTTGTTGTTTTGGTCTTGCTTTATTTATTCCAAATTACTCTATTTTCTGCCCTGGTGTGGGCTCCCTTGGTGGTGTGTTTTCACTCTGGACTCTTTGAAGTGTTGCACAAATACTTTACAAATTGTCTCCGAGTTTAGCTTGACATCGGTACCAAGCTACCTGAGGGTTGACCACAGGTTATTTTAGGGTTGCTTGTGACTTCACCCTGAGAAAAAATGTGATTGCTGCTTGAGAAGGGTTTCACTCCCCTTAACCGGTAACCCAATTTCTTACAGATGGTGACTGTGAATAGCCGGTAGTCAGGAGATCAAAGAATACACGGGTGCCTTGTCAAAGGTACTCAGCTCCTGAATGGACATATTTTGGTGAAAGTGAAGCTAACTTGAAAATACATGAGATTGACGGGCAAAATACTTTTTTTGAGAAACCTCCATGAACAAGCTGGCATACATTTTGATTTTTCATATCATCCTTTTTAGACCTGGCATGCTTCATCATCGCAAAGCCGATACCTGACGTGAGTGACCTCTCGAATCCATTGACCTCACCTCGTCGTAAGGAGCCAACGCCTCAACGCCACCGCGGCGTCACCTCTCCGACAACAGTAAGGAACTGACGCCTCACCTCCCCTGCATCGCAGTAAGGAACCTACGCCTCACCTCCCCTGTGGTCGAAAGGAACTGACGCCACCTGGTGCCAACAAAGCAACACCTCCCAGAGGCCGTGCACTGTCTTTGTTTTCATCGTTTGCCAAGGCACTGTTCTTTGGGGCCCGACCCTACAAGCTTTTTTTTGTGAATAACCTATTTTTGGGTGATATTTTGATGTAGGTATGGTGGATATTTGTTGTTTTGGCCTTGTTTTGTTTGGATAAGGATTTCCTATTTTTCTAAACTGGTGTGGTGTCCATTTGTAGTGTTTTCACTCTGTTACTGTATGTGTGCACAAATTCTTTAGCAAACACAGGTCCAAGACTGATTTGCATATGGCTGGGACTGAACTGGGGTGGCGAAGTGAGATAAAGAACAATGATGGATTCAACCCAGATCTGTGAATGGGAGTGAACGTCTGAAAAGTTTCAGCTCTCCGTCCATCATCTCCTTGTGTTTGCTTTGTTCATCCTAAATTGGCAGGGTATGCCCAGACGTGGGTCCCTTGCTCACTTTGTCACTAGATTCAAGCTAACCTGGCTGATGAGGGGTGCTACCCGAAATTGGTCCCAGCATGCTTGTTTCCGGTCCAGGAAAGACCTGGCTTTGGCAGTTCAGGCTGGACTGTTCCCATGAGGCACAGGGCCAAGACTTATTTGCATATAGCTGGGTCTGAACTGGGGTGGCGAAGTGAGCTAAAGAACGATGATGGATTCAACCCAGATCTGTGACTGGGGGTGAGTGTCTGAAAAGTGTCAGCGCTCCGTCCATCATCTCCTTGTGTTTGCTTTGTTTGCCCTAAGTTGGCAGGGTATGCCCAGACGTGGGTCCCTTGCTCACTTTGCCACTGGATTCAAGCAAGCCTGGCAGATGAGGGGTGTTACCCCGAAACCAGTCCCAGGATGCTTGTTTCCAGTCCAGGGAAGAACTGACTTGGCAGTTCGGGCTGGACTGTTCCCATGAGGCACAGGGCCAAGACTGATTTGCATATAGCTGGATCTGAAACGGAGTGGCGAAGTGAGCTAAAGAATGATGATGGATTCAACCTAGATCTGTGACTGGGAGTGAGTGTCTGAAAAGTTTCAGTGCTCCGTCCATCATCTCCTTGTGTTTGCTTTGTTCACCCTCAGTTGGCAGGGCGTGCCCAGACGTGGGTCTCTTGCTCACTTTGCCACTGGATTTAAGCTAGCCTGGCTGATGAGGGGTGTTACCCCGAAACCGGTCCCTGGATGATTGTTTCCTGTCCAGGGAAGACCTGGCTTGGAAGTTCAGGCTGGACTGTTCCCATGAGGCACAGGGCCAAGACTGATTTGCATATAGCTGGGTCTGAACTGGGGTGGCAAAGTGACCCAAAGAACGATAATGGATTCAATCCAGATCTGTGACTGGGGGTGAGTGTCTGAAAAGTTTCTGCGCTCCGTCCATCATCTCCTTGTGTTTACTTTGTTCACAAATTCTTTACACACTGCCTCTGAGATAAGCCTGTCTGCTCATGCCAAGCTACCAAGTGGGTCAGCAGGGGTTGTCTAATGGCGTAACTCCCTTACCCTGACTAGGAGTAAAGGTCCCCACTTGGACAAAGGTGCAAACCATTGCCAACTAGAGACCCCCCATTTCTAACAATCCTGATTTTGGTTGAACTAAAAGTTAACTGGCCTTTCTGAAGGACTGAACTTTTGATAAAACGTTATCCTGACTTTTAGGGCCCAGGCACCAATAGATCAGTAGGGTTGACACATTAGAAGAAGACTGATGTAGGGTCAGGATTAGGCCTGGGCGGTAAATTCCGTTCCGCTCACGGAATTTGCGGAATTTGGGTAATTTCGCGTAACGCGGAGAACGCAGAATTACCAAAAATTCCGCGATCCGCGGCTTCGCGGAATTTTTTGCTTGTTCGCGCTTTCAAAATGCGTGTTCGCGAGATATTTCTCCCCTAGCACACAAACAGCATTCGCGAACAGGAAAAAAGCATTGTGAACGGGCGGAACAAGCAATTCCGCGTGTTTGCGGAACTTTTGCGTGCTCGCGGAGATTTTTTACCGTTTCGCGGAGCTTTGCGTAGCGCGACTACGCAAATTCCGCCCACTGACTTTGAAGCAACTGAACCTGAATTCATTGTGAAGAAATCATCAGTTTTGCTGAAGTTGCACAAGTAGAAACCAGTGCACAATAATTTGTTTATATTTTGATTCATATTTTTTTCCTATTTGATTTACGAGAAACCATGGCAGGCATTTCGCCAAATCAATGTAGAACAATAGTGGCCATAGTATCAGTCCTTTCTGTTATTTTGATGATAGGCTTTTTATTAGGTTTAAGTTCCGCAGAGCCAGTTATTCTTGAAACTACACCTACCCCTGTCGCTGTAGAAGAGCAGCATAGTTTAAATCATTAATGAGAGAAAGACTTTCATTTAGAGCTTTTTCATAGTAAAGGACCTGAAGGAAATTATTCCCAAAAAATGTGTTCTTTAAGTTGTTGCATGGTTTTTCACAGGAGTTGGATGCAAAAGGAGGCTATATATGCACTCATTTGCCGTCCTCAGTTGCTGATGGCATGAGTTATCATCATATTCCTCTAACTTACCTTATAACTTGTAGCATAATCACTAGTTTGTTTTATAGACAAAGTGTTTTTGGTTATCTTTTTTCAAATGTTGACAAACTGATGTATAAGGTGCCTATGTTTAGAGAATTGATTGCATATGCTGCTGCTGCATGGGGGATACATCCTGGCTAGTGATACACCACTGACCTATAGCAATCTCTAAATCTTAGAGGCGAGAAGGGAACAGATTGCAAAAGCCTCGTCGAAAGGTGAGGCTACAGAGTGGGAGAAGGAAAAACAGGAGTTAAAGGATGCAGGAGTGCATTCTAGGAGAAGTCTAGATATGTTAAAGGAGGGAAAGTGATGCTTCTTAAGGTGCAAACGATGGGGTAAAAATTCACAAGAAGTGGGGTGGAGCAAATGTATAGAGGTGATAGAGTTAAAATGAGTATATTTTTGCTGGGAGGGAACCTGCAGTTCCTGGAGTGTATTGTGTAGAGGACAAACCATCGAACTGGGTAAGCAGTTGGTCCCTGGGTTTAGTGTTTCCAAAGGTGTATCATCTAGATAAGTTAGAAGGCAAGGCTCTGCTAAAAATGGGAGATTTGTCCACAGTGCATAGCAGATATTTGGGGACATATTTGGTGCCATGAATTTCTCTGTCGGTCTGATCTTAAATGACGTGGATATCAGAAAATTGTCAGGCTGGCAGTTGACACTGCAGATGCTTTAGATGCTATAAATTCTGAGTTAGTAGCAATGAAAGTGATGGCCCTTCAGAACTGATTTGCAGTAAACATTCTACTTACAAAGGAGGGCGGAGTTTGTAAAGTTTTGCACGTTCAACAATACTGCACTTCTATGCCTGATAAGAGCAAGGAGCTCAAGAGATATGTTGAAAATATCACAGATTTATTGAAAGACTTGAAGGTATTGGATGGGACCGTTGCCTGGGAAGTGATTGGGAAAGGTTTTTCGGCTTTAGATGAATGGCTTAGTCGGGTAGGTAGTGGACTTTGAGGTGCAATATTGAGGCCTATATTAGTTGTTGAGGTTTGTGTGATTTGGTTGTTTCTGATGATACAGGGATACAGATTGATAATAAAGAAGAAGGGTTCAGACAAGGAATGTGGAAAGAAATCAGCTAATGGTAAGGGAGTGAAAAAGAGAGATGAAATTGAAATGGAAGAGATAGTGTTTTGTTTATTATGAGTTAAAGAAGTTAGAGGGAACTAGACATAAGCAGCAGCGGCCAGCAGATGGTTTCTGTGTAACCCGCATTAACTCTAGCATACATGATTTATGCACGATGCAGTCACTATGTACTCCTATTGTGTCACACATTATTTTTCATATTGCTTATATTTAGATTTAGCGGAATGAACTATATATTTGATTCATTTTAGTTAGCTCAAATGCATTTAAAGTTGATATGAAGCCTCACTCCTTTTGAAATACATGTTGTATTTCTGCTCTTTGAGCATAACATTTATTTTGATTGCAGGCACAAAAGTCATCATGTTCGCATGTATAAATATCATTTTTTGCTAGCTTACATTTTGAAGGTCGGAGCATAGCCATTGAATTGTGTGGATGATGATTCCAGCACCTGCAGGATGGGAGGAGAGGAGGTGAATACTCCTTTGTGAGATATAATGAAGGTTGCAGTGGGAGAAGAAGTTGGCATTGTATTATCCATGAGAAGGAGGCCAGTACTCAACTACAGATAGAATACTGAGTTTTGATTGGTTCCTGCTCTTTGTGAACCTGAAGATTATATCATTTGGATACAATTTTATGTTTTCATTGTGTGAAGCTTGTTAGAGAGAGCACTTGCCCCTGTCCACCTTTGCAGGCAAGGCAGACGTCTCTTCTCCTCTCTTGAGATCAGTGCTCCCCTATTTTTCTGCTCATAGACAAACTCTTAAGAGCAAGTACATTTCTAATTTTAATTGGAACCCTTACTTGGTTCTTCTTTCGATTCTATCTTGGCTGACACTTGCTGCTTCTTATCTTCTCTGACCTGGCCACTGTTATGTTGAACCACGCACCTTGATTTTCCAACCACCCCAGGAGCAAGGAATGCCCGCCCGATCCCTTTTGAAACAACTTCCAGAGCACGAAAGAAGAACGTTAACCAGCCACTGGCTTCAGGGGAACGATGGTTTGAGAGAGCAGAGAGAGAGAGAAAGAGATCCTGTGTCATCGACTTCTCTCAGGACTCGAGTCTTCTTAAGGGGGTGGCTCAGTCTGCACTTCTGAGCGAGGTGTAAAGCGATTCTGCTTTTGTGCTCTAGATACAAACACAAGAGGTATCACTGTTTACAACTGAGAACAATAACAAATAGACCACAACAGTCGCGGCTCGCATGACTTGAGGGTGGAGGGGCGGGTGGGGGGATCGCGCAGGGGTTCGCACAGGGGAGTGGGCATGGTTGAAAACTTACCTTACCGGGTCCCGCGCCGCCTCCGCTCCTGGCCAGGTCCTGGAACAGGAAGCATGCATCCTCCCTCCCCTCCCCTAAGCCAATCATAACGCTGCAATGGCAGCGTTGTGATTGGTGCGGACAGCGCTCAGCCGGGCGCCTGTAGGGAGGCCATTTTCTCTATGTAGGCTGCATGCAGCCTACATAGAGAAAATGTAGAGTGCGCATGACTGGTTTGGTCGGCCCCAGAGGGCCGACCAAACAGTCAGGGTCCACAACAGTGGGCAAGCCACTTCTCCCCGACCCGTCCACCCACCCGCCCCCAACCAGGCATACCCTCCCGTCCGCCCCCAAGCAGGCATACCTTGCCTTCTGCTTTCTTGCAGCGCGAGAAGCAGAAACATAAAATGGTATTTAAAATACCATTTTATGTTTCTGCTTCTCGCACTGCGAGAAAGCAGTGGGGCAACGCTCCTGCTCCCTAATGGAGGAGCCGCCCCTGGACCACAATATACTTTAACATTTTCTGGATATACACAAACTAACTCACCACCTTACTCAACTCTTAGGTCATTTTGAATCGTCATACAAGTCTCTGATGATAACGGGTGTTTTCTTTCTTTATGCTCTGGTAGAAAGTACTGAAATCTGGGTTGCAGAGGCTTATGCATAGATTGTTCTTTTAGCAGCAGTTGACAGGGTCGTTCATGCAGAATGTACTTTGAACAATGTTTGTTGGCTTCACACCCTTGGGTCCGACCCTTTACCAATCTTGTGTTTCATAATAATTGGTTTACGTCACAACCAGAGGTCAGAGTCTTTTGTCAATCTAAAAGAGGTTGTGGTTCGCAATATAGATTTATCCAAGGTTCTGGCATTCGCGTATAAAATGCATGGAGATACAATGTTCAAGGTTTAGTGCACTGGCCTGTTTCCTTGCAGCTTTCCAATGGACTTTGGATTTTGTTCTGTTCTTATTGATGTTTCTTTTCTTTCGAGGGTCGCCAGATGGAACTGTTGTTCAGAGATCTAGAGATTCATCTGGTCCTAGAAGGCTTCTTCAACTTCAGGTGAGTAGTGCAGTATGCGGAAGGGTTATCCTCGCAACAGCAACCAAAGCTAAGCATCGGCCTCGTGGCTGGGGTGCGGTATTTATACCCACTCTAGCAAAGATGGCCGCGGGTCATGTGGTGCATCCGAAATCTTGCCGATTCTCACGAGATTTCGATCCAGTTGTCAAAACTGAGCGGAAAGGCTAATGGTATGGAAGAGAACAGGAAAAAGGAACAAAGGGGAAAAGGACCTTTTATGGACACAAAAGGTTTTTAAAATTCGGAAAGACGTGGAGGCCTTTTAAGTTGGCAGTTCCGGTGTGAAATTACCAACCCTTGAGGACATGATTAAGTAACATGGTGCGGGAAAGGGCAGAGACGGCACAGGCGGTAACATCCTCAACCTTAGCTCAGAATTAGTTTTTTTTTTTTTATGGAAACAAGTCTTTGCTTTGAGTTGCATATGCTAGCTTTCATAGTGCAATATTCGCATTACTGATTGAGCTGCCTGGAATATATTCATGTATGATGCATTCAGGTGATTATTGACTTTATCTAATTGATTTGGAGAGTGTAACTTTACTAATCTGTTAATAAATATTTCTGGTTTTGCAGTCCACTCCTCTCTGTCATTAATCAGGATCAAAATCTGCTTCACTGCCAATGCAATATTAATGGATTAGTGATTTTCCTCAGTTCGATACAAAGATCACTTTGAGTGGATTTAGCACAGTTACGAGTTTGCGGCAAGTTAGCGTGGTGCAAATAATACTTATCTTTTCTGCTATCACCTTGCATGTGCACTGTACAAAAACAGGGGCTTATTTACAAGCCCCTTGCGCCACTGGTGGATCACTTTTTGTGAAGCATCGGCGGCGCATTTTGCTGCCCCATATTTAGAAGGACAGGAAAAGCCGCCCTGCGTGGCTTTTCCTGTCCTTGTAAATACGGCCCCTTTACATGCAGCACTTTGCGTGAAAGGGTTCTTCCATGGGTATTACTGTGGGTGTTCCCACACAACACCCATGGAACCTGACACATTTCTAGATTTACGAGAAATCGTAAACCTGGAAATGCGTCTGAATGCTACCCCTCCCCAGGGGAGGCGTAGGGAGGCTCATCGAGGAGAAATGTATTAACTTCTCCTCAGTTTTTTTCCTCTTTCTATGCGAGAACGAGGAAATCACCTCTGGTGATTGTTTATGTGCAGAAATGAGTCCCTTCCTGCACATAAACAATCATTTAAAAAATGACGTTTTGCAAGTTCTATGTGTGCTAATCCAGCACACATAGAAGTTTAAAAACACCATTTCAGATTGTTTATGTGCAAGAAGGGACACCTTCCTGCACATAAACAATCATCCCCATGACGCAGTCATCCTTACACCATGGTGCAAGGGTGCCTGCATCAGCACATGGCAGCCAATTGTGCGCCAGCGCAGGGGAAAGCACAGGGATGTGGCATATTATTGTAAATATGTTGCATCCCTGTGCTTTGAAAGTGCCCCAGCGTGGCGCCGTCAAAGGGTTTGTGGTGCCGCGCTGCGGCACTTTCTTGTAAATGAGGCCCATAATGTGCAAAGGTGTCTGATTCACAAATGGCAATTTTTGTGCGTAAAGATTTTCCACCCAATGCAAAAAAACACACTCATGATCAATTCACTAGAGTGACTGTGGGTGTGTCCTTAAAATGAGGAATGACATATTGAGAATATGGCAGCAGAGTCATGAATGAGTGAGCCAAGCAAGACAAGGCAATCACAGATCACACAGGAAGTGAGTAACTCAGAGAGGAGGGCCGCTGATCTAAAAACTTTAAGGCGGACACTTACTCCTTCAACTACTCTATCTTAAAACAGCAGTAGCTTACAACTAAACGGCCATATCCACAAGCCACACAACTGAATTTACCAATTAAGTGTTACACACACAGATTTCAAACATCAATCAGACATTCTATAAATACTAAAAAGATAAAAACGTTTGTTCCTACATAGTGGAAGGTACACATGTACATGTACCCAGTCATCTACATAAAATCACCCTAAAGTACATCTACATGGCCCTTAAGCCAGTGTTGGCGTAAATAAAAAGGGGGCATTTTAACATATAAAATTCATTAAATTGTCTGATGGAGAATCGTAGCGCTTTTATTGAGAAGTGTGTATGTGAAACTGATAAACAAACCTGAGAGTAAAACCTTGCACAAACATAAAGTACAACGTATCTGTTGAATGGCACACCATGTCATTGTTGCAAGGGATTGTGAAACACCAATGGAGCACACATAATCCCAAATCGTGGTGCTTGCTGTTTTACACTTCATGGCAGCTGGCACCTTTCACAAGACCAGAGGCGTTGCAGCAGGCATCTCACAGAAGAGCCAGTCCAGATGCCCACAGCAGGTGTCCAGGTGCCCACAGCAGGTGCGCCTCGTTCGACCAGCCCCCTGCAGCTTCCATTGCCATGTTTCAGTCCGTGAAGGACGCACAACACAACACAGTTTCATGCTGTGTCACATCACATGCCTCAAATCCGTTTGGTGCAATGGGCTGGACACGTTACACCACAGCCACAACAGCCCAGAACATCACAATCTCATCTGCTGGAAGAACTTCAGTGTGCAAGTCACCTCCGAGGTGAGGAAAAAGGTTTGCTTGTGTAAACCAAATACCTTGGCGCAACACACGAAAGCTTCCCTTTCCGGCGCCCTGTGACTGTGGCACAACTGCAAGCCAGTGAGTGACAATGGCAGCTTGTGGCCGCTTGGTGAGAATCCATGTAGGATAAGCTGTGTGCACGAGGACATTGTGAATGAGCCCATTAACAGCACTTGATGCTTGTGACATGCAGGTGTGCATTTCGGTGGCAGACACGCATTCTAGTGTTCGGCTGTTCCACACAGGTGTGATTCTTACTAGCCTCAGTCGCTCTCTGCTCACTCACTTCCGTCGGCCCATTTCAGTGCCTCAACTGACGTACAACTGAGTGCAAACACAACCATGTGGCAACAATGAGCAGACGTCACTGTTGAACCATGCTTCAGGTACTTGGAAAACAAATGATGGCGTCATCCAGTACTCCCCAGAGGGTCTGTGCAATATTGTCCTTTCTGGCGTTGTGTGCTGCGTAACAGGTACTGTGCCAGGTTGAACCGTTGCCATCAACACTGCGCTCTTTCGGGGCGCGGCTTAGCGCACAACCAAGATGGCCGCGCGTTTCTGAGCTCCGTCGGATCTCCGGTGCGGACGCGTAATGAAAGATTTTTGAGGTCAACACGAATAAGTACTGTTGAGGACTTCACGAACAAGCAAGCTAAACATGTTTAAAGTATGGAGCGCTCTTTGGCTTCATTAAGGAGAGACCTGACTGAACAGGAAGACAGAAATCGTATAAGTAACCTCCGTATTTTTGGTTTACCGGAGGACTGTGAGAAATCTGCTCCTTCAGTGTCTGATTTTTTGTTTACTTGGATCCCTACTGTTCTGAACATTTCATTTCACAAGAATTTTGAAATAGAACGTGCTCATAGAGTTCCCACTTTTAAGCCTAAAACGTTATCTTCTCCAAGACCGTTGATCTTTAAACCTCTGCGCCATCAACACACTGAGCAAATTCTAGCCCAAATGAGGAAGATTAAAATATTACAATGGGAAGGTCACAGAATATCAATATCATAAGACTTTGCCAGAGACACCGTCATTCGTCGGAAAGGTTTCTTGAATCTACGCAGAAGGCTCATAGATATGAATATTCAATTTTCCTTTGCAGGTCCTTCACGATTTAGAATAACTTTCAGAGGTCGTCCACAGATCTTTTATGAGCCTTCAGAGCTTTCCACTTTTTTGGATAATCAATCTGAATCACAGATGGACTCCGAGTCTCTTCCTGGCACTTCTCATCCTCTGTGACCTTCATTTTCTGATAAGTTGGCTCCATGTTTTCTGTGCCTTGCCACAAAGTGTGTGGTTAATACTGCTCCTCTGTGTTCCTTTTTGTAATGGTAACTACGCTCTGTAAAGGCTGTTAGCCCTATACTGGTTATTCTCTTTTAACTGATTTTTCCTTTACAGGTTTTACGGTTTATCATATTTTTATGAATTTTTTTGGGGAGTTTACATCCATTGTGTTGGTACTATTTTGGTGCTATTTTGTTAACTATTGGCTGTCACTGTGTCTCTATTTCCCTTCTTCTCACTTTCTTTCTTATTATCTTTTTATATTTCTGACTTATTCCAACCTCGTTCCTGCTTTCTACTCAGTTGCTTCATCTTCTTGTGGGCATTTTTCTTAGTTCATTTTGATGAACTTTTTCTCGGTATATAATTCTAGATAGTATAATTCTAGATAGCTGGTCTTTTCTTGGCTTTTCTTTCTCACTATTTTTGTATGATAAATAAGTATCTCTTCTTCTACTTTCCACACTCTTTCTCTTTTTTTGCTCGTTCTTCTTTTATTCATATTTTCTGCTCGTTCATCCTACTTTTTGCTTGACTTTTTCCTCCTCTCTTTCTATGATTCTATGCTGG
Organism: Calotriton arnoldi; assembly: GCA_963921515.1. NCBI lineage: Eukaryota > Metazoa > Chordata > Amphibia > Caudata > Salamandridae > Calotriton > Calotriton arnoldi. The sequence goes on from CAWUFW010005661.1 coordinate 1,203,550, forward strand.
TGATAAATTTTTATGTGTGTTCACTATTTATCTATGTTTTTGTCCACTATTGTTTTTTCTTATACACATCTGCGTTTTGTATGTACAATTTTTTTATTTATGAATTTATTTATTATTTTGATTCTTTTGCTTTCATTATATATGTATTCAAGTCATGAATTACATCTTATGTAGAATTTGCTATTTACTTCTTAATTTTCCATATACTCTAGTATTGATTCCTAGATATTGTCAATTTTGTAGTGTTTGATATGTTAACGGTTTGAGATTTATAATGTCTTATATTGCTATTTATATTACCTCAAATTGCTATTTATAATACCACTTATTAGTATCTATTATGCCTTAGACTGCTACTTATATTATCTGATATTGCTATTTATAATGCCTTAATTTGTAATTTATCTGACTTGATTGTCTCACTTTTCTATTCAGGATATGATATGTTGGTCATTCATCAAATATGATATATTTTTTGGATCTTGTATTATTTATTCTTATCTGCTATTTTCTTCTTAATTTTTTATATACTCTAGTATTTATTCCTAGATGCTATCAATTTTGTAGTGTTTGGTACATTAGCGGTTTGAGATTTATAATGTTTTATATTGGTATTTATATTGCCTCAAGTTGCTATTTATTACACCACTTATTAGTATTTATTATGCCTTAGGTTGTTATTCATATTACCTAATGTTGCTGGTGCTATTTATTATGCCTTAATTTGATATTTATCTGATATTATTGTCTCACTTTTCTATTCAGGATATGATAATATGTTGGTCACTCTTCAAATATGATATATTTTCTGGAACTTGTATTATTTATTCCTATTGTTGGATTATTGAGTGTATAGTAGACACTAACATTTATACTTTTATTCCGTCGCTTAATTGAAATATTTATTGATGAGCGGTCTGCATTGTGTTTGTTGGCCTCTGTGGTTGCTCCTCCACGTTATTTCCCCCATGCAATTTGTCTATTACAGACATCCCCTTGTGGGGTTTTTCTTTTTTTATGCTCATTTCTTTTTTTGGAGTACTTTTGTTGTTTCTTTTCTTCTTTCTAGTCTTTTCTTCCCCTCTTTCTATCTTTCTTTCTCTGGGGACTTCTGCTTCGGTATATTTTTTACGTTTTTTTTCTGCTTTCTTTTTACCCCTATATCTGATGACCTGCTGGTTTACCTTCTCTTTTTTCTTTATCAGATGTTTTTATCTGTGTTACTTTATGTTTATCTATGACTGGTTTAAATGTAGTCTCACTTAATGTTCGTGGGTTGAATCACCCTGTCAAGAGGGCCAAGATCCTAGATTATTGCAAAAGATTATCTGGTGATATTGTTTTACTTCAGGAGACTAAGATAGCCTTTAAAGAAGCTTTGCTTTTGCGGAAGGAGTGGGTTCTTGATGTCACTTGTTCTGAAGCCTCTGGTAAAAAGAATGGAGTTGTGACTTTGATTTCCAAAAACTCTGGTCTGTCTATTGTTACTGCTGAGCATGAATGAATGAATGAATCGGCATTTCTAAAGTGCATGGCTACCCGAAGGCATCCCAGCGCTTGAAGCGGTCCATTCATAGAACTCCGAGACGGTCTTCAAGGAAACAAAAAAGTTTTTATAAGTTTTCGAAAGGTCAGGTAATTGGCCTCCAGACGAATGTGAGTGGGAAGCTGGTTCCACAACTTCGCAACATTATAGGAGAACAGACGGCCTCCACTCCCGGACCTTTTTATCATGGGAACTGACGCTAAGTGCTTATTACCTGAGCGCAGGGACCTATTAGGACAATAGGGAGAGATAATAGACCAAATAATGGGCGGACCCTTAGCTGACATTGCCTTATGTGCAATGCACAAAGCTTTAAACTGTACTCTTTCCGCAATTGGGAGCCAATGAAGAGTGGCAATAGAAGGCTTTGCAGATTCACGACTAGAGACATTCATGAGCAGGCGTGCTGCGCAATTTTGTACAATCTGCAGTTTTTTGATAGTCGAGCAAGGGGATCCCAAATAAAGGGCGTTGGCATAGTCAAGCCGGGAGAGAATCAATGCTTGGACCAGCAGTCTCCTAGCCTGAAAAGGCGGCAGGGTGAGGATTTTGCGTATCATCCTAAGGATCCCATAACAACTACCTGCCACCTTCCGTGCTTGCTCCTTGAAGTTTAAATTGTGGTCCAGCCATACGCCAAGGCTCTTGATCTGTTCTTTGGGAGGGGGCATTGGACCAAAACAACCAGGCCAGAATGAGCTTACATTCAGTGAGGGGGTTTTACCTAGGAACATCAGCTCTGGTTTTGCTCCATTGAGTTTCAAATAAGAGCCTTCCATCCAGACTGACACCCTTTCGAGACAGCCAGCTAGGTCAGACCCAGCTTTATCAAGCTGGTTTAAAGAGACAATCAGCTGAGTGTCATCAGCATAGGTGACAATCTGGATGCCAAACGGTTTCACTACCTCAGCCAGAGGGCTCATGTAAAAGTTAAAATTCATGATACTAATGGTAGATGGTTACTTTCTCGCTTGTCCAATGGTTCAGATGATTTATATATCATGAATATATATGCCCCTAACATTGATGATCCTCTTTTCTGGCGTTCCACAAATAAAAAGCTCTCTGACATTCCTCAAAATGCTAGAACAATTGTTGGCGGTGATTTCAATCTGCCCTTGGATCCTGTTTTAGATAGACATTCTGCTTTTAAATTTCGTCCCCCTAGGTCGCATAAACACTTGCTCAGTATGTGTTCTTCTCATCAGCTTGTTGACGCATGGAGAGTGCATAATCCTACGGGTAGCGATTTCACTTTTTTCCCCTGTCCACATTCTAGTTTCTCTCGTATCGATTATCTTCTAGTTGATACGGCTCTTTTAAAACATACCATAAATGTGATGATCCACCCAATAGTCGTTTCTGATCATGCAGCAGTTTCATTGACTATCCTTAATCTTTCAGACACGAGAGGCCCTCGTACTTGGCGTCTTAATACAGAGATTTTGGATGATAAAGATGAAGTTAAAGAGCTTAATGAGGAAATTGATATCTGCTTCAAAGATAATGAGTCTTTGGTGAATTCTCCAATAGTTCTATGGGATGCATTTAAATGTACGATTCGGGGGCATATTATCAAAAAAATTCAAAAAGGAATAGTGATATTAGAAAGTCACTGCAGTCGTTAGGGGGTGAGATCAAACGTAAAGAGGTGCTATATAGAAGTTCTAATAATAAGTCTCTCCTACAAGATATCAAAAACCTGAAATACTCTTTCAATTCTATAGTCACTAAATGAGCTTATATTGGTGTACACGCTCAAAAATCTCGACATTTGTTATTATGAAATAGAGCTGGTAAGTTGTTGGCTGCCACCTTAAAGTATCAGAATACAAATGTCAAAGCTGTCCAGATTTCCTATTTTAATGATAAAAGTGGTTCTAAGAAATTCCTTACCCAAGAAATACTTGAAGTCTTTCGTGATTTTTATGAAAAGTTATACACCCCTAAAGATCAATGCAATATATCTGTTTGTCAACAGTTTCTGAACTCGATTCCTACGAATACTATTTCGCAGTCTGATATGATTGATTTGAGGAGATCGATTGAGACTGACGAGATAATTCAGGCTAATAAGGCTACTCGGTCAGGGAAGGCTCCGGCGCCTGATGGGTTCCCTATTGCCTTTTACAAAACATTTTCTTCCTCAATAATCAAATATCTTAAGGAGGTTTTTGACAATTTTGTCCTTTCTGGCAAGGTCTCTGGCTCAGCTGCTGAGGCTACTATTGTCGTGATTCCGAAAGATGGCAAGGATCATTCTGACCCTAAATATTTCCGTCCAATCTCATTATTAAATATGGAAGCTAAAATTTTTGCCAAGATCTTGGCTAAGCGTTTAGAGGGTCATATCCCTAGTCTTATTCATGATTCCCAAACTGGTTTCGTTAAAGGGAGACTTGTTAGAGATGATATCCGAACCTTTTGTCATATTTTGGAGAGAGCAAAACTTTCTACATCACCATCGGCGGCGATTGCCCTTGACGCCGAAAAGGCTTTCGACAAAGTCTCTTGGCCTTTTTTACAAGCAGTGCTTCAATCACATAACCTCGGGAACTCTTTTATCAATATGGTGATGTCTCTCTATGCGCAGCCAAAGGCTAACATCAGAGTTAATGGGGTTACGTCCTCTTTTTTTAGTCTCCGTCAGGGCACTAGACAAGGGTGCCCTTTATCACCCCTTCTTTTTCTATTGTCTATAAACCCACTCCTTCGTTTACTCAACTTGAACCAGGGTATCAAAGGCTTTCAATTTGGTTCACATACGCTTAAAACAGCCGCCTATGCGGATGATTTTCTTATTTTTTCAGAAGACATCGTTGCTGCGATTCCTGTTATTTCTGATAACATTAGAGAGTTTTCGCTGGTTTCGGGATATACTCTGAACAAAGAGAAGACGGAAATGTTCCCCCTCAATTCGTTGTGTTTCCCTTCTCACATGGGCGATTCAGGATTTCAATGGCAACCGACTCGTATTAAATATTCAGGAATTTGGTTTCGTAAGGACCTTTTAGATACTATTTCTTATAATGAATCCCACATCATAGCTAAAGTTAAAGATCTTTTGTCCTCCTGGTCTCCTAAATATATCTCCTGGTGGGGAAGATTTCAAACTCTTAAGATGATGATAACTCCGATTATTCATTTCCTATCCTCCATGTTACCTATAAAGCTTTCTTCTTCCTTTTTTCATGAGATTGATTCACTCACTTCAAAATTTTTGTGGAGTGATAAACGCGCTAGAATTGCTTATAAATACCCCAGAAAGCCTCCTGTTCTGGGTGGCTGTAATCTTCCAGATTGGAACTTGTATCAAATTGCCTTTTTAGCTTCTCAAGGTGCTCTCTGGTTCTTGCCAGACTCCCAGCATACACCCCCGTGGATTTATATTGAACGAGAGTTGTGTACTCCTCTTTCTACTTCTTCCTTTCTCACTGCTTCTAAACCTATTCTTGGTCATTCCCATCATATTATCTTAGACACGATTAATGCACTAAAATATATTGACAAAAAAGTATCTAAACCTATTCATAAATCGAGGTGGTCCTCTTTATGGTACAGTCCTAAAGTTGTTACTGACATTAATCCGATACGGTTTCTTTGTGGGCTACTAGGGGTATCAGATTGGTAAAAGATCTTTATGATTCTAATCATGACCCTCTTCCCTTCTCTTTTCTGGCTAGAGAATATAACCTTAATAATATGGATTTTTATTCTTTCCTGAAATCGAAGGTTTCTCTTTCTAAAGTATCTCTTTCTACAGATTTGGTTACTGTCTCACTTCTTATTATGTGGTCTCGTTCAGCGCATACTGCATCGAGAATATATAAATTTCTATTTGCTCCACTTCCTTCACAGTCTACAGTCACATATGATAAATGGTCTCATCATTTTGAAAATTATATTTTTAAACATATTTCACAGGAGACCTGGCAATTGATTGGGAAGGTATCCCTACGTCATAAAATTGCTCCTTCTCTTATTCAATCTAAATTCTTTACCTTAAATCTCCTTCATTGAACCCCTGCTCGCTTACACAAATTGAAATTAAGAGATAGTGATCTTTGTTGGAACTGTAATTTGAAACCAGGTACTCATCAACATATGTTTTTTGGATGTACGTTATTACAATCCTTTTGGGGTTTAGTACGGAAACATTTATCACTAATCTTTAACATTTCGTTAGAGCTTTCTTTACCTATGATTTTATTGGGCCCATGGGCTTCAACTATGCCTTTACCCCTTGATAATACGGATATGCAGTTATTGGATTTACTTATATCCATTGCTGTTAAAGTTATACTAACAGAATGGGAATCTTTCCATCTTCTGTCTTATCATACCTGGTGGGCATGGGTATCATACCTTCGTGGGGCTCATACTTTGGTTGAGGAGAAGGATTACACTCCTTCCATTTCTACTAATATATGGAGGTCACTGGATGATTATATGAATTTATCTTCTCAGGGGTTGGTAGCTCAGTATCCCTTTGACTCTACTTTTTAAGTTGTTTCCCTCTTTGAAGCAGTTGTCCCCACCTCTCTTTCTTTACTTTTTTCTATCTTTTCTTCTTTTTCTCTGCTCTCTCTTGTTTTGCAATTTTATTTATTAAGCAATACGACTGGTTTATAAAGTCAACGTGGTATAAGCTGTTGATATTTTTTATTCCTTTTATCTGGCTTTGTAATATTTTGGATTTATCTTATAACATATAACATTTGTCATCTATATATTTTGAATGATTCAAACATTCTCCCCCAGTCAAGAGAACTGGGTTAAATCCATTGTTGTTTTTCCCACTACGCCACCCCAGTTTGGACCCAGCCATATGCAAATCAGTCTTGACCCTGTGCCTCATGGGAACAGTCCAGACCAAACTGCCAAGCCAGGTCCTCTCTGGACCAGAAACAAGCATCCTGGGACCGGTTTCGGAGTATGTCACCCTTCATCAGCCAGGCTAGCTTGAATCCAGTGGCACAGTGAGCAAGGGACCCACGTCTGGGCATACCCATCCCACTTAGGGTGAAAAGTGTAACTGCAACAAATGATGGACGGAATGCTGAATGATTCAAACATTCTCCCCCAGTCAAGAGATCTGGGTTAAATCCATGGTTCTTTTGTCCACTACGCCACCCCAGTTTGGACCCAGCCATATGCAAATCAGTCTTGACCCTGTGCCTCATGGGAACAGTCCAGACCGAACTGCCAAGCCAGGTTCTCCCTGGACCGGAAACAAGCATCCTGGGACCGGTTTCGGGGTATGTCACCCTTCATCAGCCAAGCTAGCTTGAATCCAGTGGCACAGTGAGCAAGGGACCCACGTCTGTCCATACCCATCCCACTTAGGGCAAAAAGTGTAACTGCAACAAATGATGGACGGAATGCTGAATGATTCAAACATTCTCCCCAGTCAAGAGATCTGGGTTAAATCCATCGTTCTTTTGCCCACTACGCCACCCCAGTTTGGACCCAGCCATATGCAAATCAGTCTTGACCCTGTGCCTCATGGGAACAGTCCAGACCGAACTGCCAAGCCAGGTCCTCCCTGGACCGGAAACAAGCATCCTGGGACCGGTTTTGTGGTATGTCACCCTTCATCAGTCAGGCTAGCTTGAATCCAGTGGCACAGTGAGCAAGGGACCCACGTCTGGGCATACTCATCCCACTTAGGGCGAAAAGTGTAACTGCAACAAATGATGGACGGAATGCTGAATGATTCAAACATTCTCCCCCAGTCAAGAGATCTGGGTTAAATCCATGGTTCTTTTGCCCACTACGCCACCCCAGTTTGGACCCAGCCATATGCAAATCAGTCTTGACCCTGTGCCTCATGGGAACAGTCCAGACCGAACTGCCAAGCCAGGTCCTCCCTGGACCGGAAACAATCATCCTGGGACCGGTTTCGGGGTATGTCACCCTTCATCAGCCAGGCTAGCTTGAATCCAGTGGCACAGTGAGCAAGGGACCCACGTCTGGGCATACTCATCCCACTTAGGGCGAAAAGTGTAACTGCAACAAATGATGGACGGAATGCTGAATGATTCATACATTCTCCCCCAGTCAAGAGATCTGGGTTAAATCCACCGTTCTTTTGCCCACTACGCCACCCCAGTTTGAACCCAGACATATGCAAATCAGTCTTGACCCTGTGCCTCATGGGAACAGTCCAGACCAAACTGCCAAGCCAGGTCCTCTCTGGACCAGAAACAAGCATCCTGGGACCGGTTTCGGAGTATGTCACCCTTCATCAGCCAGGCTAGCTTGAATCCAGTGGCACAGTGAGCAAGGGACCCACGTCTGGGCATACCCATCCCACTTAGGGTGAAAAGTGTAACTGCAACAAATGATGGACGGAATGCTGAATGATTCAAACATTCTCCCCAGTCAAGAGATCTGGGTTAAATCCATGGTTCTTTTGTCCACTACGCCACCCCAGTTTGGACCCAGCCATATGCAAATCAGTCTTGACCCTGTGCCTCATGGGAACAGTCCAGACCGAACTGCCAAGCCAGGTTCTCCCTGGACCGGAAACAAGCATCCTGGGACCGGTTTCGGGGTATGTCACCCTTCATCAGCCAAGCTAGCTTGAATCCAGTGGCACAGTGAGCAAGGGACCCACGTCTGTCCATACCCATCCCACTTAGGGCAAAAAGTGTAACTGCAACAAATGATGGACGGAATGCTGAATGATTCAAACATTCTCCCCCAGTCAAGAGATCTGGGTTAAATCCATCGTTCTTTTGCCCACTACGCCACCCCAGTTTGGACCCAGCCATATGCAAATCTGTCTTGACCCTGTGCCTCATGGGAACAGTCCAGACCGAACTGCCAAGCCAGGTCCTCCCTGGACCGGAAACAAGCATCCTGGGACCGGTTTTGGGGTATGTCACCCTTCATCAGCCAGGCTAGCTTGAATCCAGTGGCACAGTGAGCAAGGGACCCACGTCTGGGCATACTCATCCCACTTAGGGCGAAAAGTGTAACTGCAACAAATGATGGACGGAATGCTGAATGATTCAAACATTCTCCCCCAGTCAAGAGATCTGGGTTAAATCCATGGTTCTTTTGCCCACTACGCCACCCCAGTTTGGACCCAGCCATATGCAAATCAGTCTTGACCCTGTGCCTCATGGGAACAGTCCAGACCGAACTGCCAAGCCAGGTCCTCCCTGGACCGGAAACAATCATCCTGGGACCGGTTTCGGGGTATGTCACCCTTCATCAGCCAGGCTAGCTTGAATCCAGTGGCACAGTGAGCAAGGGACCCACGTCTGGGCATACTCATCCCACTTAGGGCGAAAAGTGTAACTGCAACAAATGATGGACGGAATGCTGAATGATTCATACATTCTCCCCCAGTCAAGAGATCTGGGTTAAATCCACCGTTCTTTTGCCCACTACGCCACCCCAGTTTGAACCCAGACATATGCAAATCAGTCTTGACCCTGTGCCTCATGGGAACAGTCCAGACCGAACTGCCAAGCCAGGTCCTCCCTGGACCGGAAACAAGCATCCTGGGACCGGTTTCGGGGTATGTCACCCTTCATTAGCAAAGGCTAGCTTGAATCCAGTGGCACAGTGAGCAAGGGACCCATGTCTTGGCATACCCATCCCACTTAGGGTGAAAAGTGTAACTGCAACAAATGATGGACGGAATGCTGAATGATTCAAACATTCTCCCCCAGTCAAGAGATCTGGGTTAAATCCATCGTTCTTTTGCCCACTATGCCACCCCAGTTTGGACCCAGCCATATGCAAATCAGTCTTGACCCTGTGCCTCTTGGGAACAGTCCAGATCGAACTGCCAAGCCAGGTCCTCCCTGGACCAGAAACAAGCATCCTGGGACCGGTTTTGGGGTATGTCACCCTTCATCAGCCAGGCTAGCTTGAATCCAGTGGCACAGTGAGCAAGGGACCCACGTCTGGGCATACTCATCCCACTTAGGGCAAAAAGTGTAACTGCAACAAATGATGGACGGAATGCTGAATGATTCAAACATTCTCCCCCAGTCAAGAGATCTGGGTTAAATCCATCGTTCTTTTGCCCACTACGCCACCCCAGTTTGGACCCAGCCATATGCAAATCAGTCTTGACCCTGTGCCTCATGGGAACAGTCCAGACTGAACTGCCAAGCCAGGTCCTCCCTGGACCGGAAACAAGCATCCTGGGACCGGTTTCGGGGTATGTCACCCTTCATCAGCCAGGCTAGCTTGAATCCAGTGGCACAGTGAGCAAGGGACCCACGTCTGGGCATACTCATCCCACTTAGGGCGAAAAGTGTAACTGCAACAAATGATGGACGGAATGCTGAATGATTCAAACATTCTCCCCCAGTCAAGAGATCTGGGTTAAATCCACCGTTCTTTTGCCCACTACGCCACCCCAGTTTGGACCCAGACATATGCAAATCAGTCTTGACCCTGTGCCTCATGGGAACAGTCCAGACCGAACTGCCAAGCCAGGTCCTCCCTGGACCGGAAACAAGCATCCTGGGACCGGTTTCGGGGTATGTCACCCTTCATTAGCAAAGGCTAGCTTGAATCCAGTGGCACAGTGAGTAAGGGACCCACGTCTTGGCATACCCATCCCACTTAGGGTGAAAAGTGTAACTGCAACAAATGATGGACGGAATGCTGAATGATTCAAACATTCTCCCCCAGTCAAGAGATCTGGGTTAAATCCATCGTTCTTTTGCCCACTACGCCACCCCAGTTTGGACCCAGCCATATGCAAATCAGTCTTGACCCTGTGCCTCATGGGAACAGTCCAGACCGAACTGCCAAGCCTGGTCCTCCCTGCACCGGAAACAAGCATCCTGGGTCCGCTTTCGGGGTATGTCACCCTTCATCAGCCAGGCTAGCTTGAATCCAGTGGCACAGTGAGCAAGGGACCCACGTCTGGGCATACCCATCCCACTTAGGGCGAAAAGTGTAACTGCAACAAATGATGGACGGAATGCTGAATGATTCAAACATTCTCCCCCAGTCAAGAGATCTGGGTTAAATCCATCGTTCTTTTGCCCACTGTGCCACTGGATTCAAGCTAGCCTGGCTGATGAAGGGTGACATACCCCGAAACCGGTTCCAGGATGCTTGTTTCCGGTCCAGGGAGGACCTGGCTTGGCAGTTCGGTCTGGACTGTTCCCATGAGGCACAGGGTCAAGACTGATTTGCATATGGCTGGGTTCAAACTGGAAAGGCATGGGGAGCAAAAAAACGAAGGATTTAGGCCCAGATCTCTGTACTGGGGTGAATGTGTGACATTGTTCTGCATTCTGTCCATCAATTGTTGTTTTTGCATTTGTCACCCCGAGTGGGAAGGGTATGCCCAGACGTGGGTCCCGTGCTCTCCATGCCACTGGAGTCAAGCTATCCTGGCTGATGAGGGGTGAAACCCCGAAACCGGTCCTAGGATGCTTGGTTCCAGTCCAGGGAGGACCTGGCCTGGCAGTTCGGGCTGGACTGTTCCCATTGGGCACAGGGTCAAGACTGATTTGCATATGGCTGGGTTCAAACTGGAAAGGCATGGGGAGCAAAAAAACGATGGATTTAGGCCCAGATCTCTGTACTGGGGTGTATGTATGACATTGTTCTGCATTCTGTCCATCAATTGTTGTTTTTGCATTTGTCACCCCAAGTGGGACGGGTATGCCCAGACGTGGGACCCGTGCTCTCCATGCCACTGGAGTCAAGCTATCCTGGCTGATGAGGGGTGAAACCCCGAAACTGGTCCTAGGATGCTTGGTTCCAGTCCAGGGAGGACCTGGCCTGGCAGTTCGGGCTGGACTGTTCCCAATGGGCACAGGGTCAAGACTGATTTGCATATGGCTGGATTCAAACTGGAAAGGCATGGGGAGCAAAAAAACGATGGATTTAGCCCCAGATCTCTGTACTGGGGTGAATGTATGACATTGTTCTGCATTCTGTCCATCAATTGTTTTTGCATTTGTCACCCCGAGTGGGACGGGTATGCCCAGACGTGGGTCCCGTGCTCTCCATGCCACTGGAGTCAAGCTATCCTGGCCGATGAGGGGTGAAACCCCGAAACCGGTCCTAGGATGCTTGGTTCCAGTCCAGGGAGGACCTGGCCTGGTAGTTCGGGCTGGACTGTTCCCATTGGGCACAGGGTCAAGACTGATTTGCATATGGCTGGGTACAAACTGGAAAGGCATGGGGAGCAAAAAAACGATGGGTTTAGGCCCAGATCTCTGTACTCGGGTGAATGTATGACATTGTTCTGCATTCTGTCCATCAATTGTTGTTTTTGCATTTGTCACCCCGAGTGGGACGGGTATGCCCAGATGTGGGTCCCGTGCTCTCCATGCCACTGGAGTCAAGCTATCCTGGCTGATGAGGGGTGAACCCCGAAACCAGTCCTAGGATGCTTGGTTCCAGTCCAGGGAGGACCTGGCCTGGCAGTTCGGGCTGAACTGTTCCCATTGGGCACAGGGTCAAGAATGATTTGCATATGGCTGGGTTCAAACTGGAAAGGCATGGGGAGCAAACAACGATGGATTTAGGCCCAGATCTCTGTACTGGGGTGAATGTATGACATTTTTCTGCATTCTGTCCATCAATTGTTGTTTTTACATTTGTCACCCGAGTGGGATGGGTATGCCCAGACGTGGGTCCCGTGCTCTCCATGCCACTGGAGTCAAGCTATCCTGGCTGATGAGGGGTGAAACCCCGAAACCGGTCCTAGTTTGCTTGATTCCAGTCCAGAGAGGACCTGGCCTGGCAGTTCGGGCTGGACTGTTCCCATTGGGCACAGGGTCAAGACTGATTTGCATATGGCTGGGTTCAAACTGGAAAGGCATGGGGAGCAAAAAAACGATGGATTTAGGCCCAGATCTCTGTAATGGGGTGAATGTATGAAATTGTTCTGCATTCTGTCCATCAATTGTTGTTTTTGCATTAGTATAGTATGCAGCATCATGTTTGTGGGTCACCTGATGTCATAAATTAACACATAGCCAGGGTGGCCGGTTCAAGTCATGTTTGCCCAGCAACATCACATGAAGTGTGGCACGCGCAAGTGGTATCACATGCACATACAGTCAACTCCACTATGCTTTCCTATTTCGTTTGAAATAGAAAGGTTGAACATGTCCATTCTGATTAAGAATGCAGTCTATTGCTAAACATGTTCTGTATCCTGAGGTTTATTCCATGACGTATTTGCCTTTTCCACATCTCTCCCACAGGTGCATGGATATTTCATGTCATGTTCACCATTTCCACACCCCTCCCACAGGTGCATGGATCATGTGTAACCTGTCGCCTTTGTTATGTGACCAAATGGGGCAGAGGGTAGTCTTGTGATGGAAATGCACATGTCATAAATTCTGGTGGCTCATCTCACTTACAAAAGTCTTACTGGTGGGGGCATTGTGACCCCTTACATTGTATGCAGTGTGTGTCATGGTCGGCTCACTGGGCGTAAATACTGATCATGGAATATGGATCATCACAAACATCCCATGCCACATAGAGAAAACGAATGCGTCAATTGGATGCATTTTCCTGTGACCCAAAAGTTGCATAGGTACATGGAACTCTACAGCATAACGTAGACCCAACAATATTGTAGTATCCTGCTCATGTTATTGTTCTGCCATTTTCACCCCCTGCTCAGCCAGTGTGAATGTGCTGTGTGCTGCATGGAATGTTGGATGGTGATGATGCGTATTGGAATGTTGGGTGCCTGAGAGGTGACGTGTGACAGTTGAGAATGGGCTGAGCAGCAGGCAGCCTGCTCCTGGTGGGGCTGCTCTACAGAACTCAACTACCTGCTTCACAGGAACATATCTACATGTAACCTACTTCAATAAATCTTCATGAACTACATCCTACCTGCGTGGACCTTCATTACTACATTTATTTTGGCGACCAGTTGGTGACAACCTACGTGTTACAACTGGAATTCAGGGATCTGGCAAACAAAAGAGGACCTGAAGATGAAGTTTCCTACAGAGTCTACAGATGCTGCCAACGTCACTACATCAAGATTTCAGGAACCTAGCGGAAAAATAGAGGACCTGAAATTGGAGCAAGCTACAGAACCTACAGATGCTGTCAACACAAAGTGCAGAGGAGGTATCCACAGGAAAGAAAATCTCAAAAGAAGATACAAGGGAGTTCTTCACAGAACAACAAAGACGTCTACAAGAAAGAAAAAAGTTCCTCACAGAAAAGCAGAGAAGTCAACATGAAACATGTAAAGATGAGGCACTACGCCTCTCAGCCCCACCAGTGTCATCACCATCTGACAGCCCTAGCCCAGGCGTGCTGTGTTCATCTGATTTACTTACTTGGGACTTTAGATTTCACAAGCACTGCATCAGACATCAAGTATACCAAACTACTGCTTGTAAATTCTGTTGACCCAGCGAACGTTCTAAAATATCATGGGATTTGGCTACACATTGCTGTCAGCAAGAATGGGAGTAATTTCAAAAGAAAATTTCCATCACCTTAGGATATCTGCAAACATCTCATGACTAGTGACATATTGCTGGTATACTGTTTCTACATTAAGATGTCTAAGGAGCCACTCCGGTCCTTGTTTGCTGTGTTCAAGTAAGCAATATTTTACATATTTCCTCAAGATAAGGACTTGCTCTAGTGGGTGTCTACTATCTGTCCTTTATTGTGTCTGTCACCGTAAGTTATGTTGTGACTGACTTCCCTCCTTCCCCCATGGAAGTTGTGGTGTTTCACTGTCTGCCTACGTTGTGTCCATTACGACAGGTGCTGGACTTTGCTGGTGCGTCAGCTCATGTTTTTCAACGTTTCTCTCATCAGGGACATTCATTATGTTGAGCCGTTAAACCGTTGCTGTGCGGTTTCCTTTGAATGACACTTAACGGTTTCAGCGCGCGATGACATACCTTTGTTTTTGTCATCTTCTTCGTTGCTGGGAATCCTCCGAGCTGCTGAAGGACGCTGTACAACCTGTACAGGCCGAAAGCCACCCGGCACAGCGTCCCGTACGTGCCACCATGTGTAAAGCTACGGAGTTCTTTCCTTCTCTCCACACCAGAAGTTTATTCGCGTTTTTGCCACTTGCCATGTGGTGAAGGGGAGTTCACAACACAACGGTGCCGAGGAGAGGCACAGTCGCATCTTTGCCACTTGCCGTGCGGTGAAGAAGAGCGTACTACACATCTTAGGCATGTGGTAGGCGGATCGCCCTTGGCGAACATTTTTTTTTTTTTGTCTCTCACCATAACTTTATTGTCAAGGTTCACCGGAGGGACTGTTGAACACTCTCTTTCTACAATCAAAGAGTGTGCTGTCTTCTGACTGTGTGATCAGCGCATTCATCATATCTTTTAGGCTATGACTTTCCTGTAGAAAGGTGGTTTTGCACTTTTTGTTAATATTCAACAGTTTTGCTGGAAATTACTTATGACAACTTTCGCCTTAATTTTTACGTGGGAGAAACCCTTTAACGAGAGAACATTTCACCAAATCTGGAACATTTTTTTTAAATACTCTCCTCTGCATTATTCGCTTCATGTTTATTGTGTCTTTGTGGACGTAATCACCACATTATACATTCCATGGCATTTTACATCTCCTACGTGGGATGATTTTAGGGGTATTGTTTGCCCATTTTCTTATGCTTCATGCTCTTACTCAACCTCACATGAGGGATCGGAATGGGTTCCAGCCCCATTATTTCTTTGTACATTTTTCTACATGAAGTATTACGTTATCTATCCTTTCACAGGGCATCGTTGTATGGGTCACAGTCCCATTTACACTAATTTTCCCACCCTCTAGTTTTAGGGTAGGATATGGGTTTCGTTCCCATTTACATTAGGTCTCCACCCTCTTGTCAGGGGTAGGTCATGGGTTTTAGTCCCATTTTCACGCACGTGTGGTACATCATTACCCTTACCCAGGGTGTGCCTCACTGGGTGTCAGTCCCATGTACATTTGCTTCCACCCTTTTATCAGGGGTAGGTTTTGGGTTTTAGTCCCATCTTCACATACGAGTGGTACATTTTTACCCTTTTTTAGTGTGTTTCTCTTGGGTTTCAGTCCCATTTGCTGTTATTTTCTCGCAACGTTATGCTTATATTATATTACATTGTAAATTTTAAACGCAACGTAATGTTTCTTTGATATTTCTGTGTCAATTTGAAAACGAGGGAGGATGAGTGATACTTTCTGTATTTTCTTCTCATCTTCTCTGTTTTCTCTCCTGTTCAGTTCTCCAAGCGATGTTACATATTCTTTTCATCCTTGGTGTCTGTACTAATATTGGTTGTTAGTCTTCCTTTGTCCCCAGTCTTTCCCTCATTGTAGTTTCATTCTATTTCTTCCTTTTTTTTAGGAGGAGATCCGTCCTTCACTTCTCTGTGTGTCTGGGTGCTTACCTGGTGTTCAGTTCATGTCGTGTTATGTCTTTCTTCCTTGCATGCCTGTCTGGCCGGTGGGTGTGTCTGGGGGGTAGTCATTTATGCGTCTATGCCTTTCTACTACTTGGTGTTTCCTCTGCCTTATCACTGTTTTCTTCTCTTTTGTTTTCCTTGTTGGAGAGGATGGGTCATTTCTATTTGTGTATATTTACCCCTTTGCTTCCTCTTCGTTTTCTTCCACCTATCTCTTCGCTCTTTCCTATTTATTGATTCTCCTTTACATTTATTCTTTTGCATTAGTGTTCCTCTCATTTATTCCTTACTTGGGTTCTTATTATTGTGAGAAGTTGGCCTGGCATATGCTGTCCACTAATTATAGTGGGCACCTTGCACCAGTCCAAACAACCCCTTATTGGAGATAGGTTAAAGACAACCTTTATTGAAAGCTATCCTAGTGGTAGCTATGGAGAGCAGCCTTCAGGCTAAGTCTTGAAGGAATGTAAAGCAGCTTGTTTTACCAGTCTATAATTTCTTGAGTGACCAAATGAAAGAGGACCACACCAGGTATATATTCAAAATATATGTATTTATTGCTAAACACACCCCTCTAGTCTCTTTATGAGGCTAGAGTTCGAAGTACATAAATTATAAGTTAGTTATCTACAGTAATAGCACAAATACACGTTTGAGCCCTAGGGGCGTACCAAACCATATACCAATAAAGTGGTATAAGAACCACGACTGAGCTAGACACAGGGCCTAGAGCCTGTAGAAGTGCTTGGACCACAAGGAACCACCCAAGGTAGTGACACAGGGGACCCACGGGGGACGCGTGCAGTGTAGGAACACAGCCGCGAATCGCCGTTAACTTCTATGGGGAAAATCGCGGTTTGAATTTAAAAGAAAAGGGACACTTAGAGGAGGACTTGGAGCAAACCCTTTGAGAACTAGGCTGTTCTAGTGTCAATACCCATGGGAGCACCGGAGTACTCGAGTTACCTCACCCAGGGGAGCCGGGTGCATAGGTGTCTTTCGGGGTCGGGTTTCGTCGTCGCTTTCAAAGGCGATCTGCTGCAAAGTGCTGCTGGCGGCCAAGTCGAAAGTGTTCGGGTGGATCGAAGATCTGAAGAACCTGAAAGCAGAGGGGACAGAGTCTGGGTCACTAGCCAGTGACCAGGAAGGCGATGAGCAGATGCCCACCGATGTCGAGTGCTTCAGGTAGGTTGACAGTCGTCTTGACTCTTCAGCGATGAGGTCCAGGAGGCGCCGACAACGACCAGGAGCTGGATTCGAGCTGTCCCATGACGTCTGTCGACTGCAGGGGTGTTGGCGACCGGATTGGACCCAACAAGCCTTGGCAACGGCAAGTCTCATGGAAATGGAAGAAGAACGATGTTGCAGACCAGCAAGGTCTGTGGGACTCACCCAGCGAGGGTAAGTCAGGACACGCCTGGAGCAACCAGGGAGCCCAAGCAGAAGAAGATTGGCCTTCGGGAGGGCCTACTAGCCAATGGACTAGCAACCGCAAAGGAGCCTCAAGTTGACGCACGTGGAGCTGGCTCACAGGACACTCGTGGAGTGGAGGCCAGTGATCTTCAGTGCAGTTGGTGCTGGAGGCTGGGGCTACTCGGAGCCCAAAGCACAACTTCGTGGGAGACCCAGAAGAGGATGCACTTACAAAAGTACGCAGTGTCTAGGGGTCACAGTTCCATGTTACCCACGATAGCCACGGGCCTCGGCTCTGCTGGGGACTCAGGGTAGCCTCGGGGAAGTCTGGAAATCCATGTCTGGTGATGCAAAGACTTCGGCGTCCGGCGGCAGCTTCAGCGATGCAGACCAGACAATTGCTTCGTTGGTGCCTGCCAAGCAGGGGAGTCACTCCTTGACCCCAAGGGAGATTCTTCAGTCCTCTAATCTTAAAGTAGAGCATCGAAGGTCCAGGATTCTGTGTCAGAGTTTCGTCCAGGTAAATCTAAAGTCCTAAGGACTGGGGTCCCATACTTATACTAAGGTAGGGGGTTGGACATACTCTGTGGCCCCACCTATGGGAGGTTCAGGGCAGAGGGGTGGTTACACCCCTTTCCCTTTGTCCAGTTTCGCGCCAGAGCAGGGGCTGGAAGCCCCTGAGCCGGTTTGAACTGGGGTATGCACAGGGACACCAAATGTGCCCCCAGTGCAGGACTTCAAAGCACCAGAGAGTGCTCCCGCCCAGCCCCAATACACACTATCCTGTCTGGGGAGGTGGTTACACCTCCCTGGGACAGGAAACCTATTGTCCAGGCCTCCCCTGCCGGAGTTTCGGTCAGCAGCAGGAGGCCAGACTCGTGTCTGTAGCAGCGGCATCCATTTTGTGATGCCAGGGCACTGGAAAGTCAGTACCGGGTATACCGGTGTGTACATGTCTCTCCCTCTAGAAGGGTGGAATGCTACCCCCGCCGCCAGAACTGGCGGGGGGGTAGTATTCCAAGATGTTTGACACCAAACACGACATGTTTCCGTGCAGCCATCCCAAAGTTAGCATTTAACGCGAGGTTATAATGTGCTTAAGAGTATATGGTCAGGCTGCACTACAAACAGCATCAGAGAAGGGTCTCCGAATGCTACAGAGGGGCCCTGCTCATGCAGGGTCACCCTCTCACATAGGAACCACGCACTCTGCCTTCAGGATTGATAAGGCCTGCCATAGGAGTGACTTATAGGTTTATATGTGTGTATGTATGTAGTGATATAGGTAGCCTATATCACAGTAAGGAGTGCATGCACCACCTTACCCAGGCTGCAGTAGCAGACCTGTGGTGTCATTTTGGATGACCTTCCAGGGGTGGCACAATACATGCTGCAGCCCCTGGTAGGCCTCTGAGGTACCTATGCCCTGGGTACATAGTATACCATATACTAGGGACTTATAAGGGCACTCCAGATTCCAATCAGAGATGTGCCTAAGGCACATGGAAACCATTTTAAAGAGGAAGCAGCTAGGCTGGGGTTCTGATTAGCAGGGCCCCAGCCAGACTAAGGTCTAAAAACAGTGAAGCATCAGCAAAAAGTGGGGGTACCCATGTGAAGCAGATCCTACTCTCCTACACAACCCCCCAAACGTAGGGACATTAAACTAACCTTGCCCAGTTAAGTCTTCATGTTCTAAGTGGAAGTACCTAGAGAGTCCATCTGCATTGGCATGGTTACTCCCAGGTCTATGTTCCACTGTGAAGTCCATCCCCTGTAGGGAAATGGACCACCTAAGCAGTTTGGGGTTTTCACCCTTCATTTGTTTTAGCCATAAGAGGGGCTTATGGTCTGTTTGAACAAGGAAGTGAGTACCAAACAAGTATGGCCTCAACTTCTTCAGAGCCCAGACCACAGCAAAGGCCTCCCTCTCAATGGCTGACCAACGTTTCTCTCTAGGGGTCAGCCTTCTGCTAATAAAAGCTACTGGCTGATCCTGACCTTCATCATTCAATTGTGACAGTACAGCCCCTACCCCCAATTCAGATGCATCTGTTTGAACAATGAACTTCTTGGAGTAATCAGGCCTCTGTAGAATGGGAGCAGTGCACATGGCCTGCTTTAGGTCATCAAATGCCTTTTGACAGCTAACTGTCCACTGAACCTTTTTGGGCATTTTCTTGGAAGTTAAGTCATTCAGGGGTGTCACTATTGATCCATACCCCTTGACAAATCTCCTATAGTACCCAGTCAGGCCTAAGAAGGCTCTCACCTGAGTCTGGGTAGTTGGAGCAGTCCAGTCCATGATGGTCTGGATCTTGCTCTGCAGTGGTTGAACCTGGCCTCCACCCACAAGGTGGCCCAGGTACACAACCTGACTCTGCCCTATCTGGCACTTGGTGGCCTTGATAGTCAGGCCTGCTTTCTGCAGGGCTTGCAAAACATTTCTGAGGTGGACCAGGTGATCCTCCCAGGTGGAGCTAAAGACAGCAATATCATCTAGATATGCTGCACTATAGGCTTCCAGACCTGTAAGGACTGTATTCACCAACCTCTGAAAAGTGGCAGGTGCATTCTTCAGACCAAAGGACATCACCACAAATTGATAATGCCCACTAGGGGTTGAGAATGCTGTCTTTGGCTTTGCATCATCAGCTAGTCTGATCTGCCAGTAGCCAGCTGTCAGGTCAAATGTGCTTAGATACTTGGCTGAGGCCAAAGTGTCTATTAGCTCATCTGCCCTAGGTATTGGATGGGCATCAGTCCTAGTGACTGCATTGAGACCCCTGTAGTCCACACAAAACCTCATCTCTCTTTTCCCAACATTGGTGTGAGGTTTTGGCACAAGGACCACTGGACTAGCCCAAGGGCTATCTGATGGTTCAATAACTCCCAAATCCAACATCTTCTGGACTTCTGTCCTGATACAGTCCCTGACATGGTCAGGTTGCCTATAAATCTTATTTTTAATAGGCAGACTGTCCCCAGTGTCCACTTCATGAGTGCACCAGGTAGTCTGACTGGGTGTCAGTGAGAATATGTGTCTGAACTGATTGAGCACCTGTCTGCAATCAGTCTGCTGCTGGGTAGTGAGGCTGCCTGCCAAGGCTACACCATCCACTGACCCAACATCAGGGTTCTGTGAGAGCAGGTCAGGGAGTGGGTCACTCTCTTCCTCCTGTCCCTCATCAGTAGCCATGAGCAAGCCCATGTCTGCCCTGTCCACATATGGGTTTAACCTGTTGACATGAAGAACCCTGTGGGGACTCCTGGGTGTTCCTAGGTCCACCAAATAGGTGACCTCACCCTTCTGTTCAACAATGGTATGGGGTCCACTCCATTTGTCTTGGAGAGCTGCTGGGGCCACTGGCTCCAACACCCACACCTTCTGTCCTGGCTGGTAAACAGTCAGTACAGCCTTTTGGTCATGCCAGGCTTTTTGAAGTTCCTGGCTAGCCTCAAGGTTTTTAGTTGCCTTTTTCATATACTCAGCCATCCGGGAGCGGAGACCAAGTACATAGTCCACTATGTCTTGCTTTGGGGGCTTGAGAGGTAACTCCCATCCTTCCTTCCTTCACCAAGCACAATGGACCCCTGACAGGGTGACCAAACAAAAGTTCAAAAGGGCTGTAGCCAACCCCCTTTTGAGGCACCTCCCTGTATGCAAAAAAAGGCAGGGCAAGAGTATGTCCCATCTTCGCCTAAGCTTTTCTGGGAGCCCTTTAATCATGCCCTTCAAGGTTTTGTTGAATCTCTCAACTAAACCATTGCATTGTGGGTGATAGGGTGTGGTGAACTTGTAAGTCACTCCACACTCCTTCCACATTGCTTTTAAGTATCCAGACATAAAGTTTGCACCCCTGTCTGATACAACCTCCTTAGGGAAGCCCACTCTTGAGAAAATTCCCAGGAGGGCCCTTGCCACCACAGGTGCTGTAGTGGTCCTAAGGGGAATAGCCTCTGGGTACCTGGTGGCATGATCCACTACCACCAGGATAAACCTGTGCCCAGATGCTGTTTGGGGATCCATGGGACCAACAATGTCAATCCCCACCCTTTCAAAGGGAACCCCCACCACAGGTAGTGGTATCAGGGGGCCTTTGTAGTGCCACCTGCCTTGCCACTGGCCTGGCAGGTTACACAGGAGCGACAAAACTCCTTGGTGTCTTCAGACATGTGGGGCCAGTGAAAGTGAGGGACAATTCTGTCCCAAGTCTTGTTCTGGCCCAGGTGACCTGCTAAGGGAATATCATGGGCTAGGGTCAATAGGAAGCCCCTGAACTTCAGAGGTATAACCAACCTCCTGGTAGCACCAGGCTTGGGGTCTCTACACTCTGAGTACAAGAGTCCATCATCCCAATACACAGTATGGGGACCACTAGCTTTCCCAGCAGCCTCAGCAGCAGCTTGCTGTCTGAGGGGTTCAAGAGAGGGGCAGCTCTGCTGCTCCTGGCTCAGATCTGCCCTGGAAGGGCCCCCTGTCCCCAAGAACTCAACCTGGTCAGGTTCAAGCTCCTCTGGGACAGTTCCTTCCTCAGGACTGAGATCATCCCCCTCAAGAGACTGATCTTCCTTCTGAGCCAAGGGGGAAGGCACTGCCTTTACCCTACTACTCCTCTTCTTGGAGGGTACTTGGTCCATTATTCCAGAAACAAAGGCCTGTTCAGTGTTAGACATTTTGGCTTGTGACCTGGTCACAGCAAACACATCTGCAGGGATGCCCAGCATTTCTGCATGGGTCCTGAGCTCCACTTCTGCCCAAGCTGAAGTTTCTAAGTCATTGCCAAGCAAGCATTCAACGGGTAGGTCTGCACTTACCACAACCTTCTTAAGGCCAGTTACCCCTCCCCAGGAGAAGTTAACAACTGCCAGAGTATGGTCTGTTCTGACGTTGCTAGCATTGGTCACTTGGTACATTTCACCAAGTA
Source organism: Calotriton arnoldi (assembly GCA_963921515.1). Classification (NCBI taxonomy): domain Eukaryota; kingdom Metazoa; phylum Chordata; class Amphibia; order Caudata; family Salamandridae; genus Calotriton; species Calotriton arnoldi. Next base: position 1,225,839 of record CAWUFW010005661.1, read on the forward strand.
TAATCTGCCCAGGATTCACAAGGTCTTGTGTCACCATGGTGACACTTGCCCCTGTGTCCCTAAATGCCAAAGCCTCTTTTCCATTGATTAAGGGCTGTTGCCTGTACTTGCCCAGATTACTGGGACTCACAGAGGAGGTCATATCCATGCCTCCATCACAGACTAGGACAGCCTGAGTGAGTTCTCTGACTAGGTCAGAGCTCATCTCCTTACCCAGGGTCAACCCTACTAAACCCTTGGCTTGTGTAGTCCCACCACCAACTGTAACTGCACTAGGGGGAGCAGGTGCCTTAGGGGCATTGGTGGGGGCTGGAGTAGAGTCTTTGGACTTGGTGCAATCACTGGTCCAGTGGGTCTTTTGCTTACAGACCTTGCACCATGGTTTCCTTTGGCCTTTCCCTTTGTTAGACTGTGAATCCCCACCTGAAGAAGATTTTTGGGGGCCTTGTGAAGACTTTTGATCTTTACCCTTCTCCCCACCCTTATCAGAGGTTTTCGAATCTTGCTTCTTAGGGTCACCACCTTGGTTCTGTACCTTCTGCTTCACCCTGGTTCGGACCCATTTGTCTGCCTTCTTTCACAATTCTTGGGGAGAGGTCAGATCAGAGTCCACCAGGTGCTGATGCAACAGCTGATTTTGACAGTTATTAAGAATCTGCTCCCTCATGATCAGATTGTACAATCCTGAGAAGTCACACACCTTACTGCCCAATAACCAACCTTCCAGAGCCTTGGCAGAACAATCAACAAAGTCCACCCAGTCTTGAGTCTGTGCTTTTGGGTATCCCTGAACTTTAACCTGTATTGTTCAGTGGTTAGGCCAAACCCATCAATTAGAGCACTCTTCAAGACTTTGTAATTATCAGCCTCCTCCTCTCTAACAGTGAGGAGCTTGTCTCTACCTTTGTCTGCAAAGGAGAGCCACAAGATTGCTGCCCACTGCTCCTAAGGGACCCTCTGTACTTTACAGGCCCTCTCTAGAGCAGTTATCCATTTGTGGATGTCATCCCCACTCTGGTAGGGAGGGACAATCTTGCTCAGGTTTCTATGGTCATAAGACCTTTCCCTATCTTTGGGGAAACTGCTGCCACCATGGGACTCTAGTCCCATCTTTTGTCTCTCTCTATAGAGATCTAGGGACTCCCTGTCTATAGCCAATTGCTGTCTTCTGAGTTCAAGCTGGGCTTGCTCATACTGAATCAGTCTCTTTCTCCTTTCCTGAGAGGATTCCCTCCTATGAGAGGAGACAGAGGTCCCTATTGAGGTGTCAGAGTGGTTGGACTCCTGAGAAGGAGACCTAGACCTTCTGGGCACACTCAGAACTCTTCCTGGGAGGACAAAGGGGAGGTCAGTCTGATCCTCCTCCTCCTCCTCCACAGGAGGAATTGGGTTTTCCAGGACAAGGTAATTTTCACCTTCCTGGCCAGTTTCAGAGGGGGGGGCCTGGGTTTCTTCACCCCTGGCCCCTTCCTCATCTTCTGCCCCACCCTCTTTGCCTACCCCTTCAGACCCTATGGGCCTGCTGAGATCATCAGCTAGTAACACCTCCCTGAGGTGTTGGGTGCTGGCACTTTTGCCTGCCTTCAACTTCCTAGTATTGCATAATGCTCTCAATTCCAAGAATGGGAGTTTATCATACTTGGAGGGAAGAAGCCCACTGGCTTCTGGCGAGGACTCACTGGGTCCTGGCTTTGAAGACATTACTAGTGAGGTGTGGTGTATGCACTACCTACTCTAGTGTGGCCTACTAAACTCTCTTGAGTTGTAGAAAGGGTGTGCTATCCCTTAACACACAACTCTAAGTTCAGTAGAACTTACTGTATTACTAAGCTTGATTTATATGTACCTTAGGTACCCTTAGTGGTTTTCAGTTGATCAATTCAATTGAGATTATCTGGTAAAACAATAGCAAGCTGGAATCCCACACGCTGCACACCAATGTGAGAAGTTGGCCTGGCATATGCTGTCCACTAATTATAGTGGGCACCTTGCACCAGTCCAAACAACCCCTTATTGGAGATAGGTTAAAGACAACCTTTATTGAAAGCTATCCTAGTGGTAGCTATGGAGAGCAGCCTTCAGGCTAAGTCTTGAAGGAATGTAAAGCAGCTTGTTTTACCAGTCTATAATCTCTTGAGTGACCAAATGAAAGAGGACCACACCAGGTATATATTCAAAATATATGTATTTATTGCTAAACACACCCCTCTAGTCTCTTTATGAGGCTAGAGTTCGAAGTACATAAATTATAAGTTAGTTATCTACAGTAATAGCACAAATACACGTTTGAGCCCTAGGGGCGTACCAAACCATATACCAATAAAGTGGTATAAGAACCACGACTGAGCTAGACACAGGGCCTAGAGCCTGTAGAAGTGCTTGGACCACAAGGAACCACCCAAGGTAGTGACACAGGGGACCCACGGGGGACGCGTGCAGTGTAGGAACACAGCCGCGAATCGCCGTTAACTTCTATGGGGAAAGTCGCGGTTTGAATTTAAAAGAAAAGGGACACTTAGAGGAGGACTTGGAGCAAACCCTTTGAGAACTAGGCTGTTCTAGTGTCAATACCCACGGGAGCACCGGAGTACTCGAGTTACCTCACCCAGGGGAGCCGGGTGCATAGGTGTCTTTCGGGGTCGGGTTTCGTCGTCGCTTTCAATGGCGATCTGCTGCAAAGTGCTGCTGGCGGCCAAGTCGAAAGTGTTCGGGTGGATCCAAAGGTGGATCGAAGATCTGAAGAACCTGAAAGCAGAGGGGACAGAGTCTGGGTCACTAGCCAGTGACCAGGAAGGCGATGAGCAGATGCCCACCGATGTCGAGTGCTTCAGGTAGGTTGACGGTCGTCTTGACTCTTCAGCCACGAGGTCCAGGAGGCGTCGACGACGACCAGGAGCTGGATTCGAGCTGTCCCACGACGTCTGTCGATTGCAGGGGTGTCGGCGACCAGATTGGACCCAACAAGCCTTGGCAACGGCAAGTCTCGTGGAAATGGAAGAAGGACGATGTTGCAGACCAGCAAGGTCTGTGGGACTCACCCAGCAAGGGTAAGTCAGGGCACGCCTGGAGCAACCAGGGAGCCCAAGCAGAAGAAGATTGGCCTTCGGGAGGGCCTACTAGCCAATGGACTAGCGACCGCGAAGGAGCCTTGAGTCAATGCACGTGGATCTGGCTCACAGGACACTCGTGGAGTGGAGGCCAGTGATCTTTGGTGCAGTTGGTGCTGGAGGCTGGGGCTACTCGGAGCCCAAAGCACAACTTCGTGGAAGACCCAGAAGAGGATGCACTTACAAAAGTACGCGGTGTCTAGGGGTCACGGTTCCACGTTACCCACGATAGCCACGGGCCTCAGCTCTGCTGGGGACTCAGGGTAGCCTCGGGGAAGTCTGAAAATCTACCTCTGCTGATGCAAAGACTTCGGCGTCCGGCGGGAGCTTCAGCAATGCAGACCGGACAATTGCTTTGTTGGTGCCTGCCAAGCAGGGGAGTCACTCCTTGACCCCAAGGGAGATTCTTCAGTCCTCTAATCTTAAAGTAGAGCGTCGAAGGTCCAGGATTCTGTGTCAGAGTTTCGTCCAGGTAAATCTAAAGTCCTAAGGACTGGGGTCCCATACTTATACTAAGGTAGGGGGTTGGACATACTCTGTGGCCCCACCTATGGGAGGGTCAGGGCAGAGGGGTGGTTACACCCCTTTCCCTTTGTCCAGTTTCACGCCAGAGCAGGGGCTGGAAGCCCCTGAGCCGGTTTGAACTGGGGTATGCACAGGGACACCAAATGTGCCCCCAGTGCAGGACTTCAAAGCACCAGAGAGTGCTCCCGCCCAGCCCCAATACACACTATCCTGTCTGGGGAGGTGGTTACACCTCCCTGGGACAGGAAACCTATTGTCCAGGCCTCCCCTGCCGGAGTTTCGGTCAGCAGCAGGAGGCCAGACTCGTGTCTGTGGCAGCGGCATCCATTTTGTGATGCCAGGGCTCTGGAAAGTCAGTACCGGGTATACCGGTGTGTACATGTCTCTCCCTCTAGAAGGGTGGAATGCTACCCCCGCCGCCAGAACTGGCGGGGGGGTAGTATTCCAAGATGTTTGACACCAAACACGACATGTTTCCGTGCAGCCATCCCAAAGTTAGCATTTAACGCGAGGTTATAATGCGCTTAAGAGTATATGGTCAGGCTGCACTACAAACAGCATCAGAGAAGGGTCTCCGAACGCTGCAGAGGGGCCCTGCTCATGCAGGGGCACCCTCTCACATAGGAACCACGCACTCTGCCTTCAGGATTGATAAGGCCTGCCATAGGAGTGACTTATAGGTTTATATGTGTGTATGTATGTAGTGATATAGGTAGCCTATATCACAGTAAGGGGTGCATGCACCACCTTACCCAGGCTGCAGTAGCAGACCTGTGGTGTCATTTTGGATGGCCTTCCAGGGGTGGCACAATACATGCTGCAGCCCCTGGTAGGCCTCTGAGGTACCTATGCCCTGGGTACATAGTATACCATATACTAGGGACTTATAAGGGCACTCCAGATTCCAATCAGAGATGTGCCTAAGGCACATGGAAACCATTTTAAAGAGGAAGCAGCTAGGCTGGGGTTCTGATTAGCAGGGCCCCAGCCAGACTAAGGTCTAAAAACAGTGAAGCATCAGCAAAAAGTGGGGGTACCCATGTGAAGCAGATCCTACTCTCCTACACAACCCCCCCAAACGTAGGGACATTAAACTAACCTTGCCCAGTTAAGTCTTCATGTTCTAAGTGGAAGTACCTAGAGAGTCCATCTGCATTGGCATGGTTACTCCCAGGTCTATGTTCCACTGTGAAGTCCATCCCCTGTAGGGAAATGGACCACCTAAGCAGTTTGGGGTTTTCACCCTTCATTTGTTTTAGCCATAAGAGGGGCTTATGGTCTGTTTGAACAAGGAAGTGAGTACCAAACAAGTATGGCCTCAACTTCTTCAGAGCCCAGACCACAGCAAAGGCCTCCTCTCAATGGCTGACCAACGTTTCTCTCTAGGGGTCAGCCTTCTGCTAATAAAAGCTACTGGCTGATCCTGACCTTCATCATTCAATTGTGACAGTACAGCCCCTACCCCCAATTCAGATGCATCTGTTTGAACAATGAACTTCTTGGAGTAATCAGGACTCTGTAGAATGGGAGCAGTGCACATGGCCTGCTTTAGGTCATCAAATGCCTTTTGACAGCTAACTGTCCACTGAACCTTTTTGGGCATTTTCTTGGAAGTTAAGTCATTCAGGGGTGTCACTATTGATCCATACCCCTTGACAAATCTCCTATAGTACCCAGTCAGGCCTAAGAAGGCTCTCACCTGAGTCTGGGTAGTTGGAGCAGTCCAGTCCATGATGGTCTGGATCTTGCTCTGCAGTGGTTGAACCTGGCCTCCACCCACAAGGTGGCCCAGGTACACAACCTGACTCTGCCCTATCTGGCACTTGGTGGCCTTGATAGTCAGGCCTGCTTTCTGCAGGGCCTGCAAAACATTTCTGAGGTGGACCAGGTGATCCTCCCAGGTGGAGCTAAAGACAGCAATATCATCTAGATATGCTGCACTATAGGCTTCCAGACCTGTAAGGACTGTATTCACCAACCTCTGAAAAGTGGCAGGTGCATTCTTCAGACCAAAGGGCATCACCACAAATTGATAATGCCCACTAGGGGTTGAGAATGCTGTCTTTGGCTTTGCATCATCAGCTAGTCTGATCTGCCAGTAGCCAGCTGTCAGGTCAAATGTGCTTAGATACTTGGCTGAGGCCAAAGTGTCTATTAGCTCATCTGCCCTAGGTATTGGATGGGCATCAGTCCTAGTGACTGCATTGAGACCCCTGTAGTCCACACAAAACCTCATCTCTCTTTTCCCACCATTGGTGTGAGGTTTTGGCACAAGGACCACTGGACTAGCCCAAGGGCTATCTGAGGGTTCAATAACTCCCAAATCCAACATCTTCTGGACTTCTGTCCTGATACAGTCCCTGACATGGTCAGGTTGCCTATAAATCTTATTTTTAATAGGCAGACTGTCCCCAGTGTCCACTTCATGAGTGCACCAGGTAGTCTGACTGGGTGTCAGTGAGAATATGTGTCTGAACTGATTGAGCACCTGTCTGCAATCAGTCTGCTGCTGGGTAGTGAGGCTGCCTGCCAAGGCTACACCATCCACTGACCCATCATCAGGGTTCTGTGAGAGCAGGTCAGGGAGTGGGTCACTCTCTTCCTCCTGTCCCTCATCAGTAGCCATGAGCAAGCCCATGTCTGCCCTGTCCACATATGGTTTTAACCTGTTGACATGGAGAACCCTGTGGGGACTCCTGGGTGTTCCTAGGTCCACCAAATAGGTAACCTCACCCTTCTGTTCAACAATGGTATGGGGTCCACTCCATTTGTCTTGGAGAGCTGCTGGGGCCACTGGCTCCAACACCCACACCTTCTGTCCTGGCTGGTAAACAGTCAGTACAGCCTTTTGGTCATGCCAGGCTTTTTGAAGTTCCTGGCTAGCCTCAAGGTTTTTAGTTGCCTTTTTCATATACTCAGCCATCCGGGAGCGGAGACCAAGTACATAGTCCACTATGTCTTGCTTTGGGGGCTTGAGAGGTAACTCCCATCCTTCCTTCACCAAGCACAATGGACCCCTGACAGGGTGACCAAACAAAAGTTCAAAAGGGCTGTAGCCAACCCCCTTATGAGGCACCTCCCTGTATGCAAATAAAAGGCAGGGCAAGAGTATGTCCCATCTTCGCCTAAGCTTTTCTGGGAGCCCTTTAATCATGCCCTTCAAGGTTTTGTTGAATCTCTCAACTAAACCATTGCATTGTGGGTGATAGGGTGTGGTGAACTTGTAAGTCACTCCACACTCCTTCCACATTGCTTTTAAGTATCCAGACATAAAGTTTGCACCCCTGTCTGATACAACCTCCTTAGGGAAGCCCACTCTTGAGAAAATTCCCAGGAGGGCCCTTGCCACCACAGGTGCTGTAGTGGTCCTAAGGGGAATAGCCTCTGGGTACCTGGTGGCATGATCCACTACCACCAGGATAAACCTGTGCCCAGATGCTGTTTGGGGATCCATGGGACCAACAATGTCAATCCCCACCCTTTCAAAGGGAACCCCCACCACAGGTAGTGGTATCAGGGGGCCTTTGTAGTGCCACCTGCCTTGCCACTGGCCTGGCAGGTTACACAGGAGCGACAAAACTCCTTGGTGTCTTCAGACATGTGGGGCCAGTGAAAGTGAGGGACAATTCTGTCCCAAGTCTTGTTCTGGCCCAGGTGACCTGCTAAGGGAATGTCATGGGCTAGGGTCAATAGGAAGCCCCTGAACTTCAGAGGTATAACCAACCTCCTGGTAGCACCAGGCTTGGGGTCTCTACACTCTGAGTACAAGAGTCCATCATCCCAATACACAGTATGGGGACCACTAGCTTTCCCAGCAGCCTCAGCAGCAGCTTGCTGTCTGAGGGGTTCAAGAGAGGGGCAGCTCTGCTGCTCCTGGCTCAGATCTGCCCTGGAAGGGCCCCTGTCCCCAAGAACTCAACCTGGTCAGGTTCAAGCTCCTCTGGGACAGTTCCTTCCTCAGGACTGAGATCATCCCCCTCAAGAGACTGATCTTCCTTCTGAGCCAAGGGGGAAGGCACTGCCTTTACCCTACTACTCCTCTTCTTGGAGGGTACTTGGTCCATTATTCCAGAATCCAAGGCCTGTTCAGTGTTAGACATTTTGGCTTGTGACCTGGTCACAGCAAACACATCTGCAGGGATGCCCAGCATTTCTGCATGGGTCCTGAGCTCCACTTCTGCCCAAGCTGAAGTTTCTAAGTCATTGCCAAGCAAGCATTCAACGGGTAGGTCTGCACTTACCACAACCTTCTTAAGGCCAGTTACCCCTCCCCAGGAGAAGTTAACAACTGCCAGAGTATGGTCTGTTCTGACGTTGCTAGCATTGGTCACTTGGTACATTTCACCAAGTATAATCTGCCCAGGATTCACAAGGTCTTGTGTCACCATGGTGACACTTGCCCCTGTGTCCCTAAATGCCAAAGCCTCTTTTCCATTGATTAAGGGCTGTTGCCTGTACTTGCCCAGATTACTGGGACTCACAGAGGAGGTCACATCCATGCCTCCATCACAGACTAGGACAGCCTGAGTGAGTTCTCTGACTAGGTCAGAGCTCATCTCCTTACCCAGGGTCAACCCTACTAAACCCTTGGCTTGTGTAGTCCCACCACCAACTGTAACTGCACTAGGGGGAGCAGGTGCCTTAGGGGCATTGGTGGGGGCTGGAGTAGAGTCTTTGGACTTGGTGCAATCACTGGTCCAGTGGGTCTTTTGCTTACAGACCTTGCACCATGGTTTCCTTTGGCCTTTCCCTTTGTTAGACTGTGAATCCCCACCTGAAGAAGATTTTTGGGGGCCTTGTGAAGACTTTTGATCTTTACCCTTCTCCCCACCCTTATCAGAGGTTTTCGAATCTTGCTTCTTAGGGTCACCACCTTGGTTCTGTACCTTCTGCTTCACGCTGGTTCGGACCCATTTGTCTGCCATCTTTCCCAATTCTTGGGGAGAGGTCAGATCAGAGTCCACCAGGTGCTGATGCAACAGCTGATTTTGACAGTTATTAAGAATCTGCTCCCTCATGATCAGATTGTACAATCCTGTGAAGTCACACACCTTACTGCCCAATAACCAACCTTCCAGAGCCTTGGCAGAACAATCAACAAAGTCCACCCAGTCTTGAGTCTGTGCTTTTTGGGTATCCCTGAACTTTAACCTGTATTGTTCAGTGGTTAGGCCAAACCCATCAATTAGAGCACTCTTCAAGACTTTGTAATTATCAGCCTCCTCCTCTCTAACAGTGAGGAGCTTGTCTCTACCTTTGTCTGCAAAGGAGAGCCACAAGATTGCTGCCCACTGCTCCTGAGGGACCCTCTGTACTTTACAGGCCCTCTCTAGAGCAGTTATCCATTTGTGGATGTCATCCCCACTCTGGTAGGGAGGGACAATCTTGCTCAGGTTTCTATGGTCATAAGACCTTTCCCTATCTTTGGGGAAACTGCTGCCACCATGGGACTCTAGTCCCATCTTTTGTCTCTCTCTATAGAGATCTAGGGACTCCCTGTCTATAGCCAATTGCTGTCTTCTGAGTTCAAGCTGGGCTTGCTCATACTGAATCAGTCTCTTTCTCCTTTCCTGAGAGGATTCCCTCCTATGAGAGGAGACAGAGGTCCCTATTGAGGTGTCAGAGTGGTTGGACTCCTGAGAAGGAGACCTAGACCTTCTGGGCACACTCAGAACTCTTCCTGGGGGGACAAAGGGGAGGTCAGTCTGATCCTCCTCCTCCTCCTCCACAGGAGGAATTGGGTTTTCCAGGACAAGGTCATTTTCACCTTCCTGGCCAGTTTCAGAGGGGGGGCTGGGTTTCTTCACCCCTGGCCCCTTCCTCATCTTCTGCCCCACCCTCTTTGCCTACCCCTTCAGACCCTATGGGCCTGCTGAGATCATCAGCTAGTAACACCTCCCTGAGGTGTTGGGTGCTGGCACTTTTGCCTGCCTTCAACTTCCTAGTATTGCATAATGCTCTCAATTCCAAGAATGGGAGTTTATCATACTTGGAGGGAAGAAGCCCACTGGCTTCTGGCGAGGACTCACTGGGTCCTGGCTTTGAAGACATTACTAGTGAGGTGTGGTGTATGCACTACCTACTCTAGTGTGGCCTACTAAACTCTCTTGAGTTGTAGAAAGGGTGTGCTATCCCTTAACACACAACTCTAAGTTCAGTAGAACTTACTGTATTACTAAGCTTGATTTATATGTACCTTAGGTACCCTTAGTGGTTTTCAGTTGATCAATTCAATTGAGATTATCTGGTAAAACAATAGCAAGCTGGAATCCCACACGCTGCACACCAATGTGAGAAGTTGGCCTGGCATATGCTGTCCACTAATTATAGTGGGCACCTTGCACCAGTCCAAACAACCCCTTATTGGAGATTGGTTAAAGACAACCTTTATTGAAAGCTATCCTAGTGGTAGCTATGGAGAGCAGCCTTCAGGCTAAGTCTTGAAGGAATGTAAAGCAGCTTGTTTTACCAGTCTATAATCTCTTGAGTGACCAAATGAAAGAGGACCACACCAGGTATATATTCAAAATATATGTATTTATTGCTAAACACACCCCTCTAGTCTCTTTATGAGGCTAGAGTTCGAAGTACATAAATTATAAGTTAGTTATCTACAGTAATAGCACAAATACACGTTTGAGCCCTAGGGGCGTACCAAACCATATACCAATAAAGTGGTATAAGAACCACGACTGAGCTAGACACAGGGCCTAGAGCCTGTAGAAGTGCTTGGACCACAAGGAACCACCCAAGGTAGTGACACAGGGGACCCACGGGGGACGCGTGCAGTGTAGGAACACAGCCGCGAATCGCCGTTAACTTCTATGGGGAAAGTCGCGGTTTGAATTTAAAAGAAAAGGGACACTTAGAGGAGGACTTGGAGCAAACCCTTTGAGAACTAGGCTGTTCTAGTGTCAATACCCACGGGAGCACCGGAGTACTCGAGTTACCTCACCCAGGGAGCCGGGTGCATAGGTGTCTTTCGGGTCGGGTTTCGTCGTCGCTTTCAATGGCGATCTGCTGCAAAGTGCTGCTGGCGGCCAAGTCGAAAGTGTTCGGGTGGATCCAAAGGTGGATCGAAGATCTGAAGAACCTGAAAGCAGAGGGGACAGAGTCTGGGTCACTAGCCAGTGACCAGGAAGGCGATGAGCAGATGCCCACCGATGTTGAGTGCTTCAGGTAGGTTGATGGTCGTCTTGACTCTTCAGCCACGAGGTCCAGGAGGCGTCGACGATGACCAGGAGCTGGATTCGAGCTGTCCCATGACGTTTGTCGATTACAGGGGTGTTGACGACCGGATTGGACCCAACAAGCCTTGGCAACGGCAAGTCTCATGGAAATGGAAGAAGGACGATGTTGCAGACCAGCAAGGTCTGTGGGAGTCACCCAGTGAGGGTAAGTCAGGGCACGCCTGGAGCAACCAGGGAGCCCAAGCAGAAGAAGATTGGCCTTTGGGAGGGCCTACTAGCCAACGGACTAGCGACCGCGAAGGAGCCTTGAGTCGACGCACGTGGAGCTGGCTCACAGGACACTCGTGGAGTGGAGGCCAGTGATCTTCGGTGCAGTTGGTGCTGGAGGCTGTGGCTACTTGGAGCCCAAAGCACAACTTCGTGGGAGACCCAGAAGAGGATGCACTTACAAAAGTATGCAGTGTCCAGGGGTCATGGTTCCACGTTACCCACGATAGCCACAGGCCTCAGCTCTGCTGGGGACTCAGGGTAGCCTCGGGGAAGTCTGGAAATCCACCTCTGGTGATGCAAAGACTTTGGTGTCCGGCGGGAGCTTCAGCGATGCAGACCGGACAATTGCTTCGTTGGTGCCTGCCAAGCAGGGGAGTCACTCCTTGACCCCAAGGGAGATTCTTCAGTCCTCTAATCTTAAAGTAGAGCGTCGAAGGTCCAGGATTCTGTGTCAGAGTTTCGTCCAGGTAAATCTAAAGTCCTAAGGACTGGGGTCCCATACTTATACTAAGGTAGGGGGTTGGACATACTCTGTGGCCCCACCTATGGGAGGGTCAGGGCAGAGGGGTGGTTACACCCCTTTCCCTTTGTCCAGTTTCGCACCAGAGCAGGGGCTGGAAGCCCCTGAGCCGGTTTGAACTGGGGTATGCACAGGGACACCAAATGTGCCCCCAGTGCAGGACTTCAAAGCACCAGAGAGTGCTCCCGCCCAGCCCCAATACACACTATCCTGTCTGGGGAGGTGGTTACACCTCCCTGGGACAGGAAACCTATTGTCCAGGCCTCCCCTGCCGGAGTTTCGGTCAGCAGCAGGAGGCCAGACTCGTGTCTGTGGCAGCGGCATCCATTTTGTGATGCCAGGGCTCTGGAAAGTCAGTACCGGGTATACCGGTGTGTACATGTCTCTCCCTCTAGAAGGGTGGAATGCTACCCCCGCCGCCAGAACTGGTGGGGGGGTAGTATTCCAAGATGTTTGACACCAAACACGACATGTTTCCGTGCAGCCATCCCAAAGTTAGCATTTAACGCGAGGTTATAATGCGCTTAAGAGTATATGGTCAGGCTGCACTACAAACAGCATCAGAGAAGGGTCTCCGAACGCTGCAGAGGGGCCCTGCTCATGCAGGGGCACCCTCTCACATAGGAACCATGCACTCTGCCTTCAGGATTGATAAGGCCTGCCATAGGAGTGACTTATAGGTTTATATGTGTGTATGTATGTAGTGATATAGGTAGCCTATATCACAGTAAGGGGTGCATGCACCACCTTACCCAGGCTGCAGTAGCAGACCTGTGGTGTCATTTTGGATGGCCTTCCAGGGGTGGCACAATACATGCTGCAGCCCCTGGTAGGCCTCTGAGGTACCTATGCCCTGGGTACATAGTATACCATATACTAGGGACTTATAAGGGCACTCCAGATTCCAATCAGAGATGTGCCTAAGGCACATGGAAACCATTTTAAAGAGGAAGCAGCTAGGCTGGGGTTCTGATTAGCAGGGCCCCAGCCAGACTAAGGTCTAAAAACAGTGAAGCATCAGCAAAAAGTGGGGGTACCCATGTGAAGCAGATCCTACTCTCCTACAATTATTATATCTTATTTATGGTACAGGTCTTATGCTTCTGTTGTATAAGAAAGGGGGATATGTAGTATCCTGCTCATGTTATTGTTCTGCCATTTTCACCCCCTGCTCAGCCAGTGTGAATGTGCTGTGTGCTGCATGGAATGTTGGATGGTGATGATGCGTATTGGAATGCTGGGTGCCTAAGAGGTGACGTGTGACAGTTGAGAATGGGCTGAGCAGCAGGCAGACTGCTCCTGGTGGGGCTACTCTACAGAACTTAACTACCAGCTTCACAGGAACATATCTACATTTAACCTACTTCAATAAATCTTCATGAACTACATCCTACCTGCATGGACCTTCATTACTACATTTATGTCACAGGGGAGTGGATATTTCCTTCTTGCTGTGCCAGTCACACACCATCTAAGTCCCTGCACCACAGTTCACCTACTGGGTGCCTCCTTAGGCTACAAAATGACTGAGGAGGACCTCTGATGAGGTGGAAACAGCTGGAGTGGGAGACCCTCAACAAATTCCATCAGTTTATGAGAATCCAGATGATAAACATCTGGGAAATAAGGTGAAGACGATGTCCGGAATGACATTGAAAGAAATGCTGAGCTTTTGAGGTGAATGATTGTTTAAAAAGACACTGCTCTGGGGGGGCAAGTGGAAGATGTGAAGTGCCCCGTGGTCTGTAACCAGGCAATGCAGCCGACACATATAAATGGTCTCTTCTCGCACACAAGCTTCTTCTGACTTCATCATTTGTTCGTGTTTCACCTCAACAGCATCTCAGTGAGACTCCGGCACATGTCCTGCTTCTTTGCAGCATTGAAGTAGTGAGGAGACAGACTGAAGAGCTCATGATGCTCACTGCACAGTGCTTCATTATATGTGCCTCCTCAGTGACAACTGTCTTCCTCTTGGGGGTTTTAGGCCTCTGTCATACTGGGAACCGGTGTCACCACACTGTAGAACATGGGCAATATGGCCCTAGAGCGACCAAACCTCATATTTATGCTTTTAGCTCCATGTGTGTTTTTTCAAGGTGTGAACATTCTGAATTAGGTGTGCAGTTATTGCTAAGCGTACCGTTCATAATTATCTCTTTTGCAGGGTTCTCCAAAGTCTGTCCTGGTGGGCCGGATCCATGCTAGATTGTTAGCATATCCCCATTTAGATAAATGTAGTTATCTTAAAAATCTGGCATGGATCTGGACCTCCAGGACTGACTTTAGAGAACCCTGCTCTATCGTATTCTGTCTGCATGGACTGCTCATATGAATTCCATGCAGGAAAACTGTGCATGAGTACAGAGTCAGCTGCATCTGTACACATAACATTACAAATCACTAGATACGTCTACATATATTTTCACTTTTCTAACAGCATGTACTCAGATCCAAATGAATACAAGTCCCCATATATCAAAAGTGAACTTTCCTTCTGTCTCATCTAGGCCTATTTCTGTATGTCACCCTTTCTCCTTTTTGCGTACCACTGCCTCTAACTCTGTCACTCTTTGCCTATGATCATCTTAAGAAGTTTTGGGGCTTTTGGCAAGGCGTATTTCTTTTTGTGTTTTATGAATACTTATACTGATTTTAACTTATTAACGATATGGACAGTAAGCATTTTCATCCTTACAGTGGCAAGGCATACTTCAACTGTTTTGGGTGACACCATTTCTGAAAGCTTGCTTGATATCATGTGGTCTTAAATGAGCAGAATGTGGTACTAAAATTAAAAGTTTTTCCCAACAGGGGCCCCAAAAGGATGTCTTGCTCGGGGCTGAAAGGGCAGTTGTATGTCATCTCTAGATTTACTCAAAGATTTTTTGTGTATCCCTTGCTCAAATAAATGTATTAATGTGCAAAGCATTCACTTACATATGCCAAGATTTCCACACCTATTTTTTGGGGAGAATTCAAGAGTTAGGGTCTGATTTAGAGTTTGGCAGACAGTACTCCGTCACAAACATGACAGATATCCCACCCGCCTTATTAAAAGTGCATTTTTGCACCTGTAAGACAGTGGAGAGGAGTTCTGTCACTTTTGTGAAGGAGTAACCATCGGCTAAACTCTAAATCAGGCCCTTCGTGACTAAATAATGCAGTCTTGTTATGTTATGTAGCCTTGTAGAGTGCACTAACACCCGGGAGGGTATCCTGGCACAGAGCAGATGTGAGTCTAGCTACACCTACGGCTTAGTGGGACTAGCCTAAAAGCCAGGGCTTCCACCTCCTGTGGAATTCACAAAGTAAGGAGGAGGCTCTTATGAGTAGCGGCAGGTCATTCCATGCTTTAAGAGAGAGGTAGGAGAATTCTCGACTGCCGGATCTGGGTTTCCGTATGCATGGGATTTGTGCAAGTAGAAGTCTGGATGAGTGGAGGTGTCTGAAAGGTTTGTGAAAGCAGATTCAATTGTTGAGGTATTGTTGGCCAGTATTATGTAGTGCCTTGAAAGTGTGGATGAGGAGCTTGAATTGTGCTCTTTTGTGAGCTCCTTCAGGTCTAGTGTGATGTGAGTGGGGTGTGGGAGGATGAGAGTGATTCTGGCCACCAAGTTCTAATTGGTCTGCAGCCTTTTCTGGTGAGTTTTTTGCTGATTCCAGCTCAGAGGGTGTTCCTCTAGTCTAGCTTGCTTGTGACCAGGGTGTGTGTGTGTGATGGTTTTCCGGGTGATGATTGGGAGCCATTTAAATATCTTCCCTAGCATCTTCAGGGTATGGACGCATGAGGCGGGGATGTTTTTGACTTGGGCAGGCACGTCAAGTTTGCTGTTGACAATGGTCCCGAGGTTCTTGGTGTGGGTGGGTGAAGTGGGTATCAGTTCTAGCTCTGTTGGCCACCAGGTGGAGTCCCACTGTGATGTGCTCTTCCCAAAGATCACGATTTCTGTCTTGTCAGTGTCCAGCTTTAGACAGTTGGTCGCCATCCAGTGGGCCACCAGGTGGAGTCCCACGGTAATGTGCTCTTCCAGAAGATCACGATTTGGATCTTGCCAGTGTTCAGCTTTAGACAGTTGGTCATCATCCAGTGGGAAATTTCAGTCATGCAGGCATTGAACTTGATCTGGGCACTGGGTGTCTTGTCCAAGAGGGACAGAATGAGTTACGTGTCATCAGCATAGTAGAGGATGTTGATGTCGTGAGAGATGCTGGCTAGCGGGATCATGAATGTGTTGAAGAGGGTCTGCCTCAGGGAGGATCCATGATGAACTCCACATATGAGGTCACGGTTTTCCAAGGTTTGTGGTGGCAGGCTAATTGACTGGGCCATTCAAGTCAGAAAGGCGCAGTTCGATCAGAGTGCGTGCCCTTGGATTCCGATTTCATGTAGGCATTGGATGAGGATGGGGTGAGAGAATGTGTCAAATGATGCAGGGAGGTCCAGGAGGATGAGGGCCGCTGTGGCTCATCTATCCAGAGTCATACGGATGTCAACTGTGTTGATGAGGGCAGTTTCCATCCCTTAGTTGGGTCTGAAACCAGATTGCGTGGTATCGAAGAGTTGGTGGTCATTAAAGTATTCAGTGACGTGCCTGTTAATGATTTTCTCTAAGCCTTAGGCCAGGAATGGTAGCTGGGAGGTCGATATGTAGTTGTCGAGCGCTGAAGGGTCCGCAGAGGATTTCTTCAGCAATGCAAGGACATTTGCGTGTTTCCAAGCATTTGGGAAGGTCGTGGAAGAGTTGGAGGCATTCAGAATAGATATGAGCATAACGCTGATGGTTTGCAGTCCTCTGGAGTAGGTGTGGTGGGTGCAGTTATCCGATGGGGCCCCTGAATGCATAGACTTCATGATGGCAGAGGTTTCTTCTGGGGTGATGATGGGCCATGTGGTTAGCACTGGTTCTTTGGATAAGATTGCGAGGTGTTTGGTGTGATCTGTCGAGTCCAGTTGTGGGCTAAATTTGCTGTAAATGGCAGTGATTTTGTTGCTGAAGAATTGAGAGAGATTGTTGCAGAGGTCCTGCAAGGGGGTGATCGACTTGGATGCTGATGATGATGAGGTGAAATTTTTCACAATGGAGAAGATATCTTTGCTTCTGTTGATGCTGGCATTGATGCTGTCTGCCAGAGCAGCGTGTTCGGTGGTCCGGATCATGTGGTGGTAGCGTCTTAGGGTAGCTTAGAGTGTCCTCCTGTCTGCTTTGTCATATTTCATTCTCCATTTATGTTCCAGTTATTTACAGTGGTGCTTTATCAGCCTGAGTTCCTGGCCTGGGGTCTGAATCTTGTTGTATTGCTGTGTTTGAGGGGGGCCAGGGAGTCGACACAGGAGGTAATCCAATTATTGAAATTGTTGATGGCTTTGGGGAGGTTGATGCTGTGTTCCCGCGGTGGGTGTTAAGAGAGGTGTTCCAATCCTTGTCAGTGATGCTGTACTAATTTCAGTGGGCTGCTCTGGCTGTGATGTTGTAGACTACAGGCCTCATTTCTTTTCCCTTCTTCATATATAGTGTAAATATTTACGTAGAAACAAAAAAGCTTACATTCTCCATTATCCTATTAATGTCCATGATAAATGTTCCCTTACTACATTAAGTTAAATTAGAATTTACACAGAAATCCTAATCCTATGTTAGTAAGTAATCAAGGAGTCAGGCAAAGAAGAGGCATTTCACCTAATATATCAACACAGGCACACACCAGTGGTATGGAATGTGCTGCTTCGTCTGAGTGCAATGACAGTCTGTGTTAAAGTCTATGCAACTTATGCCTTATGGGGACAGTGGCATAGGCGCTGGAAGTAGGAGTGCGGAGGGTGCTACAGCATCTCCCAAATAACCATACTGGAGTTCAGAAGGTGAATGCGTAATAAAGAGGCCTTTAACTTTTGTTTTTATCTTGTCACATTTGTTGTGTGTTCAAAGACCGGGTCATATGTCAGGTTATGTCTTTAGAAAAACTGGATCTTAATGTTTCAGTATGGAGATTGGTGTTTTCTCTTTTTTCTCTGACTGCAAAGTGAGAGGACTTTTGTAAAGTGAACTATATGACAATCTTGCTGCGGTGCAGGAAGTGAGAAAGGAAATGCTGTAGAATGTCAATTTTATTCTTACATACCCACCATTTAAATACCTATAAATTACCTATACAAACATTTAAAAAATATATCAGCCATTAGGAAAGCACACAAGGATCATTTGATTTAGAATTCTGAATTGTGATGGAAACAAAGATATTAGTAGGCTCAAAACAAATCAAGACACTTTACTTGGTAATGCACAAAGGATACATATTTGTTAAAACACCATTTCCACATATTATTGTTTGTGTGCTATATATTTTATCTGCAAAACAGTATGTCTGTGCCAATGTAATGTAGTGGTCATTTCAATGGAAAATGTGCTGCCTGTAAACAACAATGCACTACCACAACTTGCTTTAGTAATATATGTGTGACAGCGTGCTTCAAGATGCACTACGAGCTATACTTACACATTAGACCCGTGCCACTCTCCTCTTGAATGGGCGTGGCACGTTTGTCAAGACAATTGCTATGCTTCAGGAAGTTATTTGTCACCTATTGAAAAAAGAAAGATATCACAACTACTACGAACTTAATTATGACTGAACTTTCTTCCATGGCAGCTCAGTATCATGCATATGCTACAGTTTTTGCAAGTGACCCTGGAGCTGTCATACAAGTTTCAAGTTTATGTTTTCTGTTTGTGTGATTTTTGGATTTTTCACAATCCTTATGACTTCAGCGATATAACATTGATGGCAGCACACCCATTCTGAAAATTGTTTCAGCACCACTGGCCAGTGGTCTGCACCATGGGTGGGGAGTGGAAATCTACAGAACTTTACTGAAAATGGAATTGTATTATCTGGTCAAAGGACAGGTGATTACCTCACTGAAAACTGATCACTTGTTGTTAAACGAAGATTGCAAAAACAAAATGAAACATGCAAGGACTTCATCTGCCACCATTTCTTGGGGCCTGACTGAAGTCACATACCTTTAACAGATCTGTGCTTTGTGTTTTTGCAACTTGCACCTCCGGGACCAGTGACGTGCCAAGGGGTTGATCCCCTGCTGAAGCAGGTACTTGGGTATTTTACCATTTCTGATTTGTTCGGCTACATTTAAAATCATCACCACCTAACAAGTTTAAACTCCTCTGAAGAGTAGTAATAAAGGTGAATCGTCATGATGGCAGGGTCTCAGTGAAATGTTCTGCTAAAACAAAGGCTGAAAAAGGAAATGAAAAACGCAAGGACTGCATCTACCACAATGCAATGGGGCCTTACCAAGGACACACATTTGCAACAGATTGTGTGCTGCTTTGTCTGTGTACTAGCACAATCTGCTTTGATGATTTAACCTAACATGACAAATTTCATTTTTGCACAAATACACCATTTCGAAAATCATCCTTGTGTTCCAACTTGTACCTGTTCCTGTGTTGATATTTCCAGCTTAGATTGTCCAATGTGGTTCACTGATCACATTCAACAACTACGTTACGTTAACTAAAGAACTGTGGGGCAGATTTACAAGCCCCTTGCGCCACTTTTGCGTCACTTATAACATGGGAAAAGTGACGCAAAAGTGGCGCAAGGGGCTTGTAAATCTGCCCCTGTATATTTACCTATATCATGGTTTGCTTCTGATACAAATTGCGACAATTTTATGATAAAACTAAAAAATGCATTTGAGAAGGAAATATGACAAAAACATCCAGACATTGCAGCTTTACACTGGTCATCATTGGATTGCTTTAAATGTTCTGAACATACACATTTGCAAGCAATTAAATTCTTTCTCCTCAGCTGTCAGAATAACTCTTTATCCTCAGATGAATGTTAGTCAGGCCACCCTCTGCTGGTGCTTTGTAGCTCCTTTCTGTTGATGAGGAAAAATGCTTCAACATGAAATGAGGTGTTCGGGTAGATTTGCACGGGCCAGAAAACTGAACATCTAATTTATTTACCTCTTCTAACAAACCAATACCTGGGGAGACGTTTATTAATAAACTGCATTATCTGGTGTCTGATATGTAGCTCACACAAATTAATTACCCAGCCCATGCTAAAACCATAACAAGCCTGCAGTGCTGTAACATTTGTGCTAATTGAAAATGAGATAAGTGCTGTGGGTCCAATTTGCATTCAATGCAGTGTATTAATTATCTTCAGTTCTCTTCAGGATAAATATACCTGACTGAATCACGCTGTTAATTTGCCCAGTAATAGAGCCATAAGTGGATTCCCTTAGGTGGCCAACCAAAGACACTGGTTCTTTGCAGAGGAACTCAAATAAGCACATGTTGTGCACAATGCTTTTCCTAAACTATGGAAAGTTTTTTTCTTGGAATTTCTTGTGCGCTAGTATACTGTTAGATAGTATTAAAAATATTTAACATTTTCAAACCTGGCAGCTTTTGTGCACTGCATGTATTCGTTTGGCGTATTTCAAAATGTTGGAACTGGTCTGAGAAATCACAAGGGGGGATAGGTGTGTGTGCGTGTGTGTGTGTGTGCGTGTGTGCACCTCGTGCTCATGAGAAGTGTGTGCGTGCGTGTGTGTGTGTGTGTGTGTGCACCTCGTGCTCATGAGAAGTGTGTGCGTGCGTGCGTGTGTGTGTGTGTGTGCGTGTGTGCGTGTGTGTGTGTGTGTGTGCACCTCGTGCTCATGAGAAGTGTGTGCGTGCGTGTGTGTGTGTGTGTGTGTGTGTGTGTGGGTGCGTGCGTGTGTGTGTGCACCTCGTGCTCATGAGAAATATGCACTGTCCCGGAGAAGTATTGTTATTGATTTTTAAGTGATGGTGTGAGTAGTTTGTGCATGAGGGTATCACATCTGTCACCCTTCTAACACTATCTACAGAGGACAATACTTTTCTGGTGATTATACTGCTGCATTATCTTGGGACTTAATTACATTTTTGTGCAGAATCTGAATTAATTAAATCTTGTAATATAAGTAATGATCAGGAAAATTGTGGTTTGAAGGTATCGTTGAGCCCAGGCAGATTAAAACACTAATTGCTCCTTACTCGTGGCTCTCCTTTTGGTGCAGATCAAGCTGCAAACCAGGATGTGCTCCAAACCAAGCCGTGTAGGGCTTTCAAATGGAGAATAATGAGCTTGTAGCTGCAGGTCATGAGACTCTGTTTAAATAATTAAAAAAATTATTGTTCTTTTGAACTTGGATGGTGCTCCTGTTTTTTTTTTAATATATATATATATATACTGCTAGACTCCTGGTGCGCCAAATCCACAGACGCAATGAAATCAGGTACGGACCACAGCTTGTACATTTAGAAGTTGCAGTGCTTTAATGCAGACCAAAATACAGCATATCAGTCAAATACTGGCCAATGCCCAGCCTGACGCGTTTTGACCGCGTTGCCACGGTCTTGATCACATGACGCGATAGCGGTACAATATGCCTTTAAATACCTCTTTTGACCCACCTCTAGTGAAAAAACCCCTGTGTGACCACTCCCATAGGTAATGCGAATGGATAACAGACTAACTACTCATGCTTTTCGTAACTAGGGCACATAAATAGCATAATCGATTTTAAGACCCTAGTTAAAACTTTCTTGAGAAACGAAAATTGATATATCTAAATAAATAGGCTAAAAGAAGGGTGATTAATAAATACATAGGGGTCGATTCCGATTCGGGCCGGAAAAATCACCGACCGATTCGGAGCCGGAATTAATTCCGGCCGACACGTACCTGTGGCGCCCGACACGCCAAGTACAATGCAAAGCGTGCAAAATCCGACCGACACGTACTGAACCCAAGCCGACCGACCGAGCCGCACGGAAAACAGCAATCCGGCCGGAAAAACACGCGAATCGAACTGACCGACACGCACCCGGAACAAATCCGACCGAAACGTACCCGCGAACTCCAAACCGCAAAGTACGATGCAAGGCGCGAAAACCACGACCGAGACGTACGGAGGACAAGCCGTACGACCGACACGCATATAAAACTGCGAGCCGAAGTAACACAAAACACCGCGACCGACGCGTACGCAGCATAGAAAATTGCACAAACACAGCGTGAACGAAACGGAGGAGACCGTACAAGACAACTGCAGGGTCCGACTCGGTCACAAGAACGTTTCCAACATGCACAGAAAGTACTAAGGGAAAATACACAAAAAAAAGGCCAAACAAGCAATTACAAAGCCAATAAATACTGGGGGGTGGGGACAGAGAACAAAGACACACCCACAACTCCACCCATATAAAGGACACAAATCCCAACCATGATCCTTTGCAAATGCTATTCACCTGCCAGCACTCAACAGACAGCAACCACACACCCACAGCTCATCCCTCACACAAGCCACACACCATCAGCACACCAACAAATAGCTACCTCACATACACCCAGCAAAACACACACTCACACACCTTCACCTGCACACCAACACACACATCACTCACCATCACCACCCATCACCATGCCCCCAAAGAAGAATCACAAGTTCCTAGATTGTGAATTGGAAGTCCTGGTAGACGAGATCCTCAGGGTAGAGCCACAGCTGTTTGGCGCACTGGTCCAACAGACACCCATCTCCCAGAAAACAAAGATGTGGGAGAGGATCATCAACAGGGTGAACGCACAATCACCATGTCTGCGCACAAAGACTGACATCCAGAACAGGTGGTATGACGTGCGCAGGAGGGTACGGGAGCTGCTGAAGAAGGACTACCTCCTGAGCCAATACACCGGCAGTGGCCCTCCTGCCAAGCCAGTATACCTCAGGCCCTGGGAGGAGAAGGTGCGGGCCATCCTTCCGCCAGTGAGCGTCTATGGACTAGAAAACATCCCAGAGCCTGGTGAGTACACAACAAATGTACACAATATTCTGCCACAATACACACACACATCACTGTCAAGGGGAGAGTCAAACCATGCACTCTTAGCAATTACACAGCAACCAGAACAGAATCATCCCAAAATGTGTATGTCAGTCAGATAAACACAACACATGCCATCTCAAAGTTACATTTAACCGTGTCTTCACATGTACAAACACAACTACAACTACAGCTAGGCAGTGGCACAAATATAACTAACAAACACATCCAGACATGTAGCCATCACTACAACACCAACACACAGTGAAGACCACTGAAAGAAAGGAATTCTGTGTATGCTGGGCAAGTCAGTGTAGCCAATAGCATCATGGGAGTCGTAGTCACAGATATTGCTCACCCCCACAACTGTCCCATCAACACCACCATGAACCATGCGCACATCACAGGGAGTGGAAAAGGACTCACAAGATGGCTGACACTGGCTACTGCTGTGGGGAGCACAAGGGCCTGCTGGCAACTGTGCAACAACCAACAGCAGGACACCACTGACTGACATCCTGAAAGCCAACTTGCACTCCCTGCAATGCAAGCACGTTCCATGGTGGGATATCTGGCTGGGTGGGAAGGAGGACTTGCAGCACTGACCATAGTCACAAGCACCTCCCCTCACACACCCCCTCAACACAAACTCCACATAACCCACCTGGGAGAATGCAATGCCTCACATCCTAACTCAAGATCCCACAAAGAACCACCACCCTGGGTTATGTTGTGTGAAGCACAGGGACACTCTTGGGACTTTTAGCCAAACAACTGCCAGGACAACACTCCCAGCCATCCTGTCAGCACAGGCAGCCCACCCCACAGGGAAGTAGAGTCAAAAGGAAGGAAGCATGGGCATGCTGGGAAAGGGGGTGGAGGCAATAGCATGATGGGAGTAGTAGGCACAGATATTGCTCAGCCTCACAACTGGCCCATCAACACCACTCACAACCATGCTCACATCACAGGGAGTGGAAAAGGACTCACAAGATGGCTGACACTGGCTACTGCTGTGGGGAGCACAAGGCCCTGCTGGCAACTGTGCAACAACTAACAGCAGGACACCACTGACTGACATCCTGAAAGCCAACTTGCACTCCCTGCAATGCAAGCACGTTCCATGGTGGGATATCTGGCTGGGTGGGAAGGAGGACTTGCAGCACTGACCATAGTCACAAGCACCTCCCCTCACACACCCCCTCAACACAAACTCCACATAACCCACCTGGGAGAATGCAATGCCTCACATCCTAACTCAAGATCCCACAAAGAACCACCACCCTGGGTTATGTTGTGTGAAGCACAGGGACACTCTTGGGACTTTTAGCAAAACAACTGCCAGGACAACACTCCCAGCCATCCTGTCAGCACAGGCAGCCCACCCCACAGGGAAGCAGAGTCAAAAGGAAGGAAGCATGGGCATGCTGGGAAGGGGGGTGGAGGCAATAGCATGATGGGAGTAGTAGGCACAGATATTGCTCAGCCTCACAACTGGCCCATCAACACCACTCACAACCATGCTCACATCATAGGGAGTGGAAAAGGACTCACAAGATGGCTGACACTGGCTACTGCTGTGGGGAGCACAAGGCCCTGCTGGCAACTGTGCAACAACCAACAGCAGGACACCACTGGCTGACATCTTGAAAGACAACTTCCACTCCCTGCAATGCAAGCACGTTCCATGGTGGGATATCTGGCTGGGTGGGAAGGAGGACTTGCAGCACTGACCATAGTCACAAGCACCTCCCCTCACACACACCCTCAACACAAACTCCACATAACCCACCTGGGAGAATGCAATGCCTCACATCCTAACTCAAGATCCCACAAAGAACCACCACCCTGGGTTATGTTGTGTGAAGCACAGGGACACTCTTGGGACTTTTAGCCAAACAACTGCCAGGACAACACTCCCAGCCATCCTGTCAGCACAGGCAGCCCACCCCACAGGGAAGCAGAGTCAAAAGGAAGGAAGGATGGGCATGCTGGGAAGGGGGTGGAGGCAATAGCATGATGGGAGTAGTAGGCACAGATATTGCTCAGCCTCACAACTGGCCCATCAACACCACTCACAACCATGCTCACATCACAGGGAGTGGAAAAGGACTCACAAGATGGCTGACACTGGCTACTGCTGTGGGGAGCACAAGGCCCTGCTGGCAACTGTGCAACAACCAACAGCAGGACACCACTGACTGACATCCTGAAAGACAACTTCCACTCCCTGCAATGCAAGCACGTTCCATGGTGGGATATCTGGCTGGGTGGGAAGGAGGACTTGCAGCACTGACCATAGTCACAAGCACCTCCCCTCACACACCCCCTCAACACAAACTCCACATAACCCACCTGGGAGAATGCAATGCCTCACATCCTAACTCAAGATCCCACAAAGAACCACCACCCTGGGTTATGTTGTGTGAAGCACAGGGACACTCTTGGGACTTTTAGCCAAACAACTGCCAGGACAACACTCCCAGCCATCCTGTCAGCACAGGCAGCCCACCCCACAGGGAAGCAGAGTCAAAAGGAAGGAAGCATGGGCATGCTGGGAAGGGGGTGGAGGCAATAGCATGATGGGAGTCGTAGTCACAGCTCAACATCCCCCACCACATGGCCCAGCAAGCTCACACTCACGCATGCACATCCCACAGAGAGTGGAAAGGCCCATCAAAGATGTCTGACACTGGTGCTGTGTTGTGGGGAGCACAAGGGCATGCTGGGAACTGCACACCAACCAACAGCAGGACACCACTGTCAGCCATCTTGCCATTGCTCTCACACCCACACACACTGAACTCCCCACAAAAGCAAGTAAGTATGGGAATGCTGGGAAGTGGGGTGGAGGCAATAGCATGATGGGAGTCATAGTCACAGACATAGCTCACCCCCACAACTGTCCCATCAACACCACCCTGAACCATGCTCACATCACAGGGAGTGGAAAACAACTGACAAGATGGCTGACACTGGCAACTGCTGTGGGGAGCACAAGGCCCCGCTGGCAACTGTGCAACAACCAACAGCAGGACACCACTGACTGACATCTTGAAAGACAACTTTCACTCCCTGCAATGCAAGCACAGTCCATGGTGGGATAACTGACTGGCTGGGTGGGAAGGAGGGCCGGCTGTCAACAAAATACAACCAATGCAGACCATGTTCACACCCCAACAAATACATAGAAATGCCCAAATAATGCAGGACAATGTGCTACACCAATATCAACTTCTAACTGTGACAACTTAGGACAATGCAATGTACAGGCCCGCACCCAGAGGCACAGTCACAACTGTCAGGTGCGTCAACCATTGATGCCTGCAGAAACATAACATACATTGTGTGTGTCTCCCAAAAACAGGTGATGATGGGGACACAGCAGCAGACGCTGAGGAGTCCCAGTCCCAGGCTCAAGAGGATACGGAGCTCACTGGTGTCGAACAGCCTCTGCCCTCCTCGGATGAAGAAGACCAACCTGGCACCTCCGGTGCAAGTCAACATGCAGCACCAGCAGGACCACCAGCTGCAGCACCAGCAGGACCACCAGCTGCACCCCCTGCACCCACCCCTCCAACGACTGTCACCACAAATACCATCCCTGCCGACATGGACAGAACAAGGAGCACCACCAGCAGAGGGACCCTGGACCAACGTGGGGCCATGGACACCACCACCAACCCCCAAGGGGGACCAGGGTCATCTGTGCGTGCCACTGCACGCACTGCACATGTCGGCAGGGGTGGTGGGAGGGGTGGGAGACAGAGGTCGCTGCTTGCAGAGGTGTCTGGTGTGCATGATGACCCACAACTGGCACGTATAGCCGATGCGTACCAGTCCAGCACCGGAGATCTCAGCCAGGTAGTGGGGCTCCTCAGGGACATTAAACAGCAGCAGGCTGCCCATCATGCCCGCTTGGACTCACACATGTCCCGCGTGGAGTCCAAGTGGGACACACTGCAAGAGATGACGGCGGTGCATAGGGACATATTACAATGCCTCCGCCAGATGAACAGCAACCAGTCTACACCTCCCTGTGTGCCAACAACATCTGGTGCCGAAACAACTGCAACTGCCACAGGGAGGGAGGATGACTCTGGCGGAGAGTCCCCTGCACCGCAGCAGCCTGTACTT
Source organism: Calotriton arnoldi (assembly GCA_963921515.1). Taxonomy (NCBI): domain Eukaryota; kingdom Metazoa; phylum Chordata; class Amphibia; order Caudata; family Salamandridae; genus Calotriton; species Calotriton arnoldi. The sequence continues at coordinate 1,252,480 of CAWUFW010005661.1, forward strand.
GAGGGGCCCCCCAAAGAAGAGGGGTCGTCCGAGGAGGGGCAAGTGAGAGGCCGATGGCCAAGTGCAACCCCCAGGAAGCCTGAACATGTTCTGGATGTTCACCTTTGTGCGCAAACTGTTCACCCTGTTGACGGCAACACAACTCCCACACATGACATGGGGAGTACAAGTTGGACCAATGTCTCAGACAACTGTGGCCCCGATACTGGGGATTTTGTCTACCAGGACTTTCAATTCATCTAGGAACTTCTGATTGCAATATAAATGTACAGCACTAACCATCCTATGCACTATTCACACAAATGTATCACAATAAACACACTAATACACCATACTTGCCTCTGTTGTGATTCCAACGTGGGTGCTGTCATGGGGATGATGAACTGCAAAATTACACTGTGTATGCGAACTGCAACAGCAAGTACAACACAGGCATGTGAGTAATGGCAACGTGACACATATGAGGGAGACACACCACCAGGGCTACACAACACATACACACCTAGGCCATCTGACTCATTGCCTACACTGATGTTGCCAGGAAAGACGGTGCAATGCACAGACACCACACCTATTCCCAGTTGTAGTCAAGTAGCCCACAGGTGCAGTAAGCAAATGGCAGTCAAATGTGTGACCACAGACAACGCACATCACAAAGTGAAGCACAGGTTTATTACACAGTTGCAACATGTCGTAACCACTACAGATGCAAGGTAATCCCACCTGGCAGCGGGCACACAGTCAACAACTGTAGAAGGAAGGAAGTCCATGGGTGTGACGCACATCACCTGTAGGGACACAACAGCTACCACCCTGGAAGTACAATGACGTCGTCGGTGGACACAGTTGACCAAACGAATCTGAAAGTACCCTGTGAAGGACAGAAATGACACACAGTCAAAAGCAATGGAGAACAGGACAGAACAGCAAAACTCATGCACAATACATGTTACAAGATACCCACCCAGAACCAAGTTAGCATGTCAACACTGTTGGGGAGTACAGACCACCTGTAAGCACACATCGCTACACACATCCAGTCAAGTAGCCCATGGACACACTCCAACAGCACCAGAGCACCACCTACACATATCATGCCAACTCACATCATTGACATGACACCTCAGGATACTCACATTCAGCTAAAGAAGTTGGTGATGAGCTGTGTGCGGACATCACCCTCATCATCATCATCATCACTGGCATCGTGGTCCAGGCCAGGATCCTCCACAGGTGGCGGATGTTGGTCATTGTCATCCTGGATGAGAGGCAACTCCTTCCGCACTGCCAGGTTGTGGAGCATGCAGCAGACGATGATAATCTTGCAAACCTTCGCTGGGGCATATGGGAGGGACCCTCCTGTCTTGTCCAGGCAGCGGAAGCGGCTCTTCAGGAGACCAAATGTCCGCTCAATCACTCTCCTGGTCCGACCATGTGCCTCATTGTAGCGCATCTGGGCTGGTGTCACAGGGTTCCTGAGGGGTGTCAGCAACCACGGCATGTTGGGGTATCCCGAGTCACCTACGGACAGACAAGTGCACATTAGCTGACTTGGAAAAGTGGGCGGAATACTACAGATCAGATCACACACAATGGCACAAAGTCAGTACACACCGACAAGCCAGGCACGCTGGTTCTGCATCTGTGCCATCATCCTGGGGATGCGACTACTCCTCATCACAAAGGCATTGTGTGCTGAACCAGGGAAATGGGCACACACGTGTGAGATGGTCATATCTGCAAGACACACCACCAGTGCATTGACCGAGTGGTAGTGCTTGCGGTTACGGTAGGCCTGCTCCTGGGCCTGTGGTGGTACCAAAGCCACATGTGTCCCATCAATGGAGCCAATGACATGCGGCATCCTCCCCAGGGCATAGAAGTCACTCTTCACGTCAGTGAGTCGTTGCAGTCTAGGGAAATAGATGTACCGGTTCAGGTATAGCAACATTGCCTCCAAAACATCGCGGAGCACACGGCTGAACATGGTCTGTGACATCCCACCAGCAGTCGCCACAGTATGTTGAAAGGTACCGGTGGCAAAGAAGTGTAGGGCTGCCATCATCTTCACCTTGGGGGTCAGCGCTGTAGGATACGGCCCGGCCAGGCTGCAAATGTGGGGCCAACTGCACTGCCAAATCCTCAATCAGCTGCCTGGTGAAGCGGTACCGGCCGGATGCTGTCCCGTTCCACCATCGTTGCCAGGTCTGGGAATGGTCTATGGACAGCAGGAGCCCTGCAGTGCAGAGGAGAAGAAAGCAAGATTGTCAGTCACCCCACATATGCGGCATTGAACACACTCAATATCACATCATACATCATTATGAGGCACAACTACATGAAGTGTGCAGTTCCGTAAGGACATGTATGGTACATACATGGCCAACATCTGTCATCACGGTTCAACAAGTGGCATCAATAAGTCCCAGGTTGGCCCATTGAATCTCATGAGGCCGTGTCACAGTTCCCATCTCCTGCTGCCATGTCACAATCACCCCCCACAGTGACTTGTGAGGACAGATGTGCCCCAGGCATCACAGCTCAACGACAGGTACATTCCCAGGGACCCTGTATTGCCACATGGACACTGGCATTACATGGAGTATCATGTATACACCACAGCAAAACAACCATGACCCCCACAGGTAGTGGTTCCACTTGCCTCTGCAGGACAGACATGGACGTCTGTGACACACACACGCACAACATCAAAGTCCATGCACACACAACGTGGATGTGGAGACTGTCTCCCATTGTGCACATGAAATCAGAGACATTGTAAACACTACATGCACACAGACTGTGGAGGACCATCACTATTGTGCCACTGGGTCACCCTGGCTCAAACATACCGTCCCACATGGGACTCACGGGGTATGTGACATGACATACACATACACCACCGTGAAATGTGACCTTGGCACATGCTCAGATATGAACAGTTGCACATCACAGTGGTCATGTACACATAACACCCAGGATCCTGTCCCCATGAACACGTGCACAGCCTGGGGGTGGCTGCCCCCAGGTGACACACACAGGACAACATGTACACCAACATACACACAATAGGAAATGCAGCCTTACATGCCTTATGATACAGTTTGGACAGGCTGTGGTGTTGTAGGTGTGCCCCTCACTCCCTGGGAGCTATTTGTGGCTGGCATATGTTCATCTGAGACAGGCATGGTGACATATGCCAGTCACTTGTACAGGGATGCGTTGAACAGCAATGGACCCATCGGTGCACCCGCCCGGCCCATTGCATTCAATGTGTGCGGGTACGCGTTGTACCCCTGTACGCGTTGAACAGCAATGGACCGATCGGTGTGCCCGGCCGGCCCATTGCATTCAATGTGTGCGGGTACGCGTTGTACCCCTGTACGCGTTGTACCGCAATGGACCGATCGGTGCACCCGGCCGGCCCATTGCATTCAATGTGTGCGGGTACGCGTTGTACCCCTGTACGCGTTGAACCGCAATGGACCGATCGGTGCACCCGGCCGGCCCATTGCATTCAATGTGTGCGGGTACGCGTTGTACCCCTGTACGCGTTGTACCGCAATGGACCGATCGGTGCACCCGGCCGGCCCATTGCATTCAATGTGTGCGGGCACGCGTTGTACCCTGTAAGCGTTGGAACAGCAATGGACCGATCGGTGCGCCCGGCCGGCCCATTGCATTCAATGTGTGCGGGTACGCATTGTACCCCTGTACGCGTTGAACAGCAATGGACCGATCGGTGTGCCCGGCCGGCCCATTGCATTCAATGTGTGCGGGTACGCGTTGTACCCCTGTACGCGTTGTACCGCAATGGACCGATCGGTGCACCCGGCCGGCCCATTGCATTCAATGTGTACGGGTACGCGTTGTACCCCTGTACGCGTTGAACAGCAATGGACCGATCGGTGTGCCCGGCCGGCCCATTGCATTCAATGTGTGCGGGTACGCGTTATACCCCTGTACGCATTGAACAGCAATGGACCGATCGGTGCGCACCCATTGTCAATGGCCTAGCCTGGCAACGGACACGTTTTCGAAATTCGAACGAGTCGGTTGCTGGAAATTCAGTTGGTCACCCACAACAATGTTGCAAAATCATGTATGTCATGAAGTTGAAGATTTGAAGGATGCTGTGGGCGTGTATTGGTGCTGCTATTCCATGGGTTGGCCAGATTCAGAAGATGCAAACGACTTGGACCTATCACTTTGGACACATGGGACAGTATCTGCCTCTGCAGCACATATATATTGCTGGCTGTTCCCCTGAGAGCTCACTTGCCTGCACTACATGCTCCAGGACGACATCTGCCACTGCACTGCTGCTGTCTCTGCCCCCTCTGGACCCTGCAATGGCACGTACTGTGGAGAGAGCCCCAGCCTTCAGCCTTGAGGAGAACCAGGCCCTGCTGGACAGCCTACTTCCACAGTACAGCAAGCTGTATGGGACACCAGGGGAGCAGGTGAGTGTTCTGTGCACTGCCTTTCTCAATGTGCATTTTGTCTGACTAGCAAGGCTGAAAGTCTGCACGCCACTGGCTAGCAGGCTCACTGAGTAATTGTCACCCCCATAGTGTGTAGTGACATGCACTGGACAGGTATGGTGCAGTGACAGTGCATTTGAACAAGGTTTAACTTCCCATGCAATGATACCATGTAGTGACTTCTGGCAAACTGTCCATGGGCAGCGTTGCACTGCCTGTGTACATCATGTGCCCCTGTGATTGAGACATGTATATACAACTGTGTCATGCACGGATATGTTGCATGTGTAGTAATGGCCTTTTCACTTTGTCATCCTCACAGGTTAATGCCCATCGGAAGCAGGAGACCTGGAAGGACATCGTCCGGGCTGTCCGGTCCGTGGGGGTCTACAAGCGCCGGATCCGCAACTGCCAGAAGAGGTGGCAGGACCTTCGGGGCTGGACCCGGAGGATTGCACGGATCCAGCTGAAGCTATCGCCTCCTCGCAGGAGGGGCGGAACACGGACCCTGACCCCCACATGCTCCAGATCCTGGCGGTGGTGTTTCCAGACCTGGATGGGCAGCTGAAGGCCAGACAGCAGCAAGGAGGGGGTGAGTCAAAGACTGCACTGTGAACTCTGTATTACATGCTATGTGCCCTCCTCTGGCCTGGTTAAACTGCCACAGTACAGCAGTCATGTTGTCCAGGAGCCATGTCCTTCTATTGTGCACTGCCCACTCCTCATCTGATACCCAGGTGTGGCCCTTACATTCAGGGAATTGTGTCACTTGGGACTGTGTCCTTGCAGTTTGCTTCACTCAAGGTGGGGGACAGCATCTGTTTCCCTAACTCTGTTGTGGGCATCATGGGTGGGTCCATTGTTCACACAATGCCTGTGTTTGGACATGTAATCTGCGTGTTGCTTTGATATGCGGTCCACTTGCTGAGCTGAGCCACCACATGTGCCTGGGGTATCTGGCACACACCCATGCAGCGGGTGGGAACAATGTTTGGGCACCAGGAGTGTGCAGATTACGTGTGTCACACATACATAGCCAGCTATCCACTGTCCAGGGCTCATCCCTCATTCATGTGGGGCAGGACAGTCATGCCTACTCCAGCCCATCCAATACACCTGTACTCCCACTCCCGTGTATCAGCTGACACATTGTGCGCAGTGATTTGACCCCTCAGGTGTCTGCCTCTGTGTCAGTGTGCTGTGGATTTGTTGCCAGGACTGCTGGGGTGTTTCTCGGTAGGGGCTCAGCATGCCACTGGAGATGTGACCATAGGAGACGATACTTGTGTGTCACATAGGTGTTTGATCAGCTGCCCGTGCAGACTGGGGTATGCGAATGTGAAGTTCAGGCAGCTGTTTCCCATTCACAGCAGATTGTGAGGGGCTCAGGTTCAGAGGGTAGTGTCACAGGTCTCCCATATGTCCAATCGGTATGACCTGGACAGATGAGGGTTAAGATGATGTGTTGTGTGGGGGATGTACATGTGCACTTGTGCAGCTCCAGGACTTGCATTCCCCATGACCTACTATTGTGACACAGTGCAGAGTGTTGTTGTCTGGCTGCCAAGTCATACATCACTGAGACAGTGATGTATGACTTAGCAGTCATGCCTCCGCCATGGCATGTGTCTACTTATTGGTGATCCTGCAGGGGAGTGACATGTGCTACATGCACACCATTGTGGCGATGGCTATCAGGACATGGGTGCATCATGGTGTCTGTCGCTGGTATGCATCACATGCATTTCCTATTTGACTCTGGGCATCCCTTTCATCCGGAAACCTGTACTGACTCAGTGGCAGGAGTTGTGATGTGTGCATGTCCACATGCTACACCGTGTCCTCTGCACTGTCCAACTACTGTGTAGGTGGTGCATGTGTCCACACTGGGGTGTTGCTATCCAACAGACACCAGACAGATGGGTGCAAGGCGTTGTGGGATGTGAGTGCCATGGTTGGCATCAGACTGACAATTGGCTTCTCCTGTTCAGTTAGGGCACTTTTAGCAATGTTCAACTAATGATGCCAGGGCTTGCTCTGTAATGTGCTGTGCTCACAGTGGTGTGTGCGTTTGGTGCAGGTGACTGATGTCTGTCTGTTTCCCCATTGTTTGCAGATACATCCACGGCCACGGAAGGGGACAGCTCCACGGACCAGGAGGAGCCGGAGAGCCAGACTGGGTCAGCAGCCGAGGAGTGGTCGGAGGGACCCAGTGGCACGGAGGGCGAGGGGAGCCACACCGAGGAGTCCTCAGCAGCATCCACCTCAGCTGAGGACCACAGCGGCTCGGAGGATGACTCCCTTATGGAGGCGGGTGTCAGCAGCCACCACACCCCAGCTAGTGTTGCTGTCCCCGCCACCACCAGCACCACCACCGCCCTCCCATCGGCTCCCATTCCCCAGGTCCGTGGAGGCTCCCATGTTCGGGAGCGTGTCTCCTTCGGACCAGGCACCGCACCCCCTGCCCCTGTGTCCCCTGCTGCCCTGAGTGAGGAGTCTGTGTACCTCCTTCGCCAGCTCCATGTAGGGCAGACAGCCATGCTGAGTGTCCTCCATGCGCACACCGCTCTGTTGACTCAGCTGGTGTCGTTCATGGAGGGCATCTCATCGGGCATGTCTGACCTACAGAGGGGCAATAGGTCCATGGACTCCTCCCTGACGGCAGCAGTGTCCCTCCTCAGACAGTCCCTCACCCCTCCTGCCTCTGCTCCATCCACACTCCCCAGCACCTTACCCGTCCCAAGCACACACACACCAGCACAGGCACACACCAGCACACACACGTCCAGCACACAGACACACACGCCACAAACAAAACGCACACGCACGCACAGTCAGGGGACTGAAACCAGACTCACAGGGGATGGGGCCCTGGAACACACACACGCATCCACAAGCACTGCGCAGTCCTCAGTTGCCTCTCCCTCCAAAGCACCCTCCCTTGCCTCACCTGCAACCCCAAAGTCACAGCGGCTCTTCCTCTGTGACCTCGGCCTCATCCCCTATGATCCAGCTGCTCCAGCATCCAGGGGGAAGAGGAAGCCCACCCACACGGAGCAGAGTGCCCCTCGCCCCCGGACACCCTCCCCCAGGCGCAGACAGACTGAGGCCCCCACCCGCAAGTCCCCCGGAGTCGTAAGAGCAAGACCCCGCCGCCGCCCTGCAGCTCAGGCACCAGGTCTCCTTCCTCCATCCCTCAGGCCCCCACTCCACAGGTGCCCCAACCACACCCTGCCCCAGGTTCCCCCACCCACAGATATACCATCCCCAAGAGGATCCGGCCTTCTCCCCCTGCCACTTGCTCTCCCGGCACCACACCCCCTGCTGCGCTTGTCTGTGCCACTGATGTGGTGAGGGTGTCCTCCCCCTCTGTCCAGCCCACCTTGCCTGTTCCCCATTCTCCTCCCCTGGAGGTAGGCACTGCAGTGGAGTCCACTACCACCCTGTCTGACTTGGGCACTGCAGTGGCGGACCTGTCCACTCCATCTGCAGGGTCCACTGCAGTCGTGCCGGCACCCACAACATCTGAGTCATGCCCCCCAGTTGTGCCGGCACACACCATGTCAGACACCTCCACTGCAGTTGTCAGTGGCTCTCCAGCACCCACCACCCCTTCCCTGCCTCCTCCTGGTGAGCCCTGATCCTGTCCCTGCGGTGCCTGGCCTGCCCCCCGGTTGCCCCTCCTAGTGGATTGTCCCTGGTTTTGTGCAGTGCAGGCATGCGTAGGGTGACATCTGCCACTGTCACCCTGTATTGACTCACTTGATGGACTGGCCATTGGCCTTTGTTGGAGCATTACTGTTCTCTGAGTTTTTGGACACACATATGCTGAATAAAGCAACTTTCTGTTCTCTAGTGCTTGTGCTTCTGATGTACATGTTGTTGATGATGCTAACCATGCCCTTGCTGCAGTGATGGTGATATTTGGTCTCATGATAATGAAGTGTTACTGTGCAGGAACACATGTGGTCCAGGGGGAATGTGTCCTATCCTGTGGTGTATCCATGTCATCCTTAGCAGCATCTGAGGGTGTCATGTGTTCAGTATTTGGCAATGGGATTTCCTACTTACATTAGCAATTTCACATCTGTGGCTTCCACCCCTGCACATCTGTTGTGCCTGCCATTGTTCAATTCGTCTACTTCCCTGACCGTGTGGCCATCTCCACTGGACATGCAGGTTTGGGCATCAATGGGGAAGGACTCATCTGTGTTGTCAGTGCAACATTGCTATACAAGTGTGTTGGATCTGTGCTGATGATTTCGTTGGCACTCCCATGACCAGGCTGAAGTGACGGGAGCCTTCATTTGGTGCTAATTGTTGATTGTGTGACCAAGTGCTCAGCTGACATGATGGGGCCCTACTGAGGCAACATATGGCACAGCTTTCCTCACACAGGAGTGGAGTCCCCTCATGGCAGTGTGTACTCCTGTGACATTGCCTGCGCCCAAGGTGTGTGTTGTATGAGCATGTCTGTGTGTTCACTTCCGTTTTGCTGTGCATGCTGGGATCCCTAGTGTTGTACCTGTTTGTGATGCTTGCTGAGTTGACCTATGTTCCCCCAAAGTCTTCTCCCTGGGTTCTCTGTGATGTGGATGCATGGCACATTACTGGTCATCAGGGTGTCACCCATAGGTGTGTTTGCTGTCACGGCTGAGTTTGTGTGCAGACGCAGATGGGTCACAGTCAGGTTTCCCCTTGGCACTTGTTGTTTACACCTGTCATGTGATTTCCAGTTTGTGTTATCTTTCAGTGATTGTGACACGTTGTGTGTGTGACTGCTGGCACTCCTCAGGGTCTGGGCTGCAATGTTGGTTGTTGTCTATGTGTGTTCTTTGTGGGTGACCTTGGCTTCTTCATTGGTGTGTGACTGTGGCTGGGATCCCACTGGTTGGTGTGGTATTGCCGTCATGTCCATGTACAGCGTAGTGTGCAGTGTGTCAGACATTCAGGAGTCTTGTTGAGTGGGCATGTGTGATGTGTTTCTGCACCTTGGTTCCCACCCACCACCCTGGGATTGTCATGGGTGCATGTGCAATGTCACCAGTGCATGTGTGCTTCACTGCTGCACATTGTTGGAGGTCGAGGTGTGTGGTGTTGAGTGTGTGCAGATGAGAGTTGTTGCCCGGCTAGACCCCTGCCTCCATGTTGGCCTTGGCTTACTGGCCGTGCTGATTGATTTGTGCTTGTGTAGGTGTGATGGTTGTTTGTTGCTCAGGACACATGACTGTGGTTCACAGTGTGAACGACATTTAGCTTTGTCATCACAGTGGGATTGTAATGCAGCCCAGGGTCACCACATTGTGGGGGCCCTGGGGGTAGTGCTGTGGTATGTCTGTGTCTTGCTGTGTCAGTTGCTGTTCCTACATGCTTGTGTGACATGTGTGAATTGTGCTCCCTCTCATCTGACAATGTCTGATTGCCCACATAGGGGATTTGGATCCATGAGTTACCTTTGTGTGGCACTGTATGCACATCTGTGTAATTGGTATTCAGGCCTCCTCATGTGTTGTGTGGTTGCCTGGGGACACTGGCACCCCCCTCACCTGTTGTGTTTGATGTGCAGTGTGGGTCTGCCTGTTTGTGTTTGTGCATCTGCACCACTGCATTGGCATATCTTAGGTGTGCCATTGGCTGTATGTTGTTTGGTGGGTTTCCCCTGCTGTCCCTGGGACTCCTAGGTCATCGGTCAGCACAATGATCATGGTTTGTGTGTCCCATTGCTGCCATGGTATGGTATCTGTTCACCTCACATCTACAGTCTCCACAGGGTATCTGCATTTGTGTGCCCATTGGTGCAAATATGTGGGTCTGCATTCTGATGGTCACTTCTGTCATTGTGTCATTGATGAATGTTGACAGTGTCAGCCCCCATGGGTGTTGTTTGTCTGCACATGGCCAAAGGTATGTCTTATTTGCACTGCAGTATTTGCCTCCCCCAATCTATGTTGCAATGGGACACATGCACTACTTTGCCACTGATGTGTTTTATGTTCTGTGACCAGGAATCATCCATGCAGTTTGGCAGTTGCAGCTTTTTCTTTGTCAACACTTGCATTTTGGTCACAGTGATGATGGGGGTTTGGACCCCATTGCCACAATGTTCAAAGTGTGCTTCAGCTATGGACCCCACACTTACATTTTGGTCACTGTGATGATGGGGGTTTGGACCCCATTGCCACAATGTTCAAAATGTGCTTCAGCTATGGACCCCACACTTACCTTTTGGTCACTGTGATGATGGGGGTTTGGACCCCATTGCCACAATGTTCAAAATGTGCTTCAGCTATGGACCCCACACTTACCTTTTGGTCACTGTGATGATGGGGGTTTGGACCCCATTGCCACAATGTTCAAAATGTGCTTCAGCTATGGACCCCACACTTACCTTTTGGTCACTGTGATGATGGGGTTTGGACCCCATTGCCACAATGGTCATGGCCTGCTTGCATTGTGGGGGCCACACACATATATGTGTGGCACATGTGATAGGGGGTCACATTGTATGTTCAAAGTCATGTTCAGTGTTGTAGGCATTTGACACAGTCTACACACGCTTGTCATGGTGTTGGGGGATGTCTTTTTCTTGCATTCCCTAGGTTGTGGTGTGCTGGTTGTGTCATGCATTGTCCATCCTATGAGTGGGGGTGGTGTTGGTGGTAGGCATCCAGCCCCCCTGGGTAAGGGTGGTAGTTGTGGTAGGCATCCAGCCCCCTGGGTAAGGGTGGTAGTAGTGGTAGGCATCCAGCCCCCTGGCTAAGGGTGGTAGTAGTGGTGGGCATCTGGCACCCCCTGGCTAAGGGTGGTAGTGGTGGTGGGCATGTGGCACCCCTGGGTAAGGGTGGTAGTAGTGGTGGGCATCAAGCCCCCTGGGTAAGGGTGGTAGTTGTGGTAGGCATCCAGCCCCCTGGGTAAGGGTGGTAGTAGTGGTGGGCATCTGGCACCCCCATGGCTAAGGGTGGTAGTAGTGGTAGGCATCCAGCCCCCTGGGTAAGGGTGGTAGTAGTGGTAGGCATCTGGCACCCCCATGGCTAAGGGTGGTAGTAGTGGTAGGCATCCAGCCCCCTGGGTAAGGGTGGTAGTTGTGGTAGGCATCCAGCCCCACAGGCTAAGGGTGGTAGTAGTGGTGGGCATCTGGCACCCCCATGGCTAAGGGTGGTAGTAGTGGTAGGCATCCAGCCCCCCCTGGGTAAGGGTGGTAGTTGTGGTAGGCATCCAGCCCCCCTGGCTAAGGGTGGTAGTAGTGGTGGGCAACTGGCACCCCCATGGCTAAGGGTGGTAGTAGTGGTAGGCACCCAGCCCCCCTGGGTAAGGGTGGTAGTTGTGGTAGGCATCCAGCCCCCTGGCTAAGGGTGGTAGTAGTGGTGGGCATCTGGCACCCCCTGGCTAAGGGTGGTAGTAGTGGTAGGCATCCAGCCCCCTGGCTAAGGGTGGTAGTAGTGGTGGGCATCTGGCACCCCCTGGCTAAGGGTGGTAGTGGTGGTGGGCATGTGGCACCCCGTGGGTAAGGGTGGTAGTAGTGGTGGGCATCTGGCACCCCCATGGCTAAGGGTGGTAGTAGTGGTAGGCATCCAGCCCCCCCTGGGTAAGGGTGGTAGTTGTGGTAGGCATCCAGCCCCCCTGGGTAAGGGTGGTAGTTGTGGTAGGCATCCAGCCCCACAGGCTAAGGGTGGTAGTAGTGGTGGGCATCTGGCACCCCCATGGCTAAGGGTGGTAGTAGTGGTAGGCATCCAGCCCCCTGGGTAAGGGTGGTAGTTGTGGTAGGCATCCAGCCCCCTGGCTAAGGGTGGTAGTAGTGGTGGGCATCTGGCACCCCCATGGCTAAGGGTGGTAGTAGTGGTAGGCATCCAGCCCCCTGGGTAAGGGTGGTAGTTGTGGTAGGCATCCAGCCCCCTGGCTAAGGGTGGTAGTAGTGGTGGGCATCTGGCACCCCCCTGGCTAAGGGTGGTAGTAATGGTAGGCATCCAGCCCCCCTGGCTAAGGGTGGTAGTGGGCATGTGGCACCCCCTGGGTAAGGGTGGTAGTAGTGGTGGGCATCTGGCACCCCCATGGCTAAGGGTGGTAGTAGTGGTAGGTATCCAGCCCCCCCTGGGTAAGGGTGGTAGTTGTGGTAGGCATCCAGCCCCCCTGGCTAAGGGTGGTAGTAGTGGTGGGCATCCAGCCCCACAGGCTAAGGTTGGTAGTAGTGGTAGGCATCCAGCCCCCCTGGCTAAGGGTGGTTGTAGTGGTAGGCATCCAGCCCCCCCTGGGTAGGGGTGGTAGTGGTGGTGCGCATCCAGGCCCCTGTGTGCATATGTGGCATTGGTGATGGGCATCCCGCCCCTATGGTGCTGCTGTTGCTGGTGTAAGTAAATTCTGCATCCCTCTGTGTGTGTGTGATGTGTCGTGTACGTGTTGTATGTTTTTGTGGTTGGTGTCCGACTTACCTTCTGCGCAGTACGCGTCCGTGCCTGTTCCGGTAGTAAATGTAGAATATTGGTAGGATCGGAACGAAGGGATTCATGGTTGGTTCGTCTCGTTCGTCTTTCTCGTTGCTTCGCGTCGTCCTCGTCGCTGGCGTGTTCGCCTCGTAGCCGTGGATCGTGTTGTGGCGCAAATCGGAGCTTATGTGCGCCTCTCCCGGAAGCTTTGACGTGCCGGACGTAGCGACGGGTTCGGCGCGTACGGAAAGCGCATCGTACTTGTCCGGCCGGACGGGGCTGCATTTTCCCTTCCGTGAGACTCGATTCAGCGTTTCCGGATTCGCCTCGGTCGGAGAACAGGCCCTGAATTGGGTGAGTACGACTCGGCCGGATTCTATGCTGTTGTGCGCATCGTACTTACTCGTTCGGGATGATGTACGGATCGGTCGGGAAACAGGCATTTGCATGGCTTTTTTCCCGACCGAATGGTTTTGGGTGCGCCTCCGACCGAGATCGGAATCGGCCCCATAGTGTATAAAATATCAACACAGTGGATGTCACCACCCAATCTTAAAACACCTATACATATAAATAGATATAAGAAACAATGTCTAAAAGCATCACTAGATAAAATAGATGTTAAAAATTCTCTCCATAAGTAGAAGTGAAAGCGTCATCCTAAACCACTCATTACGGGCTCCCCAAAGTGCATGCAGATAAAGTGCTAGTGCAATAATATGTGCAAAAATGCAAGAAAAAAGCTTGATTAATGAAAAATCACAGTTAATGATGGCATAAAGACTGTAAAACCGCAGTGAAGCTCAATAAATGAATTGACAAATGGTATAAGTACTAGATGGCAAATAAATAAATAAATACCAGGGGAATAAATACAGCTGTAAAATCAATGCTAATGCAAAATGTCTTACCACAGAGGAAATTTTAAACATGACAGTCACAATACATAAGCAAAACCTCAAATTACTGGGGGTGTCCGATATATAATTACAGGAAATTGTGTAGATCCTCCCCTGTATTCAACCCGTTGGGCATCCTACTATCTAACTGTAGGATGTAGTGGGATTCTAGTTGTCGAAGTTGTTTTTCTCTGTTGCCACCCCTGATGGATTTAGGCACCGACCCTATGACATAGTACCTCAAATCATTGAGGTTGTTATTGTGGACCAATTTCAAGTGGCGGGCTATGGGATAGTTAGGATCAGAATTAACCACTGCACGGAGGTGCTGTAGTATCCTGTTGTACACCTGGAGCTTAGTGCTCCCCACATATTTTAATGAACAGGTGCACTCTAATACATACACGGCAAACTCGGTTCGGCACGTGTAGTGGCCCTGGATCTTAATGGGCCTAGAGTCGAACGCCGTCGTGCACTCCGTGGTACTGACCCCAAATTTGCATGCCCTGCACGAATTTCATTTAAAGAAACCAGTCTGGGACGATAACCATGAACCAGATGTACTGACCTCTGGGCTGCTTTTAACCAGAGCATCCCTCATAGAGGGAGCCCGCCTGAATGTCAACGTTGGTAATTTGGGCAAAGCTTGAGACAGTGTAATGTCCGTTAGGACAATGGGCCAGTGTGAGTGAATGATTTTTCTGATTTGTCGTTCCTGTCTGCTGTACATGGTTATGAGTCTAACTTCGTCAGGAGTTTCTGTAATGGCAGTTGGGGTGGCTGAAATGGGACTGATTACACTAGGGTTCTCAAGTGGGCACACTTCCCTAGTAAGACTATTGGCTTTGGTCAATGCTGTGATGAGATCATTAGATTTGTATCCCCGTGATATGAAACGATGAAAGGCTTCATTCTGGCACTTAGATAGATCTTCATCAGAACTGCAAATCCGTCTAATTCGTAGGAATTCCCCATAGGGGATACTCCGAATTAAATGAGTGGGGTGGGAACTACTGGCATGCAGGATGGAGTTTCCGGCGGTAGCTTTTCTGTGCAGTTTAGTCTGCACCTTACCATCCACAATGTAAAAGTCAACATCCAAGAATTGAACGTTAACTGCACTGATATGTGCAGTCAAATTTAAATTCAGTGCATTCGTGTTAATAGCCTTTACAAAACTTTCCGCTGATTCGACTGAGCCTTTCCAAATGACACAGACGTCATCTATAAACATCCACCAATGGAGTACATGGGCATCATATACAGTCTTGTGGTGGGGTCTGAGGACATGCTCCTCCCACCAGCCAACGTGTAAACACGCATAGCTGGGGGAGAAGCATGCCCCCATCGCTACTCCTCGAACAAAAAATAGTTATTCATGAGACAGATTTCAATCATTCTTAAGATCATCTTGTTGTGTTCATAAAACTGCATATTCCGTTGTCCCAAGAAGTGCCTGACTGCTTCCATGCCATCGCTATGTCTAATACTCGTATATAGCGAGGTGATATCCATTACAATGAATAAACAGTCAGTGTCCCACTTGACAGATTGTAGTTTGTTCAAAAAGTGCCCCGTGTCCTTGATGAAAGATGGTAACTGTGTCACATGGCCCTGTAAAAAGAAGTCCACATACTTGGACATGGGTTCTAAAAGGCTTTTCTGCGCAGAAATAATAGGTCTCCCCGGAGTGGGGGTGATGTTCTTGTGAACTTTGGGGATGAAATACAAAACAGGTACGATGGGGTACTCATCTTTAAAAAGTTGAATTCATGTTTAGTCAAGAGACCAGTTCGTTTCCAATGTGAGAGATCCTTGAAAACATTATCTTTGACCTGTCTGATGTCTTGAAATGAGGCCTGTTTGTAGCAATCTGTGTCGTTGAGATGGCGATTTGCCTCCTCCATGTATTTGTCCCTTTGCCACAGCACTATGTTGCCCCCCTTGTCTGCTTGATTTATAATAAGGTTTTTGTCTTGCCTCAACTTGCGGATAAGATTGTCATATTGAATCTCAAAATGCCTTTTGCGATGAAAACTGCGATTCACTTTCCTGTTCAATTTTTTCAGTTAATCGATTACACAGTCACTGAAAACGTCTATCGCGTCTTTAAGCATTAAGGGCATAAACGTAGAAGTCGGGCGAAAGGGGCTACTTATAGTGCTGGTGCTAGTAATGCCAATATCATCCAGATCTTGTTGGGTAGAAGATGTATTATCACTGGTGTCATTAGCAAGCGAATGTAATGTCCTCAGAGTATTGATGTTAGCTATATATATATATATATATATATATATATATATATATATATATATATATATATATATATCTATATATACTTGAAGATGAAGGATCACAAGAAAACAACAGCCAGCCAGGGCAAAAATCTGGATCCCAAAGGATACAATGAGTCACAAAGAAATAAAATATCCAAGAAAGAAGTGACTCAAACAGATAAATTCACCAAAGAACAAAAATATATTTCCACTACAACGTTTCAGCTTCCGCCTTCCTCAGGTAGTACAAGATGGTTTGCTCAGTGGCTGCACAGATGACACAGCTGAATTTTCAAAAAGCATCATGAGTGAAGATTCCATTTGGAATGTGGAATCAATGCAGTCCTGAGAACTCTTGAGATATGCAGTAATCAGATTGTATTATCAGTAATGTTCAGTCCATCTGGATGCAGTGATTTTAAACGGTACATCCAGAAGTTTTCTCTGGAGTCCAGTAGTTCTTCCTTTGAGACATGTTCCACGGGGAAAATCTTCAAATCTGATAGTAAATGATCCACAAGGTTAAAATGATTGGCTACAGGCTGGTCAATTTTCTTATTAATTATTGCCGATTTGTGGTTCCTGAATCGTGTACGGAGGTCATTCACTGTATGGCCTACATATTGTTTTTTACAGCTTTGCCGTTGGCACTGAATCACATAAATAATGCATGTTGAGCGACATGTAAGATGCTGTCTTATTCCATAGGTCCTTCTTGTAACAGAACTAGTTACTGATGATGTTTGTAAAAGGTATTCACACGTGATGCACCTTTTAGAGTCACAGCAATGAACCCCTGCATTTGTTACAACTTGCTTGAGTTCAGCTCTCACAATAAGAGATCGTAAATTTGGAGCTCTGCGGTAAGCAATGACTGGCGGTTTTGGAAAAACCTTTGCAATTTTTCACAAGTAGACAGTAAGGGAAATGTTTTTTGCATTATATTTCTGTAGTTGGGAGCTGATGGATGATAGTCAACCACAAATGGAGTTCTGTCACTTTTGTTTCTGCCGTTGGTATTCCAAATAAGTGCTTCTCTGGGTAACTGCAAAGACTTGTCAATTTGTTGCTGTATGATATGCAGAGGATAGCCTCGCCTTTTAAATAATGTAGCAAGCTCCTTGGATATTTTATTTCTTTGTGACTCATTGTATCCTTTGGGATCCAGATTTTTGCCCTGGCTGGCTGTTGTTTTCTTGTGATCCTTCATCTTCAAGTATACTCTTTTGGGATTACAAACCTGTATCCTCCCCGGATCCGACACTCAAGCCAGAAGCAACCACCATGTCAAGAACAAATCTACATCCTAGATATGCGCTGTTCATCCAGGAGAAAATCAGTAAGTGCCAATTTACAATAGCACATTTACAAATCTATAAAAAACTTAACATCTATCCTATGGGGTTGGAGGTTAAGTCTAAGCCACCTTTTAAACTAACTAGTTGTGAATGGTCCGCTACATGGAATATTTTACTGCATAACTCATCAATGGCCCTACTATTGGCATCTATTAAAGTAACCATTCAAAAAATGCAAATGCTTAAAGCCAAGCTACAAAAAGAACTGGAACTTTTAAAGAACACAAAAAGTGACTCTGAAGTGGCACACATACTACAGAGGGTTGCAGTAGTAAAAAAGATGACTGCCAGGAATGCTATTGAAATTAAATCTGCAAAACTAAAAAGAGATATGTTAAGATTTCATATACCTCCTCTTCCAACTCACCACTTTCTAAATCATTCTGTTTTTGGAGATTTTCTTGTCAGTGTAAGCCCTGTGAGTAAACAGCATAAAAAAACAGAAGATTTATAAGACAAAAGAAGCTGCATAGCATCAGCCAGCTACAACCCTTCCAGACATCCGACCCAGTTATTGACTTGACTGGAGGGCTCCTATCACCAGGTGAATTGAACCTCTTGAGCAAAGGCCTTTATTTCTGTCCTGTACCGAAGGACCATAATATGGCCAACATGATGAGAGACCTAAAAACCTTCGAGAGAAGATGCAGACTTGCAGAATACTTTTACAATAATTCTAATGTTGGTCTGCCAAGCTACCTTCCAGATCCATTTAAGAAGTTCCGCCATCCCAAATCATGGACTCCTCAATGTGGTAGAAATCCTGTTCTTGATACATACATTTTATCCATCAACAAACTCATCAAGGAATCAACACCTAAGAGGATTTTTGATAACATTACCCGAGAAGAGAGAAAAGCTCTCCACCTCCTTCAACAGAGAATGGATGTCATTATAAAACCGGCAGACAAAGGTGGTGCAGTGGTTGCCTTGAAAGTAAGTGATTATATTGAGGAAGGAATGAGACAACTAATGGATACCAACACTTACAAACCTTTAGAAACTGATCCCACAGAAGACTTAAACAAAGAAATTAAGAACATGGTTGTAAGGTACAGGAGCTTAAACCTCATTGATGAAACAACAGCAGATATACTTGTTCATCCCAAACCAAGACCTGGGAGATTTTATATGCTTCCCAAAATTCACAAAATGAACAATCCTGGCCGTCCCATCATCTCTGGCAATGACACAGCCACTGAGAGACTATCTATATTTGTCGACCTGCACCTCCAGCCCATTGTACAGGAACTTCCATCATTTGTTAAAGATACCAGTCACTTCCTTCAGATTATTGAAAAATTAAACCAAACCTACACATTTGATGATGATACTCTTCTGGCTACATTTGATGTTACATCATTATAAACCAATATACCACATGAGGATGGGCTTATGGCATTATCTGAAGCTCTTAATAAAAGAACTGTGAAAAAGCCATCAACAAATGTGCTTACCAACTTTGCAAGAGTTATCCTTAAATCCAACAATTTTACATTCAATGGTAAACACTATCTGCAGATACAAGGGACTTCCATGGGCACTCGGATGGCTCCATCCTATGCAAATATCTTCATGGGCAAACTAGAGAACTGTATACTTGCTACTTATAGCATCAAACCACTGGTATGGCTAAGATACATTGATTACATATTTATAATATGGAATGCAGGAAGTAGAGCATTGGAACAATTTACAGCTTATATCAACAATATCCATCCTACCATCAAATTTACCAGCAGCAATACTAAACAGAAGCATCATCTCCCTTTTCTGGATGTGCTACTCACCATTCATGAACAGAAAATTACAACTGATCTGTACCACAAGCCTACAGATGCTCATTTGTATCTAAACTGGACTTCATGTCACCCACACCACACTAAACTGAGCATCATCTACAGCCAAGCACTCAGAATAAGACGCATCTGCAGCAATGAGGAAACCTGTAAAGACCATCTACAGGAGCTTGCTACATTATTTAAAAGGTGAGGCTATCCTCTGCATATCATACAGCAACAAATTGACAAGTCTTTGCAGTTACCCAGAGAAGCACTTATTTGGAATACCAACGGCAGAAACAAAAGTGACAGAACTCCATTTGTGGTTGACTATCATCCATCAGCTCCCAACTACAGAAATATAATGCAAAAACATTTCCCTTACTGTCTACTTGTGAAAAATTGCAAAAGGTTTTTCCAAAACCGCCAGTCATTGCTTACCGCAGAGCTCCAAATTTACGATCTCTTATTGTGAGAGCTGAACTCAAGCAAGTTGTAACAAATGCAGGGGTTCATTGCTGTGACTCTAAAAGGTGCATCACGTGTGAATACCTTTTACAAACATCATCAGTAACTAGTTCTGTTACAAGAAGGACCTATGGAATAAGACAGCATCTTACATGTCGCTCAACATGCATTATTTATGTGATTCAGTGCCAACGGCAAAGCTGTAAAAAACAATATGTAGGCCAAACAGTGAATGACCTCCGTACACGATTCAGGAACCACAAATCGGCAATAATTAATAAGAAAATTGACCAGCCTGTAGCCAATCATTTTAACCTTGTGGATCATTTACTATCAGATTTGAAGATTTTCCCCGTGGAACATGTCTCAAAGGAAGAACTACTGGACTCCAGAGAAAACTTCTGGATGTACCGTTTAAAATCACTGCATCCAGATGGACTGAACATTACTGATAATACAATCTGATTACTGCATATCTCAAGAGTTCTCAGGACTGCATTGATTCCACATTCCAAATGGAATCTTCACTCATGATGCTTTTGAAAATTCAGCTGTGTCATCTGTGCAGCCACTGAGCAAACCATCTTGTACTACCTGAGGAAGGCGGAAGCTGAAACGTTGTAGTGGAAATATATTTTTGTTCTTTGGTGAATTTATCTGTTTGAGTCACTTCTTTCTTGGATATATATATATTTATATATATATATATTCCTTAGAAACTCCTACAAAAAAGAGCAGAGGTGGGCACTCCAGGCAAGTCAAGCAATTTATTTTATTTTCACAATACGATGTCCGTCTTGACGCGTTTCGGATGGTCCAATATATATATATGTATTCATGTTTATAACTCTAGTGGTGTCACTGCATCACCACACTTTGCTTCTCGGAGCAGAATATGAACGCTTTAGCGAATACACACAAATACCACAAGAGCTACTAAATACCTAGGAACAGACAACAACTGCAGCAGGAACAGGCAGATACATTACTAAAAAGAAGGATAGACCAATACAAATTACTGTTCTCACCCTCGTCCACTAGGGCCTCATTAATATAATAGATGACTTAGCCTTGTCAATAACACATTTTACAGTTTTTAGGGAGTTGCATACAAAAATACAAAACATTAAAATGACAAGTATGAAGGTTGGAAAATTGTAGCAAAATACCAATGAGTGGGTGGAAAGGCTTACTGTGGAAGAGTATGGAGAACCTATTGAAAACGTGGAAAACAAGCATTTTGAGAGTATATTTTTCTCAGGTCTTAATCATCCAGCAGCTCTATGGTCTTCCATCATACATATTGTATCTTTGGTCAATTGCTCAAATTGAAGGAAGTCTCTTGGAGGCAATGACTTGTAAATAAAAAATATGCATATAAAAAAATCTTTCTACCTAAGTCATTTTATATTATCTTCAAGTCCCTGGTCACAAGAAAACCAGATTGCCTTGCAGAGAAGCAACTAATCACCAGGAGGTAGTTATTAAATCACAATAATACGTTTTCTCAACTGGAGCTTGTCTGGAAAAATTGCGGGAATAACCACCCAGTAGTCCTTCTGGCACCTCACATTTTTTCTGGTGATCAGGTGAAGTTGAGGGAATTTTGGGATTCTCTAATGGTGGAATTTGCCTTTCGCTCTGCACATACGGAGCAAGACCAAGCATAGGTTGGATATTTATTCAGCAGTTTCACTAAGCCTGCATTAGCTTGGCTTACCTCTTTTGTTATCACCTCAGACTCTTGCTTGGATAGACCTGCTACATTGCTTCTTACCTTTAAGAAGGTGTTTGAATGCCTTAATTATATGTTCTCCCCAGAGGAGGTTCTTTGTGCTGTTCAGCAATGTAGTATGGATGCACTGACCTATGTGACTCACTTTTGCCAATTGGCAGCTGAGAGCTACTTGGCTTGAGAGAACCCAAATGACATAATTTTATTATGGATTAAAGTAAAAGATCAAGGGCAACTTAGTCCATACTCATCATCGTACTTCATTTTCTGAACTTACAGATATGGCCTTGTTAAATGAATATAGACATCAGGAAAGACAAAATGAAAGAAATCAGTCTTGAGTGGGGCTTTCCGGTTCTCTCAGAATATACACCCCTCACAGATAAGAAAATAACATGGGCTCTTCTTCCCTAGGTAGTCCAGACTGTTGATGGGATGTCATTGGCTTCAGGGTCAGATAGTCAGGCTTCAGTGAATTACTGGTCTCTTTTAGAGACCATATAGAAGTGCTTTCTTTCAATCTAATGGGCTCTCCCAATTGCATAGTGATTTTTGGAATTCCTTGGTTAAAGTCACAATCTGTGTGCCAAAGTTTGTCATGACAGTTGCTATGCTTCAGGAAGTTATTGGTCACCTATTGAAAAATGAAAGCTATCACAACGGGAAACAGACTTTACTCTGAAGTTTTTACATTCTACAGCATTTATCACACATTTGTTTACAACAAAATGACTGTTGGCATGCAAGTCTTTACATCACAAGACTTTACCATGCAATTGATTAGTTGGTGACAGTGTTTCTCTTAGGGCTAGTTTTTAGGGCTTAGGGTTGGTGTGGGCTAAGATACCTCAGTTTTAGGGCTCAGGCCATGTGTTTGTTTCATCCATATAGGAGTTGGCTTGTGATCCAGCGGAAATGTTCTAAATTTTGTGAGCCTTTTTTCACAAGTTATCCATAATACCACAAGCAACTATTTACTATAATCCAGAGTGTGGGCCCATAGAAACTCTATAACCACTTAAAAAACCTGAGGTCCTCTGATAATATCTAATAGGGACTCAGATAATCAGAGACGGAAGCCATTGCTTCATGAGGACCTGTAATGAAGAAATGCCAATCTAACAACAATAGTCAGTAAACACACAGGGGCCGATTCCGATCTCGCTCGGACAGCCCTACGAGAGCTGTCCATAGCGTTACCTTACGACCGACTTGTTCCAGGAGCCGGTCTGTCCGAACGATGAAGTACGATGCCCAAATGTGTCCAAATCCCGACCGACACGTACGCTCCGATTCCAGCTACATTTCCCGTACGAGCCGGATCCGTAAATGCTGAATAGAGGCGCCCGGAAGCATTTTCACAGCAGTTTCCGGCCGGCCAAGTACGATGCGTACGTCCTACGCGCCGAACAGGTCGCCACCTCCAGCACGTCACAGCATCCGGAAGAGCAGTATTTCAGGTACGATTCGCGCCACAACACGATCTACGCCTACGAGACGAACCACCGATCAACGCCTACGAGACGAACCAACCATGAATCCGATCGCGCAGGTCATCCCTGTACTGTACATCTATGACCGGATCAACAACAGGAACCGACGCGTACGTCACAGACGGTAAGTCAGACACCCACCACACAAACAAACGTCATGAACCAGCGAAATGCAACACACACATAGGGGGTGGATATCCCTCTCCACCAGCATTGCCCAACCCATAGGGGTTGGATGGCTACCACTACCAGCATTGTCCAGCCCATAGGGGGCTTGATGGCTATCACTACCAGCAGTCCCTACTCATAGGGTGGGGGATGGCAATCACCACCAGTAGTCCCCACCCATAGGGGTGGATGGCTACCACTACCAGTAGTCCCCACCCATAGGGGGTGGATGGCTACCACTACCAGCATTGTCTAGCTCATAGGGGGCTGGATGGCTATCACTACCAGCAGTCCCTACCCATAGGGGGTGGGTGACTATCCCTACCAGTAGTCCCTACTCATAGGGGGGTGGATGACTATCACTACCAGTAGTCCCTACTCATGGGGGAGGGCTATCACTACCAGCATTGTCTAGCCCATAGGGGGTGGATGGCTATCACTACCAGCAGTCCCTACTCATAGGGGGATGGCTATCACTACCAGTAGTCCCTACTCATAGGGTGGGGGATGGCTATCACTACCAGCATTGTCCAGCCCATAGGGGCTGGATGGCTACCACCACCACCATTGTCCAGCCCATAGGGGCTTGATGGCTATCACTACCAGCAGTCCCTACTCATAGGGGGTTACTATCACTACCAGTAGTCCCTACTCATAGGGGGGGATGGCTAACACCACTAGCATTCCCACCCATAGGGGTTGTAGGCCAAACACACACCCCCTACCATCATGGCAAGATTGTGTATTGTGTGGAAACTGCCTGCAACAGTGACACTGAAAGGGAACACATACTGTAACTCCCATCACAGTTGTGACCAAAAGGTGAATGTGGGGCTCAAACCCCAAGCATTTTGAGGAACATTGTGGGAATGGGGTTTAACCCCCCCTCACTACAGTGACCAAAAGGTGAGTGTGGGGTCCAAAACACCAGCATATCAGGAACATTGTGGTAATGGGGCTAAACCCCCCCTCACCACAGTGACCAAAAGGTGAATGCGGGGTCCAAAACTCCAGCAAATCTGGAACATTGTGGTAATGGGGTTTAACCCCCCCTCACTACAGTGACCAAAAGGTGAGTGCGGGCTTAAAAATACCAGCATCTGCAAACCAGCATGTATGATTCCTGGTCCTAACTCCACAAGCAATGTAGTGGCAAAGTAGTGGTTGTGTTGCAAACAAACATAGATCTGTTGAGTGAAAGATTTTTGTGTCGTCTAAAAAACCCTCTGCCATGTGCAGAAAAGCATCGCACATGGGGGCTGACAATGCCTCCAATGTTCAATTAGACAATGTAAGAAGTGACCATCATAATGCATACACACATATGTTCACTAACAGACACACATACTAAGGAATCCTGTGGAGACTGCAGCTTTCAGGTGATCAAGTCCCATACCATGGCAGCAATGGGACATACTAACCATGATGAACGTGCAGACTGATGAGGTAGGAGTCCCAGGGACAGTAGGAAAAAACCTACAATCAACATCCAGCCAATGGCCCACAAAAGCTATACCAATGCATGGGTGCAGATGCACAAACACAACCAGCCAGCCTCACACTGCATATCGAACACAACATGTGTGTGTGTGTCTCAGTGTACCCAGGCTAGTACGACACACATGATGTGGGGCTGAACTCCAATGAGACATATGTGTACACAGTGCAATCCAGAAGTATCACATGAATTGGGTACCTCTTTGTGGGCAATCAGGCATTGTTAGATGAGTGGGTTCACAACAGACTCATGTGACATAAGCTGGGCGGAACAGCAACCAACACAGCAAGAGACAGACCCACTCCATCAGTACCCACAAGGACCCTACATTGTGGTGACAGTAGCCTGTATGATGATCCCTCTGTGATGACAAATTTGGATGTTGCCCATACTGTGGAGCACAGTCACATGTGCGCACTGTGTCATGTCGTGACAGACCAACTTCCATCACACTCACACACAAAAAATCACTGGGCATGGTCTGTAATTTAAGGCCACTATGTAGGTAGGGGCCTAGACATGAGACAACTCACATTTGCCCACTCTCAATACCACACACCTTGATCTGCACCAATGTGCATCAGCTAAGCCCACATGGACTGGTGACATTGCACATGCACCTATGACAATCCCAGGGGTGGAGGGGGGATCTAAGGTGTACAAACTCATCACACATGGCCAGTCAACAAACCTTTGTGAATGTCTTCCACACTGCATAGTATGAGGTACATGTGCATGACGTGAAACGTATCAGACACATTGGGATCCCTGTCAAAGACCCAGACCAATGAAGAGCCCTAGGAGACCCACAAAGAACACATGTTGACATCATCCAACATTTAAGGCTAGGATCTGATGAGTGTGAGCAGTCACACACACATACAAGTGACCAAGTCACAGAAAGACACCACATAGTGAAAACAACCTGATGTTGGAAACACAAAAGTGCCTTGGGGAATCCTGAATATGTCCCATGTGCGTTTGCCCACATTCCAGGCCCTTACATCAAACACACCCACGGATGACACCCTAATGACCAGTAGTTTTCCATGCACCTACATCCCAGAAAACCTAGGTCAAAGATGTTAGATAAACACAGGACAATGCAGCAAGCATCACAAACAGGAACATCTGCAGGGAATATAGGCTGTGTAGAAAAAGGGAAGAGACATGCTCACAGAACACACAATATGGGCTCAGTCAATGTCACGGACTAACACACTGCCATGAGGTGACTCCACTCATGTGTAAGGTCAGCTGTGCCAAACATTGTCTGTGCAGGGCTCTGTCATGTCAGCATAAAACTTGGTCAGTGAGCCAACAATTACAACACCCTGAAAGCTCTGGTCACATCAGCCTGTGTACAGGAGTGACTCTTAAGTCATCTGCACAACATCAAAACACATGTATAGCAAGTTGCACTGATGACACAGATGACTTGTTCATCATTGATGCGCTAATCCTCATGTCAGGTGGAGATGGGCCCACAGTCAGGAAAAAGTACAATGTGCACAAATCTAAGCCCAACATATGTGCAACAGTGTAAGCCAAAGATGTGAAGTTGTGAAAAGAAGGTGACACTCCCTGTGCCAAATTATTGGGATCATGATTACCTCAATTTGCAGCAAAGGATGACATGGCTACATACTGTAATAGGACACATATACCATGGACCACACGCAGTCCATCCCATCACCAAATCACTTATTTTCAACAAACACAATAGCAACAGCAACTTAATGACACTCATCAGCAACATCATGTACATTAAATTCAAAACTAGCAAATAACAAAAATTTGCTTTATTCAGCTTGCAAAAATAAACATTTTGATACCATGATCAATCCAAAGGCCAATGGCCAGTCCATTGCAATTGTCCGTTTCGTGTGACATATGACTACTCATCACACATTGCTTGCCTGCACTGCTACAGCCAGGGGACATCTCCCCTTGGAGAGACATACATAGGGGCAGGCCAGGCACCACAGGTACAGGATCAGGGGATAGCAGATTGTGGCAGGGGAGGTGTGGTGGGTGCAGGAGTGTCAGTGGCCACTGCAGTGGATGTGTCTGATACAGTGGGCGCCGTCACCACTGCAGTGCCCAAGTCAGACGGAGTGGACGGGGTCTCCACTGCAGTGCCAATGTCCAAAGGTGTTGTTTGGGGTTCAGAGGAAGTGGGTAGGTCAGATAGGGGGGGACACGGTCTCCACAGCAGTCGGAGGAACAGGCTGAGGGTGTGAGGTTGGGGTGGAAGTGCATGTGGAAGGGGGGGAGGGCCTAATCATTTTGGGGATGGTGTACCTGTGTGTGGGGGAACCTGGGGCAGGGTTTGGCGTGGAAACCCTAGGAGTGGTGGCCTGGGGGCTGGAGGACGGAGACTGTGTGGTGGGAGTGCGGGATTGTGGTGGGGTCTTGCTCTTCCTGGTCCTGGGGCATTTGCGAGTGGGGGCCTCAGTGTTCCTGTTCCTGGGGGAGGGTGTGCGTGTGGGGGGGGTCTACCCTCTGTGTGTGGTGACTTCCTCTTCCCCTTGTGAGTTGGACCTGATGGATCTGTGGGGAAGAGGCCAAGGTCACAGAGGAAGACCTTCTGGGAAGGTGGGGTTGCAGGTGAGTCAAGGGAAGGGGTTTTGGAGGGAGAGGTATCTGAGGACTGCGGAGTGGTTGTGGATGCCTGTATGTGTGTCTGTACCCTATCCCCTGTGTGTGTGCCATCAGTCCTGTGAGTGTGCGTGCTTGCGCATTTTGCCTTGGACTGACATTGCTGTGTGCTGCTTGTGTCTGTTGTTGTGCGTGCATGTGCCTGTGTGAGTTGGGCAGGTAGGGTAGTGGGGATTTTGGATGCGGCAGAGGTAGGAGGGGTGAGGGACTGTTGGAGGAGGGACACTGCTGCCGTCAGTGAGGAGGCCATGGACTGATTGGTCCGCTGTAGGGCAGACATGTTTGCTGAGATGCCCTCCATGAATGATACCAATTGTGTCAATAGACCGGTGTGAGCATGGAGGACACTCAGCATCGATGTCTGCCCCACATGGATCTGCTTCAGCAAGTCCACAGACTCCACACTCAGGGCAGCAGGGGAGACAGAGGCAGGGGGTGGAGTGTTCCTCAGCTGAGGTGGTTGTTGCTGAGTGTCCCTCAGTGTGGCTCCCCTAACCCTCCGTGCCTCTGGGTCCCTCCGCCTCATCCACAGCGGACCCAGTCTGGCTCTGCGCCTCCTCTTGATCCCTGGAGCTGTCTCCTCCAGTAGCCATAGATGATGCTGTAAACAAGGAGGAAAAACAGAATCACATTAGTCACCTGTATTGACTAGACACATGACTGTAATTGCAGCACATCACAGAGCAAGCCCTGGCATTATCAGAAAATCATTGCTTAAATGAATGACACATATGTGAACCAGGCACTTGTCAGTCTGCCAGTCAACCATGCTCCTCGTACCTATCCTGGCAATGGACCCATCTGTCTGGTGCATGTATGATGTCACTAATTATATGTGCAAACATGCACCACATTGCCAGTTTTCTTATCTGCAAGGATTGTGAGTGTAATGTGTCATTACACACATATCCCATCTCCGGCCAGTGACTCTGTACTTGTGTCAGTAAATGGCCTGGCTGTAGTCATTGTTGATATGATGGATATGCTTCCATCCCCAGACACCATGATGGCCTCATGTCTTGATAGTCAATGCTACATGGAGTTCATGCAGGTCAACTGACAATACTGTAGGCTCCAGATTGGCATGTGGTACACGTATGGCATTTGGATGAATAAAATGAATTGAAATAAACCTGGAAAAAGAATATAAAAGTATTGGAGTAACTGAAGAGGAAAACAAAGATGAAAAATGAAAATTTGATTGATTGGATTCATTCTATAATGGCAGTGGCTGTGCAGTTTGATTGGAACCTAGTGAGGTTCCTTTGTGTTCATGTGGTACACCATGCCACAGGCCTGTCTGGCCAATAAGTCATTACTGGCTCCTGTCACAGTGGCAGTGCATCCAAAAAACAACAGTCTGCACCGTGTCACACTCATGTTTTTGCGGGGAATGCAAGCTCTGTAGTGGTCAAGTACACATGTACACCCCATGCTACCCACATTAGAAAGAATCTGATGATCACACGTTATCCAAATGAGACATTTGAGTGTGTGATAACACAAATCAGTATACATGAACACATCACAGGCTGACGAGAACAAAGTAAAGCTGCTTGCACATTAATGTGGAATCCACCATTAGGCACAGTCCAGTGATTACACACATATGTTTTACCCTATGTGCAGATCCAACAGCCACAAATCAGATGTCAGTCCATTATAAACATTTTACCACTCTTGAAGTCCAAAAAGCTATGCCAGTCCACAATGACACAGAGTCAGACACCTGATTGCACATTTCGCAATGGTCATGATGTTGGCTGACACCCAGGATTAGGAGGACAGAGTGTCTGGGATGGCCGGAGTTGCCATACCTGTCCTGGACCATGTGCAACATGGGATTACCAGGAACATTTGGCAGGTGGCTATGCATTAGTTACATGCATGAATTTCATTCCTCTGAGGCCCCAACATTGGTCTTACCTGCTGCATGGGTGTGTGGTAAATACCTCAGACACCTATGGTGAACCAGGACAGCAATTAGAACATTTATGTATGGCCCACACAGATTTCAGGTCAGATTTCTGTCAATGTGCTAGCCCCACTCATGAAGCCCAAATCAGTGCACCTGTAGCAGATGCTGTTCCCAACATCAACCTTGGACAACAGCAAGAACACACAACCCCAGTGACACAAGTCACAGACCGAAAGGGACACACCTGGTTATCAGATGAGAATGGGGCATCACCAATTTAGCCACGTGAGTCTTGTCTCAGCAGACAGACGAACTGTGGGAGTGTTACCAGGCTGAAGGGGTGCAAATTGCATGTTAGACATAGTTCACCAAAAAGGCATGAACTTACCCCCTCCTTGCTGCTGTCTGTCCTTCAACTGCCCATCCAGGTCAGGGAAGACCACCGTCAGTATCCGGGGCATGTGGGGGGTCAGTGTCCATCATCCGCCCCATCTGCGTGGAGGCGACAGCTTCAGCTGGACTCTGGCTATCCTCCTGGTCCAGCCACAAAGGTCCTGCCACCTCTTCTGGCAGTGGCGGATGCGGCGTTTGAAGACCCCCACAGATCTTACTGCCCGGACGATGGTCTGCCAAATCTCCTGCTTCTGATGGGCATCAACCTGCATGGATGACAAAGTTAGACACCCTTGCCACACATGCAACATGTCTGTTCATCACACAGTTGGACATACATGTCATTTGCTGAAGGGCATATGATGGAAACAGGGAGTACAACTATGGACATGGGCAGTTGTCCTGTGTGCAAGCCAGCATTGACAACATGATAACAGTGCATGTTAATCCAAAGCAAATACAAGATGCTATTTCTTAGAAACTGCACCTGTACATTACTTGTTTCTACACACTTGGAGACTTACAATTACTCAGTGAGCATGCTTGCCCTTGGTGAACGCAAAGCT
Source organism: Calotriton arnoldi (assembly GCA_963921515.1). Lineage (NCBI taxonomy): Eukaryota > Metazoa > Chordata > Amphibia > Caudata > Salamandridae > Calotriton > Calotriton arnoldi. The sequence continues at coordinate 1,282,598 of CAWUFW010005661.1, forward strand.
AGTAGTGCTAGTCAGACAACATGCACGATTAGGAAGGCAGTGGACTGCACACTCACCTGCTCCCCTGGTTTCCCATACAGCTTGCTGTACTGTGGCAGGAGGCTGTCCAGCAGAGCCTGGTTCTCCTCCTCAGTGAATGCTGGGGCCCTCTCCACTGTGCTGCAGAGGCAGAATCTGTCCCATGCATCCAAAGCGATAGGTCCGAGACGTTCGCTTTTTATGAAATTGGCCAATCCATTGCATTGCACGCTTCGTACACGCCTTCCGCATCGTTCAAATATTCCCCATCATGACACCATTGACTTTGATACATTGTTGTTGGGTGCCAACAGAATTTTTTGAATGCGATTCGTACAAGTATCTAAACCGCGTCCGTCTCCATGACAGCCAAGAGCCAATGCGTTCGCCCGGCTCGGTCCGTAAATGTACGACGCATCTTTTGAAAACTCACACGCATCCGTCTCCATTGCAGTCAATAGCCAATGCGTATGCCCGGATCGGACCCTAAGTGAACGACGCGTCTCTTGAAATCTCACCCGCGTCTGTCACCATTACAGTCAATAGCCAAAGGATGCCACACACAATATCTTGGCAGGGACTCCGGTGTTCTACAACAAACATACAGCCTGTCACACAGTATATGGAATAACATATCAGGCTTCATAACATGTGTGGGTATATGGCTCCAAATATCATATTGGACGGGGAACTTAGTGGCACACACTCCCAGGATGTGCCATGTTTAATGGGGACAAAAACCATTGTGTGTGAGGCACATCACTACTGTCAGTGACAACTTTGCAGATCAAACCCGAGGCCTGTACACAGTTCAAGGTGCACATTGTGTGTTGACATGTTACATACACCCTGACTCATAGGTGAAATGGACTGTGTGTCACAGGGTGTCCCAGAGCTACCATTGTGTGGTTAATCCAGAGTATGTGCGTATTGTGCTACATACATGTCTCTGATTGTATGTGGTAGATGTCAATCGTTTACAACATCCATGTGATTCGGCCATGTGAGTTGCTGTTGTGTCTGTGTGTCACAGACATCCATGTATGCCCTGCTAACAAATCTGGTAGTACATCATGTGGGTTTCATGGGTGTGTTGGTACGTGTACATCAGACGCTACATCATGACAGTGTCCTTGTGGCACTACAAGATCCTTGTGTGTGTGACTGAAAAAGCACCTGTCATGTGGGGAACACATCTATCATTACTAGTCACTGAGGTGTGTGTTTGGTATGTGACATTTGTGCAGATGTACTGTGACAGACCCCATAGATTGTTCACAGTGCAGCATTGCACTTGTTGTGTAACCATGTTGAGCTGAGATGTCAGGTGAGGGGCACATAGCTGGCATGTGTCAATGCCCAACAGCACACACATCAAGTAATTGTGTCTTGCTATGATGTAGCATGTGATATTTAGCATGGTCATTGCCACATATGTAGGGGAACTGACAATCTTTCTTTGCTCACCTATGTACTGCAGGCGACCAGCTGTCCATAGACCGTTCCCAGACCTTGCAACCATGGCTGAACGTGACTGCATCCGACGGTACCGCTCCACCAGACCACTAATTGAGGAGTTGGCAGAGCAGTTGGCCCCACATTTACAACCTGGCCGGACATATCCATCAGCGCTGACCCCCAAGGTGAAGGTGATGGCAGTCCTACACTTCTTTGCCACTGGTACCTTCCAGTACACTGTGGCTTCTGCTGGTGGGATGTCACAGACCATGTTCAGCCGTGTGCTTCTCGATGTTTTGGAGGCGATGTTGCATTTCCTGAACCAGTACATCCAATTCCCAACCCCAGGACAATTCACTGACATAAAGAGTGACTTTTATGCACTGGGAAGGATGCCACATGTCATAGGCTCCATAGATGGAACACATGTGGATTTGGTACCACCACAAGCACATGAGCAGACATACCGGAACAGAAAACATTTTCACTCCATTAATGCCCTGGTGGTATGTCTGCCGGACATGACAATATCACATGTGTGTGCACGTTTCCCTGGTTCAGCAAACGACGCTATCATCATGCGGACTAGTCGGATCCCAACAATGATGTTACAGCTGCAGAACCAGCATGCCTGGCTTTTCGGTGTGTAATATCTGTTTCCCTTGTGTGTTTTTGGTAAATTTTTATTTCAACCTCTTTTCAGACCCATAAAATGTTTGTTTCTTTGTATGTAGGTGACTCCGGATACCCAAACATGCCGTGGTTGCTGACACCCCTCAGGAACCCTGTGACACCGGCGGAGATACGTTATAATGAGGCACATGGGGGGACCAGGAGAGTGATAGAGCGGACATTTGGTCTACTGAAAAGCAGATTCTGCTGCCTGGACAGGACAGGAGGGGCCCTCCCATATGCCCCTGAGAAGGTGTGCAAAATCATAATTGTGTGCTGCATGCTACACAACCTGGCAGTGAGGGAGGAGTTGGCTCTCATCCAGGATGATGATGACCGCCAGCCGCCAGCCGTGGAGGATCCTGCTCTGGGTCATGTTGCCAGTGATGATGAGGGTGAGGGGGATGTTCGGACACAGCTCATCAACAACTTTTTCACATGATTGTGAGTATACAGTGATGTGTTGTCTACGTTTTGTCATGGCCTGATATGTGTAGGTGGTGCAATGTTGCTGCATATGTGTGGCTGTGTGCTACTTGACAGGATGCTTGCAGTGATGTGTCCTTTAAGTTAGTATGTACTCCCAAACAGTGTTGACATGATTACTAGGTTGTGTTCACGTATCTTAAGATTTGTGTTTGGCATGTGTATTGGAGATGTATGCTGTTATTTTGTGATATTAATAGTGCTGTATGTCTGTCCTTCACAGGGTCCTTTGGCTGTTGTTTGGTCACATGTGACCCCCGAAACAAGGATTCCTGTTACAGAGTGCAAGTTGTCGTTGTCAAACCGATGATGTGCCACACACCCCTGGACTTTCATTGTTTACCACTTGGTTACTTTGTGCTCACTGTCACGTGAGGTTACCTTCCATCTGTTGTGGAGTTCACATGTAGTGATTGTGTAATAAACCTGTGCGTCACTTTGGACTCTGCTTTGTCTGTGTCCACACATCCGACGATCATTTGCATACTGTACCTGTGGGCTGATTGCCACTGACTCAGGATGGGTGTTGTGTATGTGCATTCCACTGTATTTTCAGTTCACAAAAGTGTAGGCGATGAGTTAGATGGCCATGGTAAGTATGTGTTGTGTTGACGTAGTGGTGTGTCTCCCTCATATGTGTCACATCACCATGACTCACATAACTGTGTTTACATTGCTGTAGTAGTTTTCATGCACAGTATTCTTTTAGCAGGTCATCATCTCTATGACACAAACCAAGTTTAAGTCACAACAGAAGCAAGTTTTGTGTGATTGTGAATTTATTAACATGCATGTGTTGGAATAGTATACATAAATGAAAGTGCTGTACAGTGCGATAGGAATCCAAAGTTTACAGAGGAGTTGGTAGTGTTGGTAGATGGAATTTCAAGAGTAAAGTTCACAGTCATTTGAAACATTGGTCCAACTTAGACCCTCCATCACATGTGTGGGAGTTTAGCAACAGTCAACAAGGTGAATGCTTTGCACACAATGGAGGATGTCTGGAACAGGTATTCACTTCCAAGGGGGTATGCATAGCCATCTGCCTCTCACTTGTCCTTCTTCGGATGACCCCTCTTCTTTTCAGGGGGACCCTCAGGTGCAGGCTGCTGCAGTGCTGGGGACTCTCCACCAGAGTCCTCATCCCTCCCTGTGGCAGTTGCAGATGTAGAGGCAACAGATGTAGTGGGCACACAGGGAGGGGTGGTCATGTTGTCAGCTATCTGGCGGAGGCATGTGAGTATGTCCCTATGCACCGCCGTGAGTTCATCAATTTTGTCCATTTTGGACTCCATTCGGGACATGTGGGAGTCCAATCTGGCATGATGGGCAGCCTGCTGTTGTTGCATGTCCCTGAGGATCCCCACTACCTGGCCAAAGCCTCCGGTGCTTTCCTGGTAAGCATCTATGATGCGTCCCAACTGCGGATCATCCTGCAGTCCAGCCCCATCTGCAGGCCGTGGCCTCAGCCTGTCCACCCTTACACCACCCCTACCCACACGGGCAGGACCTGCCGTGGCAGGCACAGATGACACTGGGCCCCCTCCTGTGTTGGCACTGGTGGTGTTGTCCGTCACCTCCAGGGTGCCCTGTGTAGCTGTGCCGTCGGTGTTCTGTTGCCTTGGTCTGTCCGTGTCGGCAGAGGTCATTGGTGTGTGTGCAGATGTGGCAGGAGTGGTGGCAGGGGGTGCTGATGTTACAGCTGCTTGGGCTGGATGCGGAGCCACACCGGAGGTGCCAGGTCGTTCGTCATCGTCCGAAGAGGACTGAGAGACATCCACACCGGAGAGCTCAGGGTCAACCAGAGTCTGGGACTGGGATCCTTCTTCGGTCCCTGCAGTGTCCCCAGCATCCCCTGTGGGTGGAAGAGACACATAATGTATGTTGGGGTTCAGCACACATCAACAGATCACACACATTACAGTTGCTACTGTACTTCATGATGAGTGTATGTACATTGCATTGTCCTCCATTGTCACAGACAGTGGTCTATATTGGTTAAGCACTTTGTCATGGCAACCTGAAGCGTTTTGATGGGCAGTTGGAGCTGTGTGCGTGGTCAGCTCATCTATTGATTCAAGTACTGTACATGGCCATTGCTGCTCAAGTGCTATCACGTACCTGACACAGGTGTGTTTTCCTTATCATCATTTGTGCTTTAACAAGGACATACGTGCACTTCCTCTTACGATGTGTTGCAAGATTGGGGCATGTGTGCTGGCCTTTGTGCATGTTTATTTGAGCCACATTGGTGTGTCGAAACAACATGGTCACAGTCCGGTATGTCTGAGATCTCTTGTGAGCTACCATATTGATGTACGTGTTCCTGGTTTACATCTCATTGCACACATGTGATGGTGTTACCGTAGCAAATGATGTTGCTGCTGATCTTTGTACGTGATAACGTCATTTATCTTGTCAATGTCCTCCATGGAAAGAGGAGTTAACCAAGGCAGCTCTCTTGATTTTCAATGCTCATGACAGTGAGGGCCAGAGGTTTGTGTGTTTGAGTTATGCTGCTGTAAGTTGTATGCCTCCTCCTACCCAGTCCAGGTTACTCCTTGTGTTGCAAGTGTCAATGACAGTGAGGGGAGTGTTTTGTCAAGGATGCTGACAACGCTGCATGATGTAGGAGTGGAATGCAGCTCACAACAGCGCCTTGTGTACATGACACCATGCAACAGTGTCAGCTATCTTGCTGTGGCCATTCCATTCACTGTCATATGTCCCCTGTCAATGATCTATATGTAGCTTTCTGTGTGTGTTTTGATATGTGCTATGTCTGCATCTCCCCAATTGTCATGGAACCCACACACCTTCACAGCCAGGCCTGGGGGCACCCCTGGGACACTGCTTCCCCAGACAGTGAGTGGAAACATACAGTTGCGATGGCTGTGGGTGTGATCGTGTTTGGGGGGGCCAGTGCCTAGGTGTGACTTGCAGCCAATTCATACATCAGGCCCATGTGTCAGCCATCTTGCCAGGGCATTTACTTTCAGGGTGACTAGTCCCAAGGGTGCTATTTGTTCTGGCTGAGAAGGTGTGTGTTGAGCCAGACTTGATAGTATTTGGAGTCATTGCAGGTCTTCCTTTACCCACAGAGCCCAGGTAATCCCCCCGAAGCATGCCTCCATTGCAGGGAGTCAAAGTTGACGTTCAGGATGTCAGGCAGTGGTGTCCTGTTGTTTGTTGAAGCACAACCCCCACCAGGGCCTAGTGCTCCCCACTGCAGAGCCCAGTGTCAGCCATCTTGTCAGTCTCTTTCCACTCCCTGTGAGGTGAGCATGGTTCAGGGTGGGCTTGATGGGCCATGTGGGAGGAGGACTGTTGGCTGTGACTACGACTCACATCATGCAATTGGCTACACCCACCTTCCCAGAATACCAAGACTTCCTTCCTGTGACTCAGCTTCCCTGTGAGGTGGTGTAACAGTGCTGGCAAGATGGCTGTCAGTGGTGTCCTGTTGTTTGTTTGAGCAGTACTCCCACCAGGGCCTAGTGCTCCCCACAGCAGAGCCCAGTGTCAGCCATCTTGTCAGTCTCTTTCCACTCCCTGTGAGGTGAGCATGGTTCAGGGTGGGCTTGATGGGCCATGTGGGAGGAGGACTGTTGGCTGTGACTACGACTCACATCATGCTATTGGCTACACCCACCTTCCCAGAATATCAAGACTTCCTTCCTGTGACTCAGCTTCCCTGTGAGGTGGTGTAACAGTGCTGGCAAGATGGCTGACAGTGGTGTCCTGTTGTTTGTTTGAGCAGTACTCCCACCAGGGCCTAGTGCTCCCCACAGTAGAGCCCAGTGTCAGCCATCTTGTCAGTCTCTTTCCACTCGCTGTGTGGTGAGCATGGTTCAGGGTGGGCTTGATGGGCCATATGGGAGGGGGACTGTTGGCTGTGACTGCAACTCCCATCATGCTTTTGGCTACGCCCACCTTCCCAGCATACCCAACCTTCCTTCCTGTGAATCAGCTTCCCTGTGAGGTAGTGTAACAGTGCTGGCAGGATGGATGACAGTGGTGGCCTGGTGTTTGTTTGTGCACAGTTCCCAGCAAGGGCTTGTGCTCCCCACAGCAGAGCCCAGTGACAGACATCTTGGAAGTGGGTTTTGACTCACTCTCTTGGAGAGCATAGTCTCAGGTGTGTTGTTTGGTGTTGGTGGGAGGTGTGTGTGTGTGTCAGGGCCTGCTGGTAGATGTAGTCAGAGGTAGCACTCCTCCTCCCCCCCCCCGGCCAGATGGGCCACCATGAAGCATGCTTCCATTGCAGGGAGTCACCGTTGACGTTCAGGATGTCAGGCAGTGGTGTCCTGTTGTTTGTTGGAGCACAACCCCCACCAGGGCCTAGTGCTCCCCACAGCAGAGCCCAGTGTCAGCCATCTTGTCAGTCTCTTTCCACTCCCTGTGAGGTGAGCATGGTTCAGGGTGGGCTTGATGGGCCATGTGGGAAGAGGACTGTTGGCTGTGACTACGACTCACATCATGCTATTGGCTACACCCACCGTCCCAGAATACCAAGACTTCCTTCCTGTGACTCAGCTTCCCTGTGAGGTGGTGTAACAGTGCTGGCAAGATGGCTGGCAGTGGTGTCCTGTTGTTTGTTTGAGCAGTACTCCCACCAGGGCCTAGTGCTCCCCACAGCAGAGCCCAGTGTCAGTCATCTTGTCAGTCTCTTTCCACTCCCTGTGAGGTGAGCATGGTTTAGTGTGGGCTTGATGGCCCATGTGGGAGGAGGACTGTTGGCTGTGACTACGACTCCCATCATGCTTTTGGCTACACCCACCTTCCCAGCATACCCAACCTTCCTTCCTTTTGACTCTGCTTCCCTGTGAGTGGGTGAAATAGTGCTGGCAAAATGGCTGACAGTGTTTGTTGGTGTTTTGGGCCAATGCCTTGCTGTATTTGTTACTAAGTTTGTACATGTTATGACATAGTTCCATATTACTCTGAGATTGCAGGTATTGTGTTTATCTAAGTGGCATACACACTGCAGGATAATTAGCTTTCGGTTGCTATGGCTTTGCTAACAGTGATTGGTTTCACTGTCCCCTTGACAGTGATGTCTGTGTGTGTATTGCCTCACAATATTGGCTAGTTGGTTATGTACTCACCAGGCTCTGGTATTCCTGTTAATCCATGGATGCCCTCCGGTAGAAGGATGGCCCGCACCTTCTCCTCCCAGGAAGTGAAGTGCGTTGGTTTGGCAGGAGGGCCACTGCCGGTCCGCTGGCTCAGGGCATGGTCTCTGGCAATCAGCTTCTTGACCCTCCTTCGCACATCGTAGTACCTGTTCTTGATATCCTCCATTGTGCGCAGGCAAGGTGCTTGTGCGTTCACCTTGTCGACAATCCTCTCCCACATCTTTGTTTTCTGTGACATGGGGGTCTGTTGGACCAATGTGCCAAATAAATGTGGCTCTACTCTGAGGATTTCATCAACCAAGACTTTCAACTCACTATCTGTGAACTTTGGATTCTTCTTTGGGGGCATGGTGATAGGTGGTTGTGGAAATTGATGTGTGTGTGTGAGGGTGGAAGTGAGGGTGAGTGGGTGTCAGTTTATCTGGGTGTTTGTGAGTGTGTTTTTGAGAGGTGCAAATGGTGTAAAGGTTGTGTGGTGGGTGAGTTGTTAGTGTGTCTCTGAGTGCAGGGTGGTGGTGTTCTCTGCTCTCATGTGTGGAATTTGCAAAGGATCATGGTAGGGATTTTGGCCCTTTATGTAGGTGGAGTTGTGGGTGTGTCTTTGTTCCATTATTTTTTTTATTATTGACTTTGACAATGTTTGTTTGTTCTTTTACAGTTTGTTTCTATGTCATTTTGGTGAGCATGACGAACACGTTCAGTTGTCCAGGACGGTCGCTTACAGCGGCAATTGCGGGCTAATCCGAGTCTGTCACACTCACATTATGCTATGTTGCAGCGTTCGCGTATGCGTCGGTCGCGATGGGCTCTTTTACGTGGTAGCCAGTATGTCCCGTACGTTTCGGTCTTGCGGATTGTGCTCCTTGCGAGTCGTTAGTATTTCACACGCATTGCATCGTACTGGGCCGGACGCTCAGCGCGTGTACGTGTCGGTCGGACCCATTCCCGATCCGTGTCGTTCGGAATGGTTCCCGGTCAGTTTACGGCCAAATCATGATTTTCCGTACGTTTCGGTCGTGCGGATTGTGCTCCGTGCGAGTCGTTTGTAATTCACTCGAATTGCATCGTACTGGGCCGGTCGTACAGCGCGTGTACATGTCGGTCGGACTCCAGTCCCGGTCCCTGTCGGTCGGTCGGTACGGTTTCCAACCGGGATTGAAAACGGCCCCACAGTGTCAATAATTTCATCAATAAGAAAGGACAAAAACTCAGATTAGTTATCAAGGTACCTTTATTTAAACCTCATAATAAATGGTCAATGCACAAAAATACATTAAATTATCTATACTCTGGTTAATCAAATGAATACAGGTAAATTCACAATACAATCACAGTTCAAAGCAAAATACACATTGCAGAAAGAAATATACATTGCAGTTTCAGTATGCAATTTAAGATTCGTATAAACCTAAGATAAATGAGCAAGAGCTCAGCGTGCAATAATCTGAATAGCTAACCCTTCCGCTGAAAGGTATAGCCTGTGCAACTTCACCAGCCGATGAAGTGCAAGGGAAACTCAGGGAAGTTCGGTTCAGGGAAAATCAGGGTTTGGACCGACAGCATGTCACGCCCTAGATTTGAAGGAAAATAGCCGTCGCACACATCCTTTCCCACGGGGTAATTATACCTCAAAATGTTCACAATTCCAGCCCCCAAATGTAGCTTCTTCACAGTTTTACAAGATTCTATTGGTTGAGATCCATGGTGTGATCATGGTATGATCATTCTTCAGTCTCAAATCATCCGGAACTCTTACGTAATACTTTGGTTCACTGTCCACAGTTTTCTAAAAATGTATAATATCTAGTCACCTCAGAAATAGGAAGCACATTTGCAACTTAGCATGTCCACATGCTCACTTCCGAGTTAGCTTGCAACAAGGTTGACACAATTATTCATAGAGAGAGAATATTCTAACTGTAGGAAGGAAACTTCAACGATAACATTTCATAGCTGCATTGCAATCAGGTCAGCATTTTAGAAATAATAAAGGACAAAATACATTTTCTGAGGCCTCCAATGGAAAAGCATTAACAAACTTTGAGGCCTACATGAAAAACCACAAAATCATCATTTTCTAAAGACTACACACTATAGTTGGAAACATTTAGGAAAATAGAGAAATAAGAAATAATATAGGAAAGCAGTATTTCATTAAACTTATAACCATAGTCTAATTACGATTTATTTAAGTATAAGCAAACACTTTCTTTGTAGATTCTCATGTCAAAGAAACTATAAGCAGGAATCATTTTGCTTAAACATTTTCATAATTATACTTAGCTAAATTACAATTTTGCATTAACACTTTTCATATTAATATCACGGTACATTAGTAAGTTTCTCTATCTGTCATGAATCTCTCAGTTTCTCCAGTTTGCAACCCTTCTGCATGCTTTTACGATGCAATTTTAACCTTTTCACGTGGTGTATCACTCCTGCATGCTTTTACTATGTAGTTTTAAATCTTTAATGTTTTAACGAGACACAATGTTAGTTATGGTTTTTAAGTACCTATTAGTATTAGTCACTCCATGAGCAGTATTTGACCAAGCAAAAATCCTTCTTAAATAATCATGCTCCAT